>OX454334.1:39919566-41169566 GCA_949716465.1 Chalcosyrphus nemorum
GTCTGAATGAACATGAGTTGAATAAGCCTATTATTGAAAAAGAACTAATTGGAATACATTGGGCCATAAATTATTTTAGACCATATCTGTATGGTAGAAAGTTTATTATTGTTACAGATCATAGACCACTAGTTGGCCTTTTCACGCACAAGAACACATCTTCTAAACTAACCAGAAAAAGGCAAGTTTTATCTGACTACACGTTTGATATACAAAACAAGCAACGTTCGATAAAAACGAATGCTGATGCCCTATCACGCTTTAACTCGGATTTGCTTAAAGAAATGATACCAACTCCCAACATAAATGTAATGACACGAGCAAAAACTAAACAGTTATCCGAAGAGAGAAGAACAAATATACCCAAAAGCAATGCTTTAGATGTGAAGCCTGATCAACTTTACTCATGGGAATGTGTATCTCTATCTGAAATAAAAAACGTACCTACGTAAATTAAAAACTGAAAATGTGCTTAAAAATAATGATTATGCTCGTAATAATAAAGATATTTTGCCAATAATAACTGAAACTGAAAAGAAAAATATAATTGTAAAATACAGCGATAAACAATATCTAGACTTAGGACTAAACTTGGAGAAGCTAGTATTAATGCAAAAAATTATGAAATATATAAGCACGTAAAAATAAATGAATTTGAAGAAATATACAACAAGCTGCAGAAAAGACAGAATAGGAAGTCAAAGTTGGAAATATTGGTGCATCAACCACCAATTAAAATTGAAAAAGAAGGAGAGAAGGATAGAATAATAAAGAATCTCATAATACACCTCATTCAAGTGGACACTCAGGTGTTAAGAGGACGATAAATAAAATTAAGCAAAGATATTGTTGGAAAAATTTGAGCAAGATGGTGAAAAAACACGTAAACGAGTGCAGAGTGTGTGCACAAAATAAACAAATTAGAAGCACTAAAAAACAAATTACTGATAACAGAAACACCGACAACAAGTTTCGAATAGTATCAGCGGATACAGTTGGACCACTTAGACCTTCAAGTGAGTTCCGTTATATATTAACTTTACAATGCGAATTGACTAGATATATAGAAGCGATAACAATAAAAAGATGCGAAGACCACAGCTAAGGCAATAGTAGAAAATTTCATCCTGAGACATGGAAACTTTAAAACTCTAAAAACAAACATGGGAACAGAACTCCTTCATGAAATAATGGGAAATAATAGAGTACTGAATTTTTTTGGATATACATTTTTTTTTTCTGAAAGAGTAAGGATGTAGTGCCACATTCCACAACCCATAGTAACACATAGCACCTTCAAACAGCATAAAAAGTATAAATCGGGCAAAGAGCATGAACTCTTAATGCTAATTCAACAAATTTGTAAATTTATGGCCATAAATGCTTATTCAACAAATTTATAACTAATACATGATCAGCATCACTAGCCGAGTCGATTAAGCCATGTCCGTCCGTCCGTATGTCACCAGTTTTTGGGCCTTAGCTAGTTTGATGAAATTTTGTATACGAGGTCTTTGGAAAAGTAAGCAATTCAAGTGTAAACATTTTTAAAATCCGCCCACTGACACGCCCACTGGATATGTAGATATCCACTTAATCCACAAGTCGTCTATACATTGTATATGGCCACGCCCACTTTTTAGGGGCGTTTACTTCAAAAAATTAATTTTCGAGTAAAAATATTAGTTTATAGGGCAAAATAGAAAATTTTGTGAATACATTTTCCACCGCCCACTGACACGACCAAATAAGATAGGGATAGGGTATCATACGATCCGCTCCAGGCGGATTGTAGCATTTTTTCACTGGTTTTGATTCAAAAAAGGAAATTGAGTATATCTTAAAGTTATTGGTCGATAGGCGGTACAGAGGGCAAACAGGAGTCATAAAAAACGTCATTCGACAATTGCAGCAATTCTTTAATGGAAACAACGCTTTGATTGCGATGGTTAAAACGGCGATGGAGAAAATGAACTCAGAAGACTGCAGATTTGTCTTTAAACCTGATAGTGCTGCAGCCGGAGAACATTCACGGCGATACAATGCTCCAACTTCTGCAGACATTTGTGCATTAGTTGTTGGCGATCAAGCACGCAGCCGAGATATTGTTCTTCAGCAAAGAACTGCTGGAGCGTTGCAAAAAATATCTGAAATGCATAGATCATATGACGCACTGCAGTACCCCATAATTCATTGGCATGAGCAGTTTGGATACACGCATGGTTTTTGAATTCTTTGCACATACCTGGATTTCCACCGCATAATTTGCAAATCAAAAACGGTTCGGTCATCATATTGCTACGGAATTTGAATCAACCACGACTATGCAATGGCACCAGACTTGCAGTTAAGAATTTGAAGCCGAATATGATAGAAGGAACAATTCTAAATTTAATATATTCGGGGAGAAAATGTGTTCAATTCCTTTGATAACGACCGATATTCCTTTTAATTTTAAACGACTACAATTTCCAGTAAGATTGGCATTCGCAATGACGATCAATAAATCTCAGGGCCAATCCTTTAATGTTTGCGGCCTGGATTTGAAGAATCCATGTTTTTCGCATGATCAATTATATGTAGCGTGCTCACGTGTCGGCAAACCATCGGCTTTATTTGTGTATGCTCCAGACAAAAAAAAAACAAAAATTTCGTTTATCATAAAGCACTCCAGTAAAACCGATGAATTACCAACACTTGAATGGCTACGATTTGAATGAATGCTGTTGAATGTTGTCTTTCTACCTAATTTTTTCTCGCACTACAGCTTTTCATAATTTCTATTGCGTTTCTTCATGCTGCCCTTTTTCTTATAACACTATGTATATATGTATATGTAGGTATATAGACTTGTAACTATGTATATAGATTAACATTTTTTTTATATTATTTAAATGAAATAAAAATGTTTGTATACAAATATACCAATGAATTCGTTTCGATTAATAATTAGGTATTCAATTACTTGCAAAGCGGAGTTATGTCGGGTCCAGCTACAGCCGCACTGGTGTATAATTTGCTTTCTTTTTTAGTTTGACACATAGTTTGCAACATTGGGAAATATTGCAGGCAGACGCAAAAAAGTATATACATACATATATAGCCGCTTCGATTGAGTAATGCCCGCCCATCTGCCTTTCACCAGTTCTTGGGCCTTAAATTTTGAGCTAGGATAAATTTTGTATAAAAAGTCTCGGATATCAGGACAGAACAAGTGTAAGAATTTCCGAAATTCGCCCATTGACACGCCCATTTTTGGAAAAATGCTCTTATCTTCTATACACTGTGTACGGCGTTTTTCTCCAAAAACTGTTTATACCCTATCCTAAGGGCATAGACAAATCTAAATTAGACAGACAACTTCGGTTTGTTTGACACATTCGCTCCCTCAAGCTAAAATCCGCTAAATTTTGTCATTGTGTTCTAACGTTCAAGCAAAATTAAATGGGAACTCACTAATTTCAGACATACAATTACAAAATCCGGCGATTTTTTTGACATCTATGGCCGCAGCCATTTTGTACATGCAATTTGTTGTTGTTAATGGAATAACAACCGGAAAAAAAATGTTTGCTCAAAGGGAATGAAAGAGATAACCCGACAAAATAATAGTTAGGTCTTCGTCACACGCTACTTCACATTTATTCACAAACATGGTAATTAGGCTCCTCCTATTTGCAGCACTAAGGGGGCAGGGGAAGTTCGAGTTGACTGTCTAGTTAGTTTGTCTATGTACTAAGGGTATATTAAGTTTGATACATAGTTTGTAACATATAGAAATATGAAAGTAGACCCAACCAGCGTTACCTTTCGGCCCCTTTAGGGGCAAATCGACCCTTTTTTGATGACACAGACCCTTGGACCACCCTTTTCGAAAATCATCGATTTTTGACCCTTTTTGAAATATATGACCCTTTTTGGACCCTTTTTACTAATTTTTACAGAATTTCCACATTAATTTCTATTTTAACAATGTATTTGTTTCAATAATTTACATTTACTCACCCCATGAACATTTATGTAGTGAGTGTTTTTCGTTTCGTATTCCTACGTACTTCATTGATATTCATATTTCTCATATTTGGGACGATATCCCTTTGTTCCTATTCTTTGATGTTCTGTGCATTACATTGTGCATTGTTCTATCGGCATTACTTGTTTTGGAAGCTAAGGAATTAGAAGAGTGTCTTCCTACCCAAGTTTAATACAGAAGGTAAGGGACTCGATTACAAGGAATTCAGTGTAAATACAGTCAAAATTGCTTATTAAGACATCGGTTATAACAACCAAATATTTCGGTCCTCCCTTGAAGGTCGTTATAACCGATTTTGATTGAATTGGAATCACAACTTTATTTTTCTTGTTCTTTTTTTTATTTTTATAATTACTTTTTACCAAAAGGAACTGATTTAGTTATTTTTTATTAATATATAAGCTTAACTTTGTTATTAACAAATTAATTACATGAAAATAAGGAAAACATTACTTGATTCACCAAATTTGGTTCTTCGATTTTATATCGGACCCTTTTCCTTCGGCAGCGACCCTTTTTAGGACCCTTCCCGATATTTTCCAGAGGTAACACTGGACCCAACAAAGTATATATATAAATGATCAGTATCACTAGCCGAGCGGATTTAGCCACGTCCGTCCGTCTGTCCGTCCGTCCGTTCGTATGTTACCAGTTTTTGGGTCTTAAATTTTGAGCTAGGTTGATGAAATTTTGTATACGAGGTCTTTGGAAAAGTAAGCAATACAAGTGTAAATATTTTTAAAATCCGCCCACTGACACGCCCAATTTTCCAAAAAATTACCTTTTTTCACTATTTTCATATGAAACTCGAAAAAACTTACTTGAGCATATACATATGTAGATATCCACTTAATCTACATATCGTCTATACATTGTATATCGCCACGCCCACTTTTAGGGGTGTTTACTTCAAAAATTAATTTTCGAGAAAAATATTAGTTTATAGGGCAAAATAGAAAATTTTTGTGAATATATTTTCCACCGCCCACTGACACGACCAAATAAGATAGGCTCCAGGCGGATTTTAGCATTTTTTTCGGAGCATAATAGCATAATATCATTTATTAGGAACACAACACAGGATATGTTAAAATAAATTTAAATTTCGCCCACAACCATGCCCACTTTGTAAGAAAATGAAGGTTTGGATTGATTAAAGCAAGTATATTTGTGCAAGAAGGAGCTATATATAGTATAAAGGATAGGGCTAGGGTGTCATACGATCCACCCCATACAGATTGTAGCATTTTTATATTTTTTGTTTAATTTCTGGGTAAAATATACCGTTTTTAGTCTGAAAAAAATATGAGCGTGTGATATGGTACCTACTGATATTGACGAACCTTGCAGCTTCCTCGTGATAGTGGCGGTCACTCTCGAAGTGCTGCATCCACATAGCAGCACATATTCAATCTTACAACGTAACGCTTGGTATTTAAGCTAATTATATTACTTCCCTAAATTGTGGATACCGTCCCACAATTTATGCTTTGCTTATTCTATTATTATGGCTATATCCAGTTGGGCTGGTCTAGACTTAAGACTCTATAAAATCTCGCACTTGCAATTTTAACCGACATATATAGGAATTTATAAATGCAGTAGGCCGGAGACGACCACGAAGAGGTTTGGGGAATATTTGGTCTATGGCCTAGTATTTATATTTTATATTCACAGAGCCATTATTACAATCGAAGTATTTAATTTTTTTCAGCCAATTCCATCATTATTTCGCTCTGCAAAAAACGCTATAGTAACTAGCCTTTATCTTCTTTACACGTCGGGAAAATGCATATATCTCATCTACCTAAGTTGGAAGACTTCACTAGAATCCAAGCGAACTGGAATATGCCTTCACAAATGTGCCGTTGCAGCAGATAACAATGGGCTATATGAAATAGTAAGACCAACGAAAATTTAAAGAAATGCACTAAATAAATATATATAAATTTTTTTATTAAGGTAAATCATTTGTCTTTGAAATTGCTTAATCACTCAGTTGATTTTTCTGCCTGTGGATTTTTTACATTAGATATGGAAACATTGTACGGAGTAAGCCAACATATAAGAAATATGCATAAATGCACAATGCTAATAATGTGTTTTTTCTTTAGGTAAGCGGAGGAATAACAAGCTACCTTATAATATTAATTCAATTCAACTTGGCTGCTCAGCAAGCAAAGGATTCAATATACACCAGTGTTGCAACATATAATGAAACGGCTAATTTAATGATTGATGACGTACAGAACGTATCTAGTATAAAAATTTCAAACGTTATAAGCAAAATCGGAGGTGTACTCGGTTCCGAATCCAACGATATTTCTAACAGTTTCGATTCAACAGAAATGTTTTCATCTACTTCTTCAACCACAGAAGACCCGTTTTAATTTTGTTAACATATATTTTCATTTCTTGTAAATAGCACAATCTAACCAATGATTTACAGCATATATAAAGTAAAATTTTATTAATGTATTGAAAAAAATAATATATTTTTGAAAATAGTGGAAATTCAATTGAGAGCTGATATTAAAAGCACGTTATGCACATATTATTAAAATAAATCCTGTAGTGTTTACCCGTAACTACATATGTACGTTTTTCAACGATGTGCTTATAAAACACGAACTGAATCTCGGTAATACCCGTATTTTACTTTACACATGAACATATAATAAAACAACCAGGGCTCTCATCACGTATGACGACAATCGTCTGATATCGTTTTGGGTATATCTTGCTTCACGTAATATTAAACATCACTATCGATTAGGCGACATCGTTTTGACGATTCAACTTTTGCTACGCGATAGATAAATAGGTCCCGCCTTGCAATTTAATTTGGGGTTTTGTGTTTATAAAAGACTTGAAATGAAAATATATTCAACAAAGAAATGTTTCATCCCTATCTAAGGAAAGGGTGCAGATGACCCTTTTCTCTTTCAAAAAACTACGTACGCTGTTAATAATAATACACATCTGCACACATTATTAATAATATAAATAATTTATTATTTATTATACATGTTTCATTTCAATTTCAAATGATTGAGTTTTACAGATAGAGAAAAAAAAGTAAGAAATTTCTCGTTGTGACATCATGTAGTTGTTCTTCCTACTGCCTGCCACACTTTACGTCATACACAGAGGAGAAGTGTCAATGTCTATTCTCCCTATTGCTCTCAAACTTTCCACAAAATAAATGATAGACGACACGATAGTGATGGAGTTACATGAAGCAAACTACAGACGACATCGTTCTTTGCTGTCGTTTAAAAAACAATCGTATGGAAAATCCTCGAGGAGTTTTTTATTTACAATAAAAATTAACATTTTTACCTATTTTATTATTGACATTATTTATAAGAATACAGGCGTTCAGAGGCTTTTGTATGCCAAGTTCTATTTTATTGGTATGTAACCATATAGGCCAGAGGTGTCCATGTCAGATCGTAGATGTATCGCCTTCAAAATCGACTGCGAGTTAATTACTCGGAACGTTTTTGAGAAAAATAAAGATACTTAACCTAATAAAAACCTAACCTTTGCAGAAAAGGAGGAATCCGCGGAAACTGACTGGACTCTTTTTTTGGGAACAGGGCAGAAGTTAAAGGATGCTGCTTGTTATGTCTGAACTCAACCATCGTCACTAAGCGGCTAATATTTGATTGGCTGCATTGATTGGGCGGCTGACAACTCGAGTTTTTATACCCTATCCTAGGGGTATATTGAGTTTGATACATAGTTTGTAACATAGAGAAATATTACAGATAGACCCAATAAAGTGTGTATATAAATGTCAGCATCACTAGCCGAGTCAATTGAGCTATGTCCGTCCGTCTGTGTGTCACCAGTTTTTGGGCCTTAAATTCTGAGCTAGGTGGATGAAATTTTATATACGAGATCCTTGCAAAGGTAAGTAATAAAAGTGTGAACATTTTTAAAATCCGTTCACTGATATGCCCATTTTTCAAAAAAATCATTTTTTCCAGTATTTTCATATGAAACTCGAAAAAATTTACTTAAGTAAATAGGTAGATATATTTTTACTCTACAAATCTTCCATACATTATGTTCGACCACACTTACATGTTAGGAGCGTTCTTATCAAAAAACTGTTTGTGACGTTTTTATTCGAATAATATTACTTCTAAGGAACAAAATACAGTATATATTGAAACAAAATTTTAAATCCGCCCACTACCACGCCCACTTATTGAGAAAATTCGTGTTTTGGAGTAATCTGATAAGATATTGAAAAAAACTTTTGTATACAGGAGAGGGGTAAAGTACAATGGCGTGGCGTGTACTCGTATAATTTCAAATGGTAAGTCGAAGAAAAATAAGTCACCCCTTAAGCAAATTGAAAATGTTTGAAATTATTTCGTTTAATGCAGATCTGCTTATCAAAATGTTTTTTTTAGTAAATTAATTTTTTCAACACTCGATGCGCCTGATACATCAGCCCAGCGAGATCCATACGAAATTCACCAAATAACTCGAAGAAAAACGTATTATTATTAGGCTTTTCCAACAGAAACATATCCCTACCTTCTCCACTTGATACACCTAATACATGAGACCAGCATTCAAGATACATACAAAATTCACCAAATAACTCGGAGAAAAGCGGGTCAGAGTCATTCTCTCGAAAGCACAAGTCGTGTTCTGGTAGTTTATCTCTGAACTAATTAACTTTCCTTGCGTTTCTCGTGTTATACCTATCCCAGGCAGTGTCAAGTGTCAATTTTTTTCCCATGATATAAAAGGTGCAAAGGCATTCAAAGCTGTTCTCTATAGGTTAGGAACGGCTGATAACAACTTATTAAAAGATGAACTTATCCAGCGTGGTTTAAAGTGTATTGAGATTAAGCCAATCACTAAAACATATGAACACTACACCGACACATTTTGCATTATCTCTTTTGAAAGCGGATCGGTGAAACTAATTGATTTAAAAAAATTGTGCACGACTGGGTCGTACGTACTTGCACCTACATATATGCTGGTAGTTGGAAATGAATTTAAAAAAAAATTTACAATAGATTTTTGAAAATTTTTTTTTTAATTTTCTATAAGTTTAAATGGCATATATTATTAAACATTTAATCTTGCCCACATTTAGATTTTTATGGAAATCCAATGAGTTTTAGCCGAGAAATAGCCAAATTTCTAAAACCAGTTAATAAGAAAAGTACCGTTATACGTCTTTTTAGCCAAAAACGTGGTACGCCATCTTATAGCATTTGTCTAGACTAACTCGAATATGAAATTTTATCAAAATCGTTAGAGCCGTTTTCGAGAAAATCGTCTTTTTGTGAAATTGGCCTTAAGTAAAGTACCGTTAATAACAGGGCTAGAACAAAAATTCCGATTTCGCCTCGAATTGCGACCCTACAGAGCTCAGATATGAAGTTTGAAGCAAATCGGTCCAGCCGTTTAGGCTGCAGTCCAGCGTACATACACACAGACAGACAGACAGACAGACAGACAGACAGACCGACAGACAGACAGACAGAATCGGCAGACCTACTTTTTCGAGCTTCTCTATCATCGTAATGACAGAATTCATTGTTATCTCGAGTTCGAATTTTTGCACGAATCCAATACTTGCCCTATATTATAGGTGCAAGTAAAAAAAACATTCGTTCAATTCTGCATACGCAAATAAAGTGGAGCTTTCTTCGCAAACAAAAAAATAAACTAACCCAATGTCGAAACTGTCAAATGTTTGGGCATGGAGAGAAAAACTGCAACATAAAAACGAGCTACCTCAGCGCCAGCGCACTCTACATAACAGCATGTTAGTCAACAATAACAATACTTCTTTCTCAAATGTATGGAAAAACTCAATGCATGGCGATGTGGACACCCAGCCCATCATTATCAATTCTACCAACAACAATGACCTATTCACGATGGAAGAAATTAATTCACTGGTGACGGAGATGGTAAATATGCTAGGTACACGTAAAACTAAATTTGAACAATTTAATGTTATCGCCTAATTTGCTACTAAGTTTTTGTACACTAATATTAAGTAATATGGTAGATAAACCAATAAGTATATGTAGTAACTTGGAATGCCAGAGGTATTCAAAACAAATATATAGAATTATTAAATTTTTTATATAGGAAAAAAATTGACATTGCTTTAATTACCGAAACATGGTTAAAAGCAGACAAAAAGCTCTCCAACTCTGAGTACATGTGCTATCGTGTAGATAGAACTGCTCATTTTAATAATGATTTAAGACAACTATTTGCGAGAAATGAAGAATATATTTTTGGCGGTGACCTTAACTGTAGGCATAGGAACTGGGGGTGCAATAGAGCGAATGTTTGGGGAAACATTCTTTCGAACTTATCAACCTTTTTTCCGTTTCTTGTTGTATTTCCGTCAAGTCCGTCTTATGTTCCATCCCGTGGTAGTCCGTCTATTTTAGATTTATTTATAACTAGCAGACCGAATTTGCTTACGAGTCCGATTGCTTTAGCTGAACTTAGCTCGGATCATAACCCTGTCTGCTGCGAAATCTTGCGCTCTGTTGTCAGTAGAGATGTGCTTGTTTACGATCTCAGTTTTAAATCAGACTTAAGTAATAAATTGAGCAATGTTTCATGTAATTTAGACGACACTATATCTTCTGAACATATTGACGAAAGTACAGACAAACTTACAAAAGATATACCAAGTTCAGTTGAGTCCAGTATACCGAAAGTAAGAAAAGATAGTAATACTGCGTCTTTGAAAATTCCAGATTATATCCTAGACTACATTCGAATTATAAACTCACATAGAAGGCAGTGGAAGAGGTATCGCCAACCTATGCAACGCACTCTTATGCAGTATTTTAATAAAATTATAGAAATTGAAATTCGATCTCATCGGAACAGAGAATGGAATAAAACATTAACTACGTTAGATAAGAATGCAAAACCCTTCTGGAATATTGTTAGAGTAGTTAAAGGTAAAAACAGACAAATCACGACCCTTCGCGATCCACACAATGTTTTTCACACTGATAAAGAAAAGGCAGAAGCTTTTGCCATATCCTTTTTGAAAAACTATGAGGTTTCTCAAAACTTAGGTGATGTAACTACTAATTGCTTAGTAAGTGATTCAACTTCGAGATTTGTATATGAAAAGCCTACGACCCCAAGGACGGAATATGTATCTCAGCAGGAAATAGAAGATATAATAAAAAGCCGATAGGTAAAGAAATCGGCAGGTTTAGATAATGTAAAAAATCTGTTTTTCAATAATTTACTAAGATCCGGAAAACAATTTTTAACCTTCATAATTAATTCCTGTATAAAACTTCAATATTTCCCCGATAATTGGAAAGTTGCTAGAGTTAAACCGATTCCTTAGCCAGGTAAACCACCAGAAGAACCAAATAGCTATAGACCGATAAGCCTTCTAAGCAGTCTAAGCAAAATTTTGGAACAAATAATAAAAAAAAAATATTAACAGTAATTGAGGACAAGAAATTGTTCCCCAATGAACAATTTGGATTTCGGAGCCATCATAGTGCCATCCATCAGGTATATAGAATTAAGAAATATGTAAAAGATAAAAGATCAGAAGGAAAATCAACCGGTTTAGTACTACTAGACATTGAAAAAGCCTTTGATTCCGTGTGGCACGATGGTCTTGTGCATAAAATGTTGTTACTTGGTTTTCCGTCATACCTTGTTAAAATTGTTCTAAGTTTCTTGTCAAATAGACGTTTTTCCGTATACATTAATAGACATCATTCCCAACTAAAATATGTTACTGCTGGTGTTCAACAAGGCTCAGTTTTGGGTCCAATTTTATACAACTTATTCACGTCCGATGTCCCTAAACCCTCTTGTGAGTTAGCACTTTTTGCTGATGAGACTGGTTTGTTCTCGTCGCATGAATTTGGTCTTACAATTGAGACAAATCTGCAAAAAGCTATCGAGATATTACTTACGTACTATAACAAATGGAAAATCAAAGTTAATACTAGTAAAATACAAGCAATTTTTTTCACAAGAAAAAGAAACTTGTTATTTACCTAGTAATCCACTTAACATTAGGGGCAGTACTATATTATGGCAGTCATATGTGAAATATTTGGGAATCTATCTAGATCAACGTCTAACTTTTAAAGAGCACTTTGCAAAAACAAGTCAAAAGACTCAAATTGGAACTGAAATACTTTATCCCTTTATCAATAGAAGGTCCAAATTAAACTTTGAGAACAAAATTATTATATATAAAGTAATATTCCAATCAATTGTGTTATGCCAGATATTCCACTAATTAATCAGTTGGGCATGTGCGTTCAATAAAAATTCTATATAAATTGTTATTTATTATTTATTATTTATTATTTATTATTTATTATTTATTATTTATTATTTATTATTTATTATTTATTATTTATTATTTATTATTTATTATTTATTATTTATTATTTATTATTTATTATTTATTATTTATTATTTATTATTTATTATTTATTATTTATTATTTATTATTTATTATTTATTATTTATTATTTATTATTTATTATTTATTATTTATTATTTATTATTTATTATTTATTATTTATTATTTATTATTTATTATTTATTATTTATTATTTATTATTTATTATTTATTATTTATTATTTATTATTTATTATTTATTATTTATTATTTATTATTTATTATTTATTATTTATTATTTATTATTTATTATTTATTATTTATTATTTATTATTTATTATTTATTATTTATTATTTATTATTTATTATTAATTATTTATTATTTATTATTTATTATTTATTATTTATTATTTATTATTTATTATTTATTATTTATTATTAATTATTTATTATTTATTATTTATTATTTATTATTTATTATTTATTATTTATTATTTATTATTATTATTTATTATTTATTATTATTTATTATTTATTATTTATTATTTATTATTTATTATTTATT
This sequence comes from Chalcosyrphus nemorum, assembly GCA_949716465.1. NCBI lineage: Eukaryota > Metazoa > Arthropoda > Insecta > Diptera > Syrphidae > Chalcosyrphus > Chalcosyrphus nemorum. The sequence continues at coordinate 39,932,569 of OX454334.1, forward strand.
ATTTATTATTTATTATTTATTATTTATTATTTATTATTTATTATTTATTATTTATTATTTATTATTTATTATTTATTATTTATTATTTATTATTTATTATTTATTATTTATTATTTATTATTTATTATTTATTATTTATTATTTATTATTTATTATTTATTATTTATTATTTATTATTTATTATTTATTATTTATTATTTATTATTTATTATTTATTATTTATTATTTATTATTTATTATTTATTATTTATTATTTATTATTTATTATTTATTATTTATTATTTATTATTTATTATTTATTATTTATTATTTATTATTTATTATTTATTATTTATTATTTATTATTTATTATTTATTATTTATTATTTATTATTTATTATTTATTATTTATTATTTATTATTTATTATCCATTATTATTATAAGCGCATACATATATTATATGTGATCAATTTTGTTTTAGTTTCTAACTTTATATTTACTTGTTATTATCATTATTAATTTTTCTTTTGCATAAAGGTTTTACTTTCATTGTTTTCCTTTAAAATTAAATTTGTATATAAATGTTACGTTAAATATTCTAAAAGATAATGCTTCAGTAGAAAGATAGAATAATTATATCGAATCTCTGTACTGTAAATTGGGCGATAACCTATGTAAATAACTTTATAACGAATAAACACTACCTATCTAACTATCTATTTCGATTAATGCATAGCAGGTGATAGTCTCCTCTTCATCTCTACAACTTCTAAAGAAGTCATTATAAGGGATTCCCAGTCTTTGGGCATGCCTCCCTATAGCTCAGTGTCCAGTGAGGGTGTTTACGATTTTGGTGAGGGTGTTTACGATTTTGGAGAGGGCTCCTCTCTTATGCTTCAGAAGTCCGATGGACCTGGTTTCATTTAGCGTGGGCAAAGCAGCCTTGCGGTGTTACAGTGGCCGAGCTGTTGCCACCGATGGTTGGCTTCTCTCACCGCATCGGCATGCAGTGACCCGGTACCCAGCAGAGGGTGAGGTTGAACTGTCCAACCATCTCGTTCAGAGATACGCGGCAGTCCTTAACTGCCTTGGATCTCGTTGTGCTGGATCCGAGGGATTTGATGGCCGCTTGGCTGTCGATGTATATGACAATACCCGATACTGATACTGCATTAGCCGCCAGCCAGTCAGCTGCTTAACGAATGGCAGTAACTTTGGATTGGAAAACGCTGCAGTAGCTAGGAAGGCTGAAGGAGAGGTGGATGTCCAGATCTTTTGAAAAGATACCTGTAACGTGACCCAGCTAAAAGACCACCTAATCGGAGAGAAAAACAAGCCAAAAGGTGAAAGATATGTTGACTCACCAATCGCTCTCGCCACTCGATGACCCCAGACGATTCGCACAGGTCCTCTACACCCTCGGGGAGTTTATTGTTGGCCACGATCCAAGGGTGGTTAATGCCGTCGGGCAACATATCCTTTTGGTTTTATTTTGCCCATCTAGGAATATCTCCTTTTATATAAATAAAAAAAAGGAAAAGAAAAGTGCGAACACTTCTGCGGCGCGCAGAGAAAATAAAAAAATAAACCAACAAAATTCTGACAGATCTGTCAGCTGTCATGAACCAAGGCAAGGGTGATCTACTACAATTAGTGGAATAGTGGAAAGATAGGACAAGGGTTAGTTTATAGGATAAGTTTTTCGATGTTCTGTTAAATGGATATAAGAGTTTTGTTAGTGTTAAGTGTTTAGATTTAAGAATGTAGTGGGTAAGATTATTAGTAAAGTTAAAGGAATGGGTGCGGGTGTAGTGATCAAGACCACTACAGTGGACAATGATTGGAAGAACTTCCCCAACCTCCAGCTTGGACAAAGAAAGGGCATTGATCAGGAACATATATAGTTAAAATTACATAGACGGAAGAGAAAAATCGAACAAGGCAGTGGAACCTTTTTGCTAGTGAAAAAAAAGAGCAAAAAAAACGTTAATTTCAATAAAAGAAAAAAAAGGGGAGGCGAAGTGCCAAAGCACTATTATATAAGTTTTACCAACGAAAAAGCGGAGAAAAGCTAAAAAAAGAGGTTGAAATACCAAAAAAAAGTAAAAAATAAAAGGGTTGAAGAAAGACTGCTCCATCCTCTTTCGAAGGACAAGGGGATCCCAGGACCAAGCACCAATATAAGGCTAAGAGAGGTAAGAGTATGGACATAGATTTGGTAGGCTGACAATTTACACGCACCCTTTCTTTTGGTTATATGTAGAGATTGTGGGTTGGGGCTCCGGCTGTGGAAGCGACTCAACTCTCTGCTCCAGGATCCCAAAGGGGGGGAAAGCCAGCAACACCAACGCCGCAAGTATACGGGATCCGCGACAGCTACAGATAGTGGAGATAGATAGTGGAGACGGATAATGAGGGGTGCTCCACGGCACATTAGCGGATAGGACACCAAAGAAAAAAAAAATGCTTTGTTTTACTCATTACTTAAAAATCAATTTTGTGAAGTAGAAAAAAAAGGGAAAGTGTGGTGAAATCTAAATGCGAAAAGAAAAAAATATTTTTATTCCAACAGAATATCAGCGAGGAACCTCCTTTTGTGCTGCCGACAGAACAACGGCGCACTATGGGCCCAAGTAACACTTTTCGTCTCAAAAATGTATTTTTCAAAATTAATGTGAATTCTTTATTTTTTTGAAAATGGAAAGAAGGAAGGGCAAAATATATATTACAAAATAAATTTTATCTTTAAACTAAGTCCTTACACTAGAAAACTCTATCTGAAGTCGGCGCTAGTGACCATACTTTAAAAATAACGTAGTAAGGTTATTTTTTAACCAATTTTTTTTAAACTTATTGTTGATGTAATTTTACTAGTATTATAAATCACTGGAAAGCTTGTTTTTTGAGCTATTTGAAATGTTAAAAAACTATTTGAAGATAATGATGTACTTAATAATATTAACTAATATTACTAATACATTAATTTTTTGTTGTTTTCTAATTTCAATGAGAGTTTTAAATACTTCCGCTGCCTTCCGCTGTAAAGTTTTATACTGCAATTGGTTCTTCAATGCATTGTTAAAAAGAAAACAAAAAAATGTTCTGCCCCCTCTGATTTCAAGCGATAAACGCATGATGAAGTGCAAAGCGAAAAAAAAAATATTAAATTTCAGTCACTCTTGTGGGGAAATATTTTGTTTATTTTATTGTTGTTTCACGCCTCTATATTAGAATCAGGGGAAGCTTCTCTTGTGCTCAAGATGAGGAATTCATTGAATTACATATTCCAAAAGACAAAAAAGTTACAGATTCTTGAGACGCGAGACCTCATATGGGCCCACTGTGCGGCGGACCGAACATAGAAACCGTAAGTCAATTATATTAATTTTTTTATTGAATGACCCACAAAGCAAGTGTGGCCCTTTCCTATAGCACCACAGGAGTAGGAAGTTGCCAATGTTTTTGTTTTTTTTTTTTGGATATACGATTTAATATTTGCTATATATACTGAACAAAATTATTTATAAGTACAATTATATAAGACAAAAAGATCGGAATAAATATGATGGATTTATGTAATTAAGCCCTATATAAGAACATGCGTGTTTAATTTCCCAAGGGAGAGGTGTGTGTGATAAAACGGGAAGGCCATCCCCGAGTTAACTCGTAGTGACAATGACGAAGCATGTACTAAACATACGACTAGATAAGGACATGCCGTAAAGACTGACATACACTTCCCTAGGAGACTTATGTTGTAACCGGTCAACCGTGTTAGTGGCTGTTTGCCGAAATAGTGGCCATGGCGATAGCCATGGATGGTCGCGGAGACATATGGGTGGGTTGGCCAAGCCGGTGCCATCGACATCTGGCACGTCTCTGGGACTTGACGAACCGGTATCCCGGAAAAACATTGGAAAGGAGCGAGGAACGCGTTAGGAATTAAGTGTTAGGGTAACATATGGTATTAGGGCAATCATTAGACTAGGGCGTAGATTAGGGCCTAGTTTAACTCGAAGGATAGTTGAGGTTTAGATTAGGCTAGAATAGGGTTAAGTTTAATTAATGGGGTAGCTTAGGTCAGATTAGCGTAGAAAAGGTTAGTTAAATTTGTTCCTTCCTTCCCGTTTGTTCTCGGGGATATTGGCATAGGTCATTGTGCGAGTTTCTCTTCTTACCTTTCTTTCTTCTTTTTCTCTTTCCTTTTCTTTTGTCCGTCCGCAGTCAAAGTTGAGTAGCTTTCTTTTTCTTTTTTTGCTACGCACGAATTTGTGTGTGTTGAGCAGGTGGTGTACGGCGAACTGGACAAAGAACCTCCCCGTTCGTCGAGCTAGTTCGAGCGCGTGCAAGCGTGCCAGCGTCCAGTTTGCCTGCACCGAAGCTGCCCCTGTGGCCATACCCTGACTCACAACATACCAGCACCGACTCATTCTTCGGTCTTGCAGCACCGTGAGGTTTAGGAACACCGTGAAGATTGTCTGCGATTCATGGTGAAGGACTTCCCGTTGTGTCCATTCTGTTCTAACGGGTATTAAGCATTTGTAGCCCATGTTGAAGTTGTGTTCAGTGAGCAAGTGGTCAGTGACCTTTGGAAGATGGCGGTACAGTAATACAGAGACATGCAAGTCTTTGAGTTTTTTCCATTAGGATTATGTTGGAGGTCTTCTCCAGGGCAGACCATACCAGTGCTCCATACATGAGTATCGGTTTTATTACCGATGTGTACAGCCAGTGCATGATGTTTGGTTGCAGGCCCAGGTGGGGCCTACTGCCTTTCTACAATTATTTAGGGCAGCTAGATATTCCTTAGCACGTTCGACTATGCTATACCTCCAAAGGAGCTTGCGGTCAAGCTTCAGGCCCAGATATTTTGCACATTTTGAGAGAATGAGGGAGGTGCCTCTTTCAACAAAGAATAAAAAGTTTATGGACACATTATACCTGATATAACCCCTAAATATCTTACACCAAATATGACTCCCATTGGGTCTATCGAACACTTTGACATAGCCAATCCTACGCACTGGAGTTCTTACAAACGTCAATTCGAGATGTTCCAAAGAAGGTGGAAAACGTGAAGTAGTCGTTTACCAATTGTTTCAACTGAGGCTGACCGTTTTTCCCAAGTGAGCATGATCGACGAAACCTGCGTTCACATGCAGGAGTCTAACATGACATCCAAGAACAAAATACTCAAACAAATTCTTCATTTGACGTTGAGGGGATGGCCATATAGTCAGTTAGATAAGGAATTCAAGCCACACTTATCAACCCACCAAAATGAGATCACGGTAAATAAGAATTGCTTACTTTTTGGTTCCCATCTTATAATTCCAGAGGCGGCATAAGGACACCTGCTTAAAACCCTACATGCGGGGGATCTGGGTGTGGTCAAGATGAAAGCTCTTGCCAGAAGCTATATGCGGTGGCCGAACATTAATGTCGACATCGAAGCGACTGCGAAGAGGAGCGTAACGTTTCAAAAATTACGCCCAGAAAAGGCGAAAGCTACTAATCACCCGTGGGAGGAAACTTGATCTCGTCTACACGTGGATTTTCTCGGCCTTTTTGAGGGCCAACAAATTTTTCATACTCGACGATTGATACTCCAAGTGGGTCGAGGTGAAGCCTGTGTCAACTACCAGCGCAACTTGTGCAAGCAATAGCTTGCGCTCCATATTTGCAACTCATGGGTTGCCAGACTCCATAGTATCCGACCTACTCATGGGTTCACCTCAGACGAATTTTAAAAATTTTGCAGAAGAAACATTATCTCACACATATTAACAGCGCCATTTTATCCATCAAGCAACGAGCAGGCGGAGCGCATGATTCGGACTACTAAGGAATATCTTAAGCGCATCACAGAAGGGAGTTTACAACTTCGACTGGCAAGGTTCTTACTTCGCCAGCACACATTACCATCGTCAACTATTGGTATGTCCCCTGCTGAATTGCTCCTTAAAAGGATACCAACTACATACTTCGACAAGCTGCAACCGGATAACAACCCAGTGCGATCTATCAAGAAGAGTGCTAAAACAACTTCTTTCACACAGCTAATGGTCAGAGACCGAGTATGGGCCAGAAATTACTCCACTGGGGCTACACGGATTCCAGCTACAATTTCAAAATAAAACGGTCCTGCGTCATACGCTGTGACAACAGAAGAAGGTACCACAATCCGAAGATATTTGGATCAACTACGCTGCAGAAGCCAAGACAACAGCATAAGTACATGTGATGAGGGAAGCGAAGGTACAGTGGCATCCGGGCAAGCCCAAGAAGACAACATCAGCATAAGGCCAGCTTGAGCCACCAGTACTAGATCTGAGGTGTTTTGAAAGACTTCGCAGCAAGAATGGTAGTTCAGTCTAAGGTGAGAAAGAGTGTCATGTCTGAACTCAACCATCGTCAATGAGCGGCTTATATTTGGTTTTTCGATTGGCTGCATTAATTGGGCGGCTGTCAGCTCGGGTTTTTTTTTATCTAATAAAACCTCATGGAACAGCTACTCTTCCCTTCTTTTCCGGTCGCTATTAGGAGAAGCATCTAACCTAAATCGTTTATCTTTCACTTATTGTTAATATAGTTTTGTTTAATACATGAATTAGAAATTATATCCTGGTATTCCTCACTATCCAAAACCTGAGCGGCAGCCTCATTAGATGCTTTCAATTCGATTCAATTAAATCTTTATTATTGGCAAAATACAAAATAGTTGAACAGAACTCAAAATGGGGTTTAAGTATAGTATTATATTATTTATATTAGTATACACATTTGTTTTCGTATTCTTCTAAAGAAACCATTTTTTGTATTTATTTTGTTTAATATGTACATATTCAATATGACTATCGAAACTTAAACTATTGTCAATTTCAATTCCCAGGTACTTAATTTCAGTGAAATTCTCAACTATTTCATCATTAATTAAAATATTCGCGTCTGATTGCCCATTTATGTATGTACATACATTTCGTTTTGCTCACATTTAAACTTAATTTATTCATTTGAAACAGTAAATTTCAATTCAATTCAATTCAATTCAATTAAATCAATTCACCGTCTATTTTCGTTTTTTGTGTACGACCTTGTAGGCAGAGATTGAAAAAAAAATTCGAAGGTACCTAGCCTTCGAGGTTTTTACAGCATTTCCATCGCAGAAATACCCAATCATATACCTAACCTAGTGAGCATTTACACTATCTTTTCCTTTTTGGTTTGAGTACCAGTCCCCAAACAAAGTGCCTTACGTTATCTGGTGAGTGGAAGATTCGAAAGATATTGCAGTTAATATATTGCGCTATAAACACACACGCTATTCTCTCTTTTAAGTAGGCTACACACTATCATTTTTGAAATGACATTCTTGCTGGATGGTGGAAAAATGACAATGTGTAGGTAGAAATGATAAATGACGATGGAAATGATGGCGAGAATGATGAGGGTTGAATTTTTTCGTGGATTTTGCTGGAATGACGGAGAATGATGCATGTATGTGTATAATGTGTAGGTAAATTTCATCATTTGGCATTTGTCGCTAGTCATGTGAGGGTCAGATTTGATAGTCCTGTGCTTCTGTGTCCCGGATCTCTCGAATTAGATTACAGTGCGTAAAAATTTGCCTTTCAGCAATCCACTTTTTCATCCACATTTTCCAAATCATTGTTTTTTTTTTATTGTTAGTACAATAATAATACACACACACGCAATTTCTTTATCATTCATTTTTCAAAAAAAAAAATATCCGTCTGCGCCCAAAGAAGACAAACCGAACAATGAACAAGAAAAAATGAGAAAACTTTCGAAAAAATGACAAACCTGGAATGACAGTGTATAGCCTGGAATGAAATGATGTAAAAGGATTCATATTTAGTTTTAATTAGCGGAAAAGCCAATCATAAAAAAAAAGGTATAGACAAATTTTCAATAAGGCGCAGCAGGTCACACTGACTAAAACGTAGAGATACACACAACGATGATCGGAGTCACACAACGATGATCGGAGTTTTTTCTCGACCCCTGCTTGTAGGTACGACTCGAACCATTACAATTCTTTCTGCTTCACACCATACTTCTCCAATTTGTCCAGAAGAATCCTTCGATCAATCGTTTCGAAAGCTCGTCTAAGATCGATGAAGACAGCAGCTATCTTCTTCCTTGAGTGCACCTCGTTCTTCCAATCCGCAACAATCAGATTAAGTAACGATTCACAGCTATTGCCGTCTCGGAAACCAGATTGACATTCCGCAAAAAGCTTATTGCTCTCCATGTATTTTTGCAGCTGCTGTTGAACCACTTTCTCCAAAATATTTCCTTCATTTGGCAGCATATTGATAGGACGAAAGTCCAAAGGTTTCATAGGGTTATTTAATTTTCAATCGGCACTACAGTTGATTTCTTCCATATTTGCGCGAATATTCCACTCGTCATTGATTTGTTTACAACCATAAACAATTTGGGACCAATACAAGAGAAGGCATCAATAATCATGTTCACACTTATTCTTCATGCTCTTTAATACAGTCTTAGGTTCGTTTAACGATATACATTTAAATTTAAAGATTTTATAAATTGGTCTAACGTGGTTTACATATTAGACGGAGAGCTGGTGAAATTGTTTCATGATTATTTTGACAACAAAATTTTGCCTATTTTTTTGTTTTCGTGGTCAGATATATCACAGATGTGGCATTCTGACAAACTTGGGTGGGGCGTTCTAGGGGCTCAAAGTTGGGCTTCAAAGTTGTAAAAAATTTTGAAAAAAAAATTATAACGAATGCTTTGAATCTTTGCATGATGAATCGCAACTAAACAGCTTATTGTGTAGTGATATGGCAAGAGCGATTGGTGGGGCACAAACCCCGGCCAGAGCGCCCCACACATGACGCAGAGACGTCAATTTTCAACTTATTTTGTCCACGCTCAAATTTTGGTATATCATCAAGCAAATATGTGTTAATCTAGAACTTAAATGTCAGAGCAAAATTCAGGGCGCAACACCTTGCCAGAGAGCGTCAAAGTTCCTCTTACGTAAGGGGCCTTTTCATGCATTGGTATACGAAATTATTGCATATCTTTGATGTGTCTAAGATTACTTAAAGACCTTTAAAACCACATATTAAGTTTAGTCCTAGCATTTATGGTTTCCATAATATGTGATTTTAAAATACAACACCTTGAAATGAGCCAAATGCTTTTTATGCTTATAATGTTTCTACGGCTAAGGTATTAAGGTATCATAAGATCCGTTCTAGACGAATTGTAGCCTTTTCATATGTTTATACCATAGACAAACCTAAATTAGACAGTCAACTCGTACTTCCCCTGCCTCCTTAGTGCTGAAAATAGGAGGAGCCTAATTACCATGTTTGTGAATAAATGTGAAGTAGCGTGTGACCGCCTTAAATTTTGAACTAAAACAATGAAATTTTGAATACGAAGTCTTTGGATATCGGGACAGAACAAGTGTAAATTTTTCCAAATCCGCCCACTGACACGCCTAATTTTAGAAAAATGCACTTTATTCCGTAATTTTACATGAAACTTCACAAAACTTTTAAGGGCAATTATGTAGCTATTTGCTTACTATACAAAATTTCTCATACAATGTATATGACCAGGCTCATCTTTTAGGGGTGTTTTCTTAAAAAAAAGTTTTTCGGTGGATTCATTACAACAATATCACTTTTCAGGAAAAAAATTAAATATATGTTGAACAATTTTCAAAATGCACTCACTACCACGCCCAATTTTTAGATACATTCAAGCTCGAACAAATTTGGGAAAAAAATTTAAGCGAGTATCATGATATATTGCTGAAAAGAAAGAGCTATATATATACATATATAGAAGTGATAGGGTATCACACGATCCACTCTAAGTGGATTGTAGCATTTTCTTATGTTTATACCCTATCCTAGAAGTATATTAAGTTTGATACATAGTTTGTAACAAAGAGAAATATTAAAGATAGATAACATAAAGTATATATATAAATGTTTGTCCGCCCCTCTGTTACCTGTGTTTAGGCCTTAAAGTTCAAGCTAGATTGATGAAATTTTGTGTACAGTACAAGTGTAACATTTTTTTTGACACGCTCAATTTTCGAAAAAATTCAGTTTTTTCAGTATTTTTACATGAAACTTGATAAATTTTACTTAAGCAAATATGTAGATATTTTTCCACTTTACTTACATTATGTACGGCTGCGCCTACTTTTTGGGGGGCGATTTTCTCAAAAAACTGTTTTTCTGCGGTTTCTTTGTAGTACCTATAATATCATTTTTAGGAACAAGGTGCAATATATGTCGAAAAATGTTTAAAACCCGCCCACTACCATGCCCACCAGAATCAACTTCAAAACTAATGTCACTATAATTTACAGTTATATTCTTCTAATGCGAAACTTTTAATATGACCAATATTCATAGTCTTCTGTTCCGCTTATTAGAGATTCGATCTTTGATCCCCTGTTACTGGCTGTCCATTGCTGCTGTATTAAATTTGCAATATGGCGCGATATATCTCTAACGTTTTCATCGATAGCACTGATAACGGGTGGATTTTCTTGAAAACCTTCTTGCTCCCTCACTGTTACCTCTTCGCTGATTAAAGTTATGATTACTAGTTTAACTGCTTGATATGTTCCTGTGTGTTGATGATCTATATTGTCGTGTTGTTCTGCTCTTCGATTTTATATGATTAGTTTTCACAGGATTAATCATTATCGTTTCGCTATCTGTTGTCTCCATAGTCAAAGCAATTTCTTGAGTTTCTTGGCTATTTGAGTAGCCTTTCTTGCATTTTATCAATCTTCAGTCCACATACAAATTTATTTCTTAAAGCATCTGCAAGAAATTCACCAAAATTGCACGTTTATGTAAGAAATTTTAGTACATTCCACAATGTAGTCTGCGATTGATTCATGATGTTTTTGCTCTCGCTTATAAAATTTGGAACGCTGGACAATTTCCTTCGTTTTTAACGCAAAATAAGCGGAAAGCTTTTGAATAATCACCTCATATCTCAGCGGGATCCGTCGGCGCGACAAGTGAGTGAAGCATCTTGATTAACTCACCACCACCACCAGAAATAATTATGAAACCTTATCTTCATTGTCTGCAATCCTATTCGCTGATCATTCGCTGATTATACAGCTTGAAGACGTCTCCTACTGTGAGAATTCGATACTTCCCATCAATGACACAGTAGGTTGTAGGGCTACGTTTGATTTCTTTTGCTTTATATCCTCCGTATCGTTTCCCATTATTTACACTCGTGTTTATATCGTAATATTTTAATTAACTTTTTTTTTCTGTCGATCAAAACAGATATAAACTAGACTACGGTTGAGCGAACACTGTTTTATTTTTATTATACTTAAACTAACTTAGCCTACTCTAAATAATTATACAGTTTACTCTTATATTAGAGTTGTATGACAGAGGTGCTACAGGAAATGCATGACGGAGTACGCGGAGGCAATTTGTGTGTGTACAAGGCACTGGAGAAGGTATGCGAAAGCTCTGGCTCAGTGCAAGAGACGACGTAGGAAGTCTGTGCCAAAAATGTGTCGCATGTGTAGCCAGTAAAGGACTGAGAGTTAAAATTTGAAGAAAAGTGCATCAGTATAACGTCAGTGCACCATTTGAAGGAATCGCGGCCGACATCGCAGGCCCTTTCCAGAAACTGAAAGTAGCAATCGATACATCCTGGTAGTCATGGACTACTTCAGCGAGTGGCCTGAAGCTTTTGCCATTCATTAGAGCAGATCGTTAACAACTGTGTGAAAAGTCCATTTTAGAATGAGTGGTTCCATTAGAGCTACATTCTGACCAATTCTGACCCGACCACAGTCGAACGGGGTGGTAGAACGCTTTAACACAACTCTAAACGAACAACTTCCTAAGGTCGTAGGCGACTTCCAATATGATTTTGAACACCATATTCCATTGTTTTTGATGGCCTACCGCAATGCAGTACACAGTACTACATACGAAATCCTGTTTGGTCGCACAGTCCGCCTACCTAGTGAAGTGAAATTCGGATCCACTCCTGAAAAACGAAGGATATTACGTTTCAGACCTTAGAGAAAGGATGAGAGACATCCACCATAGGACTATGACGAAGATAACGATAGCTAATGATCGCATGAAGAATAGGTACAACGCCAAAGCAACATCGTCTGGATTCCAAGAAGGATATCTGGTATGGCTGCACCGCCCGCAACGACAAAAAGGGCGATCACTGAAGTTTCAACACGTATTAATAACGTGGTCTATAGAATTCAACGGGCGCCAAGAGGCAAGAGGAAAATCGTAAACGTGGACCGTCTACACCGTTACCATGGCGAAAATTCGGATGAGCTTGTTCGGGAAGAACAAATCTAAGAAGGGGGCAGTGAACATATTATTTGAATAGATTTTTATATTAACTTAAACATTCACCTTTTCCTAAAATTGAATTGTACTTAAATTTTATATTCATTAATTGCCAAAATTTACATAACATACGCTAATTGTGTCACTCAAAATGCACTCAAATTTAACAAACAATAAATATACACTCCACTAACTTAGCTTGATCGCTCTTACATTATCTTTGGCTTATATCGACCTATTTTGCTGTTGGATACTTTAACTGGTAACATCGAATATTGTATGGAAGAAAATACACTACATTTGATCGAATTTAATTACATACTTCTTTTGTATCATTGATAATTATCGCTTTCGCTCTGTTTTAAACATTTTTGGTCCCATCGAGTCTGATCGAGAGATTTAGTAGCATCTATTAAAATATACATATACTGGACAAAGAGTTTCGTTGGATTTTAACGAATAGTGTGGACAGTTATTCTATTTTTACTGACTCAATCGTTCTATCCACTAAATTGTCTTTGATTGACAATCGCCTATTAAAATTGAAGGGAGCATGGACGTAATTCGGGGTGCTTCAAAACGAGCTGTTTGAATTTCTCGGGGATCCTGATTATATTGATGCTGAACCAGAATTTATTGAGTATGAAGCCAAATATTTTAAAGCTCATTTTAGGTTAACCAACGCTATAACGGTGCGGAAATCTCAAATAAGCAATCATGCACCAAGTAGTAGGTACTGAGAAGTTAGCGCAATCAAGCACCATAAATCTGCCGAAATTGTCAGTATCTACGTTCTCAGGCGATTATAAAGGATGGCCGGCGTTTCGCGACTTATTGCTCGGTTCGGTAGAAAAAACGCCTCGTTAGGATGATTTTTTTTCTTACAGTTTGCTACAAAAGGTTGAGCATGAGGCATGCATGGGCAGAAGAAGTAGGGTCAAAGGAAGATTCGACCATAAACGAGTTTATTGATTTCCTTCATACACGTTGCGATTGTTTAGAATCTTGTTCATCTCTTTCCCGTTCGGGGCAGACTAGCAGTAAGAATCAAGCTTAATCTCCTATACGAGCTCATTTTGTAGAACAAAAATAAATTTGCTCCAAATGTAAACTGAACCACTACTTACCCAATTGTACGGCGTTCAGCAGCCTTGACGTTGATTATCGACAGGCATTTGTTAAATAGCGCTCGTTGTGCTTTAATTGTTTTAAGCCAGGACATATTTCTGGCAGATGTTTCGATTCGAAATTTGAAATATGCAATTCTAGAAATTACACTTTAGTACATTCTTCTAAAGTTCATTCTGGCGCTAGTGGTTCCGGCGAAAGTAAAGCAAATCCAGCAGCAATATCGACATTACCACAAAACTCATGTGCATCTCTTATCGTCAATCATTCCATTGAATCTAATCACCATTCGTGGTCGATGTTACCCACTTGTGTCGCTTTACTTAAAGATAAATAGTGATCTAACCAAGATGTACGAATTCTTCTCGATACGGGTTCTAAGGTCTCATTTGTAAACGCTTTGGGTTATCTCGCGAGCGTATTCGGATACCAGTTAATGGGGTCGCATCAACACCAGCAGGGATTACAAAAGGATCAGTTTTACTTCGCTGGGTCTCTCGTTATGATTCACAGTTCGTCGACGTGGATTGCTTTATTTTATGGAAGTTAACCTCACTGCTGCGCTCGCGTGTTATTCGAAATATTCCAAACAATATTCCCTTGTCTCAGTTATCTAATCCATCCTTTTATAAACACGGACCTGTTGATATCCTTATTGGTGTCGATAGGGTATTCAGCAATATCAGAATCAGTGCGATTCCAACAATATTTGGTTTGGTTCTACATGGAACTTCAATCACTGATAGATAGAAGTCACTCTGGTCCCACAAAATTACATGATGACCAAAATTTAGTTTCAAGTGTTTTTGTTATATAGAGGAAGTGAAGGTTCTATCATATTTAACAGCTGATGAACAATGGGCTGAGGATCATTTTTCTTCTACTCACTCTCGAGGACCAGCACGACGATTACCCAACTTGTCGCAGTGTGCTGGCTTAGTTTGAGCTGGATGCTTGGGAACCGACATCGGCGATGTATCACATCCTTGCGGTACCGCCGTAACGATGAACGATTCTCAGGTGGAGGCTCGAAATCTAAGAGGTAATCACCCCTACCTAGTCTCTCCCATCCTTTTCTTCCTTTCCCCCCTCTTATCTCTTTTCTGGGCTGGATCTTGTGTGTAATCCGTACCGTGCTTACGATCAGCCTGGCTGAGGGCCCAGGATTATAAAAACTAGCTCAGTCCCGAACGGTGTATCCAGAGTACCTGGCACACTCTGGATCAGCCTGCCTTATCCGCATAACGCGGGGTTCTGTACGGACGGACTACCCCTATCCTAGCTACTCGTGGGAACATATCTAGTTAACAAAATGTACAAAAACCAAAAGACAAAAGCTTCCGAGGCCGGTCCTCAAAAAAATCCGGAACCAGCTGGCACCGCTAACAGCTCTAGGAGCACTTCACGTGTGGAGGAGCACTTGCAGAATCTCTGCATAAACGATGCTGTGAGCGACTGTTCGACACTGTCGGAAGAGTTGGTCAGCGTGACACCGTCGTGCAGCTCAGCCCCCCCAACCATTCCCGAGTTGATCAGTACGACACCGTCGTGCAGTTCAACTCCCTCAACCATTCCCAAGCTCTCTGCTGAGGAGAAGAAGTCGTTAAGTCGTGAGACTGCAGCAACTTTCCGTATCCTAGACCGACTAGGCAAAAAGTCGGAGAAGGATTGGAGTCAGTAAGAGCGGGAGTCCAATACCTGGGCAATCGGCATCGCGAATCAATTCCTCGAATTGAAGAAGTTGGAGCCTCTACGGCACTTTAAAACCCGCCGCACCGCTAAACGCAAACCCTCCACTCGTGGCTTAAGCCACCCCTCTACCCGTGGCACAAGCCACCAAACCAAGCGTGACCCACGCCACCTCTCCATTCGTGGCCCCGGTCACCCCACCACCCAAGGAACCAATCCCTCCATTCGGAAGACAAGCTCCCAAGCTAAAGACTCACCGTGTCGAAATGGTTCAACGAACCAGGCTGGGAGTAAATCCGTAGTTGCGACAGGAACAGCACCCAAAAAGCGCAGATCCGCAGATGAGGAGTCCAACGCCTCAAAGAGGACCAGGAACCCAACGTGTTCCAAAATCCCCTCTGAGACGGTAAAGGACAGTCTCGTCGTCGCGATAGTGGGTTTGTCGGACGATGAAGGGAGGATCTCCTACGAAAAGTGGAGGCTCATTGAAAGCAGAGTGATGAACTGCCTTTACGAACGTATCTCGACACATCCCAACTCTCCACCTACCTTTAAGGATGCTGGCTGGCACCAGGGCTATGTCAAGCTCATAGCCTGCGATGACCAAAATTCGGTCAATTTCATCACTGCTGCCATCGGCACGTATCTGGGTTCCAACGGAACCCAGCGAGCCCGCCAATATGAAAGGTCTGCTAACTTACCAAAATCCGGACCTTCCAGTCAACGATTGGAAGTTCATCGAAGATACACCGAGCTCTAAGAAACCGAAGGATTCAAAGAACACCGGCCGCTCGCTGGTCATCTCCCTCACCCAGGAGTCCCTCCCTCTACTCAAGTCCAAAAATTTTAAAATAAATTGCGGTCTTAAAGAAGTTGAGGTGAGGCTGTTCGCTTCGGACCGCAGCAACGCTCACAACATCGGCGCCCCATGCATCTCGGCATCAGATGATGAACCATCATCACCCGAGGACCTGCATGCTACCGTTGTGGAGAGGTCTGTACTAGATTGTAATGATGCTCAAACTAGTACAGATTAACCTCCATCATTCCACTCTAGTAACCGCAAACATAAGACTCCGCCTCAATGATAGAGGTTTAGACATCGCCCTCATCCAAGAACCTTGGATAAGAGATGACACCGTCATGGGACTTAGGGCTCCAGGCTACACCATATACCACTCAAAGAGTGCAGGTAACACTCGAGCTTGTATTCTTGCTAAATCATCGCTTAATCTAACTTTTCTCCCTCAACGCAACACGAACGATCTGGCAGTAACACTGCTGAAAACTGCAACCGGTAACATCTGGCTGGCTTCGGGCTACCTACCATTTGATGACCCCGAAACCGCCCCATCAAAAGAGGTTAAAACGATGGTAAAAGAGGTGAGGAGGAAAGAAGAAGGTATTGTGCTGGGGTGCGACACCAATGCGCACCACGAACTATGAAGTAGCAACGACATCAACACTCGAGGTGAGTTTCATTTTGAATACTTAGTAGGCACCGACCTAGTAGTGTGCAATAGGGGAAATAGTCCCACCTTTATAACTAAAACCCGGCAAGAAGTTTTAGATGTAACATTTGCCTCCCAAACCCTTTATCAAGCAATTCATAACTGGACTGTATCTGACATTCACTCGTTCTTTGATCATCGCTATCTGGAATATGAATTGGAAACAAACTTTAAAATCGTACCATCAGTTGGACGCATCATAACAATATCCTCTCTGCTAAGCTATCCAACTGTGTACACCATAGACAAACCTAATTTTGATTTGTTTATGGTGCACACGCAACACCAACTACGCAATTGGAACTAGACAAGCTCAACACTGTTCTAAGCGTATACCTCAGCATAATAGCGCATTACCTGTCCTGTATTCTGAGGGGTTGTCTGAAACTGGGAACAATGCCAGCCGCCTGGGCTGAGGTAAGAGTGGTCTTTATACCCAAAGCAGGCAAAACATCGCACACCCTCCCGAAGGACCTTAGACCAATCAACCTAACGTCTTTTCTTCTCAAGATTCTGGAAAGAATCGTAAACTTACATATTAAAGCCACCACACAGACGTCGCTATTCTTGTAACCGGCAAATACCCGCAGACACTGGCCGATGTCAAACTAGTAAGCTGGACCGAAAGCTGTGGCCTTTCAGTCAATCCGATGAAGACCGAGCTAGTCCTGTTCACTAGAAAACACAAACTCCCGACTTTAATCGCCCAAAGCTTAGAGGCACCCCCCTCACCCTCTGAAATAGTGCAAAATACTTGGGCCTGAGGCTTGACCGCAAGCTCCTTTGGAGAGATAACATAGTCGAACGTGCTAGGAAATCTCTAGCTGCCCTATATATTTGCAAAAAGGCAGTAGGCCCCACTTGGGCCGTGCAACCAAAAAACATGCACTGGTTGTACACATCGGTAATCAAACCGATACTTATGTATGGAGCACTGGTCTGGTGACCTGCCCTGGAGAAGGCTTCTAACCTAATCATAATAAAAAAAACTCAACGAGTTGCTTGTCTCAGCATTACTGGTGCACTGGGAACCTCTCCCACTGCAGCGCTCCAAACCATGCTCCACCTACTTCCAACTGACATCGTCAGCAAACAACTGGCTGCCTGCTCAGCAATAAGACCGAGAAGTTCCAAACAATGAAAACAACAATATACTGGACACGCCAGAATACTTCTGATGCGCCGCCATCTTCCAAATGTCACCGACCACTTGCCCACTTGCCCACAACTTCAACATGGTCTACAAATGCATAATACCCGACAGAACAGAATGGACACAACGGGAGGTCCTTCACCATGAATCGCTGACAATCCAAGGCAGTGAAGGACTGCCGCGTATCTCTGAGCGAGATAGTTGGACAGTACAACCTTACCCTTTGCTGGGGGCCGGGTCACTGTAATATGCCAGGGAATTGCGAAGCTGACGAACTAGCCCGACGAGGCTCCTCAGGTCTAAACAGCATAAACTTCACCGACATCGAGGCGCCAACGTCCTATCCTAAATACCTTGTCCATGCCGACGCGGTGAGAGAAGCCAACCATCGGTGGCAACAGCTCGGCCACTGTAACACCGCAAGGCTGCTTTGCCCACGCTAAATGAAACCAGGTCCATCGGACTTCTGAAACATAAGAGAGAAACCCTCTCCAAAATCGTAAACACCCTCAACGGACACTGTGCTATAGGAAGGCATGCCCAAAGACTGGGTATCCCCTACAATGACTTCTGTAGAAGTTGTAGAAATGAGGAAGAAGAGGAGACTATCAGTCACCTCCTATGCACGTGCCCCGTGCTTGCCAACATTAGAAAGGCCACAATAGGTGAATACCTATTCAACGATCTAAGTGATCTAAACAATGCCTGTAGGGCAGTGATAGGCTCCTTCATAACAAGGAGTAAATGGTTCCCTGAGTAAGAGGGTGACCCACCCACCCTTAGACATCGGCAGCACAATGGACCAAATACTGGTCTAAGTGCATCCTCATCGAGGGCCGGTTCCAACCAACCAACCACTCTCGAGGAGATGATGGGCGCTACACCGTTAAGCTGCCATTCAAAAAAACTCAAAATGTTGACTTTAGTAATTCGTATTGCTTACGAATGGTTTTTGCCCATGGAACGTAGCTTCCTGTCTAGTCCTCAAATGCATAAATAATATTTAGAGTTCATGGAAAAAAATTTGGCTTTAGGACATATGGAAGAAATTCAAGAAGAATCAACCATGAAAATGGTTGGTATGAAAATTTTGAAATGTTACCTTCCACATCATGCAGTCTATAAATTGGGAAGCAGCACAACTAAAATTTAGGTTGTCTTTTAGTGCCAATTCCTTGTCACTGAATGACGCATTTCTTACCGGAACTATCTTATAAACATATATCTTTTCGATTTTCAGCAGCTCTCGTCGACACGCGTATCTTTTATAAGGTGACATCGAAAAAATATATCGACAATTTTATTTGTCCAAGCGCATTCTTTGGCGAAAGTCTTCTAGAGATAAATTGAGGCATTACCGGCTATTGACCGTAACATATAGTATACGCTGCGCACCATTCTTGGCAGTTCGCGTTCTTAAGTGGCTAGCACTAGATTCAATGTTAACACGTGCAGGACCGATTGTGTTGCACGAAGCATAGACAAATCTAAAGTAGACAGACAACTTCGGTTCGTTTGACACATTCGATTGAGATTTATTTGGATGCACTTCATTGCTTCTTTACCAATACTCGTATCGCGGTTTTGTAAGCTGCTGTAGCTTCCGGTGGCGTGGTTGCTTCCACCTTTACATGCCGAATCGCATATGGAACACTTCGGCTCTGCTGTACATGTTTTAGCTGTGTGTCTTTTATCCCCACATTTTAAACATGTTCCTGTGCGGTCAATCTCGTTCTTACAGTGCCTAGAAATATGTCCGTATTCTAGACACTTGAAACACCTAGTTGGAGTGTATGCTCTCTTACTCGGTATCTGACCTATCCTATCTTTAGGCGTCCTCAGCGATAATCTGGTAGACTGATAAGGGCAGTGTGCGTTCCGTCTCTCATTTTCCTTATAGACTTAACAGCATCTGTGGTGATACTAGCTGCAGATGGGGTTTGCTCCGCTATGGCCGTGCGTATCTCTTCTTGGGTCGTTCCTTCGTCCAGGTCACGTACCTCTATTGTGATTTTGTGGCTCATCATCCGAACCACCACTTCGTTTTGGAGGGCTTTGCACATTTCCTCCTTGAATTTCGTGGTCTGTCCATCGTTTCCCCTTTTCAGCGCAATGAGCAGTTCACCTTTGGCTGTTTTCCTAATCCTGTTGACATTTTCGCCGAGTTCTTTAAGATCAGGGTTTGCTCTCATCCTTTTGAAGATACTTGCATAGGATGTCTCACCGGTTTTTGCAATGATAAAGCATTATGCCTTCCGGGTTTTCTTCGGCTCTTGCTTTTATTCTCAGCTTTCTTGCTCTTTTTGGATTCTTCCCTAGGAGGCTCTTTTTTGTCTTTTTTGTTTCCTCCTTTCTCCTTGGGCCCTTGTTTGACCACGTTAGTCCAGCTCTCGCTTTCTTTCTGCTCTTCTTTAATTGCCCCTTCGGGATTCCCACTATTCGTTTTTTCTTGGGGCACCTTCTGCTGCGTCTGCGGCTTACTATTTCCGCCAGTGGTTCCGGTATCTGTTTTGCATCATGTGTCGGCTTTAGCCATGGTGATATTTGTGAGGCGTTGCTTTTGCTGACAACTTTTCTCTCCTTTTCAACCAGCGTGTCAGTTGCCAGTAGCTCGTAGAGTGCTTTGATACTACCTATAGCATCTCTCATTTGTTGGTGTACGGAACGCCTTTTGCCATCTTCCAAAATGTCCACCAGGGTTTTAATTTGTTCTCCGAGTTTTTCGAAGACGGTCAGCTGGTGTGTCGTCTCGTTCCTTATTTCTCTTTTTGGGGTGTTACTTTTTTCCTCCTGCGTTGTTTTCTGGTCTATCGGTGACCTAACTACTTTGGAGCTCCTTAGGAAAGGATTCGCCTGGATCTCCTTTTTTTTCTTCGTTTTGGTTTGTTTTTGTTGTTGTTGCTGTTTTTGTTGTAATCATTTCTATGTGGTCCCCACTCAAAGCCATTATCAATGTTCGGATGCGTAGTTACCAAAAGGATCTCATGGTTATCTTTGTATCAGGGAGGCCATGCAAGAGTTGACACAGGCCTTCATGGGGTGCTGTTCCGGAGCCAGATCAGGTGCTAACCAGGAATGTTACATCTGAGCCTACGCCACTATCTAAATGGCGACGAAACATTGAGCGTTCTTTGAGTCCTGCCGAGGTTTTAACGGGACAGGGGCGTCTGTAGCATTAGCCTGAGAGCCATTTCAACCGAGTTTTACTCCTGCTTACCGAGGTAACAGAATACTACAGACGTCAGCCCTCAGCTTCTTTATTCCGAATCATTTTCCAGTATACCTTAATTAAGACCTTACTGGGCTCAGTCTTAATGATCAATAAGATAATAATATTTTAGAACGGGCGTTACCTGTTGTAACTAAGGCCTTGAGGTCTTGCCAGCTTCTTGGCATGTATCCCACGTTGCGTCGGGTACATATACATGTGGATATGTTTGCCTTCTGTGTAAGGAGCACGGGGCTATGTTTTCGCCTCGTTTCATTCATCTGTGTCCCACGTTGTGGCGGGTACATCTGGGTCTCCCCATTATATTCTTTCTTTATCCCACGTAGCTACCCTCTGGGTAGAGAGCACTTATTTGAAGACGGCACTTACTCGTCTTATCACAGAAAGTTCATTGGGACTCATGTAGCCTTTTAAGCTACGCCCTCCTTCTCTGCCGCTTTTGGTCGGGGGCTGCTTATTGGGTATTCGCAGCTAACCTGCAGTTCTACAGGCCGGTTCCTATCCGCCACCTGTGACCCCCACAGTCGCCTGAGCTTAGCTTCACCAGCCCGTACGGCTTAGTGCCTGGGTCTAAAGGCTCCGGAGGTCTAAACAGCATAAACGTCACCGACATCGAGGCACCAACGTCCTATCCTAAATACCTTGTCCATGCCGATGCGGTGAGAGAAGCCAACCATCGGTGGCAACAGTTTGGCCACTGTAACACTGCAAGGCTGCTCTAGCCCACGCTAAATAAAATCAGGTCCATCGGACTTCTGAAACAGAAGAGAGGAACCCTCTCCAAAATCTAATGACTTCTGCAAAAGTTGTACATAGAGATGAAGAAGAAGAGGAGACTATCAGTCACCTCCTATACACGTGCCCCCACTTGCCATCATTAGAAAGGCCACATTAGGCGAATAACTGTTTAACGGCTAAGATTGGCTCCTTGATACTAAGGAGTAAATGGTAACCTGAGTAAGAGGGTTTCAACCAACCAACCCTACAAAATATTCTTTCATATTTTTGCATGAGCTTTTGTTAGAATAGCACCTTACTGTAAACAAAAGAGTGTAAATGAGAGACAAATATCCCTATCTTCCCTGTACTGCCGATTTATGTTGGACAGAGTATAATATAGATTATTTGTGATTCTCGCTGTCATTTCCATCAACATTTTTCATTCTTATCTACTACGCCCTGCCATTTTTTATTAATCCAGCTGGAATGTCATTTAAAAAATTATAATATGTTGGATTGAGACTCGGTAGCGTGGCGTCTAGCGGATTTCTTTGGAAGCTTCGTTCCGAGATAAATTCCTCCATTAGCTATCAAACCGTATGAGAATTCATGCGCCGAAAAATTAAAAGTTATTTAAAATAAAATCAGCGTACTTTTATTTAGCTTATTGAATAGTGTGTCAAAAATAAAAATCGTTCAATAAAGTATGTGAATAAAAACATTTTCGTTATTTTAAATGGATTGTTTTAATTGTGTGAAATTGTTCCCCAAAATATAGAGATTGTTAACAAAATTTACAAATGTGAACAAAACTGAACAAAAGTGAGCAACACAGAAGTATAAACAGCAAAATTATCACACAATAAGAAAAAAAAAAACACCAATTGGTTCAACCTAACCACTAAATGAAGTGCTTTGTTTACATATTTTGAAGAATTTTTTTTTTTTTCACCAATATTTCACGTGTTTCATAAACCTACGCCTTTCGTAGCTACATTTTAATATCAATAAGAATTACTTTTCATAAAAAATATAGTGTAGTAAATTCAGTTTCAAAAGAACTCCAATTTTGCTACGGATTTTGTATGAAGATATCAGCTGTTGACAAACTAATCCAAGAATTCGGGTGCGAAAAAACTCCGCCAGGTAGCATGGAAAGCACTTTACCGAGCCTCAATTCGAGAGATGAAAGCAATTTTTCTAATGTCAATAGCATAGACCAGCGTTTCCCAAGTGTGCTCCGCATATAAAAACAACAAAATTCCATTACACTAGTTAATTTTGTAAATACATACATACCTGCATATACCCAGTAGACCACATAAAATGTATTATGGGATTCCCCGATAAATAAAAATTATGAAAGAGACAATAGATACAGTTTTTGTTCGGTCGATATTCATACAGATTGAAACGAATCATAGTGTGGTGTAGTTAATCTATATTTTGCTTTTAGTGCAAAATTTTGTTTTTTGTACATTAATGTAACTTTGTGGATCTATTGACGTGAAAACGAGAAATCAAACATAATACAATGGATCGCTGGCTAAAGTTTGGGTCGTTAAAAATAACCGCATGAAAATCAAGTTTTGGGCGAAATCTTTAAAAAATCGAAACCTAGACAGTTTCCCAATGGTCAACGAATGTAAAGAGGAAATAGATTTGGACATTCCTGACGATATTTTAAATGGGTTTCATGTTCACCTGCTAAGTTTGCTCGAAAACTTCCACTGCTATTTTCCGGAAGAATACCACTCAAATTTTAAAGAAAATGTGGGTTGTAGACCCATACTCTGCAGCGTTGGAAAAGCCACCTTCTCTGACATCATTGCAGTTTGAGTGCTTGATTGATTTGACATCAGATTCTTCGATAAAGGCAAATTTTAGAACGAAGAAGTCTTTATCAGAATTCTGGTGTATGTTGAAGGACGAATTCAAAATTTTGTCAGATAAAGCCAAAATAATTCTTCTGCCTTTGCAACAACATACATGTGCGAATCAGGGGCGGAATCCTCTAAGCTGATAGTTGATAGTCGCATTTTTGATAGTCAAAGTTGATAATCACACTCTGTTAGCTCTCCGTAAAACGATCACAAAAATTTATGTAAAACTTGGTAGCACAGTTTTTCGGAATGTCATTTTCTTGTCAGTGATATCTGCCTGTGATTTATTAAATAAATAAAAATGTAATTTAGCACATTATGTGTAGTTAGCATATTATTTATATTAAATGAAGTGTGGAAAAATTAGTTTGTGACTGATTTTGAGGCTTTTAAATCGCTTGTTCCGGAAGAGGCACATTGTATGAATAGCAAATATTGTGTAGGGCAGCACAAACACTAACAATTTCAACTACCCTTGACGGTGCATATCTACATTTTCTTTCGACGAGTATTATACGCCATCGACATAAAAAAAGAAGCATAGAATGATGCTAGAATATGTTTATAGCATACCCACTTTTTAACTACCCAATACAGCGTTCAACAATGCTTCTGGCCTTAGAATGGACTACGTTAAACTGAGTCTCAGGTGAACTTTCTTCAGCGCTATCCTATATTTTTCAAAGAAAAATACTTTGGTTGATTCCATCGAGACAAAGTTAATGAATATTGGACACAATTTTGACTGCATTTTCTTAATAACTCTAGCAGTGACTCTAGTGATAGTACTTTGCCCCATTGGTGCAAACCAGTCAGCATCAACTTGCCTTTGGTAACCTCCACCACCAAGTAAATTTATTGTTGCAGTCAATTGCAGAATTGGTTTTATATATGAGCCCTGTGTTCCATTTGTCTAACAGCCGTAAACCATACATAAAAGCTTCCTTTGTCAATCGAACATTTTTTAAAAATTTAAATAAAAAAATATATATGTATATGCATTGGTTGGTACCTACTTGCATTGGATTTATAAGGTCAAAACTATTTGAGTTTTTTCTCAAATTACACTAATAAATGTAAAACACAGATGAAAGTGACACCTAAATAGCTATCACACAAAAACGATAGCAAAAATGTGATAATCACGGTGATTGTCACCTTAGAGAGAGCAAAAGTGATGATTGTGATAGTCAACTATCAACTATCAGCTTAGAGGATTCCGCCCCAGGTTTCTCCGCCTACGTCGGAACCAAAACAAAGTATAGATCCCGTCTCGATGCAGAGCCAGATATTCGGTTGCAGTTGTCCCAAATTCAACTAGATATACCAGCATTATGCAGAACAAAACAGGCACATTATTCTCACTAGAAGATTGTACATACATATATATTATAATTTTAATTTTATAATATTATTGAATTCCTTATTTTCTTAAATTAAAATTGTTTTTGTTTTTTTCGTTGAAGGTACTTGTTTTGCTTGAATTCAATAAAATAAAAAAAAATAGTTATTGTTAAATTTAAATTTAGATTTGTCTATGATCAATAGACTAAATAAGAATTCGTAGACTGTATATAACAAATAACCCATACATAACCCATTTGGGTTATTTGTGCTGTATATACACTTAGAATCATCATGTAATATCAGACTAATAGAGGCGACAATTTATGCTCCGCCTATTGTAGAAATTGCATGGCCAGAAGAAATTGAGTTGACTTACTAATCTATTTCGTCTCAGAAAAGTTGTCTTTGTTTTGTTTTAGTTTGTCTATAGCACAAATATCTATGTTTGTCTATGGTCTATGGTATGTGAAGGATGTATTTTGTACACTACTTTCTGTAAAAAAGTTGTGACGTAAATTGTTGTAAACACAGGTGAGTGTACACATTTATTATTACTTTTTCATCGCTCGTTCTAAAATCTGAAATACAAGTAAGCTACGATCACATGATTTATGTAAATACACACCTTGCATTTGTTTATGGCATTCACAGTTCTGTACCAATTCGTACACAAATGCGATTTGGCAAAATATTTATGAAAACATTTTCAAGAATTGCTTGTTTTTTTTGTTGAAATACAGTTTTTTACTTTTTTGTAAAAATTCTGAGAGATCCATATGAAATGGTACCAACATATGTTAAATGTTGAATATTTTTTCTCAAAATATTTTTATTTTATTCACAAAATTCAATCACACTTTCTTTAATTATTAAAATTTGGTTTTACTACACCAAAGGAAACAAGATTACAATAATTCTCGTCTTAACTTAATAAGAGATAAACAATTTTTTTGATTCTGGATTTAGGTTTTTTGGCGGTGATCTTTGAAATCGGTTCTTGGTTAATCGCAGTCCTCTGGTTCGCTGTAAGAATGTTTATCTCTAACTGCAATATCAGCGCCGACTGTCTTTATCGTAGTATCATAAGTTTCAAGAATGCAATCGTTATTTATTTGGATTATTCTGGTGGCAACGAGTTTACCTATTTCTGTCTTATTGTTACACTTCCATTTATATTGGGTTTTTTCTGAAATTTGTTCATATAAATTTTCTACATGAGAATTTATTACTCTTGCGTTACATATTCCGTCTCTATTTTTCATAAACAAATTTGTTTAACAACTATCATCGCTTCTTGTACTTCTAAGAAGCTGTGGTTTACAAATTAAATTTTTATTAATATTATTACAAATTTCCAAATCTTTTATATAGCTGGCTTTACATTTTCGTTCTTTTGCCCGTGTTCGTTGTTCGTTGTTGAACGTATGTGGAACAACGAAAGTGTTAATAGCAAAACCGAATAACGAACACGTACGCTACAAATTCAAAGCTATTTTTAATTTTAGGTGTACGATTTTACTAAAACACAGAACACCTGTAATGATTTTCTTAAGCGTGTGTCTGATTTTTCAATTAATGGCGTAACCAAATTAAGGATTGCGATATATATTACTTCCGGTATTCTTAAATAATTCTGGAAGTAATCTGGTTGCAGTCTTAATTCATTAAGCATATTTATGTGTGATAACTGCTTTCTTTTTAATAACCAGCGTTTGGTCCAACAGGATCTCTTTTTTTTTTTTTTTCTTTTTTTCAACAAAAAAGCGCCGCCACTGCCAACAATGTATTGTTATTCATTCTGATATAAAAAGAGAACTGAATCAACAATCTTTGTGGTGTGAATGCTTCTTCGTTGTTCGTTGTTCGATGAACGTTCATTGCAAAACGAACAACGTACACTGATTGAAGAACGAAAATGTAAAGCTAGCTTTAAAGCATAATTTTTCTTATTTTTATTTAAAATCAAAAATTTATCTTTTATATCTAAAAACTTCATTCGTAACTATTTTTGGAATAGCGATTGTTTATAATAACAATAATTTTTGATCTTTAGTGAAAGCTTTTAGTTTCAATGTTCTCAGAATTTCCTCTGTCTCTGTCTTTTTAATTTTCCATTATGCCTAAAATAATGCTGAAATAATTGTCAATCTTTATAACTTCCTTTCTTGCTATTCACTGAAATTCTTTACATGCAATCTTTGATTCTAAACAGACGCTGTTCATAGTGTCAATTATATTTTTAACGTTTTGACTCGCATGTTCTAGTCCGTTAACATCTAACTTTATCACTAATGCTATATAATTACTAAATCCCTTCTCTGAAAGTACAAGGGTATCTCGATGTCCACCAGCAAGATCGAGTGTCGCCGGGAAACTAAGTCAGCTTACCGAAATGGAACTGCTCTACAGAGAGCTTAAGAAAGATGTAGATTTATTAAGAAAAGAAAGTAGTGCCTTAACAAACACGTGTCTACAAAAAGAAAATGCAGCTAGCCCACACCGCTTATCTACTCGGTAATACCATACTGATGAAGAAGAGCTAGCGAAACGAATTGGATCGAAAAGAAAAAACCTAGCAAAAAACGCAAAGTAGGTTCCTCACCTAAAGTCGAGCCAAAAAAAAGATGAAAAAAACAATGAATTGCCAGAAAAGCAATATCGAAAGAAATTACGTTTTCCGCCACCGATTAACGTCATTCGAATTACGAACTATAATAAGTTACAATACCTACTTAAAAGTACTGTAACATCAAAGTTTAAGCTCATGTCTTTTCGAAACAAAACGTGGAAAATCATCATGGATGATACCGATGGTTACCGAGCAGTATTCCAAAAATTGAATACCGAAAAGATTCGGTGGTATACTTATGAAAATAAGTTAGAAATCCCAATGTGGCAGTAGCAAGAGGACTCCACCGCCTGTGCACTAAGGAAGACAACATGAGCGACCTCAAAGACAACGGCTTTAAAATTATTGACGCCATCAACATTATCAAAAAGGAAAAGCAACAGTCTGAGGGCGATCAGGATAAAGTGGTAAAGCGTGGATCTCCACTTTTTATCCTAAGTTTTGATAAAGACAAAAAAGATTTAATATATGGTATTAAAACTATTCTTAACATCGTGGTCAAAATCAAATCTATGCGTAAGAATTCCAAATCGATCCCGCAGTTATCAAGGCTTCAACTATATGCAGCCAGAAAGAACCGCGTTACGTCAAATGCGCAGGTAAACATGTCTCGGAAGAGTGTCAAACAATTAAGCAAACTCTAGCAAACGCGATACGCTTAAAAATTTGATGCGCCAAAATATGAAACCAAGTAAACCCCAAACTGCTCCGAAAAAAGCAGCGAAAGGTAGAAAATCCGTCAATACTGACTTAAATCCGATAAATAAAGAAAAACGTAAAATTAACACAGAAAGGGTGACTGAAGCAATGCAAAACAAACAAATATGAATGAAACGCTTAAAATTCTTACATGGAACGCCAACGGGCTCTTGCAAAGACTCGAGGAGTTAGAAATATTTATGAGAAAAAAATATTGATATATGCTTGAAGAAGGTGATTTCACAAACATCTATAACTTTCAAATTTTCTGATTGGTGGCGACTTCATAATACCAAAAATTAATGAAATTTGTAATATGGAGTTGTTTCATTTATTTTTTTTATAGATATGTTTAGGTTTTCCTAAAATTTGGAAAATTTATGTCAAGGAATATGCGAGATACAGCGCTCTACAGTTATCCCCTCTTTTACTTTTGAAATTCATTCATTTTCTTGCAATAACTTATTGGCGTGAAAAGTAGCTTTTTTATAACTGTTTGTTAAAACTTTTTCCTTTAATACATAATATCTTAACTAAACTTAAAAAAAATCGTGTTTTAGTGCACTATAATTAATATTTAAATATTCTTTTCCTTGAGCTACAGTTTTAGCTCCATTAAGCTACGTCTTGTAGTTACCATTTTTAGAAAGGTACAGTGTTGAGCTAACTATTTTCGAAGGAATTGTATCCGCCTTGATCCAACCCTGAACGCAGTATACAAAGTTGTTTCGCTGAATCTGATCACCCACCTATTCGGAAAAAGCTTTTTGCAGTTTTTTTGAAGAAAATATTGAAAAACTAACCGAAGGAAGTAATAACATATTAATAGCAGAGGATTTTAATATAAACTGGTGCAAAAATGACACATATAAAAATGAGATTGAACGCATTCTAAATGATAATTTATTGACACAAAAAATGGAGGATCATTCGAGACTAACTAGCACAACAAGAACTATAGTCGATTATGTGGTAACCAATATGCAGAATATGTTAGTACATCCAAACAGAGATGAAAAGATATAAGACCATAAGAGTATTGAAGTTATAATAAACACCAAATTTAAGAAGAGAAAGTCGAGATTGACTACTTCAAATATACAAAACAACCATTCACCCAAGAGCTTAGGAGAAGAGATTTGATATATAATCTAAAGAACAAGTTACATGATAACGTTTCTAGTATTGACATAACTTAAAAAAAACACTACCGGTAAATTTACAAATAAAAGGAAATTTAACTTGAAGAACGATACACACCAATGGTTTAGTAGGGAGCTAAACATGTTAAAGGACAACAAAATTAAACAATATAATATAGCAAGACTAGTTAACAAAACACTCAAACCTGGCAAGAATATATTATAACAAAAATTTATTATAAGGTAAAAATTATACCTTATATATAAAATTATATACCAGCCGAAAAAGGGCTCCCAAAATGAAATTCATTGCCGCCATTTTGTGCGGGCTCCCACATAACGTATACATAGTGAAAGATTCAGTTCTCTATCTTCAACTGTTCAAAACTTAAACGGCTGTGACAGACTGACGAACAGACGGACGGACGGACAGACAGACAGACAGACAGACAGACAGACACCGTATCAAACCCATAAGTGTTCCGTCTTTCCTTTTAAGGTCCGGAACATTAAAAATAACAAATACAATAAAATGTGAAGATTTCCGACTAATAATTTCACTAAGACCTTTAGATAGAATATGTAATAAAACAACAGCTTATGGACTATTAAGAACGAATTGTTCATGTGAGAATGACGTCAATTATATAATAAACTAATGGAAGAGTGAAGGAAGGCGAAAGAAAGCACTGGCATTGTTCTTAGAATTTAAACGCGCTTTTGAGACACCGAGAAACACTCATAAAAAAGATGTATAATTATGGAATCACAGGTACAGAGCTACATAAGTTGGTTCCAAACATTTCTAACAAATAGTACGCAAAAAACTAAAATCAGGAATAGTGAATCGGATTATGTTGAAGTAAACTATGGAGTGCCGCAGGGATGAATATTAGGTGCAATCCTGTTTATACTATATATAATTGACTTACCGAACGTACTACAAAAGTGTAAAATCACTGTGTATGCAGATGACACATTAATTTATGCCGAGGGAAAATGCGAATGACGAATGTATAAGAAAGCTAACGGACGAAATTAAAAACATAACAACGTGGTTTAAAATGAACAAAAAACTTATGAGCGGATCGTATGATATCCGATATATTCGAGTTTCATATGAAAATACTGAAAAAAGTGAATCTTTGAAAAGTGGGCGTGTCAGTGGGCTGATTTTTATTTTTTTTTTAAACTATACTCTGTCCAACATAAATTGTCAGTACACGTCTTATGTGAGAGCTTTTTAGAAATCAGTAGCGTGCCATATTTTTTCACCATACTAAATTGAGAGAAACCCCGCATAAAATGTGTTTACCTGCCAGTGAATTTCCATTTGTATCTGACGTAGATCCAACAGCGCACATCTGGGTGTGCGCTGTATGGCTGCTACAATTCAACCCCTATTATATTGATGTACATTCAGAGTTACCAATATTAGTTTTGTAAATCGTTCAGTTTTTATACCCTATCCTAAGGATATATTAAGTTTGATACATAGTTTGTAAATAGAGAAATATTAAAGATAGACCACACAAAGTATATATATAAATGATCAGCATCAGTAGCCGAGTCGATTGAGCCATGTCCGTCCGTGTGTCACCAGTTTTTGAGCTTTAAATTGTAACTAGGTTGATGAAATTTTGTATACGAGGTCCTTGGAAAAGTAAGCAATACAAGTGTAAAAAATTTTAAAATCCGCCCACTGACACGCCCACTTTTCGAAAAAAATACTTTTTTCAGCACTTTCATATGAAACTCGAAAAAACATACTTAAGCAAATCTGTAGATATTATTTTACTCTAAAAATCTTTCATATATTGTATATGGCCACACCCACTCTTAGGGGCGGTTTCTAAAAAAAACAGTTTTTATTCGATTTCAATCAAATAATATCAATGCTAAGGCGCAAACTTGTGTACATGTTCAAATATTTTTGAAACCCGCCCACTTTTTGGAAAAATAATTGTTTTGGTGTGATTTTATAAAAAATATTTAAGCACAAATTTATGAGAGTTTCTGGTGGAAGTGGCAAAATGCGTAGTCATATCTACATATGTATTTGCATATATATTTCTATATATAGGAATGGGATAGGGTATCACACGATACGCTCCAGGCGGATTGTAGCATTTCCATATGTTTCATTTATGTAATTCTTCTTCCGTATTTTAAAAGTTCATGCCACTTAAAAGATTAAATATAGCACTTAAACCTTTCATGCCCGATTTTTTTTCGGGTTGGCATGATATTGTTTTAAGGCCGTAGATCTGTTGGTAAGAGGGAAATATCAACTGATGTAATTAATGTCAAACCCCTATGTAACCTGGTTTAGATTGTATGAGATGTTGCTTTTAAGCAAACTTGGGCAGTTCTGGAAGCGATTAATAGTTATTTTATGCAATGTTATTTTTTCCTTATTCTTTGATTTGTGCTGAAATATATTTTATACTTTTTTTTTTTTGAAGACTTACTTATTTTTTGATTTTAGTGGTATTTCTCCTAAATTAAGAGTTTGCAAAAGAATAAACTGAAAATCGATATAATTTTACGAAAATAAACAAACGCTATACCACTTTGCACAGTTGGTTTGTGTGGTGTATGTAGAAAGATACATAAAGTATCAATTTAGAGGGACAAAAATTGTTGTCATGCGCATTTCATTTGTAGTTTGGCAGCCAAGGAGTAAACATTAAAGAAATAAATGCAAAATGTTATGCATATTCGTTTTAGAAATAAGTATTTTACAAATCACTCACGTTTCAAGCAAAAAAAAAAACTAGTGCATTTGTATTGTAAATGGTTGTGTTTGTGCAGTGAACTGTATAAAAATTAAAACGATTTTGCTAAAATTTTGAGATTTGCGCAGTTAATTTGTGTGAAGACTGCACAACATTGCGCAATCGCTCTGTTCTCTGAAATTTTTGACGAGTGCATATAGACGGGGAATTGAATGGCTTCTGATGATAAAAAAATATCAGGAGCGAATTTCATGAGCTGTACCACTGCCGGTTTTGTGTGTTAAAAAAACGGAGTACAGCAATAGAATAGATTCAACGTAGACCAACTGAGAGTTCCCACAGTGCGCCAAGAACCAAGGGACCATCTCACACTTGGAGTGGAAACAATCAGCAGCTCATTGCCCCACACTATCCAAGACCATTGGTGTGCTGTGAAAACTGTTTTCACATCAGGTACTGGAAGGATTGTCGGTCGATCGCAGGGAAACCATAGGGCGTGGTTTTCCGAAGATACTTGGAGAAGGATTAACGAACGAAAACAGCTAAGAGCTCGAACTGCAGCAGTTCCAGCTGCAGGGAGGAACGAGCTAGAGTCCATATATTGCATGCAGATGAGAGAAGTGCAGCGTAGCTTGAAACGAGACAAACGCAATTACATCAATGCGCTGGCCACACAGCGGAACCGTTTACAGAATCACCAAAGAGCTTATAAGTGGCCGAAGGTCTACTCAAAACGCAGTGAAAGGCTTAGACGGTTCATTGCTATTTCGGATGAGGATCAACTGAAGAGATGGAAGGAGCATTTTGCTTCGGTTCTAAACAGAGTATTCGCCAGCAATATGCACCCAAGTAAGACTTAAGTGCCCGTAGAAAGTAATTCCCGAATTCGTACCACAACCCCCAATAAGGAAGAGATTATTACTGCGATCAAAACACTGAAAACCAACAAAGCAGTAGGACTTGACGGCATACCCGCGGAACTTTTTCAAGCTGCGCCAACAGAATCGGAAGAGCTACTGTTCCCACTTGTCGGGAGAACATGGGAAGCCGAGAGTTTTCCGGATGAGTGGAAGAAGGGAATGATCGTCAAGCTCCCTAAAAAAGGCAATCTAATGCAGTGCGAAAATTGGAGAGGTATCTGTGTGGTAAAAATAGCTAGCTAATTCTTGAGCGAATCAAAGATCAGGTTGAAGACACACTCGACGCCGAACAAGCAGGTTTCCGATCTGGATCCTCCAGTGTCGACCACATCAAGACCTTGCGGATCATCATCGAGCAGTGTTTTGAGTATCGATTACCACTTTACCTGTTGTTCATCGATTTCGAAAAGGCGTCTGATAGTGTCAATAGGAAATTTATTTCGGGTGCCTTGCGCAGCAGAGTGGTCCCGGATAAATTAATAGCATTTTTTAAGGTTACATATGATAGCCAGCCGAATAGGTAAAGTAAAATCTGCGTTTGGGATGCTATTCACAGTTTGACGAAGTAATGCAATTAGCTTAAACACCAATCTACGACTGTTCCGTTTCAACGTTAAGTCCGCGCTGCTATATGGATGTGGTATCTGGAGACTGACCGAAAGAGTTGGGGTGAGCTGAGGCACATTTCCAGAAATCGCACACGATAGCTGGTAGGCGTTTTAGTGGCCCTAGGACCCACAAAGGGATACAGGATATAAGTAAATAAGTGATAGAATTATGAAAAATCAGGGATATGAGGTGTTAGTTACAGAGAAGTCAGGTGCGGGGGTAAAAGATATACATATGCACATGAACCATCATTATGATATAAATTTCTATAAAGGCAAACTATTATTTGTAGTGTTTGTTCTATTGATGTATTCCTCGAAAATTTTAATAACTTTTAATAACCATGCAATCGCACATAATTATTTACCCTTAAATGCATGATTTGTTCTTGGTTGAATTTATTTTTTTATATCTAGTTGGTCCTGAACTCGTAAAAATGTATTTAAAAAAAAATTGATCTGCCTCATTGCCCCGAAAATGGCCGTCTTTGACATAATACGTGTTTACAACACCGTACATTTAGACCATCAAATTCCACAAAAAACTCAAGTTCGATATTTTTAATGGAAAGTATAATATTTTGTTTATACTACTTTCTATTCATATCGACTACCTAGTTTCATTATTTTAAATTCCGTATGATACTACATTTGTTTGCATTTTTTACATACTTAATAATTGTAAACTGTCAGCTTTGCGTGAAAAAGGCAGCAGGTTTGCAAGACTCTGTGCACTATCAAATGTCAAAAGAAAAGCTGTCAGTGGCTGAAAATGGTACATGTGGTGAGAGGAATATTTTTAAAGTATATTTTTTGACATTTACGTACTTAGCTCGTACACACTGGCACCCACTGAGAATTTCAATTATGAATTGTTCGTACTGTTCTTACGTTCATGTGCAACATTATGCCTAAAGCCAATCTAGGAGTGGTGTTGCTGAGAGTTGAACAATTTCAAAATATAGGTAGTTAAAAGCCCCTCTTCAACCTGGTCTGTAACTGGTAGTTCTTTTTATAACTTTTGTTCATTTTCAAAATTAGAAAAGTTTTTTTTTATCAAAATTTTAAATCTGCTGTTATTCTTGACACTTCAACAGTAAATCTCCTGATTTGCTAACATTGTAAAAATGGCAGCACTAATTTTTGTGTTGTGTTTGGCACAAACTGGTTTGCGTGAAATGTTATTTTGTGTAGTGAATGGCCGGCCTTAGACGATGAATCTAGATGCATGCACAAACGGACAAGAACAAAGAAAAACGTCAAATAGATTGACCGACAATTGTATCCGCGCGAAGGAACTATTTCAAGAAGTAGTGTACTGCTGTAATGTAATGAATTCAATTTTGTTGACGATCAACAAGCCAGTGAAGATTTTGTTGTGTGGGCCGCTTTCAAATGAAATATTCTCGTGAGGTGCACTTAAATCAAGTTCGAATGCCAGAAGTATTGTAGAACGTCGCATTGGTCTTTTAAAAAGTTTGTACATACTCGTATATATATATCTATGTCTTTTAATGTGAATAGCTTAAGCTTTTGAAATTTTATTTGCTTAGATCGTTGGCGCATAATTCTTGAAGAAAGAAAGTGTAGATATTGTCCCATAAGAGTTGTTGAAATTATAAATGTCTGTGCTGCAGTGCACAACATATGCTGCGCTCTTTACGTACCTATTGTAAAACAAGAAATTAATATTTCCTCAAACGTTCAAATTCATAATCATCAAGCTGGAGAAGGAGATAATTTCACTAATAGAGAAGCTAGACGGATTCGTGATGGCATCAGAGACAGCTTATTTGATAACCAACTGATTAATATTTATATAAAATTGAAACTTTTAATTAATAAAAAACAACCAAATTGCACAGTACTCGTTTGTTCGCAGTCTTGTTTTTTTTAGTTAACACATTAAAAAAAATTGCTTTCCTAAAGCTTTTTATATACAAAAAAAAAAATAAAACTAACTAAAAATTATTTCCCTATATTGAACACATTTAACTACATATAAAAAAAGTCCTTTTGGTTGCTTGTTTATCCATAGATTGTATATCATTTGCAATCTTGGCAATTTCTAGTTCCCTCTTTCGAATCTTGAGCTCTTCTCTTTTAAGGTTGTTAGCAACCGCAGTTTCTTCTTTTCTAGCTGCACACAGCTCCCGAATGGCATCTCTTATTTCTTGCAATGTTGAATTTACCTTATTGCTCTTTTCTATTTGCTGTGCAAAAAAATTTGGAGATCCAACTGTCTCTTTAAAATTTTGTCTTCTCGGCTAATTTGTTTCCCTTTTTTTGATGAATGTGGGATGTTTGAAGTATCCTTCATAGTTCCTGGAATTGGATCCGTTCTTCCTTGGAGGTCTTCCAGAAGCTGCCCAATAGTATGAACCTCTTCATCATTATCTGTTCGCAGAAAAATAAAAACAACAAATGGACCACCACCTGTTTGCTTTAATGACCTTTTGTTGTGGGTGAGCTTTTTCTTTGCACTATATTTGCGAAGCGTCCAAACCTAAATTATTCTTTAGATTAAATATTGATTCTACAAAACTGTATAATACTTACCCATTTCCATTCAGCAATGGTTTTTGTTGGAGGTCCATTACTATTTAGTAACCTAGCTAACTTTTCCCACAACTGTCATTGCGTTGTCCTTCCAGAGCTTGAGGCAGCGTTATAGGATTTGGCCAGCTCTGGGTGTTTCTCCATGAATTCGGAAAGAATAGCGATTTGTTCTTTTCTTGAAATAGACCTACAAAAAACAAAAATGTTATTATTTTTTATATTTTTAAGTATTTTGAGATATACATTATGTACTTACATACATGTTTGCAAAAAAAATTTTTTCAATTAAGCTTTTAAAATCAAAACAACACAATTCGAAAATGACATTTAATTCTTGGCAGACTTAGAAGTGATGCCAAAATATCAACAATTTTTTGCGATCGATATCACACAGAGCAAAAAATAGTTGATAATCAAAAACGACTATCAAAAAAGCGACAGTCAATTATCGCGTTAGCCGATTTCACCCCAGTTCATCTAAGAAATATCGTAATTCCTATTTAAGCCCTTTTATAGTTTTGCAAACAGGATTCTTTTTTTTCTTTTCCATATTATTGCGTTAACCTTACATATAAACCTTATGAAATTTTCTGCTGGGCATCTATAAACACATGCAAGCAAATTAGTTCTATGCTTATATAAATCTCCACTTATTTTTTTCAAGATATAAATTTTTTTTGTATGCTTATAGTCAAATTTCGCCTCTAGTAATGGATATGTTTGACAATGATAAAAACAACTCAGATTGGGTGTTTAACTTTGAGAGTGATCATTTAGCTTTAAGAGGTAATCGAGCATATTCAAAAATCTTGCGGACACTAGCACTCTTGGAAGCTCAAAAAATAAAAATTCACGGAGATATTGAGGAAATAATTCTAAGAAAAAATAAGTATTTACGGGAACCATCGGATTTTGTGAATGAAATTGTTGAAAATAAATTTTGTCCACCGAATTATATGTGTATAACGCCGGTAATTTTTTTCATTTAATTCGTATATATAAAAAAAAACACGGTATTTTCTTAGATTCCAGATGTTGGACAGACAAGCATTGAACATTTTGGTGACAACAATCTTGTTGAAAAACTAAATACAGACGTTAAAGTCAGAGGAAGAACGTTCGACCAGACAAAACCAGAAACATTCAACCAAGTAAGTGATAAGTAAAACGTCGATAATGACTACATTAACTAAAACGAACTGTGCTATTATAAAAGTAGGTTGCACTTGTCCCCATTAGTATTTTTAATGGATGCTAGGCTTAGGTTTCTCGAAAATTGCTTCAAGACCTCCGCATTTTATTTTTTTATTTTGGCTATATTTTTTCCCCTAAACTGTCAGCTTTATTAAACACTCCACATTAGCTCTTGAATTGTTGCTGGCTTATCGACGTACACCTTTTCTTTCAAATAACCCCAAAGAAAGAAGTCCAAAGGTGTCAAATCACATGATCTTGAGTCTTGAGTTGAGTTGAGTTGAGGTGGACGGTTCTTCAGCCACACTATCGCGAACAACAGCAATATTTTCTGCAGTACGAGCTGAACGAGCATGCACTGGTTTGCTCAAATTTTTGCATGATTTTTCTTATTGTACGCACATTTGGACGATTAAATTGACCGAAAAAATCACGAAGTGCACGATATGCATTTTGATTTGAACGCCCATTTTCATAATAAGCCTGAATCACTTTAACGCGTTGCTCGATTGTGTATCTTTCCATGGTTCAAATTGAGTTAGTCTGAAATT
Source organism: Chalcosyrphus nemorum (assembly GCA_949716465.1). Lineage (NCBI taxonomy): Eukaryota > Metazoa > Arthropoda > Insecta > Diptera > Syrphidae > Chalcosyrphus > Chalcosyrphus nemorum. The sequence goes on from OX454334.1 coordinate 39,970,635, forward strand.
GAGAAATGTCAAATGAAATGCAGAAAAAAACTTGACGTTTAGGTGTGGTTCACATTCAACATCGGCCTTAAAATTTAACCACCCTTTATTTCTGGGATTCGTTAGAAACATTTAAAAAAAAAATCACCCAAATCTGTTCAGCAGTTCTCATGCCAATGCGTCACAAAGAAAAACCCTACTGTTTTCTTATACATACGTATAGATTGCCGTATGACTATGCTGCAAATGGTACTACGAATTCGATTTGGAAGCATACACACACGATGACGTCACCCACTCGTGCATGGCTGTGGGCCACGGTTTCCACTAATGAAAAGAGTTGGCGATAATATGAATTTTTTTTAGCATAGCCCAGCATCAGAATAACGCAGAAAGATGGTTTATAGCTCAAATCACAGTCACAGATAAATTAACTAAAAACTGGTGTCTTTTATTTTTAAATCCAGTCTCCGTCTGCCATTCAACCGGCGAACATCCAAACCAACTCTCCGTAAACGAGTATACTCTTTCTATTTCTAGTAATCGATCCCCTTGATCTGTTTATTTAAAAACCCCAATAGTTAATTTTTAAGTGCACCTTACCCACTTACAAGTGAATCTCCCTTCTTTGCTTGCCCATGGCACCGGGGCCAAAGAAACATCCCGCAAACCCCGATTTTGCAGAAGATTCCCCACCCGGACCGAAGGCTAAAAAGTACAAAATTCTCCCCACATGTGAATACCCTTCTCTTCTGCAAATATCACAGAAAAAAAAATCCTCGACTTATAGTTATCTCCCCAAAAAACCCTGACAAACCACTCACATCACTAAGCATCTTCATATTAAAAAAAATCAATCGATTCCATCAGTACCGATTATGAAAATAAAAAAACATGGTAGATGGTAGCATACTGCTACTGGCGAAGGATAAACGAGTAGCTAATAGATTCCTTGCAGTCATTCACAATAAAGCTCCATGAACGTCTCAACAGCTCCAAAGGAATAGTGTATTCACCCTGCTTAATTCACGTAGATGAGACGGAAATAGTCTCAGAAATGAAAGCAAAAGGTGTAACAGCGGTATATAAATTCATAAATAATGATATTAATGATATTGACTTTCGACCGATACCAACCACCAGATTCACTCGAAAAAGGCTGGTATAAAGTCAAAGCTTGTGAATACGTCCCTAACCCCATGAGATGCCATATCTCTTCCTCTCACTCAGAACCAAATGATACAGCAAACAAACCTAATAAACAAACTTCACCGAACCTACCAACACGTTATAAACCGAATGTACACAGCACCTCATCAACACAAATAAATACTTTATAAATACAACCTACAAACGAAAAAGATGATGAATCCACCTAGAAATAAATTAATTAACCACGACTCCGCCATTCAGGGACAGATCGATTCGAGCTTCTCACGGGGCACGACCGATCTCAGAACTAGATGGCGGAGTCGCAACCCTAACAACACAGACTCATTCACCCTAAGAATTCTACAATGGAACATCAAAGGATACACAAACAATTACAACGAACACTCCTAATAAAACAATACTCCACTAAAAAAATTGCACTCCAAGAAACCCATATATGCGCTCAAACAACTTTTTTCATGCCCATAAACTACAAAATGTATTGCCAAAATACACTACAAAATTCATACGGTGGAATATCACTACTTATTCACGACTCAATTCAGCATCAGCCAATCAACCTTAACCAGGATATATAGGCAATAGCAGCTGCCATACACTCTAGAATTAAATCTACCATAATAACTGCATACAACGAAATATTTCAATATCAAAAACCTTAAAAATGTGTTTGACCACTCCCACCAACCATGCGTGATAACAGGCGATTTCAATAGCTGGAATAGAATGTGGGCATCCACAGCAACAACAAACGTGATAATATTATAGCCAAGTACATTAACCAATCCAACTACCAAATCCTAAACGACGGCTCGCCAACTCACTTCAGCACGCATCAAACTTTCACAAACGTTGACCTCACTTTCGGCTCCCCGAACTTAGTACTCGAATCTAAATGGGAAACATTAGACAACCTCTCTGGATGCGATCACTACCCGATTATTATCTCTATGTTTAACATACCAAACCTTTCTACAAAAAGAAGGCCTAAATTCAGGACAGACGAAGCAGACTGGAGCTTATACAGCAATCTTGCCAGCAAATATAACATAGAACTTCCTCTTAGAACATCAGGTAAGAAGCTGCCAACATACCAAGAATCATATTGCAAAGTGCAAACTACTCTATACCACAATCACACCAACATACGTTCAAACATAACGTCCCTTGGTGGAACAATAAGATGCTAACATTAAAACAAAACAAAAATAAACTATGCCAAACTTTGAAAAGAAATATCTCTACTCAAAACATTATCCTATATAAAAAGGCAAATGCCCTTTTTAAAAGAATCCCTCAAAAGATTCACAGTCCAAATAAATCCATCAGCACCCACTACAAAAATATGGTCCAATATTAGAAGACTCTGTGGACTTAAAACGCACTACAACATCCATTCCATAAACCCCAACAACCCAAACAGCGGGAATATAACAACAACAACTAGCAACCGAATTCACTAAATACTGGTCCCAGCAATCCCATGACACAAACTTCCCTGTCCTTTTCGGTCAGCATAAACTGTCGCTCAATACCTCCGACACCTACACTCCGCGCCATTCAGCCTTACAGTTAGAAAAAGAAATCAACTACATGGAACTCACATCAGCCCCAAACAAACTACAAGGAAAAACCCCAGCGGAAGACAGCATTTCTTACCCACTAATTAAAAACCTACCACCTTCATGCAAGAAAAAACTTCTACAGCTCTACAATGACATCTTCAATCAGCACATCCCCCAATCTTACAAAGTGAGTACAGTCATCCTGATTCTAAAACCAAACACAGACAAAACCCTCATCAAGTCATATAGACCCATATCTCTCAATACCTGCTGTTCAAAAGTACTGGATAAGATCATCGCCAGACGACTCTGGTGGTTTGTCTCTACAAACAAACTGCTAAACAGTCATCAAATAGGATTCCGAAAAGGCAGTTCAGTAACTTACCTTCTATTATATAGACTATCAGATCACTATCTCCTTATCATCAAAAAGTCACGTCTCCATTGTATCTCTCGCTTTTGCCAAAGTATATGACAAAATAGGAGAACACACAATAATAGACCAGCTAAAGGAATGGAAATTGGGACCTAAAATAATAAACTATACTCACCACTTTATGACAAACAGATATATAAAAACCCGAATTGGACACCACACTGCCAGCCCACGTCCTACTTACAACGATATACCCCAAGGATCGCCCATTTCAGTAATCCTCTTTTTGAAAGCATACCACTAACTAAAGAAATCAACTTCCGTGCATATGTCGATGACTATAATATAATAAAACATCTAAATAAGAACAACAATGACAATACCGACCTAGCTTCTCTCTTTGATCAAATCTCAAGCTGGTGCCAATACTCAGGCGCCGAACTTTCTATCAACAAATGCAAACACCTACACATATGCCGTATGAAACAATGTTCAATCAACATCTCTTCGGGCTACTTCTCTATTCTAAGAGTAAATCTACTAAAAATTTTAGGAATACACCGCAGTAGCCGAACTGCAAGTATAAATGGAACACCCACATAGAACAACTCCTACCTGCGTTGACAAAACGTTAAAATATCTTTAAATGCCTATCCAGCTACAAATTCAACACAAATCCACTGTCAACAATGTCAGTTATCAACTCAATCCTTAACAGCAAGATAGAATTCGGTCTATTCCTCTATGGACAAGAGCCCAAATCACAATTAAATAAAATCAAAACCATATATAACTCGGCTATCAGAACTGCTCTGGGTGCATATCGAACCACAAAAATCAACAACTTTTTATCCGAGTCAAACATGAAAACAATAGAAAATATAAGAGATCTCTCAACAGTCAAGCTATTTTAATCAATTCTATTCAGCACTGATACACCACTTCCTAACATAATCAAAACCACAATGAAAAGAAAATGACAAAAAAAACTTCCCTCAACTACAGTACAGTTCGTATTATCACACAATGTGAGTCCCACAAAATCCCATACAAACCGATTAAACCTCCGCAGAAAACCAAACCACATTGCTACAACAATACAAATACAATCAACACTTCGCTTCGAAAACACACAAAACTTTCTACACCTCCAGGAATAAACCGAGAAAATTTCATTTCATTTACACCGATGGATAAAAAACAAGCAACACAAGCAAGCGTTACCTCCACAAACAAAGTAATCCGGAACTCTATCCTTCCAGTATAAAAAAATAAAATAAATATCAGGCAGTAAGCAACACACAACTGTACATGTTGTGCGTGGCATACATTTCTGCACATACAGAAACATACAGAAGGGACCTACGGTTTTATGCCGTATCTGAAGGTCAGGGGGGTTTTGAGACGCTTTCTCATGACAGTAATACTCTTCAATGTTTGTCAGAAGAGGTGAGGCCGTGAAAAAACTTTTGATGGTATTTTTCTGGATTCGAACTTGGAACCTCTTGCGCAGTAGTCCAACGCACTAACTTCTGCGCCACGGCACCCACACAGAAGTATACCTTCCAGTATACACTTCGGTTTTCTCCGCTGAAATAATTGCGATAGTTGTTGCTGTATCCCTCGTAGAAAACTTTGGAAAAAAATATGCGAACTGCACCGACTCCCTGTCGGCCATTGAAGCCATAGCCAACACTTTCAACAATGACTACTACCCAACCCTAGTAAGAAACAATATCGCTGACTGCCACCCAAACATTAAACTAATATGGATCACCGGTCGTGCTCAGATACCAGGAAACGAGTTTGCAGATCAGGTAGCCAAGAACGCGTCGATTTCGCCCTTAATTTACACTCGAACCTAAATCATCATGATATCAAAAAATGGCTAAACCACCATTACAAAACGAAACATCAACAACTGTGACTGAATTCCTCTAAATGATACAAAAAATCAAACAAGCTAAAGCTTAGCATTAAAGACTAAGCATCAATGAACTTAACACCGAGACTAAAACAAAAATATCAAAATTCATCAGGCTGAGATTGGAACACAATAAATTTTCCCGTCAACACTACATTGACAAGAACAGGTCGTCTGAATGCCCTTACTGTAACAATGCAACTATTTCCACGGCGCATATCCTCAACACCTGTCCCCGTTTTACCAAAACCAGGAAACATATATTCCACGACACTGACCCAACAGACCTACTCGCCAATCGCAGCACATAATATTAATACTTTAATTAACTTTTTCATACAATGTAATCTACGAGTATACCATTTACTATAAAAACAAACCCATCGAGCTGAAGGCCATAGTTGCTCTTGCTCTACTCTGGGTTGTAATTTTATATTATAAGCCAGCCTTTTGAAAAAAAAAAAAAAAATAAATAAATATTTTTAAATTTATTCATTGTTGATTTAGGGATGTGGAAAAGATAAAATTTGATTTTAACCCCTTTTCCCTTACTTCAACCACGATTCTTCAGCTCCTATAAACAAAATTGAATTTTTAAGTATACAACAACCTTCTCAGTGAAGTGCAAAAAATAATAATAAAAACCGCATCCCAATCCGTTCAGTGGTTCCTCTCGATCTTTATTCTGCTTTGTAAATTCCGTTTCAAATCATTATACAATTGGAAAATTGCGCAGAGAGAGCATGGAAATGTGTGCTTTTATTTTCTCATTGGAAAGTGATATTTACGAAACGGCTGAACTTTCCTCGTTTCCTTCCAGATTTTATTACAACGTTTGGCGCATAATAATTGCGCACTCTCTTTTTCCTTTCTTCTTTAGGTTCTTCCTAATTTTCCACTCAAATACCTAATGCACGGTTGGTCTGCAAAAGTTGTCATTACTCCCACAGCTTTTTACATGCATATCCACGCATTTTTTCTTCACTCTGTTTTCGCATTCGGCGATACAAATTTTCATATCTTTTCTTTACATTTCTCAACCCATTGTCCAAAAAAATAAACAGTCTCATCAGTGGGTATGCTCGATTTTTCTTTATTTTTGTCTGTACACAAGAGAGAATGACTGGAAAATAGAAAACCTGCTGCATAGTGATTTGAAACGGACTCTAGATTTCTCTGTTGGATGGGACCGAGAGAGAGGAATGCGCACATGTTTTTGGAAGAAACACTCAAATTTAGTACGAACAAAATTGTTTTCGTAAGTTTAACAAAGGAACGTTTTGTTACTTTCTGAGAACTATGAAATCTGCAATTAATCCGCAAAATTTATTGTTTCTTCACTCGCTCTGATATTACATACTCGTACTTATTTGTATGCATGAGGAGCTTTTAGAGGGCGAAGAATGGCGAGTGCGGGTCAGCTTGTTTTCTATAAAATTGAGCTACCGCTGTAAGATGGCGGTCCACCTTTTTGGCCAAAAGATTATAAACATGGACAGATTCATATATGTACTTATTTTAACTGCAAGGTCAAGTAGTTAAATCGTGCACTTTATTTAAATTGTTGTCTGTGTCTATATATTTCTTTGCCCGCAAAAAACCTACTGCACGGAATCAAATATGGGTCTACGTATTTGTTTTGCACAGAGTAGACTTGATATTATGATCTGCTATCCAGAAGCTGAGATCTGCACTGAACTCTTAAGGCTGGTTCCATAAATTTTCAACACGCTGAGTTTTAAAAGATAGTGTATCCCGCAGCTAATTCAGTCAATTGCGACGAGCACAAATTCAATATTTTTTTATACCTCCTCAAACAAAGCACGCTTTTAACGCCGTAATGAGATTATTTTACGCGACGCGATGGTAAAATCATAGCCGTCGGGCCGCATTAGAGGACGTCAAACGGAGCGTTCAGCACATTGCATTGAATGTAAAAAATAAGTAACTACAAATTATGTGTTTCCTGTTTTCTTTTAACTCTTCTCCAACTTGCTGCCATATCACATCTCATGGTTATAAGCGGCTCTTGCTAATTTTAAGAGGGAAAAAGATAATTTTCATTATAAATATATGTTTGAACCTTATGTCGTTTTCTATTGGTTTCACTCAAGAATTCTCTTCTTCTGGATTTCAAAGGAACATGCAATTTCTTTTTCGCTAAATTGTTTATGAGCAATAAACCGCAATATTTCGTGTTTTTTGTTTTTTTTTTAATAAAAAAAAATAGCTGGGACTATGGAATTGACAAGCAGTCCAATGTAAGAGATCTTTTGTGTTGGTGTATTCTGATGTCGTTTTACATCGGGTTTACTCAAGAATTCTCTTCTTCTCGATTCTAATCGCACATGCAATTTGTCTTTCGCTCAACTGTTTATGTGTGGTGAACCTCCATATTCCTTGTTTTTGTTTTTACGATGAAAAATCGCTGAGCCATATGTGCCTGTTAACATTTGTGGATGCAAGCTAAATGAAAAGGGTTACTTGCACCGAAAATCCAACTTCAGACTGCATACTCGGGTGAAGCAAACCGTTTTGTTCCCATTTCGTTCCTTTTTTGACACTTTTTTTCATTTGTAAATACCTTCGAAGCGTAAACACCGTTCACTTCATTATCAAACATAAACATTGCTTGCTGGTAATCGAAAGAAAACGATCCGATTCAAGCTTTCCAATTGTCTAAAATGTTTGCATGCTTCCACCGATGTGAACGCGATGTACCCTTGTCCTTTCCAAGCCAATGTAAACAAACACTATGGCATTGACAAGTAATCGAATGAAAGGGTTTATGTGTGATAGTGTCTTCTGGGCGTCTTCCCAAATAAAATAGGAAAGCGAAAAGCTCTTCCATTGTTTTATTATTCTCTTCAGAAGATAAAAGGAAGACTTCTTTTGCCCAATGGAAAATGACATGAGTGTCTTCCAACATGAAATTGCGAAGCTCAAAGCTCTTCTAGAAAATGCTTCCGACGAGGCAATAGAACATGATTGTCAGTATTTTTTCTCTTCGGAAGACAATGGTATAAGAATAGCATATAATTTAAGCCTACGACTATTAGTGTAGAAACACACACTGCAACAGCAACTTTGACAAGCGGAGGAAATTTTTTAGAACCAATGCTTTTCAATGGAACAGAACAACAGCAGTAACTTTAGGACTTCGAAGTCCTAAATCTGCTGTTGAAGTTAAAGCTGTTGTTGGTATTATTGTGCTCAGTCTGTTGTTTTGCATTGAAAAACATGTTGTATGCTCTTGTCGTCGCTGTTTGTAATGTGTTTCACAACACAGCATCGGTCTTTTTGAGTATGCTATTGAAGTTGCTGCTGGCTGTTGCTGTTTCAATGTATTTCTACTATTAGACTACTTTCTTCCCGTTAACCACTTGTGTTTAATACATATATAATACATTGCTTTTATTTTCAGCTGTGGACGTGTGAGGAACAACGCCGTTTAGAACAACTTTTAATGGAATATCCAGTAGAACCAGTGGAAATGCGTCGTTTTTCAAAAATAGCTCTTGCACTTGGTAGTCGTACCCCGCAGCAAGTTGCTAGTAGAGTTCAAAAATTCTTTAAAAAATTGCATTCTGTGGGTATGCCGGTCCCAGGGAGAATTCCAAAGAGTAAAAAAAGTGTTTTTTCTAAATCAAAACATTTTTATAAAAATATGCCCCGTCGCTCCACTTTTTTTCCTGCTCATGATGTCCCAGTTAATATACCTGAAGAGGATATTTTAAGTACCGAATTTTGTAGCAGCAATTCTGATTTTGATTATAAACTTATTAATACAACAACTACAGAAAAACAAAGTACAGAATTTAAAAAAAAAATTCTTAATGTTCTTCAAATAGTACGTAATGAAAAACTGGCTTCACCTACAGAACAACTAGGACAATTCGACGAAATATGCGATTACTGTATGGAGTCATTGACTAAGGAAAGCCAATGGATCTGTAATACTTGCTGTTGCCACATAAACTTATGTGGAGACTGTATTATTTATCAGGTTTTAAGTAAGTCATATGCGCATATAAACCATGATGTTATATTAAATAAAAACTTATTATAAAATGTGCAAGTATGAGTTTTTATAGGTTCTATAATCCTCAAAAATCTACTCATAAAAAACAGAAATATAGAATAAGTTGATTGTTAGTTTTCTTATGGGTTTCTTATTTGTTCATATCCATATCATACCATACCATCCTAAATCGCCATAGTTTAGGTCGATAAATGAGTTGTAATTTTTGACTTAAAATTCGTTGGTTTTTTTCGAAGATTTGTTTCGATTAGTGTATTGTCTTTTTAATATCAAATTACGTTATTGAATAGTTCGGGATGGTTGAATTAGGACATTTGTTCGAATAGAAAGAGATTTTATTAAATGCAACCAAAGACAACACATATATTACTATCCGTCTTGTTTTGCTTCATCCATTCACACGTAAAACAAAAACAGAAACTCTTGATTTTATCCGCCGCTGGATAGTTGCTGCATAGTCTGCTATTAGACGATGAAACTACATGCATGCGACTTTTCGAACAACGTAAGAAAAGAAAAAAAATCGAAAAGATGAGACGGGTAAAAATTAATCCGTGCGCGCGGATACAATTTTCAGTGAATCTATTTGACGTTTTTCTTTGTTCTTGTTCGTTTTTTAACATTCCACTTCATATGGTCTCGTTGTTCGAGGAGTAAACATCGATGCAACGCACTAGGAATGGAAATGGATAAAATAACAAAGAAGAATTCGAGGAAGGTACTTGCATCTAGATTCATCGTCTAAGGCCGGCCAAACATAAAATAATTGCTCAAATTGACATTTCACGATAACCAGCTTGTACCAAATATGGCACAAACGTTGGCAAATCAGGAGATTTACTTTTGAAATGTCAAGAATAACAGCAGATTTCAAATTTTGATAAGAAGCCTTTTTAATTTTGAAAATGAATTAAAGTTATAAAAACAACTAAAAGTTACAGACCAGGTTGAAAAGGGGCTATTAACTACCTATACAACAGAAAATAGTAAATTAGGCTTTGGCTTTTTCCAAGCAAAAAAACAGTAGTCTCCTGTCAGGACAGTAGAAACGGCAGCATTGGCACAAATATACTGCACAATTCTCATTTTGAGTAGAATTTTCAACCCGAGAACATGTGCTCAAAATGCGATGTATACATCAAGAAAGTTCAAAAATGTTTGAAATGCTGTCATAAGTTGTTGATTAAGCCCGTATGACAATACACAAAAAAAAGGTGCTGCAATAGAGCAAAACGCTGTAGATTCTACTGCAATCATTGTCAGAATCGACCCGACAATTTCTGTTGTAAATTTTACAAAGGTGTGGTTCTCAATTCAACAATCTGGTTGTGACAGCACTTTGCCGTCAACTTGAATTGTAGAAACAACAACAATTTGCATGTTAAAAAAATAACTTTCATAGCACTTAAGCTTTAAAGTTATAATTTATTGGTATGGTGCCAGAAATAGGTGTTAATAACTTTTATAATCCAAATGGAATGGTTCTTGCCTAAAGTACTGCTGCATTATAATACCGATTTTTGATTCGTTTGTAAGTTTACAATAGGGGTATTCACGCTTGCTTGTCTTGGAAATTTTTTCAAGAAATAGAAGTAGAAGAACAAAAAAAATAAATAATAATTTTGATTTTATCGCTTTTTTTGGCATTGCTTTGTATTAATAAAGTCACAATTATTTTACAAACAAAAATCAGATGACTTGACTTATGACTCAAAGTTTTTGGTGTAAAAAAATTCACTTTTACACTTTTACAAGACTAGATACAACGAAGCGTGAATACCCCTAATATTTTTTTACAGGTTTGTGTTGAAATTGAAATACACTTAGTGTGTGTTTAAACCGAATGGCTAGGGGTTAAACGTGGAACCTCTCACTCGGCGATTGGATACACTACCACAACACCATAGCCTTTAAAAATTATCATATGAATATTCGCCTTATTTTGAGAGTCGAATTCATTCGAAAGTGAGTCGAATTCGCATAGACTGTATTTTGACTTTCGAATGAATAGAAAGAATAGAAAGTTCATCCAAACTTTCGAAAGTTCATTGGTTGGGCCTATTCTGAGATTCTATTCATTCGAAACAAATGTCATTTTTCATTCGGAAACATTTTTCTGGAGCATAGATTCACAAACACGTAATTATAGTAAGATATTTTGAATATTCTGTAGAAAATTAAATGAAGTATTTTTAATTGACAATTTTTGATCCTGTCAGTATAGGTCACGTTCTAATCAGAAAAACTGGTGGCCGGCAATTCGTATAAATAAAATAGTCTCAAGTTCTATGTAAACAAAACTTCAAAGGAAAGAAAGGGTGAATGCACAAAATTATTTTGCAACTTTATTTTTTTACTCTTTATACCCACATTATATTTTATACAAAAAGAACTCTAATTACTAAAAACAAATCACCAAGCAAATGTTTATTTTACTACTGACAGCACTCAAAATAAAGGTTGAGTGACCAGATTAGTGCCGAGTATATGGTGGGAGGGACTTATAATTAAATATACATTATTTAATTTTATTTTGCTTTGTTTACGTGCTCGATATTATAAAAGGTATACAAAACTTGTTTCATAAAATGTATTACTTGAATTTCGTCTTTAAACGCGTCAAAGTATAACTAATAAATATTTCAATAAGAAAGAGAAAAGTTCTAAAGCAAAAAAAAAAAATAAGGTATGGTCAACCTGTATTAAAAGAAATGTCAAACAGCTGAGAGTTGAGAGTTGAATTTATTTAAGTTTATTTTGCGTTACCATTCGAAAATGAACCTTTTTCATTCGAATCTCAAAATACACAAAAATCTTTCGAATGAATAGAGACATTCGAAAGAATTGACTTCATTTGAATCTCAAAATAAGCATCTACAAAAATTTGTTAATTTAACCAGATTCGTTGTTAAATACAAAAATCTACTGCCTTCAATTTTAAAATTTACAGCGCTTATTTTTTTGGGTGTAAATTTTTTTTCAGTATTTTTAAAGCACTTAACATTAAATTAGAACAGTACGAAAAATTCACAATTGAAATTCTCAGTGAGTGCCACTGTACGTTCTAAGCACATAAACGTAAAAAAATATACTTTAAAAATGTACCTCTCACCACATGTACCATTTTTAGCCACTGGCAGCTTTTTTTGACATTTCTGCTTTGAGCTTATACTTTCCTGTTAGTTGTTGTTGCTTTCCAGCTATATTTAAATATAAATCATGACAGCACACAGAGTCTTGCAAAGAATAGCTTTGCTTTTCGTAAAAAACCTTGCTGCCTTTTTCACGCAAAGCTGACAGTTTACAATTTTAAGTATGTCAAAAATGCAAACAAATGTAGTATCATACGGAATTTAAAATAATAAAACTAGGTATTCCATATGAATAGAAAGTATTAAAAAAAAAATATTATACTTTCCTATAAAAATATCGAACTTGAGTTTTTGGTGGAATTTGACGAAATTTTGTCAAGCTCAATTGTGTCTAACTTCAGGAAACTGAAATGAAAAAAAAGATAGATACAGTGACAATCGTATATGTTAGAGCTACCAGACTAGTTTTCACATGAAAGCTAAAAAAAAATAAGGAAAACATTGACCCTCTTGTGAAAAAAAGAGAAAAGAGAGCGGTCAATTTTACACCATTGGAAGTGCGTGATTAATGCAGATGATTTTTAAGCTTAAAGAAATTATAGAGAATAAAAAAACGGACACAATAACAAACAAGGAAAAAGAGGCTGCATTGGCCAAAATTGCGGTTTTATTTACCGCTGCGTAGTTGTGCGGTCTTCAAAAACATAAAAATTAAAATACTAATTAATACAAAAAAGAAGACTGCACAGAATCGCAAATCCATATTTCTTACTTAAATCACAAAAAATCAAAATTCTCACTTTTGACACTTCATAAACAGTCAATTAAAGTTTATACAGCTAACTGATGAACCAGGGGCCCAACTATGTAACTCGATTCTACAATAAAAATTATCGAATTCGCAAAATAGCAACTCTGTAATTCTATAGCAACCTCTGACAAAACTGAAATCGAACATTCCTAGAATTGCCATTTTTTTCGGAAAATTGGTACCACATATCTCGAAAGTTCCTGTCAAAGTCATCCGTCAAATTAGTTTTCGAGCAGGTCATATTGAACACAAAAATTAGGCGAAATGTAAGTATAATTTACTTAAAATATTGGAAATTTGTTATGTGTAGTGTAATGTAATGTTATGTATTACATAAAGAACAAATTTGATGAAATATATCATTTTATAACAATTTTAATCGAAATATACTTTCTGCTTAGGCAATCATCTAAAACCACAAATACAAATCGTATACGCCTTAACCCACAACCAAATTGCGACACTGTCCATCTTTTCTATAACTTCAATAATTGTTAAACTTTTTATTTAGCCACAAATATGCTTATTATTACCCTTGTTATTGCTTCCTCAATTAATGATTGTTTTTGTTTTGCTCTCTGTATGACGGTTCCTTATGTCAGTAAAATTCTATACTCGAACGAAATTCGAAAATTTGGTGAGAAAAAGTTGGCATTACTAACATTCGATTCTACTTTCATACATAGTGCCACTTGAAAGTAGAATCGGAAAAAACTTTAGAATAGAATCAAAAGTAGAATCGAGTTACATAGTTGGGCCCCAGATAGTTTTATTCGGCAGATAACAGGAGCCCAACTATGTAACTCGATTCTACTTTTGATTCTATTCTAAAGTGTTTTCCGATTCTAGTTTCAATTGGCACTATGTATGAAAGTAGAATCGAATGTTAGTAATGCCAACTTTTTCGCACCAAATTTTCGAATTTCGTTCGAGCATCGCATTTTACTGACATAAGGAAACGTCATACAGAGAAGCAAAACAGTCATTAATTGAGGAAGCAATAACAAGGGTAAAATAATAAGCATATTTGTGGCTAAATAAAAAGTTTTTGAACAATCATTGAAGTAAAAGAGAAGATGGACAGGCTAATGAAAATGAGGAACACAAGGAACAAATTGATAGAAGGCGTATACGAGATGAATCCAATATTAGCTCTTTTGACAAATTCGTCCATGAAAAGTTTGAAGTTTCCCTGGCCTCTGGGGATTTTAAATATCCTTTCGATATATCAGGATGGTTTTCATATATTAAACCATTGTCTCGAATTGAGATACTTTTGTGTTTGTGGTTTTAGATGATTCCCTAAGCAGAAAGTATATTTGAATAAAATTATTATAGAATGATATATTTCATCAAATTTGTTCTTTATTTAATACATACCATTACATTACACTACACATTACAAATTTCCAATATTTTAAGTAAATTATACTTACATTTCGCTTAGTTTTTGGGATGAATACGACCTGCTCGTAAACTAATTAGCATTAGAATAAAAAATTGCGAATGCGGATGACTTTGACAGGAACTTTCGAGATATGTGGTACCAATTTTCCGAAAAAGAAATGGCAATTCTAGATATGTTCGACTTTAGTTTTGTCAGAGGTTGCTATAGAAATACAGAGTTGCTATTTTGCGAATTCGATAATTTTTATTGTAGAATCGAGTTACATAGTTGGGCCCCAGATATATATTTAGAATTAGTGCTATACGCCTATTGAAAAATGTATTTTTGTGTTATCTGATTACTTATCCGGCGATTATGTATTATGTCAAAGACGGCCATTTTCGGGGCAATGTGGCAGATAATTTTTTTTTAAATACATTTTTATGAGTTCAGGAGCAACTAAGATATAAAAAAATAAATTTAACCAAGAACAAATCATGCATTCAAGGGTAAAAAATTATGTGCGAATGCATGGTTTTGTTGAACTTCTATTGAAAGTGACTCCTTTTTTAGAAAAACAAGATACAAACGTAAGTTCTGCTTATCATCGCTTATTACTGACACAACGGTTTTTATCCAGCGGAAATAGTTTTTGAAGATTCGAAATTCTTGACAGCTATTTCTCTGCAAAGAATTGCGCACAGTCTTGCAACACTCTACCGAGCTTGGCTGTAATTTTATATTTTAAATTAAAACTAAAAAAACATGTTGAACATATCCAAACTCAAGTAAACATTGTGCTCTTTTTTTTTTTTATTGTGTGGAGTGTTTCTTTTTGAGTGATATTTTATTACTATCTCTCTTCACCTCACTAAGTTTTAAAGCTGTTCGACTCATTTATCCCGGTGGGTTAAAATATAAGTGGATGTTCTGCCTATAGACAAACTAATATAGATGGTCGTCTTCGGCAGATTTGTAACGGAGCTCACGCACACATTCTCAATCCGCGGTACATATTATGAGCGCAACCATTTTCCTGTACATTTCGTTGTTGTTAATTAAATGACAGTCTGCTGGAAATGTGGTGTGCAAAAGGAAAGAAAGTGACACCACGATTGTTTTTATAGTTACGTCCTGTTCGCACGTTCGTTCACATGTATTCACAGATGGGACTCTTCAAGTCTCATAGCTAGCCTTTAAGTCTAACATTCTCCGGTATATAATCGAGCGATCCTCGCTTGATTGATTATCTATCTTTTAACTCATTTAGTCAGTCATTCTCTAACCAAGTATCTGAACCAGACCTAGCTTGCTTTTCGTACGTGAAATTTTGTGCTCAAACCTCTTTAACTTCCGTAGATATCACTGTGGCCCTCGTTAAGGAAAATCTTGAAAAATGAATGCGTTGTTCTAAAGAATTTTCCATCCTCGGGACTTCTCAATGCTTAAATTCTACGCAGTTCAATCTGCACGGCCGTTATAACGGAACAAATCTCCAACCAACTTTTAAGGCCCCATTTGGATGATCATTTCAACAAGTTTCAGTTCACTTGTCATTTCCGTTTTCAGTAGCTTGTGAAAATACTATATTTGCATTTGTGTTTGTTTTTTCTTGAGCCCACGAAGATGGCAAAACAGAATGATAATATAATCGAATTTATTGAAATTTATCGCGCGTGTCCGTGTTTGTGGAAGAACAGTGATCCTTTGTATCATAATACGATGAAGAGAGAAGCAGCGTACAACATGTTGCTGGAAGATCTAAAAGAGTCCGACAAGAATGCAACAAAAGCGAAATTTAGAGCAAAAATTATTAGTATTCGTTCTGCATAAAACAAAGGAATAAAAAAAAGTTAGGAGCTCCAGGAAAAGTAGAATAGGTGCGGAAGAAGTATAGGTGCCAAATCTCTTCGATTTGCTGTTTTAATTCCTTGGCGACCAACAGCAGGGTCGTGAAAGTCTGTTTACATAGGGCATTAATTATGATCAGTATGAATAGCCGATACGATTTAGCCATGTCCGACCGTCCGTCCGTCTGTCTGTCACCAGTTTTTGGGCCTTAAATTTTGAGGTAGAACAATGAAATTTTGTATACGAAGTCTTTGGATATCGGGACAGTACAAGTGTAAACATTTTCTAAATCCGCCCACTGACACGCCCACTTTTCTAAAAATGTACTTTTTTCAGTAATTTTACATGAAACTTGACAAAACTTATAAGGATAATTATGTAGCTATTCACTTACTCTACAAATCTCCTATACATACAGTGTATATGGCCTCACCCATTTTTTAGTTTTACGGTGGATTCATTAGAACCTTATGGCTTTTTATGAACAAAATTTAATATTGTTGGATCTCGAAATAAGAAATCACGTCCGTTCAGTTTAACACTTTATTTCAGATAAAATAATGACACACATATTTGCTTATATAAAAGAAAGTCGGTGCGGCCACTGAATTAAGAATGTAGTTTGCATTAAATTCAATAATTATTTCCATATTCTCTCTCAAATCTACATTCTATAAACAAATCAAGAATCAAAATACAATTAATAATGTTACCTAAAAAATATAAAAACTCATTATTATTCTTACTGATTAGAAAAACCTAGCAATTTTTTTTTTTATCACCAAACAGTACTATAGGCTCCGAAACAATATTTTTGAAGTCGATATCGATAAGCAGGTTTCGCAAATAGACAAGTTCTTTAGATGCGGATGAAAGGGCCATGTATTCAGCTTCGGTACTGCTCAAAGCGACAGTGGGCTGCTTCCTGGACTCCCATGATACTGCACAACCTGCTAGTAGAAAGATGTAGCCAGTGAATGAACGCCTGTCATAACAGTAACTACCCCTATCAGCGTCAGCTGCAGAAAAATGTTCGGTATGTGGGTCCACATTGAACTGCGACAACCTTATCACAGAATGTGATATGTCAGGTCGAGTTGTCATGCTAATAAAGTTTAGGGAACCCATAAGGGACTGATACATCTTAACGTCAACTTTTGAACAATTCGGACAGCTCTCACACTTGCTTAGTTTTGCTCCCGGGTCCAAAGGTGTACACACTTTCTTGCACTCATTCATCCGGAACTGCTTCAGAACATCTTTTATTAGCTGTTGTTGTTGACATTTAAGTCGTCTTTGTCTTTAAACACTAGCAGAATCTCGTCCACGTATACTACTAATGAGTTAGTAATTCCATTTCGCTGCATCGTATATACGCAATTATCATATGAGGATCGAGTGAAACCAAGATTAATCAGAATGTCATTAAGCTTCCGGTTCCATTGTCCACCTGACTGTTTAAGAACCCACAGCGCCTTTTTTAGCTTACAAACCTTTTGTGGATATTTCTTATGAACAAAGTATTGAGGCTGTTTCATGTAAACGTCTTCGTCTAACTCTCAATTTAGGTACGCAGAGGTAACATCTAGTTGATGTAACAATAACCCGTATTCTACTGCTGAGGCAACCACCAAACGAATAGTTGAATACCTTGTAACTGGAGAAAACGTTTCACTGTACTCCTCACCGTACTTTTGGCTTCATTTCTTGGCCACTAAACGAGCTTTATACCTCTCAAATACTTGTCTTGAAAACCCATTTCGACTTAATTGCCTTACGACCAGGAGGTAAATCTACAAGATCCCATGAGCTGTTCCTCAGTAATGTCTGATGCTCTATTTCCATGGCCTGAGTCTATTTCTCTGAATCACTTGAACTAAGAGATTCTTCCACGATATTTGGGTTTTCTTTATTAATTTTTCTGAAATTACTCATGAAACTCAGCGAATTTGATCTTCTTTGGATGGACCTTTCTTCCTTTTTCTTAGTAACGTGTATGTTCTTAATTTACCACTTCTTAACGAACTAACCTGTATGTTATCTCCTAGGTTTTCTTTTTCTCCTTTCCTAGTCTTCTTCATACTATTCTCATCGAGGACATTTGCAACATCAACAGTGTCTTCTAAATCCTCTTCAATGGTCTCCCTAGAATCAACGGGCAAATCTTTAACTTCACAATCACCATCGAAAGTAGCATCTCCAATATCGACCTGTCCTACACCTTCACTTGCATCGCCATCTCCAACAACCTCTACAACAGCATTATCTTCTACACTATTTTCTGATTGCGGAATCAAATTAATATTATTAGATTCTATGCCTAGCAGCATAGAGCGAGCCATCTCTACCAGGGTTCTATTAGCCCGTTCGGCCACCCCGTGCTGTAGAGTATATGGGCATGTTAGTTGGTGTGTAATACCACATTTCTTTAAATGCACTGTTTACATACTCCTTGCCATTATCACTTCTCAAATTTTTAATATTTTTACCCGTTTGATTCTCGGCCAATGACTTAAAATGTTTAAAGCAATCTAATACTTCGTTCATGGTTTTGATAAAGTGAGAAAAAATCATACGAGAATAATCGTCGCTAAAAAGCAGAAAATATTTCGCGCCACCATTTGACATGTGTCTCATTGGACCACGGTATGAACCAATTCTAATACACAACCAGCTCGATTTTCGCGGCTTTGAAATGGTAAACAGCAAATTTTACTTTTCATACAAATTTCACAATTTATATTGTCGTTAAACCTTGACAAATTAACACCACGAATCATTTTCTTTTCCAATGATGTTTTTAAATGCTGACTGTTAAGGTGCCCGTATCGTTGATGCCACAGTGTAGAATCTTTATTCGCATTTAAACTAACACTTGAGAACGCGTTTGTTTTTCTCACAGAATATATACACATCGCTCACTTTAACCGCATATATTAGTGTTCTACCTGAAGAATCAGTAACACGTGAATATTGTTTTCGAATACAGCTTTATTGCCCGTGGCTGTGGCTTTACTTATTGAAATGAAATTCATTTTCAACTCCGGCACAAATAACACATTTTTTAATGTAATTATGTAACCATTCGAATTTAAAATTACTTCGCCGATGCCCGCCGATTCAATAAATTTACCCGCCGCGAGTTCGATACGTTCTACATGTGCATGCAAAACAGAAAATTTTTCTTTCTTATAACACAAATGACTGGTCGAACCGCTATCTATAATCCACACACCATCGCTCATCATCCCACTCACACATAAGGAATTTAACATTGTAAACGAAGATGTTCCCTGACCAGTACTGTTTTTTTTTCTATCTTTACAATTTGCCGCTATATGCCCGCGCCGTTTGCATATATAGCAAGCCCCCTTAAAGCCACCTTGCCGATCTGCACCCTCTGATCTGTTCCTCTGGGTTATCGGTGCAATTTTTTTAATTTTATTTCCTTGTAAAGGGCATGCTCATTGGTACCGCTGTTCACACCATTTTCCACTCGTCGATGTCCCTCTTCTAAGCCTTTGATCTTTAAATTTACCGTTGACGGAAGCTCATCGCGTGACTCTATAGCAACTATAAAATTCTCATAACTACCTGGAAGGCTAGATAGTAGAAGGATCGCTAAAAGTTCATCCTGCATATCAATATCCACTTCTTTTATTTTTTACACTATATCAAAAAAAAACACTTACATGCTGTTCTACATCTGCGCCTTCTAACATTTTTAAGTCAAGGAGTTGCTGAAACAACGTCACCTTCCTCGCTGGACCCACTGGTTTATGATTTTTTTCTATGCACTTTCATGTTTCTGCGGACGTTTTGCAGTTTTCGATATGGTTCAACTGCGAGTGCTTGATACACAAGAAAATTGTGGCAAGTGCCTTGTTTGATGATAATAATACACAATGTATTCCAAATGTTTGATAATACTAAAACACAATTTATTTTGAATGAACGAGAAAAACCTTAAAAATTTTATTCTTACTATGCAACGGGGTCTGACTGGCGAACACTCACAATTGCTCATAATGTACCCAAAGCAAAAGCGATCGCTGAGCGTGGGAATCAAACTTTTCTATGCCAGGCTTGTTATCTTGAAATTCGAGGGGCATGGACTTATAACAAAATTTGGATTCTCACGCTCGACGTACCTTGTGTACAAGTGAAATTTGACTTATATGCTAAATGTGCAGTTAAACTAGAATTACGTGCGAATTCGAATGACAAAAGTGAAGTAATAATCTGTGAAATAAGAACTGAGCTAAATGAACTTATACTTATATTATTTTACATTACACATACTCCCCCCTTTAGAGGGTTCTTAGCCTCTAAAATAAATCTAAACTAAGTTATCTTCCTCGACTTCAAATTTGGCTGGAGGACTTCTGCGAGGCCAAGGTGTGGGAGTAGCATTAACGGATGCTGATCTCTTCAGCTGGCGTCTTCGTCGATGATAGCAGTAGGCGATGATTATCTCAGCCATGCCAGAGAGCAGTAAATAGTTCAGGGTGTAATGATGATAGTCTTGGGCGTTGGGAACGTTCGAAAATTCAATGCTCTGATGCTCTATGTCATTTATTTTCGCAGAAAGATTTTGTAATTCTTCTGAATTGTTAATGCCTAGAGTCACATTGGGAGGCATGCCATTCCTCCAGGTGTCTAAATTGGTATTAGAAATGAATGAATTCTTAAGGGTTAGAGTATCGTTGTATTCCAATTCTCCTTTAATGGACAATGTTGGTAATTTCAGCATGCAAGGTTCCTTAAGCTCTAGTAGACCGTTTCCTTCCAAAGATAGGCTCTCTATACGCTCGTTGCATATTAGATGGCCTGTTATGCGAGATCCTGCAGAAAGTATCCATTGATTAGGATTTTTTAGCGGTTTCCAATAATCTTCAGTTGGTGTTTGCCGCAGCTTGCATTCGTGCAATGCATTATTCCTATGGCTCAGCAAGGCTATTTCACAGCTGCTAGCAGTAGCTTGCTTGTTGTATGTGAGATGTAATTTTTTGCAAAGAAAGTGGTGAGGTGATGGAGTCCGGCATGAACTTAAATCCAATTCGGACAGTGGAAAATATTCATCTCTGGTAGGTGAAATTGCCAAAAATGGTGAAGCTATTTCAATTAAATAATTGTTGGGATGCTGTAAAATTGGAATTGGCGCCAAATTGAACAATTGGAACTCTGAAGTGTCTGCTAGTGGTAGACGCATTTCAAAGACCACTGCCTCTTCTAAAATTCGCCCTCTCACTGATGCCATTTTGTATAAGTCCATTATCGATCCCTTCGGCAATGTCAGCATAGTTGGGAGATGTGCTCTAATTAACATAATTTGTTCGGCAAGTTGATGTGGTGTTAATATTTGGGGATTTATTTTTGCATGCTTTAAATCTAACAGTACGTCCAATAAGATTTCTTGAACCTTCTGAAAATTTTAAATCATCAAAATTAGATACGATGTTAATGAAGCGATGTTTTGCCTGAGCTCATTTAGTTGCAAACGATCTTTGATAGCTTCTGAGGTTTTTGCCAAATACGCATTTAAGGCTTGAAATTGTTGATTTATTTGGAGAGTGCTACGCTTAAGGAGATTTGATGTGGAGTCCGCAATAGAGCTCTGTTTTCGGATTAGTTCCATCAAATGCTGTTCGTTTTGTTTAATATTCTGTATTTGTGTTTCAATATGCCTGGCGTCATCCTGATCAAAAACACCAAAGAGACTATTGGCCAATTGTCACACAATGTCAAGTGGTGACCTGAGTGATCGGGTGCGCCCAGGTTTTTCCATGTTGTAGTTAGAAAGCAGTTCGTTATTATGATCAATTGCTGTGAGGCTATGGCGCACAGCCTCGATTGTAGGCTTGCAATGTATTTGTTGCATGATTTGTTGCGCACATACCTCTTCCATTCGATAGAGACAAGACTTGATTTCCCGGAGCTTCAAAAAATACGTTGTCAGGTTGTAGTATACGTAAATGTTCCAATGGCTGTTAATAGTTTGAATTTTTCCAATACTTTCGTAGTAGATGCCAACTGCTTTTTCTAGTCGAGTTCTGGCTTTTCTTGGCGGCCAGCTTGGTGAATATCTTCAGGGCGCCAATTTCTATTTTCCAAGTTCTCATCTGCTTTAGTCGCTTTTGGCAAAGGCAATGGGTACAAATTGTGTATGGCTCGCTTGAATATGCCATTCTGTGTCTTAACCATATCTACGCGAATTAAGCCATCACTACCCTTTACAACCTCTTCTACTCGTCCTAGTTTCCATTTCATTGGTGGAATATTTGCTTCCTTAAGTACCACCATAGCGCCAGGATCCAGATTTGTTGATTTGTGAGTCCATTTCATTCTTTGTTGAAGAAGATGCAGGGGCCCAACTATGTAACTCGAATCTACTTTTGATTCTATTCTAAAGTTTTTTCCGATTCTACTTTCAAGTGGCACTATGTATGAAAGTAGAATCGAATGTTAGTAATGCCAACTTTTTCTCACCAAATTTTCGAATTTCGTTCGAGTATCGAATTTGACTGACATAAGGAAACGTCATATAGAGAAGCAAAACAAAAACAATCATTGATTGAGGAAGCAATAACAAGGGTAATAATAAGCATATTTGTGGTTAAAAAAAAATTGAACAATTACTGAAGTAAAAGAGAAGATGGACAGTGTCGCAACTTGGTTTTGGGCTAATGAAAATAAGGAATGCAAGGAACAAATTGATAGAAGGCGTATACGAGATGAATCCAATATTAGCTTTTTTGACAAATTCGCCTATAAAAAGTGTGAAGTCTGCCTGGCCTCTGGGGATTTTAAATATCCTTTCGATATATCAAGATGGTTTTGCATATATTAAACCATTGTCTCGAATTGAGATACTTTTGTGTTTGTGGTTTTAGATGATTCCCTAAGCAGAAAGTATATTTTGATTAAAATTGTTATAAAATGATATATTTCATCAAATTTGTTCTTTATTTAATACATACCATTACATTACACTACACATTACAAAGTTCCAACATTTTAAGTAAATTATACTTACATTTCGCTTAGTTTTTGGAATGAATAAGACCTGCTCGTAAACTAATTTGCATTAGAATAAAAAATTGCGAATGCGGATGACTTTGACAGGAACTTTCGAGATATGTGGTACCAATTTTCCGAAAAAAAATGGCAATTCTAGATATGTTCGATTTTAGTTTTGTCAGAGGTTGCTATAGAATTACAGAGTTGCTATTTTGCGAATTCGATAATTTTTATTGTAGAATCGAGTTACATAGTCGGGCCCCAGATATTCACACGACCATCTTTTCCAAAATACTTGTTGGATGTATTGTACTTGACGGAATCTTTTCAGACTGCTTAGTTTGCTGTCCACAACGTCGGCTTCAGGTAAAGTTGTAAGTGGTGTTCCAATTAAGAAGTGCCCAGGAGTAAGGGCTTCTAAGTCATTTGGATCTGACGTCATAGGTGTGAGCGGACGCGAGTTTAAAATTGCTTCGATTTGTATGACCGCTGTCAGCAATTCCTGGTACGTCAGCGATGCTTCCCGGAGATGGTGAATCAGGAGAGTCTTAGCGGATTTTACAGCAGCCTCCCAAAGACCGCCAAAATGAGGGGAACGAGGCGGAATATACTTCCAGTTTATGCCGTTTTCCAAACATGTTGCATTGATAGCCGACTGGGGGTTATCGAATTCAAATGCATTTCGCAGATCCTTCAATTCGTTTTTTGCGCCTACAAAGTTGGTAGCATTGTCACAAAATATAGTATGGCATAAGCCTCTTCTGCCAATAAATCTTTTTAAAGCGCCGATAAATGATTCTGTAGACAGATCTCCAACTACCTCCATGTGAACCGCTTTTGTAGAGAAACACACGAAGACAGATAAATAGGATTTAGTAGGACCCTTACCTCTAATTTTGTAGTGAGTTTTTACAGGGCCACAAAAATCGACTGCACAATAATAAAACGGACACGAGGGTCTCTTTCCTTCGGTAAATTACCCATCATCTGTTCTATAGACCTCGGATTTGATCGAAAACACTTTATGCAATTGGAAACTATTTGCCGAGGCATCCTGCCAACACATAAGATCCAATATTTTTGTTTTGAAATTGCGATGAGAGTCCGAGGCGCTGCGTGCATGTGCGTTTGATGCAAATAGATTAAAAGCAATTTGGTTATGGCGTTATTTTCCGGCACTAGCACTTGGTGTTTGGCATCATCCAAAATTAATGCATTTTTCAATCTGCCGCCGACTCTTATTAGCTTAGTTTTTTCATCAAAAAACGGTGCCAGTGATGCTATGCTAGAGCCTTTAGGCACATCTGCACCTCTCTGCAGGGAACGGTAGTCATATGAAAATGCATGTCTTTGAATATTTACCCAAATAAAATATGTGCCACGTTGAAGTTCTTCCATTGTTAGCCGACCTCCGTTTCTAAGTGACTTATGCTTTCTACAATTACTATAAAATCGAAAACAGTATGCTAATATTTTTTGTAGTGAATAGAAAGAATTTCTATGATTGATTAATTCAATTAAATTTTCGTTTTCAGCTATTGATGCTGTTAGGTCACGGACCTGGTTTTACGCCGTTCTAGAATGTCTCCTGGAACAAAATACTGCATGGCCTCCTATAATTTTTCATCCTCTGTGAGAAAGTTTGGGCCATTAAACCAGAGTGGTGTCTTAAGAAGCGTCTGAAGGTCTACTCCTCTGGACACCATATCAGCAGGATTACCGCTCCCCTTTCTAAGGCTCCATTGTTGAATATCTGTGTTTGCTTGGATCTTCGCAACTCTATTTGCAACATAAGTCTCCCATGTGTAGGATGGTGATCTTATCCATGCTAGTACACACCTTAATCTCGCACGTCAACACTTGCAGCAGCCTTGATACTAACTCAACCATGAGAACAGCACCTTCCAATTCCAGTCGGGCTATAGATGTTGCTTTAATTTAATTTTAATTCTCGATTTTGAGCATAGCAGTTTTGAATGCATGTTCCCCTTGTCATCAACCGATTGGAGGTATACGCACGACCCAAACGGGACGCATAACGTGGAATGCTAAGCTCCTTTAACATGGAAAATTGCTTTACCCTTTCAACTCGGAATGTTATTTCTAAGCAAAAGTTAAAATTTTCGTCATCAACCAGTAAAAGGCATTATTCGAAGTATTTTAGTAAAAAAAAAAAATCAAAAACTACCGCAGGGGGCGGGGGGTGGTCCGGGACATATGTGTCCCATCCGGTTTTTTAAGTGGCACATATTTGTCCCAGCAGTAAGCTCTGAACGAAAACATAAAAAACCATTATATCAGTAATTCTTTATTTTGAAGGTTTATTTACAAAAAAAATTGGTGCGAAATAATAAAATAAAAAAGAAAAAAATTCATACAAAGATTAGAAAAAAAATTATTAGATTTTCACTTATGGTAATCAGCAAAACAGTCTTTGCAGAGAGGAATTTGGCACTCTTCGCAAATGGTTTTCGTCCGTCTTTCACGTTTATTCTCACTGCAGTTGGTACACCGTCTCCTTGTTGGTCCCTCCACCGGAAGATGAACTGCAGACATCCTCTTTCTCTTTCGAGATATCAATCCAGATCTAACCGAGCGGTGAATTTTAACTGTAAGTTTTCCTTCGGCTATAATATCCTCTGCTAGGTTCACAAGGAATCCTATAAGAGGTGTTTTTTTCGCGATAGTTGCGATTGAATGATGTGAGCATTCACTACGCTCATCATCAAAAGTCTATAAAAGACTTTCTTCCACCACTTAGTAGACTTCCTGTCTATTTCATAAAGCCCAGCAAGTTGGTCTGCGCGATCAACGCCACCTATGACTTCTCTGTAAAACTTTACTATTTCAGGGCAGGGTATAGTGACATGTTCCCCATTCTTTTGTTTTTTAGTAACTTCGACAATTTCGGATGTATAACAGTTACTAAGAACAAACACTTCTTTTGTGTCATGCCATTTTGTAAGCATAATTCCAGAGCTGCTGGCTTTGAATGCAGATTCACCTTTTTTTAATTTTTTGTCCATTATTGGTAAGCCTTTGCGGTTGGTCATAATGGTGCCCAGAGCTGCATAGTTTATGCTTTCAAGCAAATGAACACTCGTAAAAAAACGATCAAAGCAAAGCGTTACGTCATTTTCCGTAATTGTTGCAGCAAGAGTTTTTACAACGCGTTCCCCTAAGGTTCCTTCTAACACTCTTTCTTCACGGCCACTGTAAATGTTAAAATCGTAGGTATAACCACTCAAGGCATCACAGCGTAGCCACATTTTTATTCCACGTTTAGTAGGCTTGAGTGGCATATACTGCTTGAGCGATGAACGACCTTTGAACTTCGTCATAGATTCGTCGATGCTCTGAAATGGACTGTCCTGTCTAGCTCTCAAAAAACGATTTTTGAGACATTCCACCACATCATCAATGTAATAAATTTTTCCAACATTATCTGGTTTGTCTGGGGGAGCAAAATACATTTTGGAAATCAAAATGGCAAATCGATCTCTGGATATTGCGCTTTTGATTGCCTCATTTCGCAGTGACGCATTTTTGGACTAATAATCCTTCGTTGAGGGCACTCTATTGTAGGACATTATGAGCATGCAACCGATAACAATTTTTATCTCTCCCTCATCAGTGAGTTTTAATGTGTTACCTGGCTTTTTCTTTTGAAAAATTTGAATGCGCTCATTGGTGCATTGAGCAATATAATTGAACATACTTTGTGGGAAGAATTTTTTGAAAATGCTCAAAGAGGTGTCTGCACGATTGAAGTCGTCATTTATTCTAGGATCCCGATGCTCACTTACCTTCTTTCGGGGTTCAAAAGAAATGTCAGGTTCGGACCAAATTGTGTGAGCTACGATAGGAAGCTCATCTTCGGCGGTTTCACTGCAAGAAGTCTCCGCATCTTCTTCTGTATCGGACCCTTCATCGGACGGAACGAAGCTGCTCTCACTTTCACTGAAATCCGCAACATCATCTTCATCATCGGAATACGTCGTGTTTTGGTTTGACACAGTTCTTTTTGCCATTTTATATGCTAAAGAAAGGTTTTTAGAAAACACACTTATTAGAAAATTTGCACACAAAATACGATTGGGACATGGGTGTCCCATGAAAATGTTTCGAAAAACACTGGTGGGACATATATAACCTACTCCACAAAAATGGTAAAAATCTCAATAAATCACTGCAAATCTTTACTCACCGATTTTGTACTTTGATCACCACAAAATAAGATAACTTTTTTTTTCAATTTAGATAGTAAAAATATAAAGATAAATATTTATTTATAATTTATTTCTCGAAAAATTGATGAAACGAACGCGCACTGTCAATTTTAAAACGTGGTTTTACCTCACAATGCCTGCACATAAACACTGCTATGTAAGAAATAACCGTTAGAAAATGTCAAATTACGGACTGGGACTTAATTCACCCAAATCGGACGTATAGTTTTAACTTCAGTGCTCTTTGAACATTTGTTGGGACATATATGTCCCAACAGGGTCGAAAGGGTTAAGTAATGAAGTTGGTCTTCGGGAAGTTGGTCATCCCAAGACGAT
The DNA here is from genome assembly GCA_949716465.1 of Chalcosyrphus nemorum. NCBI lineage: Eukaryota > Metazoa > Arthropoda > Insecta > Diptera > Syrphidae > Chalcosyrphus > Chalcosyrphus nemorum. Next base: position 39,998,420 of record OX454334.1, read on the forward strand.
TTTGTTTTCAATAATTACTGCAAAAACAGCTTTCCAAGAACTGTTGCAGGCCCAAGTAGTCCTAATGGATCAAACAACTTGGCAAGATCAGCTAGTACAGAACATTTGCACACTCGTTCCTGAAACTTGTCATTCTCATCAAAATCAAACTTGAACCTAAAAAGGGATCCCAGATCAATCCTAACGTCTTAATCACTTCTGATTGATGAAAAGTGACAAGCTGCTCTTTGTGCTCTTCTGGAATCTTCTTCAATATTTGTGGGTGGTTTGCGCAGAACTTTCTTAGTTCAAAGTTACCCAGTTTCAGCAGATGGCAGATGTCAACTAATAATTTCTCAGCATCTTCTATATTCTCTGCACCCGTAAGACAATCGTCGACGTAAAAGCAGTTTTTTATAGCTTACGAAGCACGAGCATATTCAGTTTGGTTGTCATCTGCGAGCTTTATCAAACATCTTGTAGCTAGGTACGATGCTGATGCTGTACCATAAGTCATAGTATTCAATTGGTAGGTTTGCAATGGCAGATCGTTTTGCGATCTCCTAGAATCAATTGCAGCATTCTATCGGCAGGGTTTACTTCAATTTGTCGGTACATTTTGCTTATGTCCCCCGTGAAAACATATCTATGCATTCGAAAGTTGGCTATTATGGAAAACAGATCTGGTTGGACTGTTGGACCAATCATCAAAATGTCGTTAAGTGAATTCCCAGACGTGCTTTTCGCCGACGCATTGAACACTACCCTAAGCTTTGTTGATGAGCTTTCGGGTTTCATTATGCAATGATGGGGAAGAACTGGCAGATTCGAAGCTAAGCGTATTTCTCCCTGAAGACACAGATCGTAGAAGATTTCAGCACCTATAAGCATGTCAATACTGTGATTCTCGTTGAGACATAGGTCCGCCAGTTGAATTCCAGGTGGGATAGTCCAGTTTCTGTCACTGGAGTCCATTCTTGGCTGATAATTCGTTATTTTAGGCAAAATTACGGCGTAAATTGTTGCTGAAAATGGTTAAAACCTTGATTTAAATTTTATGGTTGTGTTGTTTTGCGCTAAGCAATCCTGATTCCCAATACCACTGATAGGAGAGTTAATTTTGGATTTCTTTGCATCGATTTATTGGGCGAAAGCGGCTGCTACAAAGTGCAATTGCGATCCAGAATCCAACAAAGCCTTATAAGGATATGACACATCCCCAGGTGAAATGGCATTAACCACGGCTGTTGCTAGATATACGTGCCTAGCGGCATGTTTCTTGACTACTGTTGTTACGTGTTGCGTTTGTTTCTTTGGAGCATTATTTGAATTTTTTACACCTGACTTAACCGCTGTTCTGGATTGTTGATTGCTGCAACAGTTTGTTAAGCTGCGCTGTTAGCAGCAATCTCTGGTTGTCAAATCGATCCACGAGTGTTTGCCAGGCGGCCTCATAATTTCTGACTGTAGTCTCTAAATGCTGTATGAGACTGTGTGCCTCTCCGGATACGTTTGCTCGCAGGTAAAATATCTTTTGCACAGGTGCAATTGGCTGATCATGGATCAATTGTTTGAAGAGATCTTAAAATGGTCGCCAATTAAGGTAACTTCCATCGAACTTTGGAAGTTCTATTTTTGGCAACTTTATCATTGGATTTTTCGGTTTGCCATCGATATTTCGTCCCAATTCTGCTCGATAGTACGCTTCTCCCCTGCGTCAACTCACTTGCACACTTCTCCAACGAACCTTTCATGATGCTGAAAAGCACTCGAAGCCTCTCGTCTCCATTCATTGTGGTCTTTGTTGTCGATGCATTCCCTTCATTGGCTAAGGAATCTTCTCTTCTTCTGGACAGTTGTGGTAATAGTGATGGGAGTTGCGTGGGTTTCTTTGGAATGGCACCTTGCTGTTCAATTATTTCGGCTCTGATTTGTGCTGCGCCTATTTCCGCCGTTGGTTTGGACACTTCCTGCTATGGGATGTCGTCCTTTTTCTCCTGACGGATGCATTTCACACGGTGGTTTATGTTGTCCGCAACCTTACGCACCGCTTCGTAATAGTCCTTTTTGAAGTATGGATGGTCCAGTTGGTCCGCAATTTTTTCTCGAATAGAACTGTCCGTTGAATCGAAAATCGCCCAATTCTGCTCCAACTCTTCAAGGTGTTTTAGGAGGTAGGAATGCGTTTTTCTTTCCTCCCCATCCTTTCCGTAGTTGCGAGAAATTCGACAAATTTCTTCGCCCACAAATTCTTGTTGAGCCGCGAAATAACCTAAAGTGTTGTTCTCCTCAGCCATTAGTAACTATTTTTTTTGTTTACACTTCTAAACACTTGCATAACGCACTGATCACTTTGCCTTTTTTTTTATGTATTTTTCACTAACTAAACTCTTTTAGTTGTGTCCTGTCACGGTCGCCAAATGTTTGGTGATAATAATACACAATTTATTCCAAATATTTGATAATATATTTCGAATGAACGAGAAAAATTTTTATTCTTATTATGCAACGGGGTCTGACCTGGCGAGCACTCACAATTGAACAGAAAAATGATAAAAATTATTTTGCTCATAATGTACCCAAAGCACAAGCGATCGCTGAGCGTGGGAATCAAACTTTTCAATGCCAGACTTGTTATCTTGAAATTCGAGGTGCATGGACTTATAAGAAAATTTGGATTCTCACGCTCGACGTACCTTGTGTACAAGTGAAATTTGACTTATATGCTAAATGTGCAGTAAAACTAGAATTACGTGCGAACTCGAATGACAAAAGCGAAGTAATAATTTGTGAAATAAGAACTGAGCTAAATGAACTTATACTTATATTATTTTACATTACACATGCCTTTTGATCTTTAATACACCAATTATTAACCGCGGTTGCATCGGTTCCCGGTTCTGGTTTTATACTTAAACCCGCTACAAAGTTCCACAAATCCGCGTGAATTAAAACGCTTCTTATTAAAATTTTCCAGGAGTCATAGTTGGCTCCGTCAAATTTTTTAATTTTTTTGAGAATGTCTGTTCATTCCAAAGATTTTTGTGTATTTTGTGATTCAAATGAAAAAGCTTCACTTTCGAATGATACCGCAAAATAAACTTAAATAAATTTAACCAACATTTAACATTTTTTTAAATACAGGTTGACCGTTGACCATACCTTGTTTTCTTTGCGGGAGAACTCTTATTAAAATATTCCCATTAGTTATACTTTGACACGTTTTAGGAAGAAATTTAAGTAATAACTATTATGAAACATGTTTTGTTTACCTTTAATATTAAAATCGAGCACGAAAATAAAGCAAAAAATAATAATATACATGCATATTTGATTACAAGTCTCTCCCAGCACGAATCTGGGCACTCTACTTTTATTTTGACTGCTGTCAGAAGCAAAATATACATTTGCTTCGTGATTTGTTTTTACTAATGAGAGTTGCTTACAGATAAATAAAATGCTGGTTTATTTTGTGGACAGTGCGAATGAATAGGACATTATAGAAAATTTAAAATAAGAGTAAAAAATATAGTTGAAAAATAATTTTGTGCATTCACTCGTCTTTCCTTTGGAGTTTTGTTTACATAGAACTTGAGTGGGACTATTTTAATTATACGAATTGCCGGCCACCAGATTTTCTAATTAGAACGTGACCTATACCGACACGATCAGAAATTGTCAATTAAAATAACTTCATTTAATTTTCTACAGAATATTCAAAATATCTTACGATATTTACGTATGGATTTGTGAATCTATGCGCCAGGAAAATGTGTTCGAATGGAAAATGACATTTCTTTCGAATGAATAGAATCTTTAAATAAGCACGAATAAAATTTATTTATCAACGATGTATTTGTGATTGACTAAAAATTTGATAAGTATCAACAATTTTGACAACGATAATACCTCGTTTATTAATAGAACTATTCACAGGTGATCAAAAATGTTGTTTTTTGATCGCGATAATACCGAGTCAACAAATTATTTGATAATGTCAATTATCGTTTTGATATTTGAAAACTGTAATATGGGTGTAATACTTAAGCAAAAATATGTATACATAAATATTCGCCTATTCTATATCCCCTAATATTAGAAGAAATTAGAAAAATAAGATTTTTTTTGAGCAAATATTAGAAAGGTTTAAGTTATCATACGACCCATCGAATTGTAGCACTTGCATACGCGAATGTTCCATATTGTATTTTGATTTTATAAAGTTTTTTTCTTACAGTGCTTCAAAAATCATCTGTATTGCATAAATTAAACATACAAAAACGATGAATAATTCTAATCGCTTGGTAAATAATGTTCCAGGAAAAATTGCAATTATTGATCAGAAAACATATGAACAATTTTACCAGAAATCATACGAACCATGTAAAATAAAAAATGCAAAATATAGAAAGTCACAGCAAGGGTACAATATAAGCCATTTTATAAGATCGAAATCGCAACCAAAGAAACAAGGAAAACGAAAAGCCTACGCAATATATAGCAAAAAGACAAAGTTATTGAAAAAATGTAATAGTCGGAAATCCAGGCTTAAAAAAAGTATCTTGAGATACCGATTGCTAAAAATAACTTCTGAAGAAAACAAATTAAATATTAGTGCTAGCAGCGGAAGTGATGATATAACCAAGAATTTTGAAAACCTTACTATTCAAAATAATTTTGGAGTGCATTCCAGAAGATTTAGAGAGTAAGTACATATAAAAATATTACATATTTGTTTTGAATTGTTATTAAATACTTTTTGTCACGTTAGTAGGTTAATATTTCAAATGAAGGTTTTCTTTGGAACCAAACATAATAGTTCATCAGTGTCGAAGAAAACTACTTGCCAGAGATATTTACTCGAGCATGCTATAAATGCTAGATATCACACTCCTTCTATTTTGCCCTACCGAACAAATGCATACTAGTCTGCGAAGGGTCACTCCAAAGGGACAGACAAAACATTAGCTATGCATTTCGAAGGCACAGCGTTTTGTTCTAGTTAAGTTATTTTTTCAAACAAAATACATAATTTCGCGGGCAAGTGAAAGTGCCTTGTAAGGCTGAAAACACACCGGATCAAAAAATCTGATCTCGTTGTGTTGAGATGAAACAAAACCGAGTTTGCTACTGTCGATAATAATTTTATTTGAATAATATTTATCTTTATTATTATATATTTGGCCTCTTGCCTCGATTAAATATATTTACCTCTCTGCGTCTAAGTCCATTATGAATAAAAACTCAAATAAATTAACACCAGTGCAAAGAAAACCACAACAACAACAAATTAATGTCTTTGAAAGACAACGATCCAGCTATCGAAAACCAGACGCTTTTTTTGTCTATTCTTGTCTTTTTGTCCCGTCGTGTGCGGTGTGTGTTACGCCATAAGCAGGCAATAATCGTCAACGACAGTGGTTACAGACGTATTTGTCTCGTTCGGTGTGTGTTGGCCGTATGCAAGGCCATGTATTTTCGACAAGCAGTTATGGTGCGCATCAATACAAGGACAGATTTTTTGTCGGTCTTCTTTGGTGTGTGTTTGGTCATAAGAGTCAATGAATTGTTTTTCGATAAGACAAAAAAAGACGTCTTGTCTGATGCGGTATGTTTTCAGCCCAAACGGTTGCAACGTACACCAGAACGAAAGAGTGCACGGAGAAAAGCCGTCCATGTCACTGCCAACAATAACAACAAAGCATCATAAAAGTAATGCAAAGCTGCTCTCCACAGTGAACTCCAGAGTAGCAAGATGAAGCTTAGTGTACCAGACTTTCAGTACAATCTCTTGAAAGAAGCCTTGCCAGCAGCTGGTGCCACCGCTTTCCAGCACTACACATAGTGCAGCTGTAAATACAAGCCCTGTACAGCCAACAGTACCTATACAGTCAAGGGTATTCTGACAGCCAGCAATACCCGTACAGCTAAAATTTACCATACAGCCAGCAGTACTTGCATAGCCAATTGTACCGGTACAGCAAACTTATGCAAGGCCATGTATTTTCGAAAACCATTCATGATGCACATCGAGACAAGGACAGATGTTTTGCCTGTCGTCTCTGGTGTGTGTTGAGTCTTAAGAGTCAACGGATTGTTGTTCGATAAGAGAGGAAAAGACTTTTTGAGTGATCGGGTGTGTTTTCATCCTTACGGGAAGCTATGGCAGTGCTTCGCCTTGCCTTGCCTGATTTCAGTGGTGATCCGGATAACTGGCCCATATTTTTGACAACCTATGCCGAGTCAACTGCAGCCTACAACTACGGCAACCTGGAAAACAATATGCGCCTGCAAAGGTCATTGAAAGGTAAAGCGCACAACATTGTTAGGTGTATGATGATTCATGCGGGTATTTTGAATGCAGTGATAGAAAGCCAACTCAAACAAGTCTTACATATATCTTTGATTCCTGAGACTAGACTGGCGAAACTGGTCCGCTTTGCAACATCATTTGTCTGACCCTGCCTTACTGAAAGAGCTCATTTATAAAATTCATATGAGCCAGAGGGTTGAGTGGGCTAGACACGCAGCGCCGATTAAACCATGTCCTACTATAGCCAAGTGCACAGAAGCAACGTGAAATATCTAAAACGAGGGAAGTAGTTATAAAAGTCGCTGGGGAGAGAAAATATAAAACTTAATGAAACCGCGTGATTTGACTGTCTACGAAAGAATGAACACAATAGGTTGAAATGGAACTTTCATGACCGTCAAACCTATTGAATGCATTCAATGCTTTATTTAGTTTGCTGTATGATATACGTTGTAAACGCGCCCACCAAGCCGCGCTTAATAGCTAATAATAATTAAATGTACAATTTATACTTAATAAATAAAGTAAATGATATTAAGGGTTTACATTACCTCCCCATTACAAAAAAGAAGTAATAATATATATTATTATTTCTTTAAAATAAAAAAAGTTACTTTTTTTCATTTTTTTTTTTTAACTGATTTAATGATTCAATATTATTTTAATTAATCTATCTTAATTGTTAATGTTTACTTCTAGTCCATCTACATTTTAAGAAAACGTGTTAACATGTCTCTAAAAATTTAGGTACGAAAGTCTAAGGCTTTGTTTTACTAGTATTATTTACGTATTTGCTTCGACACATTGTTGGTTGTTCATATGATGGCGAAGCATATGCCACCAGTTCACCAGGTAGGCGCAAGGACTGACCCTATAGCAATTGTGCCGTTGCACAGTTGATATTTTCTATCAAGGCCGATCAGGGGCCCAAAAGTATCCATAGTAACTGATCGTACCATTTTTTTGGGTTCTTGTGATGCACGGATAGCTGTTTATACCCTATCCTAAGGGTAAATTAAGTTTGATACATACATAGTTTGTAACATAGAAAAATATTGCAGATAGACCCAAAAAAGTATATATATATATAAATGATCAGCATCACTAGCCGAGTCGATTGAGCTTTGTCCGTCCGTCTGTGTGTTACCAGTTTTTGGGGCTTAAATTTTGAACTATGTCGATGAAATTTTGTATACGAGGTCCTTGCAAAAGTAAGCAATACAAGTGTAAACAATTTCAAAACCCGCCCACTGATACGCCCACTTTTCAAAAAAATAATTTTTTTTCAGTATTTTCATATGAAACTGGAAAAAAATTACTTACTCGTAAGTAAATAGGTAGATACATTTCTACTCTACAAATCTTCCATACATTATATTCGACCACACCTACATTTTAGGGGCGTTTTCATCAAAAAACTCTTTTTGACGTTTTTATTCGAACAATATCACTTCTAAGGAACAAAATACAGTATATATTTACAAAAAATTAAAATCCGCCCACCACCACACCCACTTATTGAGAAAATTCATGTTTTGGAGTAATGTGATAAGATATTAAAAAAAAAAATTTATACAGGAAAGGGAAGGTATAGGGTATCATACGATCCGCTCTAGACGGATTGTAGCCTTTTCATATGTTTTTATTTGGGGTTGGATGGTAAGCTTTGTGAATGGATAGTTCCCTGAACAACCCAGGCTCGAATTGAGCTCTTTGATCTGTCCTTAATGTCTATGGAACGCCGTATCTGGCAATCCAGTGAGATACGAAACTTTGTGCAATTGCTTGCGCTTATATATTTCTTAAGAGAATGACCTCTGGCCAGTGTAAAAAACGATATTTCATTGTCAAAAGATACATGTAGTCTTGAGACGGCTATAAAGGACCAACTATGTCAAGATGTACGTGTAGAAAACGGTTTGTGGAATTCTCGAATTTCCCAATAGATAAAAAAGTATGCCCAGTTATTTTTGCCTTCTGGCAGTTAATGCAACTTTTGGTCCAAGCACTTATGACTGCATACTTCCTAAGCCTAAAATACTTTGAGGTTACCTAGTTACTTTCTTGTGGTTCTAACACCAGGATGTAAAAGTGTGTGAATTTTGTTACTGTTCAGGTGAGCAACGAAAATTATAAAACGAACAGATCGCGGCGAAGTTCCACGTTGGAGCTTTCGTTAAGTTACCACTATTTCGTTCACCTCGAGCATTGCTGGCTGTCAAACCAGCATTCTGCATCGGATCATCAGAGGAACAACACATCTTTTTTTTACTAAATAATAAAGTTCTTTTTCCGCGCTCGAGTAGAATTAGTCAGGTCTTTTTTTTTCGCGCCACGAGCGAAACACATCTTCACTCCAACATTTTGGTCCATCCGAACCGGATTTTATCACTTTTTCTTCATCTTCACACGTCGCCCATACATTGGCACGTGCAACGGCAGCTCCAAGCAGCTCCATCTCATCTCATCATCTTCACTTTTCACACGTCGCCCATACATTGGCACGTGCAGCGGCAGCTCCAAGCAGCTCCATCATCATCATCATCATCATCTTCATACGTCGCCCATACATTGGCACGCTCAACGACAGCTCCAAGCAGCTCTGTCGATTTCATCATCATCATCATCTTCACTCTTCACACGTCGCCCATACATTGGCACGTGCAGCGAAAGCTCCAAGCAGCTTCGTCCATCATCATCATCATCATCATCTTCATACGTCGCCCATACATTGGCACGCTCAACGACAGCTCCAAGCAGCTCTGTCGATTTCATCATCATCATCATCTTCACTCTTCACACGTCGCCCATACATTGGCACGTGCAGCGAAAGCTCCAAGCAGCTTCGTCCATCATCATCATCATCATCATCTTCATACGTCGCCCATACCATTGGCACGTTCAACGTCAGCTTCCAGATCATCATCTTCAGCCTCAAGACCATCATCATTAACATCATTATCATCATCAAAATTGTTCAGGTGCGTACAATAGCTTCATTTGACATACAGTGCGTTTTTTAATAAAATTAACAATTGAGAAATATACAATTTGCTATTCTGTGGGTATTATTATATTTATATTGTACTATATTTATATATATATCTTTATATATATCTTTTATATATATATCTTTCATACATTCATCATACATATATATCTTTTTTGCCTTTTGAACATTATTGTGTGCTTTGAGTTGGCTTACATATCGTATCATTGATCACGCGTTTTTCTTTTCTTAACGGTTCGCTTAATTACCACCACTAACGGGTTCGTGGTTAAATATACAGTTGCGTGTTATAACGTTGTTAATTTACCGTTCGATTTCAACGGTTTTCCTTTTGCAATTGCAATGCCGGCCCTTGAAGATTTTATTGCCTCTACCGATCAATTAATGGAATTTTACGCGAATTTTAAAGAAAAGGCAATTTCCGATTTTTCTCCCCCTTCATTGAGAGCCTATAGAGCTGAACTGTCCAATCTATGGACTGATGTTAAAAGTAAATACACACGCTGCCTTCATGATGAAACTGTTAACGATGTTGATCCCGATAATGCCGCCGATATTATCGAAGCCACTAAATCCAAATACCGGTCATCTTCAGACACTTATATCTCATGCCTTGGAACAATTATTTCTTTGATCGAAGACTTGGAGTCACCTCAGCCTTCAAAGGCAATTCAAATACCTCCACGCGAACCAAGTGCCTCCGACCTTAATGCGACTCCTCAGTCCATTAATAAGCCCTCACTCGGGTTAACCAATTCTGTTGCCAACGATGGCATTCAAACAACTTCACTCAACTCCGAACTATGTAATTCGGTTAAAGTGCCTCCCTGTGACACCGAAGTATTCTACGGTAATTATTTAGACTGGCCTTCGTTTAGGGATATGTTCTCCGCGATCTACATTAATAACGCAAGACTAAGTGCAGTTCAAAAATTATTTCACTTACGGGCTAAGACCAAGGGTGATGCTAGCAATATTGTTAGCAAATTCCCATTAACCAACGCCAATTTTGAACTTGCATGGAACGCGTTACGCGATCATTTTGAGAACAGACGTATTCTCATAAACAACCAACTTAAAATATTGTTCAATCTTCCTCGTGTTACTATCGAATCTGGTCGTTCTATTAAAAATTACAAACCGATATTAGTGATGCGTTAACGGCACTTCAAAATGAGGGTGTTGTCATCGACAACTGGAATTGCATATTGGTTTACCTCTGTTCATCTCGATTACCAGAAACAACTATAGCTCTTTGGGAGCAAACACTACAAGACCCAATGGCCGTTCCACAGTGGTCCGATATGAATAATTTCTTAACAAATCGTTTTCGTGTGCTAGAAGCGATTCAAGATGTTAAACCGAAGCTAAATGCGAAACAAGGTGCTTCTAAGCCGATCGCTAATTCTAAATCATTTCATCTCCAACGCGGTAAGCCACCACTAAAATGCGGCTTATGCAATGGCCATCACTCCTTGCGACTTTGCCCAGAATTTCTTCGCTTAAATAAAAACGATCGAGCGTCGACCGTTAATAAACTTAAGTGTTGCACAAACTGTTTAGGGCAAAATCACATTATTACTAATTGCAAAAGCGTTAACACTTGTTTCTTGTGTAATCAGAAGCATCACACACTCTTACATATCGAGTCAATACCTACCTCTCAGACCTTTCAACATAGCTTAACTCCTCAAATACAGTCCACTCCAGTCTCAAATCTCAGTTCTCTTTTCTCTACTACTCGACGTTCAGTGCTCCTCGCTACCGCCATAGTAGGTATTCGTCATCACAATACTCAGTTCCTCCTGCGGGCGTTAATCGACCCGGGATCTGAAGTATCCTTTCTTTCTGAGAACATACAAAAGCGGCTGAAACTACCCACTCAATCGGTTCAAGCCCAAATTACGGGACTCTCATCTACCGTCACTGCTTCGGCTTCAAAATTATGTTCGTTTACGTTATGTTCCGAACATAAACCTAAATTTAATGTACCAGTAACAGCCCTAATTCTCAAGAAAGTCACAGGAGATTCTCCTTCGTGTTCACTCGACCTAGATACCTTTAAAAAAACCGTTGGATTACCATTAGCCGATCCCTTCTTTGACCGAGCTTCTAAAATCGACATGCTCATTGGAGCAGATCTTTACCCTTCAATAATGTTAGACGGCATGAAATCCAATCTTCATCCTTCGCTTATCGCACAAAATACCGTATTCGGCTGGATCCTTTTAGGACCAGTCACCACTAAACCTGCAACCTATTCAACATTCGTTTCTCATTTCTGCGAAACCTCGTTGGATAAGCAACTTGAGAAGTTCTGGCAAATCGAGGATCTACCCAAAGCACGTCATCTAACTCCTGCTGATGAATTCTGTGAAAACTTCTACTCTCAAACCACTTATCGTGACGCCGAGGGTCGTTATGTGGTCAGTCTACCTTTTAAAACCAACTTCCCTTCTGAGGTCGCTCTAGGCACTTCACGCGATAACGCTCTTAAACAATTCTTGCGAACAGAAAGAAATCTTCTGAAGAACCCTATTTTTCAAGACCAATATCACTGTGTTCTCAAAGAGTATCTCACTCTTAATCACATGTCTGTCACATCATCCCACGAAATCTGTCAAGATCAAACCGTTCTTTCTTATCATCTACCGCATCATGCTGTAGTCAAACCACAAAGCAAAACAACCGCCGTCCGAGTCGTGTTCAATGCGTCCAATCCTACAGCCAGTGGTCATAGTCTCAATGACGTCTTATATCCTGGTCCGTCTCTACAAGTCGATATAGTGTCTTTAGTTCTCAGATGGCGTCTATACAAGTATGTCTTCAATTCCGACATTCAAAAAATGTACAGACAGATTCGAGTTCACCCTAGTCATACTGCGTTTCAGAGGATCTTATTTCGTGATTCTGCCAAAGATCAAATTCAAGGTTATGAACTCAAAACCGTCACATTCGGCATTAATTGTGCGCCGTATTTAGCCATACGCACTTTACATGAGTTGGCAACCGCTGTCCAATCTTCTCATCCCCTCGCCTCACAAATCCTTAAACACGAGGTCTATGTTGACGATGTACTCTCCGGAGCGCATGATCTTGCGTCCGCTCAAGAGGCACAAAGCCAGCTTATTTCGGCACTCGAATCGGCAGGCTTTCCTTTAAGGAAATGGACATCCAACTCATCAGACCTTTTAAAACTAATTCCAATAGATCATCGTCTTGATAAAGATTTTTTAGAAATTGAGCACACCAGTTTGACTAAAACCCTAGGTATTTCTTGGAATGCCAAACTCGATAACTTCTTCTTTACCCTCAAAACAGAATCATTTATGTACTCAGACACTAAACGAGCTGTATTATCAGCCATTGCGAAGCTTTACGACCCTGCCGGATGGTTAGCCCCAATCATTATCACTGCCAAAATTATAATGCAACAAATTTGGAAAGATCAATCAGGTTGGGATGAGAAGCTTATGGTATCCACACAACAGTCTTGGACCAATTTCTTACATAATTTTCCGGATATTCAATTTATTAGCGTTCCCCGATGGGTCGGATACGTTCCTCGGGCCCCTCTGGAAGTCCATGGTTTCTGTGATTCCTCAGAAAAAGCATACGCTGCTGCCATTTATATACGTATCATACATAGTGAAAATCATTTCTCCTCACATTTGCTTTGGGCAAAGACAAAGGTTGCCCCAGTTAATCCTGTTTCACTGCCACGTCTAGAACTTCTAGGCGCAGTTTTGTTGTCGAATATGATGCGTACGACCCTAGAAAATGTCAACTATGATCCGACTAAAGTGTTTTTATGGACGGATTCCACCATAGTACTAGCATGGTTGCAAAAACCGCCAGGCACCTGGAAAACTTTCGTAGCCAACAGAACCGCAGTAATTCTAGAAAACACCAGTGTCAAATCCTGGAGTCATGTCATCTCCACAGAAAATCCCGCTGATTTAGCAACTCGCGGAGTCACTCCCTTAAATCTTAAGGATAATTCTTTATGGTGGGAAGGCCCTCAATGGTTACAGCAATCCGCTGAAAAATGGCCGTCTTCACATCCTGGAACAGTCGATGAAAACCTTCTAGAAATCAAACCTATGTCTTCATTAGTCACGACACTCAATAATGGGTTCGATGATATTTTACGACGTTTTTCTTCATGGCCTAAGGCCCTAAGGATTATCACCTTTATATTTCGGTTTTTTCACGCCATTAAAGTCACTGATAAACTGTCCCCGCCTTCAACTCTAAATCTCTCCCGTGATGAAATTATGTTTGCAAAATCTCGTCTTATTCAACTCACTCAAAGACAGCACTTTTCTCTCGATTATGAATCTTTGTCTCATAGTTCTCCGATTTCCACTAAGAGTCCCCTTTTGACACTAAATCCATTCTTGGATTCACAAGGCATTATACGCAGTAATGGGAGATTAGCTTCATCTACGCTTACGTTCAGTGAACGCTACCCTGTGATACTACCGTATCAAGCTTATCTCACGGAAATATTCATTCGTTTCATTCATTACCTCTCTTTGCACGGCGAAATCCATACGATCCGAATTTTGGGTCCCACGACTCAAAAACCTCGTAAGAAAATGTATACAGTGCTGCAAAATATGCACTATACAAAAACAAAAACGGCTTTCTCAAATCATGGGAGTTCTGCCCAAAGAACGAACTACGTTCACACTTCCATTTACAAATACCGGCATAGATTTCGCAGGACCCTTCACATTGAAAACCTTTCACGGTCGCGGATGTCGATTAGAAAAGGGTTATGTGTGTCTGTTCGTATGTTTTTGCACTCGAGCTATACATTTGGAGGCGGTTAGTGACCTCTCCACACCTGCATTTTTAGCCGCATTTTCGCGGTTTGTAGCACGCAGAGGAACTCCCAGTCAAATTTTCTCTGACAATGGTACCAACTTTGTTGGAGCTCATAAAACTTTGATGAATGATTTTCAAAATGCCCTTAAGACTCATTCATCCTCGGCCACTAACAATTTTTTTCAAATAAAATGGAACTTTATTCCTCCGGGGGCTCCGCATATGGGTGGTCTATGGGAGGCCGGAGTGAAAAGTTTTAAACAACATTTTCGAAAAGTAGCAAGCGCTCATCATTTCACTTTCGAAGAATTTCAGACACTTCTCGCTAGAATTGAGGCCTGCCTCAACTCTAGACCTATCTCTCCGATGACCGAAAATCCTACTGATTATCTTCCACTTACCCCGGCTCACTTTCTAAGGGGCGGTCCTTTACTTCTTCCGACAGAACCCTCTTCTACAGTTGCATCTTTAAGTATCATTAATCGTTGGCAAAAATTAAAACTTCTATCTCATGAATTCAGTCGTAGATGGAAAGAAGAGTATCTAAAGGAACTCAATAAGCGTTTTAAATGGAAATATCCACAAAGGGATATAAAAATCGATGATCTCGTTGTAATTCGTCATGAGCAACTTCCTCCCAATGAATGGAAGCTCGGTAGAGTTATTAAAGTTTACAAGGGTCCGGATCAACGAATTCGGGTTGCAGACGTCAAAACTCAAAGCGGAATTTTTACACGACCAGTGGTCAAATTATGTATTCTGCCAAGCACATAGTAATTTTGTCAAAAAAAAAAAAAATTTCAGTTTTTCGATCTCGAATTATTTACAAACCGCAAATTTAAACCTTTTAGCACTGTAGATGAAGCTGTTGTTCGCTTCCTATATTTACCTTCTGTAAATATGTATCTATTTAAGTATCATAAAAAACATTGTAATGTTATTCAATCTTTTTATCCGTTCCTTATATCACATAATCTTAATCGAATTGTTAGTATATCAGCTAAATAAATGATGTTACAGCAACTGCTGCAAGGCGGCCGGCAATGTTCAGGTGAGCAACGAAAATTATAAAACGAACAGATCGCGGCGAAGTTCCACGTTGGAGCTTTCGTTGTGTTCTTTCGTTAAGTTACCACTATTTCGTTCACCTCGAGCATTGCTGGCTGTCAAACCAGCATTCTGCATCGGATCATCAGAGGAACAACACATCTTTTTTTTACTAAATAATAAAGTTCTTTTTCCGCGCTCGAGTAGAATTAGTCAGGTCTTTTTTTTTCGCGCCACGAGCGAAACACATCTTCACTCCAACAGTTACACACAACTCTTCTTAAGTAATCGGGAACGTATGGGCAATTTTTTCCAAGACATCACATCGCACTATATTTCTAACTCTTCTAATGGTATGAAAACCTTAAAATTAACTCTCTGTTGAATCTTTTGGAAACAAGAGTGTTTTTTAACTCCTCGTCAGACTCCTGTTCCTTGAGCAATATTTTTCAAATTATGTTGTCTTCATACGAAATAGGATTTATAAAAGTGCGTGACAGCGTATCACCTACGAAGTTGTGACAACCTTTTACATGACTTATGTCATTTGTGAACCGCGAAATGAAGGAAAGCTGATTAATTTGACGGGCAGATTTTTCAGCTTTCGAAACAATAGCATTCGACAAAATAACGAAAATGTTTTAAGGCTAGGAAAATCGAGGAGTTCTCGTTCGAAAGGTGAATACTTTTTTTTGATTAGGTTGAAGTCGTCTGGAGAAAAATCCCAGTGAAGACCAAGAGTTATTTTCAAATTGTTGGAATATTGTTCCTACTGCGTCATTGGAAGCGTCCACCGATAAGCTAACTTTACCTGTTGAATGTGGATGAGTGAGAGAAACAAATTTTTCCAGCAATGTTTTTATTTTTAACATGCGTCTTCTGCTTCCGAAGACCATGAGATGGTTCTATGTTAGCAGACTTTATAACGCAGGCATGCTGTACTATGTACGGTAGGGACCGGAATTTGGTTATACGCGCGGACTAAATCAATGCTAGAAAATCTATGAATCTTTGGAATGTTTGAGCTCCATTGTTGACGCCAAAAGGCATTTTTAAGAACTCAAAAACTCCAAATGAAGTAATGAGAGCTGTTTTATAAATATCTTCGGTAGGGACCGGAATTTGTTTATACGCGCGGACTAAATAAATGCTAGAAAATATATTGCACCCATGTAAATTCATGGTAAAATGGATATTTGTCGAAAACTGTTGCTCAATTCAACTGTCGGTAATAACCGCAAGGTCTGAAACAATTTTGGGTTGGTACCATATGGAGAGGAAGAAGGCCTACATATTCCAAGCTTGAGCATAGTATCAAACTCGGCTTTTGCGTGATTATACCTTTCTGGGCTTAAGCGATGTGCACGAGTATATGGTATGCAACCTTGAGTGAGAATGTGGTGTACTACACCATGATTCAATTTCATTGCGGATTTGGTTGTTATTTTATGACGTATACTACAAAAAAACGCCAGCCGTGAACAATTTTTGTGTAAATAATTT
Organism: Chalcosyrphus nemorum; assembly: GCA_949716465.1. Lineage (NCBI taxonomy): Eukaryota > Metazoa > Arthropoda > Insecta > Diptera > Syrphidae > Chalcosyrphus > Chalcosyrphus nemorum. The sequence goes on from OX454334.1 coordinate 40,015,105, forward strand.
CGTTGTACTCGTTCTCTCATTTTTATGTTTGTTTTGAACATTTTAAGTGTTGTATATGTGTAACATTTATCATACAGTTGTTGTATATGTGTAACATTTATCATACAGTTGGTTTCTCTATGATAATGTGCATACGCTACGATCATAGTCAGAGCGGACAGTTGAAGTTCAACCACCGTAGTGTTCGCCACAATAAATTTCTTGTTATTAACATACATACGTCTTTTATTTCATACGCAAATAAATACGACATGGCGCAGCCGGTAATTTCAATTAATTTGTTACATTTGTTTCGCCGTTCTAGTAACCACGGAAAAACAAATTAATAAATAAAATAAAACTCATTATAAAAAGAGCAAGATAAAAGCAGAAAAGAAACAAAGTATAGCAGACGACAACAAGCAGCGATGGATTTTCCCAAACCGGAGCAGTTAAAGTTAGATGGCAATCTTAAAGAAAAATAGGAAAAAATTCAAAACACATTTCGAGATATATATACTAAGGCGGATAAGGAGGCTGGGGAAATTCACGTGGCGAGATTTTTGAGTTGTGCCGGAACGGATGCAATAGTGCTACTTCACACATTTGAGTTAACCTCGGCGGAACTGACAGACCCCGCACAAATGTTATATATGAGAGATATCGTTTCTGTATGCGGAATCAGATGGAAGGCGAGCCATTTGAAGGACATCACCACACTGCTGGAAAGCTGTAGTTTTGGAGAGCAAAAAAAAAAATCAATGCTCAGAGACAGAGTCGTCATCGGAGTAGCGGATCGAAATGTACAAGCACAGTTGTTGGAAATTAGTGATCTCACTCTGACGAAGGCGATAAAAATTGCATAGTAGCAGAAATGACGGTAGCGCAGAGTAAGGTGATGCAGGGAGAAGCATGTGTAGCAATCGGGATGAAAGCAGTGGATGCAGTGAAAAAATACGGGAGATTCCCAACAGCAGAAAAGTAAAGTTTTTAATTCTAATTTCAGATGTAAAGGGAATGCACAATCATCAGCGAGGAGCGAGGGAAGAAAATGTAAATTTTGCAATTACTCCCATGTGCAAGGGAAATATCCAGCTTTCGGGTGCCGTGACGCAGTGGTTAGTGCGTTGGACTACTACGCAAGGGGTTCCAAGTTCGAATCCAGAAAAATACCATCAAAAGTTTTTTCACGGCCTCACCTCTTTCGAGTGTCTGACAAGCATTCAAGAGTATAACTGTCATGAGAAAGTTTCTCAAAACCCCTCTGCCCTTCGGATTCAGCATAAAACTGTAGGTCCCTTCTGTACATGCAGAAATGTATACCACGCACAACATGTACAGTTGTGAGAAGCTAGGTTTTGGCCCTCTATGGGCTACTTACGGCCTGATATTTATTTTATTTTTTTCGGGAAAAATGTTCAGTGTGTGGAAGATCAAATCATTTTGCCGCGGTGTGTTAGAAACGAACAGAGGTGAGTGATGTTGCTAAGCTGGAGAATGACAGTGATGGTGAGCTATTTATTGATTCCGTAAATGATGGAAGCCATAATAGTGACAGGTGCTGGACTGAAAGCTTGTGTGTAGAAGGACACAGAGTTGATTGTAAGCTCGACACGGGTTCACAGGTAAACATACTACCCCTGAGAGTTTTCAAGTGCATAATCCACAGACTTACCATGAAAGCATACTCACTCAAATTACAAGCATATGGTGGTTTTAGACTTAAAGTAGCAGGCCCAACAGACTGTAGTGTTAAACATAAGAGAGTCCTATATAACCTCACATTTGTCGTCGTAGAAAATGGTTATTAGTTCTTATAGGGAATTGATTCATGTATAAAACTGGGTTTGTTAAAAATTATTTATATGGGTTAGAGACGTTTAAGTAAAGAGATAAGGACGTTTTTGAGGGCTTCGGATTTTTTCCAGATACATGTCACTTAGAACTCCGAGAGGGAGCACGCCCGGTTAATAAGCCGCCTAGACGGATACCTTTAAGTATAAAAGATAGGGTTAAAGATACACTGGGAAAAATGGAGAAAAGAGGGATAATTTCGAAGGTTGATGAACTAAGTGACTGGTCGCATAACATGGTAGTAGTAGAGAAAAAAGACGGGTCTCTTCGGATTTGCCTGGACCCCAAAGAATTAAATGCAGCCATTAAGAGGCCTCCACCCAGAATTTGAACAAAAAGCGAAAATTGTGCATTTTCAAAACAACGCCATTCGGCCAATAGTGAACCGATTGCAACGTTTATTATGGCATATTAAAGAATGGTATTTAATCTAAGTTTTGTTCCAGCCCGAATTTTGAAAAATTGTTTTGATGTTGTTTTATTTAAAATATACTCAGACAACTTTCGTGTTTTTTACGAAAAACAGCAATTTTCAAAACAAAACTTCAGCCAGTAAACAGTATAAATTTGATATTTTTTTGGTGTTATTCGAAAGGTAATGAACGAATCAAAGTTCTGTTTGAGATAAAATTTTAAATTTTGTCCTCGTTTTGGATATATTTGCATTTAAAAAACTGTAAAATTCTCCAAATTCAGCACTGTTTTTCGTATAGAATTTGCAATATTTTCTGGTAAATTTTTTTTTTTAAATTATGGGGACATATCATCTAACTGTTAGGAAGGTTAAATCAAACATTTTTGGACTATTTTCTGAGAACAATTGCAGTTTGTAAAACACTTTTTCACGGTTTTACCCAGGACATAAACCGAGAATTTTTAGCGTGGACGATTTTAGTTCAAAATATTCACACTACAGAAATCTTTTCTCTCTCAATTTCGAAAATCACTTATTCTCCGACTTTTGACTTCGAAAACCTTCTTACGCTCTTTCTCTTTGATTTACTTTGAAATTGTAGATATTTTTTTTTTATTCTTTTCTGCCTATTCGATGATAAACAAAAAAATGATAATATGTATATACGATTGTTTCTTCGTATGATAAATGTGAATATATGGGTACCTTTTTTCTTGCGGAAAGGGAAAAAAGTTGATTTTGTTTTTGCTTGGATAGAAATATTTGTATAGAATCATACTGTAGTGCAATTCTATATGGGTACATATAGTTAGTTCGATTTTTACTTACATATGTAGGTACATATGTACATATATTTGTAATATGATGCAAATATTGTTATCGTAAAAGATCTGCTTTTAGGGTTTGATGGATCTTGATATTGTCATTATAGAGAAAACTAGAAAAGTTGGTCTGTCAATTAAATCTGTCTGTCTGTCTGCTTATTTGTGTCCATTTATTGGACTGGCGCTTAAACGGCTAAACCAATTTTCTTTAAAACTCATACTTACCTACCTGAGGTGTATTGTGTTTTTTTAAATTATTGCTTATGTATAAAATTTATGTCGAAATTAGGAAAATGATTGCTAGTGCGGAAAGACGATGTGCTAAGACAGACAGAAGAAGAGGGTGGGTTGAGAAAAATATCGAAAGGTTAGAATTCTACAGGCTAAAAATCCACAATATCTATCTATGTTTTGGATATATCGCATGGTTTTTAAGACAAATTTTTCAACAGTGCCTCCAAGCAGAACAACCACATGAACAGCATGCCCAATGGTTTATGCATTATGCAATACTTCAGAGCTAAAACGAAACGTGAAGATTGAAAAATATCCATTCATCCGTTAAAACAAATTAATTGGTTTTATAAGAACATGTTTAAGCATAATTTATGTTTTAGTATGATTTTCATACTTACAACTTAGCAATTTGTAACAGTAAGAGACTAAGAACGATATCATATACATAATGTACCTGATATATCCGCAGTCGAAGTACATCCTCATCAAGGGTGGTTTTTAGCAAACCAAAAACTACTACAACTCTATCATTTAGAAGAAATCTACTTGATTTAATGAAAAAAACGTTTTTACTATATTTTTGTAACGGCTAATTCTACTAAGACACAATATAAGCAAAAATACAGAAATTTCAATTTCTCGTGAATTCAAAATTTAAACAAACATACACACTTAAAGTTTGTCCCATACAAATATATGCGTGCATATGTACACACTTTTTATTATATTATTATTATTATAATGTAGTTGCTCGGCAACCAAACAATCATCGAAGCGGAGCAACATCATCCTGTAACTGCTCAGCTCCACGTCAAAGAGCTTACTAAAACCCATTTTGCAATATTTTGTATTCGAAGATAATTATTTTCTTTTTTCGAACATGGTTCTACACTACACTATGTTCGACTTTGAGTTCGACATTTTGGGTGGAGGCCTCTTAAGGAAGAAAATTTTATGTTGCCTATATTTGAAGATTTTAGGCAAGATATGCGTAACTTCAAATATTTTTCTGTCTTAGACTTAAAGGAGGGATTTTGGCAGGTTCGGCTTGGTGAAGAATCTAAGAATCTAACCGTATTTAGTACCCCCTATAATGGCTGTGTTGCAGTGGATTAGACACACCCTACGGCGCAAAGATAATTTCATTGCGAAATACACTATGCAGTGGAATCCGATCATCCAAGCAGGCAGAACAGCGGGACGCCCTAGGCAAACGTGGCGCGGAACAGCCGAGGAGGAATCGAGCTCTTTGGGAATGAGTTGGAGAGAGCTCAAACGCGTTGCAGAACTACGAACAAGATGCCGCGCAGGCGTTGTTGACGCCTTATACCCCACTCCTTAAAAAGAACATAGTATTTGCTTGGAATGACTACTATAATGGGGTGTTGAACAAAGTAAAACGGGCCATAAAAAGGCCACCCTATACGTTCAATCCCTCACTCCACACAATAATTCAGTGAAATGCTTCTAAGGACGGGTTAGGTTGTAAAAACTACCAATGTACGATTTAGAAATACCTAGTGTGCCGGGAAAAAATTGCATGTAGTCGACCTGTTATCACGCAGTTTAGGGACGGTTGCACTTGTAAACCTAGATAGAATAGGTACGGAATTCATACATTCAATTAGTTTGGGAAATAGAAGTCGGGAGCTATACAAGAAAGTAACAAAAAACGATAGCACATTAAAAAGTTTAATCCTGTACTATAAACAGGGCTGGTCGATATCTAAAGTTAAGGTCCCTGACAATCAGTTCAAGTTCAAGCTATGAAGGAATGGTATCCACACATGGTGTCCCTGAAAGTGTCGTTGGGACAATCAACCGATTTACTCGTTTAAATACAAACGCTTCGCAAAAAGTGGGAATTCAAATTCACATACTCCAGCCCATTTTATCCCAAGTCCAACAGCTAAGCAGAAAAAGCTGTACACTTGGCCAAAATGATTTTAAAAAAGAATGTTTAGCTAGCGGAGTAGATCTAAATCGCACCTTACTGGAATACACATTTAGATGCAACACCGTCACAATTACTAATGAGTAGGGTTTTGCGAACGAGCCTCCCAGTCAGTAAAAAGCTACTGCTACCAATGTTAGTAGGCAGTGATACTGTAGAACAGATGAGACATTTAAAACAAAGGCTGAAGATATACTTCGACAAAACAGCTAATAGGAAGGAAGTTAACCTTAGCCCAGGGGACAATGTAGTATACAGAAAAAACACGAATTGGAAACTGGCTAGGCTTGATGCAAGTTGTAAAACCCCTAGATCGCACAGAAAATAATAACATTATCAGACGCAACCCTCAGCACTTGCGCAGATCATACAATAAGCCTAATTTTAAAAATGTAGGGGATGAAGGGGTAAGTAGCCAAGTTGAACCGTCTACACAGCAAGCAACAGTCGAAAAAATAATTCAAGTTACTAATTCTTCAGTTAATCATGAAGCCAAACATCTCTTATCTCCTGCTGAGCAACAGGGTCACTACCGCACTCGTTTCGGAGGTGTATTAAAAAAACCAGTACGATTTGAAACATAAATAATAATAATAAAAAAAAGGAAAGTGTCTATGTTGAACATTATATACGGATATTATGTTTAAATCATTTAAATATTTATCATTCCTGCATTTTAGTTTTAAATAAGCTCTTATCTTATCTTCCACATGAATTAAATATAAAAACATTAACTTTTAAAGAAGGAAGATGTTGTAGGTATATGTGTAACATTTATCATACAGTTGATTTAAGAAAAGAATTCCTCTCTATGATGAATATGCAAACTCTACGATCATAGTCAGAGCGGACAGTTAAAGTTCAACCACCGTAGTGTTCGCCACAATAAAGCTCTTGTTATTAACACACGTCTTTTATTTGATACGCAAATACCACATTCGGAAAGACAAAAAACAACTGCAAAGGGCGACCAGAAAATGCACGGGAGCTTTGGAGAAATTGTAAGCATGTTACTAACTTCTGTATTGGAGAGATTGACGACGTTGAGGCAAGATCTAGTTCCGATGTTAAAACAAACGATCTGGCATTTAAAAAAACAGCGCAATGCTATCTATTTTCACAGAAAATGTATTTTCTTTTTTCTAAATTTATTTTTTGTAAAACATATGTTTGCGCAATGAGCTATCACATTTGAATTTACTAATTCAAGATACGAAATAATTGTTCATATAGCGGTTACTAAGACAGAGATCTGACGGATCCCAAGGTAGCATTTTTATGTTCACGTGAATCTAACAGGTGAAGTGAATCTCATATCCGACGGATCCCACGATAGAGGTGAATGAAAATTATTAAGTTTGGATCCAAGTTCTCCTTCCACGTGTGCTAGTCTCGGTGAGATTGAAGAAATTCTTCGACATATGTAAATAGTGAACCGACAAATTTATTTTAGAATTGACTAATCTTCGGTTGCGTAAATCGACAGATAAAGGAAATTTTTATAGGAAATCTGATCCAATGATTGGATAATCTACATTGGCAATCATGTTCCTTCAATACCTAAAAGAGTGTTATCTTGTGGAAGAGGATTCGTTTGTTGCCCGCAATCCTACGAATTGAATCGATATATTTAGTTTCGAGCATAATCAAACATGATTGAATCGCGGGGGTAACTTGTTAGCCCAAAAGTTTTTAAAAGTGATGAATTTACTAGACTATTGCTTTTCGCTAGTGAATCCGTTCTTATATACAACTCAGATGGTTTGGTATCACCGAGCTCAATCTTGTTGAGTAAAGTATCAAGCCTTTGTTCTTCAAAGTCCCTACACTATAGACAAACTAATATAATTCCCCTGCCCAAAAACCTTGTAAAGTAGGCCGAGTTAAATTTCCTATCTGTGAATACATTTGAATGAACGTGTGAACAAAACGTAACTATAAAAACAATCGTGGTGTTCCTTTCTTTCCCTCTGCCCACCGCATTTTCAGCAAATTGTCATTCAATTAACAACAACAAAATGTACAGAAAAATTGTTGCCCCTATGAAAACTACCGCCGTCTGAGAATGTGTGCGTGAGCTCCGATTTGATTTTTTCGGAAACGTCAGAATACATTCAAAATCGGTGGTAGTTTTACTCTTGTGGAAGCCAACAGTCAAATCGACCGAAAACGACCGTCCATATTAGTTTGTCTATGCCCTACACCTCACTAATATCGCGTCTTTAAGGGCTTCATATTTATTGGGTGGATTATACAAAATATCTTATGCTGTATCTTCGGGTAAAAATGCTAATACGTGATTATATTTCGTTTCCGAAGCTGAAATATGCCTTATTGAAAATTGACTTTCAATTTGAATGAACCATAAACCGAACTTAGAGTTTAAAATGGAGACAATTTAAGGTTATGTGCTTCAACCGGAACGGAAGAACCAACAGCTGCATGCGCTTCATGCATTGGTATCGCGAACGGAATTTTGCCAGCACCGCTTTCCCTTACACTTGGAACCGGGGGACTATTTCGTACAATTTCGGATTCAAGGCTATATTCATTATCACTCATAATCGCAACACACTGTTGGTTAGCTTTGGATATTTATTGATAAGTTTGCAGAAATTATCATGCTATACGAAAATTAAACGGTATGTATATAAAAATTGTTACGGTAAAGTAGCTTCTATACAAATTGGATGACTGGTATAACAAAAGACTCATAACTCTCAAAAAAAAAAAATTAATAACCCACATTCATAAACACACTCACAAGTATGTACAAGCACACAAAAACATTCATCATAACGAACGCGCACAACTCACCTTATCAAAATCTTAGTTTAACAAACGCAAAAAATTCAAAAACTAAATCCAGACCATTTCCCTCAACGCACCGCTATGATCAAATGTAAACATCTATAACATAGACAAACTGAACTAATTTAGTTTTGTCTATGATCTATATGCAAAAGAATTTTCACACACATGCGCGCTTTGCAAGAAATCCACCCCAATTTATACTTGCACCTATAATATAGGGCAAGTATTGGATTCGTGAAAAATTTCGAACTATGAACTCTGACATTACGGTGATAGAGAAGCTTGAAAAAGTGGGTCTGCCGATTCCGTCTGTCTGTCTGTCTGTGTGTATGTACGCTGGACTGCAGCCTAAAGGGCTGCACCGATTTGCTTCAAACTTCATATCTGAGCTCTGTAGGGTTGCAATTCGAGGCGAAATCGGAATTTTCGTTCTAGCCCTATTATTAACGGTACTTTGCTTAAGGCCAATTTCACAAAAATGCGATTTACTCGAAAACGGCTCTAACGATTTTGATTAAATTTCATATTGGAATTAGTCTACACAAATGCTATAAGATGGCATACCACGTTTTTGGCTAAAAATACGTATAACGGTACTGTTTCTTATTAATTGGTTTTAGAAATATGATTATTTCTCGGCTCAGACTCAATGGATTTCCATGAAAATCGAATTGTGGGCAAGATTTAATGTTTAATCTAAATTTATGCAAAATTTTTAAAAATATTTTTCCGAAATATTTAATATTTTTTTTTTTTATAAAAAATTTGTTCATTTTTAACTAACAGCACATAGGTGCAAGTACGTACGCTCCAGTCGTTCACTTTATTTTTTTCTTTTCTACGACTTCCATCAGTCAATTACGAAACATATGAAAAATAAAGCCAAAACACCAAAAACAAAAACACGAGTCAGTACACATGAATTCAGCGGTATCGAATCTCACCCCATTTAATTCCACAAACTCAAACTATTCTAAGATCCGACACTATCCGAAAAAAGTCGGATCTCAGAGCTTGGATCCAAGGATCCGAAACTATCAGACGCTATTTGAAGCTCTAATTGAAATCTTGGGAATATACTGTCGGCCCGAGTCAGACGCGTTTGAGTTCAAGGTAAATATTGCAACAGCAAATTATAAAGATCTAACAAAAAGGATAATAGTGTCAGAAATGGCGAGGCTATTAGGCTGGCTCGCTCCAATTATAATTAGAAGAAAGCTTATCCAACAACGACTATGGAAATCGTAAAAAACTTGGAATGCAAACAGAAGCGAATTACACTGATTCCACATCACACAACATCAACGAGGGAGTTAAGAAATTGCACACCAACACCTTTACATCAACAATGGAACCAGATCTTAGAGGAATAATGCTTTCGAAGTGAAACATGTTTAGACGAACAACAAGAATACTCGCTCTCTGTAAGCAATTTGTACATAACTTGCGATCATTTGGCATGACAAACAACTTGGCTAAATCACATGCCAAGAAGTTGAGAATTCGGCAGCGTGCAGCGACCAACGTTCAAGTATAAAATCGTCGCCTTAAAGAAGCGAAGAGAAATTGATAGCAAGAGTCTTAAAGAATTATTAAACGAAGACGTGGTGATGCGGATACCCACTTAAGTGTTTTTTTATATGTAAGTGCCTTACCCGCTTAAGTACCTCGTAGGTTTGGACATGGACATTTATGGAGAGGCACTTAGCCGGGGATTCCTGTACACGGAAACATCCCATAGTTATCACGCACTCCGGGTGTCTAACAACCATTCTAATCGACACATAAAGAGTGGCATTTCATACCACTAGCTGCACCCCACTTTGGTGGGAGGCGGGAGTGAGGTCTGTTAAACATAATCATAAACACCACCTTATTGGTGAACACAAGCTGACATATGAAGAGATGTCAAATCGAGGCATGCGTAAACTCAAAACCGCTTTTTCCTATTTCAAACCACGCAGAAAGGCACAGACTCAACGTAAGAGAGGTTTTATTGACGCGATTACAGCTGTTAGGACGATTGAATTTCTGGAAAAGATGGAGTTACGAATATCTAACGACACTACAACAACGTCGAAAATGCACAACAACGAAAGAAAATCTTAGGGTTGGCCACATTGCTTTGGTAAAGGATTAACAACTTCCTCCAGGATACGCGGCGGTCATAGGAGTCCGTGGCACAGAACAGTGTAGAAGGAAGAACGGCATCTGGCAAAGAATTGTGGGGAGCTGAGTCACATTTCCAGAAATCGCACAGGATGGCGCGTAGGCGTTGTAGAGGATCCACGAGGGGATATAGGACATAAGTAAACTAAAGTTGCTTCAACAAGATGGATGGTTGGAAAAATACTAGAGACCCCTACTGGAGAAGATGTGTAGTAACTATGAAAGCACGAAATAAGATCTACAAAAGGCCCGTTACTAAGATCTGTTTGACTTACCAATAAGTGATAACGAAGCACAAAATGAAAATCAATTCGACGATAAGCGAACCGTCACACATTTGAAAGGTCGGATCCAGTAAGTCAAAATTCACCGACAGACATACCAGACGAAAAGCAGTGCAACTATCAAGAAAAGGAGAATAAACGGAAATTGGCACCCTGGTTTAAGTTACTACACGCAATACCAGTGAAAATGACATTAGAAAAAAAGGCATTTGAAAACGCACGTGAAGGTTTCCAAGTGACACCATTCATAAATCGTCCGAGAATATGTAGACTTCGAAAAAATTGGGAACGTGAAGCTTATCATGAACGACTTGAAAATAATCGTATATTATGATATGACCAATTACTGGAGGGAACTTGCTCCATTCGAAAAACTCTTTAAAGAAATGAACGAAATCTGCGAAAGGAAAGGAGATGATGCCCTGACAAACAATATTATTCAGCAATTTAACCATTAACTGGCTGTAATAAAAGGCACCAAAGATCTCCTACTAAAACAAGGAGCCAGAAGCCAACCTAGAATAAAACGATCACCGTTTGACCTCGTTGGAACTGTAGTAAACAAGCTGTTTGGGGGTTTTGTACGAATCGTACGCAGAGCGTTGCCAGCAGCAAATTCAATAAACGTTATTAACTGAGAACCATCTACTCAAACTGATTAGGAATCCGATGTCAATCGAGCAGAAAAAATGCACATGCCGTGACTGCGCAACTCGAAGTATTTCATAATAGCTTAGAAGACTTGAAAGGCTTCACAAGAAATGCGTAGCATAAACCCAGCTTCAACTAAACAACGCAAATAGTTGGATATACGTTTTGAACAGAAAATATACCTTCGTCGTTATTTGCGATAGACGAATTCTGGACAAGATTTATGGCATTCAGAGTGAAACTGCATGCTAAAGCAGGACAATATGGGCATAACAGCTTACGAAAGTGTTTTCCGCAGACTTAATATAGTCCTGCCAAAAATATAACGGAAATATTATCAAATGATAATAATAGAAATACTTCGAAACCTTTGATCATATCTCATCCCAACATCAAGAGCAGCAATGAAGAAGAGTATAACACCTTTTAAAAACGGATAGCAGATCTTGAAAATAGCGAGGAACTACCAGGTAATGCAATTAATCACCAAATGCACTTCAGAAATTCATACAGCCTGATTGATGGATTATTCATGATCATCGTGTCGTATATCGTGTGGCAACGTAAAAGAAGAAGAACATTACCTCAGCAAGCTCCAGTACCTGCAACAGGAGGTTCACAATATTAAATCATTTAGACTCGGACTTCAACAATAGGCCAGCAGGGCCTGGAATTTACAATTACGTACATGTGCACTTGATTGGAAACGAATACCACGGAAAATGCTCGTCACCTGAAATCAGTTTTCGTCAGCGCAGCCGAGTTATCAGCAGTTCCCACATTCCCAATGTTAGTGTAGTACATATTGTTATAAGAGACTTTGTTATTTATTTAGTTTAGCGCTCCTGTATCAGTACTATGCCCTTGTTTTGTTTATTGTATTGTATGATTTTATTGTCCAAAAGAGCATTACATTTTCATTTAGTTTGCCCGCAAAACCATTTGGTTTGTCTGCAGGCGGTTATTTTTACAATAAATAATTTATCTAAGTGACTTTATCTTGATAGGTAATTAATTTAGTTGAAAAAAAAAAAAAACAAAATTTAAAGTTAATGATTTTGAAGTACTAAGTACTATGGAAAGAATTAACTAATAATGATGAATTTAAGAGAAAAAAAGATAAAAGGAACAAATTTAAGATATGAAATGATTTTTTAACATTTTTTTGCGTTTGCAAATTTCTGCTATATTTCTTAAATTTTGAGGTAGTTCGTTTATTATTTTTGGAACTGCGTATTGTAGCCGCCTTCTTCAGAGTAACTGTCATTCTGTAGATGTCTTCTACAGACAATACCTTAAATGTTTCATCACGTTGATTGCCTTGTGTAATTAGTCCGACAATTTATTAATTTTGCAGTCTCTGTAGTTAAAGTGGCTTTTGGTTGCATTACCCCAAGCTAGAACACCATACCTAAGCTTTGACTGCACTAGTGCATGGTACACTTGTTGGAGCACCGGAAACGTGGAACACATCTTCAGATAAGCTATAGCAAACAAAGCCTTTTTCAGGTCCGCTCTAATTCTTTCTGTATGTTTATTCCATATGAAGTGGCTTGTTTGGTAAACATCCTAGCTATTGCGGCAGATTCCCAAGTGGTATAATGTCTGGCATTTATTGGTATTTGGGGCCCTCTCGCCCCCAGTAGGATATTCTCCTCCTCCAGACTGATGGTCAGAGAAGAGGATATTACTGTGCTATTTATATCCTCAGAGCCACTCCTTTCAGAGAGGGATAAATTCTTTCGCACTCCGAGCGGCGAAAATCCCTTCGCTCTCCTTTAGCCTCTTGAGTCCCCCTACCACAACCCTACCGAACCGGTAGCACAGAGAGCATCTTGGTTGATTCCGGGAGCCAGTAACCTCCCGTTCCCTTTTTACGACCATACAACCTTGACTTGATGTTTATTAAGGCTGTGTCATAACCTAATTATATTTATTTCCTAAATTTTTTTTATATAGAAAAAATATGTCTTCATCATTAGTTCTTCAACATTTTAGACTCGTACTTTCAATTTTAGATATTGCGATAATACAACATCAAAAGAATTATGTAATCTAGTAGAAACACTACTGCGAGAGCTAAATCGATTTCAAAAGCGAGCGTTTGAATGCAGCGAATATAAAGGTCGAAGTCGTCGCCGAATTGTTGCAGGATTTCGGGAAGTTCAAGCCCAAATACAAATCAACAAAATTAAGCTCGTTGTGATTGCTACAGATTGTGAAATATGTGATTTAAGAGGTAATATCTATATATGTATATGTAAATAAATATTTTTTGTTGAACTGTTAAAAATATTCTTTTTAGGCGGATTGGATGAAACGATTAGAAATATAAGGGAAATCTGTGAAAAGAAAAAAATTCCATGTGCATTCGTATTACAGAGACGACAACTGGGCTATGTTCTGTACAAAAAGACTGCAATCAGTTGCGTTGGAGTCACAGACTATAGTGGAGCACATGATATCTTCTTTAAAGTTCTAAATGTATTGGAACTGGAGAAAATCAACTACAAACTATTATGTGAGACAAACTTAAGTAAATAAACACATGTTACGTTAAATACGAGAACTGCTGCTGTTTAGTACACATTTATATGTATTTTTTACTAGCTGATCTGTGCCCGCCTTGCAGTCTTGTTTCGCCCCCTGCCACTTTTAAGACAAAAGTGTATTTATTTTTTTCTAAAACCTTTCTATCGTCACAGTTGCAAGGCCAGGAACATCCGTTAGCATTGTTTCAATTTTAGTGAATGCTGCTACCCGCTACTTTTTTCGCGTGGCTATACTTATGGCATGTGTCATTAATTAAATAGGTTTACCTCCTATCCTATCCTATCCATTTTATTGTAAGTTTTTTTTTTATCTTAAAACCCCTTGCCACGGCACTCAAGGCAATAAAAACAACAACTAAAAATATACTGTCGTGTAAAATTCATTTTTTTTCCTAAAATTTGTCCATATCTCTGGAATGAGTAAGCGGATTGCAATGAAATACGAAAATTGTCCGATATTTTCTATAAAACTCCATACGGATTGAGCTAGTAGTTTTAACGTGATGCGCGGCTAAGGCAATACACATACTAAACGAACAATTTTATTATAAGTATGGTTTTGATATCTCAACTTTTTATTGTTTAACGTAACGTAACATAGGATTTGATGATCGATATATGTATATTTATATCACACCGATTAGCAAAACCGATGGAACGAGCCCAATAATTAGAAATCGAACGGGCACAACACGATTCGGTTTCAGTTGTGCGTTGTCGTGTTCGATGGCCCAGTAAACACAATGCACGAACACATGAATGTACGCGTAATATGTACAGCAAATCCGAATTCATTTTTATACAAAGCGGTTTCGGTTCTGTTTTTTGTATGAGACGTTGGTACGTGAACTTTATACTTGCTCCTGTCTTGTCTCATTGTTGTTTTTTCTACATAGTTTTGTGTATGCGCTGTTTTGTTGTGTATTAAATCGAACCAAGTCAACTGCGTTGGTTAACCAATTTCACTCGGGTTGAATGTACTTCGCTGGCTACAGAAGCAGAGGAGGCTGCACGCAGGTGCGACAGCAGGACCGTTTAAAGAATCACAAAGGAGCTGACAGGTGGTCTCAGATTCAGCCAACACCCGTTGAAAAGCCTAGACGGCTCTTTGCTTAGTTCGAATGTGGAACAGCTGAATAGATGCAAGGAGCATTTTTCTACGGTTTTGAACCGTGTTTTCGCCAGCGATATGCTCCCAAATCAGAAAGAACTGCACGAGGTACAAAATTTCCGAATATGTACGACGACCCCCAGTAAGAATGAGATCATGAGATCATTGGCACAATCAATGCACTAAAAAACAACAAGGCTGTAGGACTTGACAGTATTCCCGCTGAGCTCTTACGAGCAGCGTCAACAACATCGGCTGCGCTACTGTTCTCTCTATAGACTAAAGTAGGCTACACACTATCAGTTTTCAACTGACAGTCCTGGACTGTCAGTTCTCATCAATTCATTCCAGGCTACACACTATCATTCCAGGTGGTTTGTCAGTTTTTCGAAGGTTTTCTCCTTTTTTTTTGTTCATTGTTCGGTTTGTCTTCTTTGGGCGCAGGCAAAAATTTTTACGCACAAGTAGGTCGGGCGATTCTGTCTGTCTGTCTGCCTGTCTGCCTGTGTGTATGTATTATTATTGCACTACCAACAAAAAAAAGTGTGTGAAAAAGTGGAAAGATCCGGGACACAGAAGCCTGGACTATCAAATATGACCCTTGCTCGACCCAAATCATGAAATCTACCTCTCATTATACACATACATGCAGCATTCTCCGTCACTCCAGCAAAATCCACGAAAAAATTCAACCCTCATCAGTTCCAGTTTTATTTGTTCATTGTTGGGTTTTTCTTCTTTGGGCGCAGGCAAAAATTTTTACGCACTGTAATCTAATTCGAAAGATGCGGGAAACAAAAGCCTGGATTATCAAATATGACCCTCGCTCGACAAAATGCCATATCATGAAATCTACCTGCACCAGCAAAATCCGCGAAAAAATTCAACCCTCGCCATCAGTTCCATCCTCATTGATCAGTTCTTTCTACACACTATCAGTTTTCCATCAGTTTAGCAATACTGTCAGTTGAAAACTGATAGTGTGTAGCCTACTTAAGAGCTAGCGACGTTTTTTCCTATTGCATTTTTACAAACCTGTAACTTTGTGAACTAAGTTTATAGTGACCACTGAACATAAATATGTAAGTCTGGCAGCGCTGCGCTTGTTTATATGGCAATGCCGTAGGCTTAAAAGTGCAAAAAAATAGAGATTTTCATTTTATTTTAGCAAAGTTAAGATTTTGGACTATGCTAATTTGTTAGAGAAAATACCGAAAATGCAACCAGTTTGCCGGTTTCAAACTAGCGCCAGACGTCCTTAAAAGTGCAAAAAATGCAAAAATTATACTCATAGTAACAAAGTCAAATTTTTGATATTATGAAAGGGATATTATCACAATTATAATTCCTTAAAAGCAGACCAAAATTGGGGTTTCATCCCCCCGCCAGACGGCCTAGAAACTTCCATCAAGTTTCACATTTATAACATATCAACAAGTACTATTTTGAGATTATAATGCAGCTGACTCTACCTTGAATCAAAAATCAAAGCAGCCAAACATATCCTAGTTATAAAAGAGGGCCAGGGGTCATTGATAGAAACAAAAGGATGAATGATGAACTCGCACTAAATTCAATATATAGCTTTTTAATAGCTCAACTATTCAGGTATAATAGTTATATTCAACAACAAAATTAATTCAATGAATAAATAAATAGTAGACAAATTCACTCGTCACCATCGTCTATCTCTTGGAAATCTTCCTCAATAGATTCCATATCTTCAGAGCTCTCGCTTAGTTCATCGAAATTATAAAGTGCGGTGCCTGTTGGAAGAAAGAAAACATAGTCTATAGTAGTCAAAATCAAATGTAATTTTTGGTACCTGAAACATTTTCGTTCTCGTTTGAATTAAAATTATCCACAGTATCGCTAACAAGTCTCGGTAATTGATCTCCTTTAAACCCGAAGAACTGGTATGTGTTTTCGATCATTTTCCTACCATTTTCTTGAAGAAACTTTTTACAAATTATGTATTGATATTGTGCTATTACAACGTTCTGTTTCTTTTTTTATTAATCTTTCTACAGAATCTACGTAAAGAATGTACAGATATGATAACTTAATTGTTATTGTCATTATTCATTTTTTCTTTGCATAAAGGTCAAGGCGTTGGTTCTTCATTGACTGGAGGTGGGTTCTCGTCTTGCCCTATCACTCTCTCTATTTGCTGCCCGTTAAGCAACTTCTGGAAGTGTTGCTTAAACACATCAACAATTCCCTGTGCATCGGTGACTAGCCTTTGCCATTTCGAAGAGCCTGCGTTCCGGACTTGTAGCCAGCTGCCAGCTGCTTGGCTTTTCGATAAAATTGCCGGATGTTGTTGCGCTCGCGAGACTCCTCGATATCCTTGAGCTGGGAAACTGCGTGGTCTCTTTTCATTTTACGCAGTATTCTCTTTTCTTCCCTTCTTCTGGTCCGATACTCCTCTCTCGCTGCTCTTGTTTTGCGCTGCAGCGCTTTCTTGGGTGCATCTTCTGTCACCCTCTTCCGCTGTACGCACTCATCATCATACCAAGGGCTCCTCCTTGGAGGTGGTTGGTAGCCAAGGGTGGTCACGGCTACATCTTTGATGATGTTGCGGTATTCGGTCCACTGATTGTTAGCGTTTGTGGGGGGTGTATGCACCGCAGAGAGTTTCTCGGCCAGGTGCTCTCTGTAGGCTCTGGCTCCTTCTGGCGTGCTAAGGCGTCCAACGTTAAGCTTGTTTTTCTTGACGGCTCGCAGCTTCTTCTCGTTGGACAGTCGAGCTCTGAATTTAGCTGCAACAAGATAGTGGTCAGAGTCAACGTTTGCCCCTCGAAAGGTACGCACACTCAAGATGTTGGATGCGTGCCTTGCGTCGATTAGCACGTGGTCGATCTGGTTCCGTGTTCGACCGTCAAAGGACAGCCAGGTTGCTGTGTGGATTTTTAGCCTAGGAAACCTAGTGCTACTTATCACCGTATTACGAGCTGCTGCAAAGTCGATTAGTCGGAAACCGTTGTCTGTTATCGAATCGTGGAGGCTGTGTTTACCGACTATCCCGCCAAAGATGTTTTCCTTACCGATTTTGGCATTGAAGTCCCCGAGTACGATTTTTACATCGTACTCCGGACAGGCTCCGTAGGCTCCGTCCAGGAGGTCGTAAAATTCCTCCTTGACAGGGTCTTCAGCTTCTTCGGTAGGGGCGTGTGCACATATTAGGCTGATGTTTTGAAATGTGGCTCTGATGCGAATTACAGCCAGACGATCGCTTATCGGCTTAAAATCAATGACTCTTGATCTGAGCCGATTTCCCACGACGAATCCGCATCCTAACATGTGCAGTCTTTTGTGGCAGCTGTAATAAATGTCGCAGCTACGTCTTTTCTGCATACCTGATCCTATCCATCGTATCTCCTGGATCGCAGTAATATCTGCCTTGTACTGCGAGAGGACAGATTCAAGTTTCTGAGCTGCACCCGGAGTGTACAGAGTTTGTACATTCCAGGTGCATACTCGAAGGGCATAGTCCGTGGACGTTCCGGGTCGATTTGCCAAATGAGGGGGATCGTTATTATTATCCGAGGCGGATGTCTCTCTCATAACTATGGTACTTTTTACGTGGTAGGGAAGTTACCCCGACGACACAACCCCCAACCTGGAGGGCCAGTTCCATGGGTTTTAGCCCCTAGGACCCAGGGCCGGTCTGAGAGACCGACATCAGTAGCTCACTTCGGAGGTGCGAGCGCAGGGTTCATCCGCCACCATCTCTATTCCATAACCCTGATGAAGTCATGGAAATCCTTACAGACCTGAGCTTCGAATATGTCGAAGTAGCTCATGTAAGGTGTTCGCCAAAACCGTCCATGGATTCCGCCGTTGATTCCATCTAGAGAATTCATCCGCCTTCTATCCTCCTTCTGTGGGCTCTTGTTAGACTTCTGAGACGTGATACTCGTTCAGGTCAACAAGAGATGCCTCGTCCGGTCCTACATGTGTGCCAAAGTTCACCCAGATGTGCTCGCGCAGGTCCGAGTCTACTACACATGCGTAGACGGATTTGGCATACGCTCATCGTTAGTTCACTACTATGTAGCTATCCAGAGGGCACCACGAGAAGGTGATGATGCGACATTTTACCCTCCTGGTTCCCAGGTAAGCTTTATTACGGAACGTTTGGCTAACCAACTTAGCCTACGTAGATCAAGATTTGAAGTTTAAGTAGAAGGAATCGGTGCCCTGGCGCACGCGCGCACAAGGCGTAGCGTTTTGTTCTCGCTCAGATCCACACTCGTTGATTTTAAAGTGGAGATGAATGCCTTTGCACTTCCAGCTATAATTTCTATAACCCCTGCGGTGCATGTAGATCGTAGGCAGTGGAAACATTTAGCTGGCCTTCAACTTGCTGACCCGCAATTTGATATACCTGGAATCATCGATATTTTGTATGGGGTGATGTCATTATTGCGACGAAAGAAGAACCATGCGCACAGGCACTCAGTTCGGTTGGGTGGTATATGCACCAGCTTTGACAACATCGACTCAAACACACCCACCGCATGCATTCGGCGCACAGGTGAATGAGGACGACCTTCGATTAGAGGATCTGGTGCATAATTTTTGGAAGCTGGAAGAGGTGCCAGAACACACGTGGCACAGGAAGAATGTGTGCGATTATTCACCACAACACACTTAAGGAATCGTGATGGTTGCTATGTGGTGCATATCCCATTCCGTGAGGATGCTCCACAGCTGGGAGATTCTTACACAAATGCATTACGACAATTTCATAGTCTGGAACGGCGCCTAGCTGGTAATAAAGAACTGCGCTCGAAATATATAGCATTCATCATGGCTGTTTGGCGGATCGAGAGCGTGCTTGTGGCGCTAAAGATACGATACTATCTTCGCTCTATGTAGATGACCTTTTGACTTTCGCGGTCTTAGCGCGCTTGAAAATGTTCGAGTACCCAGGTGGTTGGGTATGCACCGAGTGGCAGTCACAACTCTGCATGGTTTCTGTGATGCCAGTTCCCGTGCGTACGCTGCAGTTATTTACACTAGAACGACTGACTAGGATGAACGAACCAACGTCACATTACTTACAGCGCGTACTAAGATAGCTCCACTGAAAGACGCTACGATTCCCCGGCTGGAGCTTTGTATAGCGCATTTTGAGGTTATGTTGGATAGTGTCCGTATCGCTTGGGGTCTTACAGATGCTCCTTATTACTTGTGGTCTGATTCAAGAATTGTTCTGAGCTGGCTACGCAAACATCCTTCAACTTTGAAACCATACGTTTCGAATAGAATACAACGAGTGCAGGAAATCACAGCGCCAGATCGATGGTATCATGTCCGGTCATTGCAAAATTCTGCAGACTGCGCAAGCAGGGGCATAGGAGCACAAGAGCTTGTACAGCGTCACCTTTGGTGGCAGGGCCCAGAATACTTGGTAACAGGCGAATTACCTTAAGGAACAGGGGAACAACTTCGATCAAAAGAGTTGACCATCATGCGATGCGAAGAGAAGATGTCGGTGGTGACTATGGCAACTGCTATTCAGCCAATGCTTATGACCAGATGTGCTTCGGGTCATTCCAATTCAATTCAATTAAATCCTTATTCAAATATGTACAAAGTATGTAAAATTACATGCTAGTAAATAAAGAATAGTTAGTGAAATCTTTATTTGAGAAAAATAGAGATGATGTCACATTAGATATGTATATTTAACTTTGTGGGGTGTACAAAGGTGGATAAAGAGAAAAAGAATGAAAATTGAGATTAGAGAATTACAGCAATTAAAGAAAGAAAGAAAATGTAATCTTTAACAAGTGAAAAAAAAGTAAAATAAATATTTTTTTTTTTTGTATGGGGGAAGCCTACGTCTGTGCATTTCAGCAACTTTTTTAATTTCATCTTCAACCATTTCGATATTTAGATCTCTATGAAGATCAGCGTTACGTATGTACCAAGGTGCATTGACTATGTTCCTTAGTACTTTATTTTGGAAGACCTGAATTTTTTGTAAATTTGTTTGGCATGTGCATGCCCATAACTGGAGACCATAGGTCCATACCGGTTTTAGAATTTGCTTGTATAGCAATAACTTATTGTAGTTGGACAGAGAAGAATATCTCCCAATAAGCCAATACATTTTACTGTATCGCATGTTCAACTCATCTTTTTTTTTCTTTACATGCGCTTTCCAACGCAGTTTAGCGTCTAGAGTCATGCCAAGATATTTGGCTGTGTTTGAATATTCCACTACATTGTTGTTAATGTAGATTGGAATATGTGGTACGTTTTTATACGTAAAATTAATATGGACTGACTTAAGGTCATTTAATCTAATCTGCCACTTTTTAGTCCATTCTGAGATACGGTTTATTACTATTTGGAGCTTTCTTGTTGCTATTTCAACAGTTTCTCCTACAGCAAGTACAGCAGTGTCATCTGCAAAAGTTGCTATAGTGGTTTCTCCGCTTTCAGGCAGATCGCTAGTGAAAAAAGGTATAACACTGGCCCTAAAACACTGCCTTGCGGTACACGAGCTTTTATCTCTCTTAATGTTGAGTATTCTGTATCTTGTTTAATTCTGAAGAATCGATCTGATATATAAGACTCCAGAATTGTCGAATACTGCATCGGCAGTTGTTTTTGTAATTTGTGTATCAGTCCTTTGTGCCAGACTTTATCGAAAGCTTGTGCTATATCAAGAAATACTGTAGAGCACACATTTTTCTCTTCAAATGCTTTTTCGACCTTATCTGTGATTCTATGCACTTGATCAATTGTAGAGTGCTTATTTCTAAATCCAAATTGGTGTTTTGGACTAGCGATTTTTCATAGATTATTTTTTGCAGGCGTTTTACCAGCATTTTTTCAAATAGCTTTGACAATATTGGTAGTATCGATATTGGGCGATATGAGGTTACTTCGCTTGGTGGTTTGCCTGGTTTTGGGATCATTGTTACCTCCGCGGCCTTCTACATGCTTGGCACATATCTCAGCTTAAATGCAGTATTTATAATCTGCGCTAGTTTTTTTAAACCTTTTTGTGGCAATTGTTTTAAGATTTCCCCTGTAATTAAATCAAACCCTGGGGCCTTTTTTATATTTATATTTTCTTTAATTTCTTTGGCAAGTTCTTTAGCTGTTACCGATCGAATTGGTCGATCTTCTTCGCACCTTTCTTCGATTCCTTGGAAACTTTTATCTTCACAGGGTTTGAAGACGTCCTCAAGATAGTCTGCAAAAGTGTTTGCTTTCTCTTGGCTGCTTTTTGCCCAGTTACCTTCTTTGGGTTTTACTGGAGGAATATGGGCAATTGGTCGGTTCATTTTCTTTGTTGCCTTCCAGAGCGAGTAGTCGGTACTAGCATCATTTGTAAGACTGCTAATATAAAAATAGAGAACAAATTCAAACAGTATCTAATACATTTGACTAAATTTAGCGAATAAGAAATTCTTTTTTATATATATAAATTATTATTACTATGCAGTATAGCGTAACAGCGTTTTGATTTCTTCATGGTTGAAAGCAAGGAGCCAAATTTTCGTTAATTTTATAAACGTGCGGAAATTTCTTATGGACCGAATTTCAAATAGCAAGGAGTTAAAAAGTTTACTTCAAAGGAGTAGAAGTTTCTGTAACTAGAAGTGCGAAACGAAGGTAAATTCACAACGAAGTTCGAATAGCTTCGTAAGCAGTGAAAGTCAGAGATCGGATCGGATCGGACTTTCCAGATACCCGCCTCTCATAAAAAAGACCTTAAGAACTTTAAAATAATATAAACGACGCAAAGGGAGAATTTTCAACGACCTAAACAGGTCCATAGTGTGAGCTTAACGACGAGAGCTACAAACTTTGCGTATAGCAGATTTTTGAATAACTGTTAATTGTTGTAGCATATTAAAATATGCGCCACCCCAACTGCAGAGTCCATATTGCAATCTTGAATGGAATAAGCCGTAATAGACCATTTTCATTGTGTCAGAAGAGCAGTACGAGTAGAGGAAAGAAGATTTTTTTTCAAAACAGAGATGTTCGCGGACCAGTTAAAATGTTGGTCAATAGTAACATCAAGGTACTTAAAACTGTCAACGCTTTCAATTTTGAAGCAATTAGGACTGCAATCTGCGTTTCTATTGAAAAAAGGAACATTTTGAAAGCTGCAGATGTTGTTCGACAGCTTATGACTAGCACAATCATAGGAATGAAAAACTACTCCTGTTCAGTAAGACTGAAGTACATCAGTTTAGTTTTGCTACTAACAATAAGCCTGTTTTCTGCAAACCAGCATCTTAGTAAAAAAAAAGTCATGGCTTATGTTATAAATTAAATCTAAAGGACTAACTGCACAATAAGCAATACCAAGGTCATCGGCAAATGCTTTAGTTTTACCCAAAAACGGAAGTGAAAATAAGGAATTTATATATATTAGGAATAAAATTGGACCAAGTACGGAACCTTGGGGTACTCCCAGGTTATTCGTTTTAGGACTGCTTATACTGCTTCCAACTTTAACTCGCTGTATTCTATCTTTAAGATATGACTCAAACCAATTGTAAATGAATCCTCTGAACGCCTTGGTAATGTCGACAAACAGGCCAGCGCAGAATAGTTTATCATCTAAACCTTTATATTAAATGGAGCAGAAGTCCAGTAGAGCATCCTCAGTGGAATGACCTGTCCGAAAACCAAACTGTAGGGGACTAAAAAAAATCAAAATTATTAAGATAGATAGGCTAAGATTCTCGTTTTAACACCTTTTTCAAAAACTTTGGAAATAGTAGACAACAACGAAATTGGGCTATAATTGGATGTGTCTGATATATTACCCTTTTTAAGTAATGGAATTACTATGGAGTATTTCAGATCAGTGGGAAAAGTTCCAGACATAATGCTGAAACTAAAAAGGTAAGACAAAATATCTACTAAATTGAGACCAATATTCTTTAGAACCAAATTCGAGATCTCATCACTACCACACGAATTAGAGTTAAGCAGAGAATTAATAGTTTTTAGCAATTCAAATCCTGTGAAAGCCTCAAAAGCGAAACTATTTCCAAAGCCATTGCATATAGTAACAGGCTTAGTGCAACTGAACAGCTATCTTAAAAAGAGGATTCTCCGATGGAGGAAAAGTAATTGCTAAACTCGTTGGCTATTTCCAAAGGATTCAAAATGTCAGTACCACCGATATTCAGTACGATGGGGTCAGTGTTAGTAGTAACTTTTTGACTAATAATACTGTTAACGACTTGCCACTTCTTCTTAAGATTACCATTTGCCTTTAATATTTTGGAATGATAATACATATCCCGCGCATTAATCACTTCCTTACTCACTTTTTTACAAAAATTTCTGAAGCGACTTTTTAAACTGTTATTCATTGGATGTTTGCAACCCTTTTTTCTCAATTTGTGTCTAATATTTATTTTCCAATGAAGGAAAAGAGTCCGTGTTCAGCCATAAGTGCTTGATACGAATCAGAAACTGAGTTAGAAACTAAAATATCTAAGTTAAAATCACTTAAGATGATAAGATTTCCAGATCGTTCATTTGCCAAGAAGATAGAAAATTCATCTAAAAAACTTGTAGGTGATGATGAATGAAGTCTATATACACAGACAAAACAAAATACTTCATTTTGGATATTGCAACACACTTTGATGATATCCGCGCTTCTTAGCTCAAAAACATTAATAGCAGGTTCAAACAAGTTTGGAACAAAAACCCCCGGACTGCAGACTGCGAATATTTTTATGTAAAACGAAAAAAGAATTGCCACAGCCAAAAATTCTACTATATAATTCTAAATTATATCTAATGCTTCTTATAGTGAAGTTGTCGCGCACAAGATCAATGAAATCATTCATGCCATTGCCCATGAAGAGCAGTTAAATCTTCAAAAGATCAGATTTTCTCATTAAAATATGAGAGTTTTCGAACCATACATATTTGAATTTATTCCCCTTCTTACATCTTTTAGCCCCCAGCGCTGACTATCCACCTTCACGTGGTGCTGGGGCTTGAGTATGGCCGAGGAGCTCGCAGGATAGTGCTGCTAACCGGCGGACTCCGAGCTCCACAAACCAAGAGATAGTCGAGCCCTAATTCCATCGGTGGAGCGAGCAACCCGAAAACCGTGCCCAAAAATGGAATCCCTAACGAGCTCCTATAGACGCCCAAGCGAGGTCTGTGGTAATAAATACGTTATCCTGGCATGCCGACTCTGGCGGGGTGGACCCCGGATCCGGCCCTACTCGTTGGAACACATGGAGTGGCAGCCTCTACCGGCCGTTAGCTCAGATGAGGAGATCTCTGCGGAGATGGAAGAGCAGCTGCTTGCAGATCCATCCGAGAATCACCAGAAGATGGACAGGGTGAGTAAGGTCTCTCCAGGTCTGAGGCGACGACGGTTGTTCCGTAGAGCGACGTTCGTCAAAAAGCTTCTAGACGCTAAGGACCCGTCATCACTCTCCGAAAAGGAAAAGAACTCCCTAGATTGGGCTATCGACACGATAGCAAAGGACGCTCTGACGAGATGGACAGGGTGAGTAAGATCTCTCCAGGTCTGAGGCGACGAACGTTGTTCCGTAGAGTGACGTTCGTCAAGAAGCTTCTAGACGCTAAGGACCCGTCATCTCTCTCTGAAAAGGAAAATAACTCCCTGGCTTGGGCTATCGACACGATAGCAAATGACGCTCTGACGAGGCCTGCACCTAAACAGAGTGCTCCTGCGAAAAAAGCCACCCGCAAAGGAGCTGCCAATGCTAAGGCAAACCAATGCGGAAATGTTATGAGCCAAGGTAGGGCCACAGAGGCAACTTCGGTGTAGAAGAGGAGGGCGGCGGCATACTTGCGGTCGCACGGATTAAGCTCATCGAAAGGGGTGGTTCTTGCCATCCTCTCTGTACACCACCTACTCAATAACAAAAAAAAAAAAAACATGCCATGAAAAGATAGCTAACCTAAGGCAGAAGAAGAATCTAAGCCCTAATTCCCTAACATGACTTCAGACGGACAGAGATGAATAGGAAGGAGTTGTGCTCAAAGACCTATGCCACAACCCAGGAGAAAGAGCGGAATAAGATATGCGAACTAACCCTAACTAAACCTAAGCTAAACTAAAACTATAAATAACCCTTAAACTACCCCTAGCTTACCTTAAAACGACCTAACTTGCAAACACCCTTTCCACTGTCTCTCCAAGATAATGGTTCGTCAAGAACCCGAAGCATGCCAGATGTTAATGGCTACAGGTTGGCCAGCCCACCCTTAATGTCTAAAGACACCAACCAAACGCCATCTTCTTGGCCAGATGTTGTAGAAGATGACCCATCTACTTGCTCCTGCAGTCACGACTTAAATCTGTCGTAAGTAGAGAAGAGTCTGTCTGTCGTCATGTCATGTCGTTGGTGTACGTAATTGTCTTGTCATGTCATCGTACATCTATCGAAGGACGGCCGATTCATCATCCCACACCCCGATGCGTATGTTCACTTCCTAACTGCACATCCTATTACAGTGGATACACATAAAAATATTTTTCTTCTTGGTTTAAGTCTATATAAAGGGTCCGCCATCTAACGTTTTTTTTTTCAACTAGTGCTTATTTCGTGAATGGTAACACTTAGCCCATGTCTGATTTGACAGATAATTAGTTTTAAACTTCCGCTGAACGAATATGGTTGTGTATACGCTTGAACAACGCTGGGAAGTATTGCGACATTACTTTGAAAATCAACATCAATTCACCGTCGTTCTCAACAATTGAACATTTCGGAGACATCATTGAAACGAATTTTGCATAAAGACCTTGGTATGACGCCATGCAAAGTCCAATTGATTCAGGAGTTGAAGCCAACTGATCATCCAATGCGCTTTCGCTTCGCTAAGTGGGCCTGCGATCGACTTAGAGAAGATGCCGATTTTGCCAAAAAAAATCATCTTTTCAGATTAACCTCATTTTGATCTTGGCGGGTATGTAAACAAGCAAAATTGTCGCATTTGGGGCACAGAAAACCCGCACGCATGCATTGAAAAGACGATACACCCAATACTAGTCACTGTTTGGTGCGGATTTTGGTCCAGAGCCATAATTGGGCCATTTTTCTTCGAAAATGAGCAAGGAGTGGCCGTTACAGTCAATGGCGATCTTTATCGGGCCATGTTGAACGAATTTTTGTTCACAAAAATTTAAGAGGAGGATATTGGCAACATTTGGTTTCAACAGGACGGCGCTACGTGCCACACAGCCGAAGCTACACTCGATGTTTTGCGCCCTGTTTTTGAAGCCGCAGAGCTGATGTCGTTTGGCCACCTCGGAGCTGCGATTTGACACCGTTGGACTATTATTTGTGGGGTGCCGTAAAAGATAAGTGTTATGCCGACAAGCCAGAGACAATTGACGCTTTAAAGGACAATATTCGTGAAGCCATTGGTGAAATACAGCTGCACACAATCGATAATGTGCTTGAAAATTGGACCGATCGTGTAGGCTACTGCATGGCCAGCCGAGGCAGCCATTTGAATGAAATTATTTTCCATTATTAACCAGAAGGATTGTACTTTCAAATAAAAAAAGAAATTTGAGAAAATATTCAGTAGTTTTTTTTTATAGCATTTTCAAAAAAAAAAAGTTATTTGGTGGACCCACTCTTGAAACTAAAAGTAAAAATAAAAAACACATAAAGGAATTCACGAAAAAGTAAAAAAAGTACCGCTTATGTGTTCTGTTTTTTTTTTTTTTTTTTGTTCTCTCAGTTTTATTGTATGTATATATATGTACTTTAACTATTCCTCACGGTTTTTGGGATCCCCTGTCGTCCGGCAGCACAGAGTGGGAAGACGCCTTCTGAGTGCGCACCAATAGGTGCGTCTTCGCGATGTGTAACTCACAAACACAGAACTCTTGCTTTTTGGTTTTTTTACACTAAATTATATTACTAACACTAACACTATATAAATTAAGAAAATTCGGTGTGCAAAACAAAAACAAGGTTAACTAAAAGTAAATTAAACTAAAAACTGAATTAAAATCCACAATTCATTCATATATATAAAACAAGCACTTCACTAGTAGTCTCTTATTCTCCTTTGGATGTGTATATAGGCTCACTACTGTAGGCCGGTATATTAGACCACGACTGTAGGCTGGTATATGTGGCTAGTGCTGTGCTCTACAGGCAGTGGATCACCTGGGGCTTAATTTCCCCTTTTTCGTTGGTTGCAGGAAACGGTGTCGAAGTGTGAAGGCGAGAGTTTTCCGTTTGTCGCTTGGAGCTCCTTACGGCTGCCTGTCATTCCTCCGACTTTGTGCCTAGTTGCAGTCCCATAAAACGGAGCACCGCTTAAAAGGTGGCAGAGGCCTGGGTTAGCTAAGGCGCCCTCGCTGTCTCAGTGCCTATTTAACGCAAAGATATTATATTTCCAAGCATTCCCCAATATGTTATATGCATACCACTGCGAAATTTTTACTTTTCTTTTATATATATTTTTTTTTTCTTGGGGGCCTATTAAAACGCTCACCGGCCCTACCTTCTCTTTATCCCTTTCATAATCATTGTTCTTGTAAAAATTCCTTTGTTCACCCAGTTCGTCTGAATCAGTCTCTATTCCCTCTCCTTTTAACATTTTTTGTCTACATTTCGTCTTTTTTTCGGAGGCGTTGTGATTTCCTGTCCTTTCCAGTCGATAAGTCAACCCCTAAATAAATCCTTACTTCTATTCGTGTCTAATTAAGAATATATCTAAATACAAATAAACATAAGGCATAAATAACTACATAAAAATACTACTAATAACACTAAGACGAGTATTTGCAACTTCATTGGAAATTACATAAATAATCCGACCGTTAAGTGTAGTAATCGATATGTTGTGTCGTTTATCGATCATCGAATCAGTGATGCCGTGAGAGAACGGGCCAACTATATTGTGGGACAGGGACAACGATAAATGATATAAAAAAAATTGAACTGTCAAACGTTTGTGTTGTTCTTAGTCTCGAAGTACATGTAATTTTTCTTATTTTGTTTATTTATATTATTACTATTTTTTTTATTTTTCTTTCTTTTAGATGTATGACGGATATTAGGGCATTGGAGTACGGCCCTCATGGGGAAGGTGCCCGTAACATTTGCCCGAAACAGAGAAAGCTGGCAATAACGCTCAGAAAAAGGCCGCTGCCGATAAGGCGGGGCCTGTGAATGAGCAACCCGAAACGTCGAGGGCCGCTGAACGGCATCGTCGTGAGATGGCCAAGACCAAGAGGGAGGATTTCGGGTCAAAGAGGCTTAGGTCCTCAGAGGACTCGAAAAATCCCCCCAAAAGGTCCAAGTCAGACACGGGTGTGTCCGGAATTCAATGCAGCTTGCTGTGGTGGATTTTGGAAAGGCAAGTGGTCAGTACTCTCCCGAGTGTTGAGTATTCTGTATCTTGTTTAATTCTGAAGAATCGATCTGATATATAAGACTCCAGAATTGTCGAATACTGCATCGGCAGTTGTTTTTGTAATTTGTGTATCAGTCCTTTGTGCCAGACTTTATCGAAAGCTTGTGCTATATCAAGAAATACTGTAGAGCACACATTTTTCTCTTCAAATGCTTTTTCGATCTTATCTGTGATTCTATGCACTTGATCAATTGTAGAGTGCTTATTTCTAAATCCAAATTGGTGTTTTGGACTAGCGATTTTTCATAGATTATTTTTTGCAGGCGTTTTACCAGCATTTTTTCAAATAGCTTTGACAATATTGGTAGTATCGATATTGGGCGATATGAGGTTACTTCGCTTGGTGGTTTGCCTGGTTTTGGGATCATTATTACCTCCGCGGCCTTCTACATGCTTGGCACATATCTCAGCTTAAATGCAGTATTTATAATCTGCGCTAGTTTTTTTAAACCTTTTTGTGGCAATTGTTTTAAGATTTCCCCTGTAATTAAATCAAACCCTGGGGCCTTTTTTATATTTATATTTTCTTTAATTTCTTTGGCAAGTTCTTTAGCTGTTACCGATCGAATTGGTCGATCTTCTTCGCACCTTCCTTCGATTCCTTGGAAACTTTTATCTTCACGGGGTTTGAAGACGTCCTCAAGATAGTCTGCAAAAGTGTTTGCTTTCTCTTGGCTGCTTTTTGCCCAGTTACCTTCTTTGGTTTTTACTGGAGGAATATGGGCAATTGGTCGGTTCATTTTCTTTGTTGCCTTCCAGAGCGAGTAGTCGGTACTAGCATCATTTGTAAGACTGCTAATATAAAAATAGAGAACAAATTCAAACAGTATCTAATACATTTGACTAAATTTAGCGAATAAGAAATTCTTTTTTATATATATAAATTATTATTACTATGCAGTATAGCGTAACAGCGTTTTGATTTCTTCATGGTTGAAAGCAAGGAGCCAAATTTTCGTTAATTTTATAAACGTGCGGAAATTTCTTATGGACCGAATTTCAAATAGCAAGGAGTTAAAAAGTTTACTTCAATGGAGTAGAAGTTTCTGTAACTAGAAGTGCGAAACGAAGGTAAATTCACAACGAAGTTCGAATAGCTTCGTAAGCAGTGAAAGTCAGAGATCGGATCGGATCGGACTTTCCAGATACCCGCCTCTCATAAAAAAGACCTTAAGAACTTTAAAATAATATAAACGACGCAAAGGGAGAATTTTCAACGACCTAAACAGGTCCATAGTGTGAGCTTAACGACGAGAGCTACAAACTTTGCGTATAGCAGATTTTTGAATAACTGTTAATTGTTGTAGCATATTAAAATATGCGCCACCCCAACTGCAGAGTCCATATTGCAATCTTGAATGGAATAAGCCGTAATAGACCATTTTCATTGTGTCAGAAGAGCAGTACTTTTTTAGACGAAAAAAACAACGAGTAGAGGAAAGAAGATTTTTTTTCAAAACAGAGATGTTCGCGGACCAGTTAAAATGTTGGTCAATAGTAACATCAAGGTACTTAAAACTGTCAACGCTTTCAATTTTGAAGCAATTAGGACTGCAATCTGCGTTTCTATTGAAAAAAGGAACGTTTTGAAAGCTGCAGATGTTGTTCGACAGCTTATGACTAGCACAATCATAGGAATGAAAAACTACTCCTGTTCAGTAAGACTGAAGTACATCAGTTTAGTTTTGCTACTAACAATAAGCCTGTTTTCTGCAAACCAGCATCTTAGTAAAAAAAAGTCATGGCTTATGTTATAAATTAAATCTAAAGGACTAACTGCACAATAAGCAATACCAAGGTCATCGGCAAATGCTTTAGTTTTACCCAAAAACGGAAGTGAAAATAAGGAATTTATATATATTAGGAATAAAATTGGACCAAGTACGGAACCTTGGGGTACTCCCAGGTTATTCGTTTTAGGACTGCTTATACTGCTTCCAACTTTAACTCGCTGTATTCTATCTTTAAGATATGACTCAAACTAATTGTAAATGAATCCTCTGAACGCCTTGGTAATGTCGACAAACAGGCCAGCGCAGAATAGTTTATCATCTAAACCTTTATATTAAATGGAGCAGAAGTCCAGTAGAGCATCCTCAGTGGAATGACCTGTCCGAAAACCAAACTGTAGGGGACTAAAAAAAATCAAAATTATTAAGATAGATAGGCTAAGATTCTCGTTTTAACACCTTTTTCAAAAACTTTGGAAATAGTAGACAACAACGAAATTGGGCTATAATTGGATGTGTCTGATATATTACCCTTTTTAAGTAATGGAATTACTATGGAGTATTTCAGATCAGTGGGAAAAGTTCCAGACATAATGCTGAAACTAAAAAGGTAAGACAAAATATCTACTAAATTGAGACCAATATTCTTTAGAACCAAATTCGAGATCTCATCACTACCACACGAATTAGAGTTAAGCAGAGAATTAATAGTTTTTAGCAATTCAAATCCTGTGAAAGCCTCAAAAGCGAAACTATTTCCAAAGCCATTGCATATAGTAACAGGCTTAGTGCAACTGAACAGCTATCTTAAAAAGAGGATTCTCCGATGGAGGAAAAGTAATTGCTAAACTCGTTGGCTATTTCCAAAGGATTCAAAATGTCAGTACCACCGATATTCAGTACGATGGGGTCAGTGTTAGTAGTAACTTTTTGACTAATAATACTGTTAACGACTTGCCACTTCTTCTTAAGATTACCATTTGCCTTTAATATTTTGGAATGATAATACATATCCCGCGCATTAATCACTTCCTTACTCACTTTTTTACAAAAATTTCTGAAGCGACTTTTTAAACTGTTATTCATTGGATGTTTGCAACCCTTTTTTCTCAATTTGTGTCTAATATTTATTTTCCAATGAAGGAAAAGAGTCCGTGTTCAGCCATAAGTGCTTGATACGAATCAGAAACTGAGTTAGAAACTAAAATATCTAAGTTAAAATCACTTAAGATGATAAGATTTCCAGATCGTTCATTTGCCAAGAAGATAGAAAATTCATCTAAAAAACTTGTAGGTGATGATGAATGAAGTCTATATACACAGACAAAACAAAATACTTCATTTTGGATATTGCAACACACTTTGATGATATCCGCGCTTCTTAGCTCAAAAACATTAATAGCAGGTTCAAACAAGTTTGGAACAAAAACCCCCGGACTGCAGACTGCGAATATTTTTATGTAAAACGAAAAAAGAATTGCCACAGCCAAAAATTCTACTATATAATTCTAAATTATATCTAATGCTTCTTATAGTGAAGTTGTCGCGCACAAGATCAATGAAATCATTCATGCCATTGCCCATGAAGAGCAGTTAAATCTTCAAAAGATCAGATTTTCTCATTAAAATATGAGAGTTTTCGAACCATACATATTTGAATTTATTCCCCTTCTTACATCTTTTAGCCCCCAGCGCTGACTATCCACCTTCACGTGGTGCTGGGGCTTGAGTAGGGCCGAGGAGCTCGCAGGATAGTGCTGCTAACCGGCGGATTCCGAGCTCCACAAACCAAGAGATAGTCGAGCCCTAATTCCAGCGGTGGAGCGAGCAACCCGAAAACCGTGCCCAAAAATGGAATCCCTAACGAGCTCCTATAGACGCCCAAGCGAGGTCTGTGGTAATAAATACGTTATCCTGGCATGCCGACTCTGGCGGGGTGGACCCCGGATCCGGCCCTACTCGTTGGAACACATGGAGTGGCAGCCTCTACCGGCCGTTAGCTCAGATGAGGAGATCTCTGCGGAGATGGAAGAGCAGCTGCTTGCAGATCCATCCGAGAATCACCAGAAGATGGACAGGGTGAGTAAGGTCTCTCCAGGTCTGAGGCGACGACGGTTGTTCCGCAGAGCGACGTTCGTCAAAAAGCTTCTAGACGCTAAGGACCCGTCATCACTCTCCGAAAAGGAAAAGAACTCCCTAGATTGGGCTATCGACACGATAGCAAAGGACGCTCTGACGAGATGGACAGGGTGAGTAAGATCTCTCCAGGTCTGAGGCGACGAACGTTGTTCCGTAGAGTGACGTTCGTCAAGAAGCTTCTAGACGCTAAGGACCCGTCATCTCTCTCTGAAAAGGAAAATAACTCCCTGGCTTGGGCTATCGACACGATAGCAAATGACGCTCTGACGAGGCCTGCACCTAAACAGAGTGCTCCTGCGAAAAAAGCCACCCGCAAAGGAGCTGCCAATGCTAAGGCAAACCAATGCGGAAATGTTATGAGCCAAGGTAGGGCCACAGAGGCAACTTCGGTGTAGAAGAGGAGGGCGGCGGCATACTTGCGGTCGCACGGATTAAGCTCATCGAAAGGGGTGGTTCTTGCCATCCTCTCTGTACACCACCTACTCAATAACAAAAAAAAAAAAAACATGCCATGAAAAGATAGCTAACCTAAGGCAGAAGAAGAATCTAAGCCCTAATTCCCTAACATGACTTCAGACGGACAGAGATGAATAGGAAGGAGTTGTGCTCAAAGACCTATGCCACAACCCAGGAGAAAGAGCGGAATAAGATATGCGAACTAACCCTAACTAAACCTAAGCTAAACTAAAACTATAAATAACCCTTAAACTACCCCTAGCTTACCTTAAAACGACCTAACTTGCAAACACCCTTTCCACTGTCTCTCCAAGATAATGGTTCGTCAAGAACCCGAAGCATACCAGATGTTAATGGCTACAGGTTGGCCAGCCCACCCTTAATGTCTAAAGACACCAACCAAACGCCATCTTCTTGGCCAGATGTTGTAGAAGATGACCCATCTACTTGCTCCTGCAGTCACGACTTAAATCTGTCGTAAGTAGAGAAGAGTCTGTCTGTCGTCATGTCATGTCGTTGGTGTACGTAATTGTCTTGTCATGTCATCGTACATCTATCGAAGGACGGCCGATTCATCATCCCACACCCCGATGCGTATGTTCACTTCCTAACTGCACATCCTATTACAGTGGATACACATAAAAATATTTTTCTTCTTGGTTTAAGTCTATATAAAGGGTCCGCCATCTAACGTTTTTTTTTTCAACTAGTGCTTATTTCGTGAATGGTAACACTTAGCCCATGTCTGATTTGACAGATAATTAGTTTTAAACTTCCGCTGAACGAATATGGTTGTGTATACGCTTGAACAACGCTGGGAAGTATTGCGACATTACTTTGAAAATCAACATCAATTCACCGTCGTTCTCAACAATTGAACATTTCGGAGACATCATTGAAACGAATTTTGCATAAAGACCTTGGTATGACGCCATGCAAAGTCCAATTGATTCAGGAGTTGAAGCCAACTGATCATCCAATGCGCTTTCGCTTCGCTAAGTGGGCCTGCGATCGACTTAGAGAAGATGCCGATTTTGCCAAAAAAAATCATCTTTTCAGATTAACCTCATTTTGATCTTGGCGGGTATGTAAACAAGCAAAATTGTCGCATTTGGGGCACAGAAAACCCGCACGCATGCATTGAAAAGACGATACACCCAATACTAGTAACTGTTTGGTGCGGATTTTGGTCCAGAGCCATAATTGGGCCATTTTTCTTCGAAAATGAGCAAGGAGTGGCCGTTACAGTCAATGGCGATCTTTATCGGGCCATGTTGAACGAATTTTTGTTCACAAAAATTTAAGAGGAGGATATTGGCAACATTTGGTTTCAACAGGACGGCGCTACGTGCCACACAGCCGAAGCTACACTCGATGTTTTGCGCCCTGTTTTTGAAGATCGCATTATCAGCCGCAGAGCTGATGTCGTTTGGCCACCTCGGAGCTGCGATTTGACACCGTTGGACTATTATTTGTGGGGTGCCGTAAAAGATAAGTGTTATGCCGACAAGCCAGAGACAATTGACGCTTTAAAGGACAATATTCGTGAAGCCATTGGTGAAATACAGCTGCACACAATCGATAATGTGCTTGAAAATTGGACCGATCGTGTAGGCTACTGCATGGCCAGCCGAGGCAGCCATTTGAATGAAATTATTTTCCATTATTAACCAGAAGGATTGTACTTTCAAATAAAAAAAGAAATTTGAGAAAATATTGAGTAGTTTTTTTTTATAGCATTTTCAAAAAAAAAAAGTTATTTGGTGGACCCACTCTTGAAACTAAAAGTAAAAATAAAAAACACATAAAGGAATTCACGAAAAAGTAAAAAAAGTACCGCTTATGTGTTCTGTTTTTTTTTTTTTTTTTTGTTCTCTCAGTTTTATTGTATGTATATATATGTACTTTAACTATTCCTCACGGTTTTTGGGATCCCCTGTCGTCCGGCAGCACAGAGTGGGAAGACGCCTTCTGAGTGCGCACCAATAGGTGCGTCTTCGCGATGTGTAACTCACAAACACAGAACTCTTGCTTTTTGGTTTTTTTACACTAAATTATATTACTAACACTAACACTATATAAATTAAGAAAATTCGGTGTGCAAAACAAAAACAAGGTTAACTAAAAGTAAATTAAACTAAAAACTGAATTAAAATCCACAATTCATTCATATATATAAAACAAGCACTTCACTAGTAGTCTCTTATTCTCCTTTGGATGTGTATATAGGCTCACTACTGTAGGCCGGTATATTAGACCACGACTGTAGGCTGGTATATGTGGCTAGTGCTGTGCTCTACAGGCAGTGGATCACCTGGGGCTTAATTTCCCCTTTTTCGTTGGTTGCAGGAAACGGTGTCGAAGTGTGAAGGCGAGAGTTTTCCGTTTGTCGCTTGGAGCTCCTTACGGCTGCCTGTCATTCCTCCGACTTTGTGCCTAGTTGCAGTCCCATAAAACGGAGCACCGCTTAAAAGGTGGCAGAGGCCTGGGTTAGCTAAGGCGCCCTCGCTGTCTCAGTGCCTATTTAACGCAAAGATATTATATTTCCAAGCATTCCCCAATATGTTATATGCATACCACTGCGAAATTTTTACTTTTCTTTTATATATATTTTTTTTTTCTTGGGGGCCTATTAAAACGCTCACCGGCCCTACCTTCTCTTTATCCCTTTCATAATCATTGTTCTTGTAAAAATTCCTTTGTTCACCCAGTTCGTCTGAATCAGTCTCTATTCCCTCTCCTTTTAACATTTTTTGTCTACATTTCGTCTTTTTTTCGGAGGCGTTGTGTGGAGATTTCCTGTCCTTTCCAGTCGATAAGTCAACCCCTAAATAAATCCTTACTTCTATTCGTGTCTAATTAAGAATATATCTAAATACAAATAAACATAAGGCATAAATAACTACATAAAAATACTACTAATAACACTAAGACGAGTATTTGCAACTTCATTGGAAATTACATAAATAATCCGACCGTTAAGTGTAGTAATCGATATGTTGTGTCGTTTATCGATCATCGAATCAGTGATGCCGTGAGAGAACGGGCCAACTATATTGTGGGACAGGGACAACGATAAATGATATAAAAAAAATTGAACTGTCAAACGTTTGTGTTGTTCTTAGTCTCGAAGTACATGTAATTTTTCTTATTTTGTTTATTTATATTATTACTATTTTTTTTATTTTTCTTTCTTTTAGATGTATGACGGATATTAGGGCATTGGAGTACGGCCCTCATGGGGAAGGTGCCCGTAACATTTGCCCAAAACAGAGAAAGCTGGCAATAACGCTCAGAAAAAGGCCGCTGCCGATAAGGCGGGGCCTGTGAATGAGCAACCCGAAACGTCGAGGGCCGCTGAACGGCATCGTCGTGAGATGGCCAAGACCAAGAGGGAGGATTTCGGGTCAAAGAGGCTTAGGTCCTCAGAGGACTCGAAAAATCCCCCCAAAAGGTCCAAGTCAGACACGGGTGTGTCCGGAATTCAATGCAGCTTGCTGTGGTGGATTTTGGAAAGGCAAGTGGTCAGTACTCTCCCGAGTGTTGAGTATTCTGTATCTTGTTTAATTCTGAAGAATCGATCTGATATATAAGACTCCAGAATTGTCGAATACTGCATCGGCAGTTGTTTTTGTAATTTGTGTATCAGTCCTTTGTGCCAGACTTTATCGAAAGCTTGTGCTATATCAAGAAATACTGTAGAGCACACATTTTTCTCTTCAAATGCTTTTTCGATCTTATCTGTGATTCTATGCACTTGATCAATTATAGAGTGCTTATTTCTAAATCCAAATTGGTGTTTTGGACTAGCGATTTTTCATAGATTATTTTTTGCAGGCGTTTTACCAGCATTTTTTCAAATAGCTTTGACAATATTGGTAGTATCGATATTGGGCGATATGAGGTTACTTCGCTTGGTGGTTTGCCTGGTTTTGGGATCATTATTACCTCCGCGGCCTTCTACATGCTTGGCACATATCTCAGCTTAAATGCAGTATTTATAATCTGCGCTAGTTTTTTTAAACCTTTTTGTGGCAATTGTTTTAAGATTTCCCCTGTAATTAAATCAAACCCTGGGGCCTTTTTTATATTTATATTTTCTTTAATTTCTTTGGCAAGTTCTTTAGCTGTTACCGATCGAATTGGTCGATCTTCTTCGCACCTTCCTTCGATTCCTTGGAAACTTTTATCTTCACGGGGTTTGAAGACGTCCTCAAGATAGTCTGCAAAAGTGTTTGCTTTCTCTTGGCTGCTTTTTGCCCAGTTACCTTCTTTGGTTTTTACTGGAGGAATATGGGCAATTGGTCGGTTCATTTTCTTTGTTGCCTTCCAGAGCGAGTAGTCGGTACTAGCATCATTTGTAAGACTGCTAATATAAAAATAGAGAACAAATTCAAACAGTATCTAATACATTTGACTAAATTTAGCGAATAAGAAATTCTTTTTTATATATATAAATTATTATTACTATGCAGTATAGCGTAACAGCGTTTTGATTTCTTCATGGTTGAAAGCAAGGAGCCAAATTTTCGTTAATTTTATAAACGTGCGGAAATTTCTTATGGACCGAATTTCAAATAGCAAGGAGTTAAAAAGTTTACTTCAATGGAGTAGAAGTTTCTGTAACTAGAAGTGCGAAACGAAGGTAAATTCACAACGAAGTTCGAATAGCTTCGTAAGCAGTGAAAGTCAGAGATCGGATCGGATCGGACTTTCCAGATACCCGCCTCTCATAAAAAAGACCTTAAGAACTTTAAAATAATATAAACGACGCAAAGGGAGAATTTTCAACGACCTAAACAGGTCCATAGTGTGAGCTTAACGACGAGAGCTACAAACTTTGCGTATAGCAGATTTTTGAATAACTGTTAATTGTTGTAGCATATTAAAATATGCGCCACCCCAACTGCAGAGTCCATATTGCAATCTTGAATGGAATAAGCCGTAATAGACCATTTTCATTGTGTCAGAAGAGCAGTACTTTTTTAGACGAAAAAAACAACGAGTAGAGGAAAGAAGAT
This sequence comes from Chalcosyrphus nemorum, assembly GCA_949716465.1. Classification (NCBI taxonomy): domain Eukaryota; kingdom Metazoa; phylum Arthropoda; class Insecta; order Diptera; family Syrphidae; genus Chalcosyrphus; species Chalcosyrphus nemorum. The sequence continues at coordinate 40,053,725 of OX454334.1, forward strand.
TTTTTTTCAAAACAGAGATGTTCGCGGACCAGTTAAAATGTTGGTCAATAGTAACATCAAGGTACTTAAAACTGTCAACGCTTTCAATTTTGAAGCAATTAGGACTGCAATCTGCGTTTCTATTGAAAAAAGGAACATTTTGAAAGCTGCAGATGTTGTTCGACAGCTTATGACTAGCACAATCATAGGAATGAAAAACTACTCCTGTTCAGTAAGACTGAAGTACATCAGTTTAGTTTTGCTACTAACAATAAGCCTGTTTTCTGCAAACCAGCATCTTAGTAAAAAAAAAGTCATGGCTTATGTTATAAATTAAATCTAAAGGACTAACTGCACAATAAGCAATACCAAGGTCATCGGCAAATGCTTTAGTTTTACCCAAAAACGGAAGTGAAAATAAGGAATTTATATATATTAGGAATAAAATTGGACCAAGTACGGAACCTTGGGGTACTCCCAGGTTATTCGTTTTAGGACTGCTTATACTGCTTCCAACTTTAACTCGCTGTATTCTATCTTTAAGATATGACTCAAACCAATTGTAAATGAATCCTCTGAACGCCTTGGTAATGTCGACAAACAGGCCAGCGCAGAATAGTTTATCATCTAAACCTTTATATTAAATGGAGCAGAAGTCCAGTAGAGCATCCTCAGTGGAATGACCTGTCCGAAAACCAAACTGTAGGGGACTAAAAAAAATCAAAATTATTAAGATAGATAGGCTAAGATTCTCGTTTTAACACCTTTTTCAAAAACTTTGGAAATAGTAGACAACAACGAAATTGGGCTATAATTGGATGTGTCTGATATATTACCCTTTTTAAGTAATGGAATTACTATGGAGTATTTCAGATCAGTGGGAAAAGTTCCAGACATAATGCTGAAACTAAAAAGGTAAGACAAAATATCTACTAAATTGAGACCAATATTCTTTAGAACCAAATTCGAGATCTCATCACTACCACACGAATTAGAGTTAAGCAGAGAATTAATAGTTTTTAGCAATTCAAATCCTGTGAAAGCCTCAAAAGCGAAACTATTTCCAAAGCCATTGCATATAGTAACAGGCTTAGTGCAACTGAACAGCTATCTTAAAAAGAGGATTCTCCGATGGAGGAAAAGTAATTGCTAAACTCGTTGGCTATTTCCAAAGGATTCAAAATGTCAGTACCACCGATATTCAGTACGATGGGGTCAGTGTTAGTAGTAACTTTTTGACTAATAATACTGTTAACGACTTGCCACTTCTTCTTAAGATTACCATTTGCCTTTAATATTTTGGAATGATAATACATATCCCGCGCATTAATCACTTCCTTACTCACTTTTTTACAAAAATTTCTGAAGCGACTTTTTAAACTGTTATTCATTGGATGTTTGCAACCCTTTTTTCTCAATTTGTGTCTAATATTTATTTTCCAATGAAGGAAAAGAGTCCGTGTTCAGCCATAAGTGCTTGATACGAATCAGAAACTGAGTTAGAAACTAAAATATCTAAGTTAAAATCACTTAAGATGATAAGATTTCCAGATCGTTCATTTGCCAAGAAGATAGAAAATTCATCTAAAAAACTTGTAGGTGATGATGAATGAAGTCTATATACACAGAAAACAAAATACTTCATTTTGGATATTGCAACACACTTTGATGATATCCGCGCTTCTTAGCTCAAAAACATTAATAGCAGGCTCAAACAAGTTTGAAACAAAAACCCCCGGACTGCAGACTGCGAATATTTTTATGTAAAACGAAAAAAGAATTGCCACAGCCAAAAATTCTACCGGAATTATATCTAATGCTTCTTATAGTGAAGTTGTCGCGCACAAGATCAAAGAAATCATTCATGCCATTGCCCATGAAGAGCAGTCAAATTTTCAAAAGATCAGATTTTCTCATTAAAATATGAGAGTTTTCGAACCATACATATTTGAATTTATTCCCCTTCTTACATCTTTTAGCCCCCAGCGCTGACTATCCACCTTCACGTGGTGCTGGGGCTTGAGTAGGGCCGAGGAGCTCGCAGGATAGAGCTGCTAACCGGCGGATTCCCAGCTCCACAACCCAAGAGATAGTCGAGCCCTAATTCCAGCGGTGGAGCGAGCAACCCGAAAACCGTGCCCAAAAATGGAATCCCTAACGAGCTCCTATAGACGCCCAAGCGAGGTCTGTGGTAATAAATACGTTATCCCGGCATGCCGGGATCTCTGCGGAGATGGAAGAGCAGCTGCTTGCAGATCCATCCGAGAATCACCAGAAGATGGACAGGGTGAGTAAGGTCTCTCCAGGTCTGAGGCGACGACGGTTGTTCCGTAGAGCGACATTCGTCAAAAAGCTTCTAGACGCTAAGGACCCGTCATCACTCTCCGAAAAGGAAAAGAACTCCCTAGCTTGGGCTATCGACACGATAGCAAAGGACGCTCTGACGAGGCCTGCACCTAAACAGAGTGCTCCTGCGAAAAAAGCCACCCGCAAAGGAGCTGCCAATGCTAAGGCAAACCAATGCGGAAATGTTATGAGCCAAGGTAGGGCCACAGAGGCAACTTCGGTATAGAAGAGGAGGGCGGCGGCATACTTGCGGTCGCACGACTTAAGCTCGTCGGAAGGGGTGGTTCTTGCCAACCTCTCTGTACACCACCTACTCAATAACAAAAAAAAAAAAACATGCCATAAAAAGATAGCTAACCTAAGACAGAAGAAGAATCTAAGCCCTAATTCCCTAACATGACTTCAGACGGACAGAGAAGAATAGGAAGGAGTTGTGCTCAAAGACCTATGCCACAACCCAGGAGAAAGAGCGGAATAGGATACGCGAACTAACCCTAACTAAACCTAAGCTAAACTAAAACTATAAATAACCCTTAAACTACCCCTAGCTTACCTTAAAACTAGCCTAACAACAACCTAACTTGCAAACACCCTTTCCACTGTCTCTCCAAGATAATGGTTCGTCAAGAACCCGAAGCATGCCAGATGTTAATGGCTACAGGTTGGCCAGCCCACCCTTAATGTCTAAAGACACCAACCTAACGCCATCTTCTTGGCCAGATGTTGTAGAAGATGACCCCTCTACTTGCTCATGTAGTCACGACTTAAATCTGTCGTAAGTAGAGAAGAGTCTATCTTGCGTCATGTCGTGTCGTTGGTGTACGTAATTGTCTTGTCACGTCATCGTACATCTATCGAAGGACGGCCGATTCATCATCCCACACCCCGATGCGTATGTTCACTTCCTAACTGCACATCCTATTACAGTGGATACACATAAAAATATTTTTCTTCTTGGTTTAAGTCTATATAAAGGGTCCGCCATCTAACGTTTTTTTTTTTCAACTAGTGCTTATTTCGTGAATGGTAACACTTAGCCCATGTCTGATTTGACAGATAATTAGTTTTAAACTTCCGCTGAACGAATATGGTTGTGTATACGCTTGAACAACGCTGGGAAGCATTGCGACATTACTTTGAAAATCAACATCAATTCACCGTCGTTCTCAACAATTGAACATTTCGGAGACACCATTGAAACGAATTTTGCATAAAGACCTTGGTATGACGCCATGCAAAGTCAAATTGGTTCAGGAGTTGAAGCCAACTGATCATCCAATGCGCTTTCGCTTCGCTAAGTGGGCCTGCGATCGACTTAGAGAAGATGCCGATTTTGCCAAAAAAAATCATCTTTTCAGATTAACCTCATTTTGATCTTGGCGGGTATGTAAACAAGCAAAATTGTCGCATTTGGGGCACAGAAAACCCGCACGCATGCATTGAAAAGACGATACACCCAATACTAGTAACTGTTTGGTGCGGATTTTGGTCCAGAGCCATAATTGGGCCATTTTTCTTCGAAAATGAGCAAGGAGTGGCCGTTACAGTCAATGGCGATCTTTATCGGGCCATGTTGAACGAATTTTTGTTCACAAAAATTTAAGAGGAGGATATTGGCAACATTTGGTTTCAACAGGACGGCGCTACGTGCCACACAGCCGAAGCTACACTCGATGTTTTGCGCCCTGTTTTTGAAGATCGCATTATCAGCCGCAGAGCTGATGTCGTTTGGCCACCTCGGAGCTGCGATTTGACACCGTTGGACTATTATTTGTGGGGTGCCGTAAAAGATAAGTGTTATGCCGACAAGCCAGAGACAATTGACGCTTTAAAGGACAATATTCGTGAAGCCATTGGTGAAATACAGCTGCACACAATCGATAATGTGCTTGAAAATTGGACCGATCGTGTAGGCTACTGCATGGCCAGCCGAGGCAGCCATTTGAATGAAATTATTTTCCATTATTAACCAGAAGGATTGTATTTTCAAATAAAAAAAGAAATTTGAGAAAATATTCAGTAGTTTTTTTTTATAGCATTTTCAAAAAAAAAAAGTTATTTGGCGGACCCACTCTTGAAACTAAAAGTAAAAATAAAAAACACATAAAGGAATTCACGAAAAAGTAAAAAAAGTACCGCTTATGTGTTCTTTGTTGTTTTTTTTTTTATTCTCTCAGTTTTATTGTATGTATATATATGTACTTTAACTATTCCTCATGGTTTTTGTGATCCCCTGTCGTCCTGCCGGCAGCACAGAGTGGAAAGACGCCTTCTAGGTGCGCACCAACAGGTGCGTCTTCGCGATGTGTAACTCACAAACACAGAACTCTTGCTTTTTGGTTTTTTTACACTAAATTATATTACTAACACTAACACTATATAAATTAAGAAAATTCGGTGTGCAAAACAAAAACAAGGTTAACTAAAAGTAAATTAAACTAAAAACTAAATTAAAATCCACAATTCATTCATATATATAAAACAAGCACTACTTGTGAAAGTAGTCTCTTATTCGCCTTTGGATATGTATATAGGCTCACTACTGTAGGCCGGTATATTAGACCACGACTGTAGGCTGGTATATGTGGCTAGTGCTGTGCTCTACAGGCAGTGGATCACCTGGGGCTTAATTTCCCCTTTTTCGTTGGTTGCAGGAAATGGTGTCGGCAAGGCGAGAGTTTTCCGTTTGTCGCTTGGAGCTCCTTACGGCTGCCTGTCATTCCTCCGACTTTGTGCCTAGTTGCAGTCCCACAAAACGGAGCACCGCTTAAAAGGTGGCAGAGGCCTGGGTTAGCTAAGGCGCCCTCGCTGTCTCAGTGCCTATTTAACGCAAAGATATTATATTTCCAAGCATTCCCCAATATGTTGTATGCATACCACTGCGAAATTTTTACTTTTCTTTTATATATATTTTTTTTTTCTTGGGGGCCTATTAAAACGCTCACCGGCTCGATTCTCACCTGGAACTCAGATTCTATTTCATTTCTATACATATAATGTCAAATTTCCTCTTACCTTACTCAACAATTTGATAAAAAAAAAATTGCTTCGCCAATTATAAAAAAAGTTCTTCCTTCAGAGGGCATCGACCGCTCGGTATATAAAAAAAACCAAAAGTGTAGGTCAGGTATCTGCGGCCAATGCTCTCTGGCCTACCAAAATTCAACCCTACCTTCTCTTTATCCCTTTCATCATCTTTGTTCTTGTAAAAATTCCTTTGTTCACCCAGTTCGTCTGCCTCAGTCTCTATTCCCTCTCCTTCTAAGATTTTTTGTCTACATTTCGTCTTTTTTTCGGAGTCGTAGTGTGGAGATTTCCTGTCCTTTCCAGTCGATAAGTCAACACCTAAGTAAATCCTAACTTCTATTCGTGTCTAATTAAGAATATATCTAAATACAAATAAACATAAGGCATACATAACTACATAAAAATACCTCTAATAACACTAGGACGAGTATTTGCAATTTCATTGGAAATTACATAAATAATCCGACCGTTAAGTGTAGTAATCGATATGTTGTGTCGTTTATCGATCATCGAATCAGTGATGCCAGGTCGTGAGAGTACAGGCCAACTATATTGTGGGACAGGGACAACGATAAATGATATAAAAAAAATTGAACTGTCAAACGTTTGTGTTGTTCTTAGTCTGGAAGTGCATGTAATTTTTCTTATTTTGTTTATTTATACTATTACCATTTTTTTTATTTTTCTTTTCTTTTAGACTATGACGGATATCAGGGCATTGGAGTACGGCCCTAATGGGAAAGGTGCCCGTAACAGACGCGACCTCGCAAAAAGAAGAGGCCTTCACCATGTTTTCATGTTTATGTCTTTTCAGCGAAGGATAACTTTGCATATATATATACTACATATACGTATAATGCAACATAGAGGAGTTACACAAAGAACAGAAAACTATTCCCCTTTTGTTCTAGTTGCCTTTTGTGGCCGTAGAATTTGTGTACGTTATGCACACAGTATTGATGTGTGCCAAGAGCCTGCGCCCTGAGATGTCATTTTGACTAGTCGGGTGTATCAATGTTCATCCCTTGGCACTAGAAAAGTGTTGAAGTTGCTAGATACTATATAACATATACGTACTAAAAGATTAACAAATAATTAAATAAATAACAACAATAATAAATAATAATAGTCAAAAACATGGAACATTATATCAAGATAAATCTAGTAAAATCTAAGGTCAAATGGTAACATAACATAATAAAAACCATAACTAAATAAATAGTCTATTAATAGTCAATGTATGAATAAATAAATTTATAAATAAATACTCTATAAAAAAAAATTGGGCAAGTGCGAGGAGGGCCTCGTGCAATAGTGTTCCGGACATTTTATATTGTCATTAAACAGATGGCAATATTATTCATATTCTGCATAGGCACAACTAATACTGGTTTTGATATGAACGATGTAATGCCTAGTACGTAGGTATGTCCTAATAATTTTAACTTGCACTTTCGATATAAAACATGTATTGAATTCGTGCAAGAATTGGAACTCGAGATATTAAACAATTCTGAAATTACGTTGACAGAAAAGCTCGTTATAGTGTGTCTGCCGATTCTGTTTGTCTGTCTGTATGACGAGTGAATCAATTTACTCTATACTATGGAGCTATTGCATTGCCACTAAAGGGGACATTGAAATTTTTGTTTGGATAAAAATGCATGTAACGGTACTTTGCTTGTTAAATGGTTTGAGTAAAGCAAAACACTGGCAATACTTGACATGCGACATATAGAGTTTTAAAAATTAAAAAAAAATATTTTTGAAAAAAAAAAAATAAATTAAAAAAAATTTTAACTTTTTAAACTTATTTAGTTTTCAAAAGCAGCATAGAGCTAACATATACGATCCATTCGTGCAAATGACTTCGTTTTTGAAAAATCGAATTCGAATGCAGTAGCAGCAAGAGAAGAGCTTATAGGGAAGTCCATGCGCTTTTCTAAGATCCGTAACTCAGAAACTACGTAGCGGATTTGGATGAAACTTGAAACTTGAGCAAATCGTAGTATCAAAATGACCTACTGTAAAAATTATTTGGATAACATAAAAACTGGGGGAGATACAGTGGGGTAACTAGATGCCCCATTTTTTTAATTTTTTTCAGAAAATATATAAAATATAGGAATTTTCGTATTGTTTTTACAATCTACATGAAATTCTACGTATCCCCATTTTTTTTTCATATTTTTACCATTTATGGTCTGGCCGCTAGGAGGGGGGGGGGACAAAATTTTTTAAATGTTTATCGAGCTTTTTTGTTCAACAAATTTTGCCAGAAAAAAATATTTCTTACATATATGGAGCCCTTGCAAAATTCTCTTTAATTTGATATGTCACATGATGGGCAACAAAATAATTTTTTTTTGCCCTTCATACAAAGTGCCCAAAAAAGGGCTCCCAAAATGAAATTCATTACCATCATCTTGTGCAGGCTTCTACATAATGTATACAAAGCGAAAGTTTCAGCTCTCTAGGTCTAACGGTTCAAAAGTTACAGGACTGTGACAGACTGACGGACAGACGGACAGACGGACAGACGGACAGACGGACAGACGGACAGACAGACACCGTATCAAACCCATAAGTGTTCCGTCTTACCTTTTAAGGTCCGGAACACTAATAAATAAAGGTCTATAAATAAATAAGTAAATAAATAATCCATACATAAATGCATAAATAAACAATCTATAAATAAATATCACAGATAAACTAGCAACAGCAGGTATGAGTGCGTCATATAGTCTTATTTCTCTACACATGTAGGTCTTTTGCGTGAAATGCGCCAACCTCTAAGGTTCCCTACTTCGTACAGCGAATTCCCCACGGGTCTTAAAATTATGGACTTGAGGAATTTTTGCCCAAGCTTGTCGTTGTTCTCCTGTGACTTGACAATTTGTTTAAAATTCATTTCATTTTTGTTGATGACGTCTATCTCACCGTCTCTAGCCATCTCAAGTCTTCTGAGTAGCTCATAGGTCATTCTTGGATCATAGGGAATCCGAATACTTAGTAGTATGGTTCGAACGTTGTCGCGTCGTGAACCACACTCCTCAGCGAAAATGCAGCATTGCTTACTTGCATGTCCCAATTCTTCCAAGGTATGACCGAATCTTTGTCAAGACTGACCGATTAACTCTCTCAGAAGCATTCGCCTGTGGAGAGTATATTGCGGTGCGGACTTGTTTAACACCATATTTTGACAAAAAGCTGGAAAACAATTCAGATGTAAACTGTTTTCCGTTGTCTGAATGGACATATTCTGGGACACCAAAGACATGAAATACATTTTCTTCTAAATACCTAACTACCTCAGCTGCTGTTGCTTTACGAATAGGCCTTAAAAATACATATTTACTAAAATGCTCAAGTACAATAAAAATATGTGTATGTCCGTTTCTAGTCCGAGGGTATGGTCCTAGAAATGTAAAGCCTTTGGAAAGGTCGTTCTGTTATTGTTTGTTGTCCCATTGGTGGTCGAGAGATAATATTTAGGGGTCATCCACGGCCAGAAGTACTTCTGCTTCAATCTGGATAAGGTCTTATTAGTACCTCCATGACCTGCTGCTGGAGAATTGTGGGCCGCTTTCAAGAGACTCACATGCAACCCCTTTGGCACCCAAAGTCTCCATGCCCAGTCTTCTTGTATTGGATCGCCAGTCCGTATGTCTGTTCGTTTGTAGACAAATCTATCAGATATGCATACGTCAGGTAGTTTGTCCTTGTTCTCGGTAATCGTCTTCCTCAACTCATCATATTCCTCCGAAGAAGACCATGGTGAATTGAGATCAACCTCAAGAATTAAACTCTCGGGCATGAGCTCGTCCATATGGACGCGTGAGGGCGTGTCAGGGACCACATTTTGGGAACCCTTTCTATGTTCGATCACGAAGTCGTAGCCCTGAAGTTTCAGACTCCATCGAGCTAGTCGACCTGACAAATCTTTCTGGGTCATCAGCCACTTCAGACTTGCGTGATCTGTGATTATAGTAAAAGGTAGACCCTCCACATAGGCCCTGAACTTCTTCACAGATAAAATGGCCGCATAGCACTCAAGTTCCGTGACACTGTAATTCCGTTGTACGGAAATTAGTTTCTGGGACATGAATGCTATCGGTTGCTCATTTTTCTCCGCATCCATCTCTAGGAGCACACTTCCCACATCATAAAGCGCCTATACCAACCCGTCATACCTAGAAACCTACGGAGTTGCTTGGGAGTCTTTGGAATTGGCAAATTCTCGACCGCTGCTACCTTATCCTTATCGGTTCGTAGACACCCATCGCCAACAATATACCCTAGATACTTAATTTCTTTGTAACAAAATTTGCTCTTGTCCACATTAATTGTTAACCCTGCTTCCCTTAGACACTTAGCTACTTCCAAGAGCACTCTGGCATCTGACTCAAAATCTGGAGAGCAGACCAAGAGGTCATCGAGATAGACGAAGACATGCTCTTTCAGACGCGATGGTATGACTTTGTCCATAAGCCGACACATTTTCTGGGCAGCGTTACACAGTCCAAACGGCATAACCGTATACTGATATAAAGGCCGACCAGGGACTCTGAATGCTGTCTTCTGCCTTTACTTGCGCTCCAGAGGAATCTGCCAGAATGCGCCTTTCAAGTCTATACCTGAAATAAAATGAGTGTCTTGAAGACGACTCAGCAAACCTTTTATGTGTGGAAGCGGGTAGGCATCCTTCTTCGTCACCGCATCCACTTTCCTGGAGTCTAGGCATAGTCTATTTTTACCAGGTTTTCGCAACAGTACCACTGGTGAACTGTTGCTTTCTTCGATGACGCCAAGGGAAATCATCCAGTCAAGCTCGTCATATAAAAGCTTTTGTATTGCTGGGGACACTGGGTAGTGTCTCTGTTCTATGGGGATCTGTTCATCTTCCACCTCTATCACGTGCTCTTTCAACTTGGTCTTGCCCAATCCCAACTCCACAAATGATGGAAACTGCCGTTTGATCTTTTCGAGCTCTTGGGCCTGTGCTGGAGAGAGTGCCTGGACTGGTGACCATTCGGCTGTCGTCGATGGAGTGTCTAGTTCGCTAACTATATCTGGAGCTACTCTGAGCGTACTCCAAAAGTCTACCCCTAAATAGAGACACTGTTGCAGGGTGAGTACTACAAATAATTCTAATTGATGAGACTTGCCACCCCAGGACACTGTCGTCTTAATCGTCTAGTCATTGCACATTTCGCCTTTAGCCTCTTTATTTTGTTATGCTTTCTTCTACTATTTGGTCTCTCTAAGCTTGCTAACTCCTCTCCAAAAATTCGTTTTCTCGCCGCCTCGTACTCTTGAATTCGAACGTGCAAGCTTTTGTGTTGAGGAGGTCCCGTCTTCGTGGAGGTGTCATGACCTTGTAGGTCCCTCTTAAAGATTCGGACGTATTGTCCTGACTATCCGGGAAATTCTTTTTGATCGGCTGGTTCGTCCAGGTCGTACTGCCGATTCTCATGTTTCCCTGACACTGTGCACAGCGGAAACTCAAATTATTTTGTCAACAGCTGAAGCCTGTAAGGTTGTGGAAAGTAGAGGGACGCGTTGGGCGATTCCCTCTACTATTTCTATTCGTCTCGGACCTGTCTGTGTTGCTTGCATTGTTAAAAATTGAAATATGTTCAATATTTTTCCTACTATTTTGCTCTTAATGCTCTTAATGCCTAATACAAATGTTTAAATTTACATACATACATGAATTTTTCTAAAACTTGCATTCACATTGAATTATTTATATATACTTTTTTTCTGCGTATAGCTTTCGTTGAGTTAACACTATATAGTACATAATAAATACTATTTAAAGACATCCTTATCATGTAATTAGTTATTCCTCTATCAACCGTTCAATAAAAAGCTGAACTTTTAACGTGCTTGGAAGTCAAGTATTTTATGTTCGGGTATATGTATTATCGAACATTTTTCACATTTGGTGCCGAAACCCGGGACTTCCTCGTAGAAATTTTTCGTACTCAGCTTTGGTATAACCAGAAAAATGGAGTTATTAGCACGTGCCGGTTTCTGTAGTCAGGTTACAAACTTTGTTAACGAGACGGTCGAGTTTTTAAAAGAAATCGAAAAGTGCACGTCAGATGATCCTTCTAAGGTAGAGTTGGAAAATATCGAAGAAGATATTTCTGTGTTATTGCAATGGTTGACTACAGCAAACGATAATTTACGGGCGATAAATTCAGATATTTGTTTAAAGGTTATAGAGGACAAAAATCCAGAAAAGATCACCGAATACGATGATCAAGGGTGCTCTTACACGTTTGCGCTTAAACAAAGTTCAAAAGCGGTATATATGGTGACGATCAATTAAATGAATCAGCAGCTTCCACCCACCCTAGACGCGTAAAATTGCCATTATTGCCTCTGAAAAAGTTCTATCGGGTAATGCTCTAAAGGCTATCGCAGGATTTACTCCTAGCGACGCGTGTTATGATGGTGCCATATCTCTTTTGCAAGAGGATTTCGGCGATAATGAAAATCTAATTGATAAAAACATGCAGAAATTAATGATTCTACCAAAGGTTAACCAAAAGTCAGATGCAGGAGGATTACGACAATTGTATAATTCAGTCATATCATGTAGTCGTTCCCTCACCGCTCTTGGTGTCCCTTCATCACACTTCTATATAAAGTATCTAAAAACTCAACGAATGACGATCACCAGAGTACTGCTGCTGCGCTATTTACTACCTCTCAGAATGAACAGTGTTTTTTCTGCAATGCTAGTGATCATAGTACAAGAGAGTGTAATTCTGTGAGAACGGTAGAAGAAAAGAAAAAACAATTAAAAGGTGACGGACGATGCTATCGGTGTACATATAAGGGGCATAACGCTAAATTTTGTCCTGTAAAGCAGTTAGTGTGCAAACATTGTAATGGAAAGCATGCAACAACTACATATTTACCAAAAATCTGGCAACCAAAAGAATAAAACGAACGTATTAAATACTGTCATTAATTTGCTAATACCTAGTTCTCCGAAATTAATAGTTTTTTTACAAACCGCGCGCGTTTTTCTTTTTTCTCCAGAAAAGCAGAATGACACATTATTTGTGCGCATCATTCTTGATGGTGGAAGTCAGCGTTCATATATAAAGGAATCCCTCGTTGATAAGCTAAAAATACTATGATAGGAAAAGTAAATTTGAATATAGTTCCTTTTGGCCAGATAAGGAGCTTAACCAGGTAAAATTATACACTAAGAGCACAGACAAAGAATATACAGATGTCGCACGTTCATACAAAAAAGTGGTATATGAAAATGAAATCCACTGAAAAAAAAAGCTTCTTGAAAAGCTTTAACTGCAGGGACAGCAAACTCTATTTTACTCTACTCCTTCAGATCAAATGCATTAATAATCAACATATGCAAAGGAGAAAAAGAAGTATTACTACCGTGTTTCAGTCACAGTTCATGGCGGTGGAGTCTTATGGCGTGGGCGGTTTATTATCATTCAAAAATTATACGTTTTTAAGGTCTAACAAAATTTTATCCAATTAAAACCGAAATGGTGATATAGTTATGAAAAATGAAAAAAACTGTTTTTTTGTCTTTTCTCTTAGAAATGACGACGGAACTTTTCTAACTTTCATAAAATTGTTTGCATTCCGGTTACCCTTTCAGGTGATAACCGTTATTCACAAAAAAAAAAAATATTTTAATCTAAAAGAAATGCAAAAACAGGGGTGGTGATATAGTTATGATATGGAGTGCATGTATAAATATTTTATAGATAATTCAATTCAATATTTAGATTTACGTTAAGTTTAAACATTTTAAATATGTATTTTTATTTAGATATAATATTCAGTTGCTGAAATTTTGACTAAAAGAAAGTTTTTATGCTTTTTTTTCTAGTTTTAAAATTTCTAATACTTTTAAGCTCTTGTGGAATTGTGTTCAGAACTTCAGGCACAATGCATTTCAATTGTCTTCTTTCATAGTTGTTGTAGAATGCTTATCCCATAGAAAGTTACTGTCGATTATGATTCCTAGATACTTGTAGCTTTCTACTATATCTATAGGACAGCTAGTAGAGGTACGGCAAGAATCGTTCCTAAAGTATATTCTTTGTTCGGTAGTCTTAAACTGCGGGTTTTTTATGTGCATCATTTTTGTTTTAGATGCATTGATCATTAGACCATGATCATGACACCATTTCACTGCAGTATCGAACTCATCCTGAAGTATTGTTGTTGCCGTCTGCAAGGATCTGTGATATACTACTACCGCTGTATCATCGGCGTAAGCAAATGTTTTTGCTCGTTTAAAAGTGCGAAGAAGTTCATTGGCGTATAATATAAACAGGATTGGGCCTAGTCTTTACGCTTGTGGAACACCGTAGAGTGCGTGCTCTTTTTGGCTATATGTCTCGTTGATCTTGACACGAAAAAATCTGTTGTATATATATTCCTTCAGCCAATCAGCAATTAATCCCCGAATTCCTATACGTTCCAGAGCATCTATTAGCTTTGAGTGATTAAGCGTGTCGAAAGCTTTACTGAAGTCCATGAATAGGACCAATACGTGGTAACTTTTGTTTAGGTTTTCGTTGATATGGTTTGCGAACTCCCCTAATAGCTTACCAGTGCCTTTATTTTTTTGGAAACCGTATTGACTTTCGTGGATGAGAGAGTGTTTTTCAATCAAATTCTGCAACGTGTTTGTCACTAATTCTTCAAGGCATTTTTCAACTACTGGCAATATTGATATTGGTCTGTAATTGCTGAGTTGACTTTTAGCACCTCCTTTATATATTGGCCTAACCACAGCAGTTTTTAATATTTCCGGGATTTTTGCTTGTGTTAGACTTAAATTTACGAATTTACACAAAATCGGAGCAAAAATTTCCGCATGAGTCTTAATGTCCACTGTACGTATTCCGTCAATACCAGGTGATTTATTTTCGCCAAGCAAACCAATTCTTCTAAACATTTCAGAGACATTTGTTTCTTGAATAAACACTGATCTGTCTAATCGTCTATTTGAGTGAATCAATGTAATCGAGTCGCAATGGTGCACGATGGTTATAATCTGTTCGCTAAAGTTTTTTGCACATTTGCTAGCGAGACTATTCAGATACATTTGATTGAAATTCTTAATTATAGTTTCATCAACGCTAGGTTTTTTCCTCCCATTATTTCATTTATTAGCATCCAAGTTTTTCGGGAATCTGATTTTATTTGGTCGAATTTAGGTTTGTAAAAGAGATTTTTTCGCTGTTATTTCTCGGTTCAGTTTCGAAAAGTTTTATATTCCAGTTCATAGGTCTTGCTCAATCTGTTATTTTTCCACCTTCTGTATAGTTTATCCCGTTTTTTTACATTTAACGATTAAGTCATGCGACATCCATGGGTTATGCTTCCTTCTATTTTTTATTGTTTTTGTTGACGTCGAGTTTTCATATATGTTCTTCATTTTATCGATAAGTTTCTGATAAAGACAGATTGTATCATTTTCTTCAATCACTTCTTCCCAATTCGTTTCAACAATTAATTCGTTTACCTTAGAGTTACAAATAGATGAGATGCTGACCTGTTTTTCTTTTATATCTGATTGTTGAGAATTTGCAAAATATAAGATTGGGTAATGATCTGTGATGCAGCTTTCAATCACCGCCGAGTTGATTTGGTAATCTGTTTCATTATTTAGGATGTGATCAATTTTCGATTTTGAGCCCGTCGATAGATCTACCCTCGTATGCTCTGTAATGACATTAATTTATCCCAGTGACGCCAACATTTCTAAATATTCGTTTACACCATATAAATCCAGATCTTTAAGATTGATATTTATGTCGCCCATAACTAAAATTTCGTCTTTTCCTCCGAACTGCTCAATGTTGCTTCCGAATTCTTTGATAAAGGCTTTTTTTTACTAAATCCTGGTGGTCTATATATTCCAAATACATATTTAAATTTATTGTTTTGCACCAATCGAATTTGAATATTTTCGTATGACACGGTTTCAGATGTAAGTCGTATGTATTCTAATAGTTTTCTAATTAACAATAAAATTCCACCACCTCTTCGTTTTTCTCTATTTAAAAATTCAGTTTGAAAGCCATCTAGACTGTAAAACCCTTTTTCTTCTTCTTCTATATTTGTTTCAACTTTTATTTATTTTTTTATAATTATTTAGTCTGTAAGAGATGTTTATACTCTGATTGATGAAACAAACTAAACTAAACAAAACAATGAAGCTTAAGCCGCTAAAGATATTGAAAAAAGATCTTCAATTTTATGACTATTGGACCTATGAAACCCAAAGGGTCGTAAATACTCGCAATACTATAATTTTTAATATACTAAGAATGCGGTTTACTCGCATATTCAAACAAAAGTCATCCCAATTCTTACGCAAAGATCTTATGTTAAAACTTGAGCAACAGCATATATTTTTTTTAAATTCATTTATGTTGATGTCGCTAAAACCATCCATTACCCTACAATTCAAATCAATATGTAAGTCATTGTTTCTATATGTGTTCCCCATTATGATACCAAGATTTTTGGTGTTTCTTTTTGTTTATAAATACTCTTATTATTGTGTGCGTGTAATTTTGGTCATATCATCAACGGAACTTATTAATATCAGTTGCGTACTCTCATTTTGTCTGGCCAATATTCTTTCCGCACTCTCCCACACAAATCTCCAATTTTCTTGTCTCGCTTTCTGCTTTGCCATCCACATCAAGTGTTTGTTATGTCTGGTCAGCTGATTATTGACATACACCGTAGCATCGGGCAAGGCTGCGCACTGGGCAGTTGTTGATGTTTTGTATTACAGCTTGTAGTTTGATGGATCGAGCGGGGCGAGTTTGTTTGACGAATTGCAGTTTCGTTATACTGGATGCGAATGCTGCAATTATTGTGGATCTGTCTGGATTTTCTGTTTTCGTTCGATATATATCGGTGATATCAGTGTTGTTTATCTCGCAGTTAATAGTTTTCCCTATTTCCTTTACAATTTCTATTAGGTTTTCCTGCGGGGAATATTTTTTTATATCTATATTGTTTTTAATCAGTTTTCTATTATTACGTCCTTTCTTTTATTACTCTCTCTGAGATCGTTAAGTTCCTTTTTTATGTTTTCTATGTCCGGTATTACACGCCGACTTACTTTGCGTCGCGTTAATCGTGAATTCTCTTTTGAAGAGTCATCCTGTAAGTCTTGTGTTATTACACGTCGACTCTTTATTCTTATTCACTGCACACACAAAACGAAAATAAACTCATTATCCGTCTATCTTATCACTGCACACACGGAACGAAAATAAAGTTGAATTGAAAAACTACGAAGAAGAACAAAGAGAAACAAGAAAAAGAGTCGATGAAATTCTACCCGCGACTCACAGGGCTGGTGTTCTTCCATCTCATCTCCTTTCTCTCTTCCACTTATGGAATTTCAAAAAAGTCTAGACTCATAAGTCGGCGTGTAATACCGGACTATGAGGTTGTTATTTTTTTCATGTTTGTGTTGAGTTCATCGTACTTTGCCGCTAGATAATCACAGCTTGCCGTAATTTCTTTGATTTCCCCTCCCAGTAAACGCAATTCCGCTAGAAATGCTGAGTTACTGTCAGCTGAGATGTTGATAGCTGTGTAGTCGGGGCTGCTAAGCTCTCTCATCCTCTTTGACGGTTGTTCCTGTTGGGGAAAGCTGAAGAAACTAATTTTTACAAGGAATCGGTTTCTGTTATGGAAGGAGCTTTTATGAACTTGAGGAAGTGTTTCTGTTCTGTTCCTTGTTTCTGTTTTCTATGAGGTTGTTTTTTTTCATGTGTGTGTTGAGTTCATCGTACGTTGCCGCCAGATAATCACAGCTTGCCGTAATTTCTTTGATTTCCCCTCTCAGTAAACGCAATTCCGCTAGAACAGCTGAGTTACTGTCAGCTGAGATGTTGATAGCTGTGTAGTCGGGACTGCTAAGCTCTCTCATCCTCTTTGACGGTTGTTCCTGTTGGGGAAAGGTGAAGAAACTAATTTTTACAAGGAATCGGTTTCTGTTATGGAAGGAGCTTTTATGAACTTGAGGAAGTGGGTAACAAACGATCACGAGGTACAAAATATTTTAGGAGAGAAGCCAGATGACTCTGAGTTTACTGTATTAGGCATAAAGTGAAATATTTGCAGTGATGAGTTGTCCATTAATAGTAATGCTAGCCAATTGAAAGACCTCACTAGACCAACAAAACGCAATGTCCTGCAATCTATTGCGAGTATTTACGACCCTTTGGGTTTCTTAGGTCCAATAGTCATAAAATTGAAGATCTGTTTTCAATATCTTTGGCGGCTTAAGCTTTATTGTTTAGTTTAGTTTAGTTTAGTTTATTTCATCAATTAGAGTATAAACATCTCTTAAAGACTAGATCATTATAAAAAATAAATAATAGAGTAGTGTAGAGAATACAAAAATTTTACGTACATTCAATATTTACAATTTGTAATGACCGGTGCTGAAAGTGGTAGAAAGCAAAACAAACAGAAGTGGTGAATTTTCTTGAACGTATTTATTATTGAGTGATTATTCCTAATAGATCACGTCCACGCTGCTCGATGATCTGCAACAGACTTACTCGCGTAGCCGAAGTTGTGAGCGAGAGAGCGCATCGTGGGTGACGAGAGTGCTATGTAGTAAGGCGAAGAGAAGGTGAACGGCGAGAGCTAAACTCGACCCACATCCCTCCGATTTTTTTTAGCTTCGGCTTCGTCGAAGAATCCTCGGTCTGAGCATCATCAGCCACGTTACCTTCAGCTTCACCAGGTGAGAGACCGTGAGTGTCCTCAGTTGTTGATTGTTCTAAAGCAGTCTGAGATGGAATTGGAACCTTCTTTACATGGGTTACGTTTCGTCTGAAGGACTTCCCGTCTTCTCCTCGAACCACTACTTCGCTCGGGCTTCGTTCGACTACTTCGAACTCGGTTGAGTCAAAAGTCGGCGTTAATTTGTTTAGGGGAACCAGATTACGAAGCAAAACCTTATCGCCTACCGCAATTTCTCTTTCTTTTGCCCTCCGGTCTCTGTCAACCCTTTCTTTCCCCATATGTTTGTTTATTGCGTCCAAGTCTCGCGCCTCTGAATCCAAAATATCTTCGTTTATACCTTGTACAGAGGGGATCTTGTCTCTAATTGTTCTGTTTTAAAGAAGCTTCGACGGCGACTCCCCGGTCGTACCTTGTGGTGTAACGTTGTACATTAAGGTGCATTTTTGTACTTCCCTTTTATAATCTACTCCCTTTTCGAGGGCAATTTGAAGTCGCTTCAGAATCGATCGATTCATATTCTCCACCTCGCCGTTCGCCTGAGGCCAATAGAGGGACGAGGTGATTAATTTAATATCAAATAACAAACTGCCGAGCGTTGTCCGCCTTTATGGACTTAGGGTAGCCTAACCTGCAAATTGGCAATGATATCCGCTGTTGTAATTTTCTTCATAAACTTCGTCTCCTGATATCGGGAGTAGTAATCAATGATGACAAAAATGAAATCGTGGTTAGGTAATGGACCCAATAAGTCCATTGCTATACATTGCCAAGGTCCGTCTGGGAATATATGTCGTTGCATGCGAACTGGTGGTGATGGTTTTGACACTACTTCACGAATGCCTCTGCTTCCCTGCCACCATACATTTGACCGAAGTCTGCGCTTCATGACAGTTTCTCCTGAATAGCCTTCATGCCCTAAGTCTAGTACTCTTTGTCGTAACGCCGCTGGTATGACAATTCTTGATTTTCGATCACTGCACAGACACTGTACTCACAATGGGCATCAAACGAGTCAGTTTCTTCAATGTTGCACAATCTTGATAACGAATCGGCTATGTTCAATTTACCCGCCTGATATATCACTTTAAACTTAAAGGATTGAAGTCTCAGTACCCATCTTTCAATCCGAGCTGGAGGTTTTGACGTCGGTTTAAAAATGGCCTCTAGGGGCTTATGGTCAGTCACAAGCTCAAAAGTTATTCCTGTGAGATAATAATAAAAACGTTCTACAGCCCAAACTAACGCCAGACTCTCCTTTTCGGTTTGTGAATATCCCCTCTCTACAGTAGAGAGGCTTTTGCTGGCAAATGAAATGACTTGAAGGTTTCCGTCTTGAAACTGCAACAGCACTGCGCCCAACGCGACTGAACTTGCATCGGTTATTACACGAGTGCGATTCTTCGAGTTAAAATAAGCCAAAGTAGGAATTTTTGCAAGAGAGTTCTTTAAACGGTAGAACGCCTGTTCTTGTTTTTCACCCCACATAAAGGGAACGCCTTTTTTAATAAGACTCCATAATGGTTCCGTAGCATCTGCCATATCAGGAATAAACTATGTCACAAGCCCCAAAAAACTTCTCATTTCCTCCTTAATGTTTGGCGGTCGGAACCTCAGAATTGTTGTCACTTTGTCAGGGTCTGCGGTAATCCCAGCAGCACCAAGTACGTGACCCAAGAATTTAAGCTCTTGAACTTTCCAGCTAAATTTTTTTTTGTTAAGTGTAAC
The DNA here is from genome assembly GCA_949716465.1 of Chalcosyrphus nemorum. Lineage (NCBI taxonomy): Eukaryota > Metazoa > Arthropoda > Insecta > Diptera > Syrphidae > Chalcosyrphus > Chalcosyrphus nemorum. Next base: position 40,073,600 of record OX454334.1, read on the forward strand.
GTTCATGTTCTTAAAATGCTCAAAACTGCGCTCAATTCCCTGTCATGCTCTTCCTCAGTGAGTCCAAAGACAATAACGTCATCCAAATAATTCAGAGCATTTCGACAAGAAGCCAGCATCTTTTCCATTGTCCTTTGGAAAATTTCAGGAGCTGAGTTTACTCCAAACAACAATCTCTTTTACCGAAATTTACGAGTGATGAACGTTGTGATTTCGCGACTATCCACCGTTAGTTCTAATTGGTGGTATGCATTCTTTAGATTCAACCGAGAGAAATATCTTGCACCTTTGAGCTTCGTCATCAAGGAGTCAAACGTGGGAAGCGGGTAGTTTTCCCGGAGTATTGCTTGGTTTGCCCGACGCATGTCGACGCATAGCCGAATATCTCCCTTCTTCTTAAACACAATCACAATGGGCGAGATCCACGAAGTCGGTCTGTACACAGGTTCGAGTATGTCATCCTCAACTGCCTCCTTTAGTCAACGCTCGACTTTTTCCTCCAACGCAGATGGGATACGACGTAGAGGTTGCTGCACCGGCTTGACTGACCCATCTATCGATAATTGAACCTGTATATCTTTTATTTTTGGATATGGTCGATGTTCCTCAAGATGATTAATGTCAACCCCCAATTGTTTGCCGTTTTTAATTACATAGAACGATGCGATTGCTTCTGCTCGCTGATTCACGCTTATGGGAGCTTCAAAAACTGATATTATTTCAAGCAGATCTTTCCCTGCACACGCTCTGAACCGGTTTGGGGATTCCTTTCGGGTGTTCAGTAATGCTGTCGAATTTTTACATAATTGTTCCCAGTCTTTTTCCCCTATCAAATTGAATCGTGACCCTGAACCTATAAGCATCGACAGCTTACAGCCCCCAACAGAGCAAACAATTTTCCCACTTGATGGCTCGCCTAACTCTTGGGTGATTTCGAAGCAGTCATATTCGCGAACGCCTTCCCTTTTAGTATCCTTTTCCTCTTCCTTTTCTTCATCTATAAACCTTATATTTGACTGCCCAAACCTTTTCCTTTTCGAGCTCAACCTGTCTTCACAATTATTCTTTCGTGTATCTGTCTTTGTTTTACATCTTCTAGCGAAATGTCCCAAAAAACCCACACTTATTGCATTACATTTCTGGCCGGGCAGCCGTTACTATCCCCCAGATGACTTACTCGCCCACATCTCTGGCATTCACTGCCATGACTTGAATATTTCTCTTTCTGCTCAGAGAAAATTTTATTGATCCCACTCGACGACGCTGTATGGGCCATAGTCTCCGTCTGGCTCGCGATTTGCTCATGTACCTGGCATATCTCCATCACCTGGTCTATGGAATGCTCCTTTTCCAGTAGTCGCTTCTTTAGATCCCGTGAAGCCCACACGTCTATAACCTTATCCTTTATATTAATGTTAATAACCTCCTGCTCGGATTTACCGAAAGAACATTTAGCTACCTGATTCCGCAGACGCAAAATAAATTTATTGAAACTCTCCCCATCATCTGGTTTGATTGCCCGAAATAAATGCCTCTCAAATGTCGAATTCCTTAACGGTGAAAAGTATTCATTAAGTTTCGTTACTAAAGTCATAAAGACATTTTCGTCACCAGTGGCCTCCAAGGCGCCAGGGATATTGAAAATTACCTCCTGTAACTGCGGTCCACCCAAGTGAAGCAGCTTGTTTCTCTTATTCACTCCATCAGCAATCCCTTCGGAATCCAAATAAATGGAAAATGATCGATACCATCTCTCCCATTCTGATTGAATCAAAGATTTGTCGATCGTATTACAAAGGAACGGTTTTATCCCCGATTCACTCATCCTTCTTTTCCGGAATGCCTTTGCCTGGAGTGATGCTTTATCTCACTCTTGCTATTCTCTATCCTATTTTAGGAAGAACAATCTACCGTTCGGCCTCGCAATTTAATGCCAATGGTTTACAATTTAATGTAATCCCCTTTTTCCTGCAATTTAATGCGATTACAAAAAAAAATAGTCCAATTTAATGGGCATAACTCACGTCTGTTATCAATCTTCTTATTTGCGCTCATCTACGCACTTTTCTTTCTCTTTTTTTCTGAGTACACTACACACTACAAACAACAAATCTCATTAAATTAGTAATTCACACAATATATATGTAAATCGAGAAAAAAAACAAAAATGCACATGTTTTACCTCGTCGCCAATGTAATGACCGGTGCTGAAAGTGGTAGAAAGCAAAACAAGCACAAGTGGTGAATTTTCTTGAACGTATTTATTATTGAGTGCTTATTCCTAAGTCCACACTTCTCGACGATCTGCAACAGACTAACTCACGTAGCCGAAGTTGTGTGTAGGAGTAGCCGTGAGCCCTTATGTGCGATCTCTTACAATGAAAAGAGAACACAACATAATGTGTTCATACGACACATACGACTCTATGCGCAAGATACATAAATGAGATTTTCCCATAATGCTTTTTTAAACGCGGTCTGGAGTTAATGTCGGTGTCGTAGTGTTTTTCCTCTCCATACTAGTATGAGTTGAAGTACTCGGGTTGACCAGCTTTGCCCTCGTAAAGTAGGTTTTGGTTTTGTTTTTTTGTCAATGGTTATTCAATATATAGGCTTAATTATGGATTTCAAAATTATAAGATACGCAATTTTGCATTCTAGAACATATAATTGAACTTTTTTGCTGTACTATGACATCGTTGTATATTATATTTGATGATTTTAAGTTTTATTCTAAAACATTTTTGTGTGCTGAAGTCTGTAGCAAACGGTCACACTAATGATGAAGTCAAACTAAAGGGAGGGATGTGTACATTTTTTTCGCATGTAGTTTTAAAGGCGATCTGGAGATGAATTGTTATCAGTTGTTGGATAACTTAAATCGGAAAAATAACGGGTGTCACGTGTGTAAGGCACAATGAAGTATGCAGACCGATATAATTCATCGTACGATAGACAAAGTTCTAATATGCTTATAATAAATGATAATGAAAATAATGATTAACTTCTATTATTTTTTTTTCAAATATGTCCTGGAAGACACACTGTCCAGTGGAATGTTATTAATGGCATAGTTAAACGAAACAGAAGTAAGGGATCTAGAGAGTGTGAAGCATTGGCACTTTGAGGTATTTAAGAGCAAATTATTTATCACACACCATTCGTCAACAGCATTTAAATCTTCTTGCAGAAGCTTACAATCGTTATAAGATTTTATTGCACGCTAAATCTTTAAATCATCAGCAAACAAAAGACATTTAGAATGCTTGATGACATTCGGAAGATCATTGATAAAAAGTACAAAAAGCAAAGGACCTAAGTGGCTACCTTGAGGTAAGCCGGAAGTTACTTTAATAGGTTTAGACAGACTGTCATTAATTTTCACAAGTTGGACACGATTACACAAATAAGACAATCCACAGAACTAAATTCGTGTGAAAACCTAAACAATAAAGTTTCCTAATTAACGTTTTGTGGCTAACCCTATCGAATGCTTTAGCAAAATCAGTAAATACCACATTCGTTTGCGGACCGACCTCAAAGTTTTTTATAACAAAATTGCAGAAAAGTGACAAGTGTGTGCAAGTAGATCTTCCCTGAATAAATCCGTGCTGATGACTTGAAATACAATTTTTTACTGCAGATGTGATCTTGTTCGTAATTAACTTTTCAAACAATTTAGGTATAGAAGGAATTTTACAAATAGGACGGTAATTGCAGACATTTTGTTTTGAACCGGATTTGTATATTGTAACAACATGCGATACTTTCCAAATATCTAAGAAATTACCAGACGCAAGTGATTTGCAAAGGATAAGATAAAGTGGAAGAGAAAGAGAAGTTGCGCAATTTTTTAATAAGATAGGTGGAATGCAATCCGGACCTTCACTTGATATTCCTTTAAGCTTGATATTCCTTTGAGCTCAGTAAGAAATTGCAAATTACCCAGATCAAACATATATTCCAAGTTTGAAAAAGGGTCGGGGCCATCATTAAGGCTATAAACTGAACTAAAATAGTCCGCAAAATAATCACAAATAGTTCCAGTGTCCTCGGATGAAGAGTTCTTAAAATACATAAGGTTTGGCAACCCATTAGTGTTTCTTTTGGAATTAATAAAATTCATCAACAAAACACATCAAATCAACATCACATTCCTTTTGACAGAGTAGATACCAAGACTTTACTTCCATATTCGATTTATCTCTCCTAAAATGCTTATAGGCCTTATTTTTCTTATTTTTTTAGATTCAACAGCCTCCTATTAAACCAGACTGGTTGTCCACTTAACACATTTTCTTTAATTGGCACGAAAAGATCAATAAGAGAGATTAAAATTGAAAAAAAAGTGTCATACATAGTTTTTAAGTCTAAAGATGGTAAAATATTATTCCATGATACCGATTGCAAATAATTGCTCATTGCAACAAAATCAGCTTTATTGAAGTCTTTGCGAAATTTGTGAATACTAGAAGTTCTCTGATAATGATATATTGAGAAATCTACTATAAAGGCATTATGAATGGGAGAATCAGCTTATTCAATATTAACAACTAATTCTTTATCGACAAACATAAGATCAAGAACATTATCAAAACTGTTTTTGTTAGGATTAATCTGAACTAAGTCATACTGACCAAAAAGGTCTATAAGTTCGATTTCTTTCTCACTAATTACATTAAGAGGTGATAGATAACTATCAAATTTATTCAACTCCCATAAAATATCCGCCATGTTGAAATCACCGGTGAACATTACATGTTGATGTGGTTTTAAATTATCAAATAGAGTTCGTCAATTATCATAATGTAACTTATAAAGTTCTAAAGGGCTACCAAGAGGAAAATAACTAGCAATCAGAAAAAGATCGAAGTCAGGTGAAAAAGAAATTTTTAAAATTAATTGATCCACATCAAATTTAGTACGAGGTGTCAGGTTTTTAGAAGGCAGCTCGATTTGTCTGCAAAAGAAACAACTACGAACAGCAATCAGTATACCTCCACCCCTGAATAAACCTGTAGTGTTCACGCAGCGATTTTTGCGAAATACATTAAAAGAAGATGGAAGGGAGAGTATTTGCGACTTCTGAGGTCTGCTCATTACACGGATGCAGTAATATCGAAAACCGTTCGGGAAGGCGACGTCATTCTTGTTCATGACCAGGCTACTTCCTTTTGCGCCTTCTTCGTCACTCGATGAAGCCACCTGTTCGTCATGTCCTGTTCCATCTCGCCTCCCAGTAGTACGTATAAGTAAGTGTTTTCTTCGCAGATTGTCCTGACAGTTTCGTTGTTCCAATCCCGTTTGAAATATAAGTTGATCGCGTCTTCCGTAGTTAGTCGCCAGGTTAGTCATCTCATCTGTGTTTATTTCTCTGGTTGTCTTCCGTATCGTTGTGTTGTCTTGCGTAATCCGTTGTACGTTGTAAGTTGTCCGGTCTTCGCTAAGGTCTTCCGTATTTACAGGCGTATTGTACTCCTCGGTCGCACGTTCTTTTTCCATTCTCGCCTTGCCGCGGGTTTTACGTCCAGGTTGCACTCCTGAACCGCCTGTTCCCTTGGGGATCGCGCCTTTGTTTAAACCAACCATGTTGTTGGTTATACCTATCACACTGCGCTAAGGTAATAATAAAAAAAACAAAGCTATCATAGAAACTCTTATATTATAGTATATCTTAAAATCAAAAAAAAAAATGTGTGTATGTTTACTAAAATTCGTTGTTGCATGTGTAAATAAGTTTTTTTTATACTATGTACCGCTTTGATGTGTGAGTCTCTGAACCGGTTTTCCAGTGACCATTCGATAGATGTTAGTTGCGTCCTTAGTTTGTTGTGTCCGTAGTTGTCAAGTTATTCCCTAGTCTATTAAGTCGTGACTGATACTTCAGATAATTGACGAGTGTCGGAAGTAGCCCCTTCAATCCCTACCACTACTTGCCATCAAGACTACTCAATGGTAGGTTGGCCAGGACTTCCGAGAAAACGTCTCACAAGGAATCTGACTAATAGCCTTGATCCCCTGGCAGCAGTTAGCACTGGCCCTATCCACCTTGTCCCGCTCTTCGTCTTTGCATGGACCTCCAACTACCTCACGAAATCCGCTGGCTTTTGCCTACAGATTGGACAGCCATCTTCAGTCCATGCAGAAAGAAAGAGCATCGACAGTCCTTGAGCAAAACGGAAAGATAGATTGATAGAAGAGAAAAGAAAGAAATGTAAGAAAGGAAAAGAAATAAAGATGAAAAATTTCGGTGAAAACTATTTTCGGGTAAAACTCCCGTTGGGCGCCATTGTTATGTGCCAAGGTAGGGCCACAGAAGCAACTTCGGTGTAGGAGAGGAGGGCGGCGGCATGTTTGCGGTCGCTCGGCTTAAGCTCGTCGGAAGGGGTGGTTCTTGCCAACCTCTCTGTACACCACCTACTCAATAACAAAAAAAAAAACATGGCATGAAAAGATAGCTAACCTAAGACAGAAGAAGAATCTAAACCCTATTTCCCTAACATGACTTCGGACGGACAGAGATGAATAGGAAGGAGTTGTGCACAAAAACCTATGCCACAACCCAGGAGAAAGAGCGGAAAAGGATACTAGTTCGCGTATCTAGCTAACTAACCCTAACTAAACCTAAGCTAAACTAAAACTATAAATAACCCTTAAACTACCCCTAGCTTACCTTAAAACTAGCCTAACAACAACCTAACTTGCAAACACCCTTTCCACTGTCTCTCCAAGATAATGGTTCGTCAAGAACCCGAAGCATGCCAGATGTTAATGGCTACAGGTTGGCCAGCCCACCCTTAATGTCTAAAGACACCAACCTAACGCCATCTTCTTGGCCAGATGTTGTAGAAGATGACCCCTCTACTTGCTCATGTAGTCACGACTTAAATCTGTCGTAAGTAGAGAAGAGTCTATCTTGCGTCATGTCGTGTCGTTGGTGTACGTAATTGTCTTGTCACGTCATCGTACATCTATCGAAGGACGGCCGATTCATCATCCCACACCCCGATGCGTATGTTCACTTCCTAACTGCACATCCTATTACAGTGGATACACATAAAAATATTTTTCTTCTTGGTTTAAGTCTATATAAAGGGTCCGCCATCTAACGTTTTTTTTTTTCAACTAGTGCTTATTTCGTGAATGGTAACACTTAGCCCATGTCTGATTTGACAGATAATTAGTTTTAAACTTCCGCTGAACGAATATGGTTGTGTATACGCTTGAACAACGCTGGGAAGCATTGCGACATTACTTTGAAAATCAACATCAATTCACCGTCGTTCTCAACAATTGAACATTTCGGAGACACCATTGAAACGAATTTTGCATAAAGACCTTGGTATGACGCCATGCAAAGTCCAATTGATTCAGGAGTTGAAGCCAACTGATCATCCAATGCGCTTTCGCTTCGCTAAGTGGGCCTGCGATCGACTTAGAGAAGATGCCGATTTTGCCAAAAAAAATCATCTTTTCAGATTAACCTCATTTTGATCTTGGCGGGTATGTAAACAAGCAAAATTGTCGCATTTGGGGCACAGAAAACCCGCACGCATGCATTGAAAAGACGATACACCCAATACTAGTAACTGTTTGGTGCGGATTTTGGTCCAGAGCCATAATTGGGCCATTTTTCTTCGAAAATGAGCAAGGAGTGGCCGTTACAGTCAATGGCGATCTTTATCGGGCCATGTTGAACGAATTTTTGTTCACAAAAATTTAAGAGGAGGATATTGGCAACATTTGGTTTCAACAGGACGGCGCTACGTGCCACACAGCCGAAGCTACACTCGATGTTTTGCGCCCTGTTTTTGAAGATCGCATTATCAGCCGCAGAGCTGATGTCGTTTGGCCACCTCGGAGCTGCGATTTGACACCGTTGGACTATTATTTGTGGGGTGCCGTAAAAGATAAGTGTTATGCCGACAAGCCAGAGACAATTGACGCTTTAAAGGACAATATTCGTGAAGCCATTGGTGAAATACAGCTGCACACAATCGATAATGTGCTTGAAAATTGGACCGATCGTGTAGGCTACTGCATGGCCAGCCGAGGCAGCCATTTGAATGAAATTATTTTCCATTATTAACCAGAAGGATTGTACTTTCAAATAAAAAAAGAAATTTGAGAAAATATTGAGTAGTTTTTTTTTATAGCATTTTCAAAAAAAAAAAGTTATTTGGTGGACCCACTCTTGAAACTAAAAGTAAAAATAAAAAACACATAAAGGAATTCACGAAAAAGTAAAAAAAGTACCGCTTATGTGTTCTGTTTTTTTTTTTTTTTTTTGTTCTCTCAGTTTTATTGTATGTATATATATGTACTTTAACTATTCCTCACGGTTTTTGGGATCCCCTGTCGTCCGGCAGCACAGAGTGGGAAGACGCCTTCTGAGTGCGCACCAATAGGTGCGTCTTCGCGATGTGTAACTCACAAACACAGAACTCTTGCTTTTTGGTTTTTTTACACTAAATTATATTACTAACACTAACACTATATAAATTAAGAAAATTCGGTGTGCAAAACAAAAACAAGGTTAACTAAAAGTAAATTAAACTAAAAACTGAATTAAAATCCACAATTCATTCATATATATAAAACAAGCACTTCACTAGTAGTCTCTTATTCTCCTTTGGATGTGTATATAGGCTCACTACTGTAGGCCGGTATATTAGACCACGACTGTAGGCTGGTATATGTGGCTAGTGCTGTGCTCTACAGGCAGTGGATCACCTGGGGCTTAATTTCCCCTTTTTCGTTGGTTGCAGGAAACGGTGTCGAAGTGTGAAGGCGAGAGTTTTCCGTTTGTCGCTTGGAGCTCCTTACGGCTGCCTGTCATTCCTCCGACTTTGTGCCTAGTTGCAGTCCCATAAAACGGAGCACCGCTTAAAAGGTGGCAGAGGCCTGGGTTAGCTAAGGCGCCCTCGCTGTCTCAGTGCCTATTTAACGCAAAGATATTATATTTCCAAGCATTCCCCAATATGTTATATGCATACCACTGCGAAATTTTTACTTTTCTTTTATATATATTTTTTTTTTCTTGGGGGCCTATTAAAACGCTCACCGGCCCTACCTTCTCTTTATCCCTTTCATAATCATTGTTCTTGTAAAAATTCCTTTGTTCACCCAGTTCGTCTGAATCAGTCTCTATTCCCTCTCCTTTTAACATTTTTTGTCTACATTTCGTCTTTTTTTCGGAGGCGTTGTGTGGAGATTTCCTGTCCTTTCCAGTCGATAAGTCAACCCCTAAATAAATCCTTACTTCTATTCGTGTCTAATTAAGAATATATCTAAATACAAATAAACATAAGGCATAAATAACTACATAAAAATACTACTAATAACACTAAGACGAGTATTTGCAACTTCATTGGAAATTACATAAATAATCCGACCGTTAAGTGTAGTAATCGATATGTTGTGTCGTTTATCGATCATCGAATCAGTGATGCCGTGAGAGAACGGGCCAACTATATTGTGGGACAGGGACAACGATAAATGATATAAAAAAAATTGAACTGTCAAACGTTTGTGTTGTTCTTAGTCTCGAAGTACATGTAATTTTTCTTATTTTGTTTATTTATATTATTACTATTTTTTTTATTTTTCTTTCTTTTAGATGTATGACGGATATTAGGGCATTGGAGTACGGCCCTCATGGGGAAGGTGCCCGTAACATTTGCCCAAAACAGAGAAAGCTGGCAATAACGCTCAGAAAAAGGCCGCTGCCGATAAGGCGGGGCCTGTGAATGAGCAACCCGAAACGTCGAGGGCCGCTGAACGGCATCGTCGTGAGATGGCCAAGACCAAGAGGGAGGATTTCGGGTCAAAGAGGCTTAGGTCCTCAGAGGACTCGAAAAATCCCCCCAAAAGGTCCAAGTCAGACACGGGTGTGTCCGGAATTCAATGCAGCTTGCTGTGGTGGATTTTGGAAAGGCAAGTGGTCAGTACTCTCCCGAGTGTTGAGTATTCTGTATCTTGTTTAATTCTGAAGAATCGATCTGATATATAAGACTCCAGAATTGTCGAATACTGCATCGGCAGTTGTTTTTGTAATTTGTGTATCAGTCCTTTGTGCCAGACTTTATCGAAAGCTTGTGCTATATCAAGAAATACTGTAGAGCACACATTTTTCTCTTCAAATGCTTTTTCGATCTTATCTGTGATTCTATGCACTTGATCAATTATAGAGTGCTTATTTCTAAATCCAAATTGGTGTTTTGGACTAGCGATTTTTCATAGATTATTTTTTGCAGGCGTTTTACCAGCATTTTTTCAAATAGCTTTGACAATATTGGTAGTATCGATATTGGGCGATATGAGGTTACTTCGCTTGGTGGTTTGCCTGGTTTTGGGATCATTATTACCTCCGCGGCCTTCTACATGCTTGGCACATATCTCAGCTTAAATGCAGTATTTATAATCTGCGCTAGTTTTTTTAAACCTTTTTGTGGCAATTGTTTTAAGATTTCCCCTGTAATTAAATCAAACCCTGGGGCCTTTTTTATATTTATATTTTCTTTAATTTCTTTGGCAAGTTCTTTAGCTGTTACCGATCGAATTGGTCGATCTTCTTCGCACCTTCCTTCGATTCCTTGGAAACTTTTATCTTCACGGGGTTTGAAGACGTCCTCAAGATAGTCTGCAAAAGTGTTTGCTTTCTCTTGGCTGCTTTTTGCCCAGTTACCTTCTTTGGTTTTTACTGGAGGAATATGGGCAATTGGTCGGTTCATTTTCTTTGTTGCCTTCCAGAGCGAGTAGTCGGTACTAGCATCATTTGTAAGACTGCTAATATAAAAATAGAGAACAAATTCAAACAGTATCTAATACATTTGACTAAATTTAGCGAATAAGAAATTCTTTTTTATATATATAAATTATTATTACTATGCAGTATAGCGTAACAGCGTTTTGATTTCTTCATGGTTGAAAGCAAGGAGCCAAATTTTCGTTAATTTTATAAACGTGCGGAAATTTCTTATGGACCGAATTTCAAATAGCAAGGAGTTAAAAAGTTTACTTCAATGGAGTAGAAGTTTCTGTAACTAGAAGTGCGAAACGAAGGTAAATTCACAACGAAGTTCGAATAGCTTCGTAAGCAGTGAAAGTCAGAGATCGGATCGGATCGGACTTTCCAGATACCCGCCTCTCATAAAAAAGACCTTAAGAACTTTAAAATAATATAAACGACGCAAAGGGAGAATTTTCAACGACCTAAACAGGTCCATAGTGTGAGCTTAACGACGAGAGCTACAAACTTTGCGTATAGCAGATTTTTGAATAACTGTTAATTGTTGTAGCATATTAAAATATGCGCCACCCCAACTGCAGAGTCCATATTGCAATCTTGAATGGAATAAGCCGTAATAGACCATTTTCATTGTGTCAGAAGAGCAGTACTTTTTTAGACGAAAAAAACAACGAGTAGAGGAAAGAAGATTTTTTTTCAAAACAGAGATGTTCGCGGACCAGTTAAAATGTTGGTCAATAGTAACATCAAGGTACTTAAAACTGTCAACGCTTTCAATTTTGAAGCAATTAGGACTGCAATCTGCGTTTCTATTGAAAAAAGGAACATTTTGAAAGCTGCAGATGTTGTTCGACAGCTTATGACTAGCACAATCATAGGAATGAAAAACTACTCCTGTTCAGTAAGACTGAAGTACATCAGTTTAGTTTTGCTACTAACAATAAGCCTGTTTTCTGCAAACCAGCATCTTAGTAAAAAAAAAGTCATGGCTTATGTTATAAATTAAATCTAAAGGACTAACTGCACAATAAGCAATACCAAGGTCATCGGCAAATGCTTTAGTTTTACCCAAAAACGGAAGTGAAAATAAGGAATTTATATATATTAGGAATAAAATTGGACCAAGTACGGAACCTTGGGGTACTCCCAGGTTATTCGTTTTAGGACTGCTTATACTGCTTCCAACTTTAACTCGCTGTATTCTATCTTTAAGATATGACTCAAACCAATTGTAAATGAATCCTCTGAACGCCTTGGTAATGTCGACAAACAGGCCAGCGCAGAATAGTTTATCATCTAAACCTTTATATTAAATGGAGCAGAAGTCCAGTAGAGCATCCTCAGTGGAATGACCTGTCCGAAAACCAAACTGTAGGGGACTAAAAAAAATCAAAATTATTAAGATAGATAGGCTAAGATTCTCGTTTTAACACCTTTTTCAAAAACTTTGGAAATAGTAGACAACAACGAAATTGGGCTATAATTGGATGTGTCTGATATATTACCCTTTTTAAGTAATGGAATTACTATGGAGTATTTCAGATCAGTGGGAAAAGTTCCAGACATAATGCTGAAACTAAAAAGGTAAGACAAAATATCTACTAAATTGAGACCAATATTCTTTAGAACCAAATTCGAGATCTCATCACTACCACACGAATTAGAGTTAAGCAGAGAATTAATAGTTTTTAGCAATTCAAATCCTGTGAAAGCCTCAAAAGCGAAACTATTTCCAAAGCCATTGCATATAGTAACAGGCTTAGTGCAACTGAACAGCTATCTTAAAAAGAGGATTCTCCGATGGAGGAAAAGTAATTGCTAAACTCGTTGGCTATTTCCAAAGGATTCAAAATGTCAGTACCACCGATATTCAGTACGATGGGGTCAGTGTTAGTAGTAACTTTTTGACTAATAATACTGTTAACGACTTGCCACTTCTTCTTAAGATTACCATTTGCCTTTAATATTTTGGAATGATAATACATATCCCGCGCATTAATCACTTCCTTACTCACTTTTTTACAAAAATTTCTGAAGCGACTTTTTAAACTGTTATTCATTGGATGTTTGCAACCCTTTTTTCTCAATTTGTGTCTAATATTTATTTTCCAATGAAGGAAAAGAGTCCGTGTTCAGCCATAAGTGCTTGATACGAATCAGAAACTGAGTTAGAAACTAAAATATCTAAGTTAAAATCACTTAAGATGATAAGATTTCCAGATCGTTCATTTGCCAAGAAGATAGAAAATTCATCTAAAAAACTTGTAGGTGATGATGAATGAAGTCTATATACACAGAAAACAAAATACTTCATTTTGGATATTGCAACACACTTTGATGATATCCGCGCTTCTTAGCTCAAAAACATTAATAGCAGGCTCAAACAAGTTTGAAACAAAAACCCCCGGACTGCAGACTGCGAATATTTTTATGTAAAACGAAAAAAGAATTGCCACAGCCAAAAATTCTACCGGAATTATATCTAATGCTTCTTATAGTGAAGTTGTCGCGCACAAGATCAAAGAAATCATTCATGCCATTGCCCATGAAGAGCAGTCAAATTTTCAAAAGATCAGATTTTCTCATTAAAATATGAGAGTTTTCGAACCATACATATTTGAATTTATTCCCCTTCTTACATCTTTTAGCCCCCAGCGCTGACTATCCACCTTCACGTGGTGCTGGGGCTTGAGTAGGGCCGAGGAGCTCGCAGGATAGAGCTGCTAACCGGCGGATTCCCAGCTCCACAACCCAAGAGATAGTCGAGCCCTAATTCCAGCGGTGGAGCGAGCAACCCGAAAACCGTGCCCAAAAATGGAATCCCTAACGAGCTCCTATAGACGCCCAAGCGAGGTCTGTGGTAATAAATACGTTATCCCGGCATGCCGGGATCTCTGCGGAGATGGAAGAGCAGCTGCTTGCAGATCCATCCGAGAATCACCAGAAGATGGACAGGGTGAGTAAGGTCTCTCCAGGTCTGAGGCGACGACGGTTGTTCCGTAGAGCGACATTCGTCAAAAAGCTTCTAGACGCTAAGGACCCGTCATCACTCTCCGAAAAGGAAAAGAACTCCCTAGCTTGGGCTATCGACACGATAGCAAAGGACGCTCTGACGAGGCCTGCACCTAAACAGAGTGCTCCTGCGAAAAAAGCCACCCGCAAAGGAGCTGCCAATGCTAAGGCAAACCAATGCGGAAATGTTATGAGCCAAGGTAGGGCCACAGAGGCAACTTCGGTATAGAAGAGGAGGGCGGCGGCATACTTGCGGTCGCACGACTTAAGCTCGTCGGAAGGGGTGGTTCTTGCCAACCTCTCTGTACACCACCTACTCAATAACAAAAAAAAAAAAACATGCCATAAAAAGATAGCTAACCTAAGACAGAAGAAGAATCTAAGCCCTAATTCCCTAACATGACTTCAGACGGACAGAGAAGAATAGGAAGGAGTTGTGCTCAAAGACCTATGCCACAACCCAGGAGAAAGAGCGGAATAGGATACGCGAACTAACCCTAACTAAACCTAAGCTAAACTAAAACTATAAATAACCCTTAAACTACCCCTAGCTTACCTTAAAACTAGCCTAACAACAACCTAACTTGCAAACACCCTTTCCACTGTCTCTCCAAGATAATGGTTCGTCAAGAACCCGAAGCATGCCAGATGTTAATGGCTACAGGTTGGCCAGCCCACCCTTAATGTCTAAAGACACCAACCTAACGCCATCTTCTTGGCCAGATGTTGTAGAAGATGACCCCTCTACTTGCTCATGTAGTCACGACTTAAATCTGTCGTAAGTAGAGAAGAGTCTATCTTGCGTCATGTCGTGTCGTTGGTGTACGTAATTGTCTTGTCACGTCATCGTACATCTATCGAAGGACGGCCGATTCATCATCCCACACCCCGATGCGTATGTTCACTTCCTAACTGCACATCCTATTACAGTGGATACACATAAAAATATTTTTCTTCTTGGTTTAAGTCTATATAAAGGGTCCGCCATCTAACGTTTTTTTTTTTCAACTAGTGCTTATTTCGTGAATGGTAACACTTAGCCCATGTCTGATTTGACAGATAATTAGTTTTAAACTTCCGCTGAACGAATATGGTTGTGTATACGCTTGAACAACGCTGGGAAGCATTGCGACATTACTTTGAAAATCAACATCAATTCACCGTCGTTCTCAACAATTGAACATTTCGGAGACACCATTGAAACGAATTTTGCATAAAGACCTTGGTATGACGCCATGCAAAGTCAAATTGGTTCAGGAGTTGAAGCCAACTGATCATCCAATGCGCTTTCGCTTCGCTAAGTGGGCCTGCGATCGACTTAGAGAAGATGCCGATTTTGCCAAAAAAAATCATCTTTTCAGATTAACCTCATTTTGATCTTGGCGGGTATGTAAACAAGCAAAATTGTCGCATTTGGGGCACAGAAAACCCGCACGCATGCATTGAAAAGACGATACACCCAATACTAGTAACTGTTTGGTGCGGATTTTGGTCCAGAGCCATAATTGGGCCATTTTTCTTCGAAAATGAGCAAGGAGTGGCCGTTACAGTCAATGGCGATCTTTATCGGGCCATGTTGAACGAATTTTTGTTCACAAAAATTTAAGAGGAGGATATTGGCAACATTTGGTTTCAACAGGACGGCGCTACGTGCCACACAGCCGAAGCTACACTCGATGTTTTGCGCCCTGTTTTTGAAGATCGCATTATCAGCCGCAGAGCTGATGTCGTTTGGCCACCTCGGAGCTGCGATTTGACACCGTTGGACTATTATTTGTGGGGTGCCGTAAAAGATAAGTGTTATGCCGACAAGCCAGAGACAATTGACGCTTTAAAGGACAATATTCGTGAAGCCATTGGTGAAATACAGCTGCACACAATCGATAATGTGCTTGAAAATTGGACCGATCGTGTAGGCTACTGCATGGCCAGCCGAGGCAGCCATTTGAATGAAATTATTTTCCATTATTAACCAGAAGGATTGTATTTTCAAATAAAAAAAGAAATTTGAGAAAATATTCAGTAGTTTTTTTTTATAGCATTTTCAAAAAAAAAAAGTTATTTGGCGGACCCACTCTTGAAACTAAAAGTAAAAATAAAAAACACATAAAGGAATTCACGAAAAAGTAAAAAAAGTACCGCTTATGTGTTCTTTGTTGTTTTTTTTTTTATTCTCTCAGTTTTATTGTATGTATATATATGTACTTTAACTATTCCTCATGGTTTTTGTGATCCCCTGTCGTCCTGCCGGCAGCACAGAGTGGAAAGACGCCTTCTAGGTGCGCACCAACAGGTGCGTCTTCGCGATGTGTAACTCACAAACACAGAACTCTTGCTTTTTGGTTTTTTTACACTAAATTATATTACTAAAACTAACACTATATAAATTAAGAAAATTCGGTGTGCAAAACAAAAACAAGGTTAACTAAAAGTAAATTAAACTAAAAACTAAATTAAAATCCACAATTCATTCATATATATAAAACAAGCACTACTTGTGAAAGTAGTCTCTTATTCGCCTTTGGATATGTATATAGGCTCACTACTGTAGGCCGGTATATTAGACCACGACTGTAGGCTGGTATATGTGGCTAGTGCTGTGCTCTACAGGCAGTGGATCACCTGGGGCTTAATTTCCCCTTTTTCGTTGGTTGCAGGAAATGGTGTCGGCAAGGCGAGAGTTTTCCGTTTGTCGCTTGGAGCTCCTTACGGCTGCCTGTCATTCCTCCGACTTTGTGCCTAGTTGCAGTCCCACAAAACGGAGCACCGCTTAAAAGGTGGCAGAGGCCTGGG
Source organism: Chalcosyrphus nemorum (assembly GCA_949716465.1). Lineage (NCBI taxonomy): Eukaryota > Metazoa > Arthropoda > Insecta > Diptera > Syrphidae > Chalcosyrphus > Chalcosyrphus nemorum. The sequence continues at coordinate 40,090,155 of OX454334.1, forward strand.
TTAGCTAAGGCGCCCTCGCTGTCTCAGTGCCTATTTAACGCAAAGATATTATATTTCCAAGCATTCCCCAATATGTTGTATGCATACCACTGCGAAATTTTTACTTTTCTTTTATATATATTTTTTTTTTCTTGGGGGCCTATTAAAACGCTCACCGGCTCGATTCTCACCTGGAACTCAGATTCTATTTCATTTCTATACATATAATGTCAAATTTCCTCTTACCTTACTCAACAATTTGATAAAAAAAAAATTGCTTCGCCAATTATAAAAAAAGTTCTTCCTTCAGAGGGCATCGACCGCTCGGTATATAAAAAAAACCAAAAGTGTAGGTCAGGTATCTGCGGCCAATGCTCTCTGGCCTACCAAAATTCAACCCTACCTTCTCTTTATCCCTTTCATCATCTTTGTTCTTGTAAAAATTCCTTTGTTCACCCAGTTCGTCTGCCTCAGTCTCTATTCCCTCTCCTTCTAAGATTTTTTGTCTACATTTCGTCTTTTTTTCGGAGTCGTAGTGTGGAGATTTCCTGTCCTTTCCAGTCGATAAGTCAACACCTAAGTAAATCCTAACTTCTATTCGTGTCTAATTAAGAATATATCTAAATACAAATAAACATAAGGCATACATAACTACATAAAAATACCTCTAATAACACTAGGACGAGTATTTGCAATTTCATTGGAAATTACATAAATAATCCGACCGTTAAGTGTAGTAATCGATATGTTGTGTCGTTTATCGATCATCGAATCAGTGATGCCAGGTCGTGAGAGTACAGGCCAACTATATTGTGGGACAGGGACAACGATAAATGATATAAAAAAAATTGAACTGTCAAACGTTTGTGTTGTTCTTAGTCTGGAAGTGCATGTAATTTTTCTTATTTTGTTTATTTATACTATTACCATTTTTTTTATTTTTCTTTTCTTTTAGACTATGACGGATATCAGGGCATTGGAGTACGGCCCTAATGGGAAAGGTGCCCGTAACAGACGCGACCTCGCAAAAAGAAGAGGCCTTCACCATGTTTTCATGTTTATGTCTTTTCAGCGAAGGATAACTTTGCATATATATATACTACATATACGTATAATGCAACATAGAGGAGTTACACAAAGAACAGAAAACTATTCCCCTTTTGTTCTAGTTGCCTTTTGTGGCCGTAGAATTTGTGTACGTTATGCACACAGTATTGATGTGTGCCAAGAGCCTGCGCCCTGAGATGTCATTTTGACTAGTCGGGTGTATCAATGTTCATCCCTTGGCACTAGAAAAGTGTTGAAGTTGCTAGATACTATATAACATATACGTACTAAAAGATTAACAAATAATTAAATAAATAACAACAATAATAAATAATAATAGTCAAAAACATGGAACATTATATCAAGATAAATCTAGTAAAATCTAAGGTCAAATGGTAACATAACATAATAAAAACCATAACTAAATAAATAGTCTATTAATAGTCAATGTATGAATAAATAAATTTATAAATAAATACTCTATAAAAAAAAATTGGGCAAGTGCGAGGAGGGCCTCGTGCAATAGTGTTCCGGACATTTTATATTGTCATTAAACAGATGGCAATATTATTCATATTCTGCATAGGCACAACTAATACTGGTTTTGATATGAACGATGTAATGCCTAGTACGTAGGTATGTCCTAATAATTTTAACTTGCACTTTCGATATAAAACATGTATTGAATTCGTGCAAGAATTGGAACTCGAGATATTAAACAATTCTGAAATTACGTTGACAGAAAAGCTCGTTATAGTGTGTCTGCCGATTCTGTTTGTCTGTCTGTATGACGAGTGAATCAATTTACTCTATACTATGGAGCTATTGCATTGCCACTAAAGGGGACATTGAAATTTTTGTTTGGATAAAAATGCATGTAACGGTACTTTGCTTGTTAAATGGTTTGAGTAAAGCAAAACACTGGCAATACTTGACATGCGACATATAGAGTTTTAAAAATTAAAAAAAAATATTTTTGAAAAAAAAAAAATAAATTAAAAAAAATTTTAACTTTTTAAACTTATTTAGTTTTCAAAAGCAGCATAGAGCTAACATATACGATCCATTCGTGCAAATGACTTCGTTTTTGAAAAATCGAATTCGAATGCAGTAGCAGCAAGAGAAGAGCTTATAGGGAAGTCCATGCGCTTTTCTAAGATCCGTAACTCAGAAACTACGTAGCGGATTTGGATGAAACTTGAAACTTGAGCAAATCGTAGTATCAAAATGACCTACTGTAAAAATTATTTGGATAACATAAAAACTGGGGGAGATACAGTGGGGTAACTAGATGCCCCATTTTTTTAATTTTTTTCAGAAAATATATAAAATATAGGAATTTTCGTATTGTTTTTACAATCTACATGAAATTCTACGTATCCCCATTTTTTTTTCATATTTTTACCATTTATGGTCTGGCCGCTAGGAGGGGGGGGGGACAAAATTTTTTAAATGTTTATCGAGCTTTTTTGTTCAACAAATTTTGCCAGAAAAAAATATTTCTTACATATATGGAGCCCTTGCAAAATTCTCTTTAATTTGATATGTCACATGATGGGCAACAAAATAATTTTTTTTTGCCCTTCATACAAAGTGCCCAAAAAAGGGCTCCCAAAATGAAATTCATTACCATCATCTTGTGCAGGCTTCTACATAATGTATACAAAGCGAAAGTTTCAGCTCTCTAGGTCTAACGGTTCAAAAGTTACAGGACTGTGACAGACTGACGGACAGACGGACAGACGGACAGACGGACAGACGGACAGACGGACAGACAGACACCGTATCAAACCCATAAGTGTTCCGTCTTACCTTTTAAGGTCCGGAACACTAATAAATAAAGGTCTATAAATAAATAAGTAAATAAATAATCCATACATAAATGCATAAATAAACAATCTATAAATAAATATCACAGATAAACTAGCAACAGCAGGTATGAGTGCGTCATATAGTCTTATTTCTCTACACATGTAGGTCTTTTGCGTGAAATGCGCCAACCTCTAAGGTTCCCTACTTCGTACAGCGAATTCCCCACGGGTCTTAAAATTATGGACTTGAGGAATTTTTGCCCAAGCTTGTCGTTGTTCTCCTGTGACTTGACAATTTGTTTAAAATTCATTTCATTTTTGTTGATGACGTCTATCTCACCGTCTCTAGCCATCTCAAGTCTTCTGAGTAGCTCATAGGTCATTCTTGGATCATAGGGAATCCGAATACTTAGTAGTATGGTTCGAACGTTGTCGCGTCGTGAACCACACTCCTCAGCGAAAATGCAGCATTGCTTACTTGCATGTCCCAATTCTTCCAAGGTATGACCGAATCTTTGTCAAGACTGACCGATTAACTCTCTCAGAAGCATTCGCCTGTGGAGAGTATATTGCGGTGCGGACTTGTTTAACACCATATTTTGACAAAAAGCTGGAAAACAATTCAGATGTAAACTGTTTTCCGTTGTCTGAATGGACATATTCTGGGACACCAAAGACATGAAATACATTTTCTTCTAAATACCTAACTACCTCAGCTGCTGTTGCTTTACGAATAGGCCTTAAAAATACATATTTACTAAAATGCTCAAGTACAATAAAAATATGTGTATGTCCGTTTCTAGTCCGAGGGTATGGTCCTAGAAATGTAAAGCCTTTGGAAAGGTCGTTCTGTTATTGTTTGTTGTCCCATTGGTGGTCGAGAGATAATATTTAGGGGTCATCCACGGCCAGAAGTACTTCTGCTTCAATCTGGATAAGGTCTTATTAGTACCTCCATGACCTGCTGCTGGAGAATTGTGGGCCGCTTTCAAGAGACTCACATGCAACCCCTTTGGCACCCAAAGTCTCCATGCCCAGTCTTCTTGTATTGGATCGCCAGTCCGTATGTCTGTTCGTTTGTAGACAAATCTATCAGATATGCATACGTCAGGTAGTTTGTCCTTGTTCTCGGTAATCGTCTTCCTCAACTCATCATATTCCTCCGAAGAAGACCATGGTGAATTGAGATCAACCTCAAGAATTAAACTCTCGGGCATGAGCTCGTCCATATGGACGCGTGAGGGCGTGTCAGGGACCACATTTTGGGAACCCTTTCTATGTTCGATCACGAAGTCGTAGCCCTGAAGTTTCAGACTCCATCGAGCTAGTCGACCTGACAAATCTTTCTGGGTCATCAGCCACTTCAGACTTGCGTGATCTGTGATTATAGTAAAAGGTAGACCCTCCACATAGGCCCTGAACTTCTTCACAGATAAAATGGCCGCATAGCACTCAAGTTCCGTGACACTGTAATTCCGTTGTACGGAAATTAGTTTCTGGGACATGAATGCTATCGGTTGCTCATTTTTCTCCGCATCCATCTCTAGGAGCACACTTCCCACATCATAAAGCGCCTATACCAACCCGTCATACCTAGAAACCTACGGAGTTGCTTGGGAGTCTTTGGAATTGGCAAATTCTCGACCGCTGCTACCTTATCCTTATCGGTTCGTAGACACCCATCGCCAACAATATACCCTAGATACTTAATTTCTTTGTAACAAAATTTGCTCTTGTCCACATTAATTGTTAACCCTGCTTCCCTTAGACACTTAGCTACTTCCAAGAGCACTCTGGCATCTGACTCAAAATCTGGAGAGCAGACCAAGAGGTCATCGAGATAGACGAAGACATGCTCTTTCAGACGCGATGGTATGACTTTGTCCATAAGCCGACACATTTTCTGGGCAGCGTTACACAGTCCAAACGGCATAACCGTATACTGATATAAAGGCCGACCAGGGACTCTGAATGCTGTCTTCTGCCTTTACTTGCGCTCCAGAGGAATCTGCCAGAATGCGCCTTTCAAGTCTATACCTGAAATAAAATGAGTGTCTTGAAGACGACTCAGCAAACCTTTTATGTGTGGAAGCGGGTAGGCATCCTTCTTCGTCACCGCATCCACTTTCCTGGAGTCTAGGCATAGTCTATTTTTACCAGGTTTTCGCAACAGTACCACTGGTGAACTGTTGCTTTCTTCGATGACGCCAAGGGAAATCATCCAGTCAAGCTCGTCATATAAAAGCTTTTGTATTGCTGGGGACACTGGGTAGTGTCTCTGTTCTATGGGGATCTGTTCATCTTCCACCTCTATCACGTGCTCTTTCAACTTGGTCTTGCCCAATCCCAACTCCACAAATGATGGAAACTGCCGTTTGATCTTTTCGAGCTCTTGGGCCTGTGCTGGAGAGAGTGCCTGGACTGGTGACCATTCGGCTGTCGTCGATGGAGTGTCTAGTTCGCTAACTATATCTGGAGCTACTCTGAGCGTACTCCAAAAGTCTACCCCTAAATAGAGACACTGTTGCAGGGTGAGTACTACAAATAATTCTAATTGATGAGACTTGCCACCCCAGGACACTGTCGTCTTAATCGTCTAGTCATTGCACATTTCGCCTTTAGCCTCTTTATTTTGTTATGCTTTCTTCTACTATTTGGTCTCTCTAAGCTTGCTAACTCCTCTCCAAAAATTCGTTTTCTCGCCGCCTCGTACTCTTGAATTCGAACGTGCAAGCTTTTGTGTTGAGGAGGTCCCGTCTTCGTGGAGGTGTCATGACCTTGTAGGTCCCTCTTAAAGATTCGGACGTATTGTCCTGACTATCCGGGAAATTCTTTTTGATCGGCTGGTTCGTCCAGGTCGTACTGCCGATTCTCATGTTTCCCTGACACTGTGCACAGCGGAAACTCAAATTATTTTGTCAACAGCTGAAGCCTGTAAGGTTGTGGAAAGTAGAGGGACGCGTTGGGCGATTCCCTCTACTATTTCTATTCGTCTCGGACCTGTCTGTGTTGCTTGCATTGTTAAAAATTGAAATATGTTCAATATTTTTCCTACTATTTTGCTCTTAATGCTCTTAATGCCTAATACAAATGTTTAAATTTACATACATACATGAATTTTTCTAAAACTTGCATTCACATTGAATTATTTATATATACTTTTTTTCTGCGTATAGCTTTCGTTGAGTTAACACTATATAGTACATAATAAATACTATTTAAAGACATCCTTATCATGTAATTAGTTATTCCTCTATCAACCGTTCAATAAAAAGCTGAACTTTTAACGTGCTTGGAAGTCAAGTATTTTATGTTCGGGTATATGTATTATCGAACATTTTTCACATTTGGTGCCGAAACCCGGGACTTCCTCGTAGAAATTTTTCGTACTCAGCTTTGGTATAACCAGAAAAATGGAGTTATTAGCACGTGCCGGTTTCTGTAGTCAGGTTACAAACTTTGTTAACGAGACGGTCGAGTTTTTAAAAGAAATCGAAAAGTGCACGTCAGATGATCCTTCTAAGGTAGAGTTGGAAAATATCGAAGAAGATATTTCTGTGTTATTGCAATGGTTGACTACAGCAAACGATAATTTACGGGCGATAAATTCAGATATTTGTTTAAAGGTTATAGAGGACAAAAATCCAGAAAAGATCACCGAATACGATGATCAAGGGTGCTCTTACACGTTTGCGCTTAAACAAAGTTCAAAAGCGGTATATATGGTGACGATCAATTAAATGAATCAGCAGCTTCCACCCACCCTAGACGCGTAAAATTGCCATTATTGCCTCTGAAAAAGTTCTATCGGGTAATGCTCTAAAGGCTATCGCAGGATTTACTCCTAGCGACGCGTGTTATGATGGTGCCATATCTCTTTTGCAAGAGGATTTCGGCGATAATGAAAATCTAATTGATAAAAACATGCAGAAATTAATGATTCTACCAAAGGTTAACCAAAAGTCAGATGCAGGAGGATTACGACAATTGTATAATTCAGTCATATCATGTAGTCGTTCCCTCACCGCTCTTGGTGTCCCTTCATCACACTTCTATATAAAGTATCTAAAAACTCAACGAATGACGATCACCAGAGTACTGCTGCTGCGCTATTTACTACCTCTCAGAATGAACAGTGTTTTTTCTGCAATGCTAGTGATCATAGTACAAGAGAGTGTAATTCTGTGAGAACGGTAGAAGAAAAGAAAAAACAATTAAAAGGTGACGGACGATGCTATCGGTGTACATATAAGGGGCATAACGCTAAATTTTGTCCTGTAAAGCAGTTAGTGTGCAAACATTGTAATGGAAAGCATGCAACAACTACATATTTACCAAAAATCTGGCAACCAAAAGAATAAAACGAACGTATTAAATACTGTCATTAATTTGCTAATACCTAGTTCTCCGAAATTAATAGTTTTTTTACAAACCGCGCGCGTTTTTCTTTTTTCTCCAGAAAAGCAGAATGACACATTATTTGTGCGCATCATTCTTGATGGTGGAAGTCAGCGTTCATATATAAAGGAATCCCTCGTTGATAAGCTAAAAATACTATGATAGGAAAAGTAAATTTGAATATAGTTCCTTTTGGCCAGATAAGGAGCTTAACCAGGTAAAATTATACACTAAGAGCACAGACAAAGAATATACAGATGTCGCACGTTCATACAAAAAAGTGGTATATGAAAATGAAATCCACTGAAAAAAAAAGCTTCTTGAAAAGCTTTAACTGCAGGGACAGCAAACTCTATTTTACTCTACTCCTTCAGATCAAATGCATTAATAATCAACATATGCAAAGGAGAAAAAGAAGTATTACTACCGTGTTTCAGTCACAGTTCATGGCGGTGGAGTCTTATGGCGTGGGCGGTTTATTATCATTCAAAAATTATACGTTTTTAAGGTCTAACAAAATTTTATCCAATTAAAACCGAAATGGTGATATAGTTATGAAAAATGAAAAAAACTGTTTTTTTGTCTTTTCTCTTAGAAATGACGACGGAACTTTTCTAACTTTCATAAAATTGTTTGCATTCCGGTTACCCTTTCAGGTGATAACCGTTATTCACAAAAAAAAAAAATATTTTAATCTAAAAGAAATGCAAAAACAGGGGTGGTGATATAGTTATGATATGGAGTGCATGTATAAATATTTTATAGATAATTCAATTCAATATTTAGATTTACGTTAAGTTTAAACATTTTAAATATGTATTTTTATTTAGATATAATATTCAGTTGCTGAAATTTTGACTAAAAGAAAGTTTTTATGCTTTTTTTTCTAGTTTTAAAATTTCTAATACTTTTAAGCTCTTGTGGAATTGTGTTCAGAACTTCAGGCACAATGCATTTCAATTGTCTTCTTTCATAGTTGTTGTAGAATGCTTATCCCATAGAAAGTTACTGTCGATTATGATTCCTAGATACTTGTAGCTTTCTACTATATCTATAGGACAGCTAGTAGAGGTACGGCAAGAATCGTTCCTAAAGTATATTCTTTGTTCGGTAGTCTTAAACTGCGGGTTTTTTATGTGCATCATTTTTGTTTTAGATGCATTGATCATTAGACCATGATCATGACACCATTTCACTGCAGTATCGAACTCATCCTGAAGTATTGTTGTTGCCGTCTGCAAGGATCTGTGATATACTACTACCGCTGTATCATCGGCATAAGCAAATGTTTTTGCTCGTTTAAAAGTGCGAAGAAGTTCATTGGCGTATAATATAAACAGGATTGGGCCTAGTCTTTACGCTTGTGGAACACCGTAGAGTGCGTGCTCTTTTTGGCTATATGTCTCGTTGATCTTGACACGAAAAAATCTGTTGTATATATATTCCTTCAGCCAATCAGCAATTAATCCCCGAATTCCTATACGTTCCAGAGCATCTATTAGCTTTGAGTGATTAAGCGTGTCGAAAGCTTTACTGAAGTCCATGAATAGGACCAATACGTGGTAACTTTTGTTTAGGTTTTCGTTGATATGGTTTGCGAACTCCCCTAATAGCTTACCAGTGCCTTTATTTTTTTGGAAACCGTATTGACTTTCGTGGATGAGAGAGTGTTTTTCAATCAAATTCTGCAACGTGTTTGTCACTAATTCTTCAAGGCATTTTTCAACTACTGGCAATATTGATATTGGTCTGTAATTGCTGAGTTGACTTTTAGCACCTCCTTTATATATTGGCCTAACCACAGCAGTTTTTAATATTTCCGGGATTTTTGCTTGTGTTAGACTTAAATTTACGAATTTACACAAAATCGGAGCAAAAATTTCCGCATGAGTCTTAATGTCCACTGTACGTATTCCGTCAATACCAGGTGATTTATTTTCGCCAAGCAAACCAATTCTTCTAAACATTTCAGAGACATTTGTTTCTTGAATAAACACTGATCTGTCTAATCGTCTATTTGAGTGAATCAATGTAATCGAGTCGCAATGGTGCACGATGGTTATAATCTGTTCGCTAAAGTTTTTTGCACATTTGCTAGCGAGACTATTCAGATACATTTGATTGAAATTCTTAATTATAGTTTCATCAACGCTAGGTTTTTTCCTCCCATTATTTCATTTATTAGCATCCAAGTTTTTCGGGAATCTGATTTTATTTGGTCGAATTTAGGTTTGTAAAAGAGATTTTTTCGCTGTTATTTCTCGGTTCAGTTTCGAAAAGTTTTATATTCCAGTTCATAGGTCTTGCTCAATCTGTTATTTTTCCACCTTCTGTATAGTTTATCCCGTTTTTTTACATTTAACGATTAAGTCATGCGACATCCATGGGTTATGCTTCCTTCTATTTTTTATTGTTTTTGTTGACGTCGAGTTTTCATATATGTTCTTCATTTTATCGATAAGTTTCTGATAAAGACAGATTGTATCATTTTCTTCAATCACTTCTTCCCAATTCGTTTCAACAATTAATTCGTTTACCTTAGAGTTACAAATAGATGAGATGCTGACCTGTTTTTCTTTTATATCTGATTGTTGAGAATTTGCAAAATATAAGATTGGGTAATGATCTGTGATGCAGCTTTCAATCACCGCCGAGTTGATTTGGTAATCTGTTTCATTATTTAGGATGTGATCAATTTTCGATTTTGAGCCCGTCGATAGATCTACCCTCGTATGCTCTGTAATGACATTAATTTATCCCAGTGACGCCAACATTTCTAAATATTCGTTTACACCATATAAATCCAGATCTTTAAGATTGATATTTATGTCGCCCATAACTAAAATTTCGTCTTTTCCTCCGAACTGCTCAATGTTGCTTCCGAATTCTTTGATAAAGGCTTTTTTTTACTAAATCCTGGTGGTCTATATATTCCAAATACATATTTAAATTTATTGTTTTGCACCAATCGAATTTGAATATTTTCGTATGACACGGTTTCAGATGTAAGTCGTATGTATTCTAATAGTTTTCTAATTAACAATAAAATTCCACCACCTCTTCGTTTTTCTCTATTTAAAAATTCAGTTTGAAAGCCATCTAGACTGTAAAACCCTTTTTCTTCTTCTTCTATATTTGTTTCAACTTTTATTTATTTTTTTATAATTATTTAGTCTGTAAGAGATGTTTATACTCTGATTGATGAAACAAACTAAACTAAACAAAACAATGAAGCTTAAGCCGCTAAAGATATTGAAAAAAGATCTTCAATTTTATGACTATTGGACCTATGAAACCCAAAGGGTCGTAAATACTCGCAATACTATAATTTTTAATATACTAAGAATGCGGTTTACTCGCATATTCAAACAAAAGTCATCCCAATTCTTACGCAAAGATCTTATGTTAAAACTTGAGCAACAGCATATATTTTTTTTAAATTCATTTATGTTGATGTCGCTAAAACCATCCATTACCCTACAATTCAAATCAATATGTAAGTCATTGTTTCTATATGTGTTCCCCATTATGATACCAAGATTTTTGGTGTTTCTTTTTGTTTATAAATACTCTTATTATTGTGTGCGTGTAATTTTGGTCATATCATCAACGGAACTTATTAATATCAGTTGCGTACTCTCATTTTGTCTGGCCAATATTCTTTCCGCACTCTCCCACACAAATCTCCAATTTTCTTGTCTCGCTTTCTGCTTTGCCATCCACATCAAGTGTTTGTTATGTCTGGTCAGCTGATTATTGACATACACCGTAGCATCGGGCAAGGCTGCGCACTGGGCAGTTGTTGATGTTTTGTATTACAGCTTGTAGTTTGATGGATCGAGCGGGGCGAGTTTGTTTGACGAATTGCAGTTTCGTTATACTGGATGCGAATGCTGCAATTATTGTGGATCTGTCTGGATTTTCTGTTTTCGTTCGATATATATCGGTGATATCAGTGTTGTTTATCTCGCAGTTAATAGTTTTCCCTATTTCCTTTACAATTTCTATTAGGTTTTCCTGCGGGGAATATTTTTTTATATCTATATTGTTTTTAATCAGTTTTCTATTATTACGTCCTTTCTTTTATTACTCTCTCTGAGATCGTTAAGTTCCTTTTTTATGTTTTCTATGTCCGGTATTACACGCCGACTTACTTTGCGTCGCGTTAATCGTGAATTCTCTTTTGAAGAGTCATCCTGTAAGTCTTGTGTTATTACACGTCGACTCTTTATTCTTATTCACTGCACACACAAAACGAAAATAAACTCATTATCCGTCTATCTTATCACTGCACACACGGAACGAAAATAAAGTTGAATTGAAAAACTACGAAGAAGAACAAAGAGAAACAAGAAAAAGAGTCGATGAAATTCTACCCGCGACTCACAGGGCTGGTGTTCTTCCATCTCATCTCCTTTCTCTCTTCCACTTATGGAATTTCAAAAAAGTCTAGACTCATAAGTCGGCGTGTAATACCGGACTATGAGGTTGTTATTTTTTTCATGTTTGTGTTGAGTTCATCGTACTTTGCCGCTAGATAATCACAGCTTGCCGTAATTTCTTTGATTTCCCCTCCCAGTAAACGCAATTCCGCTAGAAATGCTGAGTTACTGTCAGCTGAGATGTTGATAGCTGTGTAGTCGGGGCTGCTAAGCTCTCTCATCCTCTTTGACGGTTGTTCCTGTTGGGGAAAGCTGAAGAAACTAATTTTTACAAGGAATCGGTTTCTGTTATGGAAGGAGCTTTTATGAACTTGAGGAAGTGTTTCTGTTCTGTTCCTTGTTTCTGTTTTCTATGAGGTTGTTTTTTTTCATGTGTGTGTTGAGTTCATCGTACGTTGCCGCCAGATAATCACAGCTTGCCGTAATTTCTTTGATTTCCCCTCTCAGTAAACGCAATTCCGCTAGAACAGCTGAGTTACTGTCAGCTGAGATGTTGATAGCTGTGTAGTCGGGACTGCTAAGCTCTCTCATCCTCTTTGACGGTTGTTCCTGTTGGGGAAAGGTGAAGAAACTAATTTTTACAAGGAATCGGTTTCTGTTATGGAAGGAGCTTTTATGAACTTGAGGAAGTGGGTAACAAACGATCACGAGGTACAAAATATTTTAGGAGAGAAGCCAGATGACTCTGAGTTTACTGTATTAGGCATAAAGTGAAATATTTGCAGTGATGAGTTGTCCATTAATAGTAATGCTAGCCAATTGAAAGACCTCACTAGACCAACAAAACGCAATGTCCTGCAATCTATTGCGAGTATTTACGACCCTTTGGGTTTCTTAGGTCCAATAGTCATAAAATTGAAGATCTGTTTTCAATATCTTTGGCGGCTTAAGCTTTATTGTTTAGTTTAGTTTAGTTTAGTTTATTTCATCAATTAGAGTATAAACATCTCTTAAAGACTAGATCATTATAAAAAATAAATAATAGAGTAGTGTAGAGAATACAAAAATTTTACGTACATTCAATATTTACAATTTGTAATGACCGGTGCTGAAAGTGGTAGAAAGCAAAACAAACAGAAGTGGTGAATTTTCTTGAACGTATTTATTATTGAGTGATTATTCCTAATAGATCACGTCCACGCTGCTCGATGATCTGCAACAGACTTACTCGCGTAGCCGAAGTTGTGAGCGAGAGAGCGCATCGTGGGTGACGAGAGTGCTATGTAGTAAGGCGAAGAGAAGGTGAACGGCGAGAGCTAAACTCGACCCACATCCCTCCGATTTTTTTTAGCTTCGGCTTCGTCGAAGAATCCTCGGTCTGAGCATCATCAGCCACGTTACCTTCAGCTTCACCAGGTGAGAGACCGTGAGTGTCCTCAGTTGTTGATTGTTCTAAAGCAGTCTGAGATGGAATTGGAACCTTCTTTACATGGGTTACGTTTCGTCTGAAGGACTTCCCGTCTTCTCCTCGAACCACTACTTCGCTCGGGCTTCGTTCGACTACTTCGAACTCGGTTGAGTCAAAAGTCGGCGTTAATTTGTTTAGGGGAACCAGATTACGAAGCAAAACCTTATCGCCTACCGCAATTTCTCTTTCTTTTGCCCTCCGGTCTCTGTCAACCCTTTCTTTCCCCATATGTTTGTTTATTGCGTCCAAGTCTCGCGCCTCTGAATCCAAAATATCTTCGTTTATACCTTGTACAGAGGGGATCTTGTCTCTAATTGTTCTGTTTTAAAGAAGCTTCGACGGCGACTCCCCGGTCGTACCTTGTGGTGTAACGTTGTACATTAAGGTGCATTTTTGTACTTCCCTTTTATAATCTACTCCCTTTTCGAGGGCAATTTGAAGTCGCTTCAGAATCGATCGATTCATATTCTCCACCTCGCCGTTCGCCTGAGGCCAATAGAGGGACGAGGTGATTAATTTAATATCAAATAACAAACTGCCGAGCGTTGTCCGCCTTTATGGACTTAGGGTAGCCTAACCTGCAAATTGGCAATGATATCCGCTGTTGTAATTTTCTTCATAAACTTCGTCTCCTGATATCGGGAGTAGTAATCAATGATGACAAAAATGAAATCGTGGTTAGGTAATGGACCCAATAAGTCCATTGCTATACATTGCCAAGGTCCGTCTGGGAATATATGTCGTTGCATGCGAACTGGTGGTGATGGTTTTGACACTACTTCACGAATGCCTCTGCTTCCCTGCCACCATACATTTGACCGAAGTCTGCGCTTCATGACAGTTTCTCCTGAATAGCCTTCATGCCCTAAGTCTAGTACTCTTTGTCGTAACGCCGCTGGTATGACAATTCTTGATTTTCGATCACTGCACAGACACTGTACTCACAATGGGCATCAAACGAGTCAGTTTCTTCAATGTTGCACAATCTTGATAACGAATCGGCTATGTTCAATTTACCCGCCTGATATATCACTTTAAACTTAAAGGATTGAAGTCTCAGTACCCATCTTTCAATCCGAGCTGGAGGTTTTGACGTCGGTTTAAAAATGGCCTCTAGGGGCTTATGGTCAGTCACAAGCTCAAAAGTTATTCCTGTGAGATAATAATAAAAACGTTCTACAGCCCAAACTAACGCCAGACTCTCCTTTTCGGTTTGTGAATATCCCCTCTCTACAGTAGAGAGGCTTTTGCTGGCAAATGAAATGACTTGAAGGTTTCCGTCTTGAAACTGCAACAGCACTGCGCCCAACGCGACTGAACTTGCATCGGTTATTACACGAGTGCGATTCTTCGAGTTAAAATAAGCCAAAGTAGGAATTTTTGCAAGAGAGTTCTTTAAACGGTAGAACGCCTGTTCTTGTTTTTCACCCCACATAAAGGGAACGCCTTTTTTAATAAGACTCCATAATGGTTCCGTAGCATCTGCCATATCAGGAATAAACTATGTCACAAGCCCCAAAAAACTTCTCATTTCCTCCTTAATGTTTGGCGGTCGGAACCTCAGAATTGTTGTCACTTTGTCAGGGTCTGCGGTAATCCCAGCAGCACCAAGTACGTGACCCAAGAATTTAAGCTCTTGAACTTTCCAGCTAAATTTTTTTTTGTTAAGTGTAACGTTCATGTTCTTAAAATGCTCAAAACTGCGCTCAATTCCCTGTCATGCTCTTCCTCAGTGAGTCCAAAGACAATAACGTCATCCAAATAATTCAGAGCATTTCGACAAGAAGCCAGCATCTTTTCCATTGTCCTTTGGAAAATTTCAGGAGCTGAGTTTACTCCAAACAACAATCTCTTTTACCGAAATTTACGAGTGATGAACGTTGTGATTTCGCGACTATCCACCGTTAGTTCTAATTGGTGGTATGCATTCTTTAGATTCAACCGAGAGAAATATCTTGCACCTTTGAGCTTCGTCATCAAGGAGTCAAACGTGGGAAGCGGGTAGTTTTCCCGGAGTATTGCTTGGTTTGCCCGACGCATGTCGACGCATAGCCGAATATCTCCCTTCTTCTTAAACACAATCACAATGGGCGAGATCCACGAAGTCGGTCTGTACACAGGTTCGAGTATGTCATCCTCAACTGCCTCCTTTAGTCAACGCTCAACTTTTTCCTCCAACGCAGATGGGATACGACGTAGAGGTTGCTGCACCGGCTTGACTGACCCATCTATCGATAATTGAACCTGTATATCTTTTATTTTTGGATATGGTCGATGTTCCTCAAGATGATTAATGTCAACCCCCAATTGTTTGCCGTTTTTAATTACATAGAACGATGCGATTGCTTCTGCTCGCTGATTCACGCTTATGGGAGCTTCAAAAACTGATATTATTTCAAGCAGATCTTTCCCTGCACACGCTCTGAACCGGTTTGGGGATTCCTTTCGGGTGTTCAGTAATGCTGTCGAATTTTTACATAATTGTTCCCAGTCTTTTTCCCCTATCAAATTGAATCGTGACCCTGAACCTATAAGCATCGACAGCTTACAGCCCCCAACAGAGCAAACAATTTTCCCACTTGATGGCTCGCCTAACTCTTGGGTGATTTCGAAGCAGTCATATTCGCGAACGCCTTCCCTTTTAGTATCCTTTTCCTCTTCCTTTTCTTCATCTATAAACCTTATATTTGACTGCCCAAACCTTTTCCTTTTCGAGCTCAACCTGTCTTCACAATTATTCTTTCGTGTATCTGTCTTTGTTTTACATCTTCTAGCGAAATGTCCCAAAAAACCCACACTTATTGCATTACATTTCTGGCCGGGCAGCCGTTACTATCCCCCAGATGACTTACTCGCCCACATCTCTGGCATTCACTGCCATGACTTGAATATTTCTCTTTCTGCTCAGAGAAAATTTTATTGATCCCACTCGACGACGCTGTATGGGCCATAGTCTCCGTCTGGCTCGCGATTTGCTCATGTACCTGGCATATCTCCATCACCTGGTCTATGGAATGCTCCTTTTCCAGTAGTCGCTTCTTTAGATCCCGTGAAGCCCACACGTCTATAACCTTATCCTTTATATTAATGTTAATAACCTCCTGCTCGGATTTACCGAAAGAACATTTAGCTACCTGATTCCGCAGACGCAAAATAAATTTATTGAAACTCTCCCCATCATCTGGTTTGATTGCCCGAAATAAATGCCTCTCAAATGTCGAATTCCTTAACGGTGAAAAGTATTCATTAAGTTTCGTTACTAAAGTCATAAAGACATTTTCGTCACCAGTGGCCTCCAAGGCGCCAGGGATATTGAAAATTACCTCCTGTAACTGCGGTCCACCCAAGTGAAGCAGCTTGTTTCTCTTATTCACTCCATCAGCAATCCCTTCGGAATCCAAATAAATGGAAAATGATCGATACCATCTCTCCCATTCTGATTGAATCAAAGATTTGTCGATCGTATTACAAAGGAACGGTTTTATCCCCGATTCACTCATCCTTCTTTTCCGGAATGCCTTTGCCTGGAGTGATGCTTTATCTCACTCTTGCTATTCTCTATCCTATTTTAGGAAGAACAATCTACCGTTCGGCCTCGCAATTTAATGCCAATGGTTTACAATTTAATGTAATCCCCTTTTTCCTGCAATTTAATGCGATTACAAAAAAAAATAGTCCAATTTAATGGGCATAACTCACGTCTGTTATCAATCTTCTTATTTGCGCTCATCTACGCACTTTTCTTTCTCTTTTTTTCTGAGTACACTACACACTACAAACAACAAATCTCATTAAATTAGTAATTCACACAATATATATGTAAATCGAGAAAAAAAACAAAAATGCACATGTTTTACCTCGTCGCCAATGTAATGACCGGTGCTGAAAGTGGTAGAAAGCAAAACAAGCACAAGTGGTGAATTTTCTTGAACGTATTTATTATTGAGTGCTTATTCCTAAGTCCACACTTCTCGACGATCTGCAACAGACTAACTCACGTAGCCGAAGTTGTGTGTAGGAGTAGCCGTGAGCCCTTATGTGCGATCTCTTACAATGAAAAGAGAACACAACATAATGTGTTCATACGACACATACGACTCTATGCGCAAGATACATAAATGAGATTTTCCCATAATGCTTTTTTAAACGCGGTCTGGAGTTAATGTCGGTGTCGTAGTGTTTTTCCTCTCCATACTAGTATGAGTTGAAGTACTCGGGTTGACCAGCTTTGCCCTCGTAAAGTAGGTTTTGGTTTTGTTTTTTTGTCAATGGTTATTCAATATATAGGCTTAATTATGGATTTCAAAATTATAAGATACGCAATTTTGCATTCTAGAACATATAATTGAACTTTTTTGCTGTACTATGACATCGTTGTATATTATATTTGATGATTTTAAGTTTTATTCTAAAACATTTTTGTGTGCTGAAGTCTGTAGCAAACGGTCACACTAATGATGAAGTCAAACTAAAGGGAGGGATGTGTACATTTTTTTCGCATGTAGTTTTAAAGGCGATCTGGAGATGAATTGTTATCAGTTGTTGGATAACTTAAATCGGAAAAATAACGGGTGTCACGTGTGTAAGGCACAATGAAGTATGCAGACCGATATAATTCATCGTACGATAGACAAAGTTCTAATATGCTTATAATAAATGATAATGAAAATAATGATTAACTTCTATTATTTTTTTTTCAAATATGTCCTGGAAGACACACTGTCCAGTGGAATGTTATTAATGGCATAGTTAAACGAAACAGAAGTAAGGGATCTAGAGAGTGTGAAGCATTGGCACTTTGAGGTATTTAAGAGCAAATTATTTATCACACACCATTCGTCAACAGCATTTAAATCTTCTTGCAGAAGCTTACAATCGTTATAAGATTTTATTGCACGCTAAATCTTTAAATCATCAGCAAACAAAAGACATTTAGAATGCTTGATGACATTCGGAAGATCATTGATAAAAAGTACAAAAAGCAAAGGACCTAAGTGGCTACCTTGAGGTAAGCCGGAAGTTACTTTAATAGGTTTAGACAGACTGTCATTAATTTTCACAAGTTGGACACGATTACACAAATAAGACAATCCACAGAACTAAATTCGTGTGAAAACCTAAACAATAAAGTTTCCTAATTAACGTTTTGTGGCTAACCCTATCGAATGCTTTAGCAAAATCAGTAAATACCACATTCGTTTGCGGACCGACCTCAAAGTTTTTTATAACAAAATTGCAGAAAAGTGACAAGTGTGTGCAAGTAGATCTTCCCTGAATAAATCCGTGCTGATGACTTGAAATACAATTTTTTACTGCAGATGTGATCTTGTTCGTAATTAACTTTTCAAACAATTTAGGTATAGAAGGAATTTTACAAATAGGACGGTAATTGCAGACATTTTGTTTTGAACCGGATTTGTATATTGTAACAACATGCGATACTTTCCAAATATCTAAGAAATTACCAGACGCAAGTGATTTGCAAAGGATAAGATAAAGTGGAAGAGAAAGAGAAGTTGCGCAATTTTTTAATAAGATAGGTGGAATGCAATCCGGACCTTCACTTGATATTCCTTTAAGCTTGATATTCCTTTGAGCTCAGTAAGAAATTGCAAATTACCCAGATCAAACATATATTCCAAGTTTGAAAAAGGGTCGGGGCCATCATTAAGGCTATAAACTGAACTAAAATAGTCCGCAAAATAATCACAAATAGTTCCAGTGTCCTCGGATGAAGAGTTCTTAAAATACATAAGGTTTGGCAACCCATTAGTGTTTCTTTTGGAATTAATAAAATTCATCAACAAAACACATCAAATCAACATCACATTCCTTTTGACAGAGTAGATACCAAGACTTTACTTCCATATTCGATTTATCTCTCCTAAAATGCTTATAGGCCTTATTTTTCTTATTTTTTTAGATTCAACAGCCTCCTATTAAACCAGACTGGTTGTCCACTTAACACATTTTCTTTAATTGGCACGAAAAGATCAATAAGAGAGATTAAAATTGAAAAAAAAGTGTCATACATAGTTTTTAAGTCTAAAGATGGTAAAATATTATTCCATGATACCGATTGCAAATAATTGCTCATTGCAACAAAATCAGCTTTATTGAAGTCTTTGCGAAATTTGTGAATACTAGAAGTTCTCTGATAATGATATATTGAGAAATCTACTATAAAGGCATTATGAATGGGAGAATCAGCTTATTCAATATTAACAACTAATTCTTTATCGACAAACATAAGATCAAGAACATTATCAAAACTGTTTTTGTTAGGATTAATCTGAACTAAGTCATACTGACCAAAAAGGTCTATAAGTTCGATTTCTTTCTCACTAATTACATTAAGAGGTGATAGATAACTATCAAATTTATTCAACTCCCATAAAATATCCGCCATGTTGAAATCACCGGTGAACATTACATGTTGATGTGGTTTTAAATTATCAAATAGAGTTCGTCAATTATCATAATGTAACTTATAAAGTTCTAAAGGGCTACCAAGAGGAAAATAACTAGCAATCAGAAAAAGATCGAAGTCAGGTGAAAAAGAAATTTTTAAAATTAATTGATCCACATCAAATTTAGTACGAGGTGTCAGGTTTTTAGAAGGCAGCTCGATTTGTCTGCAAAAGAAACAACTACGAACAGCAATCAGTATACCTCCACCCCTGAATAAACCTGTAGTGTTCACGCAGCGATTTTTGCGAAATACATTAAAAGAAGATGGAAGGGAGAGTATTTGCGACTTCTGAGGTCTGCTCATTACACGGATGCAGTAATATCGAAAACCGTTCGGGAAGGCGACGTCATTCTTGTTCATGACCAGGCTACTTCCTTTTGCGCCTTCTTCGTCACTCGATGAAGCCACCTGTTCGTCATGTCCTGTTCCATCTCGCCTCCCAGTAGTACGTATAAGTAAGTGTTTTCTTCGCAGATTGTCCTGACAGTTTCGTTGTTCCAATCCCGTTTGAAATATAAGTTGATCGCGTCTTCCGTAGTTAGTCGCCAGGTTAGTCATCTCATCTGTGTTTATTTCTCTGGTTGTCTTCCGTATCGTTGTGTTGTCTTGCGTAATCCGTTGTACGTTGTAAGTTGTCCGGTCTTCGCTAAGGTCTTCCGTATTTACAGGCGTATTGTACTCCTCGGTCGCACGTTCTTTTTCCATTCTCGCCTTGCCGCGGGTTTTACGTCCAGGTTGCACTCCTGAACCGCCTGTTCCCTTGGGGATCGCGCCTTTGTTTAAACCAACCATGTTGTTGGTTATACCTATCACACTGCGCTAAGGTAATAATAAAAAAAACAAAGCTATCATAGAAACTCTTATATTATAGTATATCTTAAAATCAAAAAAAAAAATGTGTGTATGTTTACTAAAATTCGTTGTTGCATGTGTAAATAAGTTTTTTTTATACTATGTACCGCTTTGATGTGTGAGTCTCTGAACCGGTTTTCCAGTGACCATTCGATAGATGTTAGTTGCGTCCTTAGTTTGTTGTGTCCGTAGTTGTCAAGTTATTCCCTAGTCTATTAAGTCGTGACTGATACTTCAGATAATTGACGAGTGTCGGAAGTAGCCCCTTCAATCCCTACCACTACTTGCCATCAAGACTACTCAATGGTAGGTTGGCCAGGACTTCCGAGAAAACGTCTCACAAGGAATCTGACTAATAGCCTTGATCCCCTGGCAGCAGTTAGCACTGGCCCTATCCACCTTGTCCCGCTCTTCGTCTTTGCATGGACCTCCAACTACCTCACGAAATCCGCTGGCTTTTGCCTACAGATTGGACAGCCATCTTCAGTCCATGCAGAAAGAAAGAGCATCGACAGTCCTTGAGCAAAACGGAAAGATAGATTGATAGAAGAGAAAAGAAAGAAATGTAAGAAAGGAAAAGAAATAAAGATGAAAAATTTCGGTGAAAACTATTTTCGGGTAAAACTCCCGTTGGGCGCCATTGTTATGTGCCAAGGTAGGGCCACAGAAGCAACTTCGGTGTAGGAGAGGAGGGCGGCGGCATGTTTGCGGTCGCTCGGCTTAAGCTCGTCGGAAGGGGTGGTTCTTGCCAACCTCTCTGTACACCACCTACTCAATAACAAAAAAAAAAACATGGCATGAAAAGATAGCTAACCTAAGACAGAAGAAGAATCTAAACCCTATTTCCCTAACATGACTTCGGACGGACAGAGATGAATAGGAAGGAGTTGTGCACAAAAACCTATGCCACAACCCAGGAGAAAGAGCGGAAAAGGATACTAGTTCGCGTATCTAGCTAACTAAACCTAATCTAAGCCCAAGCTAAACTAAAACTATAAATAACACTAAAACTACCCCTAGCTTACCTTAAAACTAGCCTAACAACGACCTAACACGCAAACTCTCTTTCCACTGTCTCTCCAAGATAATGGTTCGTCAAGAACCCGAAGCATGCTAGATGTTAATGGCTACAGGTTGGCCAGCCCACCCTTAATGTCTAAAGACACCAACCTAACGCCATCTTCTTGGCCAGATGTTGTAGAAGTTGACCCCGCTACTTGCTCCTGTAGTCACGACTTAAATCTGTCGTAAGTAGAGAAGAGTCTATCTTGCATCATGTCGTGTCGTTGGTGTACGTAATTGTCTTGTCACGTCATCGTACATCTATCGAAGGACGGCCGATTCATCATCCCACACCCCGATGCGTATGTTCACTTCCTAACTGCACATCCTATTACAGAGGATACACATACAAATATTTTTCTTCTTGGTTTAAGTCTATATATTTCACTCTTGAAACTACTTCACAAATTTTAAGTTATAAGCTAATCAAAAAAAAAGAAGGAAATAAAAAAAAAAGGTAGAACCATATGTATTTACTTATGTATATAATTTAAGTAAAAATAAAAAAAAAACATAAAGGAATTCACGAAAAAAGTAAAAAAAAAAAAATACCGCTAATGTGTTCTGTGTGTTTTTTTCTCTCAGTTTTAGTGTATCTGCATATCACAACTTTAACTATTACTCACGGTTTTTGCGATCCCCTGTCGTCCTGCCGACAGCACAGAGTGGAAAGACGCCTTCTAAGTGCTCACCAATAGGTGCGTCTTCGCGATGTGTAACTCACAAGCACAGAACATTTGCTTTTTGGTTTTTTCACACTTAATTATATTACTAACACTAACACTATATAAATTAAGAAAATTCGGTGTGCAAAACAAAAACAAGGTTAACTAAAAGTAAATTAAACTAAAAACTAAATTAAAATCCACAATTCATTCATATATATAAAACAAGCACTACTTGTGAAAGTAGTCTCTTATTCTCCTTTGGATATGTATATAGGCTCACTACTGTAGGCCGGTATATTAGACCACGACTGTAGGCTGGTATATGTGCCTAGTGCTGTGCTCTACAGGCAGTGGATCACCTGGGGCTTTATATATATGTATTTTTTTTTTCTTGGAGGCCTTACCGGCTCGATTCTCACCTGGAACTCAGATTCTATTTCATTTCTATACATATAATGTCAAATTTCCTCTTACCTTACTAAACAATTTGATAAAAAAAATTGCTTCGCCAATTATAAAAGAAGGTTCTCCCTTCAGAGGGCATCGACCGCTCGGTATATAAAAAAAATCAAAAGTGTAGGTCAGGTATCTGCGGCCAATGCTCTCTGGCCTACCATAATTCAACCCTACCTTCTCTTTATCCCTTTCATAATCTTTGTTCTTGTAAAAATTTCTTTGTTCACCCAGTTCGTCTGCCTCAGTCTCTATTCCCTCTCCTTCTAACATTTTTTGTCACATTTCGTATTTTTTTCGGAGTCGTAGTGTGGAGATTTCCTGTCCTTTCCAGTCGATAAGTCAACCCCTAAATAAATCCTAACTTCTATTCGTGTCTAATTAAGAATATATCTAAATACAAATAAACATAAGGCATAAATAACTACATAAAAATACATCTAATAACACTAAGACGAGTATTTGCAACTTCATTGGAAATTACATAAATAATCCGACCGTTAAGTGTAGTAATCGATATGTTGTGTCGTTTATCGATCATCGAATCAGTGATGCCAGGTCGTGAGAGAACGAGCCAACTATATTGTGGGACAGGGACAACTATAAATGATATAAAAAAAAATTAACTGTCAAACGTTTGTGTTGTTCTTAGTCTCGAAGTACATGTAATTTTTCTTATTTTGTTTATTTATATTATTACTATTTTTTTTTTTCTTTCTTTTAGATGTATGACGGATATTAGGGCATTGGAGTACGGCCCTCATGGGGAAGGTGCCCGTAACAGGTGCCCGAAACAGAGAAAGCTGGCAATAACGCTCAGAACAAGGCCGCTGCCGATAAGGCGGGGCCTGTGAATGAGCAACCCGAAAAGTCGAGGGCCGCTGAACGGCATCGTCGTGAGATGGCCAAGACCAAGAGGGAGAATTTCGGGTCAAAGAGGCTTAGGTCCTCAGAGGACTCGAAAAATCCCCCCAAAAGATCCAAGTCAGACACGGGTGTGTCCGGAATTCAATGCAGCTTTCTGTGGTGGATTTTGGAAAGGCAAGTGGTCAGTACTCTCCCGAGTGCCGCCAAATGATTGAGAAGGCTTTAGCCAGAGCAATCTTTGACCGCATTCGGGAGAATGCTGTCGCAACTGCGCTCACGTTCGGCAGAGCGAAGAGAAAAGTAAACAATGGAGCTCGCGAAGACCGCAGCTCGCAGTTTCAAACTGTGGGAGGGAGCTGCACTGCGAGCGGTACCCCCAGAGGAGATACCCACCACACCCAACGGAAGGATTTGTGTTCCTGAGTGGGGTATGAATAAGACCGAAATCCTCGACTTCCCCAAAGCCCAGAACCCGTCAATTGCTATGAAGGGGTGGGAGGTCGTCGGGGAAGAGGAACCGAAGAATGGGACCAAAGGGTTCATCATTCTTATGAATGAACCCCCGGCCTCACTACTGGACGAGAAGCAGTTGAGGCTGTTTTATGGAGCGGGAGAGAATACTCTCAAGCTCATAAAGCGGACTCAAGCTGCGAGAAGCGAGGGTGCGACTGTCGCTACGGAGGTTGAGATTGCGACGACCAATACAGGTAGTGGAAATCAACCTTCACCATAGGGCGGTTGCCTCCGACAACCTGAGGCTGCTCGTCATGGAGGAGCAGCTGGACTTGGCCCTAATCTATTAAGCGTGCATTCTTCTGAATCGCGTGATGGGATTAGGGTCGAAAAACTATAATGTATATTATAGAAGCGACGCTTTCAAGGTTATAACTTGTATCGTGGCTAAAAAGAGTCGTCATATACTTATGCAGTCTCATTTCAGCTCCGGCAACTTGACAGTGATGAACGTGAGAGGGATGAACGGGAACTGTGTTGCGCAGACCAACATGACAGAAAACTCGCAAGTATTTTGCCGAAAGCAAGATACAAATTTAAAGAAAATCAAATTGCCGTCGACAAAACACAATACCATAATATGCAGAAACATGGAGATGAAGAGAAGAAGAGAGTCCAAGGTAAATGTAAACACCAGCGTCCATCAGCGCGAGCGCCCAAGCTAAGCCAAGACATAGAAAATTCTATGTTTTTTTAAGCACATTCCTACCTCTCATCCCACGCATATCGGCATCGTGAACCTGCACACGCATCGAGTGCGTACGGTGATGATGCTGGTGGACAAAGAAACTCCCGAAATGCAAATACCTCCGCCGAAACGTCCGCAAGGAGCAATGAACCCAACGGGCATGACAATACACACCCGAGTTTTCATCTTAAGATTATGAGGAAGCGAGAGTTCTTGTTTTACGAACCAAATTTAAATAAAAAGCGTTACGAAGAGAAGTAATTTGGTTTTATTTTACCTGGGCTGTATTTCGACTCTTGAAGATATTCGTGCAAAAACTTTTATTTAGCGCAAAGTAAAAGAAATTTTAGCTGGTGTCCTTGCGGTCCTTTCGAGCTGGTTATCTTTTTATTAAAATCAATTCTAAAATTAAGACAATTAAGATAATCGATAACTTGACAATTGAAAAGAAATATACCACAACAGTGAGAGTGCGCAAGAAGCAATTCAATCATCCTACTTTCGCTACGGCCGTGTTACGTTTTTTCCTGATCTAAAGAAGCTCAAGCTTAATCTGGAGTATCTGGTGCAGCGAGGAAGCGAGGCTTATAACAGGTTTGTGGCATTTTCTATAATTTTTTTTATTTTTAATTGAGTGCTCTTAATAAATTAACGAGTATCGTGTGTTGTGCCGGGTGTAATATCTAATATGAGCAAGACTAAGATAGCTAATTTAATCGAATGCATTCAAAATGTATTCGTGGAACTAAGCGCTCATCATGAAACGTATTTGGCAGTAGGGAGTAAATGCGTTGATATGAATGAAGCGCGGTTAAAGAATTTGGAGCGAAGTAAGGTATTCGATGGGGTTGAAATCATGAGATGCTTTAAATGTAAAGGATTTAACCACAAATCTATTGATTGCAAGAAAAGGAAGAAACATGTCTTAAATGCTTAGGGAACCACAAGACTAACGAATGTAGCAATGAAAAGGTTAATAAGTGCATAAACTGCATAAGAGCAAACGAAAAACTTAATCTAGGACTGGATGATAACCATACGACGCTAGATAGATTATGTCCAGTATACCTAAATAAACTGGAAGCAAAGCTTAAAAGGATAGGTTACTAGCAACTAAACACTATCAAAGGTATTTATATGAACATACAGGGTTTAACCAATAATTTCATTGAATTAGAGATATTAGCAGACAGTAAACAATACGAGTTTATAATATTATCGGAAACACACTTTACAGAACGGAAAGTAATGGACAAAATAGATAACATAAAAATAAGCGGATATAATGACTATTCATGTTTCTCAAACTCAACACATACAGGAGGTACCACGATCTATATTAAAAATAATTGGAAAGCTAGAAAAATATTAGAAAAATCAGTTGATTATAAAAGATGGATTCTAGCATGCAAATGCGAACGAAACAATATGGAAGTAGTAATAGCGGCTATATATAAATCCCCGAAAAGCTCCGATAGAGAATTTTGCGATTTTCTATAGGAAAACATTGAAAAACTAATTGAAGAACCAAAAAATATAATAATTGCTGGAGATTTCAACATTGACTGGAGCGAAAATCAACTTTATAAAAGAGAAATTAAGAGGATACTTGACGATAACTGTCTATCTTAAAAACTGATGGAATTTTCAAGAAACACGGCAACTTCAAATAGCATAATTGATTATGTAGTTTCAAATATGCACAATCTTACAGTCGGTACAAATGCTTATAATAAGATTTCAGATCATGAAAGTATTGATATTATTCTAAACTGCAATAAAAATGAAGACAGGGATCAGATCAAAAAAGAAGTCTACAAATACAGTAGGACTCTTTTTGCAAGTAAACTAATGGAATTTGACACATCATATAATACGATAACTAGCATACATGAAAATGCGGAAAATATAGATATGAGTCTTAGGATGACAACAAAAGAATTCACTTTCATGAAAAATATCAAAACTGACAATAGAACAAATAGATGGTACACCAATGAGCTGAAAGTTTTAAAAAATAAACAAATTGAAAAGTATGAAATAGCTAGACACTACAATAGCAACGCGAATTGGAATGAATACAAAAGAATAAGGAACCACTATAAAGTTAGCATACGGAAAGCAAAGAATAAATATATAAAGACTAAAATAAAACACGCAAATGGACAGAAAGAGATGTGGACTACAATAAAAAAGCTAGTTATTGGACAGCAACAAAGTGAAATTAAACATATTTGCTTTGAGGGCAAACAGCTTAGAGATGATTTTGTGATTTCAAACACGTTCAACAACTACTTTGTATGTTGAGTTAAAAATAAGTCCACGTGTTATATTAGACAATTGGAATATCTTAGGAAAAACTCTTCTTATGATAATAAATAAATCACTTTCTACTGGAGTGTTCCCTAGATCATGGAAAGATTCGATGGTTGCACCGGTGGAAAAAGTGCCAAACACGAACAAAATTGAAGAATTTCGACCCATCAATACGCTAAGAACGAGTGAAAAAATTATTGAAATGGTTGTAAAGCAACAGATAGTGGAATATCTTGAAAGGAACAACATCCTATCCATATATCAATCTGGATACAGAAAAAAATATTCCTGTGAGGCAGCGATAAACCACATAGTAAATGAGTGGTAGGAAGGAGGAAAAAAGAAGAAAATCAGATCACATTTCCTAGATTTTACTAGAAAAATTATATAAGTATGGAATACAAAATAAAGAGTTGGACTGGTTCAGATCGTTTTTAACAAATAGAACACAACGGACTAAAGTAAACAATAGCATTTCAGACTTCATTGATGTTACACAAGGCGTTTCACAGGGGTCAATTTTAGGTGCATTGTTATTTATTATATACATTAACGACATGCCGGCTGTTATACAATTTAGCAAGATCCTCTTATACGCAGATGATCCGCTAATCTATGCTGAGGGAAAGAACGCAGATGAATGCAGAAGAAAAATTAAACAAGATATAGATCTGATAGTTACATGGCTAAAAATGAACAAATTAAAACTGAATGAACGTAAGACAAAACTAATGGAAATAAATAAAGAGAGTGAAACTAATATGGAAATAAATGGAGAACAAATTGAAAACGTAGACAGCATCAAATATTTGGGAATGATCATTGACAGGCAGTTGAATATGAATGAGCACGTAGATTATAATGCAAAAAAATTGGTATAAAAATCGGATTTTTCGAAAGGATTCGAAGACAAATGGATGATATGACAGCTATAATAGTATATAACAAAATAGTTAAACAACATTTCGAGTTTTGTGCTACAATACTTTACTCGTGCTGTAACCAAGCACAGGTATAAAGGCTACAGAAGTTGCAAAACAAGGCTATGAGGAGTATCCTGCGATGCAACAGATATACTTCAATAACACTTATGCTGGAGGCGTTAAAATGGTTGAATGTGAAACAAAGGTTGGAGTACAACACATTATTGGCTGTTTTTAAAATAAAATATGGTGCAGCACCTAGGTACTTAACTAACGAAGTCAGACGAGTGGGAGATGCGCAGCCGTACCAATTACGAAATGCAAATGATTTTCGATTACGCAACCAATCTTCATCATTCGCTCAGAATACAATTGTATATAAAGGTTTTAGATTATTTAATACACTACCAACTAATATTAAAAATGAACAAAATTTTAGAATATTTAAAAGTAAATGTATAGATTTTGTAAGAAGAAGTATTTAAGAGAAAAAGACTGAATTAGATAAATTTGAATTAAATAATTGAATTAAATAATTTAATATATATATATTTATATGGATTATGTAAAGTATTGAATTTAATACTAACAAATGAAATCAATCAATCAATTTCGAAGAAGCTCGAGGGCTGCATCAAAAAATTGTTGCGGCTCCTTCAGAAGAAGCTAAGGTAAAATATATGGAAGAACTAAAGTCCATCACCTCAAAGAATTGTACTATAAGTATTCCTCCGAATTAAAGGCACAATTGCACGCCATCGATGGGCAAAATCAGTCCCAAAGTTGTCTGAACACTTCCATAGTGGGAACAAAGGCTCCATCTATGGAACTTAAACTTCCACCCATAAAAATCCATACATTTTCTGGGTCTTTTCAAACATGGCCAGAATTTCGAAGCTTATTCGAAAGCTTAGTCATAAAAAATCAGTCAATATCCGACATGCAGAAGCTTCATTATTTGAATCCTAATTAAAGTGGTGAAGTTGAACGCTTGTTGCGAAACACAGCAATCACCGATGGCAACTTTCACTCAGCTTGGGCAATATTAGTTAAGAGGTACCAGAATCTACGATTACTCAAAGATAATCAATTCAAACTTCTGTTCGATCAACCTAAATTATCTCAGGAATCAGCGGATAATATCAAATCACTCCTAGATACCACCAACGAAGCAAAACAGTCGCTTGAAAACCTTAGCGTTCCAGTTTCAACTTGGGAAGACGTTCTCATTTTCCACACCGTGCAAATATTGCCACTTGTCACAAGAGGTCTATGGGAATCGCATATCTCAACATATGTCGATTATCCGACATACAACGTCCTTGACAACTTCCTACTTATGAGGTCTAGAACCTTAGATGTCTTAGGGCAATCCTCATCCAGTTCAATGCATCAGAAAGTGAAAAAATCGGTTGCAGGCAAAGTCCGCTCACACTATTCTACAATTTCTAAGTGTTCAATGTATCAGGATTCAAATTCAATTAGGAATTGCTTTAAATTTAAAGGGTTAAATCCGACGAAACGACAGGAAATTGTAAAAACCAAAAAACTATTCAAAAATTGTCTTTCAAATGCACATTTAACTCAAAATTGCAGAAGCAACTTTTCGTGTTTCGTATGCAAATAAAAGCATTATTCGTTACTGCATGTCAACGAGCCATCGAATGCAATGCATGCCAAGGAATCAGTTTTGACAGCACAGTCCGCTTTGGTTCAAACTTCACAGTCAGAACCATCAGTGAACTCAACCTCCTCCAATAGAATAGCTTCAACACACAATACGTACATAGCCTAAAACAGTCAAAATCACACCGTTCTTTTGGCTACTGCACTCATCAAGGTTGTCACATCCGTTAGTCAACCGGTGTTCCTGCGAGCTCTAATCAATCTTGGATCGGAGGCCTCTTTTATTTCTGAGTCTGCCGTGCAGCGTTTAAATTTGAAAACGAAAAGGAGCCACGTCAGCATATTAGGCCTTGGAGAAACGAGCACCGGCGTCTCCAAACACAAAGTATGCCTCACGATATTTTCAAAATTTAGCGAGAACTTTAGCTTACAGCTTACTGCTTTGGTTTTACCCAAACTAACCGCTGTTCTCCCTATGCACAGCATTGCCTGTGCTAACTGGAGTCACCTCCAAAACATGCAACTTGCTGATCCGACGTTTAACAAGCCTAGCAAGGTCGACATTTTACTCGGCAGCGACATATACCCATTAATTCTTTTCGATGGTGTTGTTAAAGGCAAACCAGGCATCCCCATTGCTCAAAGGACAGAACTTGGATGGGTACTGTCAGGGTACATCTTCCCTACCAATCGAACTCCGATCAGGTCACTTCACACAACAGCTGAAGGCTCTGAAACAGATCTGCAAGAAATGCAACCTAAGTTTTGGGAACTGGAGGAAGTATCTAGAAGAAATATGATGTCGAAAGAAGAGGAGCAATGTGAAACGCACTTTTGTAGAACACATCAACGTCAAGCAGATGGACGATATGCAGTGCAACTTCCATTCAAAGAAGGATCTCGTCCCAGATTAGGATTTTCCCATAAATCCGCTCTGGTTAGATATCTGCAACTGGAAAGAAAGTTCAAATCAAATGCATCGTTCCATGCAGAATACAAAAGGATTTTCGACGAATATAAAAAGCTAGGACATATGACGGAAGAAGACCCTACGGTACTTAAAAAAGCTCACTATTATGTTCCCCACTATGCTGTGATAAAAGCATCAAGTTCAACCACAAAGTTGAGCATTGTCTTTGACGCTTATCGATAATCTTCTAATTGGCCCACGTTTTCAAGATGACATTTTCGATCACACGCGCTTTAGAAAACACAAAGTTGTTTTTGTGGCAGGCATAACTAAAATGTATAGGCAAATCAGGGTTCCTCCGGAAGATGCGTTTTATCAACTTATCCTATGGAGAGATGCGGAAAAAGAAGAGGTCAAAACGTACCGACTCAATACCATCACATTTGGCGCCGCCACCGCGGCACCGTATCTAGCTATTCGGACACTGCAATAATTGGCTGCGGATGAACGGGAAGACTAACCACTGGCATCAAAAATTGCGACTGAGAATTTCTATGTGGACGACGTGATTCACGGTGCAGACACGGAATACGAAGCTCTGGAAATGTAACGCCAATCACAATCATGTTAAATAAAGGAGGTTTCCCACTTCGGAAATGGGCAAGTAATAGTGAGAGGTTAGTATTAGCCGTCCCAGAGGAAAATAGAGAAATCCAACTACCGCTGTCTTTTGATGAAGGAAAAGCAATCAAAACATTAGGGATACAATGGCATCCTGGTAATGACATATTCTTTTTCAAAATTAATTTCCCCGATTCAAAGACGGCGACAAAACGAACGATACTATCGGACATCGCTCGTCTATACGATCCAATGGGATGGATTTCGCCTTGCGTCGCCGTTGGTAAAATCATTATGCAATACATTTGGAAAGAACAAATTTCATGGGATAGTGAACTACCACCTTCAATTATTTCGAAGTGGCACAAGTTAAAAATGGAGCTTAACTCTATTAATGACATCACGATTCCGCGCTGGATCAATGTCACCAGCGATTCGCGCATCGAAAAACACGGATTCTGCGATGCCTCCGAATAGGCATTCGCCGCAGCTGTATATATTCAAGTCGTCAATGGAGGTAGTATTCAACCAACACTTCTTCTCTCTAAAACGAGAGTCGCTCCCCTTAAAACTATATCGCTCGCACGGTTGGAATTATGTGGTGCCCTACTACTAGCGCAAATACTGGGACACACTATGAAAATCATGGAACTCCACAATGCAAAAATATTTGCTTGGAGTGATTCAGAAATCACACTCGCCTGGATTAAATCTGCTCCATACATCCGAACGACATTCGTCGCCAATCGAGTGAATCATGTCCCTTCGATGGAGAACCCAGCCGATATAGCATCGAGAGGCCTATCTCCAAAGGATCTGCGAAGCGAAGAAAAATGGTGGCATGGGGCTGAATATCTGCAAACATTCAACGAAGAACAGCATCCGTCGTATAAAATTCAGAACACTGAGCTAGAAATGAAATCATTAGAGGCTCAAAAGGTAAGGAATGAACTCATTGCATCTGGGTACCCCATAAAAAATATTTTTCAGCTCTCCACTCATTTCAAGGCATTTGAAAGCAGTGAACTTTAAATCAGGTACTCTACGTTACAACGCTTACTGTGAATTACAGCGTATGGGCTTCGCTTCATCAACAACGCTCGAAAAAAATAAGCACAGTTGTCTGGACCACTTTCAGTTGACGAAATTTCATCAGCTCGTAAGCGACTAATCAACATGGTGCAACAAAGGAAGCAAATTGGCAAGACTCTCGCCAATGATCGACGAGTTGGGGATATTGCGAGTTGGAGGACGATTCGAAAATGCTGACCTACCTTACGCACAACGCCATAATAATTTTGCCATCTCAGAATATGCTAACCAAACCCATAGTTCATGATGCTCATATAAAATCATTGCATAGTGGTCAGCAGCTTCTAATGGCAACTTTTCGAGCACAATACTGGATATTACAGCTAAAATCGAATATAAAAAACTGCGATCATAAATATCTCAAATGTTTCAGGTACAAGGCCACAGTCATGCAACAAAAAATGGGTAATTTACCCCCCGCAAGAGTAAACCAGGCCCGTCCGTTTAAAACGAGTGGAGTAGATTATGCCGGCCCGGTTCAACTTAAGGCATGGAAAGGCAGTTGCAGTAAAATTACCAAGGCATACATCGCAATTTTTGTTTGCTTTGTTACGAAGGCGATTCACCTCGAGCTGGTGAGCGATAATAGCACTCCAGCATTTCTAGCAGAATTTAAACATTTCACTACGCGCCGTTGGATCTGCAAAAACATCTACAGCGACTGTGGATCCAATTTTCAAGGAGCAGCGAGGATCATTGAACTGGAAAAGTCACAAATGTCGCAAAAATGGACTGAGGAAATCGCGACAGAACTGCAAGACAATGGTACAACGTGGCACTTCAATCCGCCGGCTGCCCCACACTTTGAAACGAATCATCGGTCATTGCACCCTGACACTTGAGGAATATGCAACAGTTTTAACGCAGGTCGAAGCTTGCCTCATTTCGCAACCTCTTTGTCCACTAAGCGAAGATCCTGAGGATCTTGCTATCCTGACACCAGGACACTTTTTAATGGGCACATCTTTAAACACCGTACCCGAAAAGGATCTAACCGATGTCAAGTAAAATTATTTAGATAAATGGCAGCTCATGCAGAAAACTCAACAGGATTTCTGGAAGAAGTGGAAGTCGAAATACCTCAGTCGACTCCAGCATCGTCCCAAGAGGCTTAGTTCGAATCTTAAAATTAAAGTGGGACATCTGGTTCTTTTTTCCGAAATTTTGGCGACTTGGCAGAATTAAGGAATTGAACCCGGGAGCGGATGGAAAAATTCGTGTCATCACTATCAGAACTGCCACTTCAACATTAAAGCGCACAAAAGCGAAACTTTGCCTGCTTCCAACGACAAATGAATTAAAAAAAATTTTATATTTATATACAAAACGCACACACACTCGCATACACAATAATGAATTACTAATAGTCAATAAAGTA
Source organism: Chalcosyrphus nemorum (assembly GCA_949716465.1). NCBI lineage: Eukaryota > Metazoa > Arthropoda > Insecta > Diptera > Syrphidae > Chalcosyrphus > Chalcosyrphus nemorum. Next base: position 40,123,681 of record OX454334.1, read on the forward strand.
AAGAGTAATAATTAACCTATAATGAATTATTATTAACCTAATCTAATTACTTACATATAACCTACCTATTATTGCCACACACCAATTCATTAAACCTTCCTTCTTATTTTCATGTACTCATGCCGAGCGTATCAATGGAAGAAGACATCACACAGAATATGGTACATATCGAGCCGGAAGCGGAAATTTATTCGAAGGAGAACATGGTACCTAAAGCTTCCACCGGAAGCGAGAATTCTTGTTTTACGAACCACCGTCGCCATCGGATAATTTGAAATTGAAAAAAAAGCGTTACGAAGAGAAGTAATTTGGTTTTATTTTATCTGCGTTGTTTTTTGACTCTGGAAGATCTTCGTGCAAAAACTTTTATTTAGTGAAAAGTAAAAGACATTTTAGCTGGTGTCCTTGCGGCACAAACTGATGTTGACGGCATCAACATCCCCTCGGATGAACTGAGGTCGCTCATATCAGCGTCTCAAAAAGGTAAGAAAAACTTAGTCTTGGGATGTGATGCTAACACCCATCATACTCTGTGGGGTAGCACCGATATTAATCTAAGAGGCTAAGTTTTGTTTAATTATAGCTTAGAATTCAATCTTGTTATATGTAATAGAGGCAACGACCCCACCTTTGTAACGTCTAATAGGAGGGAAGTCTTAGAAATAACTTTCGTTTCCGAACAGAGCTCTGTCGAAGTTGTCAACTGGAGAGTCTCCAACAAGGCGTCACTAACTGATCATTGTTGGATACTCTTCAAATTACAACTAACAACTAGTGGGAAGAAGTCTTTCAGAAACCCGCGTAGGGCTAACTGGTCAAAATACAAAAGAGAGCTGAGGAATATACTTCTAAGTACACATTTTCCCGAATGTACATCAATCTTCGGAGATGATATGTGCATTCCAGAGACGACATCGGGAATAAGCACGGAAGAAGTGGATGAAATAATAGATAACAATAAGATAGCTTGGGCAGTCAAATCATTTGCTCCGTATAAGGCACCAGGAATGGATAACATTCGCCCTGTGATGTTGCAAGAGTCAGTGGATACTGCTATTCCACGGCTCAAGCATATCTTCACAGGATGTCTTAAGCTAGGATATGTTCCAAAATCATTGCGAGACGTGCGTATTTCTTTTTATTCCCAAAGCAGGGAAAGCGAGCCACACAAACGCAAGGGACCTGAGACCTATCAGTCTATCCTCTTTTATGCTGAAAACATTGGAACGTTTAATAGATGTGATCGGCGATGACTACCTATCTAAATCACAACATGCGTACATCTGTGGCAGATCTGTAGACACAGCCCTTCACAGGGTTGTATCGAGCATTGAGAGATAGCTTCACTTCAAGGAATACACTCTGGGGGCGTTTCTGGATATTGAGGGGGCGTTCAACAACGTGAGCTCCGACGCGATCCTGAACAGCCTGCATAGAGCTCACATAAACACCGGACTTTGCAATTGGATTGCACAAATGCTCCAGTCTAGGATAATCTTCTCGACACGAGGAAATACAACCATCCAGAGAAGAGTCTGCAGAGGAACACCACAAGGCGGAGTTCTTTCTCCGCTGATATGGCTCTTTGTAGTGAATGAGATCCGGCTTTAACGCCTATGCCGACGATGTGTTATCCTGGTCTCCTATCGTCGCACTACAGATAGTGGATAGCTGGGTCGGAAGCAGAGGATTGGGAGTGAAACCCTCAAAGACGGAGATTGTTCTATTCACTAAAAATAGATCAATCCCCACCTTTTGATATCGGCGGCGTTGAGCTAAATATCTCGAGTTCTGACAGATACCTGGGTGTGATCTTAGATTCCAAAATAAACTGGAAGGAAAACATTGCTGAACGCATCAACAAAGCAAGCGTAGCTCTCTACTCTTGCAAAAAGGCATTCAGCAACATATGGGGCTTCGGAACAACTGTGGTATACTGGATATACACGGTGGTTGTAAGACCCATTCTGACATATGGTTCATTAGTATGGTGGATGGTACTTGAGAAGCCATATCAGTTTTCAAACCTCACCAAAATCGGCATGCATCGGAATCATGTGATCATTGAGAACAACACCGACGCCAGCAATGTAAACCATGGTTAGTTTGATTCCGCGTGACATTTATTGTAGTAGTCTGGCAGCCAAAACTGCTATAAGATTGAGGGAAGGTCGATTGTGGTTATCAAACTCTTACGGCCACGCCTCTATTCTGTCCCGATGGGAGGCTACCAATGGATTGACGGAAACAGATCACATGAACCTGAGGTTAACATTCGAAAGGAGATTCAATGCAAGGATTCCTATCAGAAGCTATTGGAAGAATTGGAGGACTAAAAAGAAAAAGGAGTTGGCATTCTATACCAACGATTCTAAGATGGCCAGGGGTACAGGAGCCGGAGTTTATTGTGAAGCCCTAGGAAAAACTGCTCCTTTAGAATAAATGACGACTGCAGCGTCTTTCAAGCCGAAGTCACTGCCATTACGCAGGCTGCTGAAATTATACAAGAGAGTAATATCGTCGGAAAAACGATAACTGTCTATAAAGACAGCCAGGCAGCCATCAAGGCTCTGGACTCTGCTATAACTCGGTCGAGGCTGGTGAGAACCTGCAAATCACTTTTAAACGAGATAGTTTAAAATATACCAATACGGTGACCCTTAGTTGAGTACCAGGTCATATGGATATCGAAGGAAACGAAAAGGCGGATGAGCTTGCTAGGAAAGGGTCGACGCTACACATATCGCGGGCCCTTCCCTTTGTAGCAGTCCCAGTCAGTTCTTTAAGGAAAAAAGTAGAAGATTAAGCCATCGATCGTGCAAAAAAAACGCTGGATTCTAACGGCTAGAGCTCTATGGCCGGCCTTTAGCAAGAAGAGATCATTAACTCTAGTTAAAGTCAGTCGTTATAACACACGGGTCGTTTCTGGCGTAATTACCGGCCATTGCGTCATTGGCCTTCACGCAGAGAGACTCGGTGTGCTGCATAATGACTGTTGTAGAAGCTGCAGAGACGAAGAAGAAATTGAATCTATTCGTCAACTGCTGTGTGACTGTCCTGCCCTATCTGTTTGAAGAAAGAGAACTATTGGCAGTCATTTCTTCTAGGAGCTGGAGGACTTAGACAATGTTGAGCTGGTGGACCTCCTGAGATTTATATTACTATCTGGGTGGTTCTAACAGCGGACCTTATTACAGCGTTCCCAGGGTTAAATGATTGGGCACAATGGACCCGAATTGTGGGCCTAAGTGAGCACCCATCTACCTTACCTAACATACATCTTTTAGCTGCCATGAATAAAGCTCTAGAATATACATATAGTTAAGCTATCATTCATGAAAATATTTAAACTACTACTACTACTGCTACTACCAGCAATAAAGAGCGATGAGTTCACATTTTTTTAGCTTTCCATAACTTTCCGCTGACATTGAGTGAAGAGAAATGTACACAGAGAATATCACCGTGCTCATTTGAAGTAGCTTTTGTAGTTGTACCCGAATGATTAACTTTGTTAGCGTGCTTAGCATAAACGATATATTTAGAGCTTTTTCAAAGATCACATTTTATCTCTCTCTTGCATTTGAATTATTTACTTTAGGAACACCAACAATTTCAACAACATTCTCCAGTTGCTTCTGCTCTCCCCAGTTCACTCTGCCCTCCAAACTCACCCGCAACGTTTAGTTTTCCTCTTTCAGTTGCTGTATTGTGCTGAGGAAATAACTGTTGATTTTCTTCATGTCGAGAATTTCAGAGTAAAGCAGTTTTAAGGTAAGTGAACTTTCGGTCAAATTAGAGAGAACCGTTGACATACAGACGTCCACTGTGCCAGGTGAAGATTCTGCTTCACATTGAAAGGAAAGTGATGCAATATTTGCATGTGCGGCCGGCGTTTTAGTTGTTGTTGTTGCATGGCAGCCGGCAATTTAGGTGTTGTTGTTATTTTAGCAGGTACTTTTTAAGGTTGCGAAGAGAGTGAGGTACACTTTACCGGAACTGATGCTGACGTTAAAGTTGTAGGTTTTTGCTGCTTTTGTTGTAAAACAGATGTTAGTGGTTGAAGTGATTTGCGACGTAAAACAGAACACTTGTCACAGCGATGAGCAAGATTATTGGTTGTGAGATAATCTAAATCTGCCGGTTGAATGTTAACGCACGAACCGTGAAACAGTGTTGCATCATTGCAATCAATTTTGTCGTTGCAAACCGGGCAATTCATTTTAAAAAAGAAAGATATTTAACTTTGGAAGATAATAACAAATTAAAGCTTCGCACCCCACAACACTTTAAGAAACACGTCTGCACTAGACGACGTCTGGTTATCCAATTCCATACCGCTAACAGAGCGATTCAGCTCGCTGCAGCGACTATTGCATACAGTGGCATATATCTTGCGATGGACTCCCAGACGGAGGTGCCTTCGTGGCTTGATTGTTACAGTGGACGAACTTAATACTGCTTTATCGGCGTTCATCCGCATGGAACAGGGATCTGAAATCAAGGCTCTTGGAAATGGATCCAGCATTAGCAGCTCAAGCCGACTACTTCCACTGTGCCCTTTTTTTGACAAGGACGGTACACTTCGAGTCAGAGGACGTATTGGCAAGGCATCAGTTTTCCATGATCAGCGCTTCCCAGCTATCCTGCCAAGGAATGGTGCGTTCGTATGGCTACTATTGACCAGGCACATAACAGAACGCTTTGTGGTGGCACGCAGCTCATGGTTCATACGCTTCGGCAGCGTTATTGGTTTTTAAATGGACGACAAGCGGTTTGGAGCTATCTTCATCGTTGTGTTACTTGTCGACGTCATCGCAGAGAGATATTAGTTCAACAGATGATACCCTTGCCAAAGCAAAGAGTAAATGCATGCCGCCCATTTTAAGCATCAAGAGTGGACTACTGTGAGCCATTCACGCTGCGCGTGTGTACCAAGCGCTCACGTACAACGGTCAAGACATATTTAGCTATTTTTGTCTGCATGGGAACAAAGGCGGGGCATATCAAGGTGCTCGAGGATTTGTCAGCACAGGCTATTTTGGATGCTTTCACAAGGTTCGTTAGGAAACGAGGACCATGCCCAAACTTATATAGTGACAACGGTACAGCATTTGTGGGAGCCAACCGTTTGCTCAAGGAAGACTTAGCCGCTTGGCAGTGCAAGAAAAATCAGCAAGCGCTAGCTAATACTGGAATGAAGTGGCACTTCGTCACTCCCAGCGCTTCACGTCAGGGTGGCCTTGGGAGGCGGCGGTGAAGTCTGCCAAACAACACCTAGTGCGATTAGTGGGGACACAGTTCCTCTGGTATAACCAACTCCAGACGTTAGCCACGCGCATTGAGGCTTGTCTGAATTCTCGGCCGCTTTCACCCCTTTATGATGACCCGGACGATATGTTGGCCTTGACACCTGGCGGCTTTCTTATCGGAGCACCCCTTACCGCGGTAATAGAGCCGAATATAAACGAAATTCCTATAAGTCATGTCAAACGTTGGCAATGGTTGCGGAAGATTCATCATGAGTTCTGACGCCGATGGAGCGAAGAATATTTGACAACATTGCACACAAGGGGTAAGTGGCAGCGCCAGCAGTGCAATATTTAGGAGGGTGACATCGTGGTCGTACGTCCGGAGAATCTCACACCAACTCATTGGCTACCGGGTCGAATAGTTGAAGTTCACCCGGGCAGCGACGGTTTAGTGCGGAACGTCACACTCAAGACAGCAAATGGGATGCGTACCCGGGCAGTGCAGATGTTATGTGTCCAGGTTGAAGCTCAGCATTACGAACCTAATGGTTCGACCGGGCAGGATATATAAGTCCTATCTTAACATCCTGCCCCCGTTGAACTTAGTTCAATAATGTGGTTAGAATTGTTGTGGGTTGATATTTCTGGAACTGTTCTTGGAGCGGCAACTGGGTACTGTGTTGATCCTTTGCTGCAACTATATAGTCGGAATTTCCAACCTAGTAGAATGATCATAGCGATAATGATGAGCAATCCTGATGCGCTTATTATGGTGTGTGGTATTGCATGTCGCTCGATAATGGCTGGCAGTTCCAGATGTGTGGAGTCCATCTGTACGGCTAGCTTTTTTAACCTTGTTTCGTGTTCGCCAAGACGAATTGGAAACTGGTGTGTTTGGTCCAAATGTTTATATATGTGCTCGAATAGTGTTTCATTCGGGAAATCACTGAGTCTCATGATGGATTATCTGTGTGGGGGTGGTAACCATGAGCTCGAAGAGTTATGAAGTCACTTTTAGCGATGCAATTGGGTTGTAATTTCAAGGTCCCAGATCCTTCAATCGTAGATAAAGTCGTCGTGTTCTTGCATGCTATGTTTAATGATGTTCTCGAAGTTACAGCGAATATCCATTGATTGGAATATAAATATTTGGTCCAAATTGAGTTGTTATGAATTAGCGTCATTTAACATGATGATAAGTCCTCCATTTTATTGAGAATATGCATTTCGCATTTGCTTACTGCAGCATCTCTGCGATAAATCGGATGTAGAAATCCCTTATTTTTTCCACAATGATGCAAGTTGATAGTTCAGAGCCTGTTAATGGGTAATACTGGTTATTATGACGGTTGACTGCTAAGAATGTGGATGATGTATTAATAGTATTGTTTCGTTTAATACTGCTGGAATTGGAAGTAGTCTGTATAATTCCATATCTTCTGAATTTATTAACGGTATTTTAAATTGAAATATCACATAATTATTTGTTATTCGGCCAGCAGTAACCATAATTCTCTAAAATTCCAGTACATTGTCAACCGGTAGTGGAAGGCGGTACGTAGATGACAAGCTGTTCCTTATTATTATGACTTGTTGTTTCATCTGGTGCGGAGTAATTAGCAAACTATTTATTTTTCCTTGATGAATATCTGACAAAGCATTTGTTATTGCTGATTGATTCAGCTCCGGTAGACATGACTGTGTCTGTGGCGATACTTGTTCTTGTGCTTTTATTAAAACTCAAAGTCGGAACACGGTATACGGAGCGAACATTTTCCCCTGAATAAGTGGCAATAGATACCGACGTGTGTTCTCCGTTGATCTCTGGAACACTAGGCATGCAATCTATGATTTGTGATGAGGTTTTGGCAAGTTGGGAACTTCGTTGCACCTCAGGCTTCCCTGGCATTGATGTCACGGAGGCGGCGAGAGACAATGACCCACCTTCTTTAAACCTGTACTACGGTCCCACTCGAAATGAAAATTTCGTTTTCTCTCCTTCGTACTTTGTATAAATGGACAATAATCCACGTTATTTTATTTCACCCCAGATGGGAGCTTTTGCATACCCCAACCGAAAAGAAAACTTCGTTTTTTTCTTCTTCGTACGTTCAGTAAATGGACGATATCCACTTGTTTGTCTCAGGCGGCGTTCTTATAGCTCAAGATGTAAGGCGGCAGGTTTGTCGCAGGCGGCGACTACCTCGTCGGCCAAGTTATGCATGACAGCAAGTTTACGCAGGCGGCGTCTATCTTCTTTTCATCTTGATGACCACGAGTGCCCGGCAGTAGTTCCTTTACGCAGGCGGCGATTCGACTCTCGTAAAGATATTCTATCTAATATCATTTTATTGTTTTTTTCCATGGAATCAATCCTATTTAGGACTTGTTTCATGAGGGCTTCCATTGCAGTGTTGGTATTTGTACTGTTTTTGATGCTGCATGACCATATGTCATTTTAGGGCCCGCTGTCTTTGGTATTGCGTCCTTTTTGATGATCACTTGATCTTTCGCTTTTTCTTTTTGTGGGCTCTTTTGTGAGTTCTTTTTGGCCTTTTGGGCTTCCTTATTGGAGCTTTTAAGTGCTTTCTTTTGTTTTTTATCTTTTTTAAGTTGCATTTCTTTTGCAACTAAGCATACTCTATAGTTAGCAGGATGGCTTTCATTGCAGTTTACACACTTAATGTGTTCGTCCTTTTTCTTCACACATTCTTTGGTGTGGTGACTTCCTGCACACTTTACACATCTTGGGTTTGAGCTGCAGTATTTTTGTGTATGCCCGTACCTTTGACAATTTTTGCATTTGGGCACTAATTTGGATTTACGTAAAGTATGAATCTCAACTTTCATCCCAAGTATGTTTTTAATGCCATATATTTTTTCTTTGTCTTCGTCATGTTCGAAACTGAGCATAAACATTGGAAGCGGTACTTTCCTTTTAAATTTTAGCATATTTACGACTTCCAGTATTTTAAAACCTCTATGGTTTAATTCGTTTTTAATGCTTTCCGGTGATCATGAAAAATTCAGTTTTTTTACTACAACTTTTATTGGTCTGGTTTGCTTATTCTTATAAGAATACCATTGCACTTTTATCTGGTTTAGTATTTTAGTCAGCATTCTGTATCCCTCTTCTTCATCGACATTAATTTTGATGTAATTTTTGTTTATTAATGCTGTAGAAGCTTTAATTTTATTTTCATCCAATAATTTGACCAAGCTTTCATACTTATTGACTTGTAGTGCAATAATTGGTGGAGGTTTGGATGGATTGTGTATTTTATTTTCTTTGTTTGAAGCATACATTGTGATTGTGCAGCTTTCTTTTGGCGATGAGTTTTTTGGGGATGTACTCATTTTTCTTTTCTTATTTTGGTTCCACATATGACGATGTCCCTCTGTCTCTTTTTCGAGTTCTTCTTCATCTACTGAGAACTCTGCAGGTTGGACATTTACTTTTTTTTGGTTGTTGATTTCATCTTTCAACATTTGCAACTCTTGCTTAAGATTGTTTAATTCCTTAAGTAGTGACTCATTGAGTTGCTTAAACCCATCTCTTTCTTCGCAGGCTTCTAAATATTTAGCCTTGAATATTTTTTTCATTTTTATTTTCATCATTTTTCGATAGGGGTGTTCTTTTTACCCTTTTAATTCGTCCAAAAGGGTCATTCCTCAGCAACAAATGGTCCCCCCCAGAATCCAAGGGACCGACCTCCGAAGAGGGTGGATTTACCAGTGTACCTGGCCTACCACCTGGGGTAATTATATCTTTTGTTTTGTTCATTGCATAATTATTTATTTTTTAACTTTTGAGAAAAGTTTAAACTTTTACCTATACAGCCGCTCTTGACACGGAGAACAGACGCTGACCAGCGAGCCGCCCAATATGGGTCAGACGCTTCTGGGTTTTTAGACTAGGGTCCGCGGGGTCGTTACACCCGTTACCTCTCTCTACGGAGAAGTACCCTTGCGGGAAAAATAAAGAATAAAGATTTTGTTTCGTTTGAAACCCTCCGGAGTCCTCTGAACGAACGTAACACCAAAATGAAACACTACTTTCAAAGTTGGTAGGTAATGTTTATTCTCTATAAGAAATATAATTTGCAACAAACTCATGGAAATATATGGCTTTAGGTACTTACTTTTTTTTGACAGAATCGTGGCGGCAGTGAGGGCTTCTGGAAAAGAAATGAACAAAGGAAAGATCGAGAAAGGGAAATGTAAACCCAAAAATGGCGCGACTTCGTTCAGTCTGACAACTTGCAGCTTATTTAAATCTGTTTCATTCCTACATATTTTGGAAGCATCTCATAGCCGCCAGGGTCCTTCCAAATCAATGCTAATAATAGCTACAATTTTTAACAACCGCAAAAAAAGATAAATAGATCGCTTTAAGCTGTAGACCATCGTTATCGATTTATTATTCATCGTGTATTCAATACATACCTTTCTCATAGGCAAATAAATTTATAGTAGATCTATAATACATTAGAAAATGTATACTTAATATTTTCCTTTTTATATTTTCGTATCAAAATATGAAATACAGCAACGTTGCTAATTCGTAATAAAAATAATGAAATGTGGCAACATTTGTGGTGTGCATAGTGCAGAAGAGTAAATTAATTCGACAAAGAAAAATAAAACAACAACACGAAGAGAAGATCAATACACAGACACGAAAGCAATGTGATCATCAGAGCGCACAAAAACGGTTCTAACAGCAACTGAGCCCGATTTGATGCAACTCACATGCCCAAACCAAGAACCACTTAGCGCTAGCAGTGCCGATTGCAGTACACAAACTAAATCGATTTCACTTTCGTATTCAGAGTAAGTTAAATAAAGATTCAAAACTTATATTATTTTTTGATATATATTTTTTTTTTGTCAGATTGCGAAATGAAATCATCCAACGAAAACAACAGTGCTGGAAGCAGCAAAACACTATAAATTCAGTTGGGCAAATTTTTAACAAAGTGCTATTGCGAAAATTAGAATGCCCACAAAAACGGATTAGGTGGTCATCCGAAGATATCGCAAATGCAATAGCTATACATGATGCAGGTCTACGGGCATATAGACTGCTTTTAAGAAAAAACTATCCTCTTCCAGATGTGAATACTTTGAAAAATGGTGCGCAAAACTTGAAATATATGCAGGGATAATCCATTGTGTACTGGATATCATGAAAAAGGTGGATAAAAAGCCAATAGACAAAATCTGTGTGATTTCATTTGATGAAATGAAAGTCAAAGAAAAAGTATGCTTCGACAAACCCCGAGATGAGACTTTAAGGCCTGCCAAATACGTCCAAGTTGCTATGATACGTGGTTTGTTCCGAAATTGGAAACAGCCAATTCGTTATGATTTCGACCAAAGGATGACAAAAGAAATTCTATACAGTATTATTAATGCTGTCCATAACAGTGGTTTTGACGTAGTGGCAATGGTTTGCGATCTAGGAGGAACTAACCAGGGTTTGTTAAAAGAGCTGAAGATAACAGTTCAAACAACATATTTTCCGAACCCAAGTGATCCTAGTAAACGAATTTATGTTTTGATGTACCACATCTCATAAAGCTAATCCGAAACAACTTCGTTAATAGCGAGGAGTTTTTACTAGATGGGACGCTTACCGATAAAAGAGTCATGGAAGAGCTAATTTCCAAAACCAATGACAAATCCGATCTTCTAGTTGCTTATAAAATATCACTTGCCAATTTGAATGTCCGAGGTGCAGAGCGTCAGAAAGGGAAACTTGCTGCAAAGCTGTTCTCGCACATTATCTCGGAAGCAATATTCCGTGCAGGTAGCTTGGGTGAGTTGACTTCAGAAAATTGGCTCAAATGTTCCGAGATTTTTAAGCAGATAGATATACACCATCTTGTTCGTGCTTATTATTAGGTATGTACCATTAATAAAAACATCAGCAGAATGATGAATGATTGGTTTGATACTTTAAATATAAGAGTGCCATACAAAGACAGTAGACAACGAGTTCAATGATTCGGTTTATCGGAAGCTTTGCAAATTGAAACTGTGGACAAGATGTCGACCACAATGTTGAACATGCGAGTTAAGGGAAAGTCTAGCATGATGCCTTTTCAAAAAGGTATAAAATCTATTTAATAATATACCTACTATTCATTCTTCATTAATTAATATTATACATATACTTATAGGTATCATTATGACTAATAACCCCCTGAAACTCCTCTACGAAGATTTAAAGGCCAAACTAGGTATCACTTATTTGTTGACATACAGGTTGAATCAGATCGTACTCGAAAACTTTTTTGGAGTTATTAGAGCTAAAGGTGGACTACACGATCATCCGAACCGACTGGAATTTATGTATAGACTTCGGTCGTACATTCTTGGTCGTAATGAGGGCAGTTTATCATCACATGGTAATTACAGCTAAACATATAAATACTTTAAGTACTGAAAATATTTTAAAATCTTTTTATATACGTTGCAGGAAATACAATGGTAGATGATACACCAGACTTAGACAGTTCTGAAAGGCTAAGCAGTGAATTATTCAGAACACTAAGTTCTGAAATAAAAGTACGAGATGAAACTGATGCAGTTGATGAGTTGGAGTCATTGCAATACGAAGGGTTGGAGCACTTGGCAGGATACATCTTTCACAGAATTAAAAACCCTGATTTGGCGGTAGATAACGCCTTAATCAATACAGAAAAAGATTCAACACTTACCTGGACCAACCAACTAAGCAAAGGATTTCTTCAAACGCCAACGGAAGATATCATGTCCAAAATGGAAGAATTGGAAACAATTTTCAAACTTTTTAATAAAGATGAATTTGTATTTTGTTCTCGTTATATACAAAGTTTAATAAAACTAGCGGAAAATGTATCTATTGAAGAAAAAGTTATAACAATATTTTGCCGGTCTAGAGTGTATTTTAGAATAAAATTCCTCAGTAAAAACATTGCCGAAAATAACAGAAATCGGAAGGGAAAATCAAATAAAATAATTTTATAAAAAAAAACCTTTTTTTCTCCATTTAATAATTGCTATTTTACATGAAAAATACTTTCACGGATTTCAGTGTTTATTTTCAGACACTAAGGGGTCACAGAGAGCCGCCATCTTTAACTTTGTTTACATTCAAAATATTTGACAGATACTGATACTGTGGTTTCGGATAAACCTTTCTATTTATCTCTCGATAGGTATAAGGGCCGCGCCCACCATCTTCGTTTCATTCTTTTTAACAAATTATATGCTAAATAGCACATATTCACCACTGACACTAAAAAAATACTTTCTCCGTGTTCTTCATCCATTGCTTTGTGTTTTAAAAAGCTGATAGAGCAAAATAATTTAATAATTCTAAATAATTTACACACATTTCAATCCAGCTGACATTTCAAATGACATAAAAATACGATTTCATTGTGGACGAATTTTTTGAGAAGGGCATTGACAATTTTTCTCTATTTTCCGTTCTCTTTCGCCAAAATCCCTTTCCAATGTGACAGATATCGGAACCAGCGTTACCTTTCGGACACTTTAGGGGCAAATTGACCATTTTTTGATGCTACGGACCCTTGGACCCCCCTTTTCGAAAATCATCGAAATTTGACCCTTTTTGAAATATACGACCCTTTTTTGACTCTTTTTGCGAATTGGAAGAGAATTGACACATTCATTGCTCATTTAACCGATTTGTGTTGATATATTTATTCCAACGCCAAAAAAATGTACATTTACTTGCCCTTTGAACAGATGCATACATTGACGTAGTAAGTGCTTTTCGTTTCGCATACCTACAGAATAGGTTGTTTAGGATTCCAAAGAATTGAATTCGAATATGGCCAAAATCACTTATACTTACCAAATTCTTCGGTCCCCTGAAGGTCGTTAAAACCGATTTTGACTGAATTGAAATCACTACTTTATATTTCTTGTTCTTTTTTATTTTAATAATTATTTTATTCAGAAAAATAAAAAAAAAGTAGAAAATAAATAAGGCAAATATTATTTATTTCGCTAAATGTCGTTCTTCAATTTTATATGGGCCCCTTTTCTTTCGGCAGGGACCCTTTTCAGGACAATTTCCGAAATTTTTTCAGAGGTAGCACTGATCGGAACACTGGTGGACATACAAGAGTGCTACTTTTTTGCCTGCAAAATCACTAAACTTGTATGCCCACCAGAGATCTGACATCTATCACAAGGGAGAGGATTTTCGAAGTGGATTATCGAAATTAAGTCATACATTTTCATCAGTTTGAAAATGCGATTGTGTGTGACTTTGTAATATTATTGGAAAGTCAGCTTGCAGGTAATTCGTCTTCCCCCTGGAAAGTTTAACTAATATCTCTTTGCTCATTCATTTCTAGTATGTAGTCTGTGGCACCAGCTGATTTAATTGAAGTATTCTTTTGCCGTTAATAGTGTGGTAAAGCAGTGGTTTTTTTTCTTCTTTCCCTTAAAGATTTCGTTCCACAGTTTGAATTATAATTACTATGTCGGTTTTTGAAAGCATTGAAAAAGGACCCGCAATTGAAGTGTTTGCTTTGAACAGAGCTTTTGTTGAAGATAATCATCCTAATAAAACTAATCTGGGGGTTGGAGGTGCGTACATATGTATATCCTATTTGATTGTTTTTATACATATTTTTTCCAGCAAAAGGTCGTATTAGAGGTCAAAGTTATTTACGTTTTGTTCGTTTTTGATAAGGCTACATTTGCTCATTCTAGCAAAATATTTTCAAAAGTTCGTTTGCTCTATTGACCTGAATCAATAATTTTTAATCTAATCGAACATTTTAACTATGGGTTTAGTTATCACTGCATTGCAAATTGCTTTTTGTTACCTGGGCGCTTGACTAAAATAATAGTTTCATAAATGACGTAAAATTAATTCGGATATTTTATTGATAAAAAAAATTGTTATGCTAAGTTGTTATTATCCTTTTTATACCAAGTAACCCGTAAATGTCCTGAAGATAGTTACTTATTTGTAACAGTTTGTTGTGTATACGGAGGTTCAAATTTCAAATCTCGATTTTGAAATTATTCATTCTAACGTATAAACACAAACTAGGTTTAAAATGCATGTAAAATGCAACATATGTATGTAGGTGAAAGGTTAGAAAATAACACGGAAGTAAACAGAATCTAAACGTCTGTTCACTAAATCCAACAGAATAAGGGCAATATCCAGAAGCGTATGCGTTGTACATTAATAGGTATGTACATGATTTTATCTTTTAGTTCAAGTAAGGATCAACCAATGCAAGAACAAAATAAAGGGAGCAGATTTAACGGGATATAATTTCACTTTGCCAAGGAATTTATCAATTTCTTTTCTGGTGTTGCAAGAATTGAACATAAAATTTTGTCAACGTTGCATAAATTTGCTACTAAGTTCCATAATAGTTCCTACTTATTAATATAATTTATTTAATATTTTATCAATACTTTGTTTTTGTAATTATATACTATATATTTTATAATATATAATATTATTATGTGTTTTTAAACGCCATTCTGCCATTTTACACAAATAAACTAGAATTCAAAATATAAAAAAAGCTCTGCAAAACTCAAATGTAAAAATCATTTCAGGGTTTATGTCTACGGAGAAGACAAGACAAAAAATCACAAATAGATGTCAGGAAGCAGGGGTGGAATCCTCTAAGGTGATAATTGATAGTCGCATTTTTGATAGTCCAAGTTGATAATCACACATAGTTAGCTCTCCGTAAAACGATCACAAAAAGTTATTTAAAACTTGGTAGCACAGTTTTTCAAAATGTCATTTTCTTGTCTGTGCTATGTCTGTGATTTATTAAATAAAAAAAATGTACATGTGTAATTAGCATATTATTAATATTGAATAAAGTGTGGAAAGATTAGTTTGCAGCTAGATCATCTCTAATCATGTCCCGGAGCTTCTCTTCTCAGCGTGGTTATTAGATGCACCGAATGTGACTGACTTTGAGGGTTATAAACCGCTTGTTCCGGAAGAGGCACATTGTATAAATAGCAAATATTGTGTGGGGCAGCACAAACGTTAACAATTTCTTCATTTCGACCTAGAAAAAAGAAGTATAGAATAATGTTAGAAGATGTTTATAGCATATCCACTTTTTAACTGCCCAATAATGCGTTCAACAATGCTCCTTGCCTTAGAATGGACTATGTTAAACTGAACATTCTTCAGCGCTTCTGTAGGACGTTAATAGGAAGTGTTCCAGTGGATAGCCACTATCACCTATAATTTAGACGACGATTAGTTTCTAAGGAGAAACAACAACGACTAATACTCTACGGTTATAGAGGTTATATATATGTATATGGAATATTCTATTCTAAATATGTAGGTACATAGGTTTTTTCTGTTTGTTTACCCAGAAGCCATGATGAACTCCTCCCCAAAATAAACTCATTTTCCAGCATTTCTCTTTCTGCGATCTGACGCAAATCAAAATTCATTTATTCTGCACTATATAGTCAAAAAAGCTAATGATAAACAACAGGTAGGTACAAGGCTTGTGCAAAATAAATATACAAAATTTGTCGAATATATGGGACATTAAAATATAAACTTTTCTTATTCACAATATTTATTTTTTTTTTTTCATTTTATTTCATAAGAAAAAACTTAAATAAATAAAGGAACAATATTAGATATTTACAATATTTCAATGAGCAGGTTTTTGTTAGAAATAATTAGTGCATTCTGATGTTTCAAGACATGAGGCAAATGCACATATAGCTTAAAAATAAGATAATGGAAATTAACTATTGATGGGGAAATAAGGAAAAGATTTCATAAATAACAACATACAATATATACTTACAACAAAAATTAAAATATTAATTACGTAATTCAAGATAGTAATCTTTCAATTTGGCTGTGATTAAAAGAGAAGAGCCATTTTTTAATATTTCTTAAAAATACTGTTTTCACTCTCACACCTAAGGCTTTCTGGAAGTAAGTTAAATAAACGAGGAGCAGTAGTATAATAAAGACGAGAAAAGTGAGCCTTGCGAACTATTGGAACAGATACTAAGTTTTTGGTGTTCACTCTTAAGTTATAAATTTCATGAAAACGTACATCGTAAAACCCAGAATTATCAAAAAATATTTTCAAAACTTTATAAAAGTACAGATGCCTTAGAGGAAGAAATTCAATATCTCCCAACAAATCAAATCAAATCAAATCAAAACTAGGTGTCATACGATTAACTTTACACATAATTCTAATTGCATGCTTTTGTTTTATTAATAATGGTTCAATTTTATTAAAAAAAGTGCCTCCCCAACAAGAAATTCCATACTCCAATGTCGATTTTAATAAAGCATTATAAACTAATTTTAAAATTGGTTGTTTACAATATAAGCTAAGATGGTATATCTGCCTTACAACCTTATTTAGATATTGTTTTAGATATGTGGTATGGTCTTTCCAATTAAGCCTTTGATCCAAAATAATACCCATGTATTTAAAATTTTCTACACTTTCAATTATAAAGCAGCTATCACTGCAGCTTACATTGCTCTTAAAGGTTATGGCATCAGGACCGTGTGAATTTGTCAGAGAAAACCGTAAACAACTGGGTGAATGGTAGCATAAAGCCATATCTTCAACTAACGCGTCCTTGTTATTAAACACCATAAACTTTGTTTTATTACTAATAATCCGTCTGTGATGACTGAACCAATGACGAAGTATATCTAAATCATTATTGACATCCGAAAATAGATCAAGAAAGTTCGTATTAGAATAAGAAAGAGCTGTATCATCAGCAAAAGCAGTGATTTTACCCTTAAACGGTTGGATGAATGAGTTTACATAAATCAGAAATAATAGTGGGCCCAATACAGAACCCTGCAATACACCCATGTCTATAGAATTTAACGAACTATACACATTTTTAATTTTTACAACTTGCTTGCGATTTCTTAAATAAGAAACAAACCAGTCGAAAATAAAGCCTCTAAAACCGGCGTTAAATAGTTTATTTAACAATAAAGAGTGATTCACCATGTCGAATGCCTTCGTGATATCAATAAATAATGTGGAAGGAATCTCATAAGCAGTCACACTATTGTATAATTCACCAGTTAGTTTAATCAGTGCGCTTTCAGTAGATCTACCACTTCGAAATCCAAACTGAGCGTCATTAAAGAAATTATACTCTGTCCAACATAAATTGTCAGTACACGTCTTATGGGAGAGCTTTTTAAAGATCAGTAGCGTGTCATATTTTTGCACTAAATTGAGAGAAACCCCGCATAAAATGTGTATACCCGCCTGTTAGATCTCTTTTGATCTAAGTAAACAACGGCAACGACTTTTCGTTTTCAAGTGCGGTTTATTCAAAAATTACAGTGCCTTAAATACTAATTGATAAATATAGAAGTACATTAATACAAGTATTTTATTACGTCTGGGCATTGAGACCCAATCCTGCATTTGATATCACAGGTGCCCAAAACCCAGACGTAAGCGGAGTATATGGTGGGAAAAGAAAATTCTAACGCCGAAATTGACAATTCAGCAGAATACAGTGTGGGAATGGAAATCGTGGGAAAGAAAACCAGTGGGGTTTACAGTATGTATGAGAAGAATGGGATTGAAAAATGGAAAAGTATAGTGAGACTAACAAAAAAGAATACACATTGATTTTATTATTCTTAGAGATAATTCTAGTTTAAACACCGCCAGTGAATTTCCATTTGTATCTGACGTAGACCCAACAGCGCACATCTGGGTGTGCGCTGATTGGCTGTTGCAATTTAACCTCTACTATATTGATGTGCATGCAGAGTAACCAAAGTCCGTTTTGTAACTCGTTCATTTTTACTTGCACCGATACGTAGTATAGGGCAAGTTTTGGATTCGTGAAAATTTTCGATCTCGGGATTTTGATAAATTCTAATATTACCTATATATGTTATATAGAGAAGTCGAAAAAAGTGGGTCTGAAAATTCTGTCTGTCTGTCTGTCTGTCAGCGAGGCTACAGCCTAAACGGGTAAACGGATTTTGATCAAATTTTATATCTAGGGTCTGTGGGGTAATCCCTAGAGGCAAAATTAAAATTTTTGTTCTAGCCCTAATATTAACGGTGCTTTACTTAAGGCCAATTTAACAAAAAGCAGATTTGCTGGAAAACGGTTCCTACGTTTTTTTTTTAAATTTCATATTTCGACTAGTTTGGCAAAGTCCTATAAAATGGCGTACCACATTTTTGGCTAAAAACGTTAATAATGGTACTTTACTTAGAGCCAAATTGGTAGAAAACCGATTTGCTGGAAAATGGCCATACCGATTTTGTTTAAACTTTACGCTGAATCGAGTTTAGATATATGCTATAAAATGGCTTACAACTTTTTGGCCAAAATTTGTTATAACGGCACTTAAGGCCAATTTGGTTAAAAGCCGGTTTGTTAAAAAACGGTCCAACCGATTTCATTCAAATTTTTAGAATGTATAAAACTTTGCTAATGCTAAAAGATGGCTTACAAAATTTTTGGCTAAAAGTAATAATAACGGTACTTTTCTTAGGGTAAAGCGGTTTTAGCCAATTTGCTCGAAAACGGTTCTAACGATTTTTTTCAAATTTTATATTTATGCTAGTCTTGTGAAGTCTATTAAAATAGCGTCCCAAAATTGCTGAGAACGGTACTTTACTTATAGCCAACTAAACAAAAAATCGGTTTACTCGAAAGCGGCTCAAAAGATTTTGATTAAATTTCATATTTGAGCTAGTCTAGACAAATGCCACAAAATGGCGTACCACGTTTTTGGCTAAGAAAGCGTATAACGGTACTTTACTTATTAACTGGTTTTAGAAATATGGCCATTTCTCGGTTAATTTTCAATGGATTTTAGTCAAAATCAAAACGTGAGCAAAATCTAATGAATACAAAAATATGGCATTTAATTTTATTAAGAATTTAATAAAATATTTTTTCATATATTTTTTTTTTTAAACTTCATTCTTTCGAACTAACAGCTCAAAGGTGCAAGTACGTACGACTCAGTCGTGCACTTTATTTTCCTTGGGTTTCTATAGAGCAGTTTTTGGTTTAAGAGCTTTGAAAAAAGTTCTTAATGATAAGTGTTACCGTGGCGATCTTGTTTTGATCTGATATATCATTTGTTTTAGTGTGTGGTAAATACGTTAAAATGCAGTTACAAAATTGTAAGATGTTTATACCCTATCCTAAGGGTATATTAAGTTTGATACATAATTTGTAACATAGAGAAATATTAAAGATAAATCACATAAGGTATATTTATAAATGATCAGCAAGACTAGCCGAGTCGATTGAGCCATGTCCGTCCGTGTGTCACCAGTTTTTGGGCCTTAAATTTTGAGCTAGGTCGATGAAATTTTGTATACGAGATCGAGGACTGTATTATGTACATACAGAATGTAGATATGGTGTTGAAGGACGTGCATGAAATTGTAAGAAACAATGGGAGTTACTTAAAAGAATATAAGAACGAATGTGAAAATTCACTTAAGAATAATAAGGTTGAAATAAAAAGCCTGAACACTGAGGAACACTGAAAGATTAAAGGCGATGAAGTTTACTCAGGAGGCTTGTGAAAGAAGTGTGGCAGAGGTGCGGAAAATGTGTGAATTTGGTGAATGTATTAAGTCCCAAAGTGATAACATTTTTAATGTAAAAAATAGTAAGTGTGTCTGCCTCAATAAGTGAAATTAAGAGTGTTGCAAATGTAAGGGACGGAAAATTGAAAGAGATTTCTAAATCGGTAAACGAACTAACACTAGAACTCAAAAAGAAACATTACGGTTCGGGAAAAGACGGAAAGGCCGCAAGTGTCAGTGGTAAACTGTATTCCGATATTTTAAAGAAAAATGAATCTTCGATCCTTGTCTATCCAGGCCTAAGTTATCGTACTCTCCCCGGTATTTACTATAGGGTAAATAGTATTGTTGAAATCTGATAAAATATAATTCATACAATTTATTTTAACAAACGCTAAACATTTTTTATACAAGGGTTCACGCAACTCCATAGGATTAGAATCTCCTAAATGTCTTCGAATCAATTTCACTTGGTTAATTTCATCTTCCTCAGATATAATTCTTATGACTATGCAGTGCATTTTAAATTAAATTCAAGTTCATAAAAACTGTTCAATAAATATACAAATTTTGTGCAATTATTTTTCAACTTGTATTACTCACTACTTGTTAAGGTCACAATTGTTCGAATTGTCACAACTGATTCGAAGTGAAATTTTGTTCGAAAGAAATTCATAATAATCTTTTATTTTTCGAGGGATTTTGAATGGAAAAAGCACCTGTGGACAAACTAATTCACACATTCGGGTGCGAAAAATCTCCGTCAGGTAGTCTAGAACGAACTTTACCGAGTCCCAATTTGAGATGTATGCGAATAAAAACATTTTCCTTCTTTTAAGTTGATTGTGCTTTTATTCAGTAAAATTGTTCCCGAAAATATGGAGATTTTTAACTAAATTTACAAAAAAGAAGCAAACTGAACAAAAGTGAATAACACAAAATCATTAATAGCAAAATCATCACATAATAATAATAATAAAAAATATGGAATGATACCCTATCCGTTTCCTAGGCACATAGCTCCTTCTTCCACCATTATGCTTGCTTAAGCAACTTTCTTTCAAATATATTAAAATTACTCTAAACACAAATTTTCTTGATAAGTGTAATACGCGTGGTAGTGGGCGGATTTTGTAAATTTTTCAACATATACTGTATTTTGCTCCCAAGAAGTGGAAAATTTGGAAAACAGCACGTATTTTTACCTTGTACATTTATGTTAAGTGATTTAATAAAGTGTTTGAATCTTTTTTTTAGCTTATCGAAATGAAGAAGGTAAACCATGGGTACTTCCTGTAGTAAGGAAAACGGAAATAGAAATTGCAAGCAATGAATCCATCAATCATGAATATTTGCCAGTTTGTGGTAAGCCATTGGTATTAGCTTAAGGTGATGCTAATATTAAAATTTATGTTTTTAGGTACGGACCTATTTACTACAGCTGCTACCAAACTTCTTTTAGGCGAGGATTCAGTTGCCATTGCCGAAAAACGGGTAAGCTAGCTTTAATATGCAAAGTTTAAAAAGTATTTCCATATATACATGTATATGTACCTGCATATATAGTCAAAATCGATTATAACGACGTTCAAGGAACAGAAGAATTAGGTTGCTATAAGCGATAAAGGTACAACCGCAAACAAACCATTTTTAGCAAGGCAAAAGGCAAACAATTGAAAACTTTACTATTCCCAATGAAGTGGGCTTAATTTATTTATCGTTTTATATAAAAAAAAGTTAAATTGTAATTAATTTCTGGGAAGAAATCAACAATTCGCAAATTTTTCCGCTAACAGACGAATACTTTTTACGAGCTATTAAATTTTATTCACATTCCACAGATGTGGAATACAATCCACATTCGCTAGAGTTTAACCTCCTTTATGTTAGGTTAGAGTGGCTGATAGTGCCCAGATACAGATGAGCTAGACCTAAGAGGACCCTGGTATGTGTTGATGATCCTGCTAGTTAGCATTTGATCAATCAGCAACCTAAACCCAGCATCGACTCCCAGTTTATCTAGTGCATGAGTAATTGCACCGGGATTGACGTTGTTAAAGGCTCCCTCTATATCCAAGAAGGTTACTAGTGAGAATTCTTTGATATTTAGGAATCGTTCACGTAGGGCAGTCTCCACCGATTTTCCTTTACAATACGCATGTTGGGATGGAAAGAGTAGGCACGGATCAATTGAGCCGCGGAGATGGATATCAATCAGTCTTTCCACGATTTTTAGGAGGAACGATGACAGACTGATAGGTCGGAGATCCTTAGAACTAGTAATCCTACCCTCTTGGGAATGGAGACAACAATGTCGGTCCATAGTCTGGGAATATAGACGAGCTCCTAGCAAACCCTTAAGATAGTATACACCCAGGGCTGGATAATATCAAAGGACTGCTGGATCTCAGCCGGAATGATGCCACCAGGACCAGGCGTTTTGTAGGTTTAAAGCTAAATACAGCTTTACGCGACCGGCCGGAGCCTTACGAACAGCTTCCGACGAAGTTGAGGGTCCTGGGGTTGGAGAGATGGTGCTTAACCGATTGCTTGAGGCCGGACGGTGACGCCTTCAGGGTGCGAAGTCGGAGCGACTTTCCCTTTGCTAAAACCAGTGCAGTTGGTCGACACCGAAAAAGTTAGTAGGGGATGTTGGCCTACAGAGCAGCTGAGCGGATCGACAAGACGCTTGCTAGATGCCAAGCGCCTTATCGGTCCCTGAGAAATGAAAGTTGCCGAATGCAGTGACTTGACCAAAAATTTACTGTGAATGAAACATCAAAACTGGCGAATATTCACTCGTTTGTGTTCGCAGTTCTCTGAGCTGTAAATGGACCTTAAGGGATATCAAAAGTATTTATGTATGTAATCTGCTTCAGCCGGGAAATAAGAATTTGGTCGTTATAACCGATACGTCGTTATAAGCTACTTTGACTGTACATACGACCATTGAGTTAGTGCGCCGACAATAAATACATGCACAAATGCCCATGCAAAAAAGCAGGATTTCAGTGCACTGATAGCTCTTTCTTTATTGCCCGGTAAAGCTCCAAGATTCTGAAAACTGTTGCCTTTCAAAGGCGAAATCTATCATAAAAATCCTTTTCTCCAAAATGAATGTAATGTTTTGATCTTTTCTTAAGCTCGTCACATATACATTATAAGACACCTTTGAGATCTGAATTAAAATGCACCGAAACCGAACAAAGTACTCATTTTCTTTTTCAAAATTTTCACAAAAATATGTGTAAATAAAATCAACGTCTTTGCTTGCTATTTTCAATATTTGTCAAAAAGATTTGTTCATTTATTCCAGAATTAGCTTAAAGCACCCCATACACAATTCAACTTGATTGTAAACTTATTTATCAACTGAATTGATGCTTGGTCAATACTACAACAACTGAATTGAAAGACTGCTTAACCTCAAAAAAAAAATAAAAAATGTATATATATATATATATATATATAAGTGCTACAATCGTGCTGAAGCGGATCGTGTTATACCCCATCCCTTTCCTACACAGTTCCTTTTCCACTAATGTACTTGCTTGGCTCAATTGAATCGGCTAGTGATGCTGATCATTTATGTACTTACATATGTATATACTCTATTGGGTAGTTCTCTATGTTACAAATTATGTATCAAACTTAATATACCCCCATAGATAGGGGTATGGATAGGGTATAGGCACAACTAGCGCATATTCAGACAATTTCACAATGAGTAGGCTACTGAAAATTCTTAAATTTGACAGCTAGTCGCCTGATTTGCCCACACGATTCAATGGAGTTGATTGACTTGCAAATCAACTGCGAAAAATTAAAATCTTTTGATTTTTCATAAACCAAATCGTCAACCGTCAAATCGATCAAATGCCAAAGCCACACACGGTAGGGTCACAATTCGAGGCGAAGTCGAAATTTTTGTTCTAGCCCTATTATTAACGGTACTTTACTTAAGGCCAATTTAATAAAAAGACTATTTGCTGGAAAGCGGTTCCTACTATGTTTAAATTTCATATTTCGGTTAGTTCGGCAAAGTGCTTTAAGATGGCGTACCACATTGTTGGCCAAAAGCGTTACTAACGGTACTTTACTTATTACCAGCGTAACAAAAAAATCTGATTTGTCGGCTGTAAGGATTTTGATCGTGGTACAGAAACACACACTCGTGTGCGCACATGAAACAGCTCACAGCTCGCATACACAACTCATTTGCGCGAGCGCATGGTATTTCCATTATCGCACGTGCACACGAGCGAATTTGATGGAAATTGGAAGATGGCATACTTATGTGCGTGTGCAGTTACCAAGAACTCATGTGCGCGAATGAGAGTTATGGGTTCGAACCAGTTTTTCTTTTCATCTATCCCTTTTTCACTACAGCACTTCATATTGCAAGTAACGGTACCTCACTTATAGCCAATTTAACAAAAAAGTAATTAGCTTGAAAATAGTTCCTACGATTTTGTTTAAATTTCATATTTTATTATACCCTATTCTAAGGGTATATTAAGTTTGATATATAGTTTGTAACATAGAGAAATATTGAAGATAGACCCAATAAAGTATATATATAAATGATCAGCATCACTAGCCGAGTCGATCTAGTCATGTCCGTCCGTTGTGTACATGGTCCTTGCAAAAGTAAGCAGTACAAGTGTAAACATTTTCAAAATCCGCCCACAGACGCGCCTTTTCGAACAAATCACTTTTTTCAGTACTTTTATATGTATAATGTATATGTAACTAATGCACATAAATAAGCACATGCTAACCGATGTAAATAATATACATAAATCAGACCACCATTGTAACAGTTATCTTCTAATTAAATAAAGATGACGGCTAAATCGCTGGGATCATCCGAAAGGGCTGAGAAAGGCTAAAGGGCTACCACATTCCATCAATCAGCATTTAACATAAACGAAATTACAATGCCCAACGGAAAAGCATTTGCAACGTTTTCAAATGTGTTTACAAAGTTTCAAGTTCAAAATGCTTACGTACAATATTTTGTATTTGCTCTTCTTTGTTTTGAAGAATAAGTGAATGGGCGAATGGATAAACAAGCATGGAGTCATATTCCATGCACGCTTAAATGAAAATGTGCTGATTGATGCGAATTGATATTTGCATGCAGGCTTCTCCCTCTCAAAACGTAGATTAAGTTTTAGTTTGCAACAAACCTTTATAATTAAAACACCACTCAAGTAAAAATTGATTTTCATATATAAAATAATACTTTTTCTTTCTCAAAAAACACTCTATTTCGGTACGCATATCAATTTGGTTGCAGCGGTGGGATCTTGAGTCGAGATAGTGATTTAAATTTCTCTAATCACCATTAAAAGTTATTCGACAAACAAGCATTAGTGAAGAAAATGCAGTGAGAAAAAGAAAGAAAGAAAGAAATCATAAAGAAGATTTTGAAAATAAAAGTGAGATATAGTGGAAACAAAATAGTGACACGGGAATAAAGGAATGCAATAGGTTGCAAACGAACTCTTACATCAAATAAATAAAAATAAAAAGCAACAAGAACGACAAAAGACGACAGCAATAAAGCAACGAGAACAATCACATCAAACAACTAAGCCAGTATGAACAACTACAGCAGCAAAAAATTCACTTTTTTCAGTATTTTTATATCTTGATACCCGACATATCTTCCATACATAGTATACAGCCATGCCCTGCCTACGTTTTAGGGGCGTTTTTGTCCAAAAACTGATTTTCGGCAGTTTAATCAAAATAATAGCACCTTTTAGGAACAAAATACAGTATGTGTTGAAATTTTTTTTAAATCTGCCCACTCGCCCTTATGTATTTTGAAAAGAGTCATGACTCATGAGTCACCGTGTAGAGTTAGTCACTGAGCAGTCGTTCAGTTGATGTAGTAGTAGGTGATGGCACTTCTGGCATGAGTGGGAGAAATATCCTGGCTTGAGGCAGTTTCCGCATAGCTGTAACCTCTTGACGGCCTTCTTGCGCTCCTCCCCTGAACGTGACAAAAAGCTTGGACAGTTAAAAATGTTATGCTTACCTGACCGCCACATCGTACAATCAGGATATTCTGCGTTAGAAGCGATGAATACAGCTGGTTTCAGAAATACATCAATAGATGGACTCGTTCTGGGATCTTCCAGGGATTGCTCGGAGAGATTTCGGCTTTCTTTATTCAACTTTTGGGCATCAAGTGAACTATTATCCCCAAAACGCAATGTGGCGTTAGGTCGCTCTCGCTTTGATGCGCTTTGGACGGCGTTGTAGAAACTTTACGATAGCATCTGTCAAAAAGCGTGACCGACGATTTTCCAAAACGAAATGTCGCTTCAGCGTTGAGAAAAAATAATTTTCGCGTACCAGGAATATTAAAAAAAGTGCGCAGAACTAAAAAGGGATATTCCAATTTGTCGGGATAATTACTACCGAAATCAATTCAGCTCTGCTAGAGGTAGCTTGAAAAATTAATGGCAACTAGTCAACACTATTTTTAATAAAAATCTAACTTTAAAAAGACCTAGTGTTATTCATGTCGATGACTGTGCTGTATTCGACAAGCTAATTCTAATCTAATTGCTGATGCTTTTAATAAATACTTTACTAATATAGCTACCATCTTTCAACCAGAACCTATACTGCTTTCTTGTCGCACCTGTGGGTCAACTGGGGATCCAATTCTTTGTAAGAGTTTTGTTTTTACACCTATAACTCCATTTGAAGTCTTAAAAGAAATTGGTACTCTAAAAAATACTAACTCGTGTAGTCCTGATGGTATTTCCTGTAAGTCTATTGAAAATGTAGCATGCTACTTAATTGACGTGCTGTCTCATATTTTCAATCGCTGTATTTTTGGGGGGTTTTTTCTAGAAGAGCTTAAGTGTGCAGATGTTATACCGTTATTCAAAAAGGGCTCTGCTATAGAATTATGTAATTATAGACCTATCTCTCTTCTCCCGACTATAAGCAAATTTTTTGAGAAATTTATTAAAAATAGGATAATGAGTCATCTTTTAAAAAATAAGTTTTTTAATTCAGCTCAATTTGGCTTCCTAAAAGGTAAATCAACTTCTAAACTTTTGCAGTAAAGTGATGTCTAATCTTAATAATAAGAAAACTATTGCAAGTCTTTTTATTGACATCTCGATAAACTGAATGAAGCAGGAATTCGCTGCTTCATGTTAGAATGGTTTAGACCATACTTGAAAGATAGGGCACAAAGAGTGAAGATTGAGATAGATAGATAGATAGATATTTTATTTTGCATAATATAGATTACATTCGGAAAGCTACCACACATTTTACAATACAGAGATATGATATATACATAATTATATCTTACTACTGAAACAATATTTTTAATACAAATTGTTAGGGTGTTTTGAAAAACAGTTAGAATTAAGAAGGAAAAAGCAAAAAAAACCTTCAATTGAACAAAAAAAAAAAAAAAAAATAAAAAAAATAAAATAAATAAATAAATAAATAAATAAATAAATAAATATTAAATGAACAGCTAAATATGTAAATAAATAAGTGAATAAATGATAAATAAATATATAGATAGACAGATATATAAATAAATAAATATAAAAATAAATAAATATAAAAATAAATAAATATAAAAATAAATAAATATAAAAATAAATAGATATTAATAAATAAGTTAATAAATAAATAACAATAGATAAATAAATAAACACATGCTTAAATTAAATAGGTTAATAAATTAATGACTAAGTACATAAAAAGTAAATAAATAAAATAGAAAAAAATAAATAAATAACAAGCAAAATTGCAAACAAATACATACATATGTATGTATGTACAGGCATAGAACTATACCTTTTTATATAACGACTAAATACCTAACTGATTAATTAACGGATTATCTGTAAAGCTGAATTTATTTACAAAGTTATCGGTGAGTTTTAGGATTCTAGCGGAGATCAATTCAACTTTCGCTCTTGTGTGCAAATCTAAGGTGGAATGATGCCAGGGTAAATTCAGCATCATTTTTAAAATTTTATTTTGAGCTATTTGCAGCTTTTTAATGTGACATTTTGCACAGCTTCCCCATACTTGACACCCATAAAGGAGAATAGGCTGGAAAATGACCTTATGAATAATTATTTTATTCTCCAATGACAATGCGGATCTTCTGTTGATGAAGGGGTACAACATTTTTATAGCGATATTTATTTGCTTCAGGGTTTTGTTTGTGTGATCTTGAAATGTTAACCTAGGATCAAGATGCACACCCAGGTACTTCACAGATGGTGCCCAATTAATGTCGGCGCCATTAATATTTAAATTATTGCTTGGAAGATAGCAAGATTTTCTTTTTCTAGTGAAAAAGATGGCTTGCATTTTCTCAGTACTTAATTTTATTTTCCATTTATTGTAGTAACTTGACAATATTTGCATCGCATTTTTCAGATTACTCAATGTTGAGAGCCAATTCATGTGATGAAAAAATTGCAGTATCATCTGCGTAAGTACCTACTTGACATTCTGGAAGGCTCGGGAAATCCGAGGTGTATATATTATATAAGATGGGTCCGAGTACGGATCCTTGCGGAACACCAGAGTAAAAATATACAAGGTCGGACGCGCTACTATTAACATGAACACTGAAACATCGGTCGGACAAGAAACTTTGAACAATTTTACACAAGAACGGGGGGAAATCAAAATGAGATAGTTTGTGTAGAAGGCCAAAGTGCCACACAGAGTCAAATGCTTTCTCTATATCTAAAAGTATCATACCCGTTGATTTTCCTTGCTCGCGATTGCTTTTAATGCTGTTACAGATTCTGAGCACTTGGTGACAAGTGCTATGATATTGTCGGAAACCAAACTGCTCATTCGGAAATATATTCCTATCACAGATAAAATCCATTAATTTTTCTTTTATTACCCTTTCGAAAATTTTACTCATACTGCTTAACAAACTAATCGGCCTGTAGCTCCCAGGACATTCAGCATTTTTGCCTACTTTCAGGATGGGAATCACTTTTGCTTTTTTCCATACCTTAGGAAAGTAATTGAGTTTTAGGCAAGCATTTATAATTAATGTTAACATTTTTAATGCAGATCTTGGCAATTGTTTGAGATAAACATTTTTTATATTGTCTAGGCCTCCTACTTTGTTAATTTTTAAAGAGCTTATGATACCCCTTATAACCCTTTCCCGAATGAATTCATTTGGAGGAAATTCAATGGAGGCCGAGTTGAGTGCGCGGACTGTGTCATTCACCACACTAGTTGTGGTTGCATCTCCTAGATGATGCGATACCATATGATTATTTAGGAAATTGAGGGCAAGCTCCTTAGCCTTTTCAGCATCAGTGAATAACGTTTTTCCAGGGGATTTAAGGCAAGGCATTTTCCTGTTTTTATTCCTAATAACTTTTGCAATGTTCCAGAATGGCTTTGCATTTTTCTCTAGAGAACTAAGCTTTCCATTCCATTGTCTATTCCTGTTTTTTAGGATAAGATCAGATATTATTTTATTGAAATAAGAAAGTTGGTATTGAAACATAGGTTGGCGATATCTCTGCCAGTTTCTTCTCACAACATTTCTGGCTTTGATTAGCTCTATCACATGATATGGAAGTTTTATGCTGTGGTCCTTTTTCTCAACTTTTGGGACACAACTCTCAACAGCGCTTAAAATATTACTTGAAAATAAATCAACCAGAGAATCTATATCTTCTTGGCATGATATACTTTCTAAATTTGTGCACTCATTGCGCATATTGTGGTTTAGTTCAGATCGAAAACGTTCCCAGTTCGCATTTTTTAAATCTAAGTAATATTGTATTTTTTTCTCTCCTGACCAAAGTAGCCTGCAAAACACAGGGTTGTGATCGGAACTAAGCTCATTTATAGACAATGGCTGAGAAATTTGACTAGAGGCATTCGTAAAAAACAGATCAAGGGCAGACGGACTCCCACGAGAACAAGCTGGAACAAAAGTAGGACTAGGAGGATAAAGAACAGATATTGGTAACATGAAACAAAGCTTTGCAAGTAAATTTCCCCATGTATTTGCCCTGATGCATCCCCAATCCTTGTGTCGGCAATTTAAGTCCCCTCCGATTAAGAAATTTCGTCTAATGGAGAATAATCTCCTAAGATCATTCCTCAAGCCCGATCTCCTCTCAGGCGATGAACCCTTGCCATTAAAATATACACAATAAATTTGTATGGATCTTTGATTTCTAAGTTTCACCTCTATACCTACATTTTCAACATAGTTTGTTTGCACAATAGGTAAGAGCGAATGCTGAATTGACCTTCTTATCAGAATCGCTACACCGCCACCTCTCCTATCGGTTCTATCAACGCGATAACACTTAAATTCAGATGAAGACAAATTAATATCAGGTTTAAGCCAGGTTTCCGTAACTAAAGCAATATCAATTCGTTTGCAATTTAAAAAGTTTAAAAATTCTATGTATTTGTTGCGAATACCTCTCGCATTCCAAGTAATTATGTTTATATGACTATCTACCATATTACTTAACATTTTTAGAATACAAAAACTTAGTTGCTAAATGTGTGATAGCATTAAATTGATCAATTTTTGTTTTACAGGTACTTAGTTTAGTTATTAATTCCATAGCCAAAGAGTTTAATTCGTCCATGGTGAATAAAGTATCATCATTATTGTTGTTTATATTGTTGCCTGTTGTTGTAACCGAGCTTGTTGGAGCGAAGTTCTCCCACACATTCAGCGGTAGAGTGTTGCTGAATACATTTTTGTTTACGGCGTGCGGCCGCGGCGAAGCGGCGGATTGCTGACCTTGAGGTAGTGAGGGAAATTCTACCATTGAAGCGAGAGAAACCTGCTTTTGGTTTAGGGCAGAGTGACTGGTACGAGTAGCTTGCGGCGAAAGCGAAAATGCAGCTTTTGCTTGCGGGCGCGAAAATTTTTTTGTTGTTCTGTCTTTCATTTCTAAATATTTTATTCTACTTATACACGTGCTGTCAGTTGCTTTATGATTGCCGCCACAGTTGGCACATTTGTGAACGGATGCATTATTGCAATCGCTAGTTTTGTGTGAACCAGAGCAGACGGCACAATAAGTCTTAATGTGACAATTTCTCTCGCCGTGCCCGAACATTTGGCAGTTGTGACACTGTGTGAGCCTACCTTTGAGTTTCCATTGGTAACTCCAATTCACTTGAGTGTGCAAGATAGAGCGAAAACGTTTGCGTAGCTCTTGCAATTTAATGGAACCACTTTCGAGGGCAACTAGGTACAAAAAGTCAGTGTACTTTTCAAATTTTCTATTGATTTTTTTTATTTCAATGCACTTTAGTCCAAGTTTGTTTAAATTTTCTTTCAATACATTAACATCAATATCACCCATACCATATAACACAACTTTGAAAGCTTTTTCACCTTTAAGGTCGTGTGTGAAAAACTGACAATTTTGTTCTTTTAATTTAACGATCACTGAATTATATGAATCCATAGTTTCACATTGAATTTTTATTCCAATCGATAATTTTTTAATAAAATAATTTGCAACATTAATAGACTTCATTAGCTCATGTACAAATTCACTTGTTTTTTGCAAAATTTTTACTGGGGGAACAAAAACTTTTTTAGCGATATCATTTGGCGAAATTATTTCGTCCATATCTTCCACATCACTGTCCGGTAGACTTTGTAAGGGACTCCAGTAATTAGTCCTGGAGTCCTTTTTATTTGAAGACATATCTATGCAGTTGCGAAACCGTTTATCCGAGGACAAGCGTTTGTGAAGATTGAAGAGTGAAGATTGAGGAAATTAGAAGCGATCTTTTGATTTTAAACTTAGGGGTACCTCAAGGCTCTATCTTAGGTCCAATTCTCTGCATTATATATATTAACTGCATTTGCCGATGATGTTGCTTTCTCGTAAGATTCACAAAGTTGTCTTAACTTGCTCGCAGACATAAATAAGGATCGTAATCTTCTAAGAATCTGGTTCTCTCAACACAACTTGGTCTTATGTGCCAAAACAAGGATTATGTTTTTTATTTGGCGACTTCACCTGATCCTGAAGTAAATCTTTACTTTAATTCACAGGAATGCCAGAAATTCAAACTAAATATTTGCAAGTGTAGGTCCAGTTCAACTTCTCCTACCTACAATGACAACCAAAACTGCAGTGATAATTGCTTCTTGGTCGAGAGCGTGAATGAATTTATCATTGACTCAAAAATGTCCTTCTCGAAACATATAGAAACCTTAAGGTCTTATTTTCGTTCTACACTAAGGCATTTTTTCTATTTACGTAACGTCTGTTCAAATATATTGTGGTACTTTTAAGAATAAAATAAACTCTGTATGGCTCTTACAGAAATATGTCCTACGGAAATTATGCCGTAAACCGGTGAGACATCCTAGTTACCCGTATTCTGGGACCTTAAAGTTCTTCCTGTTCGTCATTTGTATTGTTTTAAAGTCTTATAGTGTTTTTTTATGAAATCTGGTAATCGTAATTTCCGTTTAATTTCAAATTATAATTTACGTGGAAACTTTTCTAACGCTGTATCTTTGCCTGTTTTTCACACAACTGCATATCGTAATTTTTATCATATTTCGTCTTACTATATATTCAATAAAATTCCTCTGCCCATCAGAACAATAACTGTACCTGGAACATTTCTTAAATTAGTAAAAAAATGGCTTCTCAGTCTTAATTTCTCTGAAGTAGAAACTTTTTTTTTTTTGACTATCTGGTTTAATTTGTATCTTGAGTTCTTCCAATTAGCTTCAATATTTGATGTTATAAAGTATAACTTTTCTATTAAATAATCTGCATGTAATCTCTTAAATAAATTTACTTGAGGGTCACCCCACCCAAATTGAATTATCTATTTTTGAAATGTCTGAATTACAAATTGAAATGGCACTCAACTCTGTTTTACTACTTATGTATAAAAAAATATAGAGTGCCAAATGAATTCTTTTGATAATTGTAATTTTGTATTATGAATATTGTATTATTAAGTGATAAATAAATCTTATCTAAATCTAACTTTTGCTCGAAATTATTCATTGTCTTTTTTAGTGTTCCGGACCTTAAAAGGTAAGACGGAACACTTATGGGTCTGATACAGTGTCTGTCTGTCCGTCTGTCCGTCAGTCTGTCACAGTCCTGTAACTTTTGAACCGTTAGACATAGAGAGCTGAAACTTTCGCTATGTATACATTATGTGGAAGCCTGCACAAGATAGCGGCAATGAATTTAATTTTTGGAGCCCTTTTTTGGGCGCCTTGTAGAAGGGCAAAAAAAAATTATTTTGTTCCCCATCATGTGGCATATCAAATTAAAGAGAATTTTGCAACAGCTCCATATATGTACGAAATATTTGTTGAACAAAAAAGCTTGCCAAACATTTGAAAAATGTTGCCCCACCCCCCGCCCCCTAGCGGCCAGACCATAAATGGTAAAAATATGAAAAAAATTGGAGATACGTAGAATTTTGTGTAGATTGTAAAAACAGTACGAAAATTCCTGTATTTTATATGTTTTCTGAGAAAAATTAAAAAAATGGGTTATCTAGTTACCCCACTGTATCTCCCCCAGTTTTTATGTTATCCAAATAATTTTTCCAGAAGGTCGTTTTGATACTACGATTTGCTCAAGTTTCAAGTTTCATCCAAATCTGTAAAGTAGTTCCCGAGTTACAGATTTTAGAAGAGCGCATGGACTTCTCTATAACATCTTCTCTTGCTGCTACTGCATTATGTTTCGATTTTTCAAAAACTAAGTCATTTGCACGAATGGATCGTATATGTTAGCTCTATGCTGCTTTTGAAAACTAAATAAGTTTAAAAAACTAAATTTATTTTTAATTTTGTTTTTTTTTTCAAAAATATTTTTTTCTTAAATTTTTAAAACTCTAAGTGCTGTATTCCTTCGCATGTCAAGTATTGCCAGTGTTTTGCTTTACTTAAACCATTTAACAAGCAAAGTACCGTTACATGCATTTTTATCCAAAAGATTGGTACGCCATGTTTTATATTATATTGAAAGTGTAAGTTAAAATGGACTGGAATCTCAGCTCAGTATTACTAGGACATACCTACGTACAAGACATTACATTATTCATATCAAAACCAGTATTAGGTGTATCTATGCGGGATATGATTAAATCGCCTTCTATTTAATGACAATGTAAAATGTCCGGAACACTATTGCACGAGGCCCTCCTCGCAATTTTTTTTTTATATAAACCGCAAATATTATTTTAGCAAGAAAATCGTCGCGCACCAGGGTAAATTTTCCTTTTGATGAATTTCTCATAAACAGCTGTAATTGAATTGTCAAACGCCGCAGATAGTTGGATGTAGATCTACTCGGGCGTTGCTATCGACTTTACGATATTTAGGATTAGACGCCTGAGATGACATTTCGCTTCAACCCATATGTACGCGTTGTTTCTACTCTAATGTCAAAGCGAGAGCGACCTAACGCCACATTGCGTTTCGGGCATTATGTGGCCCCAATTTTCTGTATTGTATCCCATGTTGGTTATGGCTTAGAGACTTTCCTTGCTGATGTCGTGAAACCTTCTCAAAACCGCTGCTGTGCTGTTCTGGATTGTTGTTTGCTACAACAGTTTGTTAAGTGTTTACCAGGTGGCTTCATAATTGCTGTGTGTAGCCTGGAAATGCTGTATGAGACTGTGTGCCTCTCTGGATACGTTTGTTCGTAGGTAAAATAGCTTTTGAGCCGGTGCAATCGACTGATCATGGATCGATTGCTTGAACAGATCGTAAAATGGTCGCTATTTAAGATAACTTCCATTGCACTTTGGAAGTTCTATATTGTATCCCATGTTGTGGGTCTGCTCTATTGGTCCAACGTGATCAATATGATAAGTCCCAAGCGGTTTATCCTCCTTATCGATTGGTCTCAGGTAGCCTTCTTCCTTTCCAGACTTTGCTTCAGCGATAATGCACTTCACGCAACCCTTAACGATGTCGACGACTTTTGCTGCTAGACCCGGAATAAAAAATGTCTTCTCTATCAAGTCCTGGGTTTTCTTAGTGGAAAAATGCCCTTGTTGATGAGCGACGCTAATGATTTCCCTTTCCATTGCCTTCGGTACTACTACCAGGTCGTGGACAGGATCTTTAAACAAGACCCCTGACTTCATAAAGAAATCCTCATACTCTTCCCGTTCAAGGATCTTCCGCACCGCTCTTATCCGCTCGTCCTTCATCTGCGCATCTTTTATTCGATGGTTGAGTGAATCTTCAATCATGAGGCAGGCGGACTCTGCTCAAGGCGTCCACGTGCCTCATCTTTGATCCTGATCGGTATTCTATAACGTACTGAAACTCCTGGAGAAACATTGCCCACCGGGATATTTTTAATGGAACGTCCTGCTTTTCCATAGTCCTGGCGAAAGCGTTACAGTCCGTTATAATCCTGATCTTGCTCCCTACAACGTACACTCTCCACTTTTTCAAAGCCTCGATGATGGCCAGCACCTCCAACTCATACGACGAATACTTCTCTTCAAAAGTGGTAGTTTTTCGACTCACGTATTGTACCGGATGTAGTTGTTGATCCTCTGAGTCCTTTTGCAGCAAGACCGCGCCATACCCGAACTTGCAGACGTAAGCGTCTGTGTCAATCTCCGTAGGTGCCTTGGGGTCAAATCACTTTAGAACGGGTGCTGAAACGAGTGCTGTCTTGAGTTGTTGGAAAGTAGCTTGTTCTTCCGCCGCAACATATCCGACAATGGCTTCGCGACGAGCGCAAATCCTTCAATAAACCTTCGGAAATACGAGGCCAGTCCTAAGAAACGTTGAAGCGCTTTCTTATTAATCGGAACCGGAAACTCGTTTACCGCTCTTGACCTCTCTATAGTTGGACTTATGGTGTTGTTCTCCACAATGTACCCGAGGTACTCTACTTTCCTTTTTAGAAATTGGCACTTCTTCCACTTTATGCGCAGCCCATACTCCGAAGCTACTTTCAGGACCAACCTCAGCTGCTCAAGATTTTCTTCTCATTCTTGGATGGGATGATCAAATCGTCCATATAGACCACGACTACTCCTGTCTGTATCAGCTCTCGTAACACCGCATAGATATACCTCCCAAACACTGCAGGCGAATTTAAAATACCAAATGGTACGTAAAGGAACTCGTATTGTCCTTCCTGCGTCACAAATGAAGTATATTTCCGGGAACTTGCTTCAACAGAGACATGGAAGAATCCATTCTCTAGATCCAACGTCACGAACACTTTTGCGGCTTGTAGTCGTTCTAGTACATCATCCATACGATCTTTTGGTTCAGCTTCCTGTAGTCGCAGCATAATCTTTTCGTTCTGTCCCTCTTGGACACAAGCACGATAGGCGATGCGTATTCGGACGTACTTGGCTGTATGATCCTTTCCGCTAACCACTTCTTCAGCTGTTCTCGTACCACAGCTTGATCTGCGAACGACATGCGCCTTGGTCTCTGATAGACTGCGACTTCGTCGGTCAGAACCAATCTCATCTTAATAGGCGACTCCTTTGTTTTATTCGGTATGTAATCCCGTATCATCTTCTGCAGTATTCCTTGGTGTTCCGCACTCAAATGGCTGAAATCAACATCCAACTTCGAATCAAATACTCCCTCCTCTGCAGACAGGCAAATGGATTGAAATTCAGCAACTAATTCCTCCTCCTCGTTCTTTCCTTCCCAGCTTCCACATTCTCTACGACCTCCATCTAACTTGATACTTTTTCGGCTATTTGCAGCTTCATTTCTGCTGCTCACCTTCTCGACACTCCTGTCAACAACAACGGCACTTTTGCCACCATCAACGGCACTTTTGCCAACAACAACGGCACTTTTGCCAACATCAACGGCACTTTTGCCAATTCTCGACTCTGCTTGCGAAGTTACTGAGTCCCAGATACCTTGCTTTTCACTAAATTCTGCTCCATCTGACGTCATCTTGATATCTGCATCATTGAGGATATCATTACCCAACACTGCCGAATACTGCATGTCTCCTTCGGCAACAACGTGGAACCTGAGTTTAAGTCCCACCCCATCTATCAGAAGGTCTATCCAGAAACTATCCAGTGCTGTAACCTTCCCATTTCCTATCCCTACTAAATTTCTTTTGTTAGCATCCAGCTCAGTGTATTCCATCATGACTAAGCTGTCATACCTCAGCAGATTTATGTCGCTGCCCGTATCTACCAATGCTGATAAAGTAACACCACGCATCGTTATTTTATTAAAAACGCGATTTGACCCAACCGTCAAAGAGACTCTAGCTTCTGGCCAAGATCCAGCTTCGTTGCCAGTTGATGCAGAGCGAACGTTACCCTCCTCAGTCTTCTAAATTATTCCAAATTAATTGGCCTCGCTATCTCCATCAAAGCGTAGAGATATTCCATAAAAGATTCGGATTGTTGCTTCCTTCTCATGCTGAGTGATCTATGAATCTCAGCTGTTGATGCCCTTCTTCCAAACTTTCTTCCAATCTTTTACCCCTGACTGTCCTCGGACAAACAATTTCGCGGCTCCCTTCAGTAGTTGTTTTGCGTATATGAATTTTTGCACTGCATTCCAGTTGACCGTTGCTGCATTGTTCTCAAATTCCTGGACCCACAGATTAATGTCCGGGTATCCAGTTCCGCTGAACGTTAGCAGCGAATTTTCAATGTCTCGGAGCGTAAAAATTCCCCGCGCCCCAGCGGACGTCGTTGCATACGACTCATTGTCTTCATCGTCTTCTACAGCAGCATCCGACCCATCGTTTTCGCCACGAGATATACCGAAGTGGTCAAGGAGCCTGTCTTGCAATACCTTTTTCAGTTCGTTCGTCGCTAGGTTAAGTTCTGCTAATTTGCCTTTCAGTCCGTCAACCTCAAAATTGTCTGAGCATCCATCATAACTAATTTAAATATTGCGTATACTTAATCTGATTTAATATGTCATTGATTTTATATTAATATATTTAAAGAAACAATAAATAATAATGTACAAATGAATAATTTTAAACAAAATCTACTGAATTATTGAAAGTATATGATGGCAACCCTGACGCTGCATATCAGAACTTATATAACAATGAAAAAAAAAAAACAACTATGTTATCCGCTCACTATTTCTCCCTCATTGACTTCGTCCTCGGTTCTCCTTC
Source organism: Chalcosyrphus nemorum (assembly GCA_949716465.1). NCBI lineage: Eukaryota > Metazoa > Arthropoda > Insecta > Diptera > Syrphidae > Chalcosyrphus > Chalcosyrphus nemorum. The sequence goes on from OX454334.1 coordinate 40,161,721, forward strand.
TTCTTTATACCCTATCCTAAGGGTATATTAAGTTTGATACATAGTTTGTGACATAGAGAAATATTACAGATAGACCCAATAAAGTATATATATAAATGATCAGCATCACTAGCCGAGTCGATTGAGCTATGTCCGTCCGTCCGTCTGTGTGTCACCAGTTTTTGGGCCTTAAATTTTGAGCTAGGTTGATGAAATTTTGTATACGAGATCTTTGGAAGAGTAAGCAATACAAGTGTAAAAATTTTTAAAATCCACCCACTAACACGCCCACTTTTTAAAAAATCTCCTTTTTTCACTATTTTCATATGAAACTCGAAAAAACTTATTTGAGCAAATATGTAGATATCCACTTAATCTACAAATCGTCTTTACATTGTATATGGACACGCCCACTTTTTAGGGGCGTTTACTTCAAAAATTAATTTTCGAGTAAAAATATTAGTTTATAGGGCAAAATAGAAAATTTTGTGAATACATTTTCCACCGCCCACTAAAACGACCAAATAAGATAGGGATAGGGTATCATACGATCCGCTCCAGGCGGATTGTAGCATTTTTCACTGGTTTTATTGACGTTGGTTATTTTTGTGTAAGGCTCGTTTCACACTATCCGGTTTTAGCCGTACGGCAAAAACCGTGCGGTAAAAATCCGATTGCTGTTGTCCATTCACACTATACGGTTTATGCACGGCTTTTTTCCATCGCAAGTTCAGTTTCTGATTAAGTGCTGTGTAACTCACTGGCTTGAAGACAACTGATCGTACGATTTAAAGCCGACAAATGTGAAAGCGCGCATTTGGTTATGTACACCACTGCGTTATCGGTAGCCGTACGGACGCCGTTAGTTGCAGTGGCAGTGGACGGCTGCTACACGGTATGGTGACGGCATTTTGCCGTAACCGTGTAATGTGAAAGGGGCCATGCTTTTCTTCAGGCCACTAAAATAATTTCGCCGTACGCCTAATGGATAAATTAGAATTCTTTTTGGAACCTGCCGTGGTTCAATTTTGGTGACCGTATATTTAGTTAATTGGTGAAGTTAAAAGCTTTGTTTTGTTTTTCATAATTGTGTAGGTACGTACATACTTTCCTATGTAAATAGATAAAAATATGGAAAAGTACCGGGAAAAGCATTAATGAAAAACAGGTGGTTTCAAAAGAAAAAGAAATAATTAGGGAACTGTATTTTTCTATCATATTATTGAATTTAAACTGGGACTTTTATTGAGCGCTGCTTGTGATGAAGATAAAGAAGGGATTTTTGACCGAAATGTTGTTTTTACACAATGTGCTTCTCACTTTTATGTAGGTACATATGCATATTTAAGCTCACTGATTTATGATTTTAAGTTTTGGGTGGACATTATAATTTTTTTCTGCAGCAGCAAGCTTTGCACTTTCCCAAACACAAAATTTTCTAAGCAAAATGAGAATTATATATCCAAGTATTTGGATGTGGTGATCTTTACAAATATTACCCTCAGCAAACCAAAGTGAAAATCTCAGTATTTTATTGGTTTCTACAATACAGCTCTCCATAATTTTTGCCTTAATACTTCCGATGTGAGGTTTGTTAGAGATATAATTTTTAAACACATTCACATCCAACTTGCAAATTTCAAAAAACTCATCGGTAGGAGCAATTATACTCCCAAAGTCTGAATTTTTTGAGTAATTTTTGTGAAACAAAAAAGTTTCAGAAGCATTCTGTAGTTTAATAGTTTCTCCAGATCTCTTCATCGCCGTATCACATGAGCTGCAATGGTTTTTAGTACAACATTTTAACACTGCAGCACCATTGAAATATCTAAGGGATACATCTTCTACTAATATATCTTCTTGGACAATGGCAAATTCTGAGATCTCTGAATCTTCATTTCTTTCTAATTGATTGTGTTCAAACAATGATATGTGGTTTGGATTTTCACAAATGGGTTGATTTTGGCCGTTTGTTTGTGAAACAAAATTTTCGGACAAAAATTCCTCATTATCTTCTTCACAATTTGATGCATATGTGGAAAACGATGAAAACTTATGTGACATTATTTTGGCAATAATGTTGTTAAAGCTGTAGACGGATGGATTTAGATTGAATCCACCTCGACTCCTTATCAATGAAAAAATGTTTTCAATTGGGTCTTGATTTATTTTGTACGTTAAGAAATACTCAATCTCAGGATAGTCATCAAATAAGTCATTTGATAGAAGAAGGACCGCTCTAATTGTTTGCACAAAGCCTCGTACCCAAAATGTTTTACTTTTGTCCTCAAATGACACACCTTCGAGGTATGCAATGCTTTTTTCTAAGAACGATCTTACAACATTATCGCGCCTTAAGCCACTCCTATAAATATTTTTATTAAAAGGACCCTTGGAGTTCAAACAGTCAAATAAATTGTTCATGAATTGGGGGAACTTTGCAATAGGTAAAGCATGAGGAGCTGCTTCTGAGCTAAAAACATTCATTTCAAAAGCAGTTTTTACAGCAGCACTGATAGTATGACTATAAATTTGGACAGCATATTTTACCTTCATTTTTTGCCGACTATTTGGTCTAATGTGCTTAATTGTCAATTTATGAGACATTTTTGTAGCATTGTTTTTTTCCGCATTATGAAGTTCTTCTAAGCACTTCCAAGTGACGATACCGTCATCACATTTTATGTTTTTTTTAAGCAACGTATTGCGGCCAATTTTTACAAGATGGCAAGGGTCATACAATCCATATATTTTTTGGGAATTATGGTAAAAGAAAGGTAGGTCTTGGGTAATGTTAAGCCGGTTGTAGCAATTTCTTTTGTTCGATCCCTGATCACTAGTAAGATTTCTTACTCGCAACCCAACACTGTGCCAATAATCAATATTCTCGATTACCCTTTCTCTTAATATTTCACCGGATATTGGCTTCTCAGTTACATAATAACTAATTATATATTTCCAATTGGAAAATAGACCTCTAATCATAAACAAACCACATATTTTCCAATTACATTTGTTTTTTCATTTCCGTCCTCGACATATCCCACAATTTCATCATAGAAGGCATCATAGTACAATTTTTTTCTTATAGCAATCTCGTCAAACACAAGAGAAGTCTCCCTCATGTGAGGCTCCCAACTTGATACTAATATTTTTAAATTTGCAGTAATATTTTCATTAAATCCTGGCCTAGTTTTCTTAATTAACTGCCACCGGTGTATGGAGCTGGCTGATGGAAAATTGATTTGTAGAACATCTCTTAAATATCGATATACTGTTGGCGATTTATATTGCAATTCAGAAGCCAAATCTTTCTCATTTTTTCCCCCATGCGAGAATTTCGACTTTTTGCACAGAATCATTTTACTAACAGTTTTTGCATTTGCACTTACTTTTGCATTTTCAATTATCGAAGACCACGGAGTGGCAACGATTGTTTTTAAAGACTTATTTCTATTTTTCACTGTTCTAAGCCTTGTGTTTGGGTATTTCTTGTCCAAAGAGAAAGTCTTTATTTTGTCACGTAAATTTCTGTACTTTTCTAGAAGCTGGACATATTTAGAGCGATAAAAGAATCCATTTTGTTCTACCTTCAAACAATGTTTGCACCTAGTATCTGTGTCTGGATCTGCCCTGATCGACAGAGGCTTTAAATGTTGCAGTTCTTCAAACTTAAGATCTTCTGTACCTTCTTTTCTAAAATATGCCCTTCCTTCAAAACGAACAGGTATATGATTAAAACCATCATGATTTTCAGCAGAATTACTAAATTTTGATGGTATTACGTTATTTTTGAGTCGTTTTTTGCCCATATCGTTTGCATTAAAATGTGAAGAACAAACATATGAGTTTTTAGCTCTTGGAGGTTCCTGGGACGTCTGACATGCCTAAATATGCATATTTTATAATTGTCGACTTACATTTATCACACTTCACCATAGTTTGTCTTGTGAGGAGTGGTTACTTCACGCAAATTACATTGAATAGCGCTAAGAATCCAAAAAAATACCATTAAAAGTTTTTTCACGGCCCCACCTCTTCCGAGTGTCTGACAAACATTCAAGAGTATTACTGTCAAGAGAAAGCTTCTCAAAACCCCCTGCCCTTCGGATACGGCATAAAAATGTAAGTCCATTCTGTACATACAGAAATGTATACCACGCACAATACTTACAGTTGTGAGAAGCTAGGCCTAGGCCCTCTATGGGCTGCTCACGGCCTAATATTTATTTATTTTTTTTACCCACAGTGGAAAATGAAAACATAAACCACACTGTTATGCAGATATTCGATCAAGGCCTGGGCATCGAAATTGATGAAAATGACGTAGATGCATGCTAAAGGAAAAAGAGCAAAGGTAAAACAACTGCCGCTGTAGTGGTAAAGCGCTCAAGCAGACGTATCAATTTTGACTGCCTCTTACGAAAAGAAAAAGAAGGTGGACGCTACTGCTCTTTTCCCAGTAGAAAAGGGAAATATTTACATCAACGACTGGTTGCCGAGCGAGACGAAGCTGCTGTTGAAGGAAGCGAAAAGGGCTAACAAAAAGCTTAAATATCAATTTCTATGGGTGCGATATGGAAATGATATGATTAAGAGTGTTGAGGATCTTAATCACTTATGATTAAGAAGTTATTATATATATTTTCCTTATCTCTTTTTTTAAAACTAAATGTCCAACACTTTAGAAGCTTTATTAGATCTTCAAGATTATAGTAATAGTAATGTTATCTTTATTGGTTCCTTTTTAAATTCATATTCTAAAAACCTAACGATCTTTCATCAGAATATAAGAAGTATGAGAAAGAACTTTGATAGTTTATGTTTTTATTTGCAAAATTGTTTCACTTTCCTACCTCAAATAATTGTGCTCTCCGAGATTTGGATATTTAGCCATGAATTACAACATTTTTCGACGCTGAATGCAATGAAAATTATTCAGCCGGAGGAGTTGCAATCTTTATAAAAAATAATTTAGATATTGTAGATGTTTCTACGCCTGATCTTAAGAGCGCTAACTGTATTACTGTAAAATTAAAAATCAATAAGTTAGTATTAGATGTTATTTGTATGTACGTTGTGATTTACTTCACAAAATGAACACTTAGAGCCTGTTTTGATGATGACTCTCGACTACGTAGTAAAGAGTAATGTCGTGTCTACATGCAATAGTGCTCACTCCTGCACTACTTTGATAAAGTTTAGGGGAGGGAATGAGTAAATTGAAACACTTCTGTATTTTTTGTGTGTTCTCTTGTCCAATTACTCATTTTATGCGCAAACTACCTTCCTCAACGATCGAACTAAAAATGATAAAATGGAATAGGTACGGAACATTTCGGATGTAGAACGCGACTTTCTTCGATATTTCTATTTTCTTCATGACTCTCCCCCTCTCTTTACCCCTCACTCTTCTTACTCATAAACTACCGACATAACCGAGTTTTGAGTCAGCATCTAAACAGGCTCGTACATACAGTTCAAGAAAGTATTAAAATAGATTTCAAACAGCTGAATAGATGCCGAGGAAGGATGGAGTAAGGTCTACAATTCCAATTGCCCTTCCACGGCGTTTGGTATATTTTTGCAGATACTCAAACAACATGTAGAGAAGAGCAAAGTGGTAAAAAAGAAAGTTAAATTTAGAAAACTTAAGCCGAATGAAAAAAGACATTGAGAAAAAAATAAGAAAGCAAAAGGAAATCTTTTACAAAGAAAAATTTTATCATTCACGTTTTAATGCTAAAGAGCAATGGAAGATTGTAAATGATAGTGATTGTAAAAAAAGTGAAAAGACCATTTTAAAATGTTTAAAGTTCCCTGAAAACTTTGCAACCTCAAATAACGCAGAAATGTGTAATGGTCTAAACTCGTTTTATAGGAATATAGTATTAAATTCAATACCTGGCCCAAATGTAGAACAAAGTTCATTTTACAACGAACATTTTTTAGCTCATCAAATATCTTCTTCCTTTTTCTTTGGCACTGTTCCTGAAACCGAGGTTGATACCACTATTTCCAACTTAAAGTCAAAACATTCTTGTGGAATAGATGGAATAAGCAGCATGTTAATAAAAAATATAAAAAAATTCATCCTTAGACCGCTAACTTTCATTATAAATAATAACATTTTGGATGTGGAATATTCCCAAAAGCCCTTAAAACTGCAATTATTATTCCAATATTTAAAAAAGATGACCCAAGTGATCCACATAACACAGGTCCATATCATTAGTGTCTGTTTTCTCAAAAATAATGGAAAATATAATTGGTAAAAGAATGATCAAATTCTTGAACAAACATGAGATTCTCAGTGAAAAAATACATGAGGGATTGGATGCGAACAATAAAACTGCAGGACTCTTTCTCGATTTGACTAAAGCTTTTGATTTAGTTAATTTTTGAATGGTTCTGCTCTTATCTCTTACACAGATATCAGCTTGTAAAAATAAATGAAACCTTTAGTGAGGTATTACCAGCGGCAAGTGTAGGTGTTCCACAAGGATCAGTTCTTGGACCCATTCTGTTCCTAACAGATATGAATTCAATCTTTCAGTTACTGCTTTTAACGAGGAGTTAGAAGGGAACACTATCGACGTTTCGCAACAGTTTTAGCTCCCTTCATTTTAGTGCGTTGGACTACTGCGCAAGGGGTTCCAAGTTCGAATCCAGAAAAATATCATCAAAAGTTTTTATCACGGTTCCACCTCTTCCGAGTGTGACAAACATTCAGGAGTATAACTGTCATGAGAAAGCTTCTCAAAACCCCTCTGCCCTTCGGATACGGCATAAAACTATAGAAGGAATGATACAGAAGGGACGTATCTGCATAAATGTATTCCACGCACAACATGTACCGTTGTGAGAAGCTAGGCCTTGGCCCTCCATGGACTGCTTACGGCCTGATATTTATTTATTTTTCTTCATTTTAAATAAGCATCAAATAAGTATATACGGCGTTGCCAACACCACCTACAAATTTTTGAAAGTCCTTAAGGACCGGTTAATGGCTAGATCAGAGGTAGAAACATTATTGCAAGTAATAATATCACTAATTTGATATTTATGATTCATTGCTTTTGGTTTCATTGTTTGAAAGCTCATCTCATTGTAACAGCCTTTTATTCCTATTTTGCATTTATATCACAAAGTGTTAAATCCAAGTTTTCATAAAACTAACATTTTTAAATATCCAAGAAGGAACAAAAATAAACATAATACTGAATTGCAAGAATTGTTAAACTAATAGTTACCTAACTTTTTATTGATCATATATTTAATATTACCATGTTTGTGAAATGAATAGAATACTAATAATAATTTATATTTCAAGTTTTTTGTGTTAACCATTCAAATACAATATCAAATTCAATTTAATCATAAATTTAACACTATTTTTATCCAATCAATAAAAAATTCAATCGCACTGCATACACTTTACGCCTTCACTCTCTCAGATGTCAAAACTTACTTATTATGAATGTTTCTAAAATTAAAGTTTATCGTCACTTTGACAGTGGATTGGCTTTTGTCGAAAACTTCGAGTTGAATTTTCTCACATAATTCCTTACATATTTCCACAACTAATTTTCCTATAATGGCTCGACCAATTCCAAATAAACTAGATACTGTTCTATATTCGGCCGATGAAGCCAATGCATAAAAAACTTGTGCGGAATTATCTTTGCAAATGGATTTTTAATGAAAGCAACTCGTCTATTGTCTTTTCGCTTAAAATCTACCTATTTCGCCGTACATGACTTTCATTCCAATGTATTTTTATTGTTTGTGGTTGTACATATTATATATAATTGGATGTGTTTTTTCTAGGCATTTGGAATACAAACACTCTCTGGGACAGGGGCTCTACGTTTAGGAGCAGATTTTTTGGCAAAGAAATTGGGCAGGACCGTTTTTTACTACTCAGATCCTACATGGGGTAAATGCTTTGTACATACATATATGAAAAATTAAGTTATTTATTAAAACTACTTTTAGAGAATCATCGAAGCGTCTTTTTAGCTGCTGGTTTCCAAACTGGCAAGACTTATAGATATTGGAATCAAGAAAAGCGTGGAATTGATTTTGACGGCTTTATTTCCGATTTGAATTCTGCTCCAGAGGGTGCTGTAATTATATTGCACACGTGTGCTCATAATCCTACTGGTTGTGATCCCACACAAGAGCAGTGGAAAGAAATCGCACAGGTTATGAATTCAAAAAAACTTTTTGCTTTCTTCGACTCCGCATATCAAGGATTTGCTAGCGGAGATCCTGACAAAGATGCATGGGCAGTACGTTATTTTGTCGATAAAGGCTTTGAACTATTAGCAGCGCAATCTTTTGCTAAGAACTTTGGATTATATTGTAAGTATATATACTATAGGGGAAAGGGATTCATTTAACTGCGGCATTGCCTCTGGCAGGATCGAAAATTTGGGTAAAATTAAATGTTTAATGAAATGTGGCATTTAAACTTATGCAAAATTTTGAAAAATATTTGTTTCAAAAATCTTTTTTTTTTTATTATTTTTATTAAAAATTAATTAATTTCCAACTAACAGCATATATGTAGGTGCAAGTACGTACGATCCAGTCGTGCACTTTATTTTTCTCCGCAATCGTATGACACTATAGACTTTAAACAAATACGTTTGACGTGCTGCTGGTGCCAAATATGTATATGAATTTTATTTTGCCTTTTCTCCCTTTATATATGTACATATAGAAGACTCAAATATAAAGGAATAAATTTGTGTGAAACATTTGCACGTGCGCAGCTTCGAAAGAACCAAAACAAAACAAAATTACTACGTACATATGTATCTATTTACTCACATGATCCTTGACTGACAATAATTAACCGTTAGGCACATTTTAGCAGATAATTCTAAGCTCGTGTTTAAATAAATGCTTTTTTTGCCTATTTGGATGTTTCATTTTGCCTTTTTTATTTTTTTTAGGTCAACAAAATCCCATCCCTGTACATAACATTTTATAATCAATCCAATAACTTCTTTAATGTTTACTCCCCGGCTGCCCAACTAGGGTCCGTTACAAATCACTATGCAACTTTTGGCGCAGGTTTTCTCTTTTTCAGTCATTATCTCTTGTGTACACACAAAAATAAAGAAAAATACAGCACACCCACCCTTCGAGGTTGAAAGGAAAGGAAAGCTCAACCATTTCGTAAATATCACTTTCCAATGAGAAAATGAAAGCACACGTTTCCATGCTCTCTCTGCGCACTTTTCCAATTGCATAGTGATTTGAAACGGACTCTAGTTTCTTCTACTAAGTAAAGTAAATAATGGATTTTTTCATATTTCAAAAAAATTTAATATGAAAAATATAACTACTTGCTTAAGCAACTTTTTTTCAAATATCTTATAGAATGACACGAATTTTCCCAATAAGTGGTAGTGGGCAGGTGTCAAAAAATGTTCAACATATACTGTATCTTGTTCCTAAAAACTGCAAGTGAAACCGTCGAAAATCAGTTTTTGGATAAAAAAAACGCCCCTAAAACATAGGCGTGGCCGTACACTATGTATGGAAGATATGTCGGGTAGAAGAATATCTGCATATTTACTTACGTAAGTTTTATCGGGTTTCATATAAAATTATTGAAAAAAGGACATTTTTCGAAAAGTGGGCGGATTTTGAAAATGTTTACCCTTGTGCTGCTTCCTTTTCCAAGGATCTCGCACACAAAGTTTCATTGATCTAGCTCAAAATTTAAGGCCCAAAAACTGGTGACATACAGACAGTCGGACATGGCTAAATCGACTCGGCTAGTGATGCTGATCATTTAAAGGGTGGTTAAGTTTTAACGGCCGATGTTGATTATGAATAAAACACAAATTATTTAGGAAATCATTGTCATTTATTTTTATTATGATAATATTGGTATGGTTCAATTATGTATGGAACAAAATATCGGCCAAATGGCCGCCGCGACCTTGGCGGCACACCTCCATCCGATGGTCTAAATTTTCGATGACGCTGAGGCATAATTGAGGTTCTATGTCGTTAATGTGCCGAATTATCTCCTCCTTTAGCTCTTGAATTATTGCTGGGTAACTGCCTCACCGGCCTCATTTTGGAAAAAAATACGACCCGATGATGCCGCCAGCCCACAAACCGCACCAAACAGTCACTCATTGTGGGTGCATTGCATTTCGACAATCACTCTTGGATTATCATTCGCCCAAATGCGGCAATTCTGCTTATTGACGAATTAACTGAGGTGAAAATGTGCCTTATCACTGAAGATCATTTTCTTCTAAAATTGATCATCCTCTGTTGCCATTTCTTGCCACCATTCTGACCATTGACTACTTGAATATATATGAATACTTTATTGGGTCTATCTTCAATATTTCTCTATGTTACAAACTATGTATCAACCTTAATATACCCTTAGGAAAAGTATATATAGAAATGATCAACATCACTAGTCGAGTCGATTGAGCTATGTCCGTCAGTCTTAGGGTCTTTTGGAGAAAGATATTATAGCACAGGGGATTATGGAATAAAAGATTTTGGAAAAGGAGTTTTCATCACCAACCCGAACAGAACAAGTGTAAACATTTTCAAAATCCGCCCACTTTACGAAAAAATCATTTTTTTCAGTAATGTTACCTGAAACATCAAAAAACTTACAAGTGCAATTATGTAGATATTCCTTTAATCTACAAATCTCCCATACATTGTCCATGGCCACGCCCACCTTTTTTAGGCGTTTTTCTTTTAAAAAAACTGTTTTTCGGTGGATTCATTAGAACAATATCACTTTTCAGTAACAAAATTATATGTTGAACAATTTTCAAAATTCGCCCACTACCACGTCCACTTTTTTTGGGAAAATTCAAGCTTGAAGTAATTTCATAAGAAATTTGAAAAAACAAATTTCAAACAAGTATCATGATATATTGCTGGAAGAGCTTTATGTATAAGGGATAGTGTATCACACGATCCGTATCCAAACGGATTGGAGAATTTTCGTATGTTTTTCTTTCCAAAAAAAGTATGTAGACACCCGAAGTTACTACACAAGTAAAAGTATATTAGTACCAACCTAACTATAATCAAACTTTATTTGCTGAATGTTCGATATTTTAAAAATAGTTCTCTTACCATTTCAGGTGAACGTGTTGGTAATTTAACAGTGGTTCAAAAAAGCAAATCAACAACAGAAGCTGTTCATTCACAATTTACATTACTTGTACGAATGACTTACTCCAATCCGCCGGCGTACGGGAGTAGAATCGTCTCAACCGTATTAAACGATGCAACACTGCGGCAGGAATGGTAATAACAAATAACTTACCATATATGCATGAATTTCTTAATTAAAAATATAATATAAATAATAGTTAAACTTACCTAAGAATGAAACGAGTGGTGCATGCGGTATTGACAAATAATAAAAACAAAACTAACGCACTCCCACTGCAAGAGTGGTTATTATTGGAAGTTAAGTTCAATTTTATTAAATTTTGAATCAAAATTTTGTATAGCTAACTATAAAATCTTTCTGAAACGGAATATGGTCACTCGCGAACGTACTCGTATTTTTCGCATCAAAGCATTTTTTTTTTGGTTGTTACAGCGTCACTAAAAAGTTTTTTTCACGGCCCCACTTTTTGCAAACATCTGACAAACATCCAAGAGTATAACTGTCACGAGAAAGCTTCTCAAAAGATTTGAATAATGAAGCAAAAATTATAAGTGTTGGAAAAATTAAAGAAATTTTAAAGGAAAACAAAAGGATTGTATCTGTAAAGATACAGTGGACACTTAAGAAGAATATTCCACCATTTGGATACAGACTAGCAGGAACATTCTTCTGCAGAAAACAATCATTAAGTAGCGGTACCTACTCGTGTATATTTCTATCATTGTAATTTGAGCACTAATTATTTTTATTGGAATTCCTTCTATCCGGATTGGTGTTAATAATTTTTATCAAATTAGTCACATCATGAACCCTAACTGTATCGGCTTACTTTGTTCTGCAGTTTTCTCCTGTAGTTTGTAATACAATATCCCACATTTTAAGGGACAAAATTTTAATTTTAAAAAACGCGAACCACTTTGGATCAGGATCTCTTTTCGAGATCCGAATAGCTAGTTCATGCTATTACTGACTATGTTACATTTTCATTCGTGACTGTGGTGTAATTGTCCACGATACGATCAAACGATTAGAATATGAAATATTATTAGCAACCCAAACGTTATTCAGTAAATTGTACGAGTATGTTCAAATAAATTAATATTCAGCATATAGTACCTAACAATTAGTAATATCTTTGAATTTCTGAAATCTTGTAAGAGATTAGTAACCATTTCAGGTGAGCTGCCACTTCAAATCCAACAAAATACTTTTCTTAAAAAAAAACAAGCGGATCAAATTTTCAATAAAAAACATATTTAGTTGCATGGCAACTTTATGCTGAATCAGCTTTTCACATGACACATTCTAAGAGAAGCTTTTACCATAACTCAGATCCTAAACTTTTCGTTGATATGGATTGTTTTATTTTCGTGGTGTGATATATTACAGCGTTTATATGCAGGATTGAAACCAGGTTCAACCCGGATTGAAATTGATAGCTTCATAGGTTGACTATGTCAGGTTCCGCTTATAGCACGTTTGGCTGAAATGTGAAATGCAATCTTATAGAACCTTAAGAATCTATTTATATTTTGTTAACGTGGCTATTATTAAAGTGCCATTATTAACAATTTTGGCCAAAAACATGGTACGCCATTTTATAGGACTTTACTAAACTAGATTAAGTATGAAATTTCAACGAAATCGTTGGACCCGCTTACGAGCAAAAGGACATTTTGTTAAGTTGGCTCTAAACAAAGTACCATTATTAACAATTTTGGCGAAAAACGTGGTACGCCATTTTATAGGACTTTACTAAATCAGTTTAAATATGAAATTGAAAGAAAATCGTTACAGCCGTTTTCGCGCAAATTGGCTAAAACTCCTTAATCCTTGAATAAGTACCGTAATGCGCACTTATGGCCAAAATGTGGTACTTCATCTCATTGCACGTATTTTTACTAGTCTCAGTGTGAAATATAAACGAAATCGTTTGAGCCGTTTTATCGCAAATCGGCTTTTTGCAAAAAAAAAAAAGTAACGTTACAGTGACTTATGATGAAGAATACAACCTGAAGTCGGCTATAGCTCTACATATTACATATTAGAGTCCATTTCAAATCACTATGCGATTGGAAAATTGCGCAGAGAGAGCATAGAAATCATAGAAATCAGCTTTCATTTTCTCACTGGAAAGTGATATTTACGAAACGGCTGAACTTTCCATCGTTTGTCGCATAAATTATTATGCGGCATAATAACTGCGCACACTCCTTTTTATTGTAGAACCGTGCATTATTTGCTATGCATAAGTTGTCATTACTCTCCACAAAGCTTTCATTACTCTTCATAAAGTTGACATTTCCTTTCATATTTTACATATTTCTTTCTACATTCATATCAACACATTTTTTCTCCAATCGGTTTTCGCATTTGGCAACAACAATTTTCTTATCTTTTCTCAACAGTCAGCGCTGTGAGAAATCTGTCTGATTACTTTTGAGGACTGAATGATTACTGATTACTGAATATTCAGTATTCGGTATCCAATACTCGGTATCACAGTGATGATTCCAGAGACCGAACCCATTTGACCCATTTTTTTAAAAAGGCGGATAAAACAGATATTTGTGGCCCAATTTAATTAGTGGTGCATAGTGCTTGTTTTTCTCTACAATCTATTTTTACTTGTTTTTTTGGCCAAAGTTCATTCGACACAATTTTTTTGGGCCAATGAAACCTGATACATAAAATATAATTTACATTTTTGCGGAGCAAATGGGTTAGTTTCACTCAAAAATTGTTTGGGCCTAAAATATTGGGTCCAATCAACACAATATTTTTTCGGGTAAATAAAAATTAATAGAAAAAATCCTTTACTTTTAAAGCTCTGAGTTATAATATTCGTTCATCAACCATATGTGTACTTGCCTACATATACATACATATATGCAAATATGTACATACATATATCATCGTTTTTATCTTTACAATTATAAATGCAGTATATCATATATCAGTCATTGTTAAACCTATTTAATAAATGAATAAATTATATATACATATACCGATACACACTAAAAAATACGTACACAACATGTATTATACTGAACTTTTATTAATATCAATATACGACTTTTACTGCAAAGTTCCTCCAACGTATGACCTATGACGGCAATAGAATTTTTAAAAAATCCTCCTTGACCTCTAATAATAGCCTAAATTTTTTTACTCACAAAAGATTTTAGATTGTACTCCTATATACTTACATATATGTACATTAATTTAAACAATAAAATATTTATTACGATTGATTCAACTTAAAAAGATACCATTTTAAAGCTCAACTTTTTTTAATAACTTATGATTATGATTGTATGATTAAAAATATGAAAAGAAAGTAAATATACATATGGATTGCACTAAAACTTCATTTAACTGGTTTGGCCAAAAATGGACTAACACCATATTCAAAAATAACCACTCATATGTAAGTATATATATTATTTTGCTCTCAAGTCTACTCACCTCCAAATGTGTAAACAATTAGTAGAGTAGTAATCAAATTAAACTGAACATGTACTGATTGACTTACCAAAGCTAACAACACTCGAGTCCTGAGATTCGAATCGTTACTGACAATGTTTGAGTATGGGTATGCGTATTGAGTATATGTATTCTCTACAGAAAAGTAATCAAACTGGAACGTTCCCAGCAAAAAGCATAAGCCTTATTTAAGGCTTACTACAGTGCATTCTATTCCTTAGCATGTAAGAGTTGTTTTTTTTTTTTTTTTTTAAAGCTTTTTATTTTAAGAAATTAAAACTACTTAATGCTAGACAAAAACGCTTAAAACTAGCTTAAGGAACAAATAAATCTTATAATAACTTACTGGCTCTAAACGAGCGCTCTAAGCTAAACTTATCTTTTTTTGTATACTATGTCTTTCGACCTAAACTAAAATATTTATATATGATAACGTTAAGGAACAAGAAAACTAAGAAAAATTAAGTTAAGAAACAAAAAAAACTTAGTGAATGAACATTTTAAAATTATATAAAAAAGAGTACAGACTACCTAAAATATAGCTTACGTACTACCATAAGATACTTAAATAAACTTAATTAATTTATTTTTTTTGGTGCCAACGGGCTTTTTTTTTTTTTTTTTTTTTTTTCTTAAACTACAATAAAAACTACACCTAAAACTATGTAAGCCGGCCAAGGTATAAAAAATATACGTAAAGCGGCCAGCTTGCCGTGTACTGCCTATCCCGGATCTATAGGAATCGACGAAGGAGCTCCCTCAAGCCACCACAATTGCTGGTGCTGTCGCTCGACGTCTTTAATATCTCGGACTGAAACCGACCTACTAAACCGGAGACGCTCCTCAGCGCTCCGTACGACGTCACGCTCGTAGTTGAGCCGCCTATCCACAGTTTTTCGGGCTATGTGGAAGATTAATGGCACTGCCGCTCTATCCTGGATCAGACCTGCCTGATCGTAATAGAGGAATGCTTCTGGGGGGACAAAGCCGCTAAATCGAACGCTCTCATGGTACATAATATTGGGGTAATAAGCCCCGGAGATCAGGTTATTCATTGAGGTCATTGCTCTCACAATGTGCCTTCGAGTCATCTTGATTAAGAAATTGTCCACTCTTATCAGACTCGCTTTGTTGTAAAGGATCTCGTTGGAATAGAATTTTATGTACTGAGACTCTGGTGTTCTGTACAAGTGAAGGCAAGCCCGAAGACAGGCCCTCTCAAACACCCGAATCTTTTCCATCCTGCTTGCCCCTATGTTGAACCACACTGGACATCCATATGCGATCATGGGCCGAATAAGGGCCATGTAGCAGATTACCTTCACCCTTGCATCGAGTTGGCTGCTATAAAACAGTCTCTTTGTAAGAGCGAAAGCGCCTCGGGCTCTGGTTAGAGCAATATCTACATGTTTATTAAAATATAGATATTGGTCTAGCCAAATCCCCAGGTATCTGACTACATTTTGACATGCAAGTGGACGTCCGTGCTCTCCAACAATAGAGAACTTTCGCCAATTCTTCCTGGTATCCCTAGAGGCCCCAGACAACGGCGTTCTGAAAAGAATGGTTTCAGACTTCTGGAAGTTGATCTTCAACTTCCAGTCATCGCAATATCGCTGAATCTTATCGAAGTCACGCTGCAAGAGTGTTGCAATGACGTCAATCTTAGGTCCTGATTTGTACGCTATCAAATCGTCCGCGTACGCTATCACGTCTGGAAGAGATCCAATCAGATCAGCCGTGTAAATATTGAATAGGATCGGCGAATTAACCGCCCCCTGTTGCAGACCATTTTTAATTTCGAACGTCCCAGTAGAAGTTACGCTGCCATTTTTCACAACGAACCTTCTACCAGTGAGCATATTAAGCCACATGTACAGTAGTGGTTTGCTCATGCCCAACCTGCTTAACTTGTAAAAGAGCCCTTCCAACCATACGGTATCAAAGGCCTTCTCCAAGTCAACCAGGCAGGCACCCGTGCATTGTTTCTTACTTTTGTTCCATTGGATATCCGACACGAGTTTAGACGCGGCATGAATTGTATCATGCCCCGCCTTAAAACCGAATTGGTTATCCGGAACAATTTTATTTTCCTCAACCCACATTATCATTGCTCTATGTAGCACTTTCTCGAATACCTTACTGATGTTCGGAAGGAGACTTATGGACCGGAGATTTGCCGGATTGGAACTGTCTTTTCCCCTTTTTGGGATCGGCTGAACCACCGCTGTCTTCCAATGCTCTGGATAATGTGCATTATTCAAAGCATTGTTGAACAGGGTGGCGTAAATGTCTACCGCTACTAGAGGAAGATGTCGAAGCACAATGTTCGATATTCCATCGATTCCCACTGATTTCTTCTTTCTCAGTGATTCGAAGATCGCTTGAAGTTCTACCTTCGATATGTAAGGGGGATGAATCCCTTCAATGGCGATGACATTGTTTGCAACATTGTCATCATTGAACCTGGTGAAGCCAGAATTCTCTGCTTGCCAATGCTGCAAATCATGTCGAAGGCGGAAGTTGTGCGCAAGGACTCTATTTTCCAGGTCGTGGTTAGGGCGAATGCAAGCATTTACCTTATACACGTCCTCGAAAATAGTTCCTATAGCCTCTACCTTCTGCTGCGGATCTTCAATCATGAAAAAGTCGTCATCATCGATGGCGTCCCTTGGATCTATTCCTGCTGCTGTAAGTAACTGTTCATTGTGAGTAGTTCGAGGAATCTTCAGACACTGAAGTTCGTTGACATCGTTCCTCCGAAATAATTTATTAATCTGGGGGAACATACTCGATACCGAGGTATAGTACTGTCCATCGTTTGTTTAATTGTCTCGTCCATTTGTTTGAGGTAGCTGTCAATCTCCTCATTTGACGGTGGGTCGAGCGAATTCGAGGAGAGTGCTCTTGTTAAGTCTCGGGAAAAGCGAGGCCAACGAGTCTGCATGTAAGAGTTGTTATTAGTAAGGGATGTTAAATCTCATATAACATACCTTATTTTATACCTTACTCTAACACAGGCCATGTCCTACGAGATCAGGTATACGTTGACATACCTTTAACATACCTCATTTATTGCTTAGCATAAGCATTAAATAAAACCTTACTTAAGGCTTATTATAAGTTCTTTTTTCGCTTAAAATAAGTATTAAATAATACCTTATTTAAGACTTATTACCAGTTAAATAAAAGACGTGGTATCTTATTTAATTGGAAAAACTTTTATTTCAATTTTTTATGTTACTCAAACTAAAACTTATGCTTGCGTTGATCCAGTCTATTTTTTCCTTTTTTAATCGCCTCCTTCACATATCATCGATGGACGAATAAAATTGATTTACGGAGCCTAATAAAGATAAATATTTTAGAATCTTGTAATTAAATCAAATATCGATATAAACTTACCGTACAGCGTTAGAACAGTAGAAAAGTAGAACATAAACTAGAGCGAATCGTGTGACACCCTATCCCTTTCCTATATACCAATGTATGTGGCCTTTTTCACAAAAAAATTGCCAACATTTTTATAAAATTACTCCAAAAGAATTTTATTTCAAAAAGTGGGCGTGGTAGTGGGCGGATTTTTCAAATATTTTAAGATATACTCAAGTTTGCTTCTTAGGATTGATATTATTTGATTGAAATCTGCGAAAATGGTATATTTTTAGAAAACCGCCCTTGGGCGGGGCCATATACAATATATAGAAGATTTGTAGAGTAAATGAATATCTACATACATATTTGCTAAAGTAAGTTTTTTCGAGCTCATATAAAAGTACTGAAAAAAGTATTTTTTTCGAAAAGTGTGTGTGGGCGGATTTAGCACATTTTTACACTTGTATTGCTTACTTTTCTAAGGACCTCGTATACGAAATTTCATCAACCTAGCTCAAAAATTAAGGCCCAAAAACTGGTAACATACGAACGGACGGACATGTCTCAATCGACTCGGCTACCCCTAGGATAGGGTATGAAAACGAGGGGGATGGATTGTGCTAATGTTGTGTGTTTGCATGTCATATGTGTGTTTTATACATTTAGCTGTAAGGAAAATGTGTGGTGGTGGAGTTATGGATTTGTGTACAGATTCGTTTCGATGGTGGTACTTTAAGTTAGTGTTTGACTATGTGTAAATGAGTATCAGTACCGAATACTTATTTTCAGTAGTATTCGGTGCCGATACTCATTTCAAGTAACTTACTTACTTACTTAAAGGGCTCCCTGCCTGAGACATCGTTGCCTTCCATCCTCTGCGATCCTGAGCACGCTGCTTCCAGTTGTGAAGACCAAGTTTTCTGGCATCCGCGACAGCTTGGTCTTTGTACCGGAGGTTCGGTCTTCTTCGCCGTCTCGAACCTGGGGGCTGGGATTCGAAGATCCTCTTGGCTGGAGCATTGTTGACCATTCGTTCGATGTGGCCGAGCCAATGTAGTCTCCGATCTTGGCTTTTTGGACTACATCCACATCCTGGTACAGCTCATAGAGTTCGCGGTTGTATTTTCTCCTCCATTCGCCTTCCTCGCATAAGGCACCTGATATCCGACGGAGTATTTTTCGCTCGAAGGTGCTCAATATTTGCTCAACTTTTTTACTTATCGTCCAGCGCTCGGCTCCATACAGCAGGACTGCTAAGATGAGCGTTCTGTAGAGCATTAATTTGGTCCGTCGAGTTAGGAGTTTTTAACCCAGTTGTTTCGGCAGTAGCAGCAGTTTGCTAGGGTTGTTCTTCGTCGGATCTCTACAAAGGTGTCATTTGTAGGATTAATATTTGTTCCGAGGTAGGAGAACTCCTTAACTACATCGACATTATAGTTATCAACAGTGACGTCCTGTCCAATGTTTTGGATAGATAAATTTTTGTTTGTTGATAACATATACTTCGTCTTGTCCTCATTCACCTCAAGACCAACTCGTTTTGCCTGCTCATCAATAGCCGTAAATGCCTCTACGACGGCTTGCCGGGATCTTCTGATGATGTCAATATCGTCCGCGTGTTTTCCAGCGTTACGCGACACATCTAAATAGATCTAGATTCGGGTATCCCGAATTGGGCCATCGCCTGGTAGAGCTCAAAACGATGAATGCTGTCATTTGCGGATTTAAAGTCGATGAGAAGGTGGTGGGTTTCGACTTGAAATTCGTTGGTCTTTTCGAAGATTTGTCTGAGTGTGAAAATTTGGCCTATTGTCGATCTGCCGGGCCGGAAGCCACACTGGTACGTGCCGATTAGTGTGTTGCAGAAAGGTTTTAGACGTTCACACAATACGTTGGATAGTCCAGGAGGTCGTCAAATTCCTCCTTTACAGGGTCTTCAGCTTCTTCGGTAGGGGCGTGTGCACATATTAGGCTGATGTTTTGAAATGTGGCTCTGATGCGAATTATAGCCAGACGATCGTTTTTCGGCTTAAAATCAATAACTCGTGATCTGAGCCGATTTCCCACGACGAATCCGCATCCTAACATGTGCAGTCTTTTGTGGCAGCTGTAATAAATGTCGCAGCTACGTCTTTTTTGCATACCTGATCCTATCCATCGTATCTCCTGGATTGCAGTAATATCTGCCTTGTACTGCGCGAGGTCAGATTCAAGTTTTTGAGCTGCACCCGGGGTGTACAGAGCTTGTACATTCCAGGTGCATACTCGTAAGTCATGGTCCGTGGACGTTCCGGGTCTAATAGCCAAATGAGGGGGATCGTTGTTGGTATCAGAGACTGATGTCTCTCTCATTACTAGAATTTGTTTTACGTGGTAAGGCAGTTACCCCTACGGCACAACCCCTAACCTGGAGGACTAGTTCCATGGGTTTTAGCCCCTAGGACAAAGGGCTGGTCTGAGAGCACGGCATCAGTAACTCACTTCGGAGGTACGAACGCTGCCGTTGACCCACTTAGGGTTCATCCGCCACCATCTCTATTCCATAACCCTGATGAAGTCATGGAAATTCTTACAGACCTGAGCTTCGAATATGTCGAAGTAGCTTATGTAAGGTGTTCGCCAAATCGTCCATGGATTCCGCCGTTGATTCTATCTAGAGAATTCATCCGCCTTCTATCCTCCTTCTGAGGGCTCTTGTTAGACTTCTTAGACGCAGTACTGGTCAACAAGAGATGCCTCCAGTCCTACATGAGTGCTAAAGTTCACCCAGATGTGCTCGCGCAGGTCCGAGTGCGCGATCCCAAGCAGGGATTGGGCTTGGGCAATGTGGAGAGAAATGTAGAGAGAAGAATAAGAAAATAAGACAATTTTTTGTTGCCAAATGCGAAAACAGCGTGGAGAAAGTATGCATGGTTATGAATGTAGAAAGCTTTTTTATTTTTATTATTGAACCGGGCTATGACAGCCATATGAAGAGTAATGGCAACTTCCACATAGGATATAAAAGGCCGGAAAACTAAGTATCATAAAATAATAAAGGATTTGTGAAAAGTTGAGTGGTTTCGTAAATATCATTTTCCGGCAAGCAGACGGAAGCACACATTTCCATGCTCTCTCTCTGCGCAGTTCCAATTGCATAGTGATTTGAAACGGACTCTAACTCAAAAAGTAAATATTTTGCAAGCTCAAGGTAGGTAGTCTGAGCATTAACTTTTTGCAAACTCAAAAAACCAACACATACATGAAAAACTTACCATCTTTCCTGCAACAGATGGCTCTGTGATTGATTTTGTGCAAACATACCTTTTTTGACCTAAACCACATTCCAATCGTTTTAATATAGAACAACTAACAGTGTTATGAATTAAATTCTTACTTTTTTGTGGTCGCTTAGGGGTTTTAAAATAAAAATAATGATTTTCTTTGAGATTTTAATTTTTTTTTTCTCTAGCTTTTAAATATCAAATCAAACTTTTTTATTAAATATCAAATACAGCTATTAAGCGAAAGGTGTCGGGAGCATATGCGTGTGTTTTCCACTTTCTTCACTTTTTGCTGAATGTAGTTATCCCTTAAAAGAACTTACTCGAATGTTAAGGTAAAAGATAAATTGCGTTTTATGATACAATTTATAAATTCTTATTTCAAATTAGTAGGTAGCAAATAAAAAAATGCATCTATTTTTTTTATAGATGTTAAAAATGTTATTCCTCAATTTTTTTTCACAACCATCGCTGAGTTTTATAATTTTAACTACGTTCTAAATTTGATTTTTAGGATGGAGTGCATTAAAATCATGTCAAAAAGAATCATAACAATGAGAAAAAAGCTTCTTGAACTGCTTATTAAACTAAAAACACCCGGAAATTGGGATCATATAACACAACAAATTGGAATGTTTTCTTATACGGGATTAAATGGTAATTAAAAACATTTTCTTTTTAGAGCAAATATCATGATTTATTTATTTTTCCTCATTGCAGAAAATCAAGTTAAAATTCTCGTAAAAGATTTTCACATCTATTTGCTTAAATCGGGCAGAATAAATATGTGTGGTCTTAATGATAACAACATAGAATATGTTGCAAAGGCTATTAATGTAGCAGTTACAAAGGTTGAGAGTCACATCTAAGACTCTTATTCAATAAAGTCGATTATAATTTCGACGTTTTGGTTTAATTGGTGCTATCTAACTAGTTTCTGTCGGAAGTATTGCTTCAGTATTTGTAAAAAGCATTTTTAGATTGATTTCTTTTAAATATCTGTCAAAATTAACAATAAATAAATAATAAGTACATAGTGAATAATAATTCATAGTGTCAAAGACAACAAATATATGTGTGTTGATTTATTCGTAAATTGAGCATGAAATTAAATTCATTTATAAGTACTAGTAGAAATGACTATTTTGTTAAAAAAAATAAAAATTATAAAAACTAGAATTTTGTTTGTGGCTTAGCTGGATGCCGACATGGCGTACTATTGAACAATTGTATGGTTTTACTTTTTCTTTTAATAAAATAGAAAGCAGTCTTCTAAATTGGTTTTATTATTGTTCACGGGATACTTGGATTTTGAATTAAAATGTAAGTAAAAAAGAAAGAAAAATTATGTAAAATATGATATTTTGATTGCATTAAGGATATACATATGTATAAATAAATCACTACAACTTAAAAGTCTATGATTGGTCTTACGCGGTGACTCTGGAGTTATGACTCTTTAGTAATATTAGTAGTAATTTATTAGTATAAACAAAAACTTTGTGGAAATCATATAAAATACATTCATAGATCTAATTTAAGATATTATTATTATATAATTCAGTCATTTTTGTAAGTTGAAAATACGATCATCAAACCAGAGGAAATCACAGTAAACCGCAGTAAATTGCCATCTGACTTTTGTTTCGCTTTTCATTTTTTGTTTGTTTGTCACTAGTTTTGGGCCTTAAATTTGGAGCTAGGATAGGTAAATTTTGTATAATAAGTCCTTGGCAACTTTTCCACCTCACTTTTCGAAAAATTCCCTTTCTTTGGTATTTTTATATAAAACTCGAAAAAAGTTACCTAAGCAAATATGTAGACGTTTGTTAACTCTACAAATCTCCCATACATTGTATATGACCACCCCCACTTTATAGGGGCGCTCTTTTAAAAAAAAAAACTGTTTTTCGACGTTTTCATTAGAATAATATCACTTCTTAGGAACAGAATTTAAAAAATATTGAAACATTTTCAAAATCCGTCCACTTTTTGAGAAAATCTGGTTTTGGAATCATGTTAAAGAGATTTGAAAAAAAAGCACTTAGAAAAGGATTTTGGCATTTTCATATGTTTTTCTGTTAAAATCCTTAAAAAAGTGTTCGCTATATTTGTGCCTGCTTTTGAAGCATTACATTGATTCGCGGTGCAATAAGTAATCAAATAAATGCGTTGTGGTGAATTTGGGTATGCGCTTATAAGAAACGCTCCTATTCATGCTTATTTTGAGATCTCGAATGAATAGTCAATTCTTTCGACTGTCTCTATTCATTCGAAAGATTTTTGTGTATTTTGAGATTCGAATGAAAAAGGTTCATTTTCGAATGATAACGCAAAATGAACTTAAATAAATTTAACCCCCAAAGTCAGCTGTTTAACATTTCTTTTAATACAGGCTGACCATACCTTGCTTTTTTGCGTTAGAACTCTTCTCTTTCTTTGGAAATAATTTTATTAGTTACACTTTTACGAGTTTAAAGACGAAATTTAAGTAAGACATTTTATGAAACATGTTTTGTATACCTATAATAATATCAAACACGAAAACAAAGCAAAACAAAATAACATACATATATATTTAATTACAACTCTCTCCCATCATACACTCGGCACGAATCTGGTCACTCTACCTTTATTTTGAGTGCTGTCAGTAGTAAAATAAACATTTGCTCGGTGATTTGTTTTTAATACAAACAACTCTAATGTTTTTAGATAAAATAAAATGCTGCTTTCTTTTGTGGACAGTGCAAATGAATAGGACATCATAGAAAATGTAAAACAAGAGTAAGAAATAAAGTTGCAAAATAATTTCGTGCACTCACTCGTCTTTCCTTTGGAGTTTTGTTTACATAGAACTATTTTATTTACAGTTATACGAATTGCCGGCCACCAGTTATTCTAATTAGAACGTGACCTATACCGACAGGATCAGCAATTGCCAATTAAAGTTACTTCATTTAATTTTCTAGAGAATATTAAAAATATCTCACTATATTTACGTGTTTGCTAATCTATGCGCCAGGAAAATTTGTTCGAATGAAAAATGAAATTTGTTTCGAATGAATAGAATCTCAAAATACGCACAACCAATGAACTTTCGAATGTTTGGATTAACTTTCTATTCTTTCTATTCATTCGAAAGTCAAAATACAGTCTATGCGAATTCGACTCACTTTCGAATGAATTCGAATCTCAAAATAAGGCTGATTATCTTACCGCAAGGTGGTGAGAAAAAGATAAATGTAAATTATTTCTTTAATTGATAACATTGATCAAAACACTAGAACTTCATTAAAATTCAGTTAGTCTCGATTTTATAATCTATTATTATCTTTCTTTTAAATCATCATATCGTCGACTGAGAATTCAGTTGTCGTATGTGAAAAGTACCAATTGTTGGCAAAACGAATTTGAAGTTTGGCTTACAATCATGCATAATAGAATCCGAAGGATTCACTGCCAGTGTTACCTCTGAAAAATATCGGGAAGGGTCTTAAAAAGGGTTGCTGCGAAGGAAAAAGGTTCGATATAAATTCGAAGAACCAAATTTGGTGAATCAAGTAATGTTTTCCTTATTTTCATGTAATTCATTTGTTAATAACAAAGTTAAGTTTATATATTAATAAAAAATACCTAAATCAGTTCCTTTTGGTAAAAAGTAATTATAAAAATAAAAAAAGAACAAGAAAAATAAAGATCTGATTCCAATTCAATCAAAATCGGTTATAACGACCTTCAAGGGAGGACCGAAATATTTGGTTGTTATAACCGATGTCTTTATAAGCAATTTTGACTGTATTTACATTGAATTCTTTGTAATCGAGTCCCTTACCTTCTGTATTAAACTTGGGTAGGAAGACACTTCTAATTCCTTAGCTTCCAAAACAAGTAATACCGATAGAACAATGCACAATGTAATGCACAGAACATCAAAGAATAGGAACAAATGGATATCGTCCCAAACGATATATCATATATTTCAAAAAGGGTCAAAAATCGATGATTTTCGAAAAGGGGGGGTCCAAGGGTCTTTGTCATCAAAAAAGGGTCGATTTGCCCCTAAAGGGGCCGAAAGGTAACGCTGTTCACTGCGGAGGAAATCTATCCGATCTGCAGTGATTCACTTTATATTATAGAATCCGACGAATGACTGTATTATCCATCCGCAGTCTACATTACCGAAATCAGCTGATTACTGTCAAATAAAAGGAATGGTGGTTGACTTTTTTTCGTATCATATCAAAGGTAAATATTTATGATTTTGTGAAATGAATAGTGCCGAATTTTGTACCTATTTATGAAACAATTCAGGCTGAATAAACACCTATATCGTAGAATACGCCGTATCTGAGATTCACCACTTCACTCACTCGATTCACTTTCACTTTCTATATTATATGCATCGTGGAATAACCCGAGCGAAATACATTACTACATGTATTTCGAATTCGAAGTTAGTGTTGCAAAACAGCTTTTGTATATAGGTTAGGTTAGAGTGGCAGTTACCACGACACTACGAAGAGAGACAAAGGACCAATACAAATAGGTTACCAGACATAATAACACTTAGAAGAGGTTCTTCTACTGGGTCAGGAGAACCAACCGGAGCTTTTAATAAAGCGTAGAAGGGGCTTAACGGCTGGACCTGTCAGGTCACAGAGGTCGTCAAAGAAAAAGGACCGCTAGTGGTGGTTTCTTCTTGGCGCTAGAGTAGGCAGTTGCATAGACGATGAGGAATCGTTTCTTCTTCCTCCTCGTCCCTGCAACTCTGACAAAAATCGTTAGATGGGAGGCCCAAACGTCTAGCGTGTAGGCCGATTAGGCAGTGTCCTGTGAGGACACCGATGATGGTGCACAGGTCAGGACGCTTCAGAAGCAACAGTTCTTTTGAACGTCATTGGTTAAGGTACGGCCAGAGCTCTCTCAAAATCCTGAAGGGGGGGGGGGGGAAGTGAGTTTCCATTAGTAGATTGAGCGATGCTTCATCTGATTCTGCCTATGATCCATTGGGATTCATAGGACACTTGGTATTTTCGAGAGGACCTTGCGTAGTCTAGAGGATTGAGACGTGTTGTCAATGCTCTGACAGAAACTGCGCCAAGATCTACGTTTGGCCTTTCGAACTTCTGTTTTTAAGTTCTTCAGAGTGTTTTTGTACGTATTCCAGTCCGAAGGTAGCCTTGTTGATTTGGCTTTGTTGAAGTATTTCCTGCTTACGCAGCGAAGGTTATTAAGTTCTGCATTCCACCACGGTGGACGATTGCCTACCTTTCTTGTCGTGATAGGACAAGATTCATTGAATGCTGAGTTTAGGGCGGAGGTTAGAACAGTGTTAAGCTTGTCTAGTTCCAATTGCGTAGTTGGTGTTGTGTATACACAGTTAGATAGCCTAGCAGAGAGGATATTGTTATATTTCGTTCAATCAGTTCTCTGTCGATTGCGAAAAACTGATGGTACGGTTTTAAAGTTTGTTTCGCATTCATGTTCCGGATAGCGATAATCAGAGAACGAGTGACTGTCAGATACAGTCCAGTTATGAATTGCGTGATAAAGGGTTTGAGAGTCAAATGTTACATCTAGTATTTCTTGCCGAGTTTTCGTTATAAAGGTGGGACTTTTCCCCTATTGCACACTACTAGGTCGGTGCCTACTAAGTGTTCAAAAAGGAGCTCACCTCGGGTGTTGGTGTCGGTGCTACCCCACAATTCGTGGTGCGCATTGTTGTAGCACCCCAGCACAATAGATTCTCCTTTTCTCCTCGCCTCTTCTACCACCGTCTTAACCTCTTTTGATGAGGTGGATTCGGGGTTATCGAATGGTAGGTAGGGAGAAAAGTTAGATTTAACCGGGATTTAGCAAGAATACAAGCTCGAATGTTACCTGCACTCTTTGCGTGGTATATAGTGTAGCCTGGAGGCCCCAGTCCCATGACGGTGTAATCTCTTATCCAAGGTTCTTGGATGAGGGCGATTTCAAAGCCAGAGGGTCAGAGGGTCTCCTGGGTTAGGGAGATGACCAGCGAGCGGCCGGTTTTCTTCGAATCATCCGGTTTCTTAGAGCTTGGTGTCTCTTAGATGGCCCAGCTGTTGGACTCCCGCTCTTGCCGACTCCAACCCTTCTCCGACTTTTGGCATAATCGGTCTAGGATACGGAAAGCCACTGAAGTCTCACGACTTAACGACTTCTTCTCCTCAGCAGAGAGCTTGGGAATTGTTGAAGGAATTGAGGTGTCGTACTGATCAACTCTGGAAGGCTTGGGGGGCTGAGCTGCAAGACGGTGTCGCGCTGACCAACTCGTCCGACGGTGTCGAACAGTCGCTCACACCATCGTTAATGCAAAGGTTCTGCAGGTGCTCCTCCACACGTGAAGTGCTTCTTGAGCTGCTAGCGGTGACAGCTGGTTCCGGGTTTCTTTGAAGCCCGGCCTCGGAAGTGTTTGTTTTTTGGTTTTTGTTCATTTTTAGATTTTGTTCCCACGAGTAGCTAGGGAAGTTGTAGTCCGTCCGCACAGGGCCCCGCGTTATGCGGATAAGGCAGGCTGATCCGGAGTGTTTCAGGTACTCTGGATACACCATTCGAGACTGAGCTAGTTTTGATAACCCTGGGCTTTCAGCCAGGCTGATCGTAGGCATGGTACGGTTGAAACACAAGATCCAGCCCAGGAAGAGATAAGACGAGGGGAAAGGAAGAAAAGGATGGGAGAGACTAGGTACAGGTGATTACCTCTTAGTTTTCGAGCCTTCACCTGAGAATCGTTCATCATTACGGTGGTACCATACATACCAGTACATCCCCGATGTCGATTCCGAAGCATCCAGGTCAAACTAAGCCATCACACCGCGACTAGGTGGGTAACCGTCGTGCTGGGTCTAAGGTCTTAGATCCATCAGTGAAGATGTGAATCGTTCCGACATCCACCTGCTCCACATTAGACCATGTTTCACGAGCTGGGATTGATGTACGGAAGTTCCGACCAAAGATGTCAGTGGTTACATCAATGAGGTTAAATTCATTTAGAACAGAGGAGTGGCCATAGTTGAGAGACAGCCACTCGGAAGAGGCACACAAACGGGTTGCGGTTGAGGCCGCTTTTTGTTTGCTGACGATGCCTAGGGGCAGTAGCTGAAGAATAGTACCTAGAGCTGCGGAGGGCTCCACATATACAAATACATGCAGCTCTTTGCACTTTTCCCAAGAAAGAGAGGTTAACAGTCTTTAGAAGAGCTGTCCACCAGACGGACACGCCATATAGGGTAGGTGAAAAATCTTCAAAAAGACAATATGAGGACCGTAAAACGAGAGTGGGATTTTTACCCACTAAAAAAACCTCCCTTCAATATATTTCTTATTACTGCAACTAAGTATTGACTTATCAAACAGTTTTTATTTAATAATATTAAAACGTTTGGCAGGTAATTTTCCATTGAAAATTCCTGCATATACCGACAAATTAACGCAGTTGTAGTTTACCGAGCTAGGCAGAAGGTGATGTAAGGTTTAAGTCCCCATCTTATACCAATCGCCCTTTTACAAGAGTACAGGGCAGTACTGGCTTTCTTGACGCGTTCTATAATATTGGCTTTCAAGCCTAGTTTCCTGTCCAAAATGAGACCCAAAAATTTGGCTATGTCGGAAAACACATGCTTAGTGCCATTTAACTTGAGGGGGATGAGGGGGGTCTATAATGAGGATATTATATTTCCTTGTGAAGAGGACTAGTTCGGTCTTTTGGTGGTTGACCCCAAGTCCACATTGAGTGGCCCAACTAGTGAGCAGTTTGAGTGCATTGTCTGTGAGGTCCCTGAGAGTGACTGGGAATTTTCCAGAGAATATTAAGGCAACGTCATCCGCATACGCAACTACCTTACAGCCGGTGGCCTCGAGACCAACCAGCAAGTGGTTTATTGTGATATTCCAAAGAAGGGGTAATAAGACCCCCCCCCCCCAACACACACACGTACCACGATTTACAATTCTGCGAGCCAATACAGGGCCCATGTATGTGTTGATGATCCTGCTGGTTAGCATCTGATCAATCAGCACCCTAAACCCAGCATCAACCCCCAATTTGTCCAATGCATGAGTAATTGCACCACGATTGACGTTGTTGAAGGCTCCTTCTATATCCAAGAATTTCACTAGGGAGAATTCTTTGATATTTAGAGATCGTTCAATAATACAATACGTGTTAATATGTGAACTGCGGTCTCCATCGATTTTCCTTTGCAGTACGCATATTGGGATGGAGAGAGAAGGCGCGGATCATTTTGTATGTAAAGTGACAACAATTGATGTGAGAAAGCAGTTTCATATTTAAAATAATGAAGAGAAAATTAGTGAAATAGAAAATGCTTCATTGCATTTATTGATACTCTGAATTGGTTGCGGTTTGTTGTTTATATTCTATCCTAAGGGTAATATATTAAGTTTGACACATAGTTAAAATATTTATAAGTTTAATAAAGAAGAACACGGAGCCAAATTAGTCGAACGATCTTTGTTCGTTTGCTTCTTCTTATACACTAACTTAACTTAGGACAATGATTAACTTATATACATAAATATACAACACTCCCTTCACCTAAGATCTAAAATTCAAAATAAAGTTTAGAAAAATTATATATTATATTATGTTCATATATATACATATATATATATATTTTTTTACAATATGTTTATCCATATATGTAAATATATGTAAATTATAATAATTGTTATATATTTATTACCATTCAAACAATTCATACAATTCAAACCAACTTTATAAAAATGTATAACATATAATGTAGTTATTTTTCATTTTATTTCTCTCTATTCCAAGTACCTTGATACCTTTGTGGCTTCTTTACAACTCTTCTAGATTTTTCTCTTTGTGGTAAAATAGAAATTAATTCATCGCTTGAATTACTATTTTCTCTGCTCTGTTTTCTCCCTTTCCCCCTCCTGTAAGTCTTCTCTTTCATTAGAGGTTGTGATTGTATTTGTGGCATTTAATATTTCTGTAGTATCAAATAGTACGACTTTTTTAACGCGTTTTTTAAATGGCTGACCCTGAGCTTTACGAAAATCATTTCCGAAATAGTTATTTTTCATTTTGTTTCTCTCTATTCCAAGTACCTTGATACCTTTGTCGCTTCTTTACAACTCTTCTAGATTTTTCTCTTTGTGGTAAAATAGAAATAAACTCATCGCTTGAATTACTATTTTCTCTGCTCTGTTTTCTTACTTTCAGGAAGGGTTGTGATTGCATTTTTCGATACTTTTTTAAAATTTTGGCAGGATTCCACCTAACCGTATTGCTTTTTGTTACTCGATACCAAACTAAATCATTTATCTTAAAAAAAAGGATATTTTTGGGGCAAAATCTTGTTTCATCATGATTTTTTGTTTATTTTGTGGTATTATTGGTACTATTTCGCTTTTGGTAGACTTTAAAAAAGTCTATTTTTGCTATTGGTGAATAATTAAGAACCTTAAGAGAAGGCGCCAAAGTATCACAGGTTGTTGGTGAATTCCTATAACGAAACAAAAAATTGTCCAGCAAGATCTGGATAGGCAAAGATTTAGTTCTTAAATCCAACAAGATTTCTTTCAATAATAACTTAGCAGTATAGACTTCTGCGTGACTATATACCTTGTCGTGGTGTAGAAGCTTAGTAAGGCAAGGATTCTCGGGATTCTTCCCCAGATGAGTCGTGAAACTAAATATAGTCATCCCTACCTTGTCCCACCCCATCCCTATTCCTCTCTCTCCAATTTCTGAGCTGAATTACGTGTGTCATGCGAACCGTGCCGACGATCAGCCTGGCTGGGGGCCTAACCCTAATGCCCAGTTCCGAACAGAGAATCCGGATACCTGGCGCCCTCCGGATTAAGTAGCCCTGCCTGCATATCGCGGATCTCTGTGCAGGTTCACCCCATTACTTCTCCGCAACTCCTGGGATCCACACTATGAATAACAACAAAAACATAAAATAAAAACAACAACAAAAATAAATAATGCGAAATCTGCCAACGAACTAGGAAACGACTCGATAGACAAGAACGAACCTGCCGATGCTTTGGTGTCTAAACCTAGCGGAGGTAGCGGATGTGACGCCAACACCGTCAAAGCTCTGGCTCTTAAGCCTGGCTGCAGTGGTGATGGTGGATTTGGATCTGCCAATGCTTTCGTGACTAAACCTGGCGGGAGTAGGGTAGTTCCTGTCACAAGGAACTCAAAGCCTGATTCGTCTGGCTTTGTACCAAAGTCGGCTTCCATACGTACTGTGGTACAAAGGATTAACCCCCAACTTAAGTCTCCTTCTGAGGGACCGATGAGACGTATGGCTTTGAGTAAGCGTCTTGTCGTTCCGCTCAGCTCGTCCGTTGGAAAACATCCCTAACTCAGTCTTTATGGGTCGACCAACCGCGCTGCTTTCAGCAAAGGGAAAGTCGCTCCCACTTCGAATCCTGAAGGCGATATACATTTTTCGAAGCCTTCCACCTCCAAGGTGAACCATCCGGCCTCTGGCAAGCGGTTAAACAGGCCAGTCAGACTGTAAAGCCTGCCAAAAATATCTACAGGATGAGACGAGAACTCACGCGCCAACTTATGAGGATCGAGTCCATCTCTGAATTCGCCAGGTCCGAAAAACAGCTCGAATCGCTTGTATGGATCACAAGCAGGCTGACGTGCTCAAGAAGCAGTCTGGGGACGCCTCAGCCAAGCGGCAACGTTCGGCTGAGGAACCTCATAACAGCCCCAAAAAGCTAAAAACAGCCCCTGAATCGGGACCGCTGAAGCCCTTCAACTAGGTCGTCAAAGAACACCTGGAAGTTGCGGTGATCGATAGAAGCGACCCCGAAGGTAGGATAGCCGCTGAAAGATGGAGGAACGTCGAAATCGAACTGACCAAAGTCTTTGTCAAATCGCTGAGGCACCACCCTGGCCCCTTGCCGATTTGTAGGGATGCGGGCTGGTACCAAGGGCACGTCAAATTGATCACCTGCGTCGACCAGAGGTCCAAAGACTTCTAAAAGATCCTGGTCAGCAACATGGACGTCAGCCGTCTATGGTCGGGTGCTCGCATCGAGGTGGTCGAAAAGGATCAGATTCCTAGTCGACCGTGATGCCGCACTCGTGTCCCAGCTGAACCAGAGGAACCAAAGGACATCCTGGATCTGATCCGGTTGCATACCCAACTCACAACTGGAAGGTTGCGAGGGTCGAGGAAGCTCTTCACGACACCAGAGGAGTTATTATCATTATTAACGATGAATCCCTGGCGCCTCTTCTCGCTACCAAGGGGATTATCGGCTACGGCATTAAGGCGATTACCCTCCAAGTGTTAGAGGAGCGCTCTTTCTCTGACCACCGCTATCTTCAATTTGGTCTCATCGACCCACAACCAGTCGCAGGAACCAGGAAACAGGAACCATAAACGAACCAATTGGGCTCTTTATAGGGAATCACTAATCAGATTCCTCCCCCCGGAGTTGCCGGCTTATCTTTGCTCAGCAGAGCTTCGTGCTACAGTGGGAGTGCTGACAGAAGCTCTTAACAAATCCCTGTCCTTTTAGCACCCCGCGTGGCAAAAAGAAGCCCCCTGGTGGAATGCCAATCTGGGATGCCTTAGAGCCAATTGCCGGCAGCTCTTTAACAAAGCTTAACGCTCCAAAGCTAGCGCTCTAAGGAAGGAGCAGCGCAGCTCCTGGAGACTCTTCTGTGATTATATTAATGAGTCCTCTGGGGCCTCCAGGTTGCGCAAGATTCTATCCAAAGAGCAACCAACACCAAGCTACCTGTTAAGACCAGATGGTCAGCGGACCTCCTCTTGCAAAGAGAACATTGATCTTCTGTTGGATGCTCACTTCCGGGCAGCTCCCCTGTTGTTGATGTTCATCCTTCTGGTGTCGTTAACCACCAGCTTGGCATCGATTTCCCGCTGGGAGTTTTGAGAGGGGGAGAGCCTATTATGTGCGGCCTCGCTGGGGAAGATGTACAAATTCAAGTTGCTGCTACCCGGTGAACACCTGTGCTTCTTAGGCGGGGTTATAAAGGCATCTTCCGCATTGTCCATCGCTTCATCAGTTCCGCAATCCATTTTCTTAGAGAAGCCCTTGCTTAGCGTCCCCTTTAACAGTGCATTTAGAGTTTTGGCCGCTTCCGACTTGGAGTGGCCAGTGACATTCGCCCCTCATGTTTCTTAATGGTTAGCTCCCTGGATAAGCTGCTCGAGTTTCTCGAGTGTAAGGAGGAGCAGTGAAATTAACCGTTGCTACTTTAACGGTACAGTGAAGTGACGCCGTAATGGCGTGGCGTCAGTGAAGACCCGCTACAATCCCCCGGCTTGGTGATTGGTAACGGGTCACGCAGCTTGACAGGAGAAAGTTTAGTGATGATGAAAGGGAGCCTCGTATCAGCAAAACGAGATTGTATTTTAAAAGCGCATCGCTAAGGGTGGAGAAAACAACTTAAAGTGAAAATAAAATGGGCAAGTGCGAGGATCGCCTCGTGCAATAGTGTTCCGGACATTTTATATTATCATTAAATAGAAGGCAATGTATCGATATCCTGCATAGGTACACCTGTCTGTATGTATGACGAGTAAATCCATTTACTTCAAACTTCATATTAGCGCCATTTTCAAAAACACGGAGTTTTCTCCAAAATAGTTTCAACGATTTTGATAAAATTTCATATTTCAGTTAGTTCAGGCGTTCCAAGCTTTTCGATAAAAATGCATGTAACGGTACTTTGATTATTAAATGGTTTTAGTAAAGCAAAACACTGGCTATACTTGACAAGCGAAGGAATACAGCATTTAGAGTTTTAAAAATTCAAGAAAAAAATATTTTTGAAAAAAAAAAAAACAAAATTAAAAAAACATTATAGTTTTTTAAACTTACTTAGTTTTCAATAGCAGCATAGAGCTAACATATACCATCCATTCGTGCAAATGACTTAGTTTTTGCAAAATCGAAATCGAATGAGGTAGCAGCAAGAGAAGAGATGAGAATATACATATTGGTGACGTTAACCACCAGCTGAGTATCGACCCCTCGAACATAATAACACCAAAAAAGATTCGCTGGGCAGTATTTAGCTTAAAACCCTACAAAACGCCTGTTCTTGATGGCATCATTACGGCCGAAATCCAGCAGTCCTTTGATATTATTCAAGCCTGGTTGTATTCTATCTTAAAGGGCTGCTTGAAGCTTGTCTATATTCCCAGATTATGAACCCAGGTCAATGTAGTCTTCATATTTCATACTAGTCCTAAGGATCTCCGACCTATCAGTCTGTCATCATTCCTCCTAAAAACCCTGGAAAGACTGATTGATATCCATCTCCGTGGCTCAATCGATTCGCGCCTACTCTCTCCATCCCAACATGCTTACTGCAAAGGAAAATCGGTGGAGACCGCCCTTCACGTATTAAAACTAGTGTTGTTCGACTTTTTTACTTTACGTTTTTTACGTAGTTTTTTACGTTTTTTTAAGTTGGTTTTTTACATGGTGAATTTTTACTATGCTTATGTAAAAAACGTAAAAAAGGTAAAAAAGTAAAAAAAACTAAAACACGGTAAATAATATAAATTGGCGAGCTTCAAAACAGACGATGAGAGTTGTATCTGATTAATCTGTGCGGTATACAAAAAACTATTGGGTTTTATCTTCTTTAAGATCAAATTATTAAAAAGCCCGATTTGTTGAAAACAGATTCTCTAATCCAACGTTTGCCAACCTTTAAGCGTATGCTGAATGTGCGGAATACGGACCCCCAGCAATGAATTTATCAGGAATAACCCTGTTATTATATTATACTGTATTATTTTTCTGAAATACATGTAATAATGAAGTCTGACCAAATAAAAAATCGAGAAAAATTTGATTTTTTTTAACGGTGAAACATATACAATATTTATTACAGAGGTCTTCCATACCTTTAACTTGAAGTTGGTTGCACATCATTTTGAGTTCCTCCAACCCCCTACAGAGGTCTTCAATACATTAGATTGAAGTTGGGTGCACTTCTTTGAGTAAACCCAACCCCCTATAGAGGTCTTCCATATACTCAACTTGAAGTTGGGTGCACTTTTTTAAGTTAGGTGCACTTCTTGAGTTCTCCAACAACCTACAGGGGCCTTCCATACCTTCAACTTGTAGTTGGGTGCAGAAACTCAAGAAGTGCACCCAACTCCAAGCTGATTATATGGAAGACCTCTATAGGCGGTTGGAGAAACTCAAAGAAGTGTATCCAACTTCAAGCTAAATGTATGGAAGATCTCTATATGCGGTTGGATGAACTCAAAGAAGTGCACCCAACTTCAAGCAAATTGGATGGGAGACCTCTATAGGCCGTTGGAGGAACTCAAAGAAGTGCGCCCAACTTCAGGTTGAGTATAAGGAAGCCCTCTATAGGGTGTTTGAGGAACTCAAATGATGTGCAATCAATTTCAAGTTAATTATATGAGTATGGAAGACCTCTATAGGCGGTTGGAGGAACTCAAAAAAGTGCACCTAACTTCAAGTTGAGTGTAAGGATGACTACTATAGAGGGTTAGATTAAGATGTGTACCCAACTTCAAGCTGAAGACCTCTAGAGGCGGTTAGAGGAAATCAAAGAAGTGCATCCAACTTCAAGCTAAATGTTTGGAAGACCTCTATAGGGGGTTGGAAAAACTCAAATTTATGTGCACCCAACTTCAAGTTAATTGTATGGGTATAGAAGACCTCCATAGGCGGTTGGAGGAACTCAAAGAAGTGCACCCAACTTCAAGTTGAGTATATGGAAGACCTCTATAGGGCGTTGGAGGAACTCAAAATGATGTGTACCCAACTTCAAGCTGATTGCATGGACGACCTCTATAGGCGGTTGGAGGAACTCAAGGAAGTGCACCCAACTTCAAGTTGAAGGTATGGAAGACCTCTAGAGGCGGTTGGAGGAAATCAAATTGATGTGTATCCAACTTCAAGCTCATTGTATGGAAGACCTCTAAAGGCGGTTGGAGAAACTCAAATTGATGTGCACCCAACTTCAAGCTGAAGGTATGGACGACCTTTTCATGCGGTTGGAGAAACTCAAATTGATGTGCACCCAACTTCAAGCTGATTGTATGGAAGACTTCTGTAGGCGGTTGGAGAAACTCAAATTGATGTGTATCCAACTTCAAGCTCATTGTATGGAAGACCTCTACAGGCGGTTGGAGAAACTCAAAGAAGTGCACCCAACTTCAAGCTGATTGTATGGACGACCTCTATAGGGGGTTGGTGGAACTCAGAGAAGTGTACCCAACTTCAAGCTAATGTATGGTATCCATCTATAGGGGGTTGGAGGAACTCAAAATGATGTGCAACCAACTTCAAGTTGATTGTATGTGTATGGAAGACCTCTATAGGCGGTTGGAGGAACTCAAAGAAGTGCACCCAACTTCAAGGTAAATGTATGGAAGGCCTCTATAGGGGTTTGGAGGAACTCAAAAGATGTGCACTCACCTTCAAGCTAAATGTATGGAAGACCTCTGTTGGGGTTTGGAGCAATTCAAAGAAGTGCACTCCAAGCTGAATTTATGGAAGACCTCTCTAGGGGGTTGGATTAACACAAAAAAGCGCACCCAACTTCAAGCTGATTGTATGGAAGACCTCTATAGTCGGTTGGAGAAATTCAAAGAAGTGCATCCAACTTCAAGCTAAATGTATGGAAGATCTCTATAGGCGGTTGGAAAAACTCAAAGAAGTGCTTCCAACTTCAAGTTGAGTATATGGAAGACCTCTATAGGCGGTCGGAGGAACTCAAATTGATGTGCACCCAACTTCAAGCTGATTGTATGGATGACCTCTGTTAGGGGTTAGAGGAATTCAAAGAAGTGCATCCAACTTCAAGCTAAATGTAGGGAAGATCTCTATAGGCGGTTGGAGAAACTCAAAGAAGTGCATCCAACTTCAAGCTAAATGTATCGAAAACCTCTATAGGCGGTTGGAGAAACTCAAAGAAGTGCATCCAACTTCAAGCTAAATGTATGGAAGATCTCTATAGGCGGTTTTTAGCAAGCAGTGATGTTCAAATATGTGTAACAAAAACTATTTTTACCTTTTTACGTTTGATTAGCGTAAATAAGTGTAAACAACGTAAAAATCCCTTGAAGTTGGGTGCACTTCTCTGAGTTAATCCAACCCCCTATAGAGGTCGTCTATATACTCACCTTGAAGTTGGATGCACTTCTTTGTGTTAATCCAACCCCTTAGAGAGGTCTTCCATACATTCAGCTTGGAGTTGGGTGTACTTTTTGAGTTTCTCCAACCGCCTATAGAGATCTTCCCTACATTTAGCTTGAAGTTGGATGCACTTCTTTGAGTTTCTCCAACCGCCTATAGAGGTCTTCCATACAATCAGCTTGAAGTTGGGTGTAGGTTGTTGGATAAACGCAAGAAGTGCACCCAACTTCAAGCTGATTGTATGGAAGACCTCTACTGGCGGATGGAGAAACTCAAAGAAGTGCACCTAACTTCAAGTTGGGTATATGGAAGACCTCTGTAGGGGGTTAGAGGAACTCAAAAGGTTGTGTACCCAACTTCAAGCTAATGTATCGAAGACCTCTATAGGGGGTTGTAGAAACTCTAATTGATGTGTATCCAACTTCAAGCTCATTGTATGGAAGACCTCTAAAGGCGGTTGGAGAAACTCAAATTGATGTGCACCCAACTTCAAGCTGAAGGTATGGACGACCTTTTCATGCGGTTGGAGAAACTCAAATTGATGTGCACCCAACTTCAAGCTGATTGTATGGAAGACTTCTGTAGGCGGTTGGAGAAACTCAAATTGATGTGTATCCAACTTCAAGCTCATTGTATGGAAGACCTCTATAGGCGGTTGGAGGAACTCAAAGAAGTGCACCCGACTTCAAGGTAAATGTATGGAAGACCTCTATAGGGGTTTGGAGGAACTCAAAAGATGTGCACTCACCTTCAAGCTAAATGTATGGAAGACCTCTGTTGGGGTTTGGAGCAATTCAAAGAAGTGCACTCCAAGCTGAATTTATGGAAGACCTCTCTGAGGGGTTGGATTAACACAAAAAAAGCGCACCCAACTTTAAGCTGATTGTATGGAAGACCTCTAGAGGCGGTTGGAGGAAATCAAAGAAGTGCACCCAACTTCAAGTTGAAGGTATGGAAGACAGAGATAGGCGGTTGGAGAAACTCAAAGAAGTGCATCCAACTTCAAGCTTAATGTATGGACGACCTCTATAGGCGGTTGGAGGAACTCAAACAAGTGCATCCAACTTCAAGCTTTATGTATGGACGACCTCTATAGGCGGTTGGAGGAACTCAAGGAAGTGCACCCAACTGCAAGTTGAAGGTATGGAAGACCTCTAGAGGCGATTGGAGGAAATCAAAGAAGTGCACCCAACTTCAAGTTGAAGGTATGGAAGACCTCTATATGCGGTTAGAGGAACTCAAATTGATGTGCACCCAACTTCAAGCTGATTGTTGGATTGATTGCTGGATGACCTCTGTTGGGGGTTGGAGGAATTCAAAGAAGTGCACCCAACTTCAAGTTGAAGGTATGGAAGACCTCTGGTGGCGGTTGGATGAAATCAAAGAAGTGCATCCAACTTCAAGCTTAATGTATGGACGACCTCTATAGGCGGTTGGAGGAACTCAACTTCAAGCTGATTGTGTGGAAGACCTCTGCAGGCGATTGGAGGAAATCAAAGAAGTGCATCCAACTTCAAGCTGATTGTATGGAAGACCTCTACAGGGAGTTGGAGAAACTCAAAATGATGTGCAACCAACTTCAAGTAAATTGTATGTGTATAGAAAACCTCTATAGGCGGTTGGAGGAACTCAAAAAGTGTACCCAACTTCAAGCTAAATGTATGGAAGACCTCTGTAGGCGGTTGGAAAAACTCAAATTTATGTGTACCCAACTTCAAGCTGATTGTATGGAAGACCGCTACAGGCGGTTGGAGAAACTCAAATTGATGTACACCCAACTTCCAGCTGATTGTATGGAAGACTTCTGTAGGCGGTTGGAGAAACTCAAATTGATGTGAATCCAACTTCAAGCTTATTGTATGGTATGGTTGGAGTAACTCAAAGAAGTGCACCCAACTTCAAGGTGAGTATATGGACGACCTCTATAGGGTGTTGGATTAACTCAGAGAAGTGCACCCAACTTCGAGGGATTTTTACGTTGTTTACACTTATTTACGCTAATCAAACGTAAAAAGATAAAAATAGTTTTTGTTACACAGATTTGAACATCACTGGTTGCTAAAAACCGCCTATAGAGATCTTCCATACATTTAGCTTGAAGTTGGATGCACTTCTTTGAGTTTCTCCAACCGCCTATAGAGGTCTTCGATACATTTAGCTTGAAGTTGGGCGCGCTTCTTTGAGTTCTTCCAACGCCCCATAGAGGTCTTCCATATACTCAACTTGAAGTTGGATGCACTTCTCTAAGTTCCACCAACCGCCTGTAGAGGTCTTTAATACATTCAGCTTGAAGTTGGGTGCACTTTTTTGTGTTAATCCAACCCAGTAGAGAGGTCGTCCATAAATTCAGCTTGGAGTGCACTTCTTTGAATTGCTCCAACCCCCAACAGAGGTCTTCCATACATATAGCTTGAAGTTGGATGTACTTCTTTGAGTTTTTCCAACCGCCTGTAGAGGTCTTCCATACCATCAGCTTGAAGTTGAGTGCATATCTCCAAACCCCTATAGAGGTCTTCCATACATTTACCTTGAAGTTGCGTGCACTTCTTTGAGTTCCTCCAACCGCCTGTAGAGGTCTTTAATACATTCAGCTTGAAGTTGGGTGCACTTCTTTGAGTTTATCCAACCCCTTAGAGAGGTCTTCCATACATCCAGGTTGAAGTTAGGTGTACTTCTTTGAGTTGCTTCCAGTGTTGTTCGATTTTTTTACTTTACGTTTTTTACGTTAGTTTTTTACATGGTGAATTTTTACTATGCTTATGTAAAAAACGTAAAAAAGGTAAAAAAGTAAAAAAAAAAACACGGTAAATAATATAAATTGGGGAGCTTCAAAACAGAAGATGAGAGTTGTATCTGATTAATCTGTGCGGTATGCAAAAAACTTTTGGGTTTTATCTTCTTTTCGATCAAATTATTAAAAAGCCCGATTTGTTGAAAACAGATTCTCTAATCCAACGTTTGTCAACCTTTAAACGTATGCGGGATATGCGGAATACGGACCCCCAGCAATGAATTTATTAGGAATAACCCTGTTATTATATTATACTGTATTCTATTTCTGAAATACATATAATAATGAAGTCTGACCAAATAAAAAATCGAGAAAAATTTGATTTTTTTTACAGTGAAACATATACAATATTTATTAATCTTCTGTTTCAATATCTATATAGTCTGCATTAGTTGAATTTAGTGAAAAATATACATGAATGAGTGTTTTAGACCTTTCAAAGGTCAATCGATTTCTTAAAGGACTATGCATTTGAGCCCAGTTTGGGAAAACCCTTTCAATTTGCGCGAAGATGCTGGTATATTAAGAAGCTTCAATGCTTAAGATGACAGTTATATTATTTATTTGGATTTTGACAGATATTGCAATGCCTCTGATTTTTCTCAGTAATGTACTTTATTTACCTCTTCTTTACCTTTTTTACGGGATTTTTACGTTGTTTACACTTATTTACGCTAATCAAACGTAAAAAAGGTAAAAATAGTTTTTTACACAGATTTGAACATCACTGATTAAAACGTGTTATTGAACGATCTCTAAATATTAAAGAGTTCTCCCTTGTAACCTTCTTGGATATAGAAGGAGCCAACAACGTCAATCCAGGTGCAATTATTCAAGCATTGGACAAACTGGGGGTTGAAGCTGGGTTTAGGGTGTTGATTGATCAGATGCTAACCAGCAGGATCATCAACACATACATGGGCCCCTTCTCTGGAATATCACAGTTAACCTCTTGCTGGAGGCCACCGGCTGAAAGGTAGTTGCGTATGCGGATGACGTTGCCTTAATATTTTCTGGGAAATTCCCAGATACTCTCAGGGAACTTACAGACAATGCACTCAAACTGCTCACTAGTTGGGCCACTCAATGTGGACTTGGGGTCAACCATCAAAAGACCGAACTAGTCCTCTTCACAAGGAAATATAAAATCCTCATTTAAATTTTCAGAGTTGTAGGGACGAGGAGGAAGAAGAAACGATTCCTCATCTTCTTTGCAACTGCCTGCTCTAGCGCCAAGAAGAAACCACTACTTGCGGTCCTTTTTCTTGGACCTCGGCGACCTGACAGATCTACCCGTTAAGCACCTTCTACGCTTTATTAAAAGCTCTGGTTGGTTCTCCTGACCCTTTAGCAGAACCTCTTCTAAGTGTTATTTTGTCCGGTAATCTTTTTGCATTGGTCCTCTGCCTCTCATTGTAGTGTCGTGGTAATTAGTAATTTGTTGTGTTTATTTTAGTAGATCTTGTGGTACCAGAATGGGCCTTTTAGGCCTTAATGAACTGTTGCCCATCTGTATCTGGGTGCTAGCTGCCACGCTAACCTAACGTAACAGTCTGGAGAGCGCGTTCAGCGCTACCATTGGATTCAGGATGATATGGCGGTGTCTTAGTTAGATTAATATTGTTAGCTCCGCATAACTCACAAATTTCTTTGGACCCAAAAGGTGGGCCGTTATCTGACACGATATTTCTAGGGAGACCAAATGTCTAAAAAACCGCCTGAAACCACAAACAATTTCAGAAGATTTCGTCTTATTCATTGAAATTACCTCGATTCGTTTTAAAAAGGTATCAAACATAACTAAAAATGTCTTCTTTTGGAAATAAAAAAAATCTATGTGCAACCTTTTAAACGGGAACGAAGTTTGTGGCCAATTAGAAAGACGAATTGGAACACTTTTTTTTTTCTAGCTGCTGACAATCCAAACAACAGCGTACAAAATTTTCAATATCTCGGTCTCGGTCAACCAACCACCATAGTGCACCCCTAGCTACGCTTTTCATTGGTACGATGCCAATATGTCTCTCATGTAGACAATTAAGCACATATTCCTTAAAACAACAAGGAATAACGACTGTACTTATCAACAACAAACGCTCGTCCAAAATAAGACAACGAAAATCTTTGATTGTAAAATTATTAGAAAAATTGTATCGTAGAGCGAATTGGGCCACACATCTGCAATGTAGGCAATTGCTTTAGATAAGTACTTTTCCCTAAGTGTTTCGCGAGCAACATCTTCTCTCTTAATAGGAAGTTCGCCAGTGATATTAAAAAAATTAACAAGGTTACTGGAAATGTTAGTTTGTTCTTGTAGTGGCAACCTTAAAAGAGCATCGGCATTTCCCATT
This sequence comes from Chalcosyrphus nemorum, assembly GCA_949716465.1. Taxonomy (NCBI): domain Eukaryota; kingdom Metazoa; phylum Arthropoda; class Insecta; order Diptera; family Syrphidae; genus Chalcosyrphus; species Chalcosyrphus nemorum. The sequence goes on from OX454334.1 coordinate 40,204,348, forward strand.
TTTGAACCTTTCCTGTATGATATATTATAATCAAATTGCGGTAGAGTAAAGGGCGAACCATAATCCACATTGGGAAGCATTAGCTAATGTCATAACTGACCGAAATGCTTCCTTATGTTCTGTTAACTCCAACCACTAACCATAATACATAATACTTTTGCCCGCATAGCCACTCATCAAGACAATCTATAATTTCTTTCTCTGCCGTCGTTGCTGTTTACATTTTATTTATCGCGTGAAAAATGGATAGTAGCAAAAATTCAATAAATTGAGAATAAATCATTCGAACATTTCCAAATATAAAATATAAGCAAAAATGAGAGAAACCATTAATTGAACCACATAGGGGTGGGTAATTTCGAACTACTGTCGAATTTGCATATGCAATGAGCGGCTGGGAGCGCTCTCCTTAATATTTGGTAATGTTTAAGAAAGTGACCGAAAACTAAACTAATTGACGCTGGGCTTATTATGTGTTGGCTCATAAGATCGTGTGTATATGTGGGTTTACATCTGCATGCATATGCAGCGAAATGTTGATTATGTTTCTCACTTAAGAGCCCAGCGCTGCAATCTTGCTGCTGTTTGTTATCGCATTCGTACTTTTAGTACCGAATTTTCTTTCGTATAAATATTTTTGAAAGCGTTTTATGCAAATTTATTCCCGACAGCTTCTCGCTCAATGTGCGAATACCTCTTTTCAGCAGGTGAAAGCGGGTTGGATATAAACATAATCGGTCTTCACCACTCTTAGGATCATCACAAATTAAACCAAGTTCCTTATCAGGATTGTAATGCGTGAGCAAATTACTCTCTAGGAGCCACTGTTTACTCTCTTGAAAAGTTATTTCACATTCTTCTCCCCATGTATCATTTCTCAGCAGATTATAAAGAGGTGATTAATGGGTGGATAAGTTTGGGATAAACGTATTATAAAAGTTTAAAAGCCCAATATAAGCCCTAAGGGACGCTAAATCTGAGGCTTCCATTTAAAAAGCTTCCAAGTTTCTTGCTTTGAAACTATACCTTCGGCTGTTATTTCATGGTCAAGATACTCCACTGACGGCTGAAAGAATGTGCACTTTAAGTTTAACCTTCACATTATAGGTCTGGAATCTTTTCAGGACCTTAAAAAGCTTTTCCTTACATTTTTCTTTACTTTTTCTAACTATAAAAATGTCATCAATACAACATTTCATATTCTTCAGGCCTTAGAGTACCAAATAAATTTGTCGCAAAGTGCTTGGCACAGATAGTTTCCATAATCGCAACTTTCTGTGATTAGGTCACGGTATATTGACCTTGAGTGGGCGGTAAGAAGGCCGAAGTACTTCCTCCAGCGTCAGTTGTAGACTGCAAACACTTCGGCGTTGGTGTCTGCTTACTGCAATCCACATTAGGTCTTAATATTATTATTTATCACATTCAGAAAAAGTATGTCATCTTGAGCACAATGCTCCTATCCCTTAGTCTAACCGCACTACAAGAGAATAAAAACATGATATGAAGGTCGAGAGGTGGCAGATGAAGTATAACGTTCAAGGCTTCTGTTGGAGATGTTCTCCTGGCCCCCGTTGCGCCAAGAGCAGCCGTTCTCTGCATTTTACTAATAAGTCTGATGTTATATTCTTTCCCTAAAGCAGGCCATCAGACCAGCGATCCATAGGAGAGTATAGGACACACCACAGCGATGTACATCCATATGACCATCTTCGGACGAAGTCCCCACTTCTTGCCAAATGTTTTGCTGCAGGTATAAAAAGCCACACAAGCGTTAAGAAGGCCGCATCTGAATGCTAAGCTTCCACCTAAGTTTCGAGTCAAGTACCACACCTAGGTACTTTACGCTGGAGGATAAGGAAAGCAGCTGATTGTTGAGCCGTGGACGCGTGGAGGCGTGAAGGTCGGTATTTTGGTTTTAGTGGTAAAGAGTATCAGTTTCGTTTTGCTTGGGTTGACGGTGAGTCCACATCTAGTGGCCCATTTGCTGATTTTACCCAAGGCACCTTCCATAATCCCACTGATTACTGAAGGAAACATCCCTGATACCATGATTACCACGTCATCCGCATACGCGACAGCCTTGACTCCGTCTCTATCAAATCTGCATAATATTGTTAATTACCATAAGCCAAAGAAGAGGAGTTATGACCCCGCCCGGCGGAGTTCCTCTAACGACGGAGATGCTGGAAATACTGTTACCTAGGGTCGGCTGAATGATTCTAGTTTTGAGCATGGTTACCAACCAATTACTAATAAACCCTTCAACGCACAGTTCGAGAAGGGCCTCCTGAATCGATTCAGTACTAACGTTATTTATTGATCTAGGGCGCATATCGAAAATACGTTCCAACGTCCTTAGGAGAAAAGAGGATAAGCCTGAAATTAGCGGATTCATGCCCACGCTTCACAGCTTTCGGATTTAATACTACACGGACACGTCTCCAACTAGGAGGGATATGGTTGAGAAGAATACAGCTCCTGTATGTGGGAACTAGCCACGGGACCACCTGGTCCAGTGTTTTTTGAAGCATAACCGGAAGTATGCCATCGAGACCAGCCGATTTATAAGGAGAGAAGCTGTTGATGGCCCAGAAGGTGTTAACTTCTGTAACTATTGTCATAATATCATTTCAAGACTGTGATTGCTCAGCCTGAAGAGCAGGAGGATTGCCAATATAATTTTTGCATCCTGGAAAGTGAGTTGCATTACGAGTTCCAGAGACTCGCTGGATGAGTCCGTTCAAGTCCCATCAGACGTTTTAATAAAAGACGGACTGGAGTGCTCCTTGGACAGTATCTTACTTAACCTAGCTGAGTCCTTTATGGTTTCAATCGACTAACAGTAGTCCATCCAAGCCACAGACTTGGCCCTTCTAATGGATTTCTTGTATTCCTTGAGACAATCCTTGTATGGTTGCCAAAACTTGTGCTTAAAACAAATATTGAAAATGTCTCTGGTAATCTTCCTAAGATTAGACAAATCTTAGTTCCACCAATGAGGAAATTTATTTTTACTTTATTTAATAGGACCCGAAACTCTAAAAGCCGTGTCCATTGATTTCCAAGGGTTCAACTTTAGCAGCAAGTACCTCAACTGATTCAATTTTCAAGTTGGGAATTCTCTGGAGTTTAGATTTAAGGACCTGATCGAAATTTTCCAGTCAATTCTTTTAGGGTTTCTATTCTTTGGAGTCTCGATCTCGAGGTTCACTTCATAGAGAAGCCATTTATGATCGGAGAACAACATACGGTCGGATACTCTCTAATTGTCTACCCTAAGGTTATCACTGTTGGTTTTTAAAGTGATGTCTAAAACTTCTTCCCACCGTCTATAGTTTTCCGTACTCGGAAAGATGAAAGTAGGAGTGTTGCTCACATAACAAACAGAGAGGTTGGACATCTGATAGTAAATCAAATAAGGACTCGCCGCGACCGTTAATTTCCGTGCTATCCCATAGCGTATGCCTCGTCACCATTTACGTCGCAGCCCAGAATCTGGTTATTCTTCTTTGTCTCCACTGATGTTATGAGCTGTCGTAGCTCCTCTGGTAGTGATGGTCTGTCACGATCCATGTCAACTGAGGATATAAAAAGAGTGTTATTTGCAACCTCCAATTTAGCTACCGTTTAATCGGCAGGACATAAAAATACTTTAATATGCTTTTTAGCTAGGATGCAAGTACAGTAGAACCCCGTTTATCTGAGGTAATGTGGGGAAGGGGTGCCTCGGATAATCGAAAATTCGGATAACACGGAAGACATAAAGGATTTAAAAAATTTCAATTATTTTCTACGTATTTTGAAAGGTGAAATCAAATTTAGTCGTACATAGATGTATACAAAATAGGAAATGTATTGGCATACATAGTCTAATATTTGGTATACAAAACATGGCTGAATATAAAGTGCAGGTCACTGATGAGGTTTAAGAAAATCTGTAATTGACCTCTGCCTCAAATTGCTTATTCGCTTTTTAGCTGCAATATCTCGCCATCGCTTGATTAAGAGGAGAACACTTGCAGTGCTTTCTGGCTATTCCTCAGGCTGTAGCCCGGATAACGCGGAGGGCCGGATAATCGAAGGCCGGATAACCGGGGTTCTACTGTACTAGGTTTGTTACTAATCTGGTTTGTTGCCTTGTAAAATAAATTTTATCGATTGTCCGTGAGCCCTTTGATGGGAAATCCTTTCACCCAGGGTTCCTGGGCCGGATTGTACAGCTTGCGACACTGGAGAAGCCTTCCTCTATCAATCTTCATATTGGACAACCTGATGCTGGCCCTAGGTCTCCTAGGGATATCCCTAGCTTGATAAGCTTGAGCGTCAAGCCTTCACAGGCCTCAATAACCTTAGTGACGCACTCGCAGAGGAAATTCTTAGAGAACTGCTCCTCACAACGGATTACCCGATAGCCCCTGACCCTGACAGGCTTGCCATCAGAGCATCATTCGTCTCGTGCTATTTCGGAGAAGTGTCGTGTCGATGAGCAGGTCGAAGAGGTACCTGGTCGGTGTTGTTGCGGAAGTAGAGCTGGGGACTTGGCAGACTTAGACTTCTTACCCTCGCGTTTTGTCTCATCAGAAGATCTACTCCGCTTATTTGCCTTAGTGCCCCTTTTCTTCTGTTGATTTTGTTTCTGGTTTTCAATGTGGGCGATGTACTCATCGCCACATTGCAAGTTCTCAGGCAGATTGTCAGAAAAAAATAATGCTTGTAAAAACTAGAACACTTCTTTTTCCCACATAAATACATACATATGTATAAAACGAAATGCAACGAACATATTTGCATTAAATAAAGAACAAGGCGGCGTCGAACTGCGAAGCGTCTTGTAAACTCCAAAGTGAAAAAATAAGCCGAAAAAGTTGAAAACACAAACTGTACTCCTGTACTCCACTCAGACACAAAATACTCCCCTATAAACTTCTTAAATACTCATCTTCGTAATTGGAAAACGCATCCCTGGTTGTAGCTGGCTAAATTAGAACTCCAAAAAAGCAGCGATATGGACCTGTGGACACCACACTTTGCAGAAAATCGAATTACTTCGTAAGAGTTAGAGTAAACAGCATTCAATTCTACAGCTGCTACGTACCCCCTAGTCTAACACACAGTGAAGCTGTTGGAAGAAATTGTAACTGCTGCGCGAGGAAAACACCCAGTCGTTATTGGCGGTGACTTCAACGCATGTCCTACAGATTGAGGCAGCAGGACTACGGACATAAGATGCAGAGCCCTTCTCGAAGTTTTCGCATCACTTAACATTAGTCTAACGAGCAACGGCACTAAAAATACTTTTCGTAAAGCAGACAAAGGGTCCATTATAAACATCACCTTTATGAGTAATTCACCCCTAGTTAAAACAAAATGGCGCGTAAGCTAAGAAATTACACACAATGCCAGGCTATAATATTCAACGTCGACAACGAGAAGCCCAGGCAACGTCCCAAACTAACAGGACCGAAATGGAAAGAAGTATCCTTCGACAAAAACACGTTCGAAGAAATAATTAAAATCTACCTTACAAATAGTTGCGGAGCAGAAGGGGTGGACCTCGTTACTGGTGGAATGACGAAATCAGAGAGTTTAGAGCAAACTGCCTTCGGGCCTGACGCATGTCGCAACGTTCAAGTGGTAGGTCGGAATTCCAGGAACGACTATCTACGTTCAAACTGGCCAGCCGCGACCTCGAAAAGGTTATCAAGGAGAACAAGACAATATGCTTCAAACAATTGTGTAACGAAGCAGATCTTGATCTCTGGAGAGTGGCGTATAGGATAGTGACAAAGAAACTGAAGAGTACTAAGTTCCCACAAATATCCTGCCCGACAATGCTGAAGCAAATAGTTGAGTAGTTATTCAGCCTTATTTTGACATTCGAATTCATTCGAAAGTGAGTCGAATTCGCATAGATTGTATTTTGACTTTCGAATGAATAGAAAGAATAGAAAGTTCATCCAAACTTTCGAAAGTTCATGGGTTATGCGTATTTTGAGATTCTATTCATTCGAAACAAATGTCATTTTTCATTCGCACACATTTTCCTGGCGCATAGATTCACAAACACGTAAATATAGTAAGATATTTTAAATATTCTGTAGAAAATTGAATGAAGTGATTTTAATTCACATTTGCTGATCCTGTCGGTATAGGTCACGTTCCAATTGGAAAAACTGGTGGCCAGCAATTCGTATAAATAAAATAGTCCTACTCAAGCTCTATGTAAACAAAAATCCAAAGGAAAGACGAGTGTATGCACAAAATAATGATTCAACTTTATTTTTTTTACTCTTATTTTAATGTTTTTTATGATTTTCTATTGATTTGCACTGTCCACAAAAGAAAGCAGCATTTTATTTTATCTAAAAACAACTCTAATTATTAAAAAGAAATCACCAAGCAAATGTTTACTTTACTTCTGACAGCACTCAAAATAAAGGTAGAGTGACCAGACTCGTGCCGACTATATGGTGGGAGAGACTTGTAATTAAATATGCATGGATGTTATTTTATTTTGCTTTGTTTTCGTGCTCGATATTATTAAAGGTATACAAAACATGTCTCATGAAATGTTTTACTTAAATTTCGTCTTTAAACGCGTGAAAGTGTAACTAATAAAAATATTTCAAGAAGAAAGAGAAGAGTTCTAACCCAAAAAAAGCAAGGTATGGTCAACCTGTATTGAAAGAAATGTCAAACAGCTGACTTTGAGGGTTAAATTTATTTCAGTTCATTTTGCGTTATCATTCGAAAATGAACCTTTTTCATTCGAATCTCAAAATACACAAAAATCTTTCGAATGAATAGAGACATTCGAAAGAATTGACTATTCATTCGAATCTCAAAATAAGCATGATTACCCCATACACCAACTACGCAACCCATCCCCATGCGTGCAACAACTCTGGAACATATTCCGGAAATCATAAAGGATGAGCTATACGAAGCATGTAGAAAAATAAATGACAATAAAGCGCCTGGACCCGACGGTATTCCAATTATCAATAAGAAACCGGACCTGTTCATAGCAACGATGCAAAGGTGCCTTGAGGAGGGGATCTTCTCTGAACCATGGAAGCTTCAGCATGAATTGAAGCATTGAGAAAGGCCGCGGAGGCAAATAGAGACAGGATAAATGTCATTATGAGTCGATGGCAAAAACGTAGATGACTGCTGCCAATTGTAACAAAGTAAAGAAATTGTTTGGTTGTTATTAAATGTTTTATAATTTTTTTTATAATTCTGTGTTAAGGTTGATAAGGAAAGGTTTTTGGGAAAAAAAATAGAATCTGAAACTTAATGATGAAAATTACAAATAGAACGCAGTTTGAGGTTTTGATTGCCTTTATTTATTGCACCAACCTATTTTGTAAATTTAAGAATTACATGTGCTTTAACTATTTCATATAAAAACCAGAAATCATTGAGTAAAGAGATAATAAACTTTCCAATGATTTTCCAGTTGCCTACAAGCTGATATTGGAAAAAAATTGACGAAGTCACATATATTATCACATATTCAAACAAGTATGTGTGACTTGGTCAATTCACCACTTTTTACGTCTCCCCCTCACCGAATTTTCCTAAAAGTCAAAAACCAAAATGCCGGAAATAGAATCGAAGCCATCGGATGTTTCCTCAATTCACCCCGGAAATGGCGGTTAATTTCGAAAGCCACCACAGAGAAAACGCGTCCAGCAAATGCACTGGAAAGTTAAAACTAGTTCAGCAAATATTAATATACGAATATTAATCCTTAAAACGTGAATCTAACTTTTAAAAATATTAAATTTAAAAACATGTTTAGAAATATTATTATATATACATTATACAAAATGAGGAATATTAAGTTGTTAAAAAGTAGCTCTTTTTGTTACTTCCTATCAATTGTTATGAAAATAAAAATTTAGCTTGTTAGCTGCAAATGTAATTATGTATTAATACAGATAAAGGTAGTTTGAGCTGAAGTGCAGGTGATATCGAAGGGATATGTAAAGCCTTTGTTCAAATATTTTTTGATACATCAAACTAACAAAACTAGGTCACCCTTCCTAATGTTAATAAAATGAATAATGAGTCAGTTAGAAGTAAGGATTGAGTTGAACAATTTTGAAAAAAAAAATATATATTTTGACATAATCTTTATGCTAGGATTACACGATTGCCGCAAAAGCGTAAATCTACCATACAATCGGACCGTTTATATGATTGACGCTTTTTTATGTCAATCGAATTGACTCTTGGTTGACGATTGCTGTCATTAGTAATAAATGAATTTCCCAACATAAATATTTTCAGAATAAAATATTTTTTATTTTGTTAATAAATATTTTTTCGATTAGAATCCTATAAAAGTTATGTCCAAAAGTGAAAAAAGAAATATAGCACAAGCTTTGTACATGTTTGGAAAGCGCAAGAAAAAAAAAATTCAGCAAAGAAATTTACGGGATATGTCAATTTTGTTCTGAAATTGACCTGAAATTGACGCCTGAGGTTGACGCTCGAGTCGTCAACCATTTGGTTGACGCAATTTAGCTGTAGATTGACGCTAATATTTGAATAGATTCGTTTACACGATTGATATAATCGCGTAAATTTTTGTTGACGGGAATTGGGGACAATGTGGGGCTCAACCAAATTGGCGTAGATTGACGTGAAAAAAATGTTTCCTTTACACGATTGACGTCGATTGGAGCTCAAAAAAGCGTAAATATTGACGCAAATCGTCGAACGTGTAATCCTAGCATTAGGGTTGCTACAAATACAAAAAATGGCGTTCACTCTTTGGATAAAAAACATACACTTTTTTTATTTCGTATAATGTGGGTCTCCCAGCGGAAGAAAATATAAATTAAAAAATTATATCTTCGGGCTTTTTGTGGAAATGTTCCAAAATTGTTCTTAATTTTTCCTACTCCAAGTCGAAAGGCATAGACCCAATTTCTAGTATTCAAATAAGTTCTACCTATCAAACGTAGACAGCACGTCGTATTAATTTTGAATTTGTTAGCTATAACACGTAGTCTCGTGAGTTGCGACAGACACAAGAAAGTAGATGAGCTCGAGTGAAATAAAAAACAAAGTTACCGGTCAGTCGCGGACAAATTTTGTGGCGACTCTTTTTGACGTTTTCTTTTCTCTATGTTAATAATTTATTTAATTTTTTTCGTATGTCTCTTTAATTTTTTTTTGAATTCATCACTTTTTTAGATAATATATTATGCTAGAGAATGCCCATAAACGTTTCCTTCCAATGGGTATAAATTGCCTATAAATGGAGCTGAGGTGTACCATTTTTTGTTAAATTGTCTAAATTATTCAACTTTGCTAAGCTTAACTGAATACAGCCATTGATATATCGAGGTGAATATTTTAGGAACTACATAAGGGTGTTTTTACACTTAAGTTGTTTTTTTTTATGTTTTTAAATATGCACGTCTGTAAATATGAACATTACGTTTATTGAATCACGCAGTGCAGTTTTGATAAATTCGTTTTTTCAATGGATCTGCTATGTTTTATTTTACTTTCTAGGCTAGTTCTAACCGTATATTCCTTTTACTTTTATGCACAATTTTTGAAATGATGAAAAATGGATGAATTTTACGTGGTCTAGAAATGTAGACCGCGCGACCCAACTAATATAAAAAAACAATACGTACTCTCTGATTACGCCGAAAGTAATAAAAAGTAACTCAATAACCCTGAACACGTTTTAGTTTACGTTTCTGTTCTGTTAAAGAATTAGCGAAAGATTGATTAGAAAGATTGGTAGAGTCTTTTGTTTGGATCTGGAAAAATGTTATAAAAAAGAATTAAAAAAAAAATCGCAAAAATGTTTAAATTGATTTTTGCAATGTAACGGACTCTTAGTTGAAATGTGCTTTGAATATTTGAAAAATTAGAGGGAAATGTCAAAATAAAAGAAAATTTCACCACAGGAGGCCTATGGATGCATACAGGCAGGATATAAATCGCCTACTGAATTCATTTATTGGAACTCACATGTATTCACATATAGGAGCGGATTACAACAAAAACAATGTAAACAAATGGGTTTTGAGGGGCAAGAGAGGTAACAGTTTGATATCTCTTCCCTCAATGATTTCTGACAATGGGTTGAGAAATGTAAAGAAAAGATATGAAAATTTGTATCGCCGAATGCGAAAACAGAGTGAAGAAAAAATGCGTGGATATGCATGTAAAAAGCTGTGGGAGTAATGACAACTTTTGCAGACCAACCGTGCATTAGGTATTTGAGTGGAAAATTAGGAAGAACCTAAAGAAGAAAGGAAAAAGAGAGTGCGCAATTATTATGCGCCAAACGTTGTAATAAAATCTGGAAGGAAACGAGGAAAGTTCAGCCGTTTCGTAAATATCACTTTCCAATGAGAAAATAAAAGCACACATTTCCATGCTCTCTCTGCGCAATTTTCCAATTGTATAATGATTTGAAACGGAATTTACAAAGCAGAATAAAGATCGAGAGGAACCACTGAACGGATTGGGATGCGGTTTTTATTATTATTTTTTGCACTTCACTTAGAAGGTTGTTGTATACTTAAAAATTCAATTTTGTTTATAGGAGCTGAAGAATCGTGGTTGAAGTAAGGGAAAAGGGGTTAAAATCAAATTTTATCTTTTCCACATCCCTAAATCAACAATGAATAAATTTAAAAATATTTATTTATTTTTTTTTTTTTTTTCAAAAGGCTGGCTTATAATATAAAATTACAACCCAGAGTAGAGCAAGAGCAACTATGGCCTTCAGCTCGATGGGTTTGTTTTTATAGTAAATGGTATACTCGTAGATTACATTGTATGAAAAAGTTAATTAAAGTATTAATATTATGTAGGCTGCGATTGGCGAGTAGGTCTGTTGGGTCAGTGTCGTGGAATATATGTTTCCTGGTTTTGGTAAAACGGGGACAGGTGTTGAGGATATGCGCCGTGGAAATAGTTGCATTGTTACAGTAAGGGCATTCAGACGACCTGTTCTTGTCAATGTAGTGTTGACGGGAAAGTTTATTGTGTTCCAATCTCAGCCTGATGAATTTTGATATTTTTGTTTTAGTCTCGGTGTTAAGTTCATTGATGCTTAGTCTTTAATGCTAAGCTTTAGCTTGTTTGATTTTTTGTATCATTTAGAGGAATTCAGTCACAGTTGTTGATGTTTCGTTTTGTAATGGTGGTTTAGCCATTTTTTGATATCATGATGATTTAGGTTCGAGTGTAAATTAAGGGCGAAATCGACGCGTTCTTGACTACCTGATCTGCAAACTCGTTTCCTGGTATCTGAGCACGACCGGTGATCCATATTAGTTTAATGTTTGGGTGGCAGTCAGCGATATTGTTTCTTACTAGGGTTGGGTAGTAGTCATTGTTGAAAGTGTTGGCTATGGCTTCAATGGCCGACAGGGAGTCGGTGCAGTTCGCATATTTTTTTCCAAAGTTTTCTACGAGGGATACAGCAACAACTATCGCAATTATTTCAGCGGAGAAAACCGAAGTGTATACTGGAAGGTATACTTCTGTGTGGGTGCCGTGGCGCAGAAGTTAGTGCGTTGGACTACTGCGCAAGAGGTTCCAAGTTCGAATCCAGAAAAATACCATCAAAAGTTTTTTCACGGCCTCACCTCTTCTGACAAACATTGAAGAGTATTACTGTCATGAGAAAGCTTCTCAAAACCCCCCTGACCTTCAGATACGGCATAAAACCGTAGGTCCCTTCTGTATGTTTCTGTATGTGCAGAAATGTATGCCACGCACAACATGTACAGTTGTGTGTTGCTTACTGCCTGATATTTATTTTATTTTTTTATACTGGAAGGATAGAGTTCCGGATTACTTTGTTTGTGGAGGTAACGCTTGCTTGTGTTGCTTGTTTTTTATCCATCGGTGTAAATGAAATGAAATTTTCTCGGTTTATTCCTGGAGGTGTAGAAAGTGATAAAATCTTACTTTGTTTCTGGCAATTCAAAGAAATTTACCGCAGAGTTTTTCTATTTAAAAGTAGCAATTTCTTTTGGCTGACATTCTCCTCGTCTTCGCTACTACTTTCGAAATGCTCAGTACTAAACTTTTTTTGTTTATTGTTATTTTTTTTATTTATTTCTTTTCCACTTCTTCAAAACACAAAACCTTTGAACGAAAATAATTTCTATTTGTGAGCTGTCAAAAACAATAAAAAAAAATATGTGTGCCGGCTGTCGAATAAAATCTAGTACACGGGTAGTCGGTTGAAAAAGCTGTGTAATCTAGATTTTTCATCGACCCGACTCGACAGCCGACTTGAGTCGTTTTCGACTCCCAACAAATTAAATTGGGGTGAATCTAACGGCAGTCCCGTGGGTAGAGTGGTTTGAAAAGTGTAGGGTGTTTGTTTTTTACGTAGGCGTATTCCTGGCATCGATTACTCACGTTTGCGAATCGTGCATTCGCGTTATTAGTATCTATGAAGATTACACATCCATGGCGCAACCAAGGGCCTTACGCCATAGATGTCTGCCAGAGTGTGCTAATGAAATAGCACGGCTAAAAAGCCAGAAGTGAATTGAGTTTGAATTTTTATTTTGATACTAATTTAAAATACTAAATTTTCTCAGCAATCCCACACTACATCGATATGCATTGAACCCAATGCATCATCGATATAAAATGCATACACCAAAAAGAGGTCATAGAAGCATCCACTTCACTTGGAACATTCAGTAGTGACATAACAGAAACAATGCTACACGAGAATACATTGCTGACACATTCACTCAATGTTTACATTAGTTTTACTATGCCTGTATTCTTGCGGTCATCATATTGCATTGTTTATGTTTTGAGTTTCGTCTATGGTGTTATGCAACAATGTTGTTATTATGAATTTGGGTTAACCAAAGTAGAAAATAACGATATTCAGCCTTATTTTGACATACGAATTCATTCGAAAATGAGTCGAATTCGCATAGACTGTATTTTGACTTTCGAATGAATAGAAAGAATAGAAAGTTCATCCAAACTTTCGAAAGTTCATTGGTTGTGCGTATTTTGAGATTCTATTCATTCGAACACATTTTCCTGGCGATATATTTTGAATATTCTAAAGAATGAAAAAATTGAATGAAGTAATTTTAATTGACATTTTCTGATCCTGTCGGTATAGGTCACGTTCTAATTAGAAAAACTGGTGGCCGGCAATTCGTATAAATAAAATAGTCCCACTCAAGTTCTATGTAAACAAAACTCCAAAGGAAAGACAAGTGAATGCACAAAATTATTTTCCAACTTTATTTTTTTACTCTTATTTTAAATTTTATATGATGTCCTATTTATTCGCACTGTCCACAAAAGAAAGCAGCATTTTATTTTTTCTAAAAAACAACTCTAATTATTAAAAAGAAATTACCAAACAAATGTTTATTTTACTTCTGACAGCACTCAAAATAAAGGTAAAGTGACCAGATTCGTGCCGAGTATATGGTGGGAGAGACTTGTAATTAAATGTACATGTATGTTATTTTATTTTGCTTTGTTTTCGTGCTCGATATTATTAAGGGTATACAAAACATGTTTCATGAAATGTATTACTTAAATTTCGTCTTTAAACGCGTGAAAATATAACTAATAAAAATATTTCAATAAGAAAGAGGAGTTCTCACGTAAATAAAACAAGGTATGGTCAACCTGTATAAAAAGAAATGTCCAGCAGCTGACTTTGAGAGTTGAATTTATTTTAGTTCATTTTGCGTTCATTCGAAAATGAACCTTTTTCATTCGAATCTCAAAATACACAAAAATCTTTCGAATGAATAGACTTGCGAAAGAATTGACTATTCATTCGAATCTCAAAATAAGCATGATGGACTTCGTTAACACAGATCAAAACATATATTCATAACCTTAATAATAGAAAATCACCAGGTTATGATCTTATAACTGCTCAAATCTTGAAGGAACTTTCTCAACTGCATTGTTGAAACTAAAGCTTATGACTAATGCTTGCTTTAAAAAAAGGTATCTATGTTCCATAATCATTGGAAGTTAGCAGAAATTACGAGAAGGTAACGATATAAGCCTTTATCCGAAGTAACCTATAGGTCAATCTCACTTTTTATGTTAATGCAAAACATACATATTGAACAAGATTTAGAACAAGAAAAGGCACGAAGCTCTACAAATCAGGGCGAAATTTTAAATGTGAATTTATTTCGACTGGCTTTCGACTAGATATCCCGGTGATAGAACCATTTTTAATAGACTTAACAATAGGCTTAAAAAACTATTACTGATTTCAAAAATCACTTTAGCTTTGTAGTCTAACGGCTAGCAAAGACACGGACTACACCCATTGGGAGGCTGCGTTCAAAGTGACCTCAAGCTCAAGATCCCCCGTTAAAAACATCTGATGGGAAAAGGTTAAACTCATCTATTAAATATTTTCAAACCTTTTCCACATAATAGGCGTGTTTTTTTTTGGTATCCTATATAGGCTTAAAAAAATATTTGCAAATAAAACGCCTATCGGGGCACTTCACTTCAGCAATCCCAAAACCTCATCCTTTGCCCATGTTTTCCGTTTGCTGATAGAAAAATAAAATCGTAAATTAATCGTTAGACTTACCTTACAGGCAGGGCGTAAAAAATAACCGAACACATGAGAGAAAGAAATAGACCTCTTCCTGTGGAGTTCTAGGGTGCAAAGATCACCAGAAAACATAACACTAACGCCACAAATGAGCAAGGAGTGTTGCTAGAACCTAAAGTGGAACCAACCACCAGAATTGACTATTCATTCGAATCTCGGAATAAGCATGACTAAGCTAAAGCTTCAAAAAACTGGCGGGACCGCTAAACCCAAACAGACCACAAGCAACCTCCTACCGACATCATTCAATGTCAATAAGCCCCGGTCATTTCATATTTTATAGCATTTTCATATGTTTTACCCTCAAACCACCCCTTTGTCACCTTGTTAGCGTGCTTCGGCTATTGTTTTTTTTTTTTTAAATAACGTAAAATGACGTATCACAAATTTCTGTGAATAGCCGTAAATGATTCGGCTTCTTTTTTACATAAACTTTTTTTACTCCTTACCTACCTAATGTCCACCAATTCCGGGATATTCGGTTAAAGTGCACCTATATCTAAAAGTTTTTGTGCAGTTAAGATCCATAAAACCAACGATATACTAATGTAAATTTTTAGAGTAAAACTTTGTTAAGTTGGCTATAATTAAATTACCGTTATTACCAACTTTGTCTAAAAACATGGTAGGTCGTCTCCTGGACTTCAGAAAATGAGTCCAAATCAGAAATTTAACCAACAGTGTCTTGGGCATTTATATGAAAATGACATTATTATTAACCTTTTTAAGACTTTACTAAACTAGTTTAAACATGAAATTTAAAGAAAATCGTTGGCGCCGTTTTCGAGCAATATGTCTAAAACCCCTACATCATTGAAAAAGTAGGTATTACCACTTTTCGCCAAAATTTTATATAAGCCATTTTATAGTATTTGTGTTTTTTAATATAATGTGAGAAATTTTAATAAAATCGTTTGATCCGTTTTCTAGAAAATAGTTGTTTAGCCATAACTACCGTTCTAACCAATTTTGGCCAAAATGTGGTACCTCATCTTTTGTCATGTGTTTGTACTAGTCTCAGTGTGCAATTTAAGCAAAATCGTTTGAGCCCTTTTCGCGTAAATCGGTATAAGTCAAATACTATTAACAATTTTGGTAAGAAATTTAAATGTCATCTGATTGGAGTATATGTATATAGTCTTAATCGAATATGAAATTTAATCAATATCGTTAGCCATTTTCAAGAAAATCGTATTCTTGTGAAATTTGCCATAAATAAAGTACCGTTAATAATAGGGCTAAAACAAAAATTTCAATTTCCCCTCTAGGGATTGTAACCAAAGACCCTAGATATGAAGTTTGATCAAAATCCGTCCACCCGTAAGGCTTAAGCTTCATGCACAGACAGACGGCATCGGCAGACCCACTTTGTTGGACTTCTCTGTAATGGTAGGGCGAGTTCGTATCGCAGTAATCTGCGAAAGTCCAACAACATGCCTGCTTTGTTTCTGCAAATCGAAAATATTTTACGTCTGCAGGCAGATGAAAAGCAGGCGGCGGTCATTCTACTACAATCGTGTTCATAATCGTCATGGCAGCGAAGTTTTTGATATTATTTTTACAGAATTATGTCGAAAAAGTAAGATTGCCATCGCAATCCAACGTAGCCCCGTGTAATTCCTGCGGGGGGATACGTTTTAGTTTTTTCCCGTAAGGCAGTTCGCCACGAAATTTTCATTTCTTTTCCCCCGTCGAAAACTCGCCTTCCATGGCTAACTTGGTCGCCATTAATAGTTTAGTGTCCTTGAAGTTCCACTTTTTATAATCTTCCCTTACAGAAATATACATTAATTTAATAAAGCTAGTCAAATACATATTTTAAATCACATTTGTTATATTTTTCTTTGAAAAAAACAATTTTCTGCTTTCCTGCAGATGTTTTATTCTGCCTGCACAATCTGCCCGACGCCAACAAGATTTCTGCATATTTTTGACGTTTATGAACGTACTAGTTTTCTGCCGCCTGCGTTAGTTCGATTTGTATTTTGGTTTATGAACACAAATATTGCAGATCTTTGTAAGTCAGACGTTTACGAACTCGCCCATAATGTCCAAATTCATTAAAACTCGATATCGAAAATTTGCACGAATCCAATACTTGCCCTAGGTTATAGGCAAGTAAAAATACAAAATTGTACTGATGAGTAGGCTGTATTTATTTTTTTGTCCAGCACTGAAGGTATCAGTTAAAACACTCCTCCATGACCGTTTAAGTTAAATTCGGTTTAGACTCTTTTAAACCTGCACTGTATATATCTTATCTTCTGAAACGTCGGGTTAAACTTCAGATATATTTAAACACAGTTTAAACTCGCACTGTAAAATCGGGCATCAGCGTCGGGTTTATCTGGCTATGAATTTGTGCCAATATTTTTATTATTAATTTAAGTTTGTTCATCAACAATAAGCATAATTTGCTCTGTATTTTCCATTGGACTTCTTGTGCATTCAACTTGATGCGAGTTCCAATCTTTGCGTTGGCAAAAAGTTGAGCAATAAGGCGTCTTTCTACATAAAGAACATTCGGCGAAGGCTTCACGGTTGCAGTTAGCACACTAAAAAAAAAGAAACTATTGAAAGCTATAAATTTGTTATTTTGAATTTTACCTTCTTTGACGATAGCAACTCATTGCTCAACAAAGAAACACTTTTTTCTTTATTTTCGGACTGATTCTTAGAATTTGGCGGCATATCATTTCTCTGTTTTGCAACTAGTTCTAATGTTTTACTATATGAAGTCTGCATTTCCATTATTATTTGTTTGAATTCATTTGTAGCTTGGACCATTGATGAATACACCATTTCTAAGTTCTTCATGATTTGTTGGCTAAACAGTGTACCTGTATAAAATACATAGAATAAAAATATTACAAAACATTCGGTGTAAAGAATGAAGTAATATTTATTAGTGAACTGATAGTTATTAGGCAATAAGCAGGCAATAGATGGCTAAGAGTTAGCTTCACACCTATATATGCATATTGTTCGCGCCGAATAGGAAAATTATTACGAAAAGTCTCTCTTATTATTTCTACATATTAGTTTTAATTGAACTATTGGAGTATAACAATCAAAAGAAGGGTACTACTTAGTCTTTCATCTTATTCTTTGTTTCGTTTGCTTTTCCCTTGACAGACCATAAACGCCCCATCGTAATAAAGTAAAAAAAAGTTCATAAAATCTTAGCGAGTGCAGTCCCCACAATTTTTAAGCATAGATATGCTTTCAAAATAACAATAATGTCAAAAACTATTCTCTGGTAGATTCGAAATTGGTATGAGTTTCATAATCTATTTGAAAATTTAATGGATTAGAACCCAGAGTTATCTGGCCTTCAGAAACTGTAGCATCTTAAGAATTCGGTCACTGGCGAAGCTGCAAGGCTAATACAGCACCTTCCTCTTGATGGAAGGAAATATTCTTCTGCTAAGGATTTTTTAACTGAAATATTTGAGAAGAAAAGAAAATTAGAGAACAAAGTGATACCGAAGCACCAATTCCATAGCGAGAACAATACTAAAAAGTAGACTTGTGACGCTATTCTTATATGCATAGCGTCTTACTAACAGCCAAATTAAGTACTTACTTACTTAAAGGGCTCCCGACCCTTGTAGAGTCCCTGCCTGAGACATCGCTGCCTTCCATCCTCTGCGGTCCCGAGCACGCTGCTTCCAGTTGTGAAGACCAAGTTTTCTGGCATCCGCGACAGCTTGGTCTTTGTACCGGAGGTTCGGTCTTCTTCTCCGTCTCGAACCTGGGGGCTGGGATTCGAAGATCCTCTTGGCTGGAGCATTGTTGTCCATTCGCTCGATGTGGCCGAGCCAATGTAGTCTGCGTATCTTGGCTTTTTGGACTACATCCACATCCTGGTACAGCTCATAAAGTTCGCGGTTGTATCTTCTCCCCCATTCGCCCTCCTCGCATAAGGGACCTAATATCCGACGAAGTATTTTACGCTCGAAGGTGCCCAATATTTGCTCAGCTTTCTTACTTATCGTCCAGCACTCGGCTCCATACAGCAGGACTGGTAAGATGAGCGTTCTGTAGAGCATTAGAGCATACAAAGGTGTCATTTGTGGGATTAATATTTGTTCCGAGGCAGGTGAACTCCTTAACTACCTCGAAATTATAGTTATCAACAGTGACGTTCTGCCCAATGTTTTGGACAGATAAATTTTTGTTTGTTGATAACATATACTTTGTCTTGTCCTCATTTACTTCAAGACCAACTCGTTTCGCCTGCTCATCAATGGCCGTAAATGCCTCTACGACGGTTTGCCGGGATCTTCCGATGATATCAATATCGTCTGCGTATCCCAGCAGTTGGACGGATTTGTGAAAGATAGTGCCTTCCGTGTTGACACCTGCCCTGCGCACTATCTGCTCCAACACGATATTGAAGAAATCACATGACAGCGCATCTCCTTGCCTGAATCCGGTGCATGTTTGGAAGAGCTCCGAAGAGTTGTTTCCAAATTGCACAGAGCATCGCGTGTTTTCCAGCGTTACGCGACACATCTGGATAAGTTTTGTCGGTATCCCGAATTGGGCCATCGCCTGGTAGAGCTCAAGGCGATGAATGCTGTCATAGACGGCTTTAAAGTCGATGAAAAGGTGGTGGGTTTCGACTTGAAATTCGTTGGTCTTTTCCAGGATTTGTCTCAGTGTGAAAATTTGGTCTATTGTCGATCTGCCGGGCCGGAAGCCACACTGGTACGTCCCGATTAGTGTGCTGCAGAAAGGTTTTAGACGTTCACACAATACGTTGGATAGGATCTTATATGCGACATTTAACAGGGATATGCCTCGGTAGTTCTTACAAGGCATAGGATCGCCTTTTTTGAAGATGGGGCATATAGAGCTGATACTCCAGTCGTCGGGCATGCGTTCCTCCATCCATACTTGGTTGATGACTTGATGCATGCACCCTACCAAGACATCACCTCCGTATTTAAAGAGTTCAGCTGGAAGCCCATCAGAGCCAGCGGCTTTGTTGTTCTTCAATTTCCTGATGGCTACATTAACTTCTTCAATACTGGGTGGAGGCGTTGGTTCTTCATTGACTGGAGGTGGGTTCTCGTCTTGCCCTATCACTCTCTCTATTTGCTGCCCGTTAAGCAACTGCTGGAAGTGTTGCTTAAACACATCAACAATTCCCTGTGCATCGGTGACTAGGTTGCCTTCGCCATTTCGAAGAGCCTGCGTTCCGGACTTGTAGCCAGCTGCCAGCTGCTTGGCTTTTCGATAAAACTGCCGGATATTGTTGCGCTCGCGAGACTCCTCGATGTCCTTGAGCTGGGAAACTGCGTGGTCCCTTTTCTTTTTACGCAGGATACTCTTTTCTTCCCTTCTTCTGGTCCGATACTCCTCTCTCGCTGCTCTTGTTTTGCGCTGCAGCGCTTTCTTGTGTGCATCTTCTGTCACCCTCTTCCGCCAAATTAAGTACACAGCATATTATTATTAATGTTGGAAACAGAGATACGCTAGCGATGAATATTTTTCCCAATTGATGATTTAAAAAAAAATACTTTACTCTCAAAGAGTGATTGATTATTTTAGAAACCGAAGATCTTAAAAACACAATTTTATTTGAAAGATAGTGAAATCAGCATTCACTTGATACGTATGTGTATGTGCGCTTTGCGCTTCTTATGATATATGATTTTATCTACAAAAACATACAAAAATCATTAAAAAATCCAACCGCAATACAAATTTCACACAAGCAAATCTCAAAATCACCACACACGATTTTCATAAAATTTCACAGTTTTAATGTACTTATGGTTAGCTTTATTTTAATACCAGCCTGATTGATGTACGCTCTTGGCCCAAAAGTGCCCCATCTCCTTTAGGCAACTTTTTTGTAGAAAAGGCTACATACATAGTTAATCACAAAAGTAAGTAATCACCCTCACTATACTATTTTCGGATCAAAAATCAAGACTGAAGTGATTTTTTCACAGGCTGTAGAGGTAAAAAAATAGTGCAAAAAAAGCAAAGCAGAAAATATCACAAAAGTAAGTTAAGAAAAATCACATATATTTGAAATACCTTAAGGTATTTGTACATTGTAATGTTCTCTTTTATTTTGAAAACAGTTTTCAAATGCGTTAAAATAACACAATTTAGCGTTGCATTTGGCCTGATTTGGTACTAATCTTCTTGTGCGCCAAGTTTTAGGCCATATTTTCTTACCCTTGCTCGATATTTTTTTTTTAATGCTTAATTCATTTAATACCAGGTAATTAAGGCGGTGTTTTGAATTATATACTCTGTCCAACATAAATTGTCAGTACGGAGAAGATAGGGATGTTTGTCTCTCATTCGCGCAAACTCTACTCTGTCCAACATAAATTGTCAGTACACGTCTTATGGGAGAGAAATCAGTAGCGTGCCATATTTTTGCACCATACTAAATTGAGAGAAACCCCGTATAAAATGTGTATACCCGCAAATGAATTTCCATTTGTATTTGACGTAGATCCAACAGCGCACATCTGGGTGTGTGGTGATTGGCTGTTATCGGGGGTGGAGCGCTTCTTCAAAGAACAGAACAGAAGGCATTGTTATGACTTCGAATCTAGGTACCTAGAATGCATTTCATGGTCAGTTTATTACACTGGGCTCTTTGTCAATGGGCAAAGCCAAATATGGTATTAACGGTACCATATACATATGTGTATCTGTGCCGGGCTTTTAAACTCCGCATTGAATGATTTTTTAAAGCTCATTGTGGTGAAGGTCTATTCCCAGCAGTTCTGCAAAAATGAATTGACCCCTTCCGCTAGGTAAGGCAGCTTCAATTGTACATGCATACCATGGTACATGCATACCAACCAACTTAGGCAGAAAAATGTGAAACTCATTCCAAAACCGGGTATTAGGCCTAAGAGGTGCCGAAATCCTGTAGACCAATAATTCCAATGTTCTAAAGACAATGGATAGACTCACTGATGTACATATTAAAAGCCGGCTACATTTGTTTATTCCTCTGCACTCGATCAGCGTGCATAAAAAAAGGTTAATCCACGATACGGGCACCTATCTCACATATCTTGTTTTGCCAAAGTAGGCCACTTCTGTGCTCGGATGCGTTGTCCGGCTGAAAAGTGACATCCTCTTAAGATACTTTGAAGATGTGACACCAAAACATCTTTTAAAAAAATTGGTAGACACTCGGATGTCCAAGACATACATTATTTTTGGCAAAGTCCAGTCTCTTTGCTCTGTGAATGGCAGTTAGACGTGGTTTTTCTTTGAGTTTTGTCCATTTTATGTTCGGATAGGATAATTTCCGATTACCATTTGTTGGCCTTTTATACAATTTTGTTTCAGCTTTTTGAACTGTCTCGTGGGGAATAAAATGTGAAAAATCATAAGGTGCGTTCATTTGAATGTCGACCACTGTATCAAGAAGGATCCCACCGATGTTATGGGGCGGATTGTCACCATGGACGAGATATGGCCCACCACTACACGCCAGAAACGAGACAGCAGTCGAAGCAGTGGGTGGAAACCAGTGGTTCAGCGCCAAGGGAAGCGAAATAGATCGCAGCAATATACTTTTTTTTTATAAAGGACATACAATTTTCAACGAGCTTTTTTGTTAAAACAGGAACAAATTTAAGACTGCAGTTTTGCAGTTTCTTTTGCAATATCAAACTATTAATAGACAATAGTAAACTAATATCGAATTTTTGAATACATACATATAATGTAAAAATAGCAATAATAACTGAATAAGCAATTAATAATAATGAATCGACCAATAATATAAAATCCGCTCCCGACGAATTGTAGCATTAATAGTTAACGGAGATAATTATTGATGATGACAGAAAAAAAGTTATAACAGTGTGGAAGATTCATATAAAATTAACATTGTTTGGATAGATACCAAGTAATTATAAATAAATATAATATATTTTATAATAAATATATTTTTTAATGAATTTAGGAATACTTTTACCTAAGGAATCGTGCATCATAAATTGTCCAGAGGGTTCTACGTTAAGACCAGCATTTCCTGAGCCTCCGTTGGATGAAAAGGATTTCGATGAGGCAAAAAAATCGCTAAATTTATCGTTGGCTCGTTTTTTAGCATCATCATCTTCATCTGTTTGATTTCTTTTTCTTCGTTTGTAAGGAGTAAATAATCGAATAGGTCCAGAACCTTGAAATGAAAATAAAGGTATCGAGAAAAAGTTAACAATTATGATGCCAGATTTTATTTTCGTAATAATTTTTAGAATAGTAAAATATATAAAGTAAACTTAAGAGCTGGGTCGTACGTGCCCAACCGTTCTTGCTGTTAGTTCAAAAACATATGGAAAAGCTACAGTCCACCTGCAACGCATCGTGTGATTCCATATTCCTTTATTGTGGCTCCTTCTTTGCTTTTTTTGCTGTGCTTTTTCTTTTAAAAGAAAAACGTGGACGAATTTTAAAATTTTTTCAACCTACGAGTATATTGATTTTGTTATTATATTATTGGAAGAAAATTAATTAAAATTGGTTTTTAAGAAAAGCTCAATCGACTGTACACATACGCACTCGACAAAAATAACAAAGGAACATCAAGTAATAACCCTCTTTGAAGCAATCAAATGTAGAAGTACAACTTACGGGAAATACCCGCTTTATTTGTAATCCTCTTATGTGTTTTTTGTTGTTTTCAGCTTGAAGTAGCTACAAAAATTGTGTACACTATTTATAGATTTTCAATTGTTCACTATTCAGAGTACTCCCTGTAAAATTTTGGGTGTTCACTATATCGGGTGTTTACTATATCCAGACACAACTATATTTCTAAAACCAGTTACTAAGAAAAGTACAGTTATTTGTATTTCTTAGCCAAACACGTGGCACGCGATCTTATAATACTTGTCTAGAACATTTCAAGTATGAAAGTTATTCAAAATTAGAGACGTTTCGAGAATTGGCTTTTGGTAAAGTACCATAATATAATAGAGCAAGAACACAAATTCAATTTGGCCTCGAAAAGTGCTCAGATATAAAGTTTGAAGCAAATTAGTCCAGCGTACATATGTATATACAGGCAGGCAGAGACATAAAATGCCGTGATGCCAGAATTTGTTTCTCCAGTTCCAATTTTTTCTCGAATCCAATATCCGCCCTATATTTTACTTTTATGCAAGTTTGCAACATGAAATGCTTTTTTTATGACGTAGTGAGATTTAAACTGTAATAGCTCAAATATATGTACATTTAAAATTTAAATGTAAAATTATTATAAATTCAAGTTATTATTATTACAACGGTTATTTCGTTGGCACACGTTTATATATACAGTTTGGTATTAAAATATAATAATAAAGTTGTTTGTTTGTATATTTTTCAAGTTTTAAAGTAATCAAAAATGTAAAATATAACAATAAAAAGAGAAGAAAACAGAAAGAAAGAAGGAAGAATACTAGTTTACTGTAGCTCTTATATGTGTGATTAGTTGTTTTTTAAAACGAATAAAAACAGTTTCATATTTTATTTCTCTGGTTTCATTAAATAGTTTTAAGCCTCTATATAAAACCATATTTTGCGTCCTCGTATCTCTGAATAGTTGAAGTCGGAAGTCTGGATTGGATCGTAGGGCATACGGCTGGGCATCCTGTGTATACACCAAATTCGATGTTAGATATTTCGGAACCATTTTGTGCTTCATTTTGAAAACGAATGTTAATACATTAAAAATAATTCGTTGATAGATTTTTAACCATTTTAGACAGGGCAACATCCAACTGGTGGGTGTGTAGAAATTACATTTAAGTATGGTTCTCATTGCTTTGTTTTGCAGGACTTATGTCCCCATCCTTCGCCACAAACAATATTGTAGAACAGAACTCAAAATGGGGCTTAATTATCGTTTATATATGCTCACTGGACAAATCACGGAGATGCTCCCTCTTATACGTTTTAAAAAAGCTATTTTCTTAGATATTTTATTTGTTATGTACGCTATTTTATTACCTAATTTAACCCCAAGGTATTTCATTTCCTCAACTTGTTCAATATTATCTCCGTTGATTTTAGGATTAACACTAAATTCACTGTTAATAACCATGCATTTGGTTTTGTTTGCATTTAGTTTTAGTTTATTTATTTGGTACAAAGTCTTACTAAATCATTTTCAATGTCACTTTTTAACACATTCAAGTCTTTACCACTTACAAACAACAAGGCATCATCAGCGAATAGAGAGATTTTACTTTTTTAATTATCTTACACATATTTATATACATATAATAAACATAATAAAGGACCGAGTATAATTCCTTGCGGTACATCGAAACACGTATTCTTAGCACTAGACATTTTGTTGTTGACACAAGTTCTTTGGGCTCGATTACTTAAATATGATTTGAACCAATCGAGTTCAGCATCCTTTACACCATAATTAAACATAATAATTAATTTTTTGACTAGTATGCTTCTGTCAATCTTCTCAAACGCTCTTTGAAAATCCAAAAATACAGGAATGATTTTGTTTCCATTGTGCCTTTGTTGTTTTAAAGTTGTAACCAGCCAATTTAATTTTATGTTTCGCGACGAAATCCAGATTGATTTTCCATAAGTATGTTGTTTTCCGATACATATTTGTAAGACTGATCGTATGCACTTTTCTCCACTATTTTTTCGAAATTTGGCATCATATTGATTGGTCTGAATTTTTCACATACATTTGTAACAGTTTCCTTAGGTATTGCTATAACTATAGATTCTTTAGATAGTAATTTACTATGATATTAGAGTCAAATGATAAGTTTATTATTTTAAGTATGATTAAACCAATAATATAAAAACAGTCAAGAAATTTTAATTTTTAGATTAAAGGCACTCTTATTATTTATTCGTTTACACAATGTCATTCATATTTATCCGCCGAAACTTAAAAATCGAAGTATATTCCATTAACTCAATTAGTGATTGTGCATTGCTATCTATCACAATAAAATTAATATTATTATTAACACTTTCGAGAAAATAAATATTGAATTTATCTGCAATTATATTGTCATCACATTCTAAGTTATCACCAAATTTAATATCACTAATTTCGTCCTTTTTCTGTTTTAAAACTTTTTTTTTAGAGTTTTCCACATAGTCTTTCGATTGTTGCACGATTCAATTTTATTGCAGATATAATTTCTTTTAGCCGCGTTTAATTTATTTTTGTATGTATTTCGTATATTTTCATAATTAACCCAGTCAGCTGGTAAATTAAATAGACTTGCTCTTTGAAAACTACGTACCTTATTGTATTTTAACACATTTAGTTCTTGCGTAAACCACTGATCCTTATTGCTTGGCACATTTTGTCTTATTTTCGATAGCTTGCTAACACAATATATTAGACCATTTTGCAAGGCAATCGATAAACTGTTTGAATTATATAGATGGTTTAATTGTGAATATTTGCATTGACAAGACTTCTATGTTTTATAATTTCTTTCTTTAGTACAGGAGTTTCAACAACAATTGATTCATGATCACCGACTTTTTTTTTCTGGAATTGTATCTGCCCGTATAGTTCTTTCAAAAGGACATATTACGAAAACGAGTAACGATCTCGATGTTTCTTCAATTCTTGTTGGCTTTTGTATTAATTGTTTGCAATGATTGTTTATTAGTATCTCGTATATCACTTTAGTATAAGTATTGTTAACAGACAACAGATTAATATTAAAATCCCCAAGAATTAAAGCACGTATGTAACATTCTATTCAACCATTCTGAAAATAGATTACAAAACTCAACTTTGGAGCTGTTGGGAGATCGGTAAAAAATCGCGACTGTCTCAATTAGATTACAATGACACACAAACATTTCCACACATAAACACCAAATTTTCCTCTCAATGTGAATCTTCTCAATCAACTAATAACGTATATCTTTTTTAATATAAAAAAAATACAGCTCCTGTAAGTGGGTTGGTACTATCACACCGAATTATTGAGTAATTCAACAGATAAAAATGGGGTATCTAGTTACCTCATTGTATCTCCCACAGTTTTCATGTTATCTAAATAATTTTTACAATAGGTCATTTTGATACTATGATTGACTCAAATTTGAAGTTTCATCCAAATTTACCAAGTAGTTCCCGAGTTACAGATTTAAGAAGAGCGCATGGCCTTCCCAATATTCTCATCTCTTCTCTTGCTGCTACCGCATTCGATTTCAATTTTGCAAAAACTAAGTCGTTTGCACGAATGGATGGTATATGTTAGCTCTATGCTGCTATTGAAAACTAAGTAAGTTTAAAAAACTATAATGTTTTTTTAATTTTGTTTTTTTTTTTTCAAAAATATTTTTTTCTTGAATTTTTAAAACTCTAAATGCTGTATTCCTTCGCTTGTCAAGTATAGCCAGTGTTTTGCTTTACTAAAACCAATTAATAATCAAAGTAGCTTGGTACGCCTAAACTAACTGAAATATGAAATTTTATCAAAATCGTTGAAACTATTTTGGAGAAAACTCCGTGTTTTTGAAAATGGCGCTAATATGAAGTTTGAAGTAAATGGATTCACTCGTCATACATACAGACAGGTGTATCTATGCAGGATATGGATACATTGCCTTCTATTTAATGATAATATAAAATGTCCGGAACACTATTGCACGAGGCGATCCTCGCACTTGCCCATTTTTTTTTCACTTTAAGTTGTTTTCTCCACCCTTAGCGATGCGCTTTTAAAATACAATCTCGTTTTGCTGATGCGAGGCTCCCTTTCATCATCACTAAACTTTCTCCAGTCAAGCTGCGTGACCCGTTACCAATCACCAAGCCGGGGGATTGTAACGGGTCTTCACTGACGCCACGCCATTACGGCGTCACTTCACTGTACCGTTAAAGTAGCAACGGTTAATTTCACTGCTCCTCCTCACACTTGAGAAACTCGAGCAGCTTATCCAGGGAGCTACCCATTAAGAAACATGAGGGGCGAATGTCGGAGAGTAACCCCAATTTCACTGGCCACTCCAAGTCGGAAGCGGCCAAAACTCTACTTGCACTGTTAAAGCGTACGCGAAGGAAGGGCTTCTCTAAGAAAATGGATTGCGGAACTGATGGACAATGCGGAAGATGCCTTTATAACCCCGCCTAAGAAGCACAGGTGTTCACCGTGTAGCAGCAACTTGAATTTGCACATCTTCCCCAGCAAGGCCGCACATAATAGGTTCTCCCCCTCTCAATACTCACAGCGGGAAAGCGATGCCCAGCTGGTGGTTAACGACACCAGAAGGATGAACATCAACAACAGGGGAGCTGCCCGGAAGTGAGCATCCAACAGAAGATCAATGTTCTCTTTGCAAGAGGAGGACATTAATATTGTCACAGAAGTCTCCAGGAGCTGCGCTGCTCCTTCCTTAGAGTTTTTTTTGTAGACGCTGAGGTACAACTTAAAAGAGTCCCAATCCGCGCTAGCTTTGGAGCGTTAAGCTTTGTTAAAGAGCTGCCGGCAATTTGCTCTAAGGCGTCCCAGATTGGCATTCCACCAAGGGGGCTTCTTTTTTTGCCTCGCGGAGTGCTGAAAGGACAGGCTTTGTTCAGAGATTTGTTAAGAGCCTCTGTCAGCACTCCCACCGTAGCACTCCCACTGCATCATCAAGCTCTGCTGAGCAAAGAGAGACCAGCAACTCAGGGGGGAGGAACCTGATTAGTGATTCCCTATAAAGAGTCCAATTGGTTCGTTTAATGTTTCTAGTCTTAACCTGGACTGGTTGTGGCTCGATAAGACTAAATTGAAGATAACGGCGGTCAGAGAAAGAGTGCTCCTCTAACACCTTCCAGTCCGTTATCGAATTGGCAAGATTAACAGGGACAAGTGTGATGTCAAGCACCCATTGTCGATTGCGGGTGACAAAGGTGGGTTTGGAACCTCTATTGCATATTAACAAATTCGAACTAACAACAAAAGTTCCTCACCTCAGTCGTTTATGTCTGAGCTACCCCAAATTGAGTGGTGTGCGCCACACCCAATGATCAGGCGCGTGTTGGCCCTCTCTGCCTCTACAACCTCATCACGGTCGGTGGAAAAGGACCCTTCTGATCGTGGCCCAAGTACGCTGAGACCACCCAGTACCTATGGGTTGTCGATTCCACGCAAGTGGCGATGAAGTCCTGATTGCTGAAATTAGAGAGAAGAAAAATATTAAGGCTGCTCTTCGCAAGAATGCAGGATCTTGGTTTACCTTCATTTCTTACCTAGAGGAGCTTGTAGTTAGGGATCTTGAGTCCTCGAACCCGGTTACCATTGACCCAGGGCTCTTGGATCAGGACCAAGTTTTCTCCGCCTTGAGAAAGGCGAAGAACAAGGGCGGCCGAGGCCGTAGTGGAGTGGTGGAGATTAATCTGAAGAAGGCGCAGCATTGTAGCTGTTACCCTCCTCAGACCTCAATAGGACGGTGCGATCTGCCTCTTCCGAGTCGGATACCAACAGGTCGTCGTTATCCAACAAAGAGAGATTGTCGCACTCGTGGTCGCTGACCATTTCCGCATCGGTCGACTCAAGTTCCACTTCAGCAGGTCCGGCTGACGCTGTGGGGACCCCTAAGGGGCAGTTGGAGTCACTACTCAGCTCCGTGGCCCCAACTAGAGTCTGGGCAGCAACGGTGTTGGATGTCATGCTGTGACCCTCCGTGTTCGCCGGTAAGGAACCGACCCCAACTAAAGGTGATACAGCTGGCATGGTGAGGGAACCGCAGTCAGTTCGCCAGCTCAGAGCTGGTCTCCATAGAGGATTCTGCAGCGCTATTGGAGATGTTGCCAGATGACGAAGCTACTGACGAAGGGGCGATCATATATATGATAAACTTTATAAAGCCGGATTCAGAGATCAATCTTATAATTGGTTTGCTTCGTATTTATCGGGAAGGTCTCAAAGAGTGAAGGTTGATGGTATTTTTAGTGATAACCTAAATTTAAATATCGGTGTGCCTCAAGGGTCTGTTTTGGGTCCTATACTATTCCTCGTTTATATAAACTCCATTTTCAAGCAAAACTTTACGAGTAATATTACAGCATTTGCAGATGACATGGCTTTCACATACACCAATAACACCTTGTTTGAATCGGTGGTTAATTTGCAGAAAGATTTGCAACTTTTAAGGCAATGGTTCGCTAAACATGAACTTGTTATAAGCGATAAAACAAAGCTTATGTTTTGTAATCTAAAAAAATCAGATCCAACAGAATGTGATATATTCTTTCACTCCACTGCGTGCGAAAAACTATCCATGTCCACTCATTCCTGTTGTCGAGCTAATTACTGCCAGAATAGTCGTTGTACATCTTCTTGTTTTAAAATTGAAATCGTTAATAACTTCAAGTATTTAGGTGTATTAATCAAAACTTGAACTGGAAAGCACATGCAGGTGAATTAAAAAAGTATATGTTATCTGCTACTAGAAAAATGTATCTACTTAAACCATATTGTACCAGGAAGTTGCTGACAACCGTATATTATGGCCTTGTTAACTCAAAAGTACAATATGGCATTTGTAGTTGGGGAGGAGCATATTTCAACGTCTTGGATCCATTGTTGGTAGCACAAAAACATATTATAAGAATTATTTGTAGTAGAAACCGGTTAACTGCTAGTTGGCCATTGTTCTGCACTATGCGTGTCTTGCCGATAAAGCATATTTATATATATAAAGTACTTAAAGTGTTCTTTATAAGAAGTGGTTATAGCTCAACACTTAGAAGTTCCAACACATATAGTTTGAGAATAAATACAAGAGGTCTAGTCAATATACCTCATGCTTATAACACCCACTCTTCAAACTTTTTTACTGTTTCAGCACCCAAACTATTTAACCTTTTGCCATACGAAATTAGAAATTTAAATATACGAACATTGTTTTTAAAAAGAGTTAAAAAGTGGCTCTTTAGTTTTGGATAATTCTGCGGTCAAAAATTTATTAATAAATAGAACTTAGCAAGTCTGTTTTTTTTTTTCTTATTTTGCTCAAATTAATATTTTCTTTTGTTTCTCTATGTTTTCCTTTTAAGAGTAATGAACATAAAACTTTTACCGCACACATATATACATAATTGTTAGTTAAGTTAGGTGATGGATCATTCGCCACTAGTTCTTTTAAGACTATAGAATGACATCTATCTTTATTTTTATTCTAATAACAGAAATGAATTATTGTAACTTAGATTATAAATGAATTGAATTGTATGAATTGTTAAAATTATGGAATATTAATAAAGCTGTTATAATAAAAGAAAAAAAAAAAAAAAAAAAAAAGGTTCAGCAGTCCTGATTCAGGGGCTGTTTTAAGCTTTTTAGAGCTGTTGTGAGGTTCCTGCACCGAGCGTTGCCGCTTGGCTGAGGCGTCCCCAGACTGCTTTTTGAACGCGTCCAGCCTGCTTGTAATCCATACAAGCGATTCGCGCTGGTTGTCAGACCTGGCGAATTCAGGGATGGAATTGATTCTCATGAGTTGGCGCGAGAGTTCTCATCTCATCCTGTAAATGTTTCTGGCGGGTTTTACAGTCCGACCTGCCGAAGCTTGTCGAGCTGAAGAAAGAGACTTAAGTTGGGGGTTGACCCCTCGTACCGCAGTAGGTAAAGAAACCGACTGTAGGCTTCGGAATCAGGCTTCGAGTTCGTTGTAACTGGAACTACCCTACTCCCGCCAGGTTTTGTCACCAAAGCATTGGTAGATTCAGCTCCACCAACACCACTGCAGCCAGGCTTAAGAGCCAGAGCTTTGACGGTGTTAGCTTCACATCCGCTACCTTCGCCAGGTTTAGACCAGAGCATCGGTAGGTTCGTGCCTGTTAATCGATTCATTGCATAATTCGTCGGCATTATTATTTTTTGTTTGTTTTTGTTTTTATTTTTTTCATAATGTGGATCCCACGAGTAGCGGAGAAGTAATGGGGTGAACCTGCACAGAGATCCGCAGTATGCAGGCACGGTTGCTTAATCCGGAGGGCGCCAAGTATCCGGATGCTCCGTTCGGAACTGCGCTTTTGAGTTGGGCCCCCAGCCAGGCTGATCGTCGGCACGGGTCGCATTACACAATTTGAATCCGGCCCAGGAATTGGAGAGTGAGGAAAAGGGATGGGGTGCGACAAGGTAGGGATGACTATATTTTAGCTTGACGACTCATCTGGGGAAGGATCACGAGAATCTTTGCCTTCTACACCACGACAAGGTATATAGTCTCGCTATTATTACACATCCAAAAATTTCAATTTTAAAAGCAAAAACGGGAGCTTATCCGAAACACATAACATTACATATATATACATAATATTTTAAGAGAGTTACCGAATAAAACCGCTCCGCTGTGGTTCCTAAATTTAGAAAAAAACAACTAACATAAGAAACTGACCGCGCGCTACCAGAAAACATTTTAATGTATTTTCCACACCTTAAAAGAAAAACAAAAGATCAAAACAAGATCTTCAAGGCAGCACCATTAAGAACTTTTTTCAAGGCTCTAAAACCAAAAGCTCAACAGAGAAACACAAGGAAAATATGTGCACGACTGGGTCGTACGTGCTTGCACCTATGTTCAAAAAATACATACATTGTGCATTAACCGAAAATCGCAATATTTATAGAAAAGTACCGTTATGTGTAATTTTTGTCAAAAACGTGGTATGCCACCTTGCGTGATTTTAGGAAAGTAGTGTAAATATGAAATTTAAAGAAAATCGTTGGAGCAAATTGGCGAAAACCCCTTAATCCTTAAAAAAATAACGTAAGCCATTTCATAGCATTTTCGATTTTTAATCTAATGTAAATCATTTGGATGAGACCGTTTTAACCGTTTCCAACAAAAAATTGTCTTCTAGCCAAATCGGCAATAAGTACCGTTACAACATTTTTTGGCTAAAATGTAGCACGCCATTTTATTGCACAGCTCTGTATTGGTCTTAGTTTATAAATTAAACAAAATCGTTGAAATCGTTTACGCGCAAATCGGCTTTTTGCAAAAAAAAATATAAGTAAAGTACTGTTGTTTACAATATTGGTAGGAAATTTTAAACGTCAACTGATTGGAATTTTCTAATCCAAACCAAATATGAAATTTAATTAAAATCGTTAGAGCCGTTTTCGAGAAAATCTATTTTTTTTTTAAATTGGCCTTTGTAAAGTACCGTTAATAATAGGGCTAAAAAGATATAAAGTTTGATTGAAATCCGTCCACCTCTACAGGCTGTAGCCTGCGGCTCACACAGACAGACAAAATTGGCAGACCCACTTTTTTGAATTTCTCTATAATCGTAATGTTAGAATTGATTAATATCTCGAGTTCGAACTTTTGCACGAATCCAATACTTGCCAAATATTAAAGGTGCAAGTAAACCAGTGAAAAAATGCTATAATCCGCCTGGAGCGGATCGTATGATACCTTATCCCTGTCTTATTTGGTCGTGTCAGTGGGCGGTGGAAAATATATTCACAAAATTTTCTGTTTTGCCCTATAAACTAATATTTTTACTCGAAAATTAATTTTTGAAGTAAACGCCCCTAAAACGTAGGCGTGGCCATATACAATGTATAGACGATTTGTATATTAAGTGGATATCTACATATTTGCTCAAGTAAATTTTTTCGAGTTTTACATGAAAATAGTGAAAAAAGGTTATTTCTTTTAAAAGTGGACGTGTCAGTGGGCGTATTGCTTACTTTTCCAAAGACCTCGTATACAAAATTTCATCGATCTAGCTCAAAATTTAAGGCCCAAAAACTGGTGACATACGGCTAGTGATGCCGATCATTTATATATGTACTTTATTGGGTCTATCTTTAATATATCTATATGTTACAAACTATGTGCCAAACTTAATATACCCTTAGGATAAGGTATAAATACTGAACCTTAGGATAGGGTATAAATACTGAACGAGTTACCAAACTGGTACATAACTCTGAATGTACATCAATTTAGTGTAATGTAGTATGTAATAGCAGCAGCCACAGGCCACAGCCAATCAGTGCACACTCAGACACAGACTAATAATATTAGTTTGTCTATGCTCTGATGTGCGCTGAATTAGACAAGTTGGATCTGTCATTTCCAGTCCAAAATTCACTGGCGGGTAAATATTTTTTTATGGAGGCGGAGGGTTTCTTTCAATTTTGTATGGTGGAAAAATATGGCACTCGATTGATTTTGAAAAAGCTTCCTCATAAGACGTATACTGCCAATTTATGTTGCACAGAGTATAGCTTATTCTTGTCATATTGTCAATAATTAAAATAAGAACAGTAAAATGATTACCAGATGCATCATCGCAGCATATGTTACAGCTGCAATTCGTTGCGTGAGGCGTTAAAACTGCATCATCTATTAAGGATTGTAGACTCCGTCCTCCATATTTAATGGAACGTTTCCAATCTTTACTTGATCCTCTGCCACAAAAATTCTCAAACTCACTTGGAGTAAACCACTGTTCTTTATATTTAATGCATCGACCACGTCCGCCTGAACCCAACTTATTTCTGTATAAATCGGCGTTTGTCGTCTTACATCGGACTGGAAATACATCCAAGTCCATAAAACTGTTGTCACTGTTCTCTGAATCTTCAGTCCGGGTCTCTAAGTCAAATCCAATTTTAATGTTTCGATTGCGATCAGCACTGTCTAGATTTGCAGAGTGATATGCATTGTTTTCTACACATAGCATTTGTTTAAAATGAGGTAATTGGCTATCCGTAAGTGAATTGAAAGAAGTTCCTGTAATTAATGTTTCCATTCGCAGCGAGACTACGGCAGATCTTTCTTCTTCAGAAGACACAACCATTCTACTTTTTTCTGCCTTAAAAAAAATTATACAGAATTAATATATGCGAATATCATGAATGTGATCAAATCTATTTACCTGGTGAGTGCTACCCAATAACTGGTGGTCTTTTATTCCTTGAGAATTACTGATTACATGTATATGTTTTCTATTGCCAATATTTTCTAACTCATTGTTCAGGTTAATAGATTCCATTCCATCAAATAACAAAAAACATAATAGTTTTCAAAAGACATTTCCTTTAGGGATGCCCACGAAAATATCGATAATTCGATAACGTAAATCCGATATGTACACCCAGTCACCACCAGACATAATTTCAGTCAAGCCTCAAGTCGTGACATTAATATGTCTCATGTAGACCGCACTTTTACGAACTTAACATCTAAGACAGCCTTTTTGTCTTGTCTTCTCTGTCGACATCAACCCTGACTGAAATTTGACATTTGAAGTTTGGCAAACGTTTTTTTATAAAAAAAAAACATTTGTTGTGATTTATTAGTGCTTTCCAGACGTGCAAAGATTGCAGATTTTCGATTTTAACAAACAGAAACAATAATTTTTTTGATTATTTAGAAGCAAGTGAGCTTGTTTTGCTGTTGACGACATGTTGAAGAATGAGAAGTCATAACAATATTCGCCCATCCAATGACATAAAAGTCTCCGACTATCTCTCTTTCTAGAGTTTTTCTCGCAGGCTAGCTGTGGGCTAGGTGTTCTCAAAAGTTTAGCCTATGATCAAGCAGTACTCCCAGGTACTTTATGTAAGGCTTCGACTCGATAGTGTGTTCACCTACCTCTATTGTTAGGTGCTCAACTTTTTAAATTACGTCAAGTTTTACCAGAACACTTATATAATATTCTAAGAAACTACCTTACGAATAGAGTATTCCGTGTCAAATGTGGAAATGAATGAAATGATTATTCGGAACGAAGTTAGCCACTTTCGCCGACGATACTGCTATATTGGCAGTAGGTAAAACTGTCGAAGAGACTACCGTAAAATTGCAAGAGACATTGGATAGAGTAAATGAATGGACAAAGGTTTGGCGAATCGCACTTAATGAGACCAAATCTGTGCATGTAAATTTTACTAATAAGAAAATAATTAATTTGCCGATTTTTTCGAACTCGGTTCAAATTCCGTTCGTAAACGATGCTAAATACCTTGGAAGGACACTTGATGCCAAGCTAAAATGGAAATCGCATGTAAAGATAAAACACAAAGAACTAGAAAATAAATATACAGATATGTATTGGTTACTTGGAAAATATTCCAAACTTAATATAGAGAACAAACTTTCTTTTGCATAAGCAAGTGCTAAAACTAGTATGAACTTATGGTATACAACTCTGGGGTTGTACCAAAATAAGTAATATAAATATTCTACAAAACTCTTGAAAACCAAGTGCTAAGAGGAATTGTTAATGCGCCTTGGTATATTAGAAATAACGATATCCACAGAGATCTCGGCATTAAAACAATCGTAGATGAAATTAGAAACTACGCGAGAAAGCATAAAATTCGACTAGAAAGTCATGTTAAAATCACAGTCCTTCAAGTTATGGATGAAAGTGATCTACTGCGCCGTCTTCAAAGAACTAAAAATCTTGACCTGGCGCGATAAGTAACCGGGTCTAAGCTGCGGAACTAGCTGGAGTTTCTAATGGGAAGCTAACCTGCCAAATGTTCTTATTTCGTGAGAAGAAAACTGCTTGATAAGTCGAACACTTAGTTGTAGTAACAATAAAAAAAAATGCTACAATCCGCCTGGAGCGAATCGTATGATACCCTATCCCTATCTTATTTGGTCGTGTCAGTGGGCGGTGGAAAATGTATTCACAAAATTTTCTATTTCGTGTCAGTGGGCGGATTTTAAAAATTTTTACACTTGTATTGCTTACTTTTTCAAGGACCTCGTATTCAAAATTTCATCAACCTAGCTCAAAATTTAAGGCCCAAAAACTGGTGACACACAGACGGACGGACAGACGGACAGACGGACGGACGTAGCTCAATCGACTCGGCTAGTGATACTGATCATTTATATATATACTTTATTGGGTCTATCTGTAATATTTCTCTATGTTACAAACTATGTATCAAACTTAATATACCCTTTGGATAGGGTATAAAAACCAACAAATATAATAGTTTGTTGAAGGGAGGTTTTTTAGTGGGTAAGAATCCCACACTACTATGAGCACGCGCTGGCGATCCTCATAGTGTCTTTTTGAAGATTTTCACCTACCCTCGGAAAAAAAAAAAAAAAAAAAAAACTTTCTTGCGGCCAGTTCCAAGCCTGAAGAACGAAGCCACGTTTTAACGTCTTTAATTGTGTTATTGCAGTGTTGCGTCACTTCCTCTAGTGTCTTAACCACAACGACCACTGTTATATCTTCAGCGTAGCCGATTATATGTACTCCTCTTGGTTTACGGATCCGTAGTACCCCATCATACATAATGTTCCACAAGGCTGGGCCCAACACTCATCCCTGTGGTACTCCTCCTGTAATTTTATATGTTTTAGGCCCTTCTTCCGTATCATAGTGGAGGGTCCTATCTTCAAAATAGTCCGTTATTATTCGGCGCAGATAGTTAGGGACGCACATGTCCCTCAGCGCTCTCATAATGCAGCTCCATTTGGCAGAGTTGAAGGCATTCTTTACGTCGAGGGTAACGACGTCGCAGTACTGCTTTTTTCCTCCTTTCCATCTGGTCCCCGATATGGCTTCGCGTGCTATCTTACAAACTGCTTGTATCGCATGGGTTGTGCTTCGTTTCTTTCTGAAACCGTATTGTAGGTTGTACAGTCAATTTTCTCCTTCGGTGTACTGGTCCAGTCTGTCGCGGATTATTTTCTCTAGCAATTTTCCTACTGTGTCTAGCATGCACAGTGATCTGTATGAAGTCGGTAGCTCTGGAGGCTTATCGCCTTTTGGGAGTAATAACAATCTCTGTCGTTTCCATTGTAGGGGAAACTTTCCTTCTATCAGACAAGCTGTATAGAGGTTAGCAAAAGCCTCTGGTTGGGCTTTAATGGCCTTTTTTAGGACGAAATTAGGGATGCCGTCCATTCCAGGGGCCTTGTCACTCTTGATTGAATCCACTAAATTAAGGACTTCGACAGTTGTGACGGGTGGTATTATTTCCCTACCCATTATTGTTGGGGGATGCGGATACTGGTATGCCTTGGGAATAGTCCGTTCACTATAGTATCCATCATTCTCAGGCATGTCGGTGTCGTTGCTGCGGCGCTTTTTAGTTTGTCCATGACTACCTTGTAGGCGTTTCCCCATGGATTGCGTTAGAGGTCTTCTCTTAATTTGTGGAAGGATTCGGTTTTGCTCCTCTTTATGAGTTTTCGGAGTTGATTTCTTTTTTTTAGAAAATCTTCGCGTATCTGTTCTGAGTCTTCTCTTTGTCTTTGTCTTGCTCGCTCGGTCAAAAACGCGATCATTTGAGTGACCTGTTCTTCAGCAGTGCCAATGAATACTTCCATGTTGGTCATTCAGAAATCGAGCATCTCATTATCTGGATTGTTTCCTTTCCAACCTTGGCTCTGTACCTTTTTAATGGCTTCCCGGTGCTGGAACCGTCCCAGCTCTCTTATCTGAAATATGCTAGCTCGGTGATCACTGTTTGTGTAGAGATCGGAGACTTGCCATTTTATTTTCCTAGTTATGTTTCTACTGGCAAATGTTAGGTCTACGATTGAGCCTGATCTGCCGTTATTGAAAGTGTCTTTGTTTCCTTCGTTTAGAAGCACCAGGTTGAGGCTAGCAAATGCATCCGATAATGCCTCCCCTCTGTGGTTGGTTTTAGTGCTGCCCCATTCGACTGCCCATGCGTTGAAGTCTCCAACTTTAATAACCGGTAATTTCCATCGCACATCATTTACAAGTACATCCAGCATCTGTTGGTATTCTGCCATACTCATACTAGGTGGAGCATAGCCACTAAAGATATGGACTCCTTTCACTTTTGCGTAGGTGAAATTTGGTCTTTTGTTTGTGCTCTTGCGCTCAAATGCATAGCTTCCGCTGCTCCAGATAGCTGCTTTCTTGGTGGTGTCATCTACCCATCTTGTCTTGGTATGGGAGCTTTTGTACTGTTCGCATATAAGGGCTAGGTCTGCTTCTTCTTCTTTGACTGCCCGTGTAAGCAGATCCTGTGCGGCTTCACAGTGATTGAGATTTATTTGGATGCACTTCATTGCTTCCTTACCAATACTCGTATCGCGTTTTTGTAAACTGCACATCTGTAGCTTCCGGTGGCGTGGTTGTTTCCTCCTTTACATGCCGGATTGCGTATGGAATACTTCGACTCTGCTCTACATGTTTTAACTGTGTGTCCTTTATCCCCACATCTTAGACATGTTCCTGTGCGGTCAATCTCGGTCTAGAAATGTGCCTAGAAATATGTCCGTATTCTAGACACTTGAAACACCTAGTTGGAGTGATGTACTCAATTACTCTGCATCTGACCCATCCTATCTTTAGGCGTCCCGCCGCAAAAATCTGGGTCGCCACATCTACTGATAGACTGAAAAGGGCAGTTTGCATTCCGTCCCTCATTTTCCTCATAGACCTAACGACATCTGTGGTACAACTAGCTGCAGATGGGGTTTGCGACACTATGGCCGTGCGTATCTCTTCTTGGGTCGTTCCTTCATCCAGATCGCGTGCCTCTATTGTGATTTTGTGGCTCATCATCCGAACCACTTCATTTTGGAAGGCTTTGGACATTTCCTCCTTGAATTTCGTGGTCTGTCCTTCGTTTCCCCCTTTTAGTGCTATGAGCAGTTCGCCTTTGGCTGTTTTCCTAATCCTGTTGACATTTTCGCTGAGTTCTTTAAAATCAGGGTTTGCTCTCATCCTTTTGAGGATACTTGCATAGGACGTCTCTCCGGTTTTT
The DNA here is from genome assembly GCA_949716465.1 of Chalcosyrphus nemorum. Classification (NCBI taxonomy): domain Eukaryota; kingdom Metazoa; phylum Arthropoda; class Insecta; order Diptera; family Syrphidae; genus Chalcosyrphus; species Chalcosyrphus nemorum. The sequence continues at coordinate 40,243,699 of OX454334.1, forward strand.
GCAATGATAAAGCATTATGCCTTCCGGGTTTTCTTCGGCTCTTGCTTTTATTCTCAGCTTTCTTGCTCTTTTTGGATTCTTCCCTAGGAGGCTCTTATTCGTCTTTTTTGTTTCCTCCTTTCTCCTTGGGCCCTTGTTTGACCACGTTAGTCCAGCTCTCGTTTTCTTTCTGCTCTTCTTTGAGTGCCCCTTCGGAGTTCCTCCTTTTCGTTTTTTCTTGGGGCACCTTCTGCGGCGTCTGGGGCTTACTATTTCCGCCAGTGGCTCCGGTTTCCGTTTTGTATCATGTGTAGGCTTTAGCCATGGTGATGTTTGTGAACCGTTGCTTTTGCGTACAACTTTCAACCAGCGTGTCAGTTGCCAATAGCTCGTAGAGTGCTTTGATACTACATATAGCATCTCTCATTTGTTGGTGTACGGAACGCCTTTTACCGTCTTCCAACATGTCCACCAGGGTTTTAATTTGTTCTCCAAGTTTTTCGAAGACTGTCAGCTGGTGTGTCGTCTCGTTCCTTATTTCTCTTTTTGGGGTGTTACTTTTTTCCTCCTGCGTTGTTTTCTGGTCCATCGGTGATCTAACCACTTTGGAGCTCCTTGGGAAAGGGTTCGCCTGAATCTCCTTATTTTCCTCGTTTTGGTTTGTTTTTGTTGTTGTCGTTGTTTTTGTTGTGATCATTTCTATGTGGTCCCCACTCAAAGCCGCTATCAATGTTCGGATGCGTAGTCACCAAAATGATCTCATGGTTATCTTTGTATCAGGGAGGCCATGCAAGAGTTGACACAGGCCTTCATGGGGTGCTGTGACAGAGCCAGGTCAGGTGCTAACCAGGAATGTTACATCTGAGCCTACGCCACCGACTAAATGGCGACGAAACATTGAGCGTTCTTTGAGTCCTGCCAAAGTTTTAACGGGACGGGGGCATCTGTAGCATTAGCCCGAGAGCCATTTCAACCGGATTTCACTCCTACCTACCGAGGTAACAGAATACTACAGACGTCAGCCCTCAGCTTCTTTACTCCGAATCATTTTCCAGTATACCTTAATTAAGACCTTACTGTGCTCAGTCTTAATGATCAATAATATTTTAGAACGGGTGTTACCCGTTGTAACTAAGACCTTGGGGTCTTGTCAGTTTCTTGGCACGTAACCCACGCGTCGGATACATATACATATGGGTATGTTTTCCTTCTGTGTAAGGAGCACGGGTTTATGTGGTCGCCTTGTTACGTCTGGGTCTCGCCATTTTATTCTTTCTTTATCCCACGTAGCTACCCTCTGGGTACAGAGCACTTATTTGAAGACGGCATTTACTCGTCTTATCACAGAAAGTTCATTGGGACTCCTGTATCCTTTCACGCCACGCCCTCCTTCTCTGCCGCTCTTGGCCGGGTCTGCTTATTGCGTTTTCGCAGCTAACCTGCAGTTCTACAGGCCGTTCACTATCCGCCACCTGTGACTCCCACAGTCGCCTGAACTTAGCTTCACCATCCCGTACGGCTTGGTGCCTGTGGTGGAGACTGGGTTTAAAGCAGGCCATTGACACTAGAATAATTGCATTCAGCGCTATTAAGTGGCATTCTTATGTACCCAGGAACAGACATAGTTTTTTTTTACTAATTGACACTAGAAAAATTGCATTCAGGGCCACTAAGTGGCATTTCTATGTACCCTGAAAAAGACATAGTTTTTTTTTACTAATGGCCGTTCGGTATAAATCGTATGGAAAGCAAAGATGAATGTTACAAAAAAAAGATATTTGTTATATGATGTTTGTTGTTAACAAACTTTTTTAACAGGTTACAGAGTTTTATTGAAAAACACTCTCTCATCCACAAAAGTCAGTATGGTTCAGAAAAATAAAAGCACTGGAAAATTGCTAGGAGAATTCGGAAATTGCATCAACGAGAGCTTAAATAAAAACCATGATGTATTAGTCTTGCTTATGGACTTTAGCAAAGCTTTTGATACGCTCGATCACTCAAAGTTAATAGAAGCCATTGAACGTATTGGTATACGAGGAGTAATGGCGGACTGGCTAAAAAATTATCTGCACAATAGGCTTTTTTATGTCACAATCAAGGATGTATACAGTCAAAGAGAACATGTTCAATATAGAGTCCCTCAAGGATCTAAACTGGGTCCAGTTCTTATTGTACTGTACACTAATAAGCTTCTTCGCGTGTTTAATCAGAGCGTTCCATTTGCTTACGCCGATGATACAGCGATAGTGGTGCGTCACAGGTCTTTGCAGACGGCCACAGAAATAATGCAGGATGAATTCAATGCTGCAGTGAAATGGTGCCATGACAACGGTTTGACGATCAACGCCGCAAAGACAAAGATGGTGCACATCAGAAGTCCACAGTTTAAAGCGACCCAACATCAAATCTACTTTAAGAATGATGCATGTCATAACACAACTAACCATCTGATTGATGTAGTGGAAAGCTATAAGTATCTTGGAGTCATAATCGACAGTCATCTTCTTTGGGATAAGCACATCAATGAGCTGCGGATGAGCCTGAAAAGAGCGTTATACACGCTAACCCATCTGAAGTACCATGCCACACCTCAAGTATTAAAACAAGTGTACTTTGCGCTAGTTGAATCAAAGTTAAGATATGGAATACTCGAGTGTGGCAACGCATCAGCAACTCACATCCAAAAAATTCAGAAACTTCAAAATTCAGCACTGAGACATATAAACAGAAATAATCTTCACAATGTTCCTGAAGAAAGAAGGTTTAATGTTCTATAAGTAGCAAATATCTTTAAGATGACACTAATACTGGAGGACTATGATGACAACCGATTAATAACGTAAATCAAATAACAAATTTTAAAACTAGAAAAAAAAAACATTAAAAATTTTCTTTTAAATCAAAATTTAAATTCAAATAGTTAAATTAATATTGAATAATATTCTATTTTTAATAACCTTTTAAATTTTTAAAATGTATCCAAAACTAAGCTCACTTATCTAAATTGTATATTTTGAAAAGCAAACTTCTGCAGAAAAGTCACTAAGGCTTCGCGGAAATGTATAACCATTGTTAAGTCTTATGGAAAATCAAATTTGATGTCGAAATGTATGTTTCTAAATAAAAACCATTTATGTTGTCGCTAGACTAAAGAACTGTTTCTCTTTAAAGTTTTTAAAACGTGTCATTTTAAGTAAAAAATGCTTTGATTACCACAAAAATCACATGTAGAGCAATGTTAATTTGAGTTACAATTGCAAAAGTTAAGAATGGAAAGTGGAACAAGGCATGTTGACCAAATAACCGACCATTTCCAACGGACGTTACGGCCGCCTCATAATAGTAAAAAAACAACATTAGAAGTCCATCAAATTGATAAATCAAATAAATAAATCTTTGTTTGTTAGCCTTTTTCTTATTTTTTGTAATGGGAACTGAGCAAAAACATAGTAATGTACCTACAAATACTTATGACTTGAATATGGATAAATACAATGTACATATGTAGATATGTCGACATTTATATATATTTTTGAAAGAAACTATGTTTGCAAGGCAATGTGTCTAAAACAAGAGACACCGATGAGGAAGAAATAAAAACATCACATGTTAGGGCGGAATTTTCAAAAATGTTATGAATTAGACTATTAATTAAAAAGCAAAAGACATAAAAGTTGCTGCTGTCATGTACAGAGAAATTATTTTACAAACTAGTCTATTTTGGTTCAGGAAAAATAAAAATAAAAATCGCAGGTAGCATAGCGTATATCTCTTCCACCGTTTTTTATATCCGATTAAGTCTAACAAAGTAAAATTAATCAAATAAAATAAAAATTAAAATGTTGAACCCATATTTACTACAAAAATCAGTGCGATTTGTCATTTGCTGGTGAACTACATGTCTGTGTTGGGGTACCAAATTTATCCGCTAGGGTTTTTGTTTCATCTCTGAATTGAGACTCGGTAACATGGCGTCTATCGGATTTCTTTGGAAGCTTCGTTTCGGGATAAATTCCTCATTAGCTGTTAAATCGAATGAAAGGTTACAGAGTTTTATTGAAAAACACTCTCTCATCCACAAAAGTCAGTATGGTTCAGAAAAATAAAAGCACTGGAAAATTGCTAGGAGAATTCGGAAATTGCATCAACGAGAGCTTAAATAAAAACCATGATGTATTAGTCTTGCTTATGGACTTTAGCAAAGCTTTTGATACGCTCGATCACTCAAAGTTAATAGAAGCCATTGAACGTATTGGTATACGAGGAGTAATGGCGGACTGGCTAAAAAATTATCTGCACAATAGGCTTTTTTATGTCACAATCAAGGATGTATACAGTCAAAGAGAACATGTTCAATATAGAGTCCCTCAAGGATCTAAACTGGGTCCAGTTCTTATTGTACTGTACACTAATAAGCTTCTTCGCGTGTTTAATCAGAGCGTTCCATTTGCTTACGCCGATGATACAGCGATAGTGGTGCGTCACAGGTCTTTGCAGACGGCCACAGAAATAATGCAGGATGAATTCAATGCTGCAGTGAAATGGTGCCATGACAACGGTTTGACGATCAACGCCGCAAAGACAAAGATGGTGCACATCAGAAGTCCACAGTTTAAAGCGACCCAACATCAAATCTACTTTAAGAATGATGCATGTCATAACACAACTAACCATCTGATTGATGTAGTGGAAAGCTATAAGTATCTTGGAGTCATAATCGACAGTCATCTTCTTTGGGATAAGCACATCAATGAGCTGCGGATGAGCCTGAAAAGAGCGTTATACACGCTAACCCATCTGAAGTACCATGCCACACCTCAAGTATTAAAACAAGTGTACTTTGCGCTAGTTGAATCAAAGTTAAGATATGGAATACTCGAGTGTGGCAACGCATCAGCAACTCACATCCAAAAAATTCAGAAACTTCAAAATTCAGCACTGAGACATATAAACAGAAATAATCTTCACAATGTTCCTGAAGAAAGAAGGTTTAATGTTCTATAAGTAGCAAATATCTTTAAGATGACACTAATACTGGAGGACTATGATGACAACCGATTAATAACGTAAATCAAATAACAAATTTTAAAACTAGAAAAAAAAAACATTAAAAATTTTCTTTTAAATCAAAATTTAAATTCAAATAGTTAAATTAATATTGAATAATATTCTATTTTTAATAACCTTTTAAATTTTTAAAATGTATCCAAAACTAAGCTCACTTATCTAAATTGTATATTTTGAAAAGCAAACTTCTGCAGAAAAGTCACTAAGGCTTCGCGGAAATGTATAACCATTGTTAAGTCTTATGGAAAATCAAATTTGATGTCGAAATGTATGTTTCTAAGTGGAACAAGGCATGTTGACCAAATAACCGACCATTTCCAACGGACGTTACGGCCGCCTCATAATAGTAAAAAAACAACATTAGAAGTCCATCAAATTGATAAATCAAATAAATAAATCTTTGTTTGTTAGCCTTTTTCTTATTTTTTGTAATGGGAACTGAGCAAAAACATAGTAATGTACCTACAAATACTTATGACTTGAATATGGATAAATACAATGTACATATGTAGATATGTCGACATTTATATATATTTTTGAAAGAAACTATGTTTGCAAGGCAATGTGTCTAAAACAAGAGACACCGATGAGGAAGAAATAAAAACATCACATGTTAGGGCGGAATTTTCAAAAATGTTATGAATTAGACTATTAATTAAAAAGCAAAAGACATAAAAGTTGCTGCTGTCATGTACAGAGAAATTATTTTACAAACTAGTCTATTTTGGTTCAGGAAAAATAAAAATAAAAATCGCAGGTAGCATAGCGTATATCTCTTCCACCGTTTTTTATATCCGATTAAGTCTAACAAAGTAAAATTAATCAAATAAAATAAAAATTAAAATGTTGAACCCATATTTACTACAAAAATCAGTGCGATTTGTCATTTGCTGGTGAACTACATGTCTGTGTTGGGGTACCAAATTTATCCGCTAGGGTTTTCGTTTCATCTCTGAATTGAGACTCGGTAACATGGCGTCTATCGGATTTCTTTGGAAGCTTCGTTTCGGGATAAATTCCTCATTAGCTGTTAAATCGAATGAAAATTCGTGCGCCGAAAAATTATACTACATACTATTATTTAGCTTAAAAGACAAATTTGAAAAAGGAAAATATTGGGCGAGTTCCCAACACCTCGCTAGTCTAGCTGCTAGATTGGAAAAACACCCTAGAAGATGAAACGCACAGCTAGAGCTAGAAAGTACTAAAAAAATACACCAAGTGTCCTGTTTACATGAGCAGATTGTGAGATTGGATTGGGAACGAATTGGGTTTCAATCTGGGTTCGATCGAGTTCGAAATTAAATTTAATCGTGTAATATATGGCACTTCTCCTTTATGTGCAGAGGTGGTTTTGCCAAACAATTAACCTTTATTAGCTATAAAAGTTTTATGACCTTACAGTATATCTCATACGTGTGGAAATACAACCCCTTTTTGTTTTCGGATGCCACACCGATTAATTTCATTCTTTGCCTGCCAAATTCGATCTTTCTATACTCCTATCCTTCGATCCTAGAATTTCATAAACATTTCAAACCGATTAAGTTCACAATCGATTCCGTCATATAAACGGGGCAATACAGACGTTTTTATTTTTCCGTAAAATAAAAAACATAAAACATACATAAATTGCCACACACATAAGAATCGCCACTTTTACCACACTTTACAATTAAGAAAAGCACATAAAATATGGAAATACATATTGCAATTTACAAATTCACAAACTTTTTGACAACAAAAAACGAAAATGCAGTCAGCTGTTGTTTGTTTTGATTTCTTTAGTTGATTTACTACGTTTTATGCAAGTACTAATTGGGTTTACTACTTTGCAGCGAAGGTCTTCGTCGCTAGGATCTTCTATAATCTAGTCAAATTTTGGTCCTAGAGGCCGCTAGATTCTCTAGGACGAAATCTGTCATCCCGGTGCAAAAGTATTCTAGCAGCTAGATTAGCGAGGTGTTGGGAACTCGCCCATTGTAAGATGTGAAATCTAGTATTGCATAATCGGATCTGTACTAGAACAGATAGAAAGAAAGAGAAGAGTATTGGTTTACTTTTTTTGGTATTCTTTTAAGATTATTCGAGAAGAACGCGGTCGTGGAAGAGAACATTTTATTTTTTTGGTGTTCAGCCTTTTATTTTTTAAGATTCTTTGTCAATATATATATGCCGAAATAAAAATTCAACAACTTCTTTATAAATCAAGACAGAGAGCAACGAAACGAAAGGAATAGAAAAAAAGACGAAACCTGAGAAAATGCCGCCAAAAAACAGCAAAGCGAAGGTAACGGAGCTGACGCAACCCTCCAAGGAATTGGCGCTGCCTACGTCTGCTCACAGCGCAGCCAACGATGATGACGATTCCGCCACCTGTAAACCTATCGATGAGACGGCCATTCAAACGGAACTGAATGTAGATGCTATCAACGAAACTAGACAGCTACGGGAGTCAATCGAAGTTCTGTAATCATCCCTTAAACGACTCTTAGAGATAAGCGCCACACCACAAAGGGAAACGGAGGAGCAGACCCGTCGAATCTCAATTCCAACGCAAGGGTCTAACGATGACGATTTCGAGACAAACACCACATCTCGCAGGGGAACGCCGCACCAGCCGCAGTCTTCAAGTCCCAGGCAAGCAATTCATTGCAACGACAATTCTAGGAACCGATTTAGAATCAAAGAAATCTGCTCTCTTATTCCTACATTCGACCCAAATGACCCATCATCACCAACAAGCGATTTGTTCATTAAGAAAATTCGACGATTTGCAGCAAATTACAATTGGGACGACATCTCTACGCTGATAGCTGCACAAATGAACCTGCGGGGCATTGCAAAAATCTGGGTTGACGGTCTGTCAGACATTTTCGAAGAATTCGATGACTTTGCATATCAGCTGCAAAACGACTTCCCAAACGTCAAAGTGGAAGCCGATTATCACCTTGAAATGCAACAACGAAGAAGACTCAGGACAGAAAATATACTGGAGTACGTGCACAAAATGATTGCTCTGGGTCGAAAGTTAAGTTTGGATGACAAGTCCATCATAAAGTATATTCGACTTGGAATAGACGACATAAAATTTCAGGACAGCACCGCAACGCAGGAGTTTTTCTCCCTCCGGGACTTCCAGTTGGCCGTCGAGCGGTTCGTTAACAATCGGCCTCCTGGTAAGAAGTCAACTGACGTTCCAACAAGGGGATCTCACACATCCGAAGTGTCGGCACCAATGGTTGAGAAATCAACAAAACCATCCCGGACTACGATAAAGTGCTTCAATTGCAATAAGGAAGGGCACATCTCCATCAATTGCCCCGAGCCAGCCAGGAAACAGAGATGTGACGTCTGCAAGAGGACGGGACATATAGCGATGAATTGTCCAAACCGTAAGGCGCCATCGACAACCACCACTTTAGTCAACATAGTGGAACAGCCAGAACAAGCAACCGCTGCACACAAGGAAGAACTAGTAGAGTGTGAAATTATTAGAAATTGTGTTTGTAAATTTGAAGGGGGAATAATTGATGCTCGCGCGTTGATTGATACTGGTTGCGGTATTAATATAATTAAGGTGTCCAACGTTTTGGGACCATTTAAATTCGACCCCATCACAACGACTTACGAAGGCATCAATAATTCACCTCTCGTTATTCTCGGTAAAGTTGAAATTGATATAAGTATTGACGATATTAATTGCAGGATAGTAGTTTGTGTAGTGGCCGATGACTCGATGCGACCTGATCTGATCCTTGGCAGAGATTTTTTGAGGGCGACCGGACTGCAAGTGCGAGTTGATGGGAATGGCTCAATTAAAGTTACGAACGCGAACAACGTTACAAATGCCGAGAGTGTTCGAACGCAGAATGTATGGAATGATATTTTGAACGTCGAATTCGAAATAGATACCGAGCCTGTGTTAGATGTTGACGAAACGATCGATTCAACTGGATGCAACTGCACCAAGTTATGCAAGAATACCGTGCTCAGCCAAAACCCGATAAGCCGAATACAGAGTATGCAATGAAGATTTGGTAGATGACAGAACTCCGGTAGAATGTGCACAACGTAAGTACTCGCATATAGAAAAAACTAACATTATGAATACTATTGACGACTGGTTGAGGCGAGGCATAATACCAGAAAGCGAATCACCGTACACTAGTAGAATTGTTATGGTTAGGAAGCATGATGGACGCTTCAGAATGTGTATTGACTATAGAAAGCTAAACGCGTTAACGGTTCGGGACGGATATCCGCTTCCTTTGATCGAGGATTTATTAGATCGTTTGAAGGATAAATCGGTTTATTCGTTAATAGATTTGAAAGACGGATTCTTTCACGTAAACCTCGATGAGAATTCTAAGAAATACACTTCTTTTATAAGTCCTGCTGGGCAATTCGAATTTAACAAGCTTCCTTTCGGTTTGAAAAATGGTCCATCGGTTTTCTCACGATACGTTCACAAAGTTTTCAAGGATCTCACCGAACGAGGGGATTTAGTTATTTATATGGACGATTTGTTGATTGCCACGGAGAATTATATCGATTATTTATCTGTTTTGCGAGAGGTACTAAGAAGATTGAGTGAAAATTTATTAGAATTAAATGAAGTAAAATGCAAAATTGATTATTTAGGGTACGAAGTGAGTCAGGAAGGGATTAAACCGAAGAACAGTCACATAAAAGCGGTTAAAGAATATCCCTTGCCGCGCAATATAGTGGAGTTACAACGCTTTTTCGGATTATGCGGATACTTTCGCCGGTTTGTAAAAGATTTTCCAAAAATTAGCATTCCGCTTTATAGTTTACGAAAAGCCCAGACTTTCAAATTTGGGAAGGATGAAATAGGTTCATTTGAGCTTTTGAAAAAACGATTGTGCGAACAGCCCTGCCTTAAGATTTTTAATGTAACTTTACCTACTGAGGGGATGCTCCTTCAACGACATAATGATGGGAAAACGTATCCCGTTATGTACTATAGTGCCCGAACGACACCGGTTGAGGAAAAATATCATTCATTTGAATTGGAAACGCTTGCGGTGGTTAACGCATTGAAACGGTTTCATCCTTACGTCTATGGTCTCCAGTTAAGACTTATAACGGACTGTAATTTACTGGCACTTACCATGAATAAAAAAGATGTCAATGCGCGAATCTCCCGGTGGGTACTATGGTTACAGCCGTACGATTTCACTATGGAGCATCGACCTTCCGAGAGAATGCGTCACGTAGATGCTTTAAGCAGATTGTTTGAATGTTGCGAAAAAGGAGAAAAGGGTTCTTTACAAGTATCACGATGAATTTGGCCACATGGGACCACAGAAAACGATCAATGCCATCAAACGTTTATACTTTGTACCACAGTTAATATCGAAGGTCAATGAGCACATCGCAAACTGTTTAAAATGCAAAATTCATTCTCCGAAATCAGGAAAGGCAGAGGGATATTTGAGAAGTATCGAAAAGCATAATGAACCATTTTCAACCATTCACGTGGACCATTTCGACCCCTTGGAGTTGACAAAACGGAAGAACCGACATATACTTGTGGTCGTAGATGGATTCACAAAGACGGTGAAACTATTTACATGTAAATCGACGGGTTCGGCCGAGGTTATTAAACATCTAAATAACTACTTTAGTTGGTATAGTCGGCCCGCCAGAATCGTTTCCGATCGAGGAACGGGATTTACATCGGGTGAATTTCGTCGGTTTCTTCAAAACAATAACGTCCACCATGTGCTTAACGCTACTGCCACTCCAAGTGCCAATGGCCAAGTTGAAAGATACAACAGGACACTACGACCGATGCTCGCCAAACTTAGTGATGTCAGGTTAGAATGGGACCAGGTACTGAATAGGTGCGAGTACGCCATGAATAATGTGGAGAATGTCTCTACCAAGGAACTACCATCTATTGCTTTATTCGGCGTGAAGCAACGAGGGGTTGAGGAAAATTTGGATGTAGTTGCAGACTTAGTGAATGATGTCAACAACACGGAGCGCGACTTGTTACGCGTTCGCGACGACATGAGCAACAACATCAAAACGTCACAAAGCCTTAACGAAGCATACTACAATGCAACGAAAAAGAATTGCCATAAATATCGGGAAGGAGATCTGGTTGCTTTACGACAGCACTGTGTAGAACCCGGCACGAACAAGAAATTACAGCCCCTGTTTAAAGGACCATTTCTAATTCATCGGATTCTTCCCAATGACAGGTATCTCATAGGAGACATGAACGAATGTAATTATACCCAAAAGCCGTTCGTTTCGGTCGCTGAACCAAATCATCTCAAGCCATGGATCTGCTCGGGGACGATCAGAGATCAGGACGGCCGAACTGTAAGATGTGAAATCTAGTACTGCATAATCGGATCTGTACTAGAACAGATAGAAAGAAAGAGAAGAGTATTGTTTTACTTTTTTTGGTATTCTTTTAAGATTATTCGAGAAGAACACGGTCGTGGAAGAGAACATTTTATTTTTTTGGTGCTCAGCCTTTTATTTTTTAAGATTCTTTGTCAATATATATATGCCGAAATACAAATTCAACAACTTCTTTATATAATCGTGTTTTACGAAGTTGCAAAATTAAACATATGCGCGTATATATGTATATTTAATTGCACCCATATGTAATATAAAAGATCTGCATTGATTGAGCATGAAGATGGATTGGACCAGTACCACAACAATCAAATTTGTGGTGTAGTGCTTGCTTTACCTCCTCTTGGTGGTCCCCGAGCAACTACATGTATAAATCCTTTTGCATGTAGGCTGAAATTGCAAGCGCGAACGGTCTAGCGTTTTTTAGTCCAGTAGGTTAGCACCCCGCGATACTGAAAGCAATAAAGCTAACGAAAGCGATATTACGCCTCGGATAAGGATTGATTTAATGATGAATTTTTGCCATTGTAACCGGACAAAGATAGGATTCTGGAATGTGAAGAAGCACTACACAGTGCCAGATTCCCCCAACTCGAGAGAGAATTCATGGGATATAGGCTAGATATCGTAGCTATTAGCGAATAAAGATGCATAGCAGCGACTAAATGATACTGCCCTCCATTTCCAATCCAACCTAGTGTACACAGAAGTTGTTGCAAGGGACTTAAGAAATTATTTATTTTCCTTTTAAACATGAGCTTATGCAAAATTTTTGCCAAAACACATTCAATATTCGTCCTTCTTAAACGGAAGCTTTCAAGGGTTGAAAAATCATTCCCAATTTCAAAATTTGTTCTTAATTTAACAACTCTTTGTATACTGTTAATATCCTCGTCAACTTCAAAACGTGCTTCGAAACGGTTCATTTTTTATTTTTATTTATTTTCACCAACAATCACAACAAAAGCTAGACTGCAAATTAACTTTTTTCTTTGCATATTATTGAGAAATTTTTCAAAATTTTAAATGCTAAGTGAAAATATAATTTGTTTGGTGAAACGCAATGGAAAATTTGTTTCCAAATGCAAAATATTGTCAGTTTGCAGAGAATTTTTCCAAACTATCTACTTGTCACTTTGCAAATTTGTGTTTGGTGAAACGAATTTTGCAAAGAGGTACATTTTTCAATTTTTCAAAAGAATAATTTTCCTTTTGCAAATTTACGTTTGGTGAAGCAGAATTTGAAAAGATAAATTCAAAAGTTGAAATGTACAAAGTGAAAAGTGGTTGGTGAAACAGGACCCAGGTCTTCGATGTCGTTGTATACTTCATCATTGACTCCGAATAATGAGTTAAGAACAGTTTCTAGTTGTCCTCGTTTTTGTCGTTTTTTTACACAAAGGTGCCCCTTGGAGTCTGTTGAAGATCGATAACACGTTATTCCATATAATATCGCAATTCATCGCACTGACTTTCCTTTGACACTGATTTAGCTTTGTTATATAAGTATATTATTTGATCTCCCGTTTTGTTCATGGTAGCTTGATTCCGTAATATGTCTTTGATTGGTAATCGAATGCTAGTGCGCAACACTCGTCGTTAAATTTTGGCTGTTCAAATTTGCTTCACTAACAATCCAACATCTGGATGAGTTAGTAAACATTTTGTTGATCCCGACACAACAAGTAAACAGCGATGTCACAAGGGCAATGGAGAAATTCGCTGAAAGGCTGGTTGACTTCCGTTTTTTATCTTTTAGATTTCTTTCGGGCCTATCGTAACTGCTCTAAGACTTGTTTCCATGGTTGCTATCTCTGTGTTTTATGATGTTGCTTCCATAGGCAGCAAACATACATTGGCTATTGCTATACAGATGAAGTATGGATCCTCTTCTACTGATCATTCATCGCTATGTTGCCATGAATCCATAGGTTGTTAAATCAGAAGTTAACCAATGTCCACTACCTTTGTTGCTATGCAGACAAACAGTGCTATGTAAGCTTTGAACGACTTTACACTGGATGTCTCTGTCTATCATCCTCAGCTAGCTGGCATATGGGACAGTTTTGAGAGAGTATTCCTTGACTGGACCATTGGAATTTTCTCTTCATAAGATGCGCTGTAAATACGATAGGGAATGAACTCAATCGAAGAAGCAATTAAAACAGATCTTTTGAATTGCAGGACCTGTCATCTTAATGCCATTTAGCGACTCCCCAGATGTCGTTTTCGCCTAAGAGTCGAATACTACTCTCAGTTTGGTAGCAGTGCTGTCATTTTTCATCACTGAGTAATATGGAAGATAATATGTTTTTTCCGGTAAACTCCTTTTGTACTTTCTTCATATGCCCAGGAGTAATATATTCCCAAGATCAGAATATTCATGCCGAAGCTGTTATTTTTTTTGTGAATCTTTGTTCCATCATAAAAAATCGCTTTTATGCCATTTTGCGTGATTCGCACAAGACCATGCAATCCTTCAGTAGAGGTAATTTGACGGTACATCGTCCTGTCTCATCCCGTCTGTGCATCATTCGGTAATGCTATTCGCACGTTTCTCTTCTGCGGACTTGATTCTCACAGTCGGTATCTCTTCTAGCTCTCAGAATTTCTTCAAACCTTCATCCTAATTGCATACACTGTCCATTTTGAAGTGGCGAAAAAACCAACAGCTGTTTGTTGATTGTCGGTATTGTGACTTAAGAATGAGCAAATTGGGAAACCAAAAAGTAGTTGAATTTTTAAATATACCGTAAATGCAACAAAGAAATTAAGCAATGCATGAAATTTATGTGTATTTAAGTAATGAATACTATAAATAAAAAACAAGGAAAAAATAATATATAAATACCACTTAATTGGTAGAAGTCCCACCATAAGTCTCAGTTGTTTTGACGTATAATATTTTGACGTCTAAAAATGAGCACCAAAATAAATTGAAGTTCACGCTTAGGCTTGTTCGATTTGACAACCTCTAACGCACGGATGAACTCAAAGAGTATTTAAGTAGGTTTCGCCGAAACCTCGATAATGTATGGCGAAACCTCGGACATTTGGGTGAATTTGACGAAACCTTGCGATTTCGTTTGGTGGAAACATGGTATTAAGCCCCATATGCATTTGTGACAAATAATGACTATACCCAAATAAGATAGTCACACCAGGGAGGAGAGGAATTTTGGGGAAAGAGAACGGAAAATTGAGAAATTGTAGAGGGGATGCTATGTTCAATAAACAACTACGAAAAATATTTTTCGTTTCGTGGTGAATCTGTTAAAAGTATATAATTTAAAATTTAACGTAATTTTTTAAAAAGCTTATACAAATTCTCAAATTTTAAAAGAAATGAAAATATATTTATGTATCACAAATTTGCAACATAAACACAAATAATTTAATTTCTTCCCTTTGGTACATTGAACAAATAGAAATATGTGTATGATAAGTAAAACTCGTCTTATGTGTAAATAAGGATATAAGAAGGTATAAAAAAAACTCAATAATGTGAGTAAAGCGAAACTTTGTTTTGTTCTTTTTCATGATATTAAGACCTATTGTGACAAAAATGTTCCCGAAATTTTTGGACTTTTCAAAAATATTTCGAAAAAAAAACAAACAGCATTTAAAATCAATAACACGATATTTCATGCATAGAATTGCCGTTACTCAAAAAGGTAAGCTTATGTATAAAATATAACATCATTTAAATTTTCGCCGCGGCTTAACTGGGTGACGCGTTCGAAACGTGCAATTTTCCAATGACCAATGGCATTGATTATGTTGGGCTTGAGAGCAGTGGTAGCCTGTGGTTCATTAACATAGACTTAAGAAAACCTCACAAAAAGAAGTCTAACGGAGTCAATTGGCGCGACCTTTGATCTTTCCATACACTCCGCGTGAGAAAGCCATGTTTGAAAATCACTCGTGCATTGCGGCACGTAGATATACTACGTGTGTATACTCAAAAAAGTATGGACAGTCCAAAATCCACAGCAAACAGTGACTTTCTCTGGATGCATTGCAATTTGGTGGACGTCGTGTGGATTATTTTCGTCCTTTATTCGACAATTTTTATCAACCACGTGTTGAAATGAGGATTATGGCGACCTTAAAATGGCATAAGTGCACGAAATGTTCCTCGAACAGAAAATCGATAAACAATATAATCGTTTATGCATGTGGTTGAACGCTATTACCCTCTTGATTTGGCAAAATAGGCTTAATTAAAGACAATATTAAAACTTTAGCTTTTAGAAGAGAGAAACCCAGTTCACACCCAGAAAAGACTAAGAAAAGAACTCCTCTTTGATATAAACTTATTTGGTTTATTAATGCCTTTAGATCCTGACAGTCGTACAGTCTAAAAAGAAAAAAGAATAAACGAAGGCTTGCTAGGAAAATGCTAATTGGGCGAATTGCGCACCGTCCGCCATTTTTTTTTCAGTACTTTATTCAACATCCTCCGCCGGCCAGGATTGCAGCTCCAAAGGGTACAGGAGCTGAATAGGTCGCTTTAATTTGCTGCCGTTAAGAAGTCTGACTACGCAGGATCTCACACGTTGATCTCGTCCGGTGAATGTTTCTTCCACGACGGCCATCTTCCATCCAATTCTAGCTCGTCCTGGGTCTGAAAGCTATACGACGTCACCAGTTGACAGCTGCTTTGTAGATCGAAGAACGTTGGTATGAAAAGAGCGCAGCAAGTGCAAGTACTCATTTTGCCATCTCTTTTTCAATTGACTTGTATACTTGAAGCGATTTTTCCACGCCTCTCGAATCGAATCGGCGGTCATATCCAGGGGCAATGATGACGAAGAAGTTCCAGTGCAATTACTTGGCTCGATGAGGAAGTCAGCGGGCGTCAATGGTGTTAAGTCCAGAGGATCAGCACTCACGTAAGTCAACGGTCGATTGTCTATCACTAATTCTGCCTCCGTTACGATGGTTCTTAGCTCCTCAAAATTCAGCTTTGCCCTACCAATGGTGACTTTTAGAACATTCTTCATTGTGCGAACCATTCACTCCCAGAAGCCACCCCACCATGGCGGAAGCGATAAATCGCACTGGACGGGAACCCCTGTATGATCTCATTCTCGAAAGAAAGTCACTCAAAAAGGTGATCCTTTAGGGGAGCAGGGGGCGAATGGCTCCATTGCATGGGGACCCCAAAGCTTTTTGCATACAGTACACGCTTTGATTCGCTGTTTTACCACCTGATGAACTCGCAGTATACAAAAACGCTTCCAAAGTTGCGTCAGCAGAGTTCTGACCCCAGCATGTAATAGCTGTTGATGGCAGTCGTCGATAATTAGGTTGAAGATATGAGAACTCGACGGCAAAAGAATCGGATGCTTTGTATTTTGCGGAGTATCCAAATTCTGAAGACGCGCTCCAAGCCGCAAAAGACCCTGGCAGTCCAAAGTCGGTGACAGCTTGGCTATTTTTGATTTTTCAAGAGTTCGTCCACTCTGCAATGAAAAAATCTCTTGAGCGAAACTAAGGTGTTGCACATACCTGATCCAAAAATTCTCTGCAACCTGAATTTCCTCGGCCGTCAGGTTAGATACCAGGAGAAATCTTCTTATGCAGGCGAAGTGAGATGCGAAAGACGAGACATGTCACTCTCAGTCATCGAATCCAAGAACTGTAGTTATGGTAGGACTTAAGGGGGCTCCTTTCCTTAGGACCTGTCAATCCGCCCTCAACTTTTAGAAGCGCGGTCTTTGAAACTTGTTCTTCTTGATTAATCTCCTTCCAGTCGCCCTTTTGTTCTTGCAACCAGGAAGGGCCATGGACCCAGAGTGAGCTCTTTTTCAAGCAACTCTACTAATGCCGCGAGTGAGCAGATCCGCCGCATTGTCTTCCCTTTGCAATGATTCCACTGTTTGATTTCAGTTAGTCGCCGTATTTCGTCTACTCTCGGTTTTCAACGTTGTTTACTGCCTTGGATCCAATTTAATGCTATTTTGGAATCCGTCCAAAAGTATTATTTCGTAGAAGACACCTTCAGATTATTCCTCCGATATGACCCGAGTCGAGCGGCCTTCAATTCCAATTTGGACAGCGTTTACTCGTTAGTGTCGTCTATTTCGAGTGGGGCTACAGGATTCTTTGCACAAAAAAGCGAAGTGCCAACATTTTCAAAGATAAAACACACCTTAGAAACGCTACCGTTCCGAAGGCCTTGTTGCTCGCATCAGCAAATAGGTGGAATTCAAGAGCTTCCTCATTCTTCGCACACGGCAGAACAGCTCTGGAAAATGTCACATCTTTGAGTTGTACAACTGCCTTTACGTAGTCATTCCAATGAGTCTGCAAGTCGTCTGAGAGCACTTCGTACACTGCAACTGCTTCCTCGACGTCTGAAAGAACATTTTTAGTTTCACAGTGGTGGGTCAAAATGCGAGCAATCGTCTGCAAAACGTTCCGCTTGGTTCCCTTGACCCCTGATAATATAAGCAGGCTCTCCACTGAGCTCAGTGATACACTTAACTCGTAACTGTTGACAAACCAAATAAGTCCAGAGTACCTTTTGGACAACTGGTACATCTGCATAGCTAACCGCTTTTCGCACAAGCTCGCTGTTTAAATTCCACTTGTGAAGACGCATCAATCTGATTACCACATCGTCCATGTTATTCCCTCTCGCACAATTGTTGCGACATGTGTCGCCCTTTGCATTTGACACGAAAACATCTCCCTTCTTTTCTAAGAGTATTTCTATTTTCCGTAATGTTCAACTTACTGTCGCAGTTTTTTACAGCGTGGTGTTTGGATTGTCAGAAGAGACATGATCGTGTCTCACTCACTGCAACGAGACTCGAAGCTGTTGTTGAATGATGGATATTCGGTTTACCTTTTGATTCCCTGTTTTCAACGTCACTCCTGTCCATAGACTCAATTTCCTGCTTCATTAATCGAACGATGCCTTGACGTGGCCGCCTACAGCAGCAGAAATTGATGACTCACTTTCATTTGACGCCTGGTACATTGAGTGGACTGCACTCTTAAATTGCTCCCAAAATGGCAACTAATTGGAGAAGTTTTAATCAAAAGTTTTCAACGGAAGTCTCTGCAATTTGCTCCATTGGAGCCACAATTAGATGGCCTGGCGCTCATGGAAATGTTACCTATCCTGTCCGGCACTGGATCGGGGTTCATTTTTTGTTGTTATCTACACAACCTTGTATTGAGGCGTGCAAGAACGTCCACGGCATGCTCTTGATACTTCGCTACCTTTTCCTGTGGGTCATCGGCTTTTGTTGTTCCTTTTCTTTTGATCTCATCGTTCACTAGGTTTAGGTTCTCGTGCGCAGTTTTTAACCTCTAAATGTACGACACGAGCTCTTCCTCAATATTATCAAAAGCCTTTAAA
Organism: Chalcosyrphus nemorum; assembly: GCA_949716465.1. Classification (NCBI taxonomy): domain Eukaryota; kingdom Metazoa; phylum Arthropoda; class Insecta; order Diptera; family Syrphidae; genus Chalcosyrphus; species Chalcosyrphus nemorum. Next base: position 40,262,525 of record OX454334.1, read on the forward strand.
ACAATTCAAAAAGTGATAGATTGGGATATCGATGATACAAGCGCTGAATTTTTTTGTCAGAAGAAATGTACAAGCATCCCGCTTAAAGAAAAAAAAATTGTGGTCACCTAAGCTATATCCCATACAGTATATCTCATTTGTGGAGAAATGGGGGGGAAATGGTTTTGAAATGTAGGAGATTTCATCAAACTCAAATTTTTCGCTTCCCTTGAATAGACCTTTTCGGCTGCTTGTCAAAATCGATGGTTAAACGTCAGTTTTGACTTCTGTAGGTATTCGTTTTCTTGTACTGCACTAATTTAAGCACGAAAAGAATTACTTTTGAATTAAAACTGGAAATACACATATATAATACAATGAATACGTTTTTTTTAAATTTGGTAACTGAAAAAAGTAAATGGCTATCTGAGAATTATTAATGGAAAATATGTGCATTTATATATCAGCTGTAACATTACGGTGATGCTTGTAGGATACCTGCCTATCCAAAGGATCCATAAAAGTATGCGGATGAAGAAACGAGAATAACAGCGGCAAATTCTTCCGAGGACAGCATGGCTGGCACATCTCATGAAGCCGCCCAGAAACTAACTAGATTTGTCTATGACTAATATAGACGGTCGTCTTCGGCCGATTTAACCGTTGGTTCCCACAAGAGCAAAAGTACCACGGATTTTGAATGTATTGTGACGTTTCCGTCAAAATTAAATCGGAGCTCACGCACAAATTTTCAATCCGCGGTACATTTCACGGACGCAGCCATTTTCCCGTACATTTTGTTATTAATTGAATGACAGTCTGCTGAAAATGTGGTGTGCAAAAGGAAAAAAATGGTCACCTCGATTGTTTTTATAGTCACGTCTTGTTCGCACGTTCGGTCACGTGTACTGACAGATAGGAAAATTCAAAATTTGTACCCAGTCAACTGGATCTTCCCCTTCCCCCTTAGCGCTGAAAATTGGTGGAGTTTAACTTCCATGTTTGTGAATAAATGTGAAGTAGCGTATGACCAAGCCTTAAGAGCCTGTTTAGATGCTGACTCAAAACTCGGCTATGTCGGTAGTTTGTGGGTAAGAAGAGTGAAGGGTAAAGAGAGGGGGAGAGTCATGAAGAAAATAGAAAAATCGAGGAGAGTCGCGTTCTATTACCGAAATGTTCCGTCCCTATTCCATTTTATCATTTCTAGTTCGGTCGTTGAGGAGGGTAGTTCGCGCATAAAATGAGTAATTGGACGAGAGAACACACAAAAAATACAGAAGTGTTTCAATTTACTCATTCCCTCCCCTAAACTTTATCAAAGTAGTGCAGGAGTGAGCACTATTGCATGTAGACACGACATTACTCTTTACTACGTAGTCGAGAATCATCATCAAAACAGGCTCTAACTATTCTTTTGTCCGGTTATCTTTTTTATTCCTTTTTTAACAACAACAAATTGTATGTACAAAAAGGCGCGACCATAGATTAAAACGGAACGGAAAAATCGAGGAAAGTCGCGTTCTACATCCAAAATGTTCCGTCCCTATTCCATTTTATCATTACTAGTTCGATCGTTGAGGAGGGTAGTTCGCGCATAAAATGAGTACTTGGATGAGAGAACACACAAAAAATACAGAAGTGTTTCAATTTACTCATTACCTCCCCTAAACTATATCAAAGTAGTGCAGGAGTGAGCACTATTGCATGTAGACATGACATTACTCCTTACTACGTAGTCAAGAGTCATCATCAAAACAGGCTCTAGCTGGCGTGTTTAAATCAAATTCGTAACGAGTTCAAGGTCCATTTTCGCAAATTCTATTTGTTTACATTTCCGGTTATAATTTAATTTCTCTCGCAAAGGAATTTGCTGCAAAAGCAAATAATTACAATTTTGTTCTATTTTAATCACTAATTTCAATTTAATTTATTATTTAAATCTGCTACACTAAACAAAATTGGTGAGCCGTAGCGGTTGTGTTTGGAAAGTGCGGTGTTAAAAAAATATTTTATGTATAATCACTTACTTTTATATAAGAAAGATCAGCTTCGATGTATACATATATCTGCCACGAAATTTCCGAAACCAACAAACAAATTTGAGTGGAGTTTTCACCTGTAGATTCAGAATTCTTCTGCGAAGTTTTTTCTATACCACATTTTTAATTTATTTCAACAAAAACCTTTTAAGAAAACAAAAGAAGTATTAAACTTGATTTTTTACGGTGGTTTATCTCAATTTTTCATAGCTCCTACCAAAAAAACTAAATTTAATATACATATCTATGAAGAACTTACGTTATCTTAAAGAAAAGTTATAACATAAAACATATATTATTTGCGTTGTATTGCAAATACAACACCGAAGCAACGTTCGTGTTTATACGTGCTCATTTTGTAGTCATGCATGTATCCATAATCCTTAACGTTTTTAAAAGGCAAAATCATTTTCTGTTAGTGATATCCCAGCCGGAATACCACTTATCCGATTTTTATTTTAATTTATAGATATGCTCACTCTCCTTAAACAATGCTATATTTCATTGCGTTGGATGGAACAAGGATTAAGGACTACCGATAATAGTGAATTTAAGTGGGGAAAAATTAAATTTTACATCACTTACACAGCTCTTACTCAATAATTGCTTATCGGATTTAAAATCAAAAAATAGGTGCAATTAGTAAATCCGCCTTAGATTGTTTAAGATACAAAACATCCTTCGATGTTGTCCTAAAGCTAAGCAATGATCAAAACAATTATTTAAATCATCGCCCACATTTTTCCTTCAGTGAAGACCCCCAACGCTCCAATGTAATCATGTTTTGAACTTTAGAGTTTGTGGTGATTTAATGCAAACATAAAACACGTTTTATGGTAGAAGGATTGAAATTCTCAATGAAAATTTCATGTCTAGATGCATTCACGTCGATAATTAACTTATTAGAGACCTAAAGCTGTTATAGTTATTATCTTATATGTTGTGTATTATTCGGTAATAATTTTGTGTTATTCGGTAATAATTTTGTGTTATTTATTATTTATTATTTATTATCTATCATTTGTTATTTATTATATATTACTTACTATTTATTACATATTATTTATTATTTATTATTTATTATTTATTACTTATTAGTTATTATTTATTATTTATTATTTATTATTTTTAAACTACTAATTCTTATTTATTATCTATACATCTGTGATATTTTCCTTTTTGAAAATGGAGGTTTTTTTCATAGTTTTCCTCCAAGATTGTATTTTCAGCAGTAAGGTTTTCTATTTAACCGTATCTCTGTGCAAGCTAGGGCAAATTATACCATTGTCAAAACACTGTTACACTATGCAAGATATATATCTATCTATCTAAAACACGTTTTATAATAAGGATCAGTATAATTAGGACTAGAATCAAAGATTAGGATTAGAAAAACTCTTCCACGTAGCGTATGTGTGGGAGAGAGACAAATATTGATGATTAGAGTGAAAAAGCTATGCATTATATCTCTCTCTTTAAAATGAATCAGGTACATTCATGTGTACATAGATTGGTTTCCCATTGTGTAAATGGAATTATTTAAGTTCCATTAGACTAAAGGCTGAACTATAATAGGTCTGTTCTAATAATATTAGGTAGAAGAGTGGTTTCATACAACCACTTCCAAAACAGTGCTGTTTTGTATTGTGCGACCATAATAGCTTGCGGCTTCGATTTATTATGTTTTCAGTCACTTTTGTTCACTTCCGAAAGTAGGAATCATCAATCCATTCGTTATTTCGTATGAAAAATTGACGATCAGTTGGGGAAAATTCGAAAACTGTTGTACATCAAATTTTTTTTTTTTTAAAGAGTTTTTAATCAGTTATTTTATTTGTGTAATAATTATTTGTTGTTTGATTATTTTACTTATGACATATGTATATTTACTTGCGAAAAAGTTTTATTTATCGTCTGGTTTAGCTTTTTTCCCCCATCAATTTGTTTATCGTTCGAAGTATATATTGATACAAGTGTATGTTTGCGTTGGAATTATATATGCTCGAAAAACCAAAAGAATTAAAGTAAACTTCAGTTCGATTATTTTAATAAAAAAGTTAAAAAGAGATCCGTCATGGTTAAAGGATGAATATCGACTGAAGGATAGATAATTAGATATGTATATTGTAATTTTAGGATAAAGAATTTTTACAAAGGTTTTATAAGGTTAAATATGTGCTGATTCAGTTGTTTGGAATATAATTACCTCTCTGCGTACACGATGTCAAAGGAACTAGCTATTATCTCTCAAATATCCAGGAAAAATTCACAAGGCTTTTCAAAACCAACACCTACTTGAGTAAAGGCAAGTCTACGATTGAAAAGTTGGGTTATTGACGATTCCGTCAGGATTTTAAATGTTATTTGGTGTTATTTAAAATATTTGTTTGAAAATTACAAAAATTACGGAAACAGTTTTGTCACAATATGTCTGAATATCATGATATTGAATAAAAAGAGTTTCGCTATACTCGAATTAGTGAGTTTTTTTATAATTTTTTTAACCAAAAATCTCAAACCTCAGACAATCGCCATTTTCTAATATGTATCCTTTTTTTTTTCTTTAAAATTCCTCTCCCATATGAAGATATCGTGAACAATAATTATTTAACCTGTCGAACACTTCTGCAGGTACTACTACTTCTCAACTAACATGCGACTATGGCGGGATTTCAGTGCTATTTGAAGACATTTTTGTTTGTAATTTATGAGAATCTTTTAACGTCTACAATTATTGTCAGCGAGTCGTCGTTAAATATTTAACTCATCCTAACAGCGATCGACAACACTTCGACTTATTGAACGGATCCTAAACTTCTTACCGTACAGCTAGCTGTCTCAATCCTCTTCCTTTATGAGGACAACCCTATCATTTAGCATTTGACAGGAGTTGGGGAAAGGTAGTGGCGTTCGCTGTTGGAACGAGGTTAGGAAACCGTAAGTTTTTTCTTAAAACACATGTTTTTCTATAAGTTATGAATTGTTCCGTAGAAAATAAAATCGCATTTATATCAATCGAGTTTTTAGATTTGGATCTTTATTTCCCTAACCCCAACTGTCGTCGTCTACACCACATCATTTTATTTTGGTTTCAACTGACTTTATCGTGCAATTTGATCGGATTTAATAATTTTTTTGATTCTTGTTGGAGAACTTTCGTCGTCACATCTGCACACCGTTATAACGGTAGTTTAGGAAAATCATACGACAACAGCAGAGTTGTTCTTGTTGGGGAGTTTGCCCGTCTTATTGCGCTTGTCTGCTGTGGTGGTTCTTCTGTGGATTAGATTTGGGTTTCTGCAAAGGTGAAGTCTCACATTTGCGCAGCCAGGCAATGTCGCCACGCGGGCGATGACAACATGGTAAGCTGTGAACGGTGCAAAAGATGGTGGCATTATTCTTGTACCAATTTTGAGCCCGACAAGTACGACACTGCCACACCCTGTTTCTGCTCAGTCGGTGATTGCAAGTCCCGTTCCAGAGCGCGTCTTAGAGAGCGACGATTTAGGCGCTTCCGAGGAAAAGGCCAGAGTCAAAAATACGATCAGTAAGAAGGATTTCCTTTTCTAAGGAGGAATTTATTGGAACAAAAAATTATTCATCCTCTGATGGGACCCATTTTACATAAAAAGGGGAGGTTGAAGTCACCAACGACAACCAACGGGCATCAATTGCATGCTGGTATTCTTGGGTGGGTTGAGAAGGGCGAATATAACAGCAGATACTGTAAATGCTCCGCTTGGATACAGATATTTTAGCACACACAAATTCAAAACAACTGCAGCTTGAGAGTTTGACTAGAGTTGCATCAACAACACCACGGCCTAAGGGGAGCTCGACATTATCCTGGCTGTTCGCGCGAAACAGGAGAAGAGAGAGTCGTAGAGAAGGGTTTTAGAATTAAGATGAACTATCGAGGTTTTGGTTCGGAGACCTCTGATGTTTCGATAATAAAAGGATAGAATATCTGGATTGAAATTAAGAGACGAAAGTAGTTAATAAAGTTGTTGCGAGAATTTTGAAGATACGAGAGACGTTTAGAGCCAATATGAGATGCATAGGTTGAAAGGTCTTTAGCCAGTGTCGAAGAGGAGATGTTTAAACTCTCGTGAAAACGAGTGTAGATGTTTCTCAAGGCTACAGGATCGGTTGGGAGGCCTTCTTTTTGAATAGATACTATAAAATTCGTCTTCATCTTACCGTCAATGCAAACGGAGTCCGGTTTAGCATATAAATATGCTAGATAAAAACGAACGTTTTCAAAAAGCCGATGGTCACACAGTCTTGACATAGTGTAGCGGCTATCAAGGTCATTGATCATTGAAGTGGGGTCCGCCAATCTAGATGTAAGTTTAACGGAGGGAGGTAGCATTGGGTCAAGAGTAGGGAAGCATGCAGTAGGAGGTTAGTTGGTCGAAAGCGGCGCAGAAGTGGATGTCGAGTTGTTGAGTGCCGATGTAGATGTGGGAAAGGCAAAAATCGTGCTAGGAGTGGATGCCGAAGAGGATGCAGAAGGATTTAGAGTGTGGGAGTGAATGAAATTCGGGTAACTGACAGAAGGGGGAGTGATTACAGAAGAAGAGCTGTGAGTTGTCGTAGGACAGGAATCGGGAGGGGGTTTGGAAGAAACGCGGTTGGTTGATGGTTTAATTTTGGTTTTGGGAAGGAGGGCGGTGTGATGAGGAGAGCTTAAATTGGAAGTGGTAAAACGTGAAGAGAAAGTGGGAAAAACACCCGATTTAAAGCTTCAGTTTGGATTCGGGTTGGGTATAAGGGTATGTTTGATTGAAGAGCTTATTGAAGATTTATAATTAGACTTAGAAGTACGCTTAGATTTAGGTTTTTAATAAGATTTAGCTAATAAGGCTTAACCTGCATCTCGTTGTCCCATTTGGCCATAGTCATTTTGCCTAGTCGAAAAACATCACCAGGGAGTGCAGGGAAGAGCTATTAGGGATTGAATGGAATACCAAGTTTGAACCAGCTCAGACTCGAATTGGGCGAAGTGATCTTCTCACAGCATTCAATCATTATAGAAAACTTCTGGTGAAAAAGTTCCTGGGTACGTGGTGGCAGGTGGTCCTCCTGTGCACCCGGAGGACACGGAGGGGGTGAGCATGGTGTATTAGTTGAGGAGTGATTCAATAGCGTCACCAACACACGTGACAGCACACATTACATGGGCCAGGGAGATGTTTTTGCATTCATCGCAAAAAAAAAAAACAGTGAAAAAATGCTACAATCCGTACGATACCCTATCCCTATCTTATTTGGTCGTGTGTATACACAAGATTTTCTATTTTGCCCTATAAACTAATATTTTTACTCGAAAATTAATTTTTGAAGTAAACGCCCCTAAAAAGTGGGCGTGGCCATATACAATGTATAGACGATTTGTAGATTAAGTGGATATCTACATATTTGCTCAAGTAAGTTTTTTCGAGTTTCATATGAAAATAGTGAAAAAAGCTAATTTTTGTGAAAAGTGGGCGTGTCAGCGGGCGGATTTAAAAAATGTTTACACTTGTAGTGCTTACTTTTCTAAAGACCTCGTATACAAAATTTCATCAACCTAGCTCAAAATTTAAGACCCAAAAACTGGTGACACACAGACGGACGGACATAGCTCAATCCACCCGGCTAGTGATACTGATCATTTATATATATATACTTTATTGGGTCTATCTGTAATATTTCTCTATGTTACGAAACTATGTATCAAACTTAATATACCCTTAGGATAGGGTATAAAAAAAGTTATTAGAAAAGTCTTTAAGGTCCCCGATAGCACGTTTGCTAAGTCCAACACATGTAGGATGAAAACATCTACCACACAAAGCCTTGACATTGTATTTGGGGAAGGTCAGAGTCACGAAACAAAAAGCAAAACAAAAACTGGTATAGATATGAGTCGCGAAAAAACACAAATAACGGACTGTGAACGAAAGAAAAAAAGGCGATGACCGGAAGACTACAAGTTGACAGAAATAACAAATTGCGATTTTCTGGTCGGGAGAAAAGAAAAACACATCCGAACTGTTGGAGGGTTAAATTACAATTGTAATAGGGACGAATAGAGGCGGCAGCCGTCGCTCAAGCCGCAGTGGTAGATAGATATCAAGAAATTGCGCTGCTTAAAAAAGTGCTGAAAGCGAAGCTATCCACCGCCTCGGCTAAACAACCAGCCTCTGAAACCATGCTGACAGCGGGCAACGGGCGAGTTATGAAGATCAAGTAAAATCATCAGTCACTGTGTGCGAAGAATGGTTCTCCGGGAAGGTCAACACCTCTGTGAGATGCAGCCTTCTCACCCCACCTCAACGATTTTAAGCTTCCAAAAGGTGGGTCACCCTCTTACTCAGGGAACCATTTACTCCTTAGTATGAAGGAGCTAATCTTAGACATACCGGCATTGTTGAGATCACTAAGATCGTTGAAGCAAGTGCGGGGCACGTGCATAGGAGGTGACTGATAGTCTCCTCCCCTTCTTTACCTTTACAACTTCTACAGAAGTCATTATAGGGGATGCCCAGTCTTTGGCCATGCCTTCCCACAGCACAGTGTCTGGTGAGGGTGTTTGCGATTCTGGAGAGGGTTCATCTCTTATGTTTCAGAGGTCCAATGGACCTGGTATCATTTAGCGTGGGCCAGAGCAGCCATACAGTGCTACAGTGGCCGAGCTGTTGCCACCGATGATTGGCTTCTCTCACCGCATCGGCATGGACAAGGTATTTAGAATAGGATGTTGGCGCCTAGATGTCGGTGACGCTTATACTGCTTAGACCTGAGGAGCCTCTTCGGGCCAGTTCGTCAGCTTCGCAATACCCTGGTATATTACAGTGACCCGGTACCCAGCAGAGGGTGAGGTTGTACTGTCCAACTATCTCGTTCAGAGATACGCGGCAGTCCTTCACTGCCTTGGATCTCGTTGTGCTGGATCCGAGGGATTGCCGCTTGGCTATCGATGTATATGACAATATCCGATGGCGGTGCATCAGAAGTATTCTGGCGTGTCCAGTGTGTTGTTGTTTCTATTGTTTCGAACTTCTCAGTCTTATTGCTAAGCAGGCAGCCAGTTGTTTTCTGACGATGTCAGTTGGAAGTAGGTGGAGCATGGTTTGGGGCGCTGCGGTGGGAGAGGTTCTCAATGCGCAAGTAATACTGAGACAAGCAATTTGTTGAGTTTTTTCCATTAGACTTAGGGCAGGCCACCAGACCAGTGCTCCATACATGAGTATTGGTTTTATTACCGATGTGTACAACCAATGCATGATGTTTGGCCTTTTTACAAGTACATAGGGCAGCTAGAGATTTGCTAGTGCGTTCGACTATGTTATCTCTTCAAAGGAGCTTGCGGTCAAGCTTCAGGCCCAAATATTTTGTCAGAACAGCTTTAGGATGGGTCGTTTTCGGTACGTCGTAGATTCATGCCAAAATTATGTGCGTCAGTCCAGCAGCCAAACCTGCAATGCATTTGATATTTCACGACGCCATTAAGAGTCATCTGGACTTGCACAAGTTGGTCAGTCATCAGACTTTGGTGTAAAGGCTCCCAGGGGAGACTTGGAGTCAAGAGGACTTCCGAGCGATGAACATCATGCGGCAGACTTTAAAGCGTGTCGATAAGGGTTACAAGATAGGTCTTCTGTGGACGAACAATACGGTGTGCTATCCCATGGAGTTGAGGTGATTGTCAGGCCTGGAACGATCTTTGAAGAAGAGGCCTCATCTGGGCTCAGACAATTTAGTGCCACTTCATGCCGGGCTCTTCAAGTTCCGAGAAAGGAGTAATAGCCTCGAATACCGATGTGAAGGAGATGTTTCACCGTATCAGGATTAAATATTAAGACCAACAGTGCCAACGTCAACGTGGAGACACGGCGATAGCTCCCGAGCCTACTGCTTTTATAATGCAAGTCATGATATTTGGCGCAAGATGTTCACCTACATGTGCTCAGTTCGTTAAGAACTACCTTGCTGATCTTTTCCGCATGGTTTCAGAGGCTAGTCGCTACGGTGGACGGACTTACCAAGCGCACATATGTGGACGATAACTTTATCAGTTCATACAGAATCTGAAGAGGATCGAGGGCTTAAGGATTTCTTCCCCGTGCCAGGTGGTTTAAAGGACCCAAATTTATGAAGCAGCCGATTGAGAAGTGACCAGTAACACCTGGAAAATCTACCATTGTTCCTTTGAGTGATAACGTTTCTTATTCCTCTTCTCTTCTTTTGCAAGAAGTAAAAAATGCGCCTCCACTCACACTCTCACACCGAATTTGATGATCTTTGGCGAAGGTGACAGCGAAACCACAGCTTCCGGAATTTTTTGTGAAGCCGATGCTTTCAACAGACTTCATAGTCGACGTTCGCAACATCTAATGACGGAACTTGTAATGCGGTGGTACCACCATTATTTTCCAAAAATTACACGTCGCTCTAAGTGGGATGATCAACACACGTGACCAGTTGAAGTCGGCCAGATAGTCGTTTTAGTAGAACCCAATGAGATTCGGTACTCTTGGCAGTTAGGACGTATAGTTAAGGTATACCCACGGGCAAGATGGGGTAGTAAGGTGCGCAGATGTGCAGATAAGTGGTGGTGGCATCAAGCAAAGACGAGCAGTTGGTCGCCTCGGTATTTTAGTTTTGTAGTCTTCTAAAAGTGTTTCAGACGGGCCCCAAATCGTTAAATATTTAATGTGAAGTCATCCGAACAACACTTCCACGTATTGAACGCATCCTAAACTTCTTAACGTACAGCTATCTGACTCTTTTCTCTTCCTTTATGAGGACAATTTTATCATTTAGCATTTGACAGGAGTTGGAGAAAGATTATTTTTCTATAACTTATGAATTGTTCCGTAGAAAATAAAATCGCATTTATATCCATCGAGTTTTGGATTTGAGTCTTTATTTCCCTAACTCCAACTGTCGTCATCTACACCACATTATAATTATTAATTCCCTCTTTTTCTTCTTTTAGTGTTCTAGAACGGAGCTTTCGGACTACTTCAAGAAATTATGCTAGGTGGACCGTGCATTTTACTGAAAAAAATTGCGGCCTCGGATCTATACCTTCTAAGCTACCAGGATGAGTATCTTCCGATAAATGTTACATATTTAAAGGTGATTAATTATTTTTTGCATTCAAAAAACACAAGGACGAAGGCCCCCTTTACATTGCAATAAAGGTCTAGAGGAAGAAAAAATGTGTGGCGGTGGTGGGGTGCAGTATATGGCTGGTTGTTCGTCGGAGAAGGTTTGCCTAGTGATGTCTAAGGTATGTATTTTTATATAGACTTTGTTTAAGCATAATAAAGAGAGTACAACTATGAATACTAGCAATATTATACTGCCATGTAGTCAAATGCTATGTACCTTTTATATTCCCTGTGGTTATATGTATACATATATTAATACTAATATACTAATGTCCCTTTTTGTAATTTGAACTGGTTTTATAAATAAGATATGACTTTGTTATTTAATTTTTCCTTACATGTGATACTAGTGTTCCTTTTTATAAAATAATTTTTTGTTACTTTTTGCAGACTTCTTCTTGATGTTATGAAGTGTTATTTTGTTTTTATTCTTTTGCTTTGATAAATTTATGTATCTATTAATTAGTTATACTGTCATAACTTTCTTAATAAGAAAATAATACTTAAAAAATAATACTTGCTTACAAAGCTAGTAGGAATTCTAAAAAAAACAATAAGAGATTTGTTTAAGTTATTAAAAAAAAGTCTTTTATTTATTTTTTTTTTTTAATTAAATATTCATTTTCAATGGACAGATATTGACAAAACTACAGCAAACTTTCACTATGGAATCAAACTACATCTGCTCATCAATTTTTTCCGACACCGCAGATATCGGTTGTCGATTTGTAAATATAAGATACTTTTTCGAAGAGCACCAATCACACGTTCAACATGGATACGCACCCTTGCCAGTTTCTGTGTCCTCTCAATGCCTTCTACAGGCATTTGGTCTTGTCTAGTTGTAAAAGCCGGTATTAACAGCTTGGCTCCTTTCTCTGATCGAATTATGTCACCAGGCTTGATGTAATCCAAAAAACCCTCATTTTTCAACCACTGCCTTATCTCTGCATCTGCCACCATACCCCCCGAGACAAAAGTTATTGCTCCAGCTGGTGAAATCGCGATTAGGTATTTGAGCGTGTTGTGGTGCTTATACGACGAAAACACTTCTGAGCGTGCCAGAGCAGGACCTATTGATATAAACAAAATAGACGTTCTAAGATATGTTACAGAAAAGATAACTTAAAATAATACCTGGATTCTCAGTGAATATTTTGAAACAGTCGAGTGAGCGATTTGAGCGGCTTGGTTTTATAATAAAAATAAAATAAATAAATATTAGGCCGTAAGCAGCTCATAGAGGCCCAAGGCCTAGCTTCTCACAACTGTACATGTTGTGCGTGGTATGCATTTCTACACATACAGGAGGGAACTACAGTTTTAAGCCATATCCGAAAGGCAGAGCGGTTTTGAAAAGCCTTTTCGTGACATTTATACTCTTGAATGTTTGTCAGACACTCGGAAGGGGTGGGGTCGTGAAAAAACGTTTGATGGATTTTTTTTTGGATTCGAACTTGGAACCCATTGTGTAGTAGTCCAACGCACTTACCCCTGAGCCACGGCTTGGTTTTGTACCTCATATTTTTATTAGGCACCCAATCGGGATTTAATTTGTCCTTCCGATGTGCAAGGCATCCTTCAAGAGCTTAAATACTATATTAGATTAATATGGTAAACATTGTTCAAAACAAATCCGAGACAAAGTGTCCAGAGCAAATTGTGCTTATAAGATGACTCATTTATATCCTTCCTATTTATTGCATTTTCCATGGTATTTGCCTAGCATTGGTGAACTCTGCAAGTTCCTTGGACCTTCGGTTTCTCGGAAATTTAAAGAATCGCACAACCTGATCTTGAAATCCTGAAATTTTTTATTCGAGGTCCTTGGAAAAGTAAGCAATACAAGTGTAAATTTTTTTAAATTCCGCTCACTAACACGCCCACTTTGCGAAAAAATTACTTTTCTTAGTACTTTTTTATGAAACTCGAAAAAAACTTACTTAAGCAAATATGTAGATATTCAGCCTTATTTTGACATTCGGATTCATTCGAAAGTGAGTCGAATTCGCATAGATTGTATTTTGACTTTCGAATGAATAGAAAGAATAGAAAGTTCATCCAAACTTTCGAAAGTTCATGGGTTATGCGTATTTTGAGATTCTATTCATTCGAAACAAATGTCATTTTTCATTCGCACACATTTTCCTGGCGCATAGATTCACAAACACGTAAATATAGTAAGATATTTTGTATATTCTGTAGAAAATTGAATGAAGTAATTTTAATTCACATTTGAATATCCTGTCGGTATAGGTCACGTTCCAATTAGAAAAACTGGTGGCCGGCAATTCGTATAAATAAAATAGTCCCACTCAAGCTCTATGTAAACAAAAATCCAAAGGAAAGACGAGTGAATGCACAAAATAATGTTTCAACTTTATTTTTTTTACTCTTATTTTAATGTTTTTATGATTTTCTATTGATTTGCACAGTCCACAAAAGAAAGCAGCATTTTATTTTATCTAAAAACAACTCTAATTATTAAAAAGAAATCACCAAGCAAACGTTTACTTTACTTCTGACAGCACTCAAAATAAAGGTAGAGTGACCAGACTCGTGCCGACTATATGGTGGGAGAGACTTGTAATTAAATATGCATGGATGTTATTTTATTTTGCTTTGTTTTCGTGCTCGATATTATTAAAGGTATACAAAACATGTCTCATGAAATGTATTACTTAAATTTCGTCTTTAAACCCGTCAAAGTGTAACTAATAAAAATATTTCAATAAGAAAGAGAAGAGTTCTAACCCAAAAAAAGCAAGGTATGGTCAACCTGTATTGAAAGAAATGTCAAACAGCTGACTTTGAGGGTTAAATTTATTTCAGTTCATTTTGCGTTATCATTTGAAAATGAACCTTTTTCATTCGAATCTCAAAATACACAAAAATCTTTCGAATGAATAGAGACATTCGAAAGAATTGACTATTCATTCGAATCTCAAAATAAGCATGATTCACTTACTCTACAAATCACGCTCCAGCCGGAGTGTAGCATTTCCATATGTATGTTTATTGTTATAAGCATGTTATATTATTATTTTCACTTTTATATTACTTAGACTTATTTATCATTAAAATGGCTAATTTTTCAGCCTCTGGGGCTCATTAACAGCTAAATCTGTGGTAGCACTGGACAATATTATCAGTGAGAACATGAAAAAGAAAAAAAAACACGCCAGTTCGTCAGGGCTAAACATCAGAGCAGAGCTCGCGCTCATCGAGTGTATTAAAGACCATGTTTACACACCTTTGACGGAATAGTTTTTTTTTTACGTCTACTGGCAAGGGAGGAAGGGAGGAAGTGAGGAGGTGACCTGTTACGCCACGCCAATTTTTAAAATTTTCTGAAATGTGGTGGACTTTTTCTGATGAGAGGAAATTTCAACCGGTGTTATTCGACCAGGGTTGCCTATTATTATAGTGGTAATATTAGTCATTCGAAGGTAGTTTATTTAAATAAAAAGTATCATTTCTTTTTTACAAATATTTCTATAAAATCATTGATCTTAAATATAATTGGTATCTATTTAAATTACGTCGACAGAATAATAAACATTGGGAGCATATTATCAATAAACTCTTAGCAAAATGACCATTCCAACTTTGACCATTGCATTTATTCGACCTAGCATTTTCGACGTTTTCGCTTTGGATATTCATGTAAGTAAATTTTGTTTTTTATGCAATTTATGTTTTAAAAAAGACAACTGTCTTTCAGCAACATGTTCGAGGAGCAACTAATTGAGGCAGTAAAATCAAAACCTTGCCTGTACGACAAGTCTCTGAAGTCGTACAGGAATAAATTAATGAAGGAAAAAGCTTGGTTGGATGTGGCGGCTGTTGTTGCCGATGATGGTATTATATTTAATAAATAGTTTTGAAATAGATATGTATGCATTAGCTAATGCTTTGTTTTTTATTCTAGTGGAGCAGTGCCAGAGCCGATGGAGGTCTCTTAGGGATCGCTTTCTTAAAGAGGTCCATAAAAAACCTAGATCTGGAAGCGCAGCGCTAGAGGAAAACGTATGGAAATTTTACCCCGCTTTGGAATTTTTAAAGGTGCACGTAGCCCCACGAAGGTAATATCATAAATTTCTTATTTTGTATAATTATGTCGTTACCGAGTGGTTTATTAAAAAAAATAATCTTTATTTGGACCACTCTTGACAACTCTACTACTAAAACAGATCTGATCTACTTGAACTACTCTGTGCGTATCTTTTATAAGTTAAATTCTGATGTCGTTGCATCAGGCCATAAATCTGTGGGAAAGGAATGCATCGAACGCCCACGTTCCATGTCACCGTTGTAAGATGTTGTGGAAGGTCATCTATCCCTATTGTTCTGAGTGATGGGGTAGGTATATTTGTATTACTACCTGATGTTCTTGTTTCAGGATTCTGTTCGTGCAAAGAGATTTCCTCTTTAAATTGGTACGTGGAATCAATCTTTTCCTCAAAAACGTGTATGCGAAGATTACTAATATTAGCGTTAGGAGTAATATCACCGCTATGGATTTTCTTCCACTAAAATCTTCCAATTCTCTGATGTACAGGGTGTTATTGATTTCTATCTCCTTGAACATTTCCAGAGAGAGCAGTTCTTCGATCTGCGGTTTCGCTGCTGATGGTTGTAGTATTGCTGGAAGTGGTTTATGTTGGAAGACCTCTGTTTCCTTAAAGGTGAATTGCTGGGCTCTGATGGTTGCATTGTGGAACTGAATAACATATGCTCCATTTAAAAGGACTTCATTTCCATCGATTATGATCTTATCGTCGAATTGGTTTAATAGAATGATTCCAGGTTGCTAGTTGGGAATATGTTGGTTGTTTACTTCGATGCACATGTGGGGTTTACTTGACAATAAATTGTTAATACACTTATCATTACTTATGTCTTATATACTATTTTGTTAACATATTGACAAAGAATTGAAAGTTTTGCATTCTTCATTTATAGCATACATATTTTCTTTACGTTTCAATATTTCCTGAAAGTCTAATTTAACAATAGTTTTCCATTTCTTAACGGATTTGATTAACATTTTGTCACAATTTTCATCCTTAGTAGTGGGCATAGACAAACCTGTTTGTCTATGGTATTGGGTAAGCTTAAAATATATAGAAGTAATTTATTGTTAGAAGCTATTTTAACTTCCGGAAATTCTACAGGCATATTTTCTTTTTCTAAAATTTCTTTTATTAAACTTATTTCTAAATTTGATAAGATGTAGGTATTAACTATACCAGCCCATTGTAAGGCATATTCTAAATTCATTATTTCATCTTTCAATATTTCATGTTTTAATCTTAAATCTAACATAAATTCAATTTTAACGATTTCATTAGAAGTTGCAATATTTGATTTGTTGCATTATTAATATTATTTATTTTTGTAGTTACCAAGTTATTTATAATTATTTGCTGGTTATTATTATTTAGGACATTATTAATTTTATTTTTAACTATCATAAAGTCGTGCTTATCGTGGGTTCCCGCAATCCATTTCCAGGCAGCGCCCAGGAAATCTAGAGATCTTTTAATATTGCTTTTGGGAACAAGACGGTCAAAGTGCAGTTGTATTCTTTTTACATCGTTGGATAGGAGCGGAAGAATGTTTGAGGTACCCTTTATCTGCTGTATCATCTGGTCTAAGCTTTTAAGTGATTGCTGGTACGCTTGGATGTCGATAACGTGAACGAGCTTAAACGTACCGGTTTGTACCTTTGCACTTAATGTATTGATTGCGATGAGTTGAGAGTTTGAATAATCAAGCATCTTAACGTCGCAAATGATGGGTGTGACCCAGTATCTAGAATGAAATTTAGTCTCGTATTAAAGACTTGTGGGCTACTTTACCGGTTTTAGTTAAAATCGTTGTTGGTCTATTTTCGGAGACAATTTCCTTTTTGATCCTATGCGTCTATTTTGCTTGACATACACAGTTTGTCCAGGAGAATATTCTTTAATTGGCTGTCTTGCTTTATTGTGATTTTCCATGGAAAAAAACAATAAAATGATATTAGATAGAATATCTTTACTAGAGAGAAAGAACAGCAATAAAAGAGCTGTACCAAAAAGACAAACATGATGAACAAAATTCTAGAATGGAATGCTAATGGTTTTGAGAATCGAAAAGATGAGATACAAGTGACTCTCGATATAAACCAAATAGACCTTTAACTGAAGGGATATAAATTATATCACTCCCCACATCCACATAACTGTGCAAAAGGCGGGGCTGCATAAAAACAAGCAGTGGCCAACTATCCGTTGCATCAGTATATTGCTCTTCTAGCTATAGAATAAAGACGAGTGATTTTAAAAATCTTTTCCGCAAATTTCACAATAGATTAATCGTGGGAGGGGATTTTAATGCCAAGAATAAATATTGGGGATCTAGACTAACAAACACTAGAGGCAGAGAACTTTTTAAATGTATTAAAGAAGATGGCGCGAAATACCACTCGACGGGAAAACCTACCTATTGGCCAACAGATAGGAATAAAACCCCAGATCTTGTCGACTTCTTTATATCTGAAAATATATCCTCAACTAAAATAAATGTGGAAGAAGGCCCGGATCTTCAATCAGATCACTCCTCAGTCCTTCTTACACTTGGCGATAAAATAATGATAAAAACTAGTTAATAGACTGACTGATGGGAACTACTTTCGACCGATGTTGGAAGAAAGTATCCAACTATCATCAGCTATACAAACAGTAGAACAACTAGAAAAAGCAGTGCAAATACTAACACTGAACATACAAAATGCTGCATGGGCAGTAACTCCTTAAACAACAAAAAAGACTAAGCAAAACTCTTACCCTCGCGAAATTCGAGAAATCATTACACGCAAGAGGAAAGCTAGAAAGCGTTGGCAACAAACAAGGGCGCCAAGTGACAAAACCACACTAAACAACTTAAATAATAAGCTCAGAAATTCTATAAAAGAATTCAAGAATGAGTCCTTAAAAACTTACCTTAGCAGTCGTACAAATGATACTAGTACCGACTACTCGCTCTGGAAGGCAACAAAGAAAATTGCCCATATTACTTCAGTAAAAACCAAAGAAGGTAACTGGGCAAAAAGCAGCCAAGAGAAAGCAAACACTTTTGCTGAGTATCTTGAGAACGTCTTCAAACACTTTTAAGATAAAAGTTACCAAGGAATCGAAGAAAGGTGCGAAGAAGATCGACCAATTCGATCGATAACAGCTAAAGAACTTGCCAAAGATATTAAAGAAAATATAAATATAAAAAAGGCCCCAGGGTTTGATTTGATTACAAGCATGTGGAAGGTCGCGGAAGTAATAATGATCCCAAAACCAGGCAAACCACCAAGCGAAGTAACCTCATATCGCACAATATCGATACTACCAATATTGTCAAAGCTATTTGAAAAAATGTTGGTAAAACGCCTGCAAAAAATAATCGATGAAAAATCGCTAGTCCCAAATCACCAATTTGGATTAAGAAATAAGCCACGGCGTAGTGGTAGTGTATTCGGTCATTGAATGAGAGGTTTGGTGATCAATTCCCGACCAAGTCCATTCAATTCTCACAGTATTAAAAATTAAATAATTCGCTCAGAAAGCACTTCGTGTATTTCAACATGAAAGCGAAAAAAAAAATACTGTGAATTCAAACGAATGCAAAAATCACACACAACTCTCTCCCCAATCGAATTGGATACCACCCATGGAGAATAAACATTGAAACCTAATATCACCTGAGTTTCAATTACCACTACACCAACTCTTTCCTATCCCTTCTTCTCTCTTCCAAAATTAACTAACGCCCGTGCCCTGTTAAACAGTAAAAGGGTATTCATATCCCCTTTGGCATGTGCAGATTATAAAAAAAAAAAAAACAAGCACTCTACAATGAACCAAGTGCATAGAATCACAGATAAGATCGAAAAAGCATTTGAAGAGAATAATGTGTGCTCTACAATATTTCTTGATATAGCACAAGCTTTCGATAAAGTCTGGCACAAAGGAATGATACACAAATTACAAAAACAACTGCCGATGCAGTATTCGACAATTCGGGAGTCTTATATATCAGATCGATTTTTCAGAATTAAACAAGATACAGAATACTCAACATTAAGAGAGATAAAAGCTGGTGTACCGCAAGGCAGTGTTTTAGGGCCAGTGCTATACCTTTTATTCACTAGCGATCTGCCTGAAAGCGGAGAAACCACTATAGCAATAAACCGTATCTCAGAATGGACTAAAAAGTGACAGATTAGATTAAATGACCTTAAGTCAGTCCATATTAATTTTACGTATAAAAACGTACCACATATTCCAGTCTACATTAACAACAATGTAGTGGAATATTCAACCACAGCCAAATATCTAGGCATGACTCTAGATGCTAAACTGTGTTGGAAAGCGCATGTAAAGAAAAAAAAAGATGAGTTGAACATGCGATACAGTAAAATGTATTGGCTTATTGGGAGATATTCTTCCCTGTCCAACTACAATAAGTTATTGCTATACAAGCAAATTCTAAAACCGGTATGGACCTATGGTCTCCAGTTATGGGCATGCACATGCCAAACAAATTTACAAAAAAATTAGGTCTTCCAAAATAAAGTACTAAGGAACATAGTACATACATACGTAACGCTCATCTTCATAGAGATCTAAATATCGAAATGCTTGAAGACGAAATTAAAAAAGTTGCTCAAATGCACAGACGTAGGCTTCTCAACTACGTTAGCTTAGAAATAACCGATTTATTAAATACAGACCATGTAATCAAGAGATTAAGGCGGATAAAACCGCTTGATCTATAAAAATTAGCTAAGAATAGAAATTAGGTTATAGTTTCTACCAAAAAAGTTCAGAAATCCGACAACCGGCGGATGGGTTATATTCATGAACAGCTCGATCTAAAAGTTCCGTGGAGGAGCGATGGAGGCTTTCCGTTTTCAAACATCTCATTATTTCAATGAATGTTGAATGGAAACGCTCAACTTGTCCGTTAACATTACTGCAATATGGTGGTGTAGTGAATATTTTGATATTCAGTTCTTCCTCTATCATGAAACTTAGCGCGATGGATTGAATGTTTTTTCGTTGTCTATAACTATTGTTTCTGGTAATCCAAAAGAGAAAAGAATCTCTCTTAGTGGCTGTCGTACGTCTTCTACCGCTTTGGACCTGAGGACTCAGGCCTGTGCATATTTTGAAAACTTATCTGTGGACGTAAGGACGAGTTTATTTTCAGTAGAGAATATATCGATGTGCACAATATGACCCGGATATTTCGGAATCAGCGTTGCTTGTAATTCTGGCTTGTTGGGATGCCTATTGTATTTATTTGACTCTTGAACACGTTTATCGGTACCTCTATACTTGGTATAAGTTTATGGGATGAACTATCGTAACTATGCTGGGTTATAGATAATGCATTAATATCAGAAGATTGCGGAGTTCTTGACAAGGTGTCAGCGACTACATTTGTCCTGCCAGGCTTATATCTGAGCTCGTGGTTGTATTCCTCGAGTAGTGCCTTCCACCTCTTCATCTTGCTGTTATTGTTTTTATTGCTCAAAGCAAATGTTAATGGCTGGTGGTCAGTGAAAATGACCTTATCATGACCGTAAAGGTAGTTTCTAAGTGAGCCTAGTGCCCAAAAAATAGCTATGCTGTTAGCAGCATAGTTCTCCTCCTTTTTGGAGAGCGTTCTGCTAATGAAGGTTAGTGGTCTGTTATCTTGCTCAAGAACAACACCGATAGCAACGTTCGAGTCATCGGTTGTGAGGTCAAAAGGTTTTTTATAATCGGGGTATGCTAGTATTGCGTCTTTCGAAATTAGTGAATTCTTTATTTTGTCGAATGAATTTTGAGCTTCTTGATTAAGATGTATTGCTACTCTAGCGGATTGGTTTTTGGACACGCGTCCTTTCTCCTCTCTTAAGAGGATTGTCAGCAGTTTAGCGAGTTGCGCGTATCCCTTAATAAAACGTCGGTAATGCCCGGACAATTCGAGGAAGGATCTTAGTTCCTCCAGAGTTTTGGGAATGGGGAAATCTAAAATAGCCTTGACTTTTTCCATATTTGTTTTAATACTTTCAGATGATATCAGAAAACCAAGAAATTCTACTTGTGACTCGAAAAATTTGCATTTATCTAATTGTACTTTCATATTTGCTCTAACAAGTGTACTAAAAATTTGCTCAATGTGCTTAGCGTGTTGTACTTCATCTTCACTGAAATTGATAATGTCATCAATGTAAACATAGCACGACTTTCCAATGTATTCTCGCAATATGTCGTCAAGAGTTCGTTGAAAAATCGACGGAGCGTTTTTTAAGCCGAAAGGGAGTCTCGTAAACTCGTATTTCCCATTATTTATTGAAAAAGCTGTCTTCTCAATGTCAAATTCCTTTATAAGAATTTGATGGAAGCCACTTTTTAAATCAAGCATAGTGAAGAATTTATTTTTCCCCAACTGTGCAGTTACCTCGTTAATATCAGGTATGGGGTATTTATCAGCAATTGTTATGGTGTTAAGCTTACGATAATCGATTACCATTCTGTACTGCTTTGTACCAGTGGAGTCAGGTTTTTTTGGAACGATCCAAGCTGGTGAGTTGTATAGTGACCGTGAAGGTCGTATTATGCCGTCATCAAGAAGTTTTTCTACTTGTTTTTCCACTACGGATTTTAAAGACATTGGGAAAGGATAGTAACGTGTGTAGACTGGGTCATCATTAGAAGTTCTTATTTCGGCTACGACTGCGCTGTAGTATACGTTAGCGTTTCTTCAGGCTCAGAAAATAAGCTTGGATGTTTGTTTAAGACTGAATTTAGCAAATATTTTTGCCGAATTGTTAGATTATCGGTATTAACAGCTATTGAGTTGGCTGATTGAGATTTGAGTTGTTTAATTTTTATGTTTACCCTATTGAGAATTGTCATGTAACTGCCTTGATTATGAATAACTGCGGATAGGGACTTCAGGCTGTCGTTGCCTAGTATCCCATGGAAAGTTTTAAGAGTGGGTAAAATATAGAATTTTATATTTACGTCGTTGAGGCCGAAAAGGTTAAGGAAAGTGTGGTGGCTGACTTTAACGTCGCCGGCTATAGATTTAGCATAGAATGAAGTTTGAATTTAGCATAGATGGGGTTTATTCACTATCTCTGGTTTTATATAATTTTTACTGGAGCCAGTATCGATTAAAAACTTGTAAATATCTCCAGTCCTCGCCTTACATTCAAAATATGGCAATGAGGACTGGGTTAATCTAATAAGTGTATATCGCTATATTCAAGCGATTGGTCAACTGGGTTTTCAATACCCATATTTTTATTTTATTTCCCATATTTTCGGTTGAGAATTCGCCTGGGATATTGTCACTCTGCTCTATGTTGGCATTTTGAGCCATCTCCTTTTAAGCTTGAAAATACGCGTCTTCTTCGCATTTGTAGTTCTCTTTAGGTTGGGATATTGACGGATTTTCGAATGATTCTATGCCAGGACTTATATGAAAGTTGTGTTGGTTTGGTTTATATACTGCTGACTGTTGTTGAAAGGAAGGCTTTGATGGTTGTTGCCCTGTGCTAAAATAAGCTCTGTGGTTTTGATTACTTATAGCTCTATACTGGTTACTGCGTCCTTGTGTTAAAGGTTGGTTTTTTATGGTTGTTTGACCTGGGAAAGGTCCTTCGGCTTGAAACAGGTTTTGACGAAAATTATTAACGTGATTTTGCGTAAACGGATTATTGGGAGGTTGAAAGTTAAACTCATGGGGTTGGCGTATTGGTGGATTATAAGTAGCATATGAGTTGTATGTTGGATGACGATTTTGAACCTTGTGGACATTTTGGATGGTAACACACTTTGAGAAAACGAGTTTTGTTGACGTGGAGGTTGTTGACCGAAGTCCTTCCTAATCCCTCCTTGGTTGTTCTGAACGAAATGAGGCCTGAAATGCTGGTTTTCGTATTTAAGGCACAGATGTAGTGCCTGTGGCAAGTCCGCGGGCTCTTTCATTCCCAAGAGGTCGGACAGATTGCCTTTAAGTCCCCTAATGAATATCTCTAGGGCTTTGTCTCTGTATGTTTTAGTTGTAGTTGACTCTGGACAAATGTCCATACAAGATACCTTATTTATTATCAGAGTTAGTTGAGAATTTACTGCCTGATAAAATTGTTGAATACTCTGATTTCCTTGAACCAAGTTTGCCATTTGATATTCTAGGGTTGTAACATCACGCTTATAGTAAGACAAT
Organism: Chalcosyrphus nemorum; assembly: GCA_949716465.1. NCBI lineage: Eukaryota > Metazoa > Arthropoda > Insecta > Diptera > Syrphidae > Chalcosyrphus > Chalcosyrphus nemorum. Next base: position 40,285,968 of record OX454334.1, read on the forward strand.
GTGTGATGCTTTCCCAATTGAAGGGAGTGTTATAGGATTCTAGGGCTGCATCTGCTTGCCCAACGAATTTATTGCGAATGACATTAATAATTCCGTAATACTTCGACGTTCCTTTAAAACTTTCATACATTTTTAATACAAGTTTGACACTCTTCTTCCAGGAAGAGAACTCACTAGCCTCCCCGGAGAAGTTGCGTAGACATCTTACGATATCAGGAATTTTTTCCAACCCATCCAAGTCATTTTGGTATTGAGGAAATATTGTCTGGTCTATGCCAGAGAAATGTTGTGCATTTGGATTTAGAATGCTTTCTACTAGGTTTTTACCTTTCTGCTCTAGAACGCGATTAACTATTGACGTCACTAAGACGTCCAATGCAGGTGTGGACCCTATCTCTTGAGGCTCAGCTTGAGATGTGCTGGAATGGAAAGATCCATTTTGGTCAATGCCTGCAGTTGATGTCAGAAAAGGAACATTAGTTGGCATTTGGTGACTGGTTAAAAACTGTGCAGGAGGATTAGCGTTAGGTAGCTGGTTTTGGGAAGTAGAAGGGGGTGAGACTGAAGTGGTTTGCCCTTGATTCGGAGGAGTTACGTCTTCACCCGCACCCGATCTTGTGTTGACCATACCGAAGACCATATTAAGCAGGTGGGCAAATTAAATTTAGATTTAGAATCGATGAGCGAATCAACTGTGTAAGTTGATGCAAAAAAAAAAAAAACACAATTAAAAGGAAGGAGAGAACGAAAAGCAAAGATGGATTTAAAAATGAAATGATAATGCACAAACTCGCTATTTACTTATTAAATTCTAATTATTGATTATTTCGATTTTCTAAAACTCATTTTTTTATTTCTTTTATTAGCTTAAAATTTTTTTGTTTCTTTTATTAGCTTCTTAAAAAAAAATCACAATTCGCTTGTTTCACTTATACATATATATCTAATTAAATCTCTTAATAGACTTTCAATTTTACTTTCGATTTTAATTTTAATTTTACTTAAATATAACTTATAATATTAAATAAAACTGCAGATTCCCCATTTGTTTCCGGAAAATCAGCTCCAATCGGGTGGTGCGGCTAGCTTTAATCAGCTTCCGTTTCGTCCTCCTACACTTTGATGTAGGGCTACTTCGGGGCCCTTTAGACACAATAGTCTTTTCACCACTACGCGATTGCGACCACAGGGATTTTACAAACACGTTTCACTAGCGAGCACGTCAGTCCTCGGAAAAAGTATTTTATTAAAACGTTTACTTTACGATCACGGTTTAAGTAATTTTTACTAAGACTTTTAACGACTTTAACCCTGTGGTCCCTGCTCGGGCGCCAGTTATTTTATTCTATATTTATTTTAATAAAAAAAATATTTTTTATTTATTAGGAGAAGCCTCTTTATTCAACCGAATCCAAACTTAAACTAACTTAAAACCAAATGACAAAAAGTATTCCTATCTCCCCGTGCATTCATCGTCCGCATACTCGCTTGCTGTTCTCACCGTTGATGTTACCACAGGTGTTATCATCTTTCAGTGCCCGCTACGTGATGGAATGCGCTTTTCTTATTTCCACAAGTAGTGTCTGCGAAAATGATACGGCTCGTGGGAATGATCATAAATCACCCTGGGAGCAGAATTTTGCGGTGTTAACTTGCATGCTCGTGTGTCGAGTCATGTGAACTCCACATTGGTATATGATGAGAGCTGGTGGGAGAGGGACTCTTTTGTTAGGAAGTGCTGTTGCCAATAGCAAACAGTGATTAATTAGGGAAGTGGGGGAGACGAGCGCTTTCAATTTCGCCCTCTTTGATGACGACCTGACTGCAACATCAACATTAGAAATCAGCAAGTCGTCCGCTGATACACCGTCAACATAAGCAAGTGCGCTAAAGCGTAGAGCAATAGAGTAGACAACGGACAGCCTTGATGTGCTGCTAGGAACGGTTGTCGATCTTTTATCCAAAAAAGCAGAGGGTAGCAGTAGGAATGAGGACTTCTACAAAGTCATGGATGGCTACCTCATACGCATTGAAATTTGCGATGCTAAAAATTGTGGTAGATGAAATTGGAAAATGAAAAAAAGCAAAATGTAAATAAATGTTTTAATTTTTAAAGGAATTGATTATTTTACAGTTAGCTATATAAAAGGTAATCTTTTTACTGGTCACGCAACTTGAATGCGTTTTTGGAAAAAATGTTCTTCAATTTTCTTAATGGAAGATTCGGTTCTTTGCGCCACAGGCCGTGAATGGTTTCCTCGCATTGGTAGCGGTGTACATAATCTGGAGGTTCATCTTTACAAAATTGTGAAGTAGAACCGCTGCCTTAACAATTTTCTCCGCTGTTTCTGGAGCCATATTTAGCGGACGTAGCAAAATTCTCCAACGGGACACTAAAATACCGAATGCATTTTTATTAACACGCCTGGCCCGTGAGAGGCGCGTGTTGAAATTCTCCCGGTCCAAGGGTAGCCGTTCCCCTAAACAAATTCATAGGCATAATAAGAAAGGATTACAGATCAAACCTTATCCTATACCTGGATATGGTCGCATCAAAAATGTTTTTAAGGGAAATGCAGCATCACCAACAAAATAGTGCGGAAAATTTACATTTGAATTCGGCAGGCAGTTGTCTTCTGGTAATTCAAGCCAGTTTTCGAATAGCTTCTGCCCAAATTTGGAGTGCCATAACACGCCACCGTCGCTTTGGGAGCCAAATGCACCAATGTCGATACCAGTGAATGTATAATTGGCGTCACAAATTCGCAAAAGCGCAATGGAAAATGACCCCTTATAGTTATAAAAAAGAGATCCTGAAATCGACAGACAAGTGATATTTATGTGTTTACCATCAGTGGCACCCACACATTTTGGCAAATTCCACATAGTGTGAAAATCGCATGAAATTTGTTTCCACTCGGTTTGGTTTGAAACTGACAAATATATGTGGCCGAGTGAAGTCCATAGAACATCGCAAGTTTCCTTCACGATTCTTTTGACACTGGTGAGTCCCATTTTAAAAGACATTGAAAACATTTGCTTGCTCCCTCCATGTGCCAAATATTTATAAAGATGATTATGTTCACCATAAGTAGCACAATTATGATAAAATGTTATACTTGCGCAAGAGTCCAAAATAGCCCACACTTTCCTGATATGACGGGTCCGTTGGGGTGCTTAGTCAGATCTTCCTCTACCAAATTGAAAAGCATATCAAAAACTTCCTTCTTCATGCGCACTGAAAATTTAAATTGCTCCGGATCATCATTATACAGCTTAGCTAGGTAGGTAGGTTGTCGTGGCAGCTGGCACCCAGATACAGATGGACACCAGCTCACTTAGGCCTAAAAGGCCCATTGTGGTACCACTGGATCTATAAGATACCCCGATTAATTAATATAACTACGACACTACAGTGAGACAAACGACCCGTACAGAAAGGCTACCAGACAATTACACCGATAATTGCACCTAGAGGAGGTTCTTCCGCTGAAGTAGGAGAACCAACCGGAGCTTTTGACAAAGCGCAGAAGATGCATGATGGGTACACCAGTCAGGTCACAGAGGTCGTCGAAGAAGAATGACCCCAGGTAGAGGTTTCTACTTGACGCTAAGGCAGGGCAGTTGCAGAGAAGATGAGGAATCGTTTCCTCTTCCTCCTCATCCCTGCAACTCCGACAGAAGCCGTTGGATGGGAGGCCCAGACGTTTAGCGTGCAGGCCGATCAGGCAGTGTCCTGTAAGGACACCAATAATGGTGCTCAAGTCCTGACGCTTTAGAGTTAACAGTTCTTTTGAACGTTTCTGATTGTAGATAGGCCAGAGCTCTCTCGAGATCTTAAAAGGGCAGTGAGCCCATCGAACATTGGACTTCCTTATAGCATCTAGTTTGAGCATGTGATTAGAAGTAGCAATTGGCATGCCAACTCCCGTCCTTACGGATCCAGTTGGGAGGGCAGTGCCAAGTTTGGCAATTTCATCAGCTTTACAGTTCCCTGGAATATCCCTATTGCCTGGCACCCAACATAGGTGAATGTTGAAAATTCCGAGATGTGGTTTGGGTGATTCCAGGGATTTAATGGCTGCCTGACTGTCCGTGAAGATGCTAATATCCAAGGCGGATAATAATTGCCATAATTTCCGCCTGAAAAACGCTACAGTGATCGGGGAGGCGGAAGGAGATGCTTAAGTTAAGCATAGAGGAGTATACACCGCCACCAACTCCGTCTGAGGTCTTGGATCCATCAGTGTAGATGTGAATCCTTCCAACATCCACCTGCTCCACATCATACCATGTTTCACGAGCTGGGATTGATGTACGGAAGTTGCGACCAAAGCTGAGTTTAGCAGGGGTGTAGTCGGTGGTTACATCAATGAGGTTAGATTCATTAAGAACAGAGGAGTGGCCGTAATTGAGAGACAGCCACTGAGAAGAGGCCGACAAACGGGTTGCGGTTGAGGCCGCTATTTGTTTGCCTTCGATGTCTAGGGTCAGTAGGTAAAGAATGGTACCTAGAGCTGCGGAAGGTGCAGTTCTAAGTGCTCCACATATGCTAAGTGCTCCACACATACATGCAGCTCTTTGAACTTTACCCTATCCTATCCAAAATGACATCCAAGAATTTGGCTTTATCGGAAAGAACAAGCTTAGTGCCGTTTAACATGGGGGGGTCTATAATAGGGATGTTGTATTTCCTTGTAAAGAGGACTAGTTCGGTCTTTTGAGGATTGACCCCAAGCCCACATTCGATAGCCCAAGTAGTGAGCAGTTTGAGGGCGTTATTTGTTATGCCCCTGAGAGTATCCGGGAATTTCCCAGAGAAAATTAAGGCAACGTCATCCGCATAAGCAACCACCTTACAGCCGGTGGCCTCGAGGCCAATCAGCAGGTGGTTAATTGTGATGTTCCAGAGAAGAGGAGATAAGACACCTCCTTGGGGAGTACCACGGTTGACGGTTCTACGAGCCGATGCTGGGCCCTGGTATGTGTTGATGATCCTGCTGTGTTACGTGGCCCAGCCAAAAGACCACCTAATCGCAGAAGAAACTATTAAAAAGGTGAAAGATATGGTTAACTCACCAATGGCTCTCGCCACTCCATAACCCCAGACGATCGACAGAGGTCCTCTACACCCTTGAGTTTTCTGGGCCACAAGCCACAGGTGGGTAGTGTCCTCGGGCAATATACCTTTTTGTAGGTTTGTTGCAGTGGATATGATTGTATAAATAAAAAGAAAAAATGCTAATACATCTGCGGCGCGCAGAGAAAAAAAATAAAAATAAATAATTCAACGAAATTCTGACAGATCTGTCAGCTGTCAGGAACCAAGGCAAAAGGGTGATCTATTACAATTAGTGGAATAGAGGAAAGATAGGATAAGAGGTTATTTTCTAGGATAAGGGGTTAGTTTCTAGGATGAGGGTTAGTTTATAGGATAACGATTTCGCTGTCCTACGAGACGGGTATAAGAGTTTTGTGCGTATCAAGTGTTTAGGTTTAAGTATGTAGTGGGTGAGATTCGCACAGGGAAGTTAAAAGAATGAGTGTGGGTGTAGTGATCAAGACCACTACAACGGACATAGATTGGAAGAACTTCCCCAACCTCCAGCTGGGACAAAGAAAGGGCATTGACCAGGAACACATAGATTAGATAGACGGAAGAGAATAGCCGAACAAGGCAGTGGTACCTTTCGCGTAGTGAGAAAAAAAAATCGTTAAAATAATACAAAAAAAAAAAGGTAAAGGCGATACTAGAAAGAAAGTTTAAATACAATAAATCGTCCCAAAGAGGTAGGGATAGAAAAAAAAAAAAAACAGGCTATTGAAGAGTGAAGGAAGACTGCTCCATCCCCTTCCGAAGGACAAGGGGATCCCAGGACCAGACACCAGAAAAAGTCGAACAGAGAGATTGTGGGTTGGGGCTCCGGCTGTAGAAGCGACCCAACTCTCTGTTCCTATTTCCCAAGTGGGATAGGCCAGCAACGGCAATATATTGGCCGCAAGCGTACGGGATCAGCGACAGTGGAGACAGTTAGTGAAGGGTGCTCCACAACATTGTAGCAGTTAGGACACCTGGAAAGAAAAAGGAGGAAGAGACCCTGCCCTTCTAGCGTTAGCAAGAATTGTTTTTTTGTTCTTTTTGAGTGAAGTGATTTTGTTTTTTTTTAGTTATACCATTACCCATGAAATTTATCTAATCCCATATCAAGAACATTTGATTTTGTTTTTTTTTAGTTATACCATTACCCATGAAATTTATCTAATCCCATATAAAGAACATTTGAATTGTGTTGAAAATTTTTTTTTCCTACATTCTTAACTTAAAGTAACATTGTAAAGAAAATAAGGGGGAGAATTTCCCTGCCTTTAAGTGTGGTGTGTTGCTATCGCGAAAAAAAAGGAATATTGCATTATCCCAACAGGATATCAGCGAGGGACCTCCTTTTGTGCTGCCGGCAGAACATCGGGGGACCGAACAAACAAAAAAAAAAAAACCGTAAGTCATTTTTTATCATTTTTTTTTGAATGACCCACAAAACAAGTGTGGCTCCCTTCCCATATATAGTGACACTCAAGCGCAGGAAGTCGCCATAATTTTTTTTTTGAATTGTTAGTTCTTTTTGAAAATTAGTTAAATAATTATTTTGAATTATCATAACATATTGATTTTGGCTTCTTCTAAGCAAGAATCTAATGAATAAAAATTTTGAATTTATTTGGCTAAGTACACCTTGAGAATATGCTTGTTTAATTTCCTAAGGGGGAGGTGTGTGATGAGATGGGAAGGCCGTCCCTGAATTAGCTCGTAGCGACAATGACGAGACTTCTACTAAGCATACGATTAGACAAGGACAAGCCGTAAAGACAGACGGACACTTCTCTACAAGACTTAGGTTGTAACCGGTCAACGGTGTAAAGGGGCTGTTTGCCGAAATATTGGCCATGGCGACAGCCATGGATGGTCGCGGAGACACATGGGCGGGTTGGCCAAGCCGGTGCCAATGACATCTGGCACGTCTCTGGGACTTGGCGCACCGGTATCCCGGAGAGACATTGGGAAGGAGGGAGGAACGCGTTAGGGATTAGGTGTTAGGGTAACCTAGGGTACTAGAGTTTCTTTAGACTAGGGCACAGATTAGGGCCTAGTTTAACTGGTAGAATAGTTTAGGTTTAGATTAGGCTAGAATAGGGTTTAGGGGTAATTAATAGGGTAGCATAGGTTAGCTTAGCGTAGAATAGGGTAGTTGATTATGTTCCTTCCTTCCCGTTCTTTCTCGGGGATATTGGCATAGGTCATTGTGCAAGTTTCTTTCTCTCCTCTCTTTCTCTTTCTCTTTCATGTCCGTCTGCAGTCAAAGTAGAGTAGCTTTCTTCCTTTTTTTTTTTTTGCTAGGCACGAATTTTGTGTGTTGAGCAGATGGTGTACAGCGAATTGGACAAAGAACCTCCCCGTCCGTCGAGCTAGTTCGAGCAATTTACAAGCGTGCCACTGTCCAGATTGCCTGCACCGAAGCTGCCCCTGTAGCCTATTCTGACTCACAACAATGGCGCCCAACGACGAACGTTAATTTTAGAGGCATGATTACGACTCCAAGGGGACGATTTTCCAATTAACGAAGGTAGTCACCTTGGATTCCGATCAGCCTCATTCGCGAATTAGTTTTTAATTTTTCTTAGATTTTTTTTTTACTTTTCTGTCCACACCCTCGCACAGGGACTGTTTAAGCTCTTGGTCTCGGCACAGACGGAAGATGGCTGTCCAGTCTTCAGGACAAGTACCAGAGGACAAAGTGAGGTAGTTGGATGTTTGTGCAGATACTAGGAGCGGGACAAGGTGGGGAAGCCGAATCGCTACTGCTGCCCGAAAATCAAGACCTTGAGTTAGATTTGTCGTGAGGCGGAAGCGTGTGGGTTCGTAGCCTTGTTCGTGCTGGCGGTTTGTCTCGGATCCCTGGCCAGCCCACAGCCAGGTTATTCACTAGGCAGTGAGTAGTGGTAAGGAGGAAAGGACTGACTTCCGGCACTCGCCGAGTTCCAGAGACCCGGTTGCAATTAGACAGGACCTTCGTAACCAACATCGGCAATGACTAAAGACAAAACGAACAAGCCAGGAGTTAGTAGGCGGGTAATAGACTGGAGTACCGGACCATCGATTCACACACCCTCCCACGTATGAATGCTTAGTTGCTGAACAAAAAAAAAAAACAAAAAAAACACAATTCACATCCAATTTTTTTAGCCTTTTAGTAAATTTAAGATCTGAGATTCTAGTACTGTAAGCTTTAGAATAGTTTTGGAGTCATAAACATATTTTTGAAATATATTACCTTTTTAATTTTAATCCCCTTTCCCCTAAATTTGAATTTTTTTTTCTTTTCTTTTCGCCTGAATTTCTTTTACTTGAATTCTTATATTTTCTTATATTTTTCTTTCCCCTTTTTGAATTTCTACCACCCAATTTATTGAATTTGAATGAATTAGTTTCCCTTACTGAACTGAACTGAAAGATAGAATCATCGCTGAGTTTGATTTACTTACAGGAGCCTTGAATTTTTGAATTTGTTGCCTCATTGATTTCCTTTTAGTTTTGAATTTACCTCTTAGATTACTATTATTTAAAATGGATAAACGGGGGGATTTAGGAGCGGTTCCCAAAGGCACCCCCTTTTTACAATTGGGAGACCCAGAGCGCCGGACTACACGTCAAATGGCGCGGACAAGACGACTACAAGACCAACCCACGGACCAGACTGGTATGCGCCCTACTTTATGGACGGAACCACTACAAGAACTTACAATGACTGGATACGAACTTCCATATTGGGACAATAAACAAGTGACCGAACATACTTCGACGAGTACTGACCTTTACGACAGTCAACAGACTAGTAGGAGAACGACCAACGGCTCCATCCTCATTAGTTAGGATACACGAGGAAGCAGGACGAGAACATCAACTCACTGACCAACCGTCCGACCGAAACCGACATACATCAACTCCAACAAAGAACGGAGCTGAAGACATAGGGAAAAAAGGACGTACTCGCGACGAACCACCAACCGACACCGACGACACAGAAGGCGCCGTGGGCGGGGTGGGCACTACCAGTCAAAGACGCGAAGACAGGGACTCAGACGAAGAGCAGACTAACAAGTCAAAAGAAGACGAGAGGAGGTTGTCCCAGATGTTCGCAAAAGTGGTTTCTTCTGCTGTTCAAAATAGTGAAAAGCAAATAATGTCGGCTTTCGCAAAAAATATGAACGAGATGATGGCAACTTTCCAGCACAACATGAGCCTTATGGAAAGTAAGATTTGCGAGCTGGAAAAGGAAACCATCGAGCAGAGGAATCCACTTAGGCAGGCTGAGGGACATCCTCCCATAAGAAGAGACAGACATACACTAGGACTACCAAACACACTCTTACGAAATCAAACAGAGAGACTAAGACAGACAGAAGAACATACGCAAAGACGACTAGACCAACGAACTGCAGCGGACATAGAATTCAGCTATTTGCTGGAACAAACAAACTTCCACCATTTGGTGACTGGTGCTGCCGAGAGGTGGTACTGGGAATATATGGAAGAGAACGCAGAGCAATATAGTCTGACTTATCTGGATCTAAAATTAGAATTAATAGAGCAGTTCAAACAAAGCAGAAAGAACCACGAGATATTGAGGACGATTATGGATGGACGACAGCTACCCCATGAAACGTTCGACGAGTTCTACGGCGACATACGAACATTGACCCTGCAAATGAGGATACGCCCACACGACGATGACCTAGTAGCCATCCTTCGACAAAATATTAAGGATCGAGTAGCAACCCTGATATTCGGCTGCACCACCAGGACGATACAGGAACTGAGGGAAGTCTGCAGACGTGCCGAAAAACACATGGCGGCTAGAGAGACGAGATTTAGACGCAACGTGAGTGAAGTAGTAGAAGATAGAGAAGGAATAAGAACGCGAAGAGACGTGTTGGATGAGCCAGAGAGTGAGGAAGAGGAGATAGCAGCGATCCAACACAAACGGAAAGGTAGACCGACTAACTTTACTAACAACGACAAACCATACGCCAACAATACTGACAACAAACTAACAAATAGGACAGAACAGACAATGGCTGCAGCTCAGGCCCATCTAGCATGTCCTTCAAGTTTTCATACACTGACTTGTTTTAGTTGCGGACAAGGCAATCCAATATACAGCTGTCCCAAATGTCAGGAAAACCTGAAAGTCGTCGGTGCATCCGGGAACAGTCCGGCGACGAACAATTCACCCCCGGAGACACAGGACAACAGGGGCAGCTCAAGATATTGAAAAGGGATCCCGCAGATCAAAATACCCTAGCGAAAAAGGACGCCCCAAAAAGAAAGAGCTTACATCAACGACTGCAGGAGTATGAAGCAGCTAGACGACGCATCTTTGGAGAAGAATTGACGCACCTTAAAAAGAAAAGGAATTTTAATAAAATTCTTAGGCTTAGAGAAAAATGTGCAATATTTAGACGACGTAAGAATAGAATAGAAGCTACTGTGATAACGACAACTGACGATAATAGGCCCTATGCAAAAGTTAAGATAGAAGGGGAAGAGATATTGGGCCTATTAGATAGTGGAGCATCAATTAGCTGCCTAGGGAGAGACGCGCTAGAGTTTGTAGCCAGGAACAACCTGACGATGACAAGGATGGCTACCGACATCAGGACAGCGGACGGAAACGTTCCAAAGACTCCCAAGCAACTCCGTAGGTTTCTGGGGATGACGGGTTGGTATAGGCGCTTTATCCCGAATTTCGCATCTATGTCGGCCCCGATGACAGATTGCCTGAAAAAAGGACAGACATTTAACATGACCGACGACGCGATTAGGGCATTCAACCAACTCAAAATGTCATTGATCACAGCACCCATACTAACGAATCCGGACTTTTCTAAACACTTCTACATACAATGCGACGCTTCAACATCTGGTGTAGGGAGTGTGTTGTTCCAGTTAGACGCGGAGAAAAACGAACGACCTATAGCGTTCATGTCCCAGAAGCTTAATTCCGCTCAGCGGAATTATAGCGTGACGGAACTTGAGTGCTATGCGGTCGTTCTGTCGGTGAAAAAGTTCAGGGCTTATGTCGAGGGATTACCTTTCACTATCATCACCGATCACGCAAGTCTAAAGTGGTTGATGACCCAAAAGGATTTATCTGGTCGATTGGCCAGATGGAGTCTTAAACTTCAGGGGTTCGACTTCGTGATCGAGCATAGGAAGGGTACCCAAAACGTAGTCCCTGATACTCTCTCTCGCGTCAACATGGAGGAGCTCAGGCCCGACACGGTAATGCTGGATGTTGACCTCAACTCACCACACTTTGCCTCGGTAGAGTATGACGAGTTGAAGAAAACTATAGACGAAAACAAAAACAAACTACCGGACCTATGCGTGTCCGACGGATTTGTATATAAACGAACGGACATACGAACAGGGGACGAAATACAAGACGACAAGGCATGGAAACTCTGGGTACCGAAGGAGTTGCATGGGAGCCTTTTGCAATCGGCTCACGACTCTCCAGCTGCAGGTCATGGATCCATTAATAAGACCTTGGCGAAGCTAAGGCAGAAATATTTCTGGCCAGGTATGGCAACTGACGTGCAGGCTTACGTTAAATCCTGCGAAATATGCAAATGTAGTAAGCCTCTTAACATGACGTCTCGACCGCCGATGGGGCAACAGACGATCACGGAGCGACCTTTTCAGCGTCTATACATAGATTTTTTAGGCCCTTATCAGAGAACAAAAGCTGGCAATACGTATATATTTATTACACTAGACCATTTTAGCAAGTATGTTTTGTTAAGACCTATTCGTGCAGCAACGGCAACTGAGGTAGTAAAATACTTAGAGGAAAATGTTTTTCATATGTTTGGGGTCCCGGAGTTTATTCATTCGGACAATGGAAAACAATTCGTGTCAGAATTGTTCTCCAGCTTTCTGGAAAAATACGGGGTGAAACACATCCGCACGGCTTTCTACTCTCCTCAGGCGAATGCATCCGAGAGGGTTAATAGGTCCTTACTGAGCAAAATGCGGTCGTATATTGACGGGAACCAGAAAAACTGGGACCTACATGTCAGTAGTGCTGCATTTGCCTTGAGGAGTGTGGTACACGATGCGACTTCGTTTGAACCGTACCAGGTCGTGTTCGGCATGCCAATGATCCAACATGCCAGTGCGTATCCGGTTTTGAGGAAACTGGACATGCTCAAGGACTCTAATATAGCAATAATACACAAAAAAGATAAGTTAGAACTCATAAGAAGCAAAATTTTTGACAACCTGCGCCTAGCACACAACAAAGCTACCAAGATCTACAACACGAGGAGTAGAGACGTGAAATATTCGGTGGGACAGGTTGTTTATCGAAGCAATTTTAAGCAGAGTAGCCAGGCCGATAACTATAACGCCAAATTAGGCCCAAAGTTCCTCAAGGCAGTTGTCCTGAAAGCAATAGGAAACTCTCTATACGAGATCGGGAATCAGGCAGGGAAGAAAGTGGGGATCTTCCACGCGAAAGATCTACACACTTGAGCCAGTTGGTTGCAGACGCACTCAGCCTGTCGTTGCAATGTTAGTTAGTTAGAGTATTTGGTTTGTTGTATGGTATTTTATTTATTTATTTATTATATAGCTTTATTTATTTATTTATTTATTACATAGCTTTAGTTATCTATTTATTAGATAGTTTAATTTATCTATTTATTTATTACTTAGGTTAGGGAATTATCTATTTATCGATGACACAGTGTATCACTTTAATTGTTACCAATTGTTTTGGTATATTAAGGTGATGGACAGTGCTTACCGTATCGAAGAACACCCATCTATGTATGCTTAGGTACTATCTGTGATATTAGGGTAAGATAAGTATGATCTGTGATATTAAATTAAAGGATTAAACTCACGAAATGTGCCCGCGTGCACAGATGGGGAATAGACCTCACAAAACCGCTAAGGGACACAAACAGCCCACAGCGATATGAATAAAAAAGGACTAAGATAGGTATACACTACACTAAATTGCCCAGCTAAGTAGGTAGAATATTAGAGACTTCCCAGGGAGTGGGCCCTTGCCACACGGTTCAGCAAAAACAAAAAAAAAAGCACTGCATAGGGTGGACTTTCCACTGGACCAATTTTTTTACGAGGTTGGTTGGCTCACGACCACTCGCCAACCACCGTCGAGCCTGTTACGTGGCCCAGCCAAAAGACCACCTAATCGCAGAAGAAACTATTAAAAAGGTGAAAGATATGGTTAACTCACCAATGGCTCTCGCCACTCCATAACCCCAGACGATTGACAGAGGTCCTCTACACCCTTGAGTTTTCTGGGCCACAAGCCACAGGTGGGTAGTGTCCTCGGGCAATATACCTTTTTGTAGGTTTGTTGCAGTGGATATGATTGTATAAATAAAAAGAAAAAATGCTAATACATCTGCGGCGCGCAGAGAAAAAAAATAAAAATAAATAATTCAACGAAATTCTGACAGATCTGTCAGCTGTCAGGAACCAAGGCAAAAGGGTGATCTATTACAATTAGTGGAATAGAGGAAAGATAGGATAAGAGGTTATTTTCTAGGATAAGGGGTTAGTTTCTAGGATGAGGGTTAGTTTATAGGATAACGATTTCGCTGTCCTACGAGACGGGTATAAGAGTTTTGTGCGTATCAAGTGTTTAGGTTTAAGTATGTAGTGGGTGAGATTCGCACAGGGAAGTTAAAAGAATGAGTGTGGGTGTAGTGATCAAGACCACTACAACGGACATAGATTGGAAGAACTTCCCCAACCTCCAGCTGGGACAAAGAAAGGGCATTGACCAGGAACACATAGATTAGATAGACGGAAGAGAATAGCCGAACAAGGCAGTGGTACCTTTCGCGTAGTGAGAAAAAAAAATCGTTAAAATAATACAAAAAAAAAAGGTAAAGGCGATACTAGAAAGAAAGTTTAAATACAATAAATCGTCCCAAAGAGGTAGGGATAGAAAAAAAAAAAAAAGGCTATTGAAGAGTGAAGGAAGACTGCTCCATCCCCTTCCGAAGGACAAGGGGATCCCAGGACCAGACACCAGAAAAAGTCGAACAGAGAGATTGATCGCTGTAGAAGCGACCCAACTCTCTGTTCCAATTTCCCAAGTGGGATAGGCCAGCAACGGCAATATATTGGCCGCAAGCGTACGGGATCAGCGACAGTGGAGACAGTTAGTGAAGGGTGCTCCACAACATTGTAGCAGTTAGGACACCTGGAAAGAAAAAGGAGGAAGAGACCCTGCCCTTCTAGCGTTAGCAAGAATTGTTTTTTTGTTCTTTTTGAGTGAAGTGATTTTGTTTTTTTTTAGTTATACCATTACCCATGAAATTTATCTAATCCCATATCAAGAACATTTGATTTTGTTTTTTTTTAGTTATACCATTACCCATGAAATTTATCTAATCCCATATCAAGAACATTTGAATTGTGTTGAAAATTTTTTTTTCCTACATTCTTAACTTAAAGTAACATTGTAAAGAAAATAAGGGGGAGAATTTCCCTGCCTTTAAGTGTGGTGTGTTGCTATCGCGAAAAAAAAAGGAATATTGCATTATCCCAAGAGGATATCAGCGAGGGACCTCCTTTTGTGCTGCCGGCAGAACATCGGGGGACCGAACAAACAAAAAAAAACCGTAAGTCATTTTTTAACATTTTTTTTTGAATGGCCCACAAAACAAGTGTGGCTCCCTTCCCATATATAGTGACACTCAAGCGCAGGAAGTCGCCATTATTTTTTTTTTGAATTGTTAGTTCTTTTTGAAAATTAGTTAAATAATTATTTTGAATTATCATAACATATTGATTTTGGCTTCTTCTAAGCAAGATTAAATCTAATGAATAAAAATTATGAATTTATTTGGCTAAGTACACCTTGAGAATATGCTTGTTTAATTTCCTAAGGGGGAGGTGTGTGATGAGATGGGAAGGCCGTCCCTGAATTAGCTCGTAGCGACAATGACGAGACTTCTACTAAGCATACGATTAGACAAGGACAAGCCGTAAAGACAGACGGACACTTCTCTACAAGACTTAGGTTGTAACCGGTCAACGGTGTAAAGGGGCTGTTTGCCGAAATATTGGCCATGGCGACAGCCATGGATGGTCGCGGAGACACATGGGCGGGTTGGCCAAGCCGGTGCCAATGACATCTGGCACGTCTCTGGGACTTGGCGCACCGGTATCCCGGAGAGACATTGGGAAGGAGGGAGGAACGCGTTAGGGATTAGGTGTTAGGGTAACCTAGGGTACTAGAGTTTCTTTAGACTAGGGCACAGATTAGGGCCTAGTTTAACTGGTAGAATAGTTTAGGTTTAGATTAGGCTAGAATAGGGTTTAGGGGTAATTAATAGGGTAGCATAGGTTAGCTTAGCGTAGAATAGGGTAGTTGATTATGTTCCTTCCTTCCCGTTCTTTCTCGGGGATATTGGCATAGGTCATTGTGCAAGTTTCTTTCTCTCCTCTCTTTCTCTTTCTCTTTCATGTCCGTCTGCAGTCAAAGTAGAGTAGCTTTCTTCCTTTTTTTTTTTTGCTAGGCACGAATTTTGTGTGTTGAGCAGATGGTGTACAGCGAATTGGACAAAGAACCTCCCCGTCCGTCGAGCTAGTTCGAGCAATTTACAAGCGTGCCACTGTCCAGATTGCCTGCACCGAAGCTGCCCCTGTAGCCTATTCTGACTCACAACAGCTGGTTAGCAATTGATCAATCAACACCCTAAACCCAGCTTCAACCCCCAGTTTGTCCAATGCTTGAATTATTGCACATGGATTGACGTTGTTGAAGGCCCCTTCTATATCTAAGAAGGTTTCGGGGGAGAATACTTTGATATGTAGAGATCGTTCGATAACACGTGTTTATACGTGTAGGGCGGTCTCCACCGACTTTCCTTTGCAGTAAGCATGTTGGGATGGAGAGACTAGGCGCGGATCAATTGAGCCACGTAAATGGATATCAATCAGTCTTTCCAGGGTTTTTAGTAGAAACGATGACAGACTGATAGGTCGGAGATCCTTAGGGCGAGTATGAGAGATCCTAC
This sequence comes from Chalcosyrphus nemorum, assembly GCA_949716465.1. Lineage (NCBI taxonomy): Eukaryota > Metazoa > Arthropoda > Insecta > Diptera > Syrphidae > Chalcosyrphus > Chalcosyrphus nemorum. The sequence goes on from OX454334.1 coordinate 40,302,093, forward strand.
CCGCCTTGGGAATGAAGACTACATTGACCTCAGTCCATAATCGGGGAATATAGACAAGCTTCAAGCAACCCTGCAAGATGGAGTACAGCCAGGGCTGAATAATATCGAATGACTGCTGAAGCTCGGCCGGGATGATGCCATCAGGACCAGGCGATTTGTAGGGTTTGAAGCTAAATACTGCCCAGCGGATCTTTTCAGGAGTAATTATACTCGAGGGGTCGATGTTCAGCTGGTGGTTAACGATATCAGAAGGATGAACATCAACAACAGGGGAGCTACCCGGGAAGTGAGCATCCAACAGAATATCAATGTTCTCTTTGCAAGAGGAGGTCCACTGACCATCTGGTCTTAACAGGTAGCTTGGTGTAGGTGGCTCTTTGGATAGAATCTTGCGCAGACTGGATTCTCCGGAGGACTCATTAATATTGTCACAGAAGAGTCTCCAGGAGCTGCGCTGCTCTTTCCTTAGAGATTTTTTGTAGACGCTAAGGGACAACTTGTAAGAGTCCCAGTCCGCGCTAGCTTTGGAGCGTTTAGCTTTGTTAAAGAGTTGCCGGCTCTAAGGCGTCCCAGATTGACATTCCACCTTGGGGGCTTCTTTTTGCCGCGCGGAGGGCTAAAAGGACAGGCTTTGCTCAGAGATTTGTTAAGAGCCTCTGTCAGCACTACCACCGCAGCATCAAGCTCTGTTGAGCAAAGAGAAACCGGCAACTCAGGGGGGAGGAATCTAATTAGTGATTCCCCGTACAGAGCCCAATTGGTTCGTTTAATGTTCCTGGTTTTAACCTGGACTGGTTGTCGGTAAGACCAAATTGAAGATAACGGTGGTCAGAGAAAGAGTGCTCCTCTAACACCTTCCAGTCCGTTATCGAATTGGCAAGATTAGCAGAGACAAGTGTGATGTCAAGCACCTCTTGTCGATTGCGAGTGACAAAGGTGGGTTTGGAACCTCTATTGCATAATAACAGATTAGAACTAACTACAAAATTGAAAAGTTCCTCACCTCGATTGTTTATATCCGAGCTACCCCAAATTGTGTGGTGCGCATTAGCATCACACTCAATGATGATGCGCGTGTTGGTTCTCTCAGCCTCTGCAACCAGATCTCTCATCACGGTCGGCGGAAAAGGACCCGTCTGATCGTGGCCTAGGTATGCTGAGACCACCCAGTACCTTTGGGTCGTCGATTCCACGCAAGTGGCGATGAAGTCCTGATTGCTGAAGTTAGAGAGAAGAAAGATATTAAGACACCTCTTCGCAAGAATGCAGGATCTTGGTTTACCTTCATTTCTTACGTAGAGGAGCTTGTAGTTTGGGATCTTGAGTCCTCGAACCCGGTTGCAATTGGCCCAGGGCTCTTGGATCAGGATCAAATCTTCTCCGCCTTGAGAAAGGCGAAGGACCCCTGAGGGGCAGTTGGGGTCACTACCCAGCTCCGTGTTCACCGATAAGTTATCGGTCTTAACTAGAGTCTGGGCAGCAACGGTGTTAGATGTCACGCTGTGACCCTCCGTGTTCATCGGTAAGGAACAGACCCCAACTAGAGGTGTCACAGCTGACATGGTGAGGTAGCCGCAGTCAGTCTCCATAGAGGATTCTGCCGCGCTGTTGGAGATGTTGCCAGATGACGAAGCCACTGACGAGGAGACGATCTTATTATCCGCATCCTGATCGCTGCGGTATACCTTGAGAGTAATCGCCTTAAAGCCATAGCCGATCACCCCCTTGGTAACAGAGAGAGGCGCCAGGGATTCATCGTTAATAACGATGATAACTCCTCTGGTGTCATGAAGGGCTTCCTCGACCCTCGCAACCTTCCAGTTGTGAGTAGGAAGCGTTGGGTTACAAACCCGAATCAGATCCAGGATGTCCTTTGGATCCTCTGGTTCAGCTGGGACGCGAGTGCGACATCTCGGTCGACTAGGAATTTGATCCTTTTCGACCACCTCGATGCGAGCACTTGACCACAGACGACTGACGTCCATATTGCTGACCAGGATTTTATAGAAGTCCTTAGACCTCTGGTCGATGCAAGTGATCAACTTCACGTGCCCTTGGTACCGCGACCCTACCCTACAAATCGGCAAGGGGCCTGGGTGGTCCCTTAGCGATTTGACAAAGACTTTAGTTAGTTCGATCTCGACTTTCCTCCATCTTTCAGCGGTTATCCTACCTTCGGGGTCGCTTCTGTCAATCACTGCTACCTCCAGGTGTTCCTTGACGACCTGGTTAAAGGGCTTCAGCGTTCCTGACTCAGGGGCTGTTTTCAGCTTTTTAGGGCTGTTATGAGGCTCCTCCTCAAATTCGCTAAAACTGGAACCCCACTCCCGCCGGGTTTTGTCACCAGAGCGTCGGTAGCTTCAGTTCCACCAGCACCACTGCAGCCAGGCTTAAGAGCCAGAGCCTTGGCGGTGTCAGCTTCACATCCTCTACTTCCGCCAGGTTTAGACACCAGAGCATCGGTAGGTTTGTTCCTATTAGTTGATTCATTACCAGATTCGTCGGCAGATTTGTTGGTATTCTAATTGTTTTGTTGTTGTTTTTGTTTTGTGTTTTTGTTTCTTGTTTTATTCATTATGTGGATCCCACGAGTGGCGGAGAAATAATGGGGTGAACCTGCAAAGAGATTCGCAGTATGCAGGCGCGGCTACTTAATCCGGAGGGCGCCAGGTATCCGGATGTTCCGTTCGGAACTGGGCATTTGGGTTGGGCCCCAGCCAGGCGGATCGTCGGTACGGGTCGCATGACACAACAACCGGCCCAGGAATTGAAAAGAGAGGAAGAAAGGGATGGGGTGGGACAAGGTAGGGATGACTATATCTTAGCTTCACGACTCATCTGGGGAAGGGTCCCGAGAATCTTTGCCTTACTAAGCTTCTACACCACGACAAGGTATATAGTCACGTAGAAGAAGAAGCTTAGCTAAGTTGAGGGCAAAAAATTCGTGAGTTTCCCGGTCTTCATATAATGGGCGAACCCAAAACTGACAACTTCCACTCATCATTTTTAAATACTTATAAGCTTCCGCTAAAAGTAGTATACAAATTAGTAGCTTCTTCGTCCATACTATTTTTTTTTAATAAATTTCTTTTATATTTTTCGACAGAACAGCTCGAACACAAAACACATTCAGAAATAAGGAAACTGTCAAAGTCAACGTATGTGACGGATTTTTTGGGTCTGTCCTCTACGTCAAATACGTCAACGTCAACGTATCCGTCGACGTAATGGACGCAACGGATTCTATGGGCCGGGCCCTTTACAGCGCGTCTGGTCCTCGTGTTTAGTTGTCAATTGTAATAAACGTGAGCAGCATAAACGCGTTTTTTCGAAGAATGAATTTAGTATGCGCTTGCAAAAAGATTAAGAATCAAATTTAACTTCAAGCAACAATCGTCGCTTCCTTTGCTTATATTCACCATGAATGAATTCAAAGGTGATTTGTGGACATTTTTCAAGAACTCTTTAACTAGCTACATTTGCTCCGCTATATCCGAATTAAGTCGGTTTTTTTAGTATTTAATTATACATATTATACATATATGTACATTATACATATACATAATACATACACTAGTTTAACCTAGAAATATGTATTCCTTAAGGCATATTTTTAAATTCTTAAAAACAACCTCAAACTGAACTACTTCATTGTTTATTAATAACTTGTTAAAAATTAACGTCTTGTTCATATAAAAGTTTTAATTGTAGAATATATTTTTACATGAGATCAGTAGAGTTAATAAAACCTGGTTAATATTTTTCAATACATTCAGGGATTTACTAAAAAAATTGTGAAAATTATATTAGGCGAAAACGATAAATTTAAGAGATGGAGTTTAAGAAATTACAGGTAGTATGAGGCTTTAAAGTGTCGCAGTTTAATTACTAAAATTGTTACAATGGTAACTCTGCACGATAAAAGTATTGACTGACAATTCATGTAAAAAAAAATCCAGGCGAAAGTATTTAGACAATACTATCAGAGAGAACATTAAAAAAATAAGAACACGCCAGTCCGTCAGGCCTGTGTAAACATCGTCAAACACACATGAGCACTTAGCTGTCATTTCATTATAAACCATATTCTTATTGAGAGAACTTCATGTCTGTGTTGGGGTACCAAATTTATCCGCTAGGGTTGTCGTTTCATCTCTTAATAGAGCGCGCTCTGAACGAAAGAAGAAAAACAAATTCAGATTTATGATTTGTCTGAGCCAGTGTTACCTCTGGAAAATATCGGGAAGGGTCCTAAAAAGGGTCGCTGCCGAAGGAAAAGGGTCCGATATAAAATCGAAGAACCAAATTTGGTGAATCAAGTAATGTTTTCCTTATTTTCATGTAATTCATTTGTTAATAACAAAGTTAAGCTTATATATTAATAAAAAATAACTAAATCAGTTCCTTTTAGTAAAAAGTAATTATAAAAATAAAAAAAAGAACAAGAAAAATAAAGATCTGATTCCAATTCAATGAAAATCGGTTATAACGACCTTCAAGGGAGGACCGAAATATTTGGTTGTTATAACCGATGTCTTTATAAGCAATTTTGACTGTATTTACATTGAATTCTTTGTAATCGAGTCCCTTACCTTCTGTATTAAACTTGGGTAGGAAGACACTCTTCTAATTCCTTAGCTTCCAAAACAAGTAATGCCGATAGAACAATGCACAATGTAATGCACAGAACATCAAAGAATAGGAACAAAGGGATATCGTCCCAAATATGAGAAATATGAATATCAATGAAGTAGGTAGGAATACGAAACGAAAAACACTCACTACATAAATGTTCATGGGGTGAGTAAATGTAAATTATTGAAACAAATACATTGTTAAAATAGAAATTAATGTGGAAATTCTGTAAAAATTAGTAAAAATGGTCCAAAAAGGGTCATATATTTCAAAAAGGGTCAAAAATCGATGATTTTCGAAAAGGGTGGTCCAAGGGTCTGTGTCATCAAAAAAGGGTCGATTTGCCCCTAAAGGGGCCGAAAGGTAACGTTGGTCTGAGCTAAAAAGAAACACGCTTAATGGTAGCTATAGCTGCCCCCTGAGCAGCTGTTTTAATAAAAAGAAAAATTTAATTGAAAACGTTGAAATTGGTTTTAATAAATGAAATGTTTCATTCATACTTTTTCATGCATGAAATAAAGCATTACCAAAAGTACATTTTTTCATTTATGTAAAAGCGTCAAAGAATTAACGAATGATAAATGTGTGTAAAAAAATTGTTGACTATTCATCAATAAATTTAGAATGCTCAATAATGTTAGGAATTATTAATACTATAATGTACCTATAAATGATGTAGACTTCCGAATACTGTGCACATTACCATGCCTTACCCTTTCCTACAGGATTATAACACATTACTTGCTCTCTTGTTCTAGTTGATGTTAACGACAGTTCTAACATAGCCACTAACGTGAAGATACCATATAAAGAAAGATGTACGAAGTTGTGTTTTCATTTACATGTTAACGAGCTAGTAACTATTAAAAAGGGGAACCATTTAAATAAAACAAGAATTAACTGGCATGCGGATGAATTTCGAGACATCGGGACATCTGGCATCCCTCCGTTGATAACCGGCTCCATAGTTCATAATGAACTAATTCACAATCTACTATCTCCCAAAATTATGAACTAAGAGAGACTAGTTCATTTTGCATAGTGGGAGTTAGTACCATTCGGAACTTACTTCGTAGGGCCCGCAATGACTGGTGGTCGAAAATTCATAACTGCTTACGGTGAAAATACACTGAACACAAAAACACGTTTCGAACCATCGCCATTGTCGATTATTTCTAAACTAAATGGCAAAGACAAAACAGATAAACGTGCTTCGTTGTCGATAGCTGGATAATTGTTTTTCAGAAAAAAATACAAATTAGAAGTCGCAACTCAGTTTTGTCAACGCACCCCATGCGAATCAAAATCGGCTGCTGGTTTGAGCCTTGCCGTACCAGACAACTTGTGGCTCTGTTTGACCTTAAAGAATTTAGAAAAAATACTTATTCGTCCGTTTTTAAATTTTATTTTCCTATTATTTCAAATATATATTACTTCGTACCCAATTTTGCATCTTTTTTTGAATTTACTAGGTCCACTAACTCTTTTACCCTCCGGAGACAATCTTTCTTACTCCTATTTGGTATACACTCAGCAATTCTATCCCAACGATCCGGTGTAGTAATAGGGAATGATTTAATTGCCTGTTCTAACAGAGCCTGTTCATCCTTTGTCCAATTTTTCTGTGACGAAATTGAAAAATTCTTATTTAAAACAACAGCATCAGATTTGCATTTAACTTCACAATTATTAGTTTCATCAAATTTATCAGTAAGTACATTATCTGGAACTATTTGTATTTCCTTTTTAGATTTTTGAAAACTTTTAAAGGCTCCATCATTTGCTTCTGACTTCAATGCACTTTTGGAGAAATCACTTTGTTGTAGAGACTTAGCTTTGCTAAGCACGTCTCTAGAAGTAAAATGCGATTCACAATTAACATGCTGGTTCATAAAAGTGGCAATAACATCCCATCGTTGAGCTGTTCCCGCTGGAAATAGGTTGACTGCTTTAATTAATATTTGAATACTATCACTGTCCCATAAGTCGCCTTTATTTATTATTTTTTCCTCAGGCTTAGATTCCATCTTAGTTTGAGAGATTTCTTGTCGATCTTTACAAATTTTGTTTTCTAGTCTGTGTAACGTGTCATGAAACACCTTAGAACTGTTTTTCTCAATATCTTGATTCAGATCTTGCAACTCAGATAAAGAAAGCATTTCACAAACCTTTTCCACTCCTTCCATGTTCTGCAGCATATCCCTTTCATTGGTTGAGAAATAGCTACATTCTCTAGCTTTCTCTCGAAATATTTTTCTTTCTTTTTTTATCGCTTTTTTATATTGTTCTTTTTCTAAACGTATCTTTTCTATCCTTTTCTGCTCCGCCTTTTCTGCCTTTTCTTTAGCTAACTGAGCTTCTTTAAGAGCGCGTTCAGATTCTTCTTTCTGTGCTTGTGCTGCATCCATTTTTGCCCTTTTCAAAGCCAGCTTTCTTTGCTTCTCTTCATTTTTAAATTTAATAATTCGCTTGTCATTATTATAAGCCAAATCGACTAAGGAACGAATTCTTGACATTTCCTCCTTTTTTCGTTTAATTCGGGCTACTTTATTTTGCTTCTCAATCCAACGCCTTTCATCTCTATCCTGCCCTTTTTCTTTGTCTTCTTCATCTAGATAACTAAACTCTCGCCATGACTCGAAATCATACCAAAAACTGTAAAAGCTGTCCACTTCAACCCTTTTGGAATCTTCAGTTCCAAAGGATGGCACATTTTTCCTTTCACTCCATCTTGAATTTAATTTAAAATACTTTTCAAATGTTGCATAAAAATTACTTTCAATCTCCGTTTGAGTCGGTAGAGAATCATCAAACTTAGGGTCTATAGAGTCATAAGCGCGCCTTGTTTTTTGGGTACCTATTAATGTTACAACAATGTTAATACATAATTATAAAATGTAACCAATTCTCAGTACCTAATATTTCATAAGCCTTCGTAATACACGTAAAATAATCCGTATCTGCGTTAACCTCTTCGCCCTTCGATTTCCTTTTGTCAGGATGATGTTGCAAAACCATTTTTCTATAAGCACGCCGTATATCATCATCTGATGCATTGTGCCTGGAAATGTGTAATACATTCTACATTCCGAATTCACAAAAATAGAAAATATATCACCTTAAATTACCTAACCCCAAAACTAAATAATGGTCTTGATCCTTCCACTCTTTGGGATCCAGAGATTTTAAGTAATTAATATCAACAACAAATTCACAAGAATCCCAGTTTTCTAATATCTGAGACTTAGATCTTGGAGAATCATGATGTCCAGCAAATATTTGAAACCTTAACCCCACGCGTTGGACTTCTTTGGAAAGAAGATGAGTAGAAAGGCGATACCGTTCCAAAGACATTTTATCCTGTAATCGAAACCTTTAGTTTCCGCGCTTACAACCAAAATGAATAAAAAATATGACTAAGCTACAGTTAAATAAATAAATTATAAATTTTTAGACCTTTTGCTCTTATTAATTTAAAAATAATTACAACACAATGACACTTTCGAAGAACGAAAAGCCCAGATAACACACATAAGAGAAATCACTCCAAAACGGTCATGGATCAAACAACTACATAATCAACTGTTTATTCGTCTGCTCCTTCATCGCCGACAACAGGCGGGGCCTAAATTGACATACCTCTTAATGACATAGACATATTTAGATTTGCCATAGACCTTTCCGCTGTTTGACGTTTAATCTGTCAAGCACTTCTGCAGGTCAACTGACATGAGATTGTGGTGGGATTTCAGTGTATTTTAAGTGAAATTTTATTTGTAATTTATTCAAATTATATTTATTAATTCTTTCTATTATCGTTCTAGTATGGAGCTGCCGGCTTACGCAAGGAAATTATATCAGGTAGGCCGTGCCTTTTACACATAAAAAGGGGAAGAAAACCACGCTGAAGCTCAAGCATCCGTACTATGACTTGTTATTTAATATTTGTTTAGTTTTGATGAATATATCTATTTTTTTTATTTATCCTCCTGTTCCTTTTTTAGTCAATAGAAACAAATTGGGCAAGTGCGAGGAGGGCCTCGTGCAATAGTGTTCCGGACATTTTATATTGTCATTAAATAGAGGGCAATATTATTCATATCCTGCATACGCACACCTAAAACTAGTTTTGATATGAACGATGTAATGCCTAGTACGTAGGTATGTCCTAATAATACTATGCTGAGATTCCAGTCCACTTTAACTTGCACTTTCGATATAAAACATGTATTGAATTCGTGCAAGAATTGGAACTCGAGATATTAAACAATTCTGAAATTACGTTGATAGAAAAGCTTGTATAGTGTGTCTGCCGATTCTGTTTGTCTGTCTGTATGACTAAACGAGTGAATCAATTTACTTCAAACTTCATGTTAGAGAGCTATTGCATGGCCCCTTAAGGGGACATTGAAATTTTTGTTGTAGCCCTACCCTTAGAGTTCCTTCACGTAGCGCCATTTTCACAAACACGGAGTTTTCTCCAAAATGGTTTCAACGATTTTGATAAAATTTCATATTTTAGTTAGTTCAGGCATACCAAGCATTTGGATAAAAATGCATGTAACGGTACTTTGCTTGTTAAATGGTTTAAACAAAGCAAAACACTGGCAATACTTGACATGCGAAGGAATACACCATTTAGAGTTTTAAAAATCTAAGAAAAAAATATTTAAAAAAAAATACCAAAATTAAAAAACATTTTAGTTTTTTAAACCTATTTAGTTTTTAATAGCAGCATAGAGCTAACATATACGATCCATTCGTGCAAATGACTTTGTTTTTGAAAAATTAAAATCGCATGAGGTAGCAACAAGAGAAGAGAATATAGGGAAGTCCATGCGCTCTTCTTAAATCTGTAACTCGGGAACTGCTTGGCGGATTTGGATGAAACTTGAAATTTGAGGAAATCGTAGTATCAAAATCACCTTCTATAAAAATTATTTGGATAGTATGAAAACTGGGGGAGATACAGTGGGCTAACTAGATACCCCATTTTTTTACTTTTTCTCAGGAAATATATAAGATACAGGAATTTTCGTATTGTTTTCACAATCTACACAAAATTCTACGTATCTCCAATTTTTTTCATATTTTTACCACTGGCCGCTAGGGGGGGGACAACATTTTTCAAATGTTTGGAAAGCTTTTTTGTTCAACAAATTTTGTCAGAAAAAAATGTTTCCTTGCCCTTGCAAAATTCTCTTTAATTTGATATGCCACATGATGGGAAACAAAATAATTTTTTTTTGCCCTTCATGCAAGGTGCCCAAAAAAGGACTCCCAAAATGAAATTCATTGCCGCCATCTTGTGCGGGCTTCCACATAATGTATACATAGCGAAAGTTTCAGCTCTCTATGTCTAACGGTTCAAAAGTTATAGGGCTGTGACCGACTGACGGACAGACGGACAGACAGACACCGTATCAAACCCATAAGGGTTCCGTCTTTCCTTTTAAGGTCCGGAACAATAAAAATACATACTAGTATTAATTAGCTAAGCTATAAGGAATTTTTTAAGAATAATAAAAGATTCGTTCAATATGTAAGAGAAGAAATCTCTTTTATTTTTCTATTTTGTGACATTACATCGCTCAAATCTTCTTTGATAAGGGTCTGAAAAAGTTACTTTTAAAATCGGAGGGCTGGAGAAATAGGCTAGTGTTATCGTACCTGAAGCTATTTACAGAAAGTTCTTCCTTCCTTAGTTGTTTCCTAAGGCTATCTATTGTGGCATCTTTTTGTTTAGTTTTTCTCTTTAGCAATTAGTCATCACCTACGGGATTACAGAACTAAATTTAACATAGGTATTATTTTAAATGAAAAAACATTTATATCCGCATTTTCTTCTTAATACACATGTTTATAGTAATTGCCAGGCATCCTTGGAAGCATCGGTCATTTATACTGTTCTCAAGAAACTGCTTGCATTCCAAAATCTTATGTCTGGCACGATATATCGGGCATTCTGGTATATGATTTTCTTTGGCTACATGCAGTACTACCCCGTCGATTTTTTTCTTCACTGTTTTATCCTTTCGGTGCATATAAGACTAGCTAATTTATTTAACCAGTTGCTGAAATCGAGGATCGTGGGGCACGGTTATATCGGTGCTGCGAACTTAGCCCAACGGATTCTTTTGCTCATAGAAAGCTTATCTACGACCTCGTTAAGAAGCGTAATTTCATCGATCGAACTCAAAATTTAAGACCCAAAAACTAAATAAATCGACTCGGCAAGAGATGCTGATCACTTATATGTATATATTAACTTTATTGGGACTATCTTTAATATTACTCTATGTATTCCTAAACTATGTATCAAACTTAATATACACTTAGGTAGGGTATAATTATTCTCATTACTCTTTGAATTCGATGTAAGCCTAGTAACATATAATCACTACATAAATATAAGATTGACGAACAGTACTCAAAATGTGGTTTTATTATTACATCCTAAATGTTTATAGAACTTAATAATTCAATTGTACTCCTAATTCTGTAAAAGAAATAAACTATCTTTTTGATACTTTTTTCTTAAAACATAGTCTAGATGAGGAAAAAATGTTAGATTTGAATTAATCATAACTCCTAAATATTTGTTTATTTCTATCTGTTCAATACTATCTATCTTTCAATACTTTCATTATCTACTTTCAAGTTTAGACCATAAACACCATGTACTTAGACTTACTCACATTTAGTTTTAACTTATTTTCCTTGAGCCACAAACTTATTTTTGACAATTCATCCTTATCTTTTCGACACATTCTTCTATATTTTTCCCTATTATATAAAGCAGACAGAATTTGGCAATGTTTGGGATGATCCTTGATGGCATTTATGTAGATAAGTAAAGTAAAGTAATGCTCCCACGGCGATCAAACCATTTACTTTAGTTTTTTGAGTTCTCCCGCTTAGAAATGATTTCAACCATGCTAATTTGCTGCCTCTTATACCATAGCTACAAAGCTTAAGAAGCAAGATGTATCCGTCTATTGTTTCAAAAGTTCTTTGGAAATCCAAAGAAAACGGCGATCACAAAGTTTTTCGCAGCAATTTCTTCTTACAATACCGTTCAAAGTAGATTCGCATAAATGTTTCTAAGACCGAGCTAATCGAGATAGTTGTGAACTAACGATGAGCGTATGCCAAAGCCTTCTAGGAATGTGTAGCTGAACATTCGGGCCTGCGCGAGCACATCTGGGTGAACTTGACCTGAACGAGTACTGCGTCTCAGATGTCTAACAAAAGCCCTCAGAAGAAGGATAGAAGGCGGATATATTCTCTAGATGGAATCAACGTCGGTGTCCCCAGTTCATTCGGTCCGGTTGCCGATTATAAAAATAAAACACTCGGAATTCTAATTTGAGCGTTTATTTTCTACAATTCATGTACGTATTAATATAAAATGAAATACAATATATCTTTACTTACATTTGGGTAACTCGGCTGGCTGGCGTCTGGACTCGAAACGAATATGGCACTGTAAAAGTACGGCAGAAGGCGAACTAAAAATGACAGCTCATTATAGTCAAATTCGGGTGCGTTCACCGAGTCCACATTCCAGGGCCGTGCTTTACTTATTTGGTAGCGTTTTATTTTCGACACCCCACAGCCCGTGAGGCGATGGACTTTGTTCGAGAGTCTTACCAACTTCTATGACTGCGAGCTTCACCGTTGGTCTTCGAAATGTTCCGCTCGATGTTGTTATTTCGGCAGATCGTACTTGGCCATCGCTTGCGGGAAACACCTTCGTCACTCGTCCTCGGATACATTGGCTTCTTGGAACGTTGACATCACACACAAGAACCAACGCACCAACTTGGATAGGCGATACTTCTCTAAACCATTTGCATCTTTTGGTTAATACTGGCAGGTATTCTTGCATCCATCTATTCCAGAATCGGTTTTTTAGCTGTTGCGCAAACCTCCACTGTTTTCAGAGGCACAACGACCTGCCATCAATAGCACCCGGCGTTTGGGTCGAGTTCGGGACCCCTAGCAGGAAGTGGTTTGGAGTAAGTGGCTCCTCTTCTTGTGTTGAGACCGGTAGATGCGTTAGAGGCCGACTGCTAACTATGTTTTCAGCTTCAATCAGCGCGCTTTGCAGAGTTTCCATCTTCGGCGCAATCTCAGACAGCGTATATGACAAGACTCGCTTGATGGACTATACAAGCCTTTCCCAACAACCACCGGCGTGAGGGTTTAAGGGACAGTTAAATAGCCATTCGATCCCCGAAGTTGAGAATTCTGCTTTCAGGGCCTCGACATCAAAGATGCTGCTGTCCTTCAATTAGTTGTTGACGCCGATGAAGTTAGTTCCGTTGTCGCTTCGTATTCGTAGAGGAACACCACGCCGCTTGACGAAATTACGAATGCAGAGCAGACAAGCATTTGTAGATAGGTCGGCAGCAATCTCAACGTGCACAGCCCTCGTCGTGAGGCAAGCGAAGAGAGAAACCCAACGTTTTTCTTGTCGGCGACCAATCGTGATATTGATTGGCCCGAAGTAATCGAGACCTGTATAGGCGAACGGTCTTACATATGGTGTTAGCCGATCTTGGGGTAATTGGCCCATTAACGGCGGCGATGGTCTGCCATTTCGGATGTGGCATAACTGACACACCTTTCTTACACGTCTCACGGCAGGTCGCAGTCATTCCCGACTGTATCGTCATTCTGATGGCGGAATCGACGATGTAGTCCCTCGATGATGAGTTTCGTAACCCTACAGTCCTTTGGCAGAATGATTGGGCGTCTGACAGCGAACGGTATCGTCATTGCAGCGCCAACTCGACCTTTGACTCGTAGAAGACCTGCTTCGTCCAGATAAGGTGTTAAATTAAGGATCTTACTCTCTCTATTGATCGGCAAATTTTGTTGAAGCTTACTGATTTCATCAGAGAATGCTTCCCGCTGTACTTGTCGGCATATAAGGCTTTCGGCGCTCTTGAGCTATCAGCAAACGGATAGCTCTCCCTGGTTAGCGAATCTTCTCCTACATAGGCCAATGAAGCGTTCTACCCAAGCCATAGTTCGTTGTAGTTTTACAAATGTAGAAAACCTCCCTGTGCCGGCCGTGGCTCAGTGGTTAGTGCGTTGGACTACTGCACAAGCGGTTCCGAGTTCGAATCCAGGAAATTACCACCAAAGTTTTTTTTCACGGCCCCACCTCTTGCGAGCGTCTGACAAACATCCAAGAGTATTTACTGTCATGAGAAAGCTTCTCAAAAACCCCCCTGCCCTTCGGATACGGCATAAAACTGTAGGTCCCTTCTGTACGTACAGAAATGTATACCACGCACAATACGTACAGCTGTGAGAAGCTAGGCCTTGGCCCTCTATGGGCTGCTTACGGCCTAATATATATAAAAAAAAAAAAATATAATAAAATAAAAAAAAAATAAAAATAAAAAAAAAAAAAATGCCTGCATCGAAAATAGTGTCGACCTTCGAATTCGGCAGGCTATGGCTTTCCATAATAGAATTACAAAGTCTTACTCCAAGTACAGCAGCTGAAAGCTCAAGACGAGTTATAGATAGAAGTTTCTTGGGGGCGGCCTTCGTTTTACCACACACGACTGATATGCACACATTATCGTCGAGCTTGATGCGAAAATACGAGACGGCGCTAAAGGCTTCTTTGCTTGCGTCCACAAAGGTGTAAATATCAACACGAGAAGCACTGTATAGATGGTAATTATGACACCTAGGGATTTTCAGCTGTGTTAGATTGGGTAGCTCCATCTTCCATTGTTTCCATCGGTTGAAGGACTCTTTACACTCAAGTTTCAAGTTTGCGATCATTCCAAAAGGATCGTATATCGACATCGCTATGCCAAGGAATTGTCTTTTGCTTGGGCATAAGTTGTGTACCATGACGTCTTGGTTCACCCGCGCAAAGTTAAGGCGGAAGCAAAACACATCTTCTACGCTGTCCCAGCACATGCCAAGAACCTTTTCAGTCCCTAAAGTCGACTCGATATTCATATGTTTCATGTTCTCAGAAGGTAGTTTTTCTATTTCCCCTATTACAGTAAGTACTTCTTTAGAATTTGACATGAAGTTCCGCAGTTCAAATCCGCCCATTGTAAACTCTTACTGGCAAAATTCTGAACAGGATCTTCTTCACCGCTTTGATGCTACAGCTAAGCACAGGTTCCTGATTTTCATGCGGGCGCTTGGTGTCGCAGGTTCCCGTTCCAGATGTACTTGGTGAGTCTTCTTCATGTAATAATTGGTGGTGTTTCTTGCTGCAACCGTCAATTCCGCACTCCTTTCGAAGTCTGCATGTCCTTAAAGCATGCCCATACCTAAGGCAGCCAAAACAGAGTTTGTTTCTCTTCAGAAATTCCCATTTATCTTGAGGATTCAAGTCCTTGAAACTACTGGAAATATTTACTGGATGTTGACTTCCCTTACAGTACCGGCATTTGTTGTCAACAGTACTGCTTACTACTGGACCCTTCGCTGCGTGGAGAACATTTGCGTGCTTGATCTTGGAATCGCCTTTATTTTGTGTGTGTGGAGGCAACGAACTCGCGGTGACTACACAAACTAAACGTGCTAACCGACTTAGCCACTCATTAAAGGTTTTTATGGTTACAAATGGCTGAACGTTCACACTATACTGCGCCCAATCTAATCGTTTGCTCATGGTGAGTTTGTTTACGAGCTCATCTATCAATTTGGGGTTGGCTAGGTGTTGGTACATGCCGCTCGATTCCAAAAATACAGAAAGATTGTGCACCTTTGTTGCGAAAGGGATTTCCAACTCCAATTTGTCTTCTGAGATCTGCTTCACTTCTCTAATTTTCTAATTTTTAGTTGGCTTTGGATGAGGCACTCTGGGCGGCCGAGACGGAATTCTAGGGTTGCCATTACTTGATCTACGTTGTTTGGGTGAATGAGGAGTGACTCCACCGCTTCTCTTGCTACCCCTCTTATGCTTCTTTGAAGACGGAACATGTTCTCCACCTTGGTGTATCCCTGTATGTTGGTCGATTCAAAAAAGGCCGTACAAAACATTGGCTACTCTTCTGGCTTCCGTGGAACTCCGGCAGATTGTGTAGCTTTCTGTAATTCCCAAGGCTAGCTGAAGATGGCATTTCCATTGGTTGGGTTGGTGGAAATGTTGGCTCAGACTGGTTACGTTGTTGGTTGAACGTTGGAAATGAATTTATGGAAGGCAAAAACGTTGGGATGGATGGCGTTGGCATAAAACTGTACTGGTAGACTGTGTTTGAGGAAGGCTGCTTCGAGTCGAGTAGTACGGGCAATTATTTTTCGATGTGGCTGCTCTTGTCGCCGAAGAAGGGTTGTCCAATGTGTTAGCGGTGGCGATGGGGTTCGTAACCGAATCGTGCAGCGTTACAGGAGGAACAGTTGGAGTGACGTTCGTACGACTTGCGGTTGTTGTATGCGTAACGGACATGGGTACCGTTTCAACTGACGAGGCTACACTCGTGGGTATGTCTGTTAAAACTGTACTTACCATGTACTGTTGTTGGTTGAGCAGCTCTTCTAGCCGCTGGCGTTCTTGTTTCTCGATTGCGGCTGATGCTTTCAATGCGTGCAGCTGCGACCGCTGTTGTTCCATCGTAGGCTCGTTTTCATCTTCGCTGCTTGACGACTGTTCTAACGTGGCTTCTCGAAGACTCGCGCTCCTTGTAGTGATTTTATTAGGGCTATGTGATAACGGCATCTTATGGTGGCGGCAAATCAGGGTAGAAAAAAAAACTCGATCAGAGTAAGATGGCGGCGACAAATTTATCCAATGGATTGAAATCAATTGTGGCGGCGACACTTAAGCCAAATAAAATAAAGATGTCACCAGTTCATTCGGTCCGGTTGCCGATTATAAAAATAAAACACTCGGAATTCTAATTTGAGCGTTTATTTTCTACAATTCATGTACGTATTAATATAAATTCAAATACAATATATCTTTACTTACATTTGGGTAACTCGGCTGGCTGGCGTCTGGACTCGATGGAAGCTGGCGATGATTTGAATCGAAAGAATATGGCGCTGTAAAAGTACGGCAGAAGGCGAACTAAAAATGACAGCTCATTACAGTCAAATTCGGGTGCGTTCACCGAGTCCACATTCCAGGGCCGTGCTTTACTTATTTGGTAGCGTTTTATTTTCGACAGTCGGAATGGACGGTTTGGCGAAGACCTTACATGAGCTACTTCGACATATTCGAAGCTCAGGTCTGTAAGGATTTCCATGACTTCATCAGGGTTATAGAATAGAGATGGTGGCGGATGAACCCTAAATGGGTGAACGGCAGCGCTCGTACCTCCAAAGTGAGTTACTGATATCGGCTCTGGGTTCTAGGGGCTAAAACCCATGGAACTGGCCCTCCAGGTTGGGTGTTCTGCCCTAGGATAATAATAACGATCCTCCTCATTTGGCAAATCGAACCGGAACGTTCACGGACTATGATCTGCGAGTATGCACCTAGAATGTACAAACTCTGCACTTTCCGGGTGCAGCTCAGGAACTTGAATCTGTCCTCTCGCAGTACAAGGCAGATATTACTGCGATCCAGGAGATACGAAGGATAGGATCAGGTATGCGGCGACATTTATTACAGCTGCCACAAAAGACTGCACATGTAAGGATGCGGATTCGTAGTGGGATATCGGCTCAGATCAAGTTTGATTTCAATCCGATAAGCGATCGCCTGGCTGTAATACGCATCGGAGCCGCATTTCAAAACATCAGGCTAATATGTGTACACGCCCCTACCAAAGAAGCCGAAAATCCTGCCAAGGTGGAATTTTGTGACATCCTGGACAGAGCCTACGAAGCCTCTCCGTTGTCGTGCTATTCGACGCAAGACACGCATCCAGAATCATGGATGTGCGTACCTTTCGAGGAGCAAACCTAGACTTTGACCACTATCTTGTTGCAGTTAAATTTAGAGCCTGACTGTTCAACGAGAAGAAGAAGTGAGCCCTCAAGAAAAGCAAGCTTAGTGCGTACAGCGGAAGAGGGTGACAGAAGATGCACACAAGAAAGCGTTGCAGCGCACAACAAGTGCGCAGGGTCTTCGACATAGCGAAGGCAACCTAGTCAATGGCAGCAAGTAGAGAGAGTGATAGGGCAAGGAGAGAACCCGCCTCCAGTCAATGAAGAACCAATTCCCTCGCTAAATTTTAAAGAAGTTAATGTAGGCCATCAGAAAATTAAAAAAAATATGAAAGCAGCTGGCTCTGATGGGCTTCCAACTGAAGTCTTTAAATATGGAGGTGATGTCTTGGTAGGGTGCATGTATCAAGTTATCAACCAAGTATGAGGGGAGGAACGCATGCCCGACGACTGGAGTATCAACTCTATATGCCAATCATCAAAAAAAAGTGATCCTATGTCTTGTAAGAACTACCGAGGCATATCCCTGTCCTATCCAACGTATTGTGTGAACGTCTAAAACATTTCTGCAACACACTAATCGGCACGTACCAGTGTGGCTTCAGGCAGATCTACAATAGACCAAATTTTACCACTCAGACAAATAGTAATCCGTTCGGAAAAATTAATAAAGGATTGAATGTATTTGGACAGATTAAAATCAGACTGACAATTAAGGAAAGTCAGAAAGCCAGAGCTTATTGCTTTTATTGCGAAGTGAGCGGTGGAGAAGATGAGAAGTTCTTCTGAGGAACGAATGGAATGAACTTCAAGAAACAATTGCAAATTTTAGTGTAGAACAGCCTAAGCGCATCATCCAATAAAGTGTGCGTATTGTTAAAAATGCAGTTGAAAAAAAAAACACAGCGCATAAAAGATTATTCAGTTTTCTAAAGTCTGCCTTACGAAAATTAAAAGTATAAACGTATTCGGAGTGAGCTGTGTTTCGATCTTTTTCGTAAGAGATTGTTAGAGATAAAGGTGGGTGATAATTGTCCAGTTTGGATAAAAGATGATTGCTTACTGAAACGACGCAGTTATCGCCATCGGAAGAGAAAATTAGATCAAGTTGTCTACCTTAGTTATTCGATACACCACTAAATTGATATAGACTGCAATCTGAAAGGCTATCGATAAAAAGGACTTCCTTATCTGAAGAGGGGTTAGTTGCAATGTAATGAGATTCATATTCTGATAGAACCCAGTGAAGATCGGGAAAACTAAAGTCCCCCAGAATTAAGATGGATCTACAACATTTGACAGTGAATTTATCGCGTCAATGGCTAGCTCGTAGTTCTGAATGGGTTGGGATGGTCGAATGTAACAGCAAAGGATGTAAATGTTGCACTTCGAAATGTTTATTTTAACACAAATGTATTCAAAACAGCGGTGTGTGATTTTTTTTACAAGTGTTGATTCTTAAATTGCGCAGAGGACTCCCCGACTCGATGAACCACCACAAAATACATTAAATCCATCAATTAGAGGCCGTTTGGTGAGAGTTGCGCAAGTCATCGTGATAGCGCTTCACATTTAATATGGAACAATTTTAGACAACCATCACAGGAAATACATATAAATATCATTAGCACTATAGGATTGCTTACATCCATTGCAGCCGATATTCATTTTTGTTGATTAAAGTTGTTAAAAATAACACAATATTAAATTGGCAGCTCTGTATATAACAGGTACAGCCACCAATTCTCTCCACAGACGATGTGATTGGGTAATGTAACGTGGTTTGTAACGAAATAAAAGGTGCGGTGAATATCAACCTTACAGGTACAGCAACTAATGCACTCTGCAGATGATGTGGTTTATAAGCTCGATGAGGTTCGAATAAAAGATGAAAAAATAGGTGTGGTGAATATCCACCTTGCTTAGCGGCAGAGCATAAGCGTAAGTTGTACTTACGCAGAAAAACACTAAGAATACTCCAAATGATAGAAGAGAATAGAATAACTTTACACTTAGATGTAGTGAAGTAAATGAAGCTCCAATATGCAAGGAAACCCGTAGAATATGATGAGTATAGGTCAGCAGAAAATTGATTCAAAGGCAGAACATCCACTAATATTTTAACTCACCTGAACAAACTGAATGCGATGAAGTCAGATGCAAATATAAAATATTACACTCCATTGAGCAAATAAAAACACAAAGTGAATATGAGTTTATAATTATGTTTTACAATTTGATTTTCTTTTTAAAGCAGACAATTTTTTTTTTTTATATATCTGAATTTATCTTTTCATCTCAGCGCATAGCTGAAACGTACCTATCCCGATGGGATTAGGCTCAGATGGAACATAAATTTTGTTCTAACTCTTAACTTTATTATCGCACCTAGTTTATTAAACCAATTAGCAATTTTTTTCTGATAATTGTCTTTTGAAAATTTAAGAAACCTTTTTTGTCGGTTACCCTTTTCTTTTAACAATATTAATCACTTTTTCTTGTGATCATGCTACATATGTATGTATGTATGTTACTTTTATATTTTTTTATTTTTTATTATTATCTAGCTAGTTCAAAGAGTTTGATTTGCATGTGCATGCTCAAAGCTGGAGCCCGTAGGTCCATACTGGTTGTAGAATTTGCTTATAAAGCAGTAGTTCATTGTAATTGGACAAACAAGAGTATCTCCCAATTAGCCAATACATTTTACTGTAACGCATGTTCAATTCGTCTATTTTTTTCTTTACATGGGATTTCCAGCGCAGCTTTGCATCTAGAGTCATGCCTAGATAAAAGAAAAGATATAATACATGGCCGAGGACACTGCCTTGTGGTACACCAGCTTCTATTTCTCTCAATGTGGAGTACTCATCCCCTTGTTTAATTCTAAAATATCGCTGCAATATATAAGATTCTAAAATTTCTGAATATTGCTTTGGTAGATGCTTTTGCAATTTATGGATCAGTCTTTTATGCCAGACTTTATCAAAAGCTTGTGCTATATCAAGGAATATAGCAGAGCATATCTTTTTCTCTTCAAATGCTTTTTCGATTCCATCCGTTATTCTATGCGCCTGATCTATCGTGGAATGCTTTGTCCTAAAACCAAATTAATGGTTTGGAAATAAATTTTTCTTCGATTATTTTATGCAGACATTTAATCAACATTTTTTCGAATAGCTTGGACAATATAGGCAGTATCGATGTTGGACGATAGGAGGTAACTTCACTAGGTGGTTTGCCTGGTTTTGGTATCATAATTACCTCCGCGACTTTCCACATGCTTGGTACATACCTTATTCTGAATGCAGCATTTATAATCTATGCTAGTTTCTTTAAACCTTTTTTTGGGAATTGTTTTAGGATTTCTCCAGTTATCAAATCAAATCCCGGGGCTTTTTTAGTATTGATGCCTTCTTTTATTTCTTTGGCAATTTCGTTCGCCGTTACCGGTTGAATATATCTCTCTTCTTTGCACAATTCTTCCGTTTCTTCATAATCTTTATCTTCATAAGGTTGGAAGACTTTTGCGAGATACTCAGTAAATAAATTCGCTTTCTCTTAGTTGCTTTTTGCCGAGATACCTTCTCTGTTTTTAACTGGTGGAATGTGTGCTATTGGCCTCTTCATTTTCTTTGTTGCCTTCCAGAGAGAATATTCGGTACTAGCATCATTCGTAAGATTGGTAAGGTATGTTTTAAGAGACTCATTTTTAAATTCTCTTATCGATCTTTTAAGTTTACTGTTTAGCTTATTAAGCATAGTTTTGTCTCTTGACGCCCTTGATTGTTGCCAACGTTTTCTAGCTCTTCTCTTTTCTGCAATAATTTCATGTATTTCTTTTGGATAGGAGTTTTGATGGATTTTTGGCTTAGTTTTAGATGTTGCAGCCCATGCAGCTTTTTGTATATTAGTTGTAAATATCTACACAGCCTCATCTAATTGGTCTTCTGTGTCAATTACCCCTCTAAGTTGGATACTTTCCTCCAAGTTCTCTCTGAACTAGTTCCAATCAGTCAGTTGATTAGCTAATCGTGGGGTATTTTCTTTTATAATGATTTTGTCGCCAAGTGTTAAGAGTATTGTAGAATGATCTGAGTCAAGATCTGGCCCCTCTTCTACTTTTATAGCATTTGACGAGATATTCTTTGTTACGAAAAAGTCGACAAAATGGGTTTTCCCGTTAAGTGATATTTCCCGCCAATTTCTCTTTCATATAGTTCATATAGTTCTCTTCCTCTCGTATTTGTTAATCTAGATCCCCAATACTTGTTTTTGGCATTAAAATCCCCTCCTGTGATAAATCTATTGCAGAATATGCGAAAGAGGCTTTTAAAATCATTTTTCTTAAGTTTATAGCTGGGAGAACAGTTAATTGATTCAACTGATATTTGTCCGCTTTTCGTTCTTATTATTGATATTCCTTGAATCGCACATGATTGGAATTTAGCTTCTATATGGTGATCTATCGTCTTCTTTATTATAACTGCAGCTCCTCCTTTCAAGGAACGATGTTCTTTCTAATATAGCTTTATTACTTTTTTTCATGCTTTCCATTCTATTTAAAATTTTTTGCATGAAGGTTTCCATATAAGTAATTGGTTTTGTTTTTCTTGTGCTAGTTGATTTTTCAACATTTTTTGATGCAGCTTGTGCATAAGTCATTTCAGTACCAGCCGCTGTCATTGGTTTTAGGTCTTTTTTGACAATTTTTCTAATTTTGGGTACTTTTTTTGGGGTTTTTGGTTTTAAGTCCTTGCTGACTTTAGGTGCATCCTTTTTTAGAATTAGGTACTATTTTTTTTTAACTGCCAGTTGAATCTGCTTTGCAACCAAACAGCCTCTGTAGTTAGCTGGATGCTTTTCGTTGCAGTTGGCACATTTAGGAGGTTCTTCTATTTTCCTCATACAGTCCTTAGTATGGTGGTTTCCTGCGCACTTAACGCATTTCGGGTTAGAGCTGCAGTATTCATGTGTATGTCCCTACTTTCGGCAATTCCTGCATTGTGAGACTAGTTTTGCCCATCTCCCTGCCTGAACAAGGAGCAAAAGCAAAACACAGCCAAACTCGTTACAATAAACTCAAGAGTTATCCAGATGTGTCGCGTAACGCTGGAAAACACGCGATGCAACTTGGAAACAACTCTTCGGAGCTCTTTCAAACGTGCACCGTTTAGGCAGGGAGATGCGCTGTCATGTGATCTTTTCAATATTGTGTTGGAACATATATTGCACAGGGCAGGTGTCAACACGGAAGGCACTATCTATCACAAATCCGTCCAACTGCTGGTATACGCAGGCGATATTGACATCATCGGATGTTCCCGGAAAGCCGTCGTAGAAGCGTTTATGACTGTTAATGAGCAGGCGAAACGTGTTGGTCTTGTTCTGAACGAGGACAAGAAGAAGTATATGTTATCAACAAATAAAAATGTATCTGTCCAAAACATTGGGCATAATGTCACTGTTGATAACTACAATTACGGGGTAGTTAAGAAGTTCACCTACCTCGGAAGAAATATAAATTCTACAAACGACAACTTTGTTGAGATCTAAAGAAGAATAAGCTTAGCAAACCGCTGCTACTTTGGTTTGGCAAGACAACTGGGTTCAAAACTCCTAACTCGACGGACCAAATTAATGCTTTATAGAACGCTCATCTTACCAGTTCTGCGATAAGTAAGAACAAAAAAAATAAATAAATATCAGGCCGTAAGCAGCCCATAGAGGGCCAAGGCCTAGCTTCTCACAACTGTACATGTTGTGCGTGGTATACATTCCTGCATACATACAGTTTTACGCCGTATCCGAAGGACAGGGTGGTTTTAAGAAGTTTTCTCATGATAGTAATGCTTTTGAATGTTTGTCAGACACTCGGAAGAGGTGGGGCCGTGAAAAAACTTTTGATGGTATTTTTCTGGATTCGATCTTGGAACCATTTGCGCAGTACTCCAACGCATTAACCACTCCGCCACGGCACCCGACGTAGGAAAGCTGAGCAAATATTGGGCACCTTCGAGCGAAAAATACTTCGTCACGTATTAAATCCCTTATGCAAGGAGGGCGAATGGAGGGGAAGATACAACCGCGAACTCTATGAGCTGTGGATGTGGATGTAGTCCAAAAAGCCAAGATACGCAGACAAGCAGCATGCCCGGGACCACAGAGGATGGAAGGCAACGATGTTTCAGGCAGGGACTCTACAAGGTTAAAGGGCTTTAAGTAAGTAAGTAAAGTTTGATGGGATCGATTCGTCTATATCCGAAATGCTGAATTCATCATCTATTTCTTTATTATTATTGACATTAACTCCGTTGAAATATACGTTTTTTATCGGTTGGTCCTTAACACTTTATTACTCTCCACGTACATTTTTGAACGCGTGCGAAAGATTTATTCTCTTTGACAATTACATTTTTAGCTCTTTCTAGTTCTGTTAACTGTTTGACGACGCCGATTTTCAGTGTCAACTATGTTTTATAGCTCATTTCTATAAAAGTTTGACTTTTTACCCCGGCTAATATGAATCCTTTATTTAATTCCACTAGATCATCCAGCCAACTCCTACTTTTATCAAAAAAACTAACGCGCATTATGGATCCTGATGCGCGACTAAGTTGATTGCTTCATGGTAATATGACTTTAAGTCTTTAACGTATCATTCCTCGCTCTCTGCCAGCGTTTTTGAAAATATAATAAGTCGTTTGTCTATCCGGTATGGGCCCACAAACTTAGGGGCTAGCTTAGGTGCATAGTAATTTGCTGCGTCCGAAAGAACAAAATGTCAGCGCCATACTAGTTCGTTCGGGAGATAGTTGACATTTCACCGTTGTGTAATGTAAAATAATATAAGTATAAGTTCATTTATCATTTGTCATTCTAATTCGCACGTAATTCTAGTTTAACTGCACATTTAGCATATAAGTCAAATTTCACTTGTACACAAGGTACGTCGAGCGTGAGAATCCAAATTTTCTTATAAGTCCATGCACCTCAAATTTCAAGATAACAAGTCTGGCATAGAAAAGTTTAATTCCCACGCTCAGCGATCGCTTGTGTTTTGGGTACATTACGAGCAAAATAATTTTATCATGGCTCTGTTCAATTGTGAGTGCTCGCCAGGTCAGTCAGACCCCGTTGCTTATATTATCAAACATTTGGAATAAAACGTGTCTATTATCATCAACATTGTCATCAAATATTATCATCAAATATTTGGCGACCGTGACAGAACTTTAACTAAAAGAGTTTAGTTAGTGAAAAATAAATAAAAAAAAAGGCAAAGTGATCAGTGCGTTGTGCAAAAGTGTAGAAGTGTAAACAAAAAAAATTATTACTAATGGCTAAAGAGAACAATACTTTAGTTTATTTCGCGGCTCAATAAAAATTTGTGGACGAAGAAATTTGTCGAATTTCTCGCAACTACGGAAAGGATGGGGAGGAAAGAAAAACGCATTCCTACCTACTAAAACGCCTTGAAGAGTTGGAGAAAAATTGGGCGATTTCCATTTCCGATTCAACTGACAGTTCTATTCGAGAAAAATTTGCGGACCAACTGGACCATCCATATTTCAAAAAGGACTATTACGAAGCGGTGCGTAAGTTTGCGGACCGCTTAAGAGACAACATAAAGCACCGTGTGGAACGCATCCGTCAGGAGAAAAAGGACGACATACCACAGCAGAAAGTGTCCAAGCCAACAGGCGAAATAATTGAACAGCAGGGTGCCATTCCAAAGAAACCTACGCAACTCCCACCACTATTACCACAACTGCTCAGAAGGAGAGAAGATTCCCTTCCCAATGAAGGAAATGCATCGAAATATCGATGGCATACCGAAAAATGGAGGAGCGAGTGTCTACTAAGGACATAGAAGTATATTTCAACATGCAGGAACAAGTTGAAGCAGTCCTGCTTAAACTTTATGAGCATTAGTCCGCGCCACAAAGCACAGCGATAGTGACAAATCCAATGATAAAGTTGCCAAAAATAGAATTTCCAAAGTTCGAGGGAAGTTATCTTAATTGGCGACCATTTTACGATCTCTTCAAGCAATTGATCCATGATCAGCCAATTTCACCTGCGCAAAAGTTATTTTACGTGCGAGCAAACGTATCCGGAGAGGCACACAGTCTCATACAGCATTTCCAGGCTACAGACAGCATTTATGAGGCCGCCTGCAAACACTCGTGGATCGATTTGACAACAATCAACAAAGACTGCTGCTAACAGCGCAGCTTAACAAACTGTTGCAGCAATCAACAATCCAGAACAGCACAGCAGCGGTTTTAAGAAGGTTTCACGACGTCAGCAAGGAAGGTCTCCAAGCCATTACCAATATGGGATACAATATAGACAATTGGGACCCCATAATTGTTCACTTGTTGCTCCAGAAGTTGGATAAGGATCTTCGAGCAGTCCCTGAAAGATCCCAGAACCAGCCCATCTATTGGTGTATTTCTGAAGTTCGTGGAATGCCGTTTCCAAACACTCGAAGCCATCAGTAGCCGAGATGCAGAAGGGAAACCAGCTGTATTCATCGCTTCCAACGCAGAGTATCCTGATTGTATGATGTGCCGGTCAGCTAAGCATACAATTTTTAACTGTCCAAGCTTCTTGTCACTTTCAGGAGAGGAGCGCAACAAGGCCGTCATGAGGTTACAGCTATGCAGAAACTGCCTCAAGCCAGGACATTTCTCCCAGTCATGCCAGTCAAGTTCCTGCCAAAAGTGCCGAGAGAAGCACAATACATTATTGCATCCGAACCAGACATCAGCAAGCGAGAATCAGAACAACCGTTCATCCAAGGGTAGTCGGGGTAAGTCAGGTGTCAAAAACTCAAATAATGCTCCAAAGGAACAAAGGCAACACGTAACAACAGTAGTCAAGAAACATGCCGCTAAGCACGTATATCTAGCAACAGCCGTCGTTAATGTCATTTCACCTGGGGTTGTGTCATATCCTTGTAGGGCTCTGTTGGATTCTGGATCGCAATTGCACTTCGTAACAGCCGCTTTCGCCCACCAAATCGGGGCAAAGAAATCGAAAATTAAGACTCCTATCAATGATATTGGGAATCAGGATTGCTTAGCACAATACAACACAACCATAAAATTTAAATCAAGGTTTTCACCATTTTCAACAACAATTGATGTCGTAATTTTGCCTAAAATAACGAATTATCAGCCAAGAAAGGACTCCAGTGACAGAAACTGGACTATCCCACCTGGAATTCAACTGGCGGACCCATATCTCAACGAGAATCAAAGTATTGACATGCTTATAGATGCTGAAACCTTCTACGATCTGTGTCTTCAGGGAGAAATACGCTTAGCTTCGAATCTGCCAGCTCTACGCAACACGAGACTTGGGTGGATAGCAACAGGAAGCACCTCTACAAGCGTTGAACAACATCATTCGCAGGTCGCCACAAGACCAACTTTAACATCATTGGATAAGCTGGTAAGGCGATTCTGGGAAACACTCCTGTAACTACAATGAGCAAAGAAGAGCACGAATGTGAGAAACAATTCAAAGAACATACGAAACAAGACGCAAATAGACGGTTCGTAGTACGCCTGCCATTGAAGGAGGATCCAAACATGTTCTTAGGAGAATCTCGTCAAATGGCCATAAAGCGATTTCTGTCATTGGAAAGAAATTAGAAAATAATGAAGAGCTTAAGGCCTCATACGCTAATTTCATGAAAGAGTACGAATCGCTTGGGCATATGACCCCAATTTCAGAAAATGAAATATCTAGCGCACATTATGTACTTCACCATCATTGCATAATGAAACCCGAAAGTTCATCAACAAAGCTTAGGGTAGTGTTCGATGCGTCGGCGAAAAGCACGTCTGGGAATTCACTTAACGACATTTTGATGATTGGTCCAACAGTCCAACCAGATCTATTTACCATAATAGCCAATTTTCGAATGCATAGATATGTTTTAACGGGGGACATAAGCAAAATGTACCGACAAATTGAAGTAAACCCTGCCGATAGAATGCTGCAATTGATTCTATGGAGATCGCAACACGATCTGCCATTGCAAACCTACCAATTGAATACTGTGACTTATGGTACAGCATCAGCATCGTACCTAGCTACAAAATGTTTGATAAAGCTCGCAAATGACCACCAAACTGAATATCCTCGTGCTTCGCAAGCTATAAAAAACTGCTTATCCAAAGATTGTGGCATGAACAAGCAAACACCACAAGCTTGTATTAACTGCAAGGGAAACCACCCGGCTAATTATCGAGGGTGCGAAGTAGCTAAAGAGTTACAAAAAAGGCGTGATAAGTTTACGAAATCACATCATCGGGTTTCGGATCAATCGAATAAAATCAAGCCAATAATTATTAAGGAAAAAATTGCAAAAGAAAAGTCATCATACGCTCAAACTACGGCTTCGAATACTACGGCCTTGAAATCGGGTAGTGAAGTAAAGCCTAAAACCGCTAAAATCACAAAAGAAAAGTCACCTGACAGCAATGTACAAACTTACGCTCAAGCCACGAAAGTAGAATGCAGTAAAAATAATAGTGCGCAAGACCCAGTATCTCAGGTCTTTTCAATTATTCTTGCCAAGCTCGAAGAGCAAACTAAAACGAACAAACTTATTTTCGATAGATTAGTTAAACTGGAAAATAATGTTCGTCGCACCCAGATCCCACGAAGAATATGAAAAAGATGCTCAAAATACTTAATTGGAATGCCAATGGGCTCCTGCAAAGACTCGACAAGCTTGAAATATTTATACGCGAAAACAATATTGATATATGTTTAATATCTGAAACTCATATGACGAAACAATTGTATGCTAACATTAAAGGCTATTGTGGGTATCACGCTTTCCATCCATCGGAAAGGGCAAGAGGTTGTTTGTCGCTTTTCATAAAAGACACTATCGAATATACACCAGAACCAAAAGTCGAGCTTAACTCTATGCAAGTTTGCACTGTACGCGTAAGAAATAGACATTATTCTTTTAATATCTCGTCTATTTATTGTTTAAATAGAATCGTGCTTCAAAAAAGTGATTTCATTAACATTTTTAACTCACTTGCGCCACGTTTTGTAATCGACTTTAACGCCAAACACACCTTTTGGGGTTCGAGATGTACCTCACAAAAAGGTAGAGTGCTTTTCGAAGCGGGCCAACTTACTGGCCAATAGACAGCAACAAAATACCCGACCTGATAGATTTCTTCGTCGTGAAAGGTATGCTTCGCATTTGCACGCAAATTGAAGAGAGTTATGACTTGTCGTCGGATCATTCGCCAGTAATTTTGACAATGAGCGAAACCCTGATTAGAAAGGAAGTACCAGCCAGATTAACTAACTGCCTCAGAAAATATATAGAAGAAAATACGGAACTAAATGCATCACTCAAGACGCCTTATGAGCTTGAAATTGAAGTCGATCGCTTCGTTGATATAATACAGTGTGCCGCGTGGAATAATACTCCAGCACTAAGGCAAACGAAAGAGAAATACGCACTTAAATATCCTCCAGAAATAACAGAAATGGTAAAAGAGAAAAGGAAAGCGCGGAAAAGATGGCAACAAACTCGCTGTCCGCAGCATAAAGCGAAAGTAAATCATTTGAGCAACTTGTTAAAGAAAACCTTAAAGGGTTTTAAAAACCGTACAATAGAAATGTACCTCGAAAATCTTACAGCGGAAAAAGACTCCAATTATTCACTCTGGAAAGTGGTCAAAGGCATAAAAAAACCGCAAATCCCCTCTCCTCCAAACGCAACAAATAATGGGGAATGGGCTAGAGATGAAAAGGAGAAAGCAGAATTATTTGCAGCCCACCTTGAAGAAACGTTTAAGCCGTTTGATGGTCAACCGCTCATTGAAAACATCAATGCATCGGATATAACATCTGACAACTACACATTAGCAAGTGTTACGTTAACTGAACTTAGGCAAGAAATAAAGAAATTGAAACCTAGAAAAGCCCCTGGATACGACTTAATTACAGGAGAGCTTCTCAAAGAATTGCCCAAGAAAGCCTTAGCTAAATTTCTGCACATTGTAAACGCCGCCCTAAGACTAAAATATGTTCCAAGTCAATGGAAAGCGGAAGTTATAATGGTCCCAAAACCCGGTAAACCACCGAATGAGAAAAAATCATATAGACCTATTTCGCTTTTGCCGATTATGTCTAAAATCTTCGAAAGGATATTACTCAATCGCTTACAGCCAGTTATAGAAGAAAAAGATCTTATCCCTAATCATCAATTCGGATTTAGATGCAAACATTCTACAATTGATCAGGTACATAGAATAACCGATGTAATTGAAAAAGCTTTTGAAGAAAAACAAGTTTGTTCAAGCGTATTTCTAGACGTTTCTCAAGCTTTTGACAAGGTGTGGCACGACGGCTTAAAGTACAAGTTGCGACAAGTTCTGCCAAAACACTTATATGACATATTGGTGTCATACCTCGCAAATAGACTCTTTCGTGTAAAACACGGAAATGACTACTCACAATTTAAAGAAGTATCGGCTGGAGTACCACAAGGAAGTGTACTAGGTCCGCTCTTGTATCTATTGTACACTCGTGATATTCCACAACAAGAAGGAACCACTTTAGTTAGCTTTGCCGACGACACTGCCATTTTGGCAACAGGCAAAACTATCGAAGAAACCACCGAAAAATTGCAAGACGCATTGAATAGGGTGAATGAATGGACACAAGTTTGGCGTATCGCGCTCAATGAAACTAAATCTGTTCATGTAAATTTTACCTATAGAAAAATCAATAATTTACCTATCTTTGTCAACGCGGTACAAATTCCATTTGCAAATGAGGCTAAATACCTCGGCATGACGCTTGATGCAAAATTGAAATGGAAGACGCATGTGAAAAAAAAAACGCAGAGAACTAGAAAACAAATACAGAGAAATGTACTGGTTACTTGGAAAGTATTCTAAACTTAGTATACATAACAAACTGCTTTTATATAAGCAAGTGCTTAAACCGGTCTGGACGTATGGTATACAACTCTGGGGTTGTACCAAGAAAACCAATTGTAATATTTTACAAACTTTTGAAAATAAAGTGCTAAGAGAAATCTTGAATGCACCTTGGTATATAAGAAACAATGATATCCATAGAGATCTCAAAATTGCCACCATGGAAGACGAAATCAAAACTTTTGCTCGAAAACATAAGAACCGATTAGAAGGTCACGTGAATAATACGGTTCTACAACTCTTGGATGAGCGACATCTATTACGCCGTCTACAAAGAACAAAGCCTTTCGACCTAGCTCGATAAACTACAACCGCGTTAATTTGTCGGTACATGCAGGACCTTTCAATTGAAAATTACCTGCCAATCGTTTTAATCTCATTAAATAAAAACTGTTTGATAAGTCAATACTTAGTTGCAGTAATAAGAAATATAATGAAGGGAGGTTTTTTTAGTGGGTAAAAATCCCACACTACTATGAGCACGCGTTTTACGGTCCTCATAGTGTCTTTTTGAAGATTTTTCACCTACCCTCGGTAATAAAAAAAAAAAAAAAAAAATTTGCTGAGATCTGCCATCTGCTGAAACATTGAACTAAGAAAGTTCTGCGCAAACCACCCACAAATATTGAAGAAGAATCCAGAAGAGCACAAAGAGCAGCTTGTCACTTTTCATCAATCAGAAGTGATTAAGACGTTTCCGATTCATTCCGGAACGAGTGTGCAAACGTTCTGTACTAGCTGATCTTGCCAAGTTGTTTGATCAATTAGGATACTTGGGCCTGCAATAGTTCTTGGAAAGCTGTTTTTGGAGGAATTCATCATGTGATTACCAACTTCCCGCAGAGCAAGCCAATAAATGGATTCATTACTTAAAGCAATTTTCCATGTTAAAGGAGCTTAGCATTCCACGTTATGCGTCCCGTCCCCGCAGCGATATTGAATTCCACGCATTTTCGGACAGCAGTCTGAATGCCTTTGGGTCGTGCGTATATCTCCGATCGGTTAATCGAGAATTGCTCCCCTTAAAGCAACATCTATAGCCCGACTAGAGTTGCAAGGTGATGTTCTCATGGTTGAGTTAGTATCAAGGCTGCTGCAAGTGTTGACGTGCAAGATTAAGAAGGTGTGTTATTACACCGATTCTACCACCGTACTAGCATGGATAAGATCACCATCCTACACATGGGAGACTTATGTTGCAAATAGAGTTGCGAAGATCCAAGCAAACACAGATATTCAACAATGGAGCTTTATAAAGGGGAGCGGTAATCCTGCTGATATGGTGCCCAGAGGAGCACCACCTTCAGACGTGGTGTGGTGTCTTACCACTCTGGTTTAATGGCCCAAACTTTCTCACAGAGGATGACAAATTATGAGAGGCCATGCAGTATGTTGTTCCAGAAGACTTTCCAGGCGTAAAACCAGGTCCGTGTTAACAGCATCAATAGCTGAAAACGAAAATTTAATTGAATTAATCAATCATAGAAATTCTTTCTATTCACTGCAAAAAATATTAGCATACGGTTTTCGATTTTATAGTAATTGTAGAAAGCATAAGTCACTCAGAAACGGAGGCCGGCTAACAGTGGAAGAGCTTCAACGTGGCACATATTTTATTTGGGTAAATATTCAAAGACATGTATTTTCAGATGAATACCGTTCCCTGCAGAAAGTGCAGATGTGCCTAAAGGCTTTAGCATATCATCACTGACACCGTTTTTTGATGAAAAAACTAAGCTAATAAGAGTCAGCGGCAGATTGAAAAATGCATCAATTTTGGATGATGCCAAACACCAAGTTCTAGTGCCGAAAAATAACGCCATAATTGAATTAATCAATCATAGAAATTCTTTCTATTCACTACAAAAAATATTAGTATACTGTTTTCGATTTTATAGTAATTGTAGAAAGCATAAGTCACTCAGAAACGGAGGCCGGCTAACAGTGGAAGAGCTTCAACGTGGCACATATTTTATTTGGGTAAATATTCAAAGACATGTATTTTCAGATAAATACCGTTCCCTGCAGAAAGGTGCAGATGTGCCTAAAGGCTTTAGCATAGCATCACTGACACCGTTTTTTGATCAAAAAACTAAGTTAATAAGAGTCAGCGGCAGATTGAAAAATGCATCAATTTTGGATGATGCCAAACACCAAGTTCTAGTGCCGAAAAATAACGCCATAACCAAATTGCTTTTAATCTATTTGCATCAAACGCACATGCACGCAGCGCCTCGGACTCACATCGTAATTTCAAGACAAAAATATTGGATCTTATGTGTTGGCAGGATGTCTCGGCAAATAGTTTCCAATTGCATAAAGTGTTTTCGATCAAATCCAAGGTCTATAGAACAGATGTTGGGTAATTTACCGAAGGAAAGAGTTACACCCTCGCGTCCGTTTTATTATTGTGGATCAAATCCAAGGTCTATAGAACAGATGATGGGTAATTAACTGAAGGAACGAGTTACACCCTCGCGTCCGTTTTATTATTATATCCGCCTCTAAAAATAAATCGTTTTTGAATTTGTAAAATGATTTCAGATCATTTTCTATCTTTCTGTTTTGCGAGCTCTTTCGAAAACTGGATTAAATTTTTTTTCGTCTTCCTTTTGTTAAAGTTAATTTTGTTAACGTTTTATATAAGGCTCTTTTTCAGTTAAAATACTTTTAATATAATTTTATTCAATTGCTTAATATCTGTATATATATATTTTTTTATCTTATTGACCGAACACACAGTTATATTTTGTTTTATTACCGAATAATAATGCGACTTCACCGCACCGAACTATATCACACTCTGTTCCGTCAATCATCCCAACCCAAACGTCTGGACTCCAAAAATACAAAAAAAAAAACTGCATGATTGTTCGTAGATACGCGAAACGATGAGATTCATTTACACAATTTAGACTGCGTGAAGTTTGGCTGGGACTCACATATCATTGGAACACACGAAACGTGCGACAGAATTCTTTGTTGTTGGCTTATATTGTGTAACAATTACCAAAAATAATTATTCTTAGAAGAGGAATAATTATTTAGTATTGAGTAAAACATATTTTCTTCCTTAAGAGAGCATTGGGGATCGTTGACGGAACATTTGTATTCATTATTATTGCGCAGAATTGTTAAGGAAATTCTAACATCAGAAGTGGGATATTACCGTGGCCTCAAGTGGCTTAATAAATTAAAAACTAATCGTTTTGTTAGCTCAAACAAAAAAAATTGCTTGGATAAAAAAATTTCCAACTGTTGTGCTTATAAAAAAAATGACGGTGCGTGAACAAATTGATGTTAGCGACAAAATAGCCTGCTCTGCCTCTATAAAAAAAAATAAAAACGAAAATTTTATTATTACGGTGGAGGCAATACATAAAATATTACAATCTACTCAGCGCGAACGTGATTGCAAAGATTCAGCTGGTTTTCCGTGTTAGTTAGAAAACTACGATGTCATTCCCAGAGTTCAAGCTTATTCGCTTATGAGAGCAATAGAATGGTATAATAAATATGGCTATTAATATTATGGCTGGGCTGATTTTCGTGCCTCTTTAATCCATTTATTTTCGAGTGGTACTGATGTTGTAGAGCTACAATGAAAGGTTGCTAATTCTGAGGGCAACTAATATGATTCCTACAATGATTTTGTGATGGAAAAAGTATCTCAGATTAATAGACTGCCCTTTGAAATACCCGAAGATAAAATTGTTAAAATTATTATTAGATGTATATCTAAGATCACTCTGAGGAACTCCTTAACTTTCGCTAAATAATTAAAACAAGGTAAGAAATGTTTTATAAATAGGTACAATTTATGAACAAGCTTAAGGTTGCCTCTGAATCACAATGTTAAAAGAAGTTTTAAAGCTAGCGATATTTTTTTTTGTTTAAAAAAAAAGGGATAGAATTCATGAACAAGCAGAAGATTGCCTCTGAGTCATGATATTCTACTGAGACGTGTTAGTATTTTTTTTAATAAACAAGTAACTCTCTCCTTATTGTTTGAGCGAGGGCAAATCTGCTCACAGTTGGAAATCGTTTTTTTAAACGGCGGTCGTGCGCTGAATTGTTAAGGAAATTCTAACATATATGTATTTTTTCTTTTTTGTTTCTTCTAAACCGTTGCGATTCTTAAATAATAGCGTATAAAAAAAATATACAAAATTGCATTTTAAATTTATATCTTGGAAAACAATTTATGTTCTCGTTTAAGTTATTTATTTCAAATGATTAAGTACATACATATGATAAGATGTATAAAATTGTTTTTTGTTTGTTTGTTTTTTAAATGTTTTTCCCCCCTTCGGGATAGGGTTTAGAATTTACCCGAGGTAAGAGGCGACTAAAGTCCAAATTTTTACATTTTTAGAAAAAAAAAAACCATGCAATGAGCAAAACGACAGGAAGTAATACCCCAGGTGGCAGACCAGGCATACTGGAAAATCCACACTCTATCGAGTTCGGTCCTACGGATTCTGGGGAGGACCAATTATTGCATCTTATCAACCCATTCACAAGAAGGGCAAGAATATCTAGATCACCGCTAGGGGAATCTAGTAGAAGCTCCAAAACAATACCCATAACACCTCAGGGTACTAAAATATATGGTGCAGAGAATTGCACTGCTAGCGGAGATGAAAAAAATGCAGGCTGAAAATGAAGATCTCCGAAAAAAACTTAGCAATATAGAATTTCTCACAAGCCACTTACAAAATGAAGTAAAAGAGCTAGCTAAAGAAAAAAAGGACCTCAAAACGCAACTTAATTCAAAATCTTAATAAAAATGCCGTGAGTACCTCACAGACGAGGAGGAACTTCTTAGAGAAACTGACTGGATAATAAAAGAGAAAGAGAGACCAAGCAAGAAGCGTAAAGCAATATCGTCACCAGTCATATGTACAGGCAAATCGAACACGAGAGACAAGGATGAAGTAGTAGATAATAAGGTAACACCTATCCAAACAGATATTAATCATATAAAATTATCAATATAGTTGAAATAGCTAGCTTTACTAAGATTAAGACACTACTAAGCTTAATATCATGCAAAAATCATAAAATAGTAGCTTTGAACAACGATGTTTGGAAAATCTATACTCCAAACTCAGATACATATAGAGCTCTTGGGAAGAAGCTCAGCGAATCTGAAATTCAATGGTTTACCTATGAAGATAAAAATAACAGGCCGATCAAAGTTATAGCTAGGGACCTCCATCCAACATGCGATAGGCAAAGCATTATAGAAAATTTGCAACAAAAAAACTTGCACTTGCTCGATGCCGTCAACAACCTAAAGAAGGAGAAAAAAAAACAGATAAAGAAGGAAAGCAAGTAGTATCCAATAGAGCACTTCCATTATTTATGCTGACTTTTCACAATAAAGAGAAATCAGAAAACATATATAAACTATGCTCGATTCTTAACATGAAAGTTAAAAGTGAACCACTGCGGAAAACAACTGACGCAATAGTACAGTGCAATAAGTGTCAAGGCTTTAACCATAAACAGAAATATTGCTCTCGTGAAGCAAGATGTGTCAGATGTGCTGGAAATCACTTAACGCAAAACTTCACTGTCAGTAAAAACACACCACCCAACTGCATAAACTGCAAGAAAAACCATCCTGCAAGCTACAGGGGATGTGAAGTAGCCCAAGAATTGCAAAAAATTAGAAACCTGCAAAGGAAATCACAAATACAAAAGAAACGGATAGAAGAAAGGGAGCTACCAAATAAAACAAAGTTAAACAACATAACAAATAGTAAAACAGAGACCAAAACGTACGTAGAAATTATTAAACAAAATGGGAATACCGAAAGAAGTACTAATAAAAAACAACACACAAAAGAGAATGCTAAGCAAGAAGAGCCTATCAAGACATTAATCAGAAAGAAACAACCTACTAAAGTAATTAGTAATCACTAAGAACCTAACAAAGTTGAGAGACACAACGATAACCAAATACTTGAGAAAATATTAAATTTGGTAGACAAACTAAATAGAAAACTTGAAGAACAAAAAGACACAAATAATAAAATATTTGAAATATTCAAAGAACTAGACAAGTTTTTCAAATACAAAGCGATCAAAAATCAGTATGAATAAAGCACTAAAAATAGTAAGTTGGAACGCTAATGGGCTAATGCAGCACATAGATGAGTTGCAGTGCAGTCCTTATAACCCGATTGCTACCGACTTATCTTTTCAAATTCTACCTTTCAACAATGCTTACCAAATTCCAAGCAGAATGAATCCGAATAAATCGTGAAATCGTGAAAGCGTGAATAATTGCGCTGAACCTCTACGAAAACGCAGATTGCTCGAAATAGATTCAAAAAGTAACTTTAAACGTCTTTATGTAGAAATAAAAGACAATATTATATCCCAATTAGAGACAAGATATAAATCATTAACGTTATTAATTTTTTTTGATTTACTGAATAAATCCAAGTATGATAATTTTTCACTTTCAATTCCAGACGAAAAAAATATCTTCTTTGCTCAATTTTTTTCCTGGAATTTTCGAGTTTACAGCTTTGAAAAACGAACCTAAAGTTTTGTATTCAACTTCGTCACTTTGACGAAGTATTGCGTAATACATTTCCGCAAATTTTTAAGTTAAGTGGCCTATTTTTAACATTTGCAGTTAAGGAATTGATTAGGAAAAAACGCAAAGCTCGCAAAGCTTGGCAAAGAATCCGAACACCTGAGAATAAAACGATTCTTAACGCATTGTGCAATGAACTTAAGAGGGTTATAAAAACTGTAAAAAACGAATCAGTCAAGAGAGAGACCTTCCTCAGCCTGAAGAAGCTAGCTTAACGACTTTCGCAGATGACACCGCAATTATGACTATTGGCGACAATGCAGATGAAGCAGCGAACAAATTACAGAAGGCAATTAAATCTGTAAGTGACTGGACAAAAAAGTGGAGAATAAAGCTTCACGAAACTAAATCTATCCATTTTAACTTTACTAACAGAAAAATAAATACCGTACGAGTTAATACTGATGGAAATGAAGTTCCGTACGCAAATACTGCCAAATATTTGGGTATAACACTCGACGCCAAGCTCAGGTGGAAGGAGCATGCCAAAAAGAAAAAAGAGGAGCTAAATATTA
Organism: Chalcosyrphus nemorum; assembly: GCA_949716465.1. Classification (NCBI taxonomy): domain Eukaryota; kingdom Metazoa; phylum Arthropoda; class Insecta; order Diptera; family Syrphidae; genus Chalcosyrphus; species Chalcosyrphus nemorum. Next base: position 40,339,733 of record OX454334.1, read on the forward strand.
GACTCAGACAAATGCATTGGTTAATGGGAAGGAATTCCCAGCTATCAATTGACAACAAACTGCTTTTATACAAGCAAGTACTGAGGCTAGTTTGGACGTATGGGATAGAACTCTGGGGCTGTACCAAAAAAACAAATCTAAGAATGATACAAACATTCCAAATCAAAGTACTAAGAGGCATCGTTGACGCGCCTTGGTATATAAGAAATGACAACGTACATAGGGACTTACAAGTAGAGAATGTTAGTGATATTGTTAAAAAATATGCACTTAAACATTGCCAGCAACTTCAAGACCATGTAAATCCTGAAATACAATACATGGTAGTAGATAACAGGAATACCATTAGGCGGCTTAAAAGATTAAGATTATTACTAACATGCATAATAAAATATTCACATTTACTTTTATTTTTATGTCTAAAATAACAATGCAGATATGGCATTCTTTTTTTCTTAATAACTACATATAATAAATGTTTATTTTGGAAAATAGTTTAGCTTCTTTAAAGTAGATGTATATATGTATATGTACATTTTTCTTGTTATATCTTGGCAACATTTTTTATTATTAAGATTAACGTGTAATGAAATATTCAAAATTGTTTTTTTTTTGTTTTCAACAGTTTATATCTTTAGTTTAATTGATTTATATTCCTTTTTTTTAATAATTAAATAGGTTTCATAAAATGTAAATATTTAAACTTGCATTACAAGATTTATACTTTAACGAAACGGTGTGGGTGCAATTGGTTTGTTCGTTAGCTTTTGTTTTTAAACTTCTTTTTTTTTTTAATATTTTCGTTTAGTTTTATTTCTATACAATTCTATACTTTGTTAAAGGAGTTGGTGATTGGATTGTTTCATTAATTTCAAAAGAGATATTTGGGAGACTTGTTTTTGAAAGCTTGGGTGACAAATTTAAGTTAGCTTCTGTGGTGGCTTCATTTTGCACTGTGCATGAGGATGGGGCTGCATATTTGGAAACCTTCTTTAATGTTCGGGAAGAGCGACTTTTGAACTTTAATGCTTTATAATTTTTTATACCGAAGAAAACTACCAGTTATGAAAAGTAACATGGATACAAAACTCCATGTTACTGCTTCTTTTTGGAGATTGCTTTCGTTTGCCTCTTGCAGTTGCTTTAGATCCTCAAGATCTTTGCCCAGCAACGTAAGGTGCTTAATAGAGTCGGATGATTTCAGAACTTGTAGCGCGGAGGAGTGGTCAGAAATTTCATAAGAACTTAAAATCGAAATGTTGAGCTCCATATTTTACGAGGGCGGATTAAAATGTCGACGAAATATTACTACCGTGAAAACTGGAATTCTTGTCGCAAATATATTTTACCCGATCTTTAGAAGGAGATACAAAGATCCACGAATTACTGTGTGCAAGCTCGAAAAATACGGTATTGATAATAGATATTACTTGGGAGTGACAGAATTTTGGAATGTCATCCTTTGCTGCCATTAATTTGAATTCACAGCTTTGTTTACCATAAGCTATTTGGAGTGTTCGAATTTTTGAACAAATGTAAGAGTTATCTCTAATTGTCAAGCATTTATCTAGGTCCACTTGATTCAATAATAAGAAATGTTGATCACTCCCAACATGTAAAAGTTGCTTTAAAGGAATAGTAGTTGAAAATAAGTTGTTTCTTATTAGGACTGGGATTGGGGTCATTTGGTAGACTGAGTAAGGTTTTCCTTGTATAACTGGGATTTTAATAAGAAAAGTTAAATATTATTCCGTAGAATATGCAATAGGTGACATTAATTTAAACAGGTAATTGATACTGCTCATAGTTAATGGTAAAGGCCACGAAGAATCGCTTTCAAAATTTTTCTGTATCTCTGACAATATTTTCAAAAGTTCTTCCGGAGGAACAGGTATGAATAATCCCTTGCCTAGCAGATTGGAGAATATCAAAAAGGTGTGTCGTTAAGATAATAAAATGGTTAGCTATTGATTCAAAGTCCTCTAAATTTTCTAGTAATAATAATTTTGCCTCATTTTTATAGCTTTCTTGATAAATAGTCACCCTCATTGCATCTATATTCTTTTCTATTAATTGAAATCGAGCCATAATTCTTTCAATAATTCAGCCACAATGTTCTGAAGAATTGTCGTTTGTTTTTTTTATTAGAGAAGAGTGCGTTTGAACACTTGATTTTAAACCGTCTATCATTTTATTGTAATATTCAGCATCTGAGCTATCAGGTGTTCCAAAAAGATGTTTAGATACAGTTCCAGCCGCATTGAACCAGCCCCTATTGACACTTTTATTTCCAGCTTGAAAATTAGTGTCCGAGAAGCCTAACATGTTAGTTGCTATTCTAAAACGTTTGTTTATAAGTTCCATTGTGTAAACAATGGCAAAAACCTATTACAACTAGGTCGTTCATAGCTATCTACGTTAGTATGTTCACAATAATTACTTAGTTGTTGGTAGAGATTATTTGGATTCCGGTGTTGGTCTAGGGACTCCGCCAATTAGGATGATAACTGTACAGTGAGAGTTTGATATTCGTACTTCGCTTATATGTTCGTAATATAATTCCCAGTTATCTGTGATTGGCGTTATCTAACAGGACTCTACATACAATGTTCATAGTTGTAGTTTTCTGTGAGGTAATTAAAAATTGCTTCTATTAATTTCAGTCGAGAAAAAGGAAAGGATGGAAAGTAAGGTGATGTTTCTTCACCGATTTATTGCCAGGAGTTAGATTGGAAAGATATTACATCGATCTATTGCTTTATTTCTTGAGTTTTATATTTTAAATAGTAGATTTATATTAAAAAGAAAATTTAGTCATAGTATGGCTTTAAACGGTTGTTATGTATGACTACCTTTTTTCTGCCAATTTTAATGGGCTTGAGTGAGCTATTCTAACGAGTTTGGCTGTGTTTTGCTTCTACTCCCAAATCTTTTATACTTTTATACACCTTGGAATCCTAAATTAACTTGTGTTGTGTCCTAACCGAATTTTTTTTTTCCACGGTTTCTAATAATACGCCAATTTCTTTTAATTTTTTAATTTTCTGCTTTAAAAGAATATTAAATAATAGTTAAACATAATTATAAACTCATATTTACTTTGTGTTTTTGTTTGCTGAGTGAAGTGTAATATTTTTTGTTATGCATCTCACTTCATCGCATACAGTTTTTAGCTGTCTGACTCATTTATCCCGGTGAGTTAAAATATTAGTGGATGTTCTGTCTTTGAAGCAATTTTCTGGTGCTACACTCATCATATTTTACGGCTTTCTTTTCATGTTGGAGCTTCATTTACCTCTACATCTGAGTGAAAAGTTATTTTATCCTCTTCCATCAGTTGGAGTATACTTGGTGTTTTATCCGTGTGAGTACAATTTTTGGTGTATGCTCTGCCGCTAAGCAAGGTTGATATTCACAATATACATTTAATTCATCTTCTATTCGAACCTCATCGAGTTCATCAATCACATCATCTGCAGAGTGCATTGGAGAGAATTGGTTGCTGTACCTGCTGTATACAGAGCTGCCAATTTAATATTGTAGCATTTTTTAACAACTAAATTTTTTTAATTCAACACAAATCTATCACCAAAATATGGATATTGGCTGTAATGGATGTAAGCAACCCTATAGTGCTAATGATATTTATATTTCCTGTGATGGCTGCCTAAAATTGTTCCATACTAAGTGTGTGGCTCTTTCACCGAGAACTGGCGATGACTTACGCATCTCTACACCTAACGGCCTCCAATGGTTCTGTATTCAGTGCCGTAAATTTTCAACATTTGCGCTTTTGAGACTTCTTGATGAGTGCAAAGGCCCCTCGAAGCTTATTTTGGCAGAGCTGGATCGTTAGCAAGCGCATTTTAAGAAGCACCATGAGTCTTGCGACAAGCTCTATAATCTTGCTTGTTGCAATGTAGATACATTGAATGCAAGCTGCATTCATAAAAAGTCGACAAAGCCTAAACCTACTCCGAAATCGAAGAGAACGGACTTATTAATTTCATCTGATGTCACTAATGCGGTTCCATCACTTAATTCACGAACTGATCACGGAGCCACTTTGAGTTCATCGCTTCTAGTTGGAGAACCCCTTGTGAGTTACCCTATAACTCCTGTTCATGTGGAGAGTTTAAATATTCCCTCCCCTACAATGCCGTTCCTGCCTAAGGGTTCACCGCTGATACCTGTACGTCAAGAATCGCCATCATCTGTCAATCTTGTGGTAGTCAAAAGGCCTCCTCGTAAAACAATATTCATTTCGAGACTTTCTTCTGCTACCACCGTGGACAATATACTGATATATATTGCCAGCAAAACTTCGGTGCCAATATCATCTCTTAAATACATCAAGTATAACTTTAATGAACCTCGTCAAATAGCATCATTTAAATTACTAACTCCTGATGCCCACTATGAAATGCTACTTTCCAACGACTTTTGGCCTGATGGAACTTTAGTCCATGAATATGTTTCTCGAGCTAGAAATGCATCATCAGTCAACAGATCTGTAGCGGCAACTGCAACGCATCCAAAAAACGATTAGGTATCTCTAAAACTTTAAGTATGATCTCAAAACATAACTATGTATTCTTTATACTATCAAAACGTAGGTGGTATGAGAACCAAATTTAAGGAACTATATCTTTCATCTTCTTCTTTTGATTTTGATATTATAATTTTTACTGAAACATGGCTTTTAGACAGCCACTTTTCAGCCGAATTCATGAGTGGCTCCTCTTTTAATGTATTTCGCAAAAATCGCTAGGTGAACACTACAGGTTTATTCAGGGGTGGAGGTATACTGCTTGCTGTTCGTAGTTGTTTCTCTTGCAGACAAATCGAGCTGCCTTCTAAAAACCTGACACCTCCTATTAATTTTGATGTCGATCAATTAATTTTAAAATTTTCTTTTTCACCTGACTTCGATCTTTTTCTGATTGCTAGTTATTTTCCTCCTGGTAGCCCTTTAGAACTTTATAAGTTACATTATGATAATTGTCGAACTCTATTTGATAATTTAAAACCACATCAACATGTAATGTTCACCGGTGATTTTAACATGGCGGATATTGTATGGGAGTTGAATAAATTTAATAGTTATCTATCACCTCTTAATGTAACTAGTGAGAAAGAAATGAACTTATAGACTTCTTTAGTCAGTATGACTTAGTTCAGATTAATCCTAATAAAAACAGTTTTGATAATGTTCTTGATCTTATGTTTGTCGATAAAGAATTAGTTGTTAATATTGAATTAGCTGATTCTCCAATTCTCAAAAATTCCATATTTCATAATGCCTTTATAGTAGATTTCTCAATCTATCATTATCAGAGAACTTCTAGTATTCACACATTTCGCAAAGTAATAAAGCTGATTTTGTTGCAATGAACAATTATTTACAATCGGTGTCATGGAATAATATTTTACCATCTTTAGATTTAAAAACTATGTGTGACACTTTTTTTTCAATTTTAATATCTCTTATTGATCTTTTCGTGCCAATTAAAGAAAATGTGTTAAGTGGACAACCAGTCTGGTTTAATAGGAGGCTGTTGAATCTAAAAAATAAGAAAAATAAGGCCTATAAGCATTTTAGGAGAGATAAATCGAATATGGAAGTAAAGTCTTGGTATCTACTCTGTCAAAAGGAATTTGACGTTTTTAATAAGTTCTTATACAGATCATACATATTATCTTGCGAAAACAGATTAAAATCTAATAGTAAGTATTTTTGGAATTTTATTAATTCCAAAAGAAACACTAATGGGTTACCAAACCTTATGTACTTTAAGGACTCTTCATCTGAGGACACTGGAACTATTTGTGATTATTTTGCGGACTATTTTAGTTCAGTTTATAGCCTTAATGATGGCCCCGACTCTTTTTCAAACTTGGAATCTATGTTTGATCTGGGTGATTTGCAATTTGACAGACTTGATATTGAAAAAGCTCTTACCGAGCTCAAAGGAATATCAAGTGAAGGTCCGGATTGCATTCCACCTATCTTATTAAAAAATTGAGCAACTTCTCTTTCTCTTCCACTTTATCTTATCTTTTGCAAATCACTTGCGTCTGGTAATTTCTTGGATATTTGGAAAGTATCGCATGTTGTTACAATATACAAATCCGGTTCAAAACAAAATGTCTGCAATTACCGTCCTATTTGTAAAATTCCTTCTATACCTAAATTGTTTGAAAAGTTAATTACGAACAAAATTACATCTGTAGTAAAAAATTGTATTTCAAGTCATCAGCACAGATTTATTCAGGGAAGATCTACTTGCACAAACTTGTCACTTTTCTGCAATTTTGTTATAAAAAACTTTGAGGTCGGTCTGCAAATGGATGTGGTATTCACTGATTTTGCTAAAGCATTCGATAGGGTTAGCCACAAAACATTAATTAGGAAACTTTCTTGTTTAGGTTTTCACTGGAATTTAGTTCTGTGGATTGTCTTATTTGTGTAATCGTGTCCAACTTGTGAAAATTAATGACAGTCTGTCTAAACCTATTAAAGTAACTTCCGGCGTACCGCAAGGTAGCCACTTAGGTCCATTGCTTTTTGTACTTTTTATCAATGATCTTCCGAATGTCATCAAGCATTCTGAATGTCTTTTGTTTGCTGATGATTCAAAGATATACCGTGCAATAAAATCTTATAACGATTGTAAGCTTCTGCAAGAAGATTTAAATGCCGTTGACATATGGTGTGTAATAAATAACCACACTCTCTAGATCCCTTACTTCTGTTTCGTTTAACTATGCCATTAAAAACATTCCACTGGACAGAGTTTCTTCAAAAAAAGACCTAGGTATTTTACTTGATCCTCGTCTCACTTTTAATGAGCACATTGACTACATTGTTTGTAAGGCTAATTCAATGCTAGGTTTCCTTAAACGAAACTCTAAGGACTTACTGATCCTTACACACTAAAAACCCTTTTCATATCACTAGTCAGACCCCATTTGGAGTACTGTAGTATTGTCTGGAATTCATCATATGAATTGCACTCCTATCGTATTGAAAGAGTACAAAACCAGTGAAAAAATGCTACAATCCGCTTGGCGCGGATCGTATGATACCCTATCCCTATCTTATTTGGTCGTGTCAGTGGGCGGTGGAAAATGTATTCACAAAATTTTCTATTTTGCCCTATAAACTAATATTTTTACTCGAAAATTAATTTTTGAAGTAAACGCCCCTAAAAAGTGGGCGCGGTCATACACAATGTATAGACGATTTGTAGATTAAGTGGATATCTACATATTTGCCCAAGTAAGTTTTTTCGAGTTTCATATGAAAATAGTGAAAAAAAGAGATTTTTTTGAAAAGTGGGCGTGTCAGTGGGCGGATTTTAAAAATGTTTACACTTGTATTGCTTACTTTTCCAAAGACCTCGTATACAAAATTTCATCAACCTAGCTCAAAATTTAAGGCCCAAAAACTGGTGACACACAGACGGACGGACGGACGGACGGACATAGCTCAATCGACTCGGCTAGTGATGCTGATCATTTATATATATACTTTATTGGGTCTATCTGTAATATTTCTCTATGTTACAAACTATGTATCAAACTTAATATACCCTTAGGATAGGGTATAAACATTTCACAAAATTTATGTTTTTATACCCTATCCTAAGGGGTTTGTTACAAACTATGTATCAAACTTAATATACCCTTAGGATAGGGTATAAACATTTCACAAGATTTATGTTTTTATACCCTATCCTAAGGGTATATTAAGTTTGATACATAGTTTGTAACATAAACATAAACATTTCACAAGATTTATGTTTTTATACCCTATCCTAAGGGTATATTAAGTTTGATACATAGTTTGTAACATAGAGAAATATTGCAGACAGACCCTATAAAGTATATATACGAGTATAAATGATCAGTATCAATAGCCGATTCGATTGAGACATGTCCGTCCGTCCGTCCGTCCGTCCGTCTGTCTGTCACCATTTTTTGGGCCTTAAATTTTAAGCTAGGTCAATGAAACTTTGTATGCTAGGTCTTTGGGCATCGGGACAGAACAAGTGTAAAAAATTTTAAAATCCGCCCACTGACACGCCCACTTTTCGAAAAATTAATTTTCTTCAGTATTTTTGTATGAAACTCGGAAAAACTTACTTAAGCAAATATGTAGAGATTTCCTTACTCTACAAATCTTCCATACATTATATATGACCACGCCTACTTTTTAGGGGTGATTTTTTTTTAAAAAACAGTTTTTCGGCATTTTTTTTTGGAAAAATATCACTTCGTAGGAACAATATTTGATTTATATGTTGAAAACATTTCAAAATCCGCCCACTACCATGCCCAGTTCTTGAGAAAACTCATGTTTTGGAATAATTTGAAAAAGAAAGGCACTTAGAAAAGGGATAGGGTATCACACGATCCGCTCCAGACGGATTGTAGCCTTTTTTCACTGGTTTAAATTGGCGCATCGAAACACCTTGGCGTTAATTAACTTAAATACTTTAGAAGGCAGGAACATTTTTTTGCGTTATGTTTGTTAGAGATTTAATTCATTGTAAAATTCAGTGTCCTATATTGCTATCTATGCTTGATTTTTATTCTCCGTCACGTTTACTACGGAGTCAGTTTCATTTCCGCGAAAGAATACACCGTACGAATTATGCTCAAAATGAACCTATTGCTCGTTGCATCAATGAGGTAAACTCAGTTTTACCGTTTATTGATATTTTTAAGAATTCTTCGAGGCTTAATTTTAAAACTAGTCTTCTATTAACTTTATCTGATAACGATTGATTGTTGAAGATACTTATCTAATTAATTTTTGTTTTTAATTGTACATGAATGAAGTATTATGAATTATTATTTGAATTTTAAATATCGAATGTACGTAGAATTTTTGTATTCTCTACACTACTCTATTATTTATTTTTGTATAATTATTTAGTCTGTAAGAGATGTTTATAGTCTGATTGATGAAATAAACTAAACTAAACTAAGTAATGGTTGTGTTAACAAGTCCTGTTACAACTATAACAAGATATGGTCCCTTCCAAATAGGTGATAATTTGTCCTTTCTATTTTCAATTTTTACGAGTACCTGATCACCTATATGGAAAGTATGGGGTCTTACTATCTTGTCATAGTAGGCCTCTGATTTGTTCTTGCTTGTTAGCAAATTACGCCTAGCTATTGAGTAGGATTTTTGGAGCTTGTATTTTAATTGATGGTAATAACTATCATGATTATATATTGGTTCAGGGTTTCGTTTCAGATTAGAAAGTACATCAGGTGAAAAACCGTATAGACAATCCAACAGCTATTATTGTAAACAAACATGGCTGTTCTCAAAAACTGGTCCCATGATTTTGGGTTCTCATCAGTTATGCTACGTACATAAATATTCCACTAGTGGTCGGTGGGCTCGTTAAAGAGCGCCGTTTGACTGTGGGTGGTATGCTGATGTTTGCAATTTCTTTATTTTCAGTAGTTTACACAGCCGTTTAAATACGTCACTGAGAAAGTTAGTTCCCTGATCAGTGACTAGCTGTTTAGGAATTCCGTAACGGGTGATGATCTGATCAAAGACTACTTGTGCTACAGAGTGTGTTGGTTCGGATACTGTCTTTTTCTGCATTTGTGCGCGTGTTACTACGTTACAATGAAAAGAAGTCGTGGATTCTTTAAGTACCCCTTCGTGTGGGATATTTATTAGCTTTGCTGTGGAGGCGGAATTTTCTCTACTATCCTGGGAAATACGACTCAGAGCATCGGCGTTTGTATTATATTTGCCGGGCTTGTATTCAATTTGGTAATGCAATTCCGACAACTTATGGTGGAGTCTTACCAGACGTAATGTTGGATCTTTTACGTTAAAAACGCCTTTTAAAGGTATGTGGTCTTTGTAGACCGTGAATTTACGCCGCTGAAGGTAACATCTGAAATTTTGTACAGCTCATACAATGGCTAATAACTTTTTCTCGATAGTTGAATAGTTTCGTTCAGCCTTATTCAGTGTACGACTGGCATACGCAATGGGTTGATCTTTTCCCACTTTGCTCTGAGAAATTACAGCTCCAATTGCCTCATTATTTGCGTCGATGGTGAGATTAAAGTCTTTAGAAAAATTTGGGTAAATCAGAAGAGGTGGGGAGACTAAGGATTGTTTAATTTGTTGGAATGCATTCTAACATTTTTCTGTCCAAGTAAATTCTACGTCTTTGTGGAGGAGGTTAGTAAGGGGTCGCACTATTCGAGAAAATTGTGGGATAAATTTTCGGTAGTAATTAGCCAGTCCCAAGAAAGAATGTATTTGTTTTATAGTTCGTGGTACTGGAAAATTTTGGACGCAAGCTGTTTTCCCTTCTTTGAACATATATGTCCCAAATAAACTACTTCCTTTTACAGAAACTTGCACTTCTCCGGCTGCAACTTAAGTTGCTTTTAGTTTGTCATTGTGATATTTAAGATTCTTGCCATAGATCACGATATCATCTAAATATCCGAAGCATATACATGAACATAGTTCATTAACCGTTGGAACGTTGCCTTCTCCGGCTGCAACTTAAGTTGCTTTTAGTTTGTCATTGTGATATTTAAGATTCTTGCCATAGATCACGATATCATCTAAATATCCGAAGCATATACATGAACATAGTTCATTAACCGTTGGAACGTTGCCGGGGCTTCCTTCAATCCAAATTCGTTTGAATTCATAGTGTCCATACTTTGTGCTAAAATCAGTCTTGTGTCGATCTTTAGGATCTACCAAAACTTGGTGATAGCCGCTGGCTAGATCGAGTGTGGAAAAGTATCGCGAATGACCGAGCTGATCGAGCATGTTCTCTATTCGAGGTAATGGATAAGCGTCACCAATTGTTTTCTCATTTAGCTTGCGAAAATCAACCACAACTCTCCATCTTTTTCACAATAGGGGCCAGCCTTTTTGGGAACTACCAGAAGAGGTGAGTTCCACGGGCTTTTGCTAGGGTGAACTATATTATTTTAAAGCATTTCCCTTAGTTGGTCATTGATGACCTGCCTGTGGATCTCAGGAAATCTGTAAATTTTTTGATTTATAGGTGGCTGGTTTGTCACCAGTGGTATTTCATGCATCATGGTATCTGTGTATTTGAGTTTGTCACCTGTTAAGTGGAATATGTCGTTATACTCATTATAGAGGTCTATGATGGCATCCTTTTCTTCAAAGTTTAAATTTTTATCTAAACCTGGTTCCTTTTCAAGTTGCTTTAAGCGCAAGTGTATATTTGGGTCGTCCAGAGCCTCGGAGTCTGGGAACATACATATATCGAATGTGCTGTATTACGCAAGCTGTCGTGTTAGTTTTGTCAGTTAAATTATAATTTTTTGAACATTGGAACTAATTAATCTTTAACCGGGACTAATTGTAACGTTAACTTGGCTATTTTTATTGCCTTTGTTGTTATATTGAGTACCCCTAGTAATATGTTTTGGCCTTTAGGCACTATACTGTTAGATAGGAAGATTCTGTCGCTCATTTCTTGCGAAAGGCTGAGCATTTCTTCCTTTAAATCAATTGGAGCGGAGATCACCATTTGTGATCGCGCGGGGATGAGGACTCCTGGGTTAAGTACAATTTCCACTGACATACATTGATCAAGTGCGTTATTGGTTTCTGAGCTTCGCACTGCTTTATCCATAGTCCATTTTGTGGTTACGCAGCCAGCTTCTTGTATGGAAAAAGCCTTAGAGATGTTACAAGCGGTTTTTGTGACCTCTTCGAGTCTCGCGTTGTCTGTAGCTTGCCTCTCTTCGACTTCCCTCTTACGACTCGGATTTTGAGTGGGGGTATTTAGTTGGATGCTAAATTTCCCAGATTTGGTTCCCTTAAGTGCAAATTTAACCAGTTGCTTAGGCCCCTTCACGTCACAATTTTCTGCCAGGAAATCGTTTCCTAACAATCCGTCTTCGGATAGTCCGGGCATGTCGGGTACTACTGTACGTAGTACCTATTCGGTGCTAACATTATTTTAGCGCCCGTGTCCACTACTGCACTCCATTTCACTACTATATAACCCCCATGTTTTTGCATTTCTTTAAGATTAAAATATTTTTTTTTTTGTAAATAACGGTTATTACCTGAAAGGCTAACAGAAATGCAAACAATTTTATGAAAATTAGAAAAGTTCGGTTATCATTTCTAAGAGAAAAGACAAAAAAAAATGTTTTTTTCATTTTTCATACCTATACCACCATTTCGGTTTTAATTGGATACAATTTTGTTAGACCTTTAAAACAAATAATTTTTGAATGATTAATAACTAGTCGGACCTCGTTTGTTTTTCACTAAAATCAAAATTCAGTTGGGCATATTATCAGCTAAGTTTTTTAACACATCCTAACGGATTGTGGCCCAAAAAGCATTTAGGGCTTATTTAAGGTTAGCCACGCTGCTAAACTGCCTATTTTTGGCGTAAACTTTTCGCGTTAGTATGCCCAACAGATTTTCTATTGGGTCTTGATCTTGTGAGCAAGCGAGTCATTGAAAAACATTGATTTTATGCTGATCGTACCACGATTTTGTTGCTCTGCTGGAGTTAATCCTGCTGAAGACCCGATTCCGTGTTTTGATTATTTACAATAAATTGTAGAATTTGAGTTTTAAGACACCAACATACTTATCGCTACTCATTCCAGTGGATGGGAAAGGCTGATCAGAATGCTCCCGCTGAAGAAAAATGGCTTCAACCAATCGCTTCATCTCACTCTATGGCTGAGTACAGACCAGTTGCTATCCTTCCCTATTTCTGAAGAAACTTATTCATTATCAGATATCAGTTTATGTCCAACGGAATAAGATTCTCTGTGCTAATCAATCGGGATTAAGAAAAAAACACAGTTGTACAACTGCTCTACTCAAGGTCACTGATGACTTGTAGATAGCTTTAGACGAGAACCAAATAACATTTCTAACACTACTAGATTTTTCTAAGGCCTTTGATACAGTCAATCACATCATTTTAATAAATAAACTTAAATTGCTATATGGGTTCTCCGAGTCGTCTGCAAAATTTATTCTCTCTTACCTCAAGGGAAGAAAGCAAGCGGTCCTTTACAAAAATGTTTTTTCGGATTTCATTGCTATATCTGCAGGCGTACCACAAAGTTCAGTCCTTGGTCCTCTTCTTTTCATGCTCTTCGTAAATCATCTTCCCAAAGTAATTAAATATTCATTAGCACACATGTATGCCGATGATGTCCAACTTTATATAAGCTGTAAGCCTGGGCTAACTGCTGAAACTATGCATAAGCTAAATGCTGATCTTCACAGGATTTTGAATTGGTCATCAGCAGAATTGAATCAGATTCAAGCCATTTTCCTGCTATATGCCTTTGGAATAGTCCAATTGAGTATGTTGACAAAGCTAAAAACCTTGAGATCTGGTTCAATTCTAATTTAAGTTGGGAAGATCATGTTATTGCAACAATTGGTAAGGCTTATGGTTCTCTTAGAAATTTATCGGCATCCCAAGGCTACACCCCACTTAATACAAGACTTATGTTAGCAAGATCTCACCTCGTGCCAATCATAGCTTATGGTTGTGAAGTCCGCTGCTGCGTCAAAGCAACTACCAAGAGAAGGATTAATGTGGCCTTCAATAACATCATTCGATATTCTTTGCCCTAAAACGCTATGATCACGTTTCTGCTTACGCTAAAACATTCTCGGTTGCACATTAGACCAGTACCTGAAATTTTGCACTGTTAAATGTCTTCACAGGATTATAACCTCCAAACAGCCTCCATATTTGTTCAATAAACTATTTTTTTTCAAAAGTATTTTTAGAGTCTTTAACTCTAGTTCTTCCGCGGTCTTATTATCTTTGCAATTTTTTGTTTATGCCATTCGCATTTGGAATGCGCTTCCTCTTAGCATACGAAGATCTTGTCATGCAACTACTTTTGATAACTATCTTCAGGCATATGGCGAATGGTTATCTAAGTAACTGAATTTATTTGAAATAGCAAAACTAGTTTGAATCAATTTTTGTTTTTCAATAGCATATCTTAAGTTTTATAAAGTCTGTATTGTTTTCACTCATTTTCATTATCATATAAAGGGCTCCCGACCCTTGTAGAGTCCCTGCCTGAGACATCGTTGCCTTCCATCCTCTGCGGCCCCGAGCACGCTGCTTCCAGTTGTGAAGACCAAGTTTTCTGACATCCGCGACAGCTTGGTCTTTGTACCGGAGGTTCGGTCTTCTTCGCCGTCTCGAACCTGGGGGCTGGGATTCGAAGATCCTCTTGGCTGGAGCTGTCCATTCGCTCGATGTGGCCGAGCCAATGTAGTCTGCGTATCTTGGCTTTTTGGACTACATCCACATCCTGGCACAGCTCATAGAGTTCGCGGTTGTACCTTCTCCTCCATTCGCCCTCCTCGCATATTTTACGCTCGAAGGTCCCCAATATTTGCTCAGCTTTCTTACTTATCGTCCGTCGAGTTAGGAGTTTTGAACCCAGTTGTTTCGCCAAACCGAAGTAGCAGCGGTTTGCTAGGGTTATTCTTAGTCGGATCTCTACAAAGGTGTCATTTGTAGGATTAATATTTGTTCCGAGGTAGGTGAACTCCTTAACTACCTCGAAATTATAGCTATCAACAGTGACGTTCTGCCCAATGTTTTGGACAGATAAATTATTGTTTGTTGATAACATATACTTTGTCTTGTCCTCATTTACTTCAAGACCAACTCGTTTCGCCTGCTCATCAATAGCCGTAAATGCCTCTACGACGGCTTGCCAGGATCTTCCGATGATGTCAATATCGTCTGCGTATCCCAGCAGTTGGATTCACTACTATTATTAAATTAAATTAAATTAAAATAAATTGGATTGGATTGAATTAACTAAATTATATTAAAATAGATTAAATTAAATTAAACTAAATCAAAGAATTCTTCATTCTACTTCTCCGAATTGAATCTTCATTTATAACTTAAAGATTATATTAGTCTAATGTAAATGATGTTTTTACTTATTAATAAATATGAAAATATGAATATGAAATAAGATTTTCACCGGAAAAACTCATTTTTTAAGCGTACATTGGGTCTTTAACCAAAAGCCCTCGAGTAGTGTTGAAAACCATCTGAACCATCGAGATTGATTCTTCTTTCTTTCCCATCCACTGGAATGAGTAGCGATGAGTATGTTAGTCTTAAAACTCAAATTCTACAATTTTTTGTAAATAATCAAAACACGGAATTGGGTTTTCAGCAGAATTTACTCCAGCAGAGCAACAAAATCGTGGTACGATCAGCATAAAATCAATGTTTTTCAATGGCTTGCTTGCTCACGAGATCAAAACCCGATAGAAAATCTGTAAGGCATACTGACGCGAAAAATAGGCAGTTTAGCAGCGTGGCTGACCTAAAATAAGACCTAAATGCTTCTTGGATGTGTTAAAAAACTTAGCTGATAATGTGCCCAATTGAATTTTGACTTTAGTGGAAAACAAAGGAGGTCCGACTAATTACTAATCATTCAAAAATTATTTGTTTTCAAGGTCTAACAAAATTTTATCCAATTAAAACCGAAATGGTGATATAGTCATGAAGAAAACTGTTTTTTTTTTTTTTGTCTTTTCTCTTAGAAATGATGACGGAACTTTTCTAATTTTCATAAAATTGTTTGCATTCCTGTTAGCCTTCCAGGTAATAACCCTTGTTTTAAAAAAAAAATGAAATGCTACAATCCGCCTGGATACAAAAATTTGTATTTCATTTTTATTTTATAAAATCACATCAAAACAATTATTTTTTCACAAAGTGGGTGTGGTGATGGGCGGATTTCAAAAATATTTGAGCATATACACAAGTTTGCTCCTAAGCATTGATATTATTTGATTGAAATCGAATAAAAACGTTTTTTTTAGAAAACCGCCCCTGAAAAGTGGGCGTGGCCATATACAATGTATAGACGAATTGTAGATAAAGTGAATATCTATATATTTCCTCAAGTAAGTTTTTTCGAGTTCCATATCAAATAATTAAAAAAAGTGATTTTTTCGAAAAGTGGACGTGTTAGTTGGCGGATTTTAAAATTTTTTACACTTGTATTGCTTACTTTTTCAAGGACCTCGTATATAAAATTTCATTAGCCTAGCTCAAAATGTAAGGCCCTAAAACTGGTGACACACGGACGGACATGGCTCTAGCTCGACTCGGCTAGTGTTGCTAATCATTTATATATATACTTTATGTGGCCTATCTCTAATATTTCAAACAAACTATGTATCAAACTTAATATACCCTTAGCATAGGGTATAATTAGGATAGGGTATAAACATTTTAATATTAAAAAAATGCAAAAACAGGGGTGGTGAAATCAAGTGTGAGTTTACATTGCCGGTTCCGCTTATATCTAATGGGAGGTTAACTGTAGGGACTTTAGTGTCGGGCAGCTGAGAATAAATTATGATTTTTGCTTAGTTTGGTCGAGCTGGGGAGTTTTGGCTCGACCGAGATTCGTTTCCCTGGTTTCTTTCCTCCTATTTAACCTTTTGCTGACATTCCGAGAGTACCTCGGCCTCGGCGACCACAAAAATCGCATATTAATCGAGCTACATTAAATACGCGAGCTGTATTAGGATTTGATTTGTTATGATTTGTTCTATTTGGGACATTGCCACTGTTGTTCAATGTACCAGTACCTGAATTGTTTGTGTAATTGCATTTTAAATGTCGGCAATCTCGAATATCATGGTTATACTTCTTGCAATGAGTACAGAAAGGTGTATTTTGTCGCGTTATGCAGGCGCTATTATATATGCCCTTTTTTATGACAAAAACTTCAAATTATGCCACCATTAATTGGGTGAGAATATTTTGTGTTATTAAATGACCCATTTTGCCTTTGACCGTAATTTCCGTTTTCATTCCGTGACGGAGAATTAAAATGGGTGTTTTGGAGGCCAGAGAAGTGTGAAATGTTTGGATCAAGCATATTTTGAAATAACATGAAATTACTATGTTTGTTCATTGAATTAGAGGACGGAAAATGTATAGTTGCATATGACCCTGCTGTTGTGTATGGAAAGCTGACTGTTGCAATCTTTCCATGTCTAACATTTTCGGTACCAGTTCGTCTATCGTCCCACCTCCTAGGGTCAGTAAATACTGACAGATATGAGGGTTACTAACACCGCTTTTTAAAGCATTTTTGGCAAAGTCCTCCAGCTGTGCTTTTACAGCTGGGGCTGCCGCTCCATATTTCTGATCAGCCCCTCCTTGCAGAGCATCAGCATCTGCTTTATCCTTGCGGTAAAAACGATGAGAGGTTCCAAGGGATGCTGTCTGATTGTAATTAACTTATTTACCAACTCTTGGTAGGTTTTCCTTGGTAGATAAATTCTGTTTATAAGTTTTCCTGCTTCTTCTAAAGTCGCGGGTGTATTGGACGCTATTAACTCGTAAGCCTCACCACGCAGTAGAGTTGGGAAAATATTTAAGAAAGCTGGATGTTCTTCTGCAGATATGCAATCGATTACCTTCCTGCAGCATCCCAAAAACGTTTGTAATTCACTGCTTACTAGGCGGCCCTGCCAACCAGAGAATATTGGCACAAGTTGCGATGTGAGTTTAGCAATTTTTGTATAGTCGATAGGCATATTTAAGACTTTCAATTGCCTTTGTTTGCGCGAAGGAGTTAATTTCTGCTCTGCTTCAGACGGAGGAGTTTTCAACCAATTTAGAAAAAACTCACTAGCACTAATTTCACCGACACCGTTTGGTGACTCGCAATTTTCGACACTATTTTTAATTATTCTATTGCTAATTTCTTCCGAGTGTCTGACAAACATTCAAGAGTATAACTGTCATGAGAAAGCTTCTTAAATTCATTCTCTGGATGCTCAGCAGATTGATTGGTGGAATCTTCAGATGTTGTTTGATGTTCTTCTTCGGTTGACATATGTATTGTTTTTTTTTTTTTTTTTTTTCTTCTGTTTTATTTTGGACTGTTTTTTTTTATAGTTATTATATTAACACTTTTTTTTTTAGTTAGCTTTGTGTGGACCAAAATACTCTCGAAACCAGACTCAGTTTCGAGTTTAGGGATAAGGTTGTCTTTCCCAGTATGTGGTTTATGGATTAAGGCTTTTCAAGCTATTACCAGTATGAATATCTGTTGCTTCCTTAATCTTACCGGCTGCGCCAATTGTTAAAGTTAATTTTGTTAACGTTTTATAAAAGACACTTTTTCAGTTCAAATACTTTTATTTAAAAATTTAAGGTAACATTTTTTTCAATCCTTTATTTGAGGAACACTTTATCAGTATGTTTTATAACTCGTTAAAGGAAAGACACTTTTTCAGTTAATATACTTTTAATATAATTTTATTCAATTGCTCACTATCTATATGTATATATTTTTTTATCTTATATGACAGAACACACAGTTTTATTTTGTCTTATAATGCGACTTCACCGCACCGAACTACATATATCACACTCTGTTTCGTCAACCATCCAAACCCAAACGTCTGGACTCCAAAAATACAAAAAACCAGTGAAAAAGTGCTACAATCCGCCTGGAGCGGATCGTATGATACCCTATCCCTATCTTTTTGGTCGTTTCAATGAGCGGTGGAAAATGTATTCACAAAATTTTCTATTTTGCCCTATAAACTAATATTTTTACTCGAAAATTAATTTTTGAAGTAAACGCCCCTAAAAAGTGGGCGTGGCCATATACAATGTATAGACAATTCGTAGATTTAGTGGATATCTACATATTTGCACAAGTAAGTTTTTTCGAGTTTCATATGAAAATAGTGAGAAAAAGAGATTTTTTTGAAAAGTGGGCGTGTCAGTGGGCGGATTTTAAAAATGTTTACGCTTGTATTGCTTACTTTTCCAAAGACCTCGTATACAAAATTTCATCAAGCTAACTCAAAAATTAAGGCCCAAAAACTGGTGACACACAGACGGACGGACGGACGGACGGACATAGCTCAATCGACTCGGCTAGTGATGCTGATCATTTATATATATACTTTATTGGGTCTATCTGTAATATTTCTCTATGTTACAAACTATGTATCAAACTTAATATACCTTTAGGATAGGGTATAAAAATTGCATGATTGCAGTTCCCATCGTTTCGTAGATACGCGAATCGATGAGATTCACTTACAAATTCTAGACTGCGTGATCGCACTTCCCATCGTTTCGTAGATACGCGAAGCGATGAGATTCATTTACACAACTTAGACTGCGTGAAGTTTGGTTGGGACTCACATATCATTGGAATGCACGAAACGTGCGACAGAATTCTTTGTTTTTGGCTTATATTGTGTGACACTTTTCATCTCGACCACAAATAGTCAAGTCGTCGATATAGACAAATGTTCCTGATAATGTATAGGTACTAAAATTTTGGTAGATGTACTTCTGAAAGATTTCAGGAGCTACACTTATGACGAAAGGAAGCCAACGAAATTTTAAAAAATAAAGTGCACGACTGGGTCCTACGTACTTGCACCTTTGTGCTGTTAGTTGGAAATGAATAAACTTTAAAAAATAAAATTATATGAAAAAATATTTTTTTTTGAAATTAATTATAGAATTAAATGCCATATTTTTGAATTCATTAAATTTAGCTTACGTTTTGATTTTGACCAAAATCCATTGAATATTAACCGAGAAATGGCCATATTTCTAAACCAGTTAATAACTAAAGTACCGTTATACGCTTTTTTAGTCAAAAACGTTGTACGCCATTTTGTGGCATTTGTACAGACTAATTAAAATATGAAATTTAATCAAAATCCTTAGAGCCGTTTTCGATTAAACCGATTTTTTGTTAAGTCGGCTATACGTAAAGTACCGTTTTAAGCAATTTTGGCCGAAAACGTGGTGCGCCATTTTATTCGAATTTACAAGACTAGCATAAATATAAAATTTGATCAAAATCGTTAGAGCTGTTTTCGAGAAAATTGGCTAAAACCGCTTGAACCTAGGAAAAGTGCCGTTATTATCACTTTTAGCCAAAAATTTGAAACGCCATCTTTTTGCATTAGCCCAGTTCTATACACATTAAAAATTTGAATGAAATCGGTTAACCCATTTTTTAACAAACCGGCTTTTAACCTAATTGGCCTTAAGTGCCGTTAAAAAAAAAGGTTGGCCAAAATGTTGTAAGCCATTTTAAAGAATGTATCTAAGCTCGATTCAGCATAAAGTTTAAACAAAATCGATATAGCCGTTTTCCAGCAAATCAGTTTTTTACCAATGTGGCTATAAGTAAAGTACCGTTATTAACGCTTTTGACTTTGAAAATGTGGTACGCCATCTTATACACTTTTGCCAAAATAGCCGAAATATGAAATTTTAAAAAAAATCGTAGGAACCGTTTTCCAGCAAATCTGCTTTTTGTTAAATTGGCCTTAAGTAAAGTACCGTTAATATTAGGGCTAGAACGAAAATTTCCATTTCGACTCTAGGGATTACCCCAAAGACCCTAGATATAAAGTTTGATCAAAATCCGTTTACCCGTTTAGGCTGTAGCCTCGCTGACACACAGACAGAATTTTCAGACCCACTTTTTTCGACTTCTCTATGAAGGTAATATCAGAATTTATCAAAATCCCGAGATCGAAAATTTTCACGAGTCCAAAACTTGCCCTATACTACGTATCGGTGCAAGTAAAAAACCCAAAAGGTAAACTTAATTTGCAATATTCGCTTGAGGTAGCATCCAGTTCGACGAAAAGAATTTCATGCCGCTGAGTTTATCTTTGATATCTTCAAATTTTGGAAACTCTAATTTGTTTATTATAACCTAACCCTTTTTGTTTATATAACCTATCCCTTTGGACCGTGTACTCTTTCTATTATAGCTTTTGTTTTATTATTAATTTGAAGTTTGCATGGAATTGGATATTTTCTTATTCCTCTAAGAATGTCTATGTTTTTATTGCAAAATCTTATTTCTTGGATATTGAAGAGTATTAACACGACTAATGAGGCCTAGTTGTTCACATGCAGCAATGCCTAGAATTGGAACTGTATTTTTATCTACAATAAAAAACTCTTGATCAAAACTTCTCTTATTTATTGAACATTTTAAAATAATACTATTTTTTTTAAAGAATTAACTCTCCACCCAAGGCTTCTAAAGTTTTCATGCACGGTTTCACTTTCTTATTAGCAGCTTTTTTATTATGTTGAACTTCCCGCGTTTTGCATCAAATCATACCCCATTTTATTCCTGACGTCCTCTAGCCTTGATTTTTTCAATTCAAACAAACGGCACTTCGTGATGGTACCCTCTAAAGAAATATTCCCCACTGTTATGAGCCAAGGTAGGGCCACAGAGGCAACTTCGGTGTAGGAGGGGAGGGCGGTGGCATGCTTGCGGTCGCTCGGCTTAAGCTCGTCGGACGGGGTGGTTCTTGCCAACCTCTCTTCACACCACCTACTCAATAACAAAAAAACATGCCATGAAAAGATAGCTAACCTAAGACAGAAGAAGAATCTAAACCCTAATTCCCTAACCTGACTTCGGACGGACAGAGAAGAATAGGAAGGAGTTGTGCTCAAAGACCTATGCCACAACCCAGGAGAAAGAGCGGAAAAGGGCACGCGAACTAATCCTAGCTAAACCTAAACTATTCCTAAGCTTAACTAAAACCAAAAAAATAAACCCTAAAACTACCCCTAGCCTACCTTAAAACTAGCCTAACTACGACCTAACACGCAAACACACTTTCCACAGTCTCTCCAAGATAATGGTTCGTCAAGAACCCGAAGCATACCTGATGTTAATGGCTACAGGTTGGCCAGCCCACCCTTAATGTCTAACGACACTAACCAAAGCCATCTTCTTGGCCAGATGTTGTAGAAGATGGCCCCTCTAATTGCTCCTACAGTCACGACTTAAGTCCATCGTAAGTAGAAAATAGTTGGTCTGTCGTCACGTCATGTCGTCGACGTACGTAATTGTCCTGTCACGTCATCGTACATCTATCGAAGGACGGCCGATTCATCCTCCCACACCCCGACGTGTATGTTCGCTTCCTAACCGCACATCCTACTCTGACTGGTACACATAAAAAAAATTAATTTTTTTCTCCTTGATATCCTCTATATATTTCAGTTAATCAACTTCACAAATCTTAGGTATTAAATCTTAAAAAAAAATAATCTATGTAGATATATATGTATAGATTATTAAAGCAAAAGAATAAAATTGAAGAACAAAGTGTTCTGTGTTTTTTTTTCTATTGTTTGTAAGTTTAACAGCTTAATCTACTACTCACGGTTTTTTTTTTGGGACCCCCCCGTCGTCCTGCCGGCAGCACAGAGTGGGAAGACGCCTTCTCAGTGCGCACCAATAGGTGCGTCTTCGCGAAGATAACCGAACACAGATCACTTTTTCTTTTTTTTGTTCTTTACACAAAAAAACTATACTACTTCACTAATTCTAAGTTTTGAAAATTCAAGAAAAGCAAAAAAAAAAATTTTTAGAAAGAAAAAAATAAACTTAACGTTAATTAGACTAACTAAAACTAAACTGCAAATTCACTAGGATGAATATCCACTATAGTTATAAACTAGCACTTCACTAATAGTTCCTTTTTGATTCCACAAGTGTGATCTCCACTGTACACCGGATTACTAGACCCCGACTGTAGACGGGTATAACGTCTAGTCTTGCTGCGCTCTACAGGCAGTGGATCACCTGGGCTTGATTTCCTTCCAATTGATTTCCCCTTTTTTGCAGGGTGCAGGAAGTCGGCAAGGCGAGCGTTGTCCTTTTTTTTCCTGTTGAACTCCTTACGGCTGTCCGGTCACTCCTTTTACTCCTGTCCGTGAGTCGGAGCCCTGCTAAAGGTGGCAGAGGCCTGGGTTAGCTAAGGCGCCCTCGCCGTCTCAGTGCCTATTTAAACAGAAATATACAATCTTACTTCGTGCTCCCCAACCTTTTATATTTCATGCCTACCTCTGCTGCGAAATTTTTGGTTTCCTATTTTAAACCTTTTGTTGTTTCCTTTTCTCCCTTTTTTTTTGTTTTCTTTGGGGCCTATTGATACTCTCCTGCTCGATTTTCACCTGGAACCCAGTTTTGCTTAATTTTTATAATTGTGATTTAAAGTAAAAATGTCCTCTTACCTTACAAGAATTCAAAAAAAAATTGTTGCCTCACTAAGTACGTATATATATATAACTCTTCCCTTCAGAGGGCATCGACCGCTCGGTATATAGACTAAAGCAAAAGTGTAGGTCAGGTATCTGCGGCCAATGCTCTCTGGCCTACCATAATTCGCCCTGCATTCTCTTTATCCCTTTCATCTTCTTTGTTCTTGCAAAAATTCCTTTGTTCACCCAGTTCTCTCTCCTTCTATCATTTTTTGTCTACGTTTCGTCTATTTTCGGAGTCATAGTGTGGGGATTTCCTGTCCTTTCCAGTCGATAAGTCAAGCCCTAAGTAAATCCTTACTCCTATTCATATCTGATTAAGATTACGTTTAAATACAAATAACTATAAGGCATAAATAACTACATAAAAATACTACTAATAACACTAAAATGAGTATTCGCAACTTCATTACAAACTACATAAATAATCCGACCATTAAGTGTGGTAATCGATATGTTGTGCTTATCGATCATCGAACCAGTGATGCCAGGTCGTGAGAGAACGGGCCAACTATATTGTGGGACAGGGACAACGATAAATGATACAAAAAGAATTGAACTGTCAAACGCTTCTGTTGTTCTTCGTCGTGCAGGTAATTTCTTTTATTTTGTTTAGTTATATTATTTTTATTTTGTTATTTTTCTTTCTTTTAGGTGTATGAAATATGTATGTATATGCACGTTGGACTATGAGAAGGTGCCCGTAACAGGCTCGACGTCGGTGGGCGCGTGGTCACAAGCCCACCGACCTCGCAAAATAAGGGGCCTTCACCATGTTTTCATGTTTATGTTTTTTTTTTTTTCAGCTTATATGTACAATACATTACAGAGGAGTTACCTCAAGAATTGTTTTAGTTGCCTCTTGTGGCCGTAAAATTTGAGTACGTTACGCACACAGTATTGACGTGTGGCAAGAGCCTGCGCCCTGAGATGTCATTTGACTAGTCGGGTGTATCAATGTTCATCCCTTGCAGTTGGCATTATAAAAGTGTTGCAGTTGCTAGATATTTGGTAATACATACTTATGGAAAGATAAACAAACAAATAAATAAATAATAACAATAATAAATAATAATAGTCAAGAACATAAAACATTATATCCAGATAAATCTAGTAAATCTAAGGTCATATGCTAACATAACATAATAAATACTATAACTAAATAAGTAATATATTAATAGTCTACGTATAAATAAATAAATATATAAATAAATACTCTATAAAACTAAAGGAAATAAGTGAATAAGTAAATAAATAATCTATAAATAAATAAATAAATAAATAATCTATGAATAAATAACACAGATAAACTAGCAACCGCAGGTATGAGTGCGTCATACAGTCTTGTTTCTCTACACATGTAAGTCTTTTGCGTGAAACACGCCAACCTTTTCGCCTCTAAGGTTCCCTACTTCATACAGCGAGTTCCCCACGGGTCTTAAAATTATGGACTTTAGGAATTTTTGGCCAAGCTTGGCGTTGTAATCTTGTGACTTGTCACTTTGTTTAAAATTCCTTCGAAATACAACTTGACCTGGTAGATACTTTATGTCTCTACTCCTAGTGTTGTAGAGTTTGGCTGCTTTCTGATGAGCTAGCTTCAGATTGGAGAAAATCTGTTCTCTGATTAGCTTTAGCTTGTCATTTTTGTTGATGACGTCTATCCCACCGTCTCTAACCATCTCTAGTCTTCGAAGTAGCTCATAGGTCCGCCCGTCTTGGACCATAGGGAATCCGAATACTGAGTAGTATGGTTCGAACGTTGTCGAATCGTGAACCACACTCCTCAGCGAAAATGCAGCATTGCTTACATGCATGTCCCAATTCTTCTGGTCGCTTCCAAGGTAGGACCGAATCTTTGTCAAGACTGACCGATTAACTCTCTCAGAAGCATTCGCCTGTGGAGAGTATATTGCGGTGCGGACATGTTTAACACCATATTTTGACAAAAAGCTGGAAAACAATTCAGATGTAAACTGTTTTCCGTTGTCTGAATGGACATATTCTGGGACACCAAAGACATGAAATACACTTTCTTCTAAATACCTAACTACCTCAGCTGCTGTTGCTTTACGAATAGGCCTTAAAAATACGTATTTACTAAAATGGTCAAGTACAATAAAAATATGTGTATGTCCGTTTCTAGTCCGAGAAAGTCAATATAAAGTCTTTGGAAAGGTCGTTCTGTTATTGTTTGTTGTCCCATTGGTGGTCGAGAGATCATATTTAGGGGTTTATTGCACTTACATATATCACAGGTTCTCACCCACTCCTGCACATCAGTGGTCATCCCCGGCCAAAAGTACTTCTGCTTTAACCTGGATAAGGTCTTATTAATACCCCCATGACCTGCTGCTGGAGAATTGTGGGCCGCTTCCAAGAGACTCACATGCAACCCCTTAGGCACCCAAAGTTTCCATGCCCGGTCTTCTTGTATTGGATCGCCAGTCCGTATGTCTGTTCGTTTGTAGACAAATCCATCAGATACGCATACGTCGGGTAGTTTGTCCTTGTTCTCAGTAATTGTCTTCCTCAACTCATCATATTCCTCCGAAGAAAACCATGGTGAATTGAGATCGACCTCAAGCATTGAACTCTCGGGCATGAGCTCCTCCATATGGACACGTGAGAGAGTGTCCGGGACCACATTTTGGGAACCCTTTCTATGTGCGATCACGAAGTCGAAACCCTGAAGCTTCAGACTCCATCTAGCTAGTCGACCTGACAAATCTTTCTGGGTCATCAGCCACTTCAGACTTGCGTGATCTGTGATTATAGTAAAGGGTAGACCCTCCACATAGGCCCTGAACTTCTTCACAGATAAAACGGCCGCATAGCACTCAAGTTCCGTGACACTGTAATTCCGTTGTGCGGAATTTAGTTTCTGGGACATGAATGCTATCGGTCGCTCGTTTTTCTCCGCATTCATCTGGAAGAGTACACTTCCCACCCCAGAAGTCGAAGCGTCGCATTGTATGTAGAAATGCCTTTTAAAATCGGGATTTGTAAGTATAGGGGCGGTTACTAAGCTCATTTTGAGTTTTTCGAAAGCCGTAAGTGCTTCGTCAGTCATGTAGAATGTCTGTCCCTTTCGTAAGCAGTCTGTCATTGGGGCCGCCATAGACGCAAAGTTGGGAATAAAGCGCCTATACCAACCCGTCATCCCTAGGAACCTACGGAGTTGCTTGGGAGTCTTTGGAATTGGGAAATTCTCGACCGCTGCTACCTTATCCTTATCAGTTCGTAGACACCCATCGCCAACGATATACCCTAGATACTTAATCTCTTTATAACAGAATTTGCTCTTGTCCACATTAATTGTCAACCCTGCTTCCCCGAGACACTTAGCTACTTCCAGAAGCACTCTGGCATGTGACTCAAAATCTGGAGAGCAGACCAGGAGGTCATCGAGGTAGACAAAGACATGCTCTTTCAGACGCGAGGGTATAACTTTGTCCATAAGCCGACACATCCTCTGGGCAGCGTTACACAGTCCAAACGGCATAACCGTGTACTGATATAACGGCCGACCAGGGACTGTGAAAGCTGTCTTCTCCCTCGACTTGCGCTCCAGAGGAATCTGCCAGAATGCGTCTTTCAAGTCAATACCTGAAATAAGATGAGTGTCTTGAAGACGACTCAACAAACCCTCTATGTGTGGAAGCGGGTAGGCATCTTTCTTCGTCACCGCATTCACTTTCCTGGAGTCCAGGCACAATCTATTTTTACCAGGTTTTCGCACCAATACCACTGGCGAACTCCAGGCACTGTTGCTTTCTTCGATGACGCCAAGAGAAATCATCCGGTCAAGCTCATCATATAAGAGCTTTTGTATCGCTGGGGACACTGGATAGTGTCTCTGCTTTATGGGGATCTGTTCATCTTCCACCTCTATCACGTGCTCTTCTAACTTGGTCTTGCCCAATCCCAACTCAACAAACGATGGGAACTGCCGTTTAATCTTTTCGAGTTCTTGGGCCTGTGCTGGAGAGAGTGCCTGGACTGGCTACTCTGAATGTACTCCAAAAGTCTACCCCTAAATAGAGACACTGTTGCAGGGTGGGTACTACAAATAATTCTAACTGGTGAGACTTCCCACCCCAGGAGATTGTCGTCTTAAATCGTCCTAATATGCGTTGGTGGTTCCCGTCTGCGGTTCTAACGTCTGTTGTCATGTCTGTTAATTCTATGTTGTGTCTTTTTATGAAGTCCATGGCGCCCTTCCCTAAACAGCTGATGGAAGCTCCACTATCTAACAGACCCATAATCTCCTCATCACCTATTCTAACTCTTGCATAAGGCCTGTTGTCGTCAGTTACAGATATCACAGTCGCTACTATTCTACTCCTTAATCGTCTAGTCATTGCACATTTCTCCCTTAGCCTCTTTATTTTATTATAATTTTTTCTCCTGTTTGGTGTTTCTAGGCTTGCTACTTCCTCTCCAAAAATTCGTTTTCTCGCTGCCTCGTACTCTTGAATTCGAACGTGCAAGCTTTTGTATTTTGGAGCACCTGTCTTCGTGGGGGTGTCATGACCTTGTAGGTCCCTCTTTAAGATTCGGACGTGTTGTCCTGATTTTCCGGGAAACTCTTTTCGATCGGCTGGTTCGTCCCGGGCGTACTGCCGATTCTCATGTTTCCCTGACACTGTGCGCAGCTGAAACTCAAATTATTTTGCCCACAGCTGAAACATGTAAGGTTGTGAAAGGTAGAGGGGCACATTGGACGATTCCCTAAGCTATTTTTGTTCGCCTCGGATTTATCTATGTTGCTTGTATTCGTACGTATGCCCTGGTCATTCTTCCTATAGTTGTTTTGTCTGTCTGGTCGGTGTCGTTGAAGAGCGGCAATCTCCACTTCATCGTCCTCTACTTCCTCTACGTCGTCCCTCGTTCGTATGCTTGCCTGCTCGTCGAGTTCGTTAACTTGCCGTCTAAATTTAAGTTCTCTGGTCTCTAAGTGTTTTTCCGCGCGTCTACATTCCTCCCTCAAGTCTCTTACGGATTTTATCGAACAACCAAAATTTAAGGTCGCTACCCTGTCTTTCACGTTATGTCTTATGATGTCCACTAGGTCCAGTTCACTCGGTCTGTTCCTCATTTGTAGTATCATCGTCCGTATGTCACTATAAAAGTCATCAAATGACTCCTGGGGGGACTGTCTCCTATCCATTATAGACCTAAGGATTTCGTGGTCTCATTTAGAGTCCTTAAACTGACGGAAGAGCTCTGCTTTCAAATCAAAGTAATTTAGCAATTCATCCCCCTGGTTCTCTTCTAAATACTGCCAGTACCACCTTTCAGCAGGGCCGGCCACCAGATGGTGGAAGTTCGTTAGTAGCTGCTCGTGGGACAATCCATTCTTTTTTTGGAGAGTCTCAATCCTGAAGATGAAACTCTCTACCGACATCGACTTTGGGGTTCCATCAAATTTAATTCCCCACTTATGTACGTCAGCTTTTCGGCCGCTGTCAGTACTGGAAGACCTGTGTGTTGAGGCGGCGTTTACGGGATGTCTTGGTGCCATTAGTGGTTGATTTGCAACAGGTGTCGGCTGCCGTAGGAGCTCACTGAAGTCCAGTCCTGGTTGCGACGTCGTTTGGCGTATTTCCGAGGGATAGGGCGGTGTTTGCTGATTGGCTCTTGTCGAAACTTCCAAGTGGAGCACTTTCTCTTTCAGATCCCTCACACTGTCCTGGAATGATGCCATCATGCCCTTCATTATTTATAATTACCTATATTCCTATATTATTCAAAGAAAATGTTTGTGTATAATGTAATTTTTTTTTTTTTTTCTGTGTACCGCCTTTTTTTTTTTTTTTTTTTTTTTTCAGTGTACCGCTTTGGAGTGTGGGTCTCTGAACCGGTTTTCCAGTGACCATTCGATAGATGTCATTTGTCAGTTGCGTCCATAGTTAGTTGTGTCCGTTGTTGTCAAGTTATTCACTAGTCTATCAGTCGTGACTGATGCTTCGGATAATTGACGAGTGTCGGAAGTAGTCCCTTCGATCCCTACCACTACTTGCCATCAAAACTATTCAATGGTAGGTTGGCCAGGACTTCCGAGAAAACTCCCAACACGGACAATGCTTCAAGAACTTCTGCCCACGCCTCACAAGGAATCTGACTACTAGCCTTGATCCCCTGGCAGCAGCTAGCATTGGCTCTATCCACCTTGTCCCGCTCTTCGTCTCTGCATGGACCTCCAACTACCTCACGAGATCCGCTGGCTTTTGCCTATGGATTGGACAGCCATCTTCAGTCCATGCAGAAAGAAAGAGCATCGACAGTCTTTGAGCAAAACGGAAAGATAGATAGATAGAATAGAAAAAAAGGAAATATTTATAAGAAAGGAAAGAAAGAAAGAATGAAAATTTTCGGTGTAAACCTTTTTCGGGTAAATCCCGTTGGGCGCCATTGTTATGAGCCAAGGTAGGGCCACAGAGGCAACTTCGGTGTAGGAGAGGAGGGCGGTGGCATGCTTGCGGTCGCTCGGCTTAAGCTCGTCGGACGAGGTGGTTCTTGCCAACCTCTCTTCACACCACCTACTCAATAACAAAAAAACATGCCATGAAAAGATAGCTAACCTAAGACAGAAGAAGAATCTAAACCCTAATTCCCTAACCTGACTTCGGACGGACAGAGAAGAATAGGAAGGAGTTGTGCTCATAGACCTATGCCACAACCCAGGAGAAAGAGCGGAAAAGGGCACGCGAACTAATCCTAGCTAAACCTAAACTATTCCTAAGCTTAACTAAAACCAAAAAAATAAACCCTAAAATTAATGGCTACAGGTTGGCCAGCCCACCCTTAATGTCTAACGACACTAACCAAAGCCATCTTCTTGGCCAGATGTTGTAGAAGATGGCCCCTCTAATTGCTCCTACAGTCACGACTTAAGTCCATCGTAAGTAGAAAAGAGTTGGTCTGTCGTCACGTCATGTCGTCGACGTACGTAATTGTCCTGTCACGTCATCGTACATCTATCGAAGGACGGCCGATTCATCCTCCCACACCCCGACGCGTATGTTCGCTTCCTAACCGCACATCCTACTCTGACTGGTACACATAAAAAAAATTAATTTTTTTCTCCTTGATATCCTCTATATATTTCAGTTAATCAACTTCACAAATCTTAGGTATTAAATCTTAAAAAAAATAATCTATGTAGATATATATGTATAGATAATTAAAGCAAAAGAATAAAATTGAAGAACAAAGTGTTCTGTGTTTTTTTTTCTATTGTTTGTAAGTTTAACAGCTTAATCTACTACTCACGGTTTTTTTTTTGGGACCCCCCGTCGTCCTGCCGGCAGCACAGAGTGGGAAGACGCCTTCTCAGTGCGCACCAATAGGTGCGTCTTCGCGAAGATAACCGAACACAGATCACTTTTTCTTTTTTTTTTTCTTTACACAAAAAAACTATACTACTTCACTAATTCTAAGTTTTGAAAATTCAAGAAAAGCGAAATAAAAAAATTTTTAGAAAGAAAAAAATAAACTTAACGTTAATTAGACTAACTAAAACTAAATTGCAAATTCACTAGGATGAATATCCACTATAGTTATAAACTAGCACTTCACTAATAGTTCCTTTTTGATTCCACAAGTGTGATCTCCACTGTACACCGGATTACTAGACCCCGACTGTAGACGGGTATAACGTCTAGTCTTGCTGCGCTCTACAGGCAGTGGATCACCTGGGCTTGATTTCCTTCCAATTGATTTCCCCTTTTTTGCAGGGTGCAGGAAGTCGGCAAGGCGAGCGTTGTCCTTTTTTTTTCCTGTTGAACTCCTTACGGCTGTCCGGTCACTCCTTTTACTCCTGTCCGTGAGTCGGAGCCCTGCTAAAGGTGGCAGAGGCCTGGGTTAGCTAAGGCGCCCTCGCCGTCTCAGTGCCTATTTAAACAGAAATATACAATCTTACTTCGTGCTCCCCAACCTTTTATATTTCATGCCTACCTCTGCTGCGAAATTTTTGGTTTCCTATTTTAAACCTTTTGTTGTTTCCTTTTCTCCCTTTTTTTTTGTTTTCTTTGGGGCCTATTGATACTCTCCTGCTCGATTTTCACCTGGAACCCAGTTTTGCTTAATTTTTATAATTGTGATTTAAAGTAAAAATGTCCTCTTACCTTACAAGAATTCAAAAAAAAATTGTTGCCTCACTAAGTACGTATATATATATAACTCTTCCCTTCAGAGGGCATCGACCGCTCGGTATATAGACTAAAGCAAAAGTGTAGGTCAGGTATCTGCGGCCAATGCTCTCTGGCCTACCATAATTCGCCCTGCATTCTCTTTATCCCTTTCATCTTCTTTGTTCTTGCAAAAATTCCTTTGTTCACCCAGTTCTCTCTCCTTCTATCATTTTTTGTCTACGTTTCGTCTATTTTCGGAGTCATAGTGTGGGGATTTCCTGTCCTTTCCAGTCGATAAGTCAAGCCCTAAGTAAATCCTTACTCCTATTCATATCTGATTAAGATTACGTTTAAATACAAATAACTATAAGGCATAAATAACTACATAAAAATACTACTAATAACACTAAAATGAGTATTCGCAACTTCATTACAAACTACATAAATAATCCGACCATTAAGTGTGGTAATCGATATGTTGTGCTTATCGATCATCGAACCAGTGATGCCAGGTCGTGAGAGAACGGGCCAACTATATTGTGGGACAGGGACAACGATAAATGATACAAAAAGAATTGAACTGTCAAACGCTTCTGTTGTTCTTCGTCGTGCAGGTAATTTCTTTTATTTTGTTTAGTTATATTATTTTTATTTTGTTATTTTTCTTTCTTTTAGGTGTATGAAATATGTATGTATATGCACGTTGGACCATGAGAAGGTGCCCGTAACACCACAGCAAGCTGAAGAAAAAGAAAATTGAGTCTGACCAGAATTATTGCAATCAACTTGTATAATTTGGAATAAGTCTCAAACTCACGTCATCAAAGAATGTGTAAAGAAAAAGGACGAACACATTAAGTGTGTAAACTGCAATGAAAGCCATCCTGCTAACTATAGAGGATGCTTAGTTGCAAAAGAAATGCAACTTAGAAAAGATAAAATACAAAAGAAAGCACTTAAAAGCTCCAATAAGGAAGCACAAAAGGCCAAAAAGTACTCACAAAAGAGCCCACAAAAAGAAAAAGCGAAAGATCAAGTGATCATCAAAAAAGACGCAATACCAAAGACAGCGGGCCCTAAAATGACATATGCTCATGCAGCATAAAAAAAAAGTACAAATACCAGCAAAACAGAGCCACACACTGCAATAAAAACCCTCATGAAACAAGTCCCAAATAGGATTGATTCCATGGAAAAAAACAAAAAAATGATATTAGATAGAATATCTTTACTAGAGAGACAGAACAGCAATAAAAGAGCTGTACCAAAAAGACAAACATGATGAATAAAATCAAAATTCTAGAATGGAATACTAATGGTTTCGAGAATCGAAGAGATGAGATACAAGTGACTCTCGATATAAACCAGATAGACATATGTATGTCTTATTTCAGAGACGCACTTCAAATTAAATTCTGACCTTAAACTGAAGGAATATAAATTATATCACTCCCCACATCCACATAACTGCGAAAAAGGCGGGGCTGCAGTGGTAATAAAGAATACGATTGAACACCATTTAGAAGCAAATTTTCCAATCATGTGCCATCCAAGGAATTTCCATTTGCATAAAAACAAGCATTGGCCAACTGTCCGTTGCATCAGTATATTGCTCTCCTAGCTATAGTGATTTTAAAAAGCTTTTCCGCATATGTATTTCACAATAGATTAATTGTGGGAGGGGATGTTAATGCCAAGAATAAATATTGGGGATCTAGACTAACAAACACTAGAGGCAGAGAACTTTTTAAATATATTAAAGGAGATGGCGCGAAATACCACTCGACGGGAAAACCTACCTATTGGCCAACAGATAGGAATAAAACCCCGGATCTTGTCGACTTCCTTATATCTAAAATTATATCCTCAAATAATATAAATGTGGAAGAAGGCCCTGATCTTCAATCAGATCACTCCTCAGTCCTTCTTACACTTGGCGATAAAATAATGTTAAAAGAACAAAGTCCAAAACTTCTTAATAGAATGACTGATTGGAACTACTTTCGACAGATGTTGGAACTATCATCAGCTATACAAACAGTAGACCAACTAGACAAAGCAGTGCAAATACTAACACTGAACATACAAAATGCTGCATGGGCAGCAACTCCTAAAACAACAAAAAAGACTAAGCAAAACTCTTATCCTCGCGAAATTTGTGAAATTATTACACGAAAGAGGGAAGCTAGTAAGCGTTGGCAACAGACAAGGGCACCAAGCGACAAAACCACACTAAACAACTTAAATAATAAGCTCAGAAATTCTATAAAAGAATTCAAGAATGAGTCTTTAAAAACTTACCGTAGCAGTCTTACAAATGATGCTAGTACCGACTACTCGCTCTGGAAGGCAACAAAGGAAATGAACCGACCAATAGCCCATATTCCTACAGTAAAAACCAAAGAAGGTAACTGGGCAAAAAGCAGCCAAGAGAAAGCAAACACTTATGCAGAGTATCTTGCAAAGAACTTGCCAAAGAAATTAAAGAAAATATAAATATAAAAAAGGCCCCAGGGTTTGATTTGATTACAGGGGAAATCTTAAAACAATTCCCACAAAAAGGTTTAAAAACACTGGCGCAGATTATAAATGCTGTATTTAAGCTGAGATATGTGCCAAGCATGTGGAAGGTCGCGGAGGTAATAATGATCCCAAAACCAGGCAAACCACCAAGCGAAGTAACCTCATATCGCCCAATATCGATACTACCAATATTGTCAAAACTATTTGAAAAAATGCTAGTAAAACGCCTGCAAAAAATAATCGATCAAAAATCGTTAGTCCCAAATCACCAATTTGGATTTAGAAATAAGCACTCTACAATTGATCAAGTGTATAGAATCACACATAAGATCGAAAAAGCATTTGAAGAGAATAATGTGTGCTCTACAATATTTCTTGATATAACACAAGCTTTCGATAAAGTCTGGCACAAAGGACTGATACACAAATTAAAAAAACTACTGCCGATGCAGTATTCGACAATTCTGGAGTCTTATATATCAGATCGATTCTTCAGAATTAAAGAAGATACAGAATACTCAACATTAAGAGAGATAAAAGCTGGTGTACCGCAAGGCAGTATTTTAGGCCCATTGCTATACCTTTTATTCACTAGCGATCTGCCTGAAAGCGGAGAAACCACTATAGCAACTTTTGCAGACAACACTGCTGTACTTGATGTAGGAGAAACTGTTGAAATAGCAACAAAAAAGCTCCAAATAGCAATAAACCGTAACTCAGAATGGACTAAAAGTGACAGATTAGATTAAATGACCCTAAGTCATATATTAATTATTTTTTTACAATATATTATTAATTTTACGTATAAAAACGTACCACATATTACAGTATACATTAACAACAATGTAGTGGAATATTAAAACACAGCCAAATATCTAGGCATGACTCTAGACGCTAAACTTCGTTGGAAAGCGCATGTAAAAAAAAAAAAAAATTAGTTGAACATGCGATACAGTAAAATTATTGGGAGATATTCTTCCCTGTCCAACTACAATAAGTTATTGCTATACAAGCAAATTCTCAAACCGGTATGGACCTATGGTCTCCAGTTGGTCTTCAGGTCTTCCAAAATAAAGTACTAAGGAACATAGTCAATGCACCTTGGTACATACGTAACGCTGATCTTCATAGAGATCTAAATATCGAAATGGTTGAAGACGAAATTAAAAAAGTTGCTCAAAAGCACAGTCGTAGGCTTCTCAACCACGTTAGCTTAGAAATAACTGAATTATTAAATACAGACCATGTAATCAGGAGATTAAGGCGGATAAAACCGCTTGATCTATAAAAATTAGCTAAGAATAGAAATTAGGCTATATTTTCTACCAAAAAAGTTCATAAATCTGACAACCGGACAATTCTCAAACAATTCAAACGATGATTTTCCCTTCCAGCGAACCCCCATACAAAAAACAAAAACGTCATCAAGTGAGTTCAAATAATCTAAGTCTAACTTCTTAAATACTGAAAATGGGAAATATGTAGTTACAAATACTAGTCATCGAAGAAAAAAAGAAAAACGAGCACAGTGATGTTTTTTTTTTTTGACTTAGCCGGATATAAAAAAATTATTTTGGCCGAACCCATAGAGATCCCAACTTGAAATTTGAAATGGAGATAGAGGACGATTTACTCTATAATACATGTATTCCCTTCGGGTAGGGGTTAGAATATACCCGAGGTAAGGCATGCCTGTCGTAAGAGGCGACTAAAATCCACCCTCCGTATGCCGAGCGCGCAGCGCATACAAAAGATGCAATGAAGAAAACACACGGAAGTATTACCCCAGGTGGCAATCCAGTTTCACTGGCAAATCCACTCTCTTCGGAGGTAGGCTTTACGGATTCTGGGGAGAGCCATTTATTGCTTTCAAATCCCTTTCTGAAAAGATCAAGGGTACCGAGCTTAAAAGCGAAGTAGATTTGTTACGTAAAGAAAACGAAGACCTAAGAAACCCCCGTGGTACTATAGAATGCGAGGACACACCGAAACGTCAATGCGAATACCAGACGGACGAGGAAGAGCTTGCACGCGAAACGTATCCGGCATTTAAGAAGAGGTCTAGCAAGAAGCGAAAAGCCGGTTCATCACCCGAAGTAGAGACCGTACAACAAGTAGAGAAAACACCAGTCGTACCAAAAAAAGCGACAGCGGAAACTCGAGGGAAAAATCGCCGACCACCTGCAATAAATGTCGTTGGGATAGCGGACTACGGAAAGTTGAGTAACATCCTTAAAAATACTCTGGGGACGAAGTATAACTTAACATCGCTTCGGAACAACGTATGGAAAGTTAACGTCGATGACTCTGACGCCTATCGGGCACTGTCACAAAAATTTAATTCAGAGCAAGTACAATGGTTTACATATGAAAATCACCTCGAAAAGCCACTGCGGGTTATCGCGAGGGGACTACACCCATCTTGCACGAAGGAAGAAGTCATAGAAGACGTTCAAGCCCAAGGCTTTAAAATTCTCGACGCCGTAAACATAATCAAGAAAGAAAAGCAACGTAAGGACGGAGAAAAGGACGCTACCGCTGTTGTTAGGCGCGGTCTTCCAATTTTTATGCTTACTTTTGATAGGACTGAGAACATCAACGAAATATATAAGATAAAAGCAATCCTCAACATCAAGGTCAAAATCGAGCCCAAGCGGAAGGGCAACAGACTAGTACCTCAATGTAAGCGATGTCAAGGCTTCCGACATACTCAAGCGTACTGCCAGAAACAACCGAGATGTGTAAAATGCGCCGGTGAACATCTTTCGAAAGATTGCGACGTTAGCACTCAGGCTCCAGCGGTTTGTGCCAATTGTAAGGGAAGTCATCCAGCGAGTTACCGAGGTTGCGAAATCGCCACAAAAACGGCATGAAACTCTAAAGAAACGTACTGAAGATAAGGTCACCACAACTCCGAGACGTCCAAAATCTGACAAGCCGAAAACCCCAAAGTCGGTCAGAAGAACGAGATCGGTGAAGGAAAAAGTAAAAAATCCACAAGAAAACGCCGCCGGTCCAAGTACAAAAGGTACATCAATGCTTATTAGCCCAAGATCGTACGCACAGGTCGCGACACGTGAAAATAGACCAGAACCTGCCACAACGGATTCGGTATCTCATATATTAGTTATGATATTAGAAAAGCTTGAGCAACAAACTAAAGTTAATCAAGTAATCTTTGACAAACTGAGCGAGCTAGAGCTTAAACCTCGCAGAACGAATGACAAATCATGAATATGAAGCTAATAAAAATACTTACATGGAATGCAAATGGCCTATCGCACAAAATCGACGAACTAGAAGTATTTCTACGGAAGAACAATATTGACGTTTGCCTGATTACGGAAACCCATTGTAAGAAGGGATCGGGGCCCAAAATTAAAGGCTACATCGATTATCATGCGCATCATCCTTCAGAAAATTCGAGAGGCGGTTCATCCCTTTACATCAAAGACTGCATTAAGCACTCCAAAAACGCAGAAATTGAACTTGACTCAATGCAAATTAGCTCAGTCTCCGTGAAATTGAGGCACCTAGATTACAATATCGCGTCGATTTATTTTCCTCCGAAGTATAGGTTGGCGGATGACGATCTTACTCCCCTCTTTGACTCACTTGGGTCAAACTTTATCATCGGCGGGGATTTTAACGCGAAAAACACTTTTTGGGGTTCACGATGCAATTCAACAAGAGGCAGAGTACTCCTCAAAGCAACTTCGAAACGTGGCGTGGTCTTCTTATCGACGGGAAAGCCAACATATTGGCCAACCGACAGAAATAAAATACCTGACCTCGTTGAGTTCTTCATCACAAAAGGGGTACCTCGATACCTTACGAACGTAGAAGAATGCTATGATCTCTGCTCAGATCACTCGGCAGTTCTTTTGAAAATCGGCGGAAGCCTAGCGAAAAAGGAAAGAGCGCCTAGATTAACTAACAGCAACACCGACTGGGACGGCTTTAGAAAATACTGTAAAGAAAACATAGCCTTGAATGTACCACTAAAAACGCCGCTAGAAATGGAAGACGAAATAGAAAAACTCGTGAGAGTTATTCAGAGCGCTGCGTGGAATAATACTTCGCTCCGGAGGAACTCAGTATCGAATAACGGAACAACATACCCGCGCGAAATAGAAGAGCTCATACGCGAAAAGAGAAAAGCGCGAAAGAGATGGCAGCGATCGCGAGCACCTCCAGATAAAGCCATTTCATTTTACAGCCTATCTAACGAATTAAAGCACTTACTTCAAGATTTTAAAAGTCGCGAGACCACCTTGAAAGCTTGACTGCCGATAGAGGATCGAATTACTCACTTTGGAAAGCCGTGAAGTCCATTAAGAAGCCCATAATGCACTCTGCGCCAATAAGAAAAGCCAACGGCGAATGGATAAAAGGCGACAAAGAAAAAGCAGATGTATTCGCAGACCACCTAGAAGAAACGTTCAAACCATTTGACGGGGAACCATTGGTCGACGATCTCAGTCCCAATTCGGTACTGGACAACTATAGAATGAAAAACGTGTCACTGTCTGAACTTCGTCAAACGATACGAAACTTGAAGAATAACAAAGCGCCGGGCTATGACTTAATTACTGGGGAAATTTTAAAGGAGTTACCGAAGAAAGCGCTAGTGAAGCTCCTCTACATCATAAACGCCTCAATGAGAATTTTATACGTTCCAAGGCAATGGAAAGTCGCAGAAGTAATAATGGTTCCGAAACCGGGAAAATGCCCGTACGACAAAAAATCATATCGACCTATTTCGCTTTTGCCCATAATATCGAAGGTCTTCGAGAAACTTGTGCTCAAACGACTGCAACCAATAATTGAAGAAAGACGATTGATCCCGGATCACCAATTTGGCTTTAGGGTCAAACACTCAACAATTGACCAGGTCTATCGAATAACTAATGAAATTGATAAAGCCTTAGAAGCGAAAATGATATGTTCTACCGCTTTTCTTGACGTATCCCAAGCATTTGACAAAGTATGGCACGAAGGCCTGAAATATAAGCTACGGAAAGTTTTGCCTGTAAAAATGTATGAACTCCTAGAGTCTTACCTTGACGATAGACTCTGTCGTCTGAGATACGGGAGCGAATACTCGGAATTCAAAGAAATACACGCCGGTGTTCCGCAAGGAAGCGTTCTCGGTCCAACACTGTTTTTGATGTATACAAGAGACGTACCTCAAGATGAGACAACGACTGTAGCCACATTCGCCGACGACACGGCAATCCTCGCCACGGATAAAACAGTCGAATCATCAACGGGAAAACTCCAACGCGCTTTGGACAAAATATGCAAGTGGACGAAGACCTGGCGAATCGTCCTTAACGAGACTAAATCAACGCATGTAAATTTTACTTACAAAAGGGTAAAGAACTTACCACTCTTTATTAACTCGGTACAAATCCCGTACGCCAACGAGGCGAAATATCTAGGCATGACCCTAGACGCAAAACTTAAGTGGAAGCCACACGTTAAAAAGAAACGCGACGAGCTCGAAATCAAGCTACGAGAAATGAATTTTCTCTTTTTATTGGACGATCTTCGAAATTAAGCGTATATAACAAACTGCTTTTGTATAAGCAAGTGCTAAAACCATCTTGGACGAACGGTATACAACTTTGGGGCTGTACTAAACCAAGCAATATATATATTTTAGAAACTTTTCAAAATAAGACACTAAGAGCAATCGTAGATGCTCCATGGTACATAAGAAATAGCGACTTACATCGAGATTTAGGAATCGCAACCGTGACCGACGAGGTGAGAAACTTTGCTCGCAAACTTCGCACTCGTCTTAATGAACATTGCAATGACGAAATAATCCGAACTCTGGATCAGACAAACCTTGCGCGCCGACTACAACGAACGAGACCGTTGGATCTAGCATCATAAGGAGAAACCGCTTATTATTACGGTATTGTAGGTGCTTTCGTTGGAAGGTAACCTGCCAAACACGATTACTATAGAAGCGTGAACTACTTGTTAAGGGAACTTAGTCGTAGTCCAGCCGGAAATGGGAGGTTTTTTAGTGAGTAAGAATCTCACACTACTATGAGCACGCGCGGCCGGTCCTCGTAGTGCCTATGAAGGTTTTTACCTACCCACGAAAAAAAAAAAAAAAAAAAAATGAGAAATACCATTTAATATAGGGCAAGTATTGGATTCGTGAAAAAATTCGAACTCGAGATAACAATCAATTCTGACATTACGATGATAGAGAAGCTCGAAAAAGTAGGTCTGGCGATTCTGTCTGTCTGTATGTGTGTCTGTCTGTCTGTCTGTTTGTATGTATGCTGGACTACAGCCTAAACGGCTGGGCCGATTTGCTTCAAAATTGATATCTGAGCTCTGTAGGGTCACCATTCGAGGCGAAATCGGAATTTTTGTTCTAGCCCTATTATAAACGGTACTTTACTTAGCGCCAACTTTACAAAAGGTGAATTTTCTCGAAAACGGCTGTAAAGATTTTGATAAAATTTCATATTTGAGTTATTCTAGATAAATGCTGTAAGATAGCGTACCACGTTTTTGGCTAAAAATGCGTATAAAGGTACTTCCCCTATTACCGATTTCGGCAAAAAAAAAATCAAAAAAAATCTAAAACTGTGGGTGATTCTTATCATCTCGATCAAGAAGGGTGTTAATGGCTTTTTAGCACAAAAATACCATAGTGGTAGTACTTATTACCAACTTCGGTAAAAAATAATTTAAAATTCTCAAAAAAATTCGAAAAATGTTGGTGATTCTTCTCATCTTGGTTCAGAAGAATTCTAATGGCTTTTTGGCATAAAAATTCCATAGTGGTAGTACTTATTGCCAATTTTGGCAAACAAATCTATAAAAAGTTCAAAAAATGCATGTGATTTTGTCCATAATCGTATAAGACTATACGTTTTATATACTTTCACATAGTACCAAAGTGAGTAACTCGGTCCCTTACTCGATAGTATTTCTTGTTATCATTTTTTTTTTTTCAATAACTGAATAATGGAATAAAATTATTGATGTGAATTATTGTATTCCATCTTTCTATAACTCATACTCATGATAATAACAAAATCTTGGAGTGAATCAGTTACACAAGATTTTCGAAAAAATGGAGTGGTATTTTTTTAATTTATTTAATTCCATTATTAAATTAAATCTTATACTGAACAAGAAAGCCTTAAAAATTTGGAGTACGTGAAAAAACTGAGGGCTATAACTAAATACAGTGTCTATGATAAAACAAAAATGTTAAAA
The DNA here is from genome assembly GCA_949716465.1 of Chalcosyrphus nemorum. Lineage (NCBI taxonomy): Eukaryota > Metazoa > Arthropoda > Insecta > Diptera > Syrphidae > Chalcosyrphus > Chalcosyrphus nemorum. The sequence continues at coordinate 40,380,825 of OX454334.1, forward strand.
AGCATTCAGAGTCAGTCTGAGAATCCTGAGGCAAAATAAAGAATTGAAAGACACGGAAAAACAAAAAGAAGCTGCCAGAAAGAAGATATTACGCAATGACGAACAATTTGGAGCAAAGGAGAAAAAGACTAACTTGATTATAAAAAGGAATCTAAGAAGTGAGAAAACCTATCGGAATAAAAAAAAAAAGGGTATCGGTGCTAAGAAGATTTTACGAAGTAGCAAAGAATATCGTGACCAGGAAAGGGAAAAGGATTGTATTTCTAAAAGGATTATTCGTATAAACAAAGATTACCGTGATCAAAAGAGGAGCAAGGCTGTTGCCGCAGAGAGATCTCGACGAAGTAACACAGAATATCGTGATCAAGAAAAGAAAAGGGATAGCGCTGCTAAAAGGATTCTTCTTTTTTTTTTACTTTTTTCCATCACAGAGCACACAGAACACTACGTTCTCTCAGTGTATACTCTCAGTATCGCTTTACACAGCAGATGTTTGCTGCACGACTAAGGATCATCTACCGATTTTGCATCTCATAGACTACTTCAAATAAAATATATATGTATTAATCAAAAATCAATGCATAAACGCAGTTTTTAAATTCTGATCGAGATAAGCTCAAGTCAATTTTGTTGCAAACCTCATTAAACGTGCAAATGCATCTTGTAACTGGCTCATTACAACCATAATTGGTTCTGTGCCTTCTATAGTAAAGTAAATTTCTCACCCGAAGAGATCTCTGAGGAGCATATATATTCATGAGAAAAACCAACTCTGGTGAATTTATATGATAATTAATTATATCACGGATAAACATGACCGAAGTTACTTACGCCTGAAACTTAAGGTTTGCAAGCCTATCATTTTGCATCTCTCGTCATAATTCGGAAGTTCTTATAAACATATTCAATTTACGAATAGCATATCTCGTGAAATTCTTTTGAACTCTTTCAAATCTAAGATCATGAACATCACAAGGGGAATCCCATATGATGGAGGAATATTCTAAATAAGGTCTGACCAATGAGCAGTAAAGAGATTAAATACTATTTACATCTCGAAAGTCCCTACTATTCCGTTTGAGAAATCCTAACATAGAGTTAGATTTGGCAATGATGTAATCATAATGCAATGAGAAGTTCAGTTTAGAGTCAAATATTACTCCGAGATCTTTAACTTCATTAAGTCGAACAAGCATAAAATCATTAATAAAATAATCATAAATAAGCGGCATTGAAATACGGTGAGCTGTAAAAATTTTGCATTTAGAAATATTTAACTCTAATGCATTATGTTTACACCACTCCGATAACCGGTATATATCCGACTGAAAACGAATGCAGTCGGTTATATTATTTATACGTGAAAATAACTTCAAGTCATCCGCGAATGTTAAAACTTCACAGAAATTGAATATTTCGTGAACATCATTTAAAAACAAAATGAATAACAACGGGCCCAGATGACTACCTTGTGGTACTCCAGAGGTTACTTTTATTACCCGAGATGTAAAACTATCAACCTTTACCAATTGCTTTCTGTCACTTAAATAATTGGAAAACCACTCCAGCATAGAAGAGTGAAAACCCAATGATTTAAGTTAAGCCAAAAGCAAAGTGTGATGCACCCTATCAAAAGCCTTCGTAAAATCAGTGTAGAGTACATCAACTTGTAAACGATTTTCTAAACTCTCAAATATATAATTAGTTAATAATGCCAAATTAGTGGCACATGACCTACCTCGAACGAAGCCATGTTGTTTAGTGGAAATAATTTCCTTAACCGCGAAAAAAAGCTTATCCTTTACAATGCTTTCAAATAATTTTGGTATCGAAGAAAGCTTTGATACAGGCCGATAGTTCTCAACATTCTGTCTCAAACCGCTTTTATAAATTGGTGTAATAAAGGAATATTTCCATTCACTAAGAAACTCTCCAGTTGCAAGCGACTGGTTGAAAATGATTTTAAGAGGATAATAGACGGCAAATAAACACTTTTTTAAAATAACAGCTGGAACACCATCAGGTCCAGGGGCGCTATTCAATTTAATATTCCGTAATGCCTCTATGATATCATCATTAGAGAACTGCAATACGCCTATATCCAAGACCTCGGCAATATTAGCGTAATGGTTTGTCGTTGAACGGACTTGAGACTCATTATAAACCGACTCAAAAAAGTTGGCAAATAAGTCACAAGTTCCTTTCAAATCAGTTGAACTCACATTTTCAAATTCCATAACATTAGGCAAGCCTGAGTTATTTCTTTTTGAATTAATGTAATTCCAAAATGACTTCCCATCACTCTTTACCGAAGACTCTACCGACATGACATATTGTTTATATAAGAACCTATTTAAGAACTCATATTCTCTTCTTACTCTTAAAAAATTTTCACGATTCAAGCTAGTTTTATTTAAAATATAAATAGAATATGCTTTTCGCTTTACATTACGCAAATTAACCAATCTTTTATTTGACCAAGGAATTCTATACCGATTATTGCGACGCGTTTTTGGTACAAATAATTCAAAACCAGAATTCATTTTTCCCATAAATACATCATAATTACCTTTTAAATTGGGGGAATCCAATAAAACATCCCAATCAAAACTATTTATATAATCCTTCAGTGCAACAAAATTGGTTTTCGCAAAGTTGTAAGAAAACGTAGCAATATTATTATTATTTTTACCGTAACTAAAAAATTTAAATTCTAAAAGTAAAGCTTTATGATGAATCTTATTGGAATCAATAAGATCCAAGGCTTCAGAGATATTAAAGTTAAATTCATTATTTAAAAATATTAAATCTAAAAAAAATTTTAACTATTCCGAATATTATTTATTTGAAATAAGTCCAAAGATAGAAGCCCGTCAATAATCAAACGCTCCCATTCATGATTAACATTAAAAGGGATTAAATTTTCATCACCATCCACATTCCTCCAAGTAACATCACCAATATTGAAGTCTCCCAAAACACAAGGTAATGGAGAGCCTTCAAGACGAGTAACGACACTACTAATGTTATCAATGTGTTTTTCATACACACTGGTCACACTATCAGGCGGAACGTAGGAGACAAAAATAAACAATTGATTATGAACATCATCAGCAAGATCAATACACACACACATCTGTTCCACGTCAACCGTTTGATGCTCTAACGCAATCCTCCGGCTGAGAAAACGAGATGAGACAGCTATTAAAACTCCCCCACCTAGCTCCTCACTAGATCTACATCGATCATTCCGGTAAACTACATACGAACGGTCAAAGATTTCTGCCGAAAAGATGTGTGGGTGTAGCCAAGTCTCTGTTAAAACAATAATATCGTACCGGTGGTCAGAGAGCGCTATATAAGTCTCTTTCAATTTTGTTCTCATACCGCCAATATTTTGATAATAGAGAGAATAATTAACGGAGGTGCTTTGTTGTCGCAGCTGATCATTGTTTATGTTTTGATCTTTGCGACGGGTAAAGCAACTCCGTTTTTTTTTAAAGAATTTTTTTACACGAATACCCGACGGCCAATTTGAAGGATCTAAAGCGCGCGCGTAGGATTCTTCGGGTAAAGCAATTTTAAAATTAACGAAACGTAAATTGGTTAAGTCAGCCGATGATTTAACCAATTTAATGCAACTCACTTGCCCGCTCGGTATGGCGAGTTTCGAAGATAAATAATCTTTCACCGCACTCTCTGTAGTGTCAACACGGAAGCCACCAGCATGTAATTCCCTCACTGGAGATGCTACAAAGATGGGGGCTGCCGTGTCATTTCCTACAATACCTTTGTTTTTCTTTGCGCGTTTGGTATTTTTCCGAGGTTTTTTGCGCGAAACCTTACTCGAACTCTCACCGACATTGTTATTTACAACGGACGAATTTTCACGAACCGGTGTTGGTGTAACCGCTTGTTCGATCACATCAGTTACGGCGGGATTTAATTTGACCGTAGAAATGTTACCGGCACAATTACTGGAAAAACACTTCTTTAGTTCGCGTATTTCCGATTTAACTAAGCTTAATTCATTAGTTAATGAACTAAGCTTAGTTAACAACCCTAAAAATGGCACATTGATGCAGATCTTGCACTTTTAGCAAACTCCATCCGTGGATCCTATGAGCCGGAGGGCCGCCTCTGACAGATTCACACACTGGGTGTGAAATTTTCTGCAGCAAAACCCTCCGCAGCTCACAAACCCAGCAGACAAAATGCCAGTGTTACATTCACCACAATGTTCAACCATTTTTAGACAACAAATAAAATGTATAAATTTGAAAGAAAAATAAAAAGACTTTTTATATCAAACGATGTTTGTTATTCAACGGACGATTGTCGAATGAATTCTGAGGATAAACAAAGAATATCGTGAATAAGAAAAGGATGGTACTGCTGAAAAAGTCTAAGGATAAACAAAGAATGAAAAGAAAAGCGATAGCGCTGCTAAAAGGATTCTGAGGATAAACAAAGAATATCGTGAACAAGAAAAGGAAAAGGATAGCACTGCTAAGAGGAGTCTGCGGATAAACAAAGAATATCGTAGCCAGGAGAAGGAAAAGGATGCTGTTGCAAAGAAATCTCGACGAAGTAACAAAGAATATCAGGACCTAGAGAAGGAAAAAGATAATATATAATACGCTCAGATCACCGACGGTATAAGCCGTACGTGGCGCATCGTGAAAGCGAGATCAGTAGAAGTGAGATCAAAGAATGCAGGTGGTTGCCGAGTGCTCTTAACCCGGCAGATTTTGGCATTCAAATAAAGAATGGGAAGCGTGAATCGTTTTGGCTTAGCGGTCCTGAAATCCTGAAAGGAGAAGAGTCGGAGTGGCAAAAGTTAGAACAGTATTCGGGAACGAAGTAAGAACTTCGAACCAGAGCGACGTTCTTTTTCATAAATAATGAAGAAGTTTTCGAGAAATTTTCATGTTTCCAGAAATTAAAAAGAGTCATCCTCTGAATATTGCGGTTTCGAGAGAACTGCGCGAGACCTCCAGGATTAAGGGAAGACAGAGGTTTGAAAGCGTATGAATTGAACAAGGCTGAGTGAACAATTTTTCGAAGCGTCCAGATGTTGGTATTTGCAGAAGATCATGAAAAACTGTCAGTATAGATGCCAGTGGATCGCAGTAGCAGCTTGCGGCAATATAACCCGTATTTGGATGGCGATGGACTGAATGGCCGTATAAACTTCGCACTGGCTGTTCCAGTTTGTACTCGAAATCCCATAATAATGCCGCAGAAGCATCGGATAACAGATCTCATCGCTGATTTTTACCATAAAAGGTACACATCACAACGAGGCAATTATAGTTAGTGAGATAGGACGATGTTACTGGATACCACATATACGAACAGTTGTGAGACAAGTGTCAAAGAGATGTCCGGTTTGTTAAAGGGAGTGATCAAAGCCATTAATTCCGCTTATGGGACAGCTACCGGAAGACAGGTTGATTCCCTTTGTAAGGCCGTTTTCATATGTTGATATAGACTACATGGGGCCGTTCTTGGTTATCACTCGGCGACGCACCGAAAAGCGATGGATTGCGCTATTTACGTGCCTTACAATTCGGGCGGTACATTTGGAGATAGTTAAAGATCTCACGACTGATGCGTGCTTAGTGAGCATTCGCAACTTTATCAACCGAAGAGGAACGCCAGTGCGCATCCGTTCAGATAACACCACTAATTTTGTGGGAGCGGATAGAGAGCTCAAACGACAATTTCACCAGTGGGATCACGGTCTTATCTCCGACACTCTAGCGAACACGAACATCGAATGGATCTTTAACTGTCCACTCATTCCTCATGCAGGTGGATGCTGGTAAAGTTTAGTGCGCAGCGTTAAGCGAGCGATGGGATATGCCCAATATCGAGAGAATCTTCAAGAATATAGCCTTTATAGTTTAATGTGCGAAGCTGAGAACATAGTGAATTCTCGTCCTCTAATTCATATTCTGCTAGACACACTCTCTGATGAACCCTTAACACCTAATCACTTTCTTTTAGGTGTGCCTAACTCACAGCAGACCCCGCATCCTCGGTCCGAGGACTTCAGTGCAACAAGAAAGCAGTGGTGCAAGGTGCAACAGGCCCAGCACCGCTTCTGGAAAAGATGGCCGTCTAAGTATCTACCTGATCTATGTAGACGTACGAAGTGGTACCAACCAGTTGACCCTTTGACAGTAAAAGACGTTGCACTCATATGTGACAGCAGCGTGCATCGATCGAAGTGGCCCTAGGGAAGGGTTATACGAGTGTTCCCTGGCAAGGACTCGCAGGTCAGAGTAGCAGAGTTTCTAACAAGAGCAGGCGTGCTCAAGAGGCCGGCGTGTATGCTGGCGAAGCTGGATATTGGTGAATCAGATGCCGGTGATTCACGGGACAAGGGATGTTGCCGCCATTTATACTTCCAATCACTCTACCTTACATTGTATTAAATTGTAAACCTTGTGAACGCCCTCCTCACTCAAACACCGAATGTCGATCTCCTTTTTATTTCGTTCTGTTGCAAATACTGTTAACTTTTAATTCCTTTGTTCACGAATATTTTATTGTCGGCAAAGCCTGAGCGAGGAGGACGCACAAAGTGTAAGTATAATTTTAGATCTCAATACATTGTACTTATTTAATTTTATTTAGGAAATAAAACTCCTTAGAAGCAAGAGGGTGTTCTTATTATTGTCCTCCAACCGCCACAATATCACCTAAAGGGAATTCAAGTAATTTAATAAGAAGAAGGAGGTCGTCGGGCAGACAGTTTTGTCTGATCACTTCCACTTTATTTGAGGCGCGCTGACAGAGAGAAGTAAAATAAAGCCCGTATGACACTACATTTTTATTTTTATTTTTTTTACTTCTCACCACATTAATCAGCCACTGGCAGCTTTTTTTGACATTTCTACATTGAGCTAAGACTTTGTTGCTTGTTGTTTTTGCTTTCCAGCGAAATTTGAAAATAAATTATTGCACTGTACAGTGGCTTGCAAAAAAATAGCTTTGCTTTTGTAAAACCAAACTTGCTGTCTTTTTCACGCGAAGCTCACACTTTACCATTATAAAGTATGTAAAAAATACGAAAAAAATGTAGTATCATACGGGCTTTAAGAAATAAAATATGATATCCACAAAAAACTCTGACATCGTTGTGTTTAATTATAAGAAATTACAGTATTAAAGAACTTGTTGCAACATGTTCAGCCAATTGCCAGGAATAAGAACATGAGACAAGGTACAATCGGTCCATGATACATGGCTCTCCCCTACGCCGCGTCACCATCATCCAGTGTTACGCTCAAACTAAGGCCTCGTCGGAGGAACTGAAGGAGACCTTCTACAACCAATTAAACGCCAACTTCTACACGACAGCTAATAGAGAGATTGTTATAGTATTGACTGATTTGAATGCCAAGGTAGGAAACGACAACAAAGGGCTCAAGTATGTTACCGAAAAGAATGGAATAGGCAACCGCAATGATAACGGCGAAAGATTTTTATATTTCTGCAATGCTAATCGTCTTGTAATAGGTGGCACCATGTTTGAGCAAAAGTCCTGTCACAAATTCAGTTGGGTTTCTAACGACAGGCAAGCAATATCCAATCAAATTGAACACTTCGCTATCAGCTGCCAGTGTAGAAGCAGTCTCCTGGATGTCCGAAATAGACGAGGAGCAGATGTTGAGATTGTGCGAGATCACTATCTTATGGTAGCTACTCTATGAATATGCACTGCTACAGTTCGAAGATCTTGCCATGAAATCTAAATTCCCATGCCCAGCATCAACAGACCAAAGGATCCCTCAGTGCGCCAACAATTAATGGTCCATCTTTCGGAAGGTGTCGAAGAAATCAGCAGTTCACAACCATTCAAGATCACTGGTGTGCTGTGAAAAATGTTTTTTTATTTACCTTTTAGATTGAAGCATTGTTGGTCGATCGCAGAGAAAACATAGGACGTGGCTTTCCGAAGATACCTGGAAACTTATCGACAAAAGGTAAACTGCAACTCTACCCCAGTAGCAGAGCTTTAGTCGGCATCCGGTGAAAAGACTGGATGGCTCTTTGCTTAGTTCGGATGAAGACCAGCTCAAGAAATGAAAGGAACGTTTTTCTACAGTTTTGAAACGTGCATTTGCCAGCGATATGATCCAAATCCGACAGATCTTCCCGAGGTAAACAATTTTGCGAATACGAACCATTACCCCCGTAAGGATGCAATAACTGCCGCAATTAAGGCACTAAAAACCAACAAGGCACCAGGACTTGACGATATTCTCGCCAAGCTCTTACGATTAGCGCCAACGTTATCAGTTGAGCTATTGTTCCCACTATGGATGGAATAGCTTGGGAAAAGAAGAACTTTTCTGACGAGAGGAAGAAGGGAATGATCATCAATAAGGCAGCCGGAAATATGCTCTTAAAAAACCGCTTATAGCGCTTTAAATATGCTCTACAAAAGACGTAGTATGCTCTTAAAATATGCTCTAAAAACTATTGAAAACTGGAAAAATTACGAAAAATTAAACATAAAATATAATTTTTTTATTTTAACAATATATATACCGCGCAGCAGTCTCCATTCAGACAGTTTGTGCTGGTATCATACGAGGTTTGGCAAAGAAGCAAAAAACTGTAAGTCTCCATGCACGTTTGGTCAGGGAAACAACCAAGGCACTCGTTAAAAGTGTATATTCGTTACTGACTACAACACTAAAACCTAATTTCTTGTCGATACCGGAACCGACTTATGTGTTTTCCCTCGTTGCTATCTTCGAGAACAACGACACAAATGTAATTACGAACTGGCTGGAGCAAATGAAACAACAATAGCAACATGTGGCACAACAACGTTGATACTAAATCTTGGCCTGCGTCGTGATTTAATTTGACGTCTCGTCGTACTCCATTATCGGTGTAGATTTCCTCGCATATTAAAAACTTCTTGTCACTGGTCACTGTTTAAACATGCTACCACGAGATACTGGCCAGTTTTCCAGAGTTAACTCGACCCAGAGGCCAAGCAACAGAGGCGCTTAAACATCAAACACAACACCAGGTCCTCCTGTATCTCAAAAGCCGGTTGGCTCCTGATCCGGCACCACATGGTGCCGAAGCAGGGTGATGGGTGGAGGCCATGTGGAGACTACCGCCATGTGGAGACTACCGCCATGTCGAGACTACCGCCATGTCGAGACTACCGCCATCTGCAAGATTTCGCGCAGTCTCTGTCGGATAAAAAAGTCTTTTCTACAATAGATTTAATCAAAGCATTTAACCAAATTCCAGTTGCATTAGACGATGTACCTAAGACGGCTATTTCAACACCATTTGGGTTGTTTGAGTTCCCGTTTATGACTTTTGGTCATCGGAACGCCGCGCAAACGTTCCAACGGTTTAAAGATGAAGTGCTAAGAGGTCTGGACTTTTGCTATGCATATTGATGATATCCTCGTGGCATCATCGTCTGCGGAGAAACATTTAAGTCATCCCAAAATCCTTTTTATACGCTTACAGGAATATGGTGTCATAGTAAACTCTGCTAAATGCGTTTTAGGGCAAACTTCGGTTAAATTTCTCGGCTATCTCGTCAACAGCAAGGGTACGCAGCATCTACCGGCCAAAGTTGAAGCTATCCGTACATTTTCATGTCCCACGTCTGGCAAGAAGCTTCGGCAGTTAGCTAGTTAGTTAGTAGGAACGTTGAACTTCTACCGGAGATTTATTCCTGGAGCAGCACTGGCACAAGCACCTTTGCACGATCTTTAACAAGGCAAAGAGAAAGGAAAGACAGGAGTGAAGTGGACTCCAGAAGCAGAAGCCGCCTTTAATACTTGCAAAGAGGGCTTAGCTCAGGCAACATTACTGGCACATAACTTAGTTCTTCAGAGAAGAAATACGCAATCTCTGACCGGGAACTTCTCGCCATTTATGAAGCAATAAAATACTTTCGTTTCATGGTCGAAGCAAGATTGTTTACCGTTTTTACTGATCATAAGCAGTTAGTTTTGCATTCCGGAAAAAAAATCACCGTGCTCTCTCACGGATTGCTGAAGTCAATAGTGTGCGTGACCTGTATGCACTGGCAGCTACACAGAAGACTAATGTTTAACTTCGAAATGTGGTGGAGTCAAAAACAACGTCTCTGCAACTTAAGCTTATAAGGATGCCCGAAGCAGACGTTTCACTATACTGCGATGTATTGACAGCTACAGCCCGACCGTTTGTCCCAGCAAAGTTTCGACGCACCGTGTTCAACACCACTCACCCTGGAGTAAGATGAGATCAAGATCATAACACTGGGCTTGGGCCCGAAGATGCTTTGAATGTCAACGCTCCAAGATTACTCGCCATGTGTTGACATCACCCGGGGACTTCACGAAGCCATCTAGCAGGTTCGAGCACGTTCATATTGACATCATTGTTATGCCGTTTTCCGAGGGTTACAGATACTGTCTTAACTTCGTCGATCAGCTCTCTCGATGGCCAGAAGCAATACCCATGGTGGACCAAGAAGCATACACAGAGGGATATCACCCAGAGGGTGAGTGCCATAATAATCATCGATGGACCGAGATACTACCAACAGTATTGCTTGGCATTCGTGCAGCTTGGAAGGATGATCTTTAATCAACAACAGCAGAGATGCTCTACGGTGAGCCACTGCGGCTATCTGGAGACTTTCTAGCACCATTGAGAAAGGCAGACGCAGATCCTTCGACAACTTTTGTGGAAGAGCTTCGACAACATGCACTTGCTTTAAGCCCAACCAGCGGCACACGACATGGATGCAGAGCTGCATTCGTCTTCAAAGATCTAGCAACAACGCACCATGTGTTGTACGACACAACGGACCAAAAGAACCTCTGCAGCAGCCATACGAGGGTCCCTTTAGAGTATTATCGAGGTCAGATAAAACTATGGTAGTCAATATCAGAGGGAGAAATGTTACCATTTCAATCGACCGAGTCAAGCCAGCGTATGTACTAGCAGATTATGATAACCACAGCACAAGGCATATCCGGAAGACACCACTTCAGTGCATAAACGAGCAGCATCACCAGAGCAAACTCAAGTATCAGCAAAGCCGAGTTCTGAACCACCAGAACCTGAGCAAGAGGATCAAAAAACTGGTGACAGACAGACGAACGGACATGGCTCAATCGAATCGACTATTTACTGATCATTTCTATATATATACTTTATTGACTCAAGAAAAATTGCATTCAGTGCCACTATGGCATTTTTATGTACCTTGACGCAGACATAGTTTTTTTTATTAATAGCCGTTCGGTATAAATCGTATGGACATCAAAGATGAAGATGTTCAATGAAGTTTGTTGTTAAAAAAGTTTTTTTTTAAATTCAAATTTGATGTCGAAATGTATATTTCTAAATAAAAACTATTTATATTTCTCTAGACCTAAGAACTGTTTTTCTTTTAAGTTTTTAAAGCGTGTTATTTTAAATAAGAAATGATTTGATAACCCCAAAAATTACATGTAGAGCAATGTTAATTTGAGTTACAATTGCAAAAGTTAAGAATGGAAAGTGGAACAAGTCATGCTGACCAAATAACCGACCATTTCCAATGGACGTTACGGTCGCCTCATGAAAGTAAAAAAAAAACATTAGAAGTCTATCAAATTGATAAATCTTACTTCGTTTGTTGGCCTTTTTCTTATTTTTTGTAATGCGAATTGAGCAAAAATATAGTAATGTACAAATACTTATGATTTGAATATGAATAAATAAAATGTACATATGTAGATATGTTGACATTCATATATATTTTTGAGACTGTGTATGCAAGGCAGAATCTGTCTAAAACAATAGACACTGATGAGGAAGAAATAAAAATATCTTATGTTAACTTGGTATTTTCAAATATCTAATTAATTTAAATTTTAAAGCAGTTCCTGCTCATCAGACAGAAGGGACTAATTGATATACATGTGCAAAATTCTATGGAACTTGGAAACTAATTCTAAAGCAAAAGTGCTATATAGTTCATTTTGGTTTAGGAAAAATAAATATTGTAGGTGGCATTGCGTATATCTTTTACATCGTTTTTTTATTTATATTTATTTATAAAATTAATCAAATAAAATAATAATTTAAATGTTCAACCCATATTTACTACAAAAATCAGTGCGATTTGACACTTACTGGTGAATTGTGGTCCTATGTTGGGGTACCAAATTTAACCGCTAGGCGGAGCCATATACTTTATATGGAAGATTTGTACAGTAAGTAAATATCTACATATTTGCTTAAGTAAGTTTTTTCGAGTTTCATATAAAAGTACTGAAAAAAGTGTTTTTTCTTTCGCAAAGTGGAACTATGGAATTGTTGCAAGTGCATGGGCACTTCTTTCTTATATTATTTATGTAATAATTATTTGATTTTTGATTATTTTACTTGTGAAATAGTTTCATATATCGTTTGGTTTAGCTTTTTTTCCATCAATTTGTTTATCTTTCAAAGTATATATTCATACAAGTGTATGTTTACGTTGGAATTATATACGCTCGAAAAACCAAAAGGATTAAAATAAACTTTATTTCGATTATTTTAATAAAAAAATCATACTATCTATTTAGCGAGTTAAAAAGAGATCCGTCATCGTTAAAGGATGAATATAGACTGAAGGATAGATAATTGAATTTGTACATTGTAAGTTTAGGATAAATAAATTTTACAGACGAATAGTGGTCAACTGTAACAAACAATACGGGAACAGTGTTGTCACAATAGGACTGAATATCATGATAAAGAATAAAATGAGTTTCGCTATACTCGAATTAGTGAATTTTTTATACTTTTTTTTTACCAGAAATCTCAAACCTCACACAATCGCCACTTTCTAATATCCTAATTTATACACAAGTTAAGTTTTACCTATTACACATAGTACATACATTTCCTGTAATCAAACATGTTCTTGTTTTTATTCGATCTAAAATATATGATAAACGTAATTGATATTTGTTCAAAGTACAAAACGGTAAAAATTAAATTATTTTTGGTTATATTGTGATTTATAAATATGTTTTTATTTAGTTTCCAATTTGAAAACTAGCATAAAAAAGACGTTAAATTTTAAATTTTATATGTTTAACAATTTTACCACGGAATGAAAAATATTTTCCGTAGTTGTTTATTGAACAAAGCATCCTCTCCACAATTTCTTAATTTCTCTCAATTTTCCGTTATTTTTCTTCAAAATTCCTCTCCAATGTAACAGATATCGTGAACAGTTTTTCAAGTGTGCGTTCTTCTGCCTGTAATACCAATAAAACCAGGGTTCACTTTATCTGTCACATGAGAGAGGATTTTCGAAGTGGATTATCTAATTTCGTTTATTATATAGTATATACATATTTGTGCTTAACATATTTGAAAAGATAATAACTGCTGTTCCCATAGACGAACTAATATAGACGGTCGTCTTCCGTCGATTTGACCACCGATTTTGAATGCTTTGCGGCAAAATCGAATCGCAGCTCAGGCGCATATTCTCGATCGCCGATACATTTCATGGGCGCCGCCATTTGTCTGTACATTTTAATGTTGTTAATTGTATGACATTGACGGTCGTTGAAAATGTGGGGAGCAAAAGGAAAGAAAGGGACACCACGTTTGTTTTTATAGTTAGTTTTATAGTTGGAAAAAACTCGGCGTTCTTTACAAAATTTTCGGGTGGGGAACGTAAAGATGACCGTCTATATTAGTTTGTCTATGGCTGTTACTACGTTTATATCCAGAATCGAAGGATCGAGTTTTGATCTACGTTTTTCTGTACACCGTTTTGACGATTTTTTTCCTCTATTTTTATAATTTATTTCATTTTTATATTCGTATGTCCGTTTAATTTTTTTGGAGTCATCATTTTTTTAGACAATATATTATGATAGAGAATGCCCATTTCCTTAACACAAATGTCATTTCGACTCCTCAACTCCTCAATCCAGGTTTTTCTTGCATTTTTCTAACTCGACCCAGCTTTGCTAGCTGACCCCATTTCAATCCGATGCGTTCATACAAATTTCAACCCGTGTTGAACCTGGATGCTATCCTCCATATAAACGCTGTATTTGCTGATCCGTCAGTTCAACCTTATATGAACTTCTTAATCATTTAACTAGGTGTGCAGAAATACCTAGATCGAATTCTCAACTCGATCCAATGGCCCTACATGTAAATATAATAAGTATAATCAATTACATATCATCTACATCGGCAAAACTGACTGATATATAGCTTCAACTTTGGCAAGCTGTATTGACTTTTGTTTTTGAGAAGTTTGTCATAATACCAGAGGCTTTTTTGTCCATTGAGTAGTATGTTTACATTTTGTGATAAATAAGATTTGTGTTTAATTGTGTGCAGTATCAATTTAATACTGAATCAAGGTGCTTTTGTTTCCGAAATGTGTTATGGTGTGTATTAATTTAGCGTTTCTACTGATTGTACTTAATTGTGAACAGCTACAGCTTCGCTTTAATATCCTCAAAGAGGATATGAAATGTAGGTTAATATTCTATATGCATCTATGAATGCATGATGCGTACATTTTGTATCCTTGCATGTATAATAATTACATGTAATCTTAGTGGATAGGTTTTCCAGATTTTTTTTTTAAGTCAGGGAGCATTTTTAAAGAACAAGATTAGGTATTTAGCAATATTAAAATCCGTAGTTAAGATATAAGTATAATATTAAGCACTGTACCAGCATACTCAGCAGAGCATTAAATAGCAGCCCCTAACATCATTAAATGGGAAAAAGCGCTGGTAAGTAGAATTTTCAATGGACTATAATAAAATTTTAAATGATTCAATTTAAGCGATTATACCTATGTATGTAAGATAAATTTTAATTTTCATGTGTTATATCAATACTCCATCGAATTTCTTTACGAAATGCACAATTATTTACTTAAATTGATTAAAAACTATTATCCACACTTAAAAATGTATGTATATTTAGCAAACTATGTAAAATGTTTTCCCCAAAAAAGGAATAAACAACACTTCTTCCTGTAAAATGTGTTTTTTAATATGTACGCATATAACAATCCGCTTATTTATTCACGTGTTTTATATTGGTTTCAATCATTTTATTTAAATACATATAAAAAATTTCAGGAAAAAGTTCGTTATGTTTAACTCCTACATCCTTGCGCATCCATACTTGCAGATGTAGTCATTGCCATCCCTGCATTCAAGCTCTACATTTACACCTCCTCCTTGAAATGACTCAAAGCTCAAGGCAAATCATTATTGTCGTATATTCCAACCAATAGAGAACTTCGTTTTGAAGTAGTAAATAGTAAGTGAAATTTTACAATAATTATCAAGATGTAGGTATATATTAAATCCAAATGGCAAATTATAATTATAAATGTTAAATTATAATTAAAAGAAAACTATTAAAGCTTCTGAAAATAATAATTTTGTCAATGAATAGTTAGTGTTTTCTAAATTCTGAATACACATATATAAATAGTAAAAGAAAGGATATATAAAATATGTTTTCTTAAAAATATGCTTCTTTTTTTATGGATAATATTTGTAAGCATAATAAGTGTTTTTAGGCGTACAGGTATATATAAGTACTTATATATATGTGAAATGTATGGCCGTTAAGACGTTTTGCAAATGTAGTAATATATGTTGAATGTGTAATGTGAAAGATAAAGTTAAAAGAAAAGTAACCAAAATGCAGTTGTATAAAAAAGTAGTGCTATACATACTATGTCTACATTAACCATAGTTAACAGCTTACTTCTACCTGTCCATATTTTCTACTACTTGTGTACTCTAATGGAGCTATCCCTAAATCGATTTTTCCAACTTTTAAAAGTTCATGTTTCATCGTGCATACAAAATATTGTGCAGTATTCACAAAGCAGCATAACGAATTATACTTCTTAGCTAATAATGTATTAACATACATATTTTTATATTATATATTTTTACGCATAATATTTATGCATAATTTCTTTAACTTTTATTGGTTCCATGGATATTTTATTGTAGTTACACAGTTAAATTTAACAAACGAACAAACAAAGTGAACCATTAATTTTCCTTACAAAATGGTTAAGTTTCCTTATATATATACATGTACTATGACACATGAGTATATTTTTATACTTATATATAAAATAATAAAATTTGTTGAGCAGCGTTCGAAAGTATTTTTTACCAATTTTTTTGTTTTTAATGTTATCTCATATAATTGCAAGTAGGAATAGGTATATGTATGTTGTTTCAGAACTAATAACGAAATCTGTGAAATCTTAGAATAAGCTTGATTTTTCACACATTTATTTCTTTGCTTTGTAATTTATGTTGAATTTGTCTTTGAATGCTGTATTACGCATTTCACCAGTTTTTCAATGGTAAAAAAATATTAAGAAATTGACAACTACTCAAGGTAGTATTACACTAGCAATCTTGCCAAAAAAATATGGCACACAAGCGTCAAACAAGTGTGATAGCCATGTTTATATGGCGACATATATAAGTCGCTTGTTCTGTTCTGCATTCAATTTCTTTATTGGGATTAGCGTTATTATTAATAATCGTTCCTAGATATTTGAAACTGGTGATCCTTTCGATGTTCTTGTTGTTTAGTTTGAGCTCAAAGTTCGGCATTTGTTCTTTCTTAGTGAGCACCATAAACTTTGATTTTTTTTATGTGTAGACCATATTTGTTTCTTACATTGTTCAGCCTGTTCATCATATTACCATTGTATATAAATCTAATAGTAGTGCCAGCTGAGGAAATTGACGGTAGCGCACCCAGTGAGAAATTACATGAGTTGCTCGATTTCCAGTAATGGTTGGTGTCTACAAAACCGAAATCTCAGACCATAGACATGCAAGCGAAAACAAAGTAAAGAGAAGGAAAAGGAAACCAAAAAAGGAGAAATGTAAATAAGAAAAAAAAAATAAGAACACGATCGTGCCGGGTGGAGTTCCACATGATGCGCAGTTTTTTATATACACATTTTATGACTTTCGTTTTCTTGGCACGGACGGTTGAGGGTTGGTCAAAGAAATCGAATGGAGTTGGAATGTAGAAAATTTCAAAGAAGTTCTACGTGTATGTTTCGATAGCTCGAGAACTAACGAATGCATTTTTATAAGATTTTAAATTTGAGTCAAATAGGTAAACATCTTAGTGAATTTTATAACACGAACTAGATTACATAGAAAAAGCGCGAGATAAATATTCTAACGACAACGACTAGGGCGGGGGAAGTAATATTTTGCAAATGTTTGGCAAGCTTTTTTATGCAATAAATTTTATCAGAAAATATTTTTTACATATATTTGCAAAATTCTCTTTTATTTGATATGCCACATGTTGGGGAACAAAATGAAATTCATTGCCACTATCTTCAGCGGGCTCTCACATAATGTTTAGATAGCGAAAGTGTCAGCTCTTTATCTTTAACGGTTCAAAAGTTACATGGCTGTGACAGACTGAGGGACAGGCAGACAGACAAAAAGACGGACGGACGGACAGACAGACACCGTATCAAACCCATAAGTGTTCCGTCTTTCCTTTTAAGGTCCGGAACACTATAAAAGTAGAATATAGGTAGAACAGGTAGATACTATCAGGGCCGGACCTACCATATGTGCAGAATGTGCAAGTGCACAGGGCGTCAAGGCCTTGGGGGCGACCCATTGTAAAACAAAGAAATGCATTTCTAAACGGTGTGCTGTCTGAATAAAATTATTTATTATTATTATCATAACGTAATTCCTATGGAATCATTTCAGTGAAAATGTGCAGATGTACTCATTTGAGAAATTTGTTTGATAAGGGAATATATAAAGCGGCCCATACACAGCACATAACTGCGCATACTGGCCTGTTGTCGATTCACTGAAAATCGTACTGTATGGATTTGTGTACGATTTTAATGTCAGACAAGATGCTGGTAAAATCAAATCAAATAGTTAGATTTGCGGCGTCGATTAGTGTGTGATGTGTAGGGTGAAGGCAACGCTGGCGGGGGTAACTTATGATGCCAAGACTGAAAAATGGGACGCTCTAGGTAAGGCTTGCGCAGGGCGCTTAATTGACTCGGGCCAGCCCTGTGTCAAGTGTCATTCCAAGGTATTTAGCCTCGTTTGCGAACGGAATTTGAACAGAGTTCGAAAAGATTGGCAAATTAATTATTTTCTTATTAGTAAAATTTACATGCACAGATTTGGTCTCATTGAGTGCGATTCGCCAAACCTTTGTCCATTCATTTACTCTATCCAATGCCTCTTGCAATTTTTCGGTAGACTCTTCGACCGTTTTACCTACTGCCAATATAGCAGTATCGTCGGCGAAAGTGGCTAACTTCGTTCCTTCAACTTGCGGCATATCGCGAGTGTGTAATAGATATAAAAGTGGACCAAGAACACTTCCTTGCGGCATCCCAGCCATTATTTTCTTAAAATCCGAATATTCATTTCCACATTTGACACGGAATACTCTATTCATAAGGTAGTTTCTTAGAATATTATATAAGTGCTCTGGCAAAACTTGTCGTAATTTAAATTTTTAGCCTTCGTGCCAGACCTTGTCAAAAGCTTGAGAAACGTCAAGAAATACACTTGAACAAATCTTTTTTTCTTCAAGAGATCTTTCGATTACATCTGTTATTCTATGTACTTGTTCAACTGTAGAATGCTTACTTCTGAATCCGAATTGATGATCTGGGGTAATATGCTTTTCTTCTATTATCGGCTGTATTCGTCTAATCAATATTCTCTCGAATACTTTGGATATAATTAGAAGAAGTGAAATTGGTCTATATGACGATTTTTCATTTGGTGGTTTACCGGGCTTAAGAACCATTATTACTTCCGCAACTTTCCATTGGCTGGGAATATGTTCAAGTCTAAACGCGGCGTTTATAATAAAGAGAAGCTTAATTAAAGCTTTTCTTGGCAGTGCCTTAAGAACCTCTCCCGTGATTAAGTCGTATCCAGGAGCCTTCTTGGGTTTGAGTTTCTTAATTTCTTCCTTAAGTTCGGTTAGTGTTGCATTTCTTATTGCAATATTGTCTATATCCGACGTATTTGCATCTTGAGCAAAAGCTTGTCCATCAAATGGCTTAAAAGTATCTTCCAAATGCATTGCAAAAATCTGTGCTTTTTCTTTATCATGCCTGGCCCATTCGTATTGATTTTTCCTGATTGGTGCGGTTTGTATTATAGGTTTTTTAATAGCTTTTATAGCTTTCCAAAGCGAATAATTCGAATCTTTTTCTTCCGATAAGCTTTCAAGGTAAGTTTCTATTTCTTTATTTTGTAGATCTTTAATGGCCTTTTTTAGTGAGTTGCACAAACGATTTAGGTGTGATTTATGCTGCGGAGCTCGACTTTGTTGCCATTTCTTACGCGCTTTTCTCTTTTCCTTAATCATCTCTTGTATTTCCACGGGATAAGTTCGAGCATTACTGACCGGCGTTTTCTTTTGCTTTGGAGTATTTTTCCACGCGGCACTTTGTAAGATTTCAACGAACCGATCAACTTCTATTTCAAGTTTATACGGTGTCTTAAGAGATACCCTCAGATCGATATTTACTTCTATATCTTTTTTGAAGCTATCCCAATTAGTTCTCGCGCTGGTTAATTTGACCATTTGCCATTTTCTTTCTTTCTTTTTTAATTAGAGCTTCGCTTACGGTCATAATGATTGGAGAATGATCAGAGGAGAGGCTTTATTCAACTTTTATAAAGTTGGCTGATATTCCTTTAACCACAAGGAAATCGATCAGATCCGGTATCTTATTTCTATCAGTCGGCTAATATGTTGGTTTACCCGTCGAGTGACAATTACAACCGTTTTGCATACCCGCATTGTAGAGCACCCTACCTTTCTGAGAAGCGTGCCTTGAACCACAGAAAAGGTGTTTCGCATTGAAGTCGCCACCAATAATAAAATTTGGTTTAAGGAAATTAAAGATGTTTGTGAAATCCCTTTTTTCAACCTTACAATGCAGTGGGCAATATATAGACGAAACAGTGAATGTAAAATGTCTATTTCTAACGCGAACCGTGCTTACTTGCATTGATTCTGATTCAATTTTTACTTCTTCTGAGTGTTCTATACATTCTTTTATAAACAAAGATGATCCGCCTCTGGCCCCTTCCGATGAGTGGAAAGCGTGGTACACGTTATATTCCCTTATATTGACGCACGATAGTTTTGTCAGATGGGTTTCACGGACTAGGCAAATATCAATATCTTTTTCTCTTATAAATATTTCTAACTCGTCGAGTCTTTGTATGAGCCCGTTGGCGAATATTCGAACATAGTCCTTGCTGACAATGCTTCGTATGAACACTTTTTGATTACAAGACAAGACATCATTCAACGGCATTCAAACTACCTTTCAAATTATATACCTATGTATATTTAAATGTCATGTTAATTACTAACATATTTAAGCAAATTAGCTAATATGGCATTGGTGCTTCGAGGATGCAAGGTCACATTTGGAAAATCGGAGTAATACATGCATCACAAAAGTGTATTTTAATACAGTCTTACAGACACTAAGAAATATAGTTGGTTTAGTCAATAATATTTTAGCTCAAATCTTCTAGACATAAGCTTATTGTTCATGTAAAGGCCAAAGTATAGCTTAATTCCATCTTTACCTTAAAGGGATTGTTGTGCCAGAAATTTAAAGTATGCTATTTGCATTTGACCGAAATGTTAAACTTAATCACAAATGAGCTTTAAAGAAAATTAAATTTTTAACTCTTAAAACACACTCAATAGCGCACACACCTTAAGATCTATAGTAGATCTATAATACATTAGAAAATGTACACTAAATATTTTCTTTTTCATATTTTCGCATCAAAATGTGAAATGCAGCAGGGTTGCTAATTTCCCATAGAAAAAATTAAATGTGATAACATTTGTGGTGTGCATACTGCAGAAGAGTAAATCAAATCAATTCATATCGCCAAAAAAATAAAACAACAATACGAAGAGAAGATCCATACACAAACACGAAAGCAATATGACTTTCGTCCTTCAAGAAAGAAACAAAAACAAACCATGGGAATACACATATGATCACAAAAACAACATTTTTATTTTCTTTGTCTTCTTTTGTCTTTCGTTTGCTTAATAGTCACTACACCTACTCATTGAGAAGAATGAAAATATGAGCAGACGCCATCTGGGGAGAAGTTACAATGCGAAAAAATTTCGTAAAATGATACTACTATTAAATTTATATACAATGATATTACTTAATTTATTTAAATCGCCAGCTATTATGATGGCATCATCCGCATATTGTAAATATGAACTACATTTACTTTCAATCGACCGTCTCTTTCTTTTATATATTCTTTAAATATTTCTTCGGAGTACATATTGAAAAGTAATGGTGATAAAATGCACCCTTGTCTCATTCCGCTACGGATCTCTATGTCATCAGATTCTTCTTTGTCCATTCCTATTCTCGTTGCTTTCTGTCCCCAATATAGGTTTCATATCACTCTGCTGTCATTCATATCTATACCTTTACTTTCAAAGGTTTCCATCATTTTGTTGTTTTGTAACCTGTCAATGGCCTTTTCGTAATCTACGAAGCACACAAAAACGTCTGTTCATCTCTAAACTTCGTTGAACTAATATATTAAAACCGAACAGTGGCTCTCGAGTACCAAAACCATTTCTAAATCCAAATAGAGAGGAGCTAATGTCGTTTTCAACTTTATTATAAACTCTCTTCTGTATTATTCTTAGGAAAATCTTTAACGTATGGATCATTAGGCTAATTGTTCTATAGTCACTACACTGTACGGCTTTACTTTTCTTCGGTAGTGTTATGAAGGTAGTTTGTAACCAATCTCTGAACAGATTGACTAGTATCGGAATATTTTCTTCATCGATAAGCTTCAGAGGTTCATTCGGTAAGTTGTCTGGGCCTGTTGTTTTCTTTTTAGATTCTTTGAGAACTTTCATGACGTTATCTTTCATTATTTCGGGTCCCTCAGATCCGCGAAAATGATCTATTTGTTGTCTTTCATCCATAAAAAGCTAATTAATGTATTCTTTCCATCGTCTCAGTTTGTCTTTCGTGCCTACTAAGATTTTACCTTCCTTGTTTTTAGCACCCCTAATTGTTTTTTTCTTCCAATACCCCAAATCTCCTTTATTTTCTTGTGCAAGTTAAAGCTATCATGGTTTCTATTATGCGACTCTAATTCCACACATTGCTCTTGTAAGTGTCTATTGCTTGGATCTCTAATCTTTTTTCTTATGACTTTAGGATTTGCTTGAACTCCGTCCATCTCGGATTAATATTTTCTTCAACAGTTGGGACCGTCGTCCCATGATTGTTAGCTTGCCTTTTTTCTCTCTTTTAATTTGGTCCTATATTTCTTGATTTTTTAGAAGATTAAGTTCAATTTTTTCCTGTTTACTCATCTTTTGCACTTTATTTTAGTTGGAACTTAATTTTTGCAATAACAGGATTGTGAGAGAGGTCCACGTATAAAGCCTTCTTGGGGATTGTTTAAACCACGTATTTAATAAATTTGAGCACCCTTTTTTTCTTTTTCCTATTTATCAAATAAATTGTTTCTATCTTTAACTAAATGACGCCCTTTATGTTATAGTGATCTTTAAAAGGATATTCTTCTTCTTGTTACTTTTTCCTTCAAGGGTATAATTTTATTGTTTCCTGCCAAAAATTCACAAAACTTTCCAATAAGATTTCACAAACAAGTTGTATGAATTTCACTATTATTTTAACTTTCACCGATCCACCGCTGTTCAGCTACCAATTTCACCAATGTCTTATTAGAATTCAATTCTTAACTATTTTTTGTGACTTGACACTTGACACTTAACTTTTTGCTAAGCGAACGCATATGTTTTCAAGATTAGATTAATTCTGAAATTTTTTTTCTCTTTAGTGAAAACACATTCTCGGCAAATAAAAAACATATAAAAATGCTACAATCTGCCTGGAGCGGATCGTGTTATACCCTATCCTTTTTCCATACAAATGTATATAGCTCCTTTTTCAGCAATATGTTGTACTTTCTTGAAATAATTTTTTGTTTTTAATTTCTTATAAAATAGTTCCAAAACTTGAATTTTCGCCAACAGTGGGCGGAGTTTGAAATTTTTTCAACGTATATTAAATTTTGTTCCTAAGAAGTCATTCTAATTAAACCACAGAAAACGTTTTTTTAAAGAAAAACGCCCCTAAAAAGTAGGCTATATACAATGTATGGGCAATTTGTAGAGTACGTGAATAGCTATATAATTGATATTATAAGTTTGGTCATGTTTCATGTAAAATTACTGAAAAAAAAGTAAATTTTTCGAAAAGTGGGCGTGTCAGTGGGCGGATTTTGAAAGTGTTTGCACTGGATCTGTCCCAATCTCCAAAGCTAGCTCGCTATCTATATTTGCCTCCTCAGCCCTTCTCAATACTTCGATTTTACGCAGTTCAATCTGCACGGCCGTTATGACAGAACAAATCTCAACCCAGTCGTCCGTTGATCTCATCATGAGGTCTATTAGGCGCTCCGGGATTCGTAGATTCGCTATGCTAGTTGTAAAGCGTCTGCACTGGAACATAACGTGCTCCGCAACTTCCTCTACTTCTGGGCAAAATGGCGAGCTATCGTGCACGAATCTGTGGAGGTATTTTCTATAACCACCGTGCCCAGATAACAACAGATGTTGCCCTTTCTTCCTCTTTTACGCTCCTCGTAAGCCTGGTATCTTGCCTATTTGGGACAAGCCTAGTGTAAACCCTTTGCATTTCATTGGCAAGGATGTCAATAGGTATCATCCCAGCTTGCGCAAAGCCTGTAAGCAAACGAAAGGAACCTTAATTCTTTTGTTGAGAGTGCAAACGTCCAGACTGGGGCAGCATACAGCTCACCACTTTGGATAGCAAGATTCTCCTTGCGTATCCAGGCACTCCGATGTTTGGCAGCATCCGAGAGAGCGCTGCCTGCATCTGTGACGCCTTTTTGCTAGAATACTCGACATGTACTTTAAATTTTAACCTGTTGTCGAGCATGACTCCTAGGTATTTTAGTGCCTCTTTAGACCGGATTGTGCAGTTTCCGGACCGAAAACTTGCATATTCCGCAGTCTTTCTGCTGGTTATTAGGATGGCTTCTGTTTTGTGCTCAGCTAGTTCAAGGTTGGCTGAGTCAAGCCAATATTTAATCCTGGAGACTGCCTCATTCGTCGCGGACTCTATATCAGGAATATGCTTCGCCACAGTCACCACGGCGATATCGTCAGCGAAACCGATCACTTTAACTCCTTCCACAGAAGTGGTCCTAGGACTGACCGCTGCAGAACTCCCGCAGTGATATTATAGTACTTTACGCCATCGTCCGTCTGGTATCTAAGCTTTCTATCAGCAAAGTAGTCTGCGACTATCTTTAATAGGTACTCTGGGGCATTCATTCTGGCCAGTGATCTACCAATGCAGGTCGAGTTGGAAGAGTTAAAAGCATTTTTATAGTCTAGTGTTAATACTGCGCAGTATTTCTTTGCGCCTCCTTTCCATCTCTTCTCTTGTATAGCTTCCGGCTGCCGTCTTTATGGCATCGACGGTAGAATGCGGTTTTCTGAAGCCATACTGGGCGTCTGACAACGCTCCTGTTTCCTCTGCCGCTAGTGAGTAGTGAACCCGGTATCGCGAACTTTTGGTTATATTGAACCATTTCACACAGTCCTAATCAACCTGCGCAAAGCGAACTTTCATTCATCACGAACCCTATTTGCGCGTTAAATTACGAAAATGTCCGGTTATAACGAACCAATACTGTCTTACTTTACATTGTCATTTAGATTTCTCCAATTTGACGAGGCTTTCCCAAGAACTGAATTCTATCGTGAATTTTTCGAATTTTGAAAAAATTTGCTCTTGAGCAAAAACCAAGTTTTTTTTCCCGTGGCTGCAGATAACCCTGAATAGCTATGTATGTACGAGCACTTCGGACCGTGCCCCCCCCCCATTCTCGGTTTTAAAAATCGATTTTTTTTTATTTAAATTGAACCTATAACTATTCAAGAATGTTCCTTTAAAATTTCAAGTGAAAATTTCAAAAACTCTTGAAGATATATTCCCGATTTATGGTGGTGCTTATCAAAACCTTATACGCGTTTTTCTCGAAACAGTGTTTTTACGCATGAGGTAACTCAAAACCAATTAATCCAATTTTAATACGTTATTCTACACATATGTAACTATAGTATGAACTAGGATAAATCAAATCGGTGAAGATCTTCTTTACTTTTTAACTTGATTTGTGGCTAAGAAAGGCGATTTTCAGAAAAAAATTCAAAGATCCGCCATTTTGTTAATTTTTGTGCGAAATTAATAATCCTAGTTCATACCAGAGCCAGACATGTACTCTTTCTAATCCCGTTGGAATTTTTGGTTTCAGATGTTCCATTGAGCCACATGCGCCACCGTAAAGAAGGGCTTTTGTTTGATCACAAAAAACAACAACAAAAAAAAAAAATATGTAAAATTTGTTTCTTTTTTTTAAGTCTTCAAATAAATGTATGCAAATTTACAAGCCTAAAAAATAATCTATGTTCATTTACCATCCCATTGAAAATCGTCAAAATTTGAAATCGAATTTGAAATACACGGTTCATTCTGCTTAGCATTTTGGAAGGAAAATTTTGTCATATATGTAATTTTCTAGTGAATAAACGTTTTTTAATGATTTTGGTGGGATCTGTGCGATTGTTAAAATTCAAGGATAGCCAGCATGTAGATTTAAGTTGTCCGTTTTATTTGTTTAAAATACGTTTGTTATATGTGGGAAGCTTAAGAATAGAGAGGTAGGGTATCCTTAAATTCCCTCCGCAGTGAATGCGCCAGATTCTATAATTGGCATGATATATTATAGATCTTGGGTGATAATAAAATACGGCTATTATTTCTATTGATCATCCGATCGACACTTTACCCCATAGACTACCTAAACTAGACGGTCAACTCGAACTTCCCCTGCTCCCTCATTGCTGAAAACAGGTGGAGCCATAATTGTCTCATCTCTCAATACATATGAGCTTGCGTGTGACCAAGACCTAACTATAACCATGTCGTGCTGCTTCCTTTTTTCCTTTGCACCAGAATATTTTCTGCAGGTTATGATTCCTTTAACAACAACAAATTATACACACATCATCTACAAAATGGCCGCACCATTTATGTGAAAAAATGTAGTATCATACGGGCTTAATAGATTGCAATGGACTGGATCACAAACTAATATAGGCGGTCGCCATTCCATGTGCCTGCCATAAAGAAAGAAATTCATGAAATAATTGGTCGATAATTGACGCTGATATAAATAAAAAATAAGCTGCGGCTTGGTAAAGACATCACTCACAGGCAGAGATTGGGTAAAAACACTAAAGTACACTACCTTGGTCCTCTATTACTGAGCCGTAGCTTATATTTTCCCTGCACCTATAACATAGGGCAAGTATTGGATTTTTGCAGATTTTTATTTATGTCATGGTAAATTATCGACCAATTATCTCATGAACTTCTTACTCTATGTAAAATCAGGTAATTAGGACTTTTGAGAAAGCGTTTATACATATATAAATATAAGATAACTCTTCTTCTTTATGTGAATCAAAGATAGCTTTACTCTTTACTCTTTTGAATGTACTTGTATCATTAATTAAACTGTACGGAAATATTTATTTCATATTTCTTCAACTTTTTTTAAAAGACGCAAATGTCAAACACGAGTCAATCATGCATTTATTTATTTCCCATAGCAATATTTTTTTAATATACTAGCTGATCGCCCGCGACTTTGCTCGCGTGGAAAAAATGTTGAATTTTTGTTTTCTTCATGTTTGCCTTTTACATTAGCTAAGTTGCCTTATTTGTAAAGAATTATCCCCATTGTATTAAAAAAAGGAAAAATTTAGTAATTTTCCATAGAATGAAATATTTTTAAAGCCGCAGTACTGGATTTGATAAACTAACCAAAATATTGATCACTTTGCTTTGCTTGCTACTTGGAGTATCGGAAATAATTCGATCTTATTGCCGTATTTATGGAAAAGTAATAATTCAGATCATTCATTGAAATTATAGACGGAATAAAGTGTGAAGAAAATAACAGAAAAGCACGAATTTCCAATTATTTCAATCCAGTAAAAACTTACATCCCCTCACACTTCTGCAGTACAATAAATTATGCAAAATGGATCTTCATATGCTCATCAATATCATACTTATTATGTGCTTTGATCATTTTATAGAACTTAGTGGCAAAATGCGTATTTTTCCCTCTACCGCCCGTAATTTTCAACCAATTTAGTAGACTTTTTAAGCCTATAGACAGCCTATATTTTGTTGCATTAGATAAAAAAAGGTTTAAGGGGTAACCATAATAGTGGAGCAGATCGTGTGATACCCTATCCCTTTCCTATAATATATACAGACGTATGCAGCTCCTTCCGCCAAAAAACTTGCCAATTCTTTCCAATTCGTTATAAAATTGCATACTCCAAAACACTTTTTTCAAAATGGGCATGGCAGTGAGCGAATTTTAAAAATCTTTGGATATGTATGCAACTTCAATCCTAAGAATTGATATTATTTGATGGAAATCGTAGGAAAACTGTTTTTTTTTTTTTAAACGCACTTAAAAATGGATGTTGCTGTACTCAATGTTTGGATGTAATGTAGAACAAGTTAACATCTACAAATTTACTTAAAGTTTTTTTCGAGTTTCATGTAAAAATACTGAAAAAGCGAATTTTTCGAAAATTTGGCGTGTCAGTGGGCGGATTTAAAAAAAAAATTACACTTGTATTGCTTACTTTTTTAAGAATCTCGTATGCACAAATTCTTTGACTTAAGCCTGTAAACACTAAAATATGGTACGAGTAAACATGCAAAATGGATGTTGATCGTGTGCGAAGTAATATGCGTACCAATTTTTTTGTCTCACCAACATCAGATTTGGTCTCACTAAAAATCAAAGCTAGTTTGATTTTTGCCGATGTTTATGGGTGGAGCTTTGTGTTGCTGATACCATGTTTGAGTGTCTGCACACTGGTTTATCAAGAGTTGCTCGAATAAGTCACTTTGTTTGTGAAATTTGTGCTGAAAAAATCTAAAATAAACGACAAAATGTAAGAAAAAAACTGACTGACATCTGTTCGAGTGGATTGGGGTTAGTCTTATTGTCTGCTGGTTTTAAGCGAGACCATGCTTACCCGTACCATGTTTTAGCGTTTACAGGCCGCTTAAGGCCCAAAAACGAAAAAAACATTTTTACATTTTAAATTTTTTTTCGTTCTACACATACAAAATCTTATATGCATAAAAACCTGGTATTTTTTTTGTGTTATACACATACAAAGACCATATGTACATAAAAACCTTGGTATTGACGTCACCTTTCATGGCAAATTCAAAAATCGGTTCAGACATTACAGAGAACATCAATGTCAAACACAATAGAACTTATTTTTATATATATAGATAAAATAGACAACATATGCAATACCCAACAATAATAATGATTATCATTTTTAAAAATTTAATTGTTACAATTTTATTCTTCAAGAAATGGGGTGTTTTAGCAGTAAAGATCGATTAACAAAGGAAGATATGGAATTCTTAAAATCACACACTCGCTATGATGAGGCCACAATTAAAGAATGGTATAAAGGGTTTAAGGTATGCTCTAATAAAATATTCTTTTTTGTCATTTCAAATAACTGTTATGTACCATTGCAGCAAGACTGCCCAAATGGCCGCTTGACACCTGCTAAATTTGTTGATATGTATAAAATGTTTTTTCCATCGGGAAATGCTGAGGAGTTCTGTGACCATGTTTTTCGAACGTTCGATATGGATAAAAACGGTTACATAGACTTTAAAGTAAATACCATACACTTTCTTCAAATATCGCACATACATTTTTTATTATATATAGGTATAACCGTATAAATTTGTATTTCACATATATGCACATTTCTATGTTTCCTAAACTAAAACGATGTAGGTACACATTCGTATTTTTAATATAAGTCAGAGTAAAGCAATGCTAGAATCCGTTTTTAACGGATCCTATGGTACCCTATCCTTTCCTACAGAAAACCTTTTGCTTACGTATATTGTTTTAAATTTCTTACTCAAAAACGTTCATTTTTATCGATAAGTGGATGGATTTTAACAACTTTCCAATGTTTACTGTATTTCATTCATAAAAACTTACATATTTATTATTTTAAGGATATCGATAAAAAAACATTTTTTTAAGAAAAGCCCACAAAGTGTGCGCGTGGCAATACACTATATACTTATGTAGAAAACTTATAAAGTAAGGCTCTTTTCAGACGTTCTCCCTATTTGGTCTATGCACGGCACGGGCTCAGTTTGTTGTGTTTTGTTATAATGAAACATAAACAGATTATTGCATTATGTATAATCGTCATCGAAAGAGAACACAACTCAAACGCAAAATTTGAGTGCATGCTATTAATGAGAGGATGTGATCTTGTTTGATATCTTACTAGCTGATTGCCTGCGGTTCTGCTCCTGTGGACAACACTAATGTTAAATATTTTTTTTTTATTTTTGGTTTTTACATAAGCCACGTTGAAGAGAGAAAAAAACTAGCAATTTACAAAAACAAATATTTTTTGAAGCCGCAGTACTGGATTTGGTAAACTTACGAAAATATTTATCCTTTTGTACATTGTACACTTACTAAAAAAAATAAACTAACTTATTAAAATTTATTTTATTCAAATAAAATAAGTAATAATTAATTGTTAACCTGGACATGTTCACCTTAAAAACAAAGATTAGGATATCGCACTAAAAATAAAAAACCACTGTTCTGTTCGCTACTTGGACCATCGCTGATTCTCGATCCCTTTACTTCAGTATTGGATTCGTGCAAAAATTCGAACTCGAGATATTAATCAATTCTGACATTACGATGATACAGAAGCTCGAAAAAGTAGGTCTGCCAATCCTGTCTGTCTGTTTGTGCCCAAGGCTACAGCCTAAACGGGTGGCTTTCGCTCAAAATTCATGTCTAGGGTCTGTGGGAAAATCCCTGGAGGCGAAATTGAAATTTTTGTCTTAGCCCTATTATTAATGGTACTTTAATTAAGGCCAATTTTACAAAAAATAGATTTTCTCAAAAACGGCTCTAACGATTTTGATTAAGTCATATATTTGATTTAGATTGTGGGTGGCCACGTTGTAGTGGTAGTGTATTCGGTCATTGAATGAGAGGTTTGATGATCAATTCCCGGCCATGTCCATTCAATTTCCGCAGTATTAAAATTAAATAATTTGCTCAAAAAGCACTTCGTGTATTTCAACGTGAACGTGAAAAAAATACTATGAATTACGAACGAATGTAAAAATCACACACAACTCTCTTCCCAATCGAATTGGATACCACCCATGGAGAATAAACATTGAAACCTAATATCACCTGAGTTTCAAATACCACTGCACCAACTCTTTCCTATCCCTTCTTCTCTCTTCCAAAAAATTAACTAACGCCCGTGCTCTGTTAATCAGTAAAAAGGTATTCATATCCCCTTTGGCATGTGCAGATTATAAACAAACAAAAATTGCAACAATCAGCAAAAAGCTGATTTGCGCCAAAATGGCACAAACGATATCGTTCAAATTCCACACTGAGCTAATGGCGTAGTAGCGGTACTTTTTCAAACAAATCAAAATGTCCTTTTTCTCGTAAACGGCTCTAACGATTTTGTGTAAATTTTATATTTCTAATACATTTATGGAGTGCTATAAAATGGCGTACCTTTTTGACCAAAATGTTTAATAATGGTACTTTGCTTATAGCCAATTTAACAAAATGTCATTTTTCTTGTAAACGGCTCTAACGATTTCGTTTAAATTTAATATTTTTACTACTTGCATGGAGTCCTATAGAGTGGCGTACCACGTTTTTGGTAGAAGGAGCTAAAAACGGTGTTTTACTTATAGCCAACATAGCTAAATGTAATTTTCATATTAACGGCTAAGACAGTGTTGGTTAATTTTCATATTTAGGCTAATTTTTCCTATGAGCAAAAAAATACAGTGCTTCTTAAGGAGTAGCGTTATCCGAAAATATAAAAAAACCAACAATGGTTTTAAAATAAGTCTTTAGTAACATATAAAGCTTAATTTTCTTAAAGTATATACATTATTTAATTAATGATTAAGTTGAATTAAAGTAATGTAAAATCATTTTACTTAGGAGACCTTTAAAAAAAGACGAGCAAAAATATAGCAGTATTCCTTCTTTATCATCTTAAAATTGATAAAAATAAGTAAAAAAACAAAAATTTTATTAATTAAGTGTGCACTTAGTATGTACTTAGAGTTGGTGTCATGGTCTTTTTTGTTCATTATAGCACCGCAAAGCCGCTTCATAGAGTCAAGAATGCGCTTGCATCTTTGGGGTGCTATGGCTCTTCAAGATTAGGCAACTACTGCATACAACTTGTTTTTTTTTTTTGGTTTTCTTATTGCAAACCTTTTTTTTGCATCGGGATATTGATCCTCAAAAGTTTTCCGATCGGGAGATTGCTCCAACCAATTTAGGACGTCCACCACCGCTTACCTTTTTGAATAGTATGTTTCGGACCGTTATGCTGAAGGACTCAATTAAGAGGGATTTCGTCGTCAGCGGGTAGCATCATAATATTTTGTATTATAATAACGTATCAGCTGGTTTACTACACTCATGATTCAAAATATTTTTTCAAAACCATAATAGGAAAACATTTCCAAATCGTGATACTACATTCACCATGATTTATGTTTTCGTGGTATATCTAGAATCATATTCTATATTGAAATGATCCCTAACATCCTACCAAGATTCTTTTTTGTCATAAAGGACAATATTACTCCCATCAAAATCCTCCAATTCTCAGAGCACCACGACAAATGTTTTCTCGTAAACCTCTATATTTTTCATAGGTATATTTTCTTGAGAATAGGCATAAAACATGGACTTCGAGAATTGAGATTGTGTTCCTTCAGATATCTTCTAACTGTGTGAACACCATATGACAAGTTTAGCTCATCCGCAACATCTTTCATCTACAAAGAAACCACTACCAATTACTACATTACTACAATACTTTCATAGAAAAAAAATAGTATTTAATAGAATGATTAAGAACATAAAACAGAAGCTTTCAGTTTACATTTCTACAACTCAAATTTAAAAATCATGTCACCATGTATGTCACCAGTTTTTGGGCCTTAAATTTTAAGCTAGGTTGATGAAATTTTGTATACGAGGTCCTTAGAAAAGTAAGCAATACAAGTGTACAAATTTGCAAAATCCGCCCACTGGCACGTCCACTTTTCGAAAAAATCACTTTTTTCAATACTTTTATATGAAACTCGAAAAACTTACTTAAACAAATATGTAGATATTCATTTACTCTACAAATCTTCCATATATTGTATATGGCCCGCCCCCATTTTAGGGGCGGTTTTCTAAGAAAACCATTTTTCATAGATTTCAATCAAATACTATCACTTCTTAGAAGCAAACTTGAGTATATGTTAAAATATTTGAAAAGTCCGCCCACTACCACGCCCACTTTTTGAAATAAAATTATTTGGGAGTAATTCTATAAAAAAAAATCTTTATAAATATTTAGGCAATTTTTTGTGGAAAAGACTACATACATTGGTATATAGGAAAGGGATAGGGTATCACACGATTCGCTCTAGGCGAAGTGTAGCATTTTCATGTTTTTATTTTCCCGAAGGTAGGTGAAACATTTTCAAAAAGACACTATTAGAACCGTAAAACACGTCACCTATAATATAGGGCAAGTATTGGATTCGTGCAAAAATTCGAACTCGAGATAACAATGAATTCTGACATTACGATGATAGAGAAGCTCGAAAAAGTAGGTCTGCCGATTCTGTCTTTCTGTCTGTCTGTCTGTCTGTCTGTCCGTCACTCTGTATGTATGTACGCTCGACTACAGCCCAAACGGGTGGACCGATTTCCTTCAAACTTCATATCTGGGGTCTGTTGTGTATTCTCCAGAGGGGAAATTGGAATTTTAGTTCTAGCCCTATTATTAACGGTACTTTACTTAAGGCCAATTTTACAAAAACATGATTTTCTAGAAAACGGCTCTAACGATTTTGATAAAATTTCATATTTGAGTTAGTCTAGAGAAATGCTATAAAATGGCGTACCACGTTTTTGGCTAAAAATACGTATAACGGTACTTTCCTTATTAACTGGTTTTAGAAATATAGCTATTTCTCTGCTAAAAATCAATGGATTTCGATAAAAATCGAAATGTGGCCCAGATTTAATGTTTAACAAAATGTAGCATTTAAACTTATCCAACATTTTTTTATTTTTTTTTATTAAAAATTTGTGCACTTCCAACTAAGAGCATATAGGTGCAAGTACGTACGATCCAGTCGTGCACATTTTTTTATTTCTTATTATTGCAACTAAGCATTGACTTATCAAATAGTTTTTATTTAACGAGATTAAAACGTTTGGCAGGTAATTTTCCATCAAAAGGTCCTGTCTATACCGACAAATAAGCGCGGTTGTAGTTTATCGAGCTAGGTAGAAAGGCTTTGTTCCTTGTAGACGGCGTAATAGATGTCGCTCAATTTGTATACAAATGCGAGACATGTCTTTTACAATGAAGAACAATTAAGTATTTTGATCATCTTTTTCATATTTTTCGTGGTGCGACGAACATTATTTTAAAGTTTAACTAATCTATCGAAACTTAGTCCTGTCTTCGAGTTTGCCAAGAATAATAGAAAAGACCTGACATACTGGGTCTTGCGAACTACTATTTTTACTGCATTCTAATTTCTTGGCTTGAGCGTAAGTTTGTTTATTGCTGTCAGATGACTTTTCTTTTGTGATTTTTAGTTTAGGGGATTTAGGTTTTACTTTACTACGCGATTTCAAGGCCGTAGTATCCGCAGCCGTAATTTCACCGTATGATAACTTTTCTGTCACAGTTTTTTCTTTAACAATTATTGGCCTGATCTTATTCGATTATTTCAGCATTATGATGACCTTTTATTTCCTCTAGGTGAAATGTTGAGTCCAAATCAGAGTCAACGTCACCAAAATCTCTGCCAGAGTCATTGAACTTAATTGACAATGAATGTCCTATTGAATGTGTTTAATTTGTAAGCATTCACCTCGAGTGTTCTATGCATAGGATATTGAGCCATGTGCAATAAATATTATTCATAACCAGTGAAAAAATGCTACAATCCGCCTGGAGCGGATCGTATGATACCCTATCCCTATCTTATTTGGTCGTGTCAGTGGGCGGTGGAAAATGTATTCACAAAATTTTCTATTTTGCCCTATAAACTAATATTTTTCCTCAAAAATTAATTTTTGAAGTAATCGCCCCTAAAAAGTGGGCGTGGCTATATGCAATGTATAGACGATTTGTAAATCAAGTGTATATCTACATATTTGTTTAAGTAAGTTTTTTTGAGTTTCATATTAAAATAGTGAAAAAAGGTGATTTTTTTGAAAAGTGGGTGTGTCAGTGGGCGGATTTTAAAAATCTTTACACTTGTATTGCTTACTTTTCCAATAACCTCGTATACAAAATTTCATCAACCTAGCTCAAAATTTAAGGCCCAAAAACTGGTGACATACGGACGGACAGACGGACGGACATGGTTCAATCGACTCGGCTACTGATGCAGATCATTTATATATATACTTTATGTGGTCTATCTTCAATATTTCTCTATGTTACAAACTATGTATCAAACTTAATATACCCTTGGGATAGGGTATAAAAACAGAGATATAATAACCGACTTGAGTTATTTGTTCAATAATTATTATTATATTATATTATGTTCAATAATTATTATTATTAATAAACAAAAAAACAATGTATATATATGGTATATATACGATATCAAAAATAAATCCAAATTATTATGACTATTATTTTTTTGCATCTGACGCCTTCGATTTTCTTTTCATTTTTAACACATTGTTTTTAGCCACATTTACTAAAAAAATAAACAAAAATGTAACGTTAGCAATTTTGAATTCTATGTACTACCTAGGTGTCAGGAGGTTAAGGAAAATGTTGCTTCCGAAGAGGCACTGCTATTAATTTGCTCGCAACTGTATATGTTTTATGGATCTTACTTGACAATACAACTTATAGATTGTATATCTAGTTGCAAGGTGCAAGTGTGTATGACCCAGTCGTGCACTTAGTTTTTCAATCTATCCAGAGTAAATATATCCAGTTGTTACCCCAGGGTAAAATTGCTCCAGTGTATGATGTTCAATCAGACTGTGCTGGATTGGTTTGTACTGTCGGTCGTTCATTGACACTTATGCACGTAGGTATTGTGTGAGAGTAAGAAATGAAAATATAAACAGAGTGAGAAGGCCTAACCTATTTGTAAAAATAAAACAGGTAATATTGGCTTGTCGTTGTGAGAATGGAATGATTAAAGTCTAACGTTAAACTTATGCTTTTGCGTGAAGGGAGCAATAAGATCAAGTTATTTGCGATACTACAATTAGCACAAGTGTGAATTTTTACAATATAGGAACTCGTCACATATGGACGTTTACTGTACTACTTTTACTTATGTCCTGTAACCTCTTGTGGGTCATACAGGCTCTTCAATGCCTAAGCGCTATCATGTGCGGTTTCTGGAATTGTGCCTTAGCTCTCCCCAATTCTTTCCCAGTTGAGGTTCTTCCTTCTCAATAGTTCTGCGCCACGTACTCCTAGGATCGCCGCGTATCCTGCCATCCTGGGTAAGCGGGTTCCATTGCATCGCTTGGTTAGCTATGGATCAATCACCCTTTTGGAGAGTGTAACCAAGCCATTGCCACTTTAGTCTTCGTATGGTTGTGCCTATAGGTTCATGGCCCGTTCTCTGATAAAGTTGTTCGTTAGAGATACGGCCAGAATATCCTTAGGAATATTCTCGTGGTAGTGACGGTCACTCTCCAGGTACCACATTCATATAGCAGCACGGATTCAACGTTGGATCGGAACAGTCGTAGCTTGGTGTTAAAGTAAATTGCATTACTTTGTCAAACCGTGGATAGCATCCCAAACTCAGATTTTGCCTTACCTATTCGGCTGGCTACATCTAGTTCGGTTCCGCCATCGGTTAAGAATACTCCGATGTATTGAAAACGGAGGTAAAGGTATTGAAAACTCTATAGGGTCATTCCACGATAAATCGTCGAGGCTGTATGGAGAGCTCTGAACGACCACCCTCCGATTTGGCTGAAAAGTAGTACATAAACTCATTGGAGTGGTACAAATCATAACGCAAAAAAGTTTTGCAGAATTCGATATAGTTTTGCGTGTAACGCAACTTTAAAAATTGGCAAAAAATTGAAATTTAAGCGTTATTCTATATTTCGAAAAATCACAACTTTGGTTCTGCTCATCAGAATTTGATAAAATATTGAATTCAGGAAAAGGTGAACTTTCAAAAATTTTGAGTAATTTGTTCAAAGACGAATGATATATAATATAATAACTCAAAATGGTATTTTATTTTTTTATATATTATAGAGTTATTTGTCCTCTAACTCCATTTCAAGTTGGGATCTCTATGTGTTCGGCCAAAATAATTTTTTATAGCCGGATAAGTAAACAAAATAATGTTTATTTATATATAATGTTATAAAAATATTGGAAAGAACAAACAATATGCGGGCCTCTCAAACAGATGACCGCCTAGGCGGTTCAACTGTCATCGAAACTGGAAAACGACATGTGCGCCTAAAAATCATCTGTTGAACGGTAATTGAATTGAACATAAATACGAAATATCTACAGCGCATCCGTTTTTCGTCTTTTTTCCAAAACCTCTGCGTAAAAATTACGAACAAATGTTTTAATTAGATAAAAATTGTACAAAAAAAATTAAATTGCCAAGAGCGAGGAAGACCTCGTGCAATACTGTTCCGGACGCTTTAAGTCAATCTATCTATCAGTCAGTCTCTGTGTATGCCTTAACGAGTAAACCTATTTGCTTATACATAATGTATTTGTGGTTTGTTGCATGTTTCCTAGTAGAAAAAAATTGAAAAATTATATACTTTGCTTAGAAAAATTAGCTACTTTGTTAAGGGCCATTTTTACAAAAAGGGTATTTTCTCGAAAATGGTTTTAACGATTTAATTTCATATTTGAGTTATCCTAGGCAAATACTATAAAATGACGCACTTTTTGGCTAAAAATGCATATAACGTTACTATGCTTAGTAGCTGGTTTTATATAAATGGATATTTCTCGGTTAATACGTCATGGATTACGTTTAAAGCCATATATATTTTTCAGAATAAAGAAAAAATATTAAATTAAATCGATTTTTTAATAATTAAATGAATTCTGTGCGATTTTCTGAAATTTGAAATCTAGTTTCAATGACCTGATATAAATTTTTTTGGGATTACATAAAAATAAAGAGAGATACAGTGGGGTGACTAAAAACCAAATTTTTTAAAGTTTTTTTCTCAAAAATTATGTAATATATAGGAATTTTCATATTTATTTCCCAATCTACACAAAATTTTACGTATACACATTTTTATATCCTATCCTAAGGGTATACAGGCGTACCCGAGTTAACGTCGTTAATGCGTTCCACTTATTGAGAAAACTCAGGTTTTGGAATAATTGTAAATGGTTTGAAAAAAAATAAAAAAAAAACCTAGAAAAAGGATAAGGTATCACAGAATCCGCTCCAGATGGATTTTTTTTAGTTTTAGCTTTGACCCAGCCCCGTATCCACAGTACGACGTGGTACGGCTACGCATGTCCAGGAAAAAGTATTCGGTCATCTCCAAATTTGACTGTATTATTGATAATTTTATAGCTTAAAGGTTATCTACACCAAAGAATCATTACGGAAAATATTTCTTAAAAGTACGACTGTCGCAATCGATTTGAACACTGAAAACACATGAGCATGACAAAAATAACTAAAACAATTGAATAAAACCAGGGCGTAAATTTTAAGACGATTGTCGTCTAAAAGATGGCAAAGAACGATGTGTATGGTTTGCTTCATGTAACTCCATCACTTACACCGTTTATATGAAATTCATATAAACGCACATTGGATTGAAAAGGGTTTGACTCAACTCGACTCAGCTGACAGAGCTGGGTCGAGTTAGAAAAATGCACTAAAAATCTGGGCTGAGGAGTCGAAATGACATTTGTGTGTGTTTTTTCTTTTTCTAGGGTGGGAAACCAGTTTGTTTTCGTTGGGAATAAATTTTTTCTTGTTTGGCCTTGGGACATATTTGGTTTTGGTTAGCAAAACAACTAAATAGGAAAAAAGAAAAGAGCGACTGTGTACTCATCTGTCAGTTCAACCCGACTTCGATCTTTCAATTTTTCACCTCGGTATGCTGAAAAACCTAGATCAAAATGTTAGCTCGACCCCTCAATCCTGCATATAAACGCCGTCTATTTTGTGGAAAGTTTGAGAGCAATCGAGAAAATTGACATTGACACTTCTCCTTTGACTTTTTATGTATACCTGTCATGTTTTAGTTGGCAGTAGGAAAAAACAACCCAGTGACATCTCAACGAGAAATTTCTTACTTTTTTTTCTCTATCTGTGAAACTGAATCTTTTAAAATTGAAAAGAAACTGAAATTACATACATAGGGTGGGTGCCGTGGCTCAGTGGTTAGTGCGTTGGACTACTGCGCAAGGGGTTCTAAGTTCGAATCCAGAAAAATACCATCAAAAGTTTTTTCACGGCCCCACCTCTTCCGAGTGTCTGACAAACATTCAAGAGTATTCACTGTCATGAGAAAGCTTCTCAAAGCCCCTCTGCCCTTCGGATACGGCGTAAAACTGTAGGTCCCTTCTGTATGTGCCGAAATGTATACCACGCACAACATGTACAGTTGTGAGAAGCTAGCCCTTGGCCCTCTATGGGCTGCTTACGGGCTAATATTTATTTACTTACATACATGAAACTTGATAATAACAAATGAATTAAAAATTGTTAATAATGTGTGCAGATGTGTATGCCTAGTTTTTTGGAAGAGTTAAAGAGTCTGCTGCACCTTAAATGCTCTTAGCTGAACAACACTTCTATTTATACCCTACAGGCAGGGTTCGGACTTCAATAATAAAATTTAGCAGTAGATTCTTACAGAAAGTGCAGCAGATCCGTATTTTCCGCAGCAGATTTGTTTTTGTTGCAAAAAATACAACAATAATGGGGTTTAGATTTATACACATGTATTTTTTACGATAAAATAAGGTTAAAATAAAGTTAAATTGCACAGTTTAAAGTAAATTTAATCACAAATCTTTGCACGAAATAATTTTTTTATAAAATTTTTAGTAACTGATTAATTTTCAGTTAAATTCAGTTCTTAAAAGAAATTTTCCATCAATAAATTTACGTTTTTTCTAGATTGTGTTACGTTTTTCATCTAGAAAACATCAAATTTTCAACCGTTTTCACATTCAAAAATCGCAGTAGATTTCAAGTCAAGCGCAGTGGCGCAGCAGATTGTAAATATTTTTCAAAATCGCAGTAGATCTACTGCAATTGCAGTAAAGTCCGAACACTGCGCTACAGGGTATATTAAGTTTGATACATAGTCTGTAACATAGAGAAATATTGAAGATAAACTATATATATAAATGATCAGCATGTTGGTACTTGCATTGCATCTCTTTTAACGCAACGGTATATGGACCTATGCATTCTTTCATTTCGGGTTGGAAGTGAAAATTTATAACCATTTGTCGACACAGTTCGAGCAGAAAGGGGGGTTGTAAGCATAATTATAAAAGGAAATTTTGTATTTAAAAAGTAGAAATGTCAGAACGTGTGAATATTCTTAAGCCAGTGGGAAAAAGGCTTACTTTAAAAGATAAAAGTGAAATTTTAGAAAAACTGTCCTAAGGCTATTCAATGAAATAAATTAGTGACCAATTTAATGCCAACAAATCTACGATCTGCAGAATCAAACAAAAAGAAGGACTTTTAACAAAATTTGTTGGGCAATCGGTTTGTGGACATGGCAATCAAAAGAATATTAAAGCTGCTGAATTTCCGAAAATGGAAAAGGCATTATATAAATGGCTTATACGAAAAAGGGCGGGTCATATTACAGTTTTTGGGGATATTTTATGTGCAAAGGCTAAACAGTTACAGAACAGCTTACAAGAAAGACCAGAAGAATTTCAAGCAAGCAGTGGTTGGCTTTCGAAATTCAAGAAGCGTCATGGGATACGGTTACTAAAAATTTGCAGAGAGAAAGTTTCCAATGCTTCTGAGCTCGTAAGGCAATTTAACGGAGTTTGAGAAGAAAGTTGCTGAAATGGATGTGTGCCCGGAGCAAATTTATAAAGCGGACGAATGTGGATTGTTCTGCAAACTCCTTCCAGATAAAACATTAGTCCATTTAAAGGAAACGTCTGCACCTGGAAGAAAGACATCTAAGCAAAGAATAATATTCATAGTATGTACAAACGCAACCGGTCATCAAACATCAACTGAAGCCATTTCTGATTGGGAAAGCAAAAAATCCAAGGGCTTTTAAAATTTTTACGAATATGCCTGTAATCTACAAGGCCAACAAAAATGCTTGTATAACTTCAATGCTCTCCGAAGAATGGTTAATAACAAATTTCGCTTCAGAGGTAAGTAATGGCAAACTTCATACAGGAAAAAAAAAAAACAGTTGAGTAAGGATATTTTCTATAGTTAGCATTTTTCTTGTGACTTACAAGTATTGTCTCATTCATCTTCAACATCAAAATTTAGCCAAAAAAGTCTTACTTCTTATTGATAATGCTCCTTGTCATCCGAAAGACCCCTTAATCGAAATTGAAGGCCTCAGTATTACAATAACGTGTTTTCCTCCTAATTGCACAGTCATACCACAACCTATGGATATAATGTAATAATGTTGACTAAATTCTATTACAAAAAAAGTTTGTTGAGCCATCTTGTTTCCTACCATAACTATGAAGAAGAACTAAAAAGCATACATTTGAAACATGCCATCTGTTTCTTGGCAAATGCATGGAAAGAGTTAAAAGCGACTACAATCGCTAATTGTTGGAAAAAAGTTATCAGAACTCCTGCTAATTGGGAGGAAAA
This sequence comes from Chalcosyrphus nemorum, assembly GCA_949716465.1. Classification (NCBI taxonomy): domain Eukaryota; kingdom Metazoa; phylum Arthropoda; class Insecta; order Diptera; family Syrphidae; genus Chalcosyrphus; species Chalcosyrphus nemorum. The sequence goes on from OX454334.1 coordinate 40,422,058, forward strand.
ATACTGTTCATTTGCTTTTATTTCGGGATCAAATTTTGTCAGAAAGGTCTGACATTACAACAATGCTTAACCAAATGTTTCCAAACGAGAACTTTTGCAGCGATGACATCTCTGAATGGATCTCCGAAAATCTGCAAAAGAAGAAGAAGAAGTTTTCGATGATAGGGCAGAAATGGAAGTTATTGATATACAGCCCAAAGTGAAATTAGAAGTCGTAATAAAATGCTTTACCACATGCTTGCAGTGGGCAGAACAAAATGACACCATTGAAGAAATGATGCAACTGCAAAATATGAGTGATAAAGCTGTTGCCAAGCGATGTTCTGCAAAAAAAACTTAACCTGTACAAAAATATTTATTTATTTACCTGTATCTGAGTTTTATATATGCATGTAAGTGTATTTGTTTTTTTTTTATAAAATAGGTATTCAGGTATACTTTTTTTAACAAAAATTAAATACTTAAATGTACTGTACATATATATTTTATTACTATTTATATATTATATAGTATATTGCGTAAAATTTTTTAAAGTGTTTTAAATATCTATTCGATTATTGCAACTTTTCGATTTTTTCAACAGCTCATGTTTTCATTAGTTGCAAAAATCGAAATTGCACTGTATTTGGAAAAAGTTGCTTAAGCAAGTGTGTGTATTGGTGGAAGAAGAAGCTAAGTGAATAGGAAAGGGATAGGGTATCAAACGATCCCCTCTAGACGGATTATAGCATTTTGGTATTTGCTTACACGCACCTATAATATAGGACAAGTATTGGATTCGCGCAAAAATTCGAACTTGAGATATTAATCAATTTTGATATTACGATGATAGAGAAGCTAAAAAAAGTGGGTCCGACAATTCTGTCTGTCTGTGTGTACCTCAGCCTACAGCCTGAACTTGTGGACGGATTTCGATCAAACTCCTTATCTAGGGTCTATGGGGTAATCCCTTTTTATTAAATTTCATATTTTGTAAATTTGAAATTTCTTACCAAAATTGTTAACAACAGTACTTAACTTTCAAAAATTTTTGCAAAAAGGCTTCAACGATTTTGTTTAAATTATACAATGAGACTAATATAGAGCTGTGAAATAAAATGGCGTACCACATTTTGACTAAAAAAATTTGTAACGGTACATACAGCTTATTTGGCTAAAAGACGATTATTTTGGAAATGGTTAAAACGATCTCATAAAAGTCAATAACATTAGATTAGAAATGGAAAATGCTATAAAATGGAAATCTACTTTTCTAAAGCCACATAAGATGGCGCTAACAACGGTACTTTATTTATAGCCAATTTAACAACATTTTCTTTTGTTCGGAAATGACTGACGATTTCGTTTAAAGTTCATATTTGAACTACTTTGCTTATAAACTTAACTAGTTCTAGAAATATTGCGAATTTTCGGTTAATGCACAATGTATTTAGGTCAAAATTGGAATAAACCTTTATTGTATACTACAATCACAGACAAAGAATATACAAATGTCGCACGCCCATATAAAATAATGAGGCAAATTTTTCTCGTAGGCGACAAGATTGGTGAAAGTGAAAACTATTTGTCGGGGAAATTTAAGCTTTTTCTTTTTCCTCGCATATTCCCCCTTCTTCCGATCATGTGCGAAGTTTTTTTTTATATGTTTGTGTTATTATGTGCAAAAGCATAATAATATGTACACCTAATATAAGATAAATGATTACAATTTTCTTAAGATTTGTGATTTATTTCATATAGCTTTCCTAATTTCGAACGTTGGTCACCTTCACTTTTGTAGGCTTAGAGCAGTAAAGTTATTTTGAGTTCAGTAGTATACCTATAATAAAAATAAGTATGTAGATATACGTGTGACATATGTATGTACATATTTGTTTTTATAGCAGTGATAAAATTGTATATGTACATCGGCAAATTCGGGCTCCATATATGTAAGAAATAATTTTTTCTAACAAAATCGGTTGAAAAAAAAGCTTGCCAAACATTTGAAAAATTGACTCAAATTTGAAGTTTCATCTAAATCCGCCAAGTAGTTCCCGAGTTATAGATTTCAGAAGAGCGCATGGCCGTCCCTATATTCTCATCTTTTCTCTTGCTGTACCTCATTCGATTTCGATTTTTCAAAAACAAAGTAATTTCCACGAATGGATCGTATATGTTAGCTCTATGCTGCTATTGAAAACTAAATAAGTTTAAAAAACTAATTTTTTTTAATTTTTTTTTTTTTTTTTTTCAAAAATATTTTTTTTAATTTTTAAAACTCTAAATGCTGTATGCCTTCGCATGTCAAGTATTGCCAGTGTCTTACTTTACTTAAACCATTTAACAAGCAAAGTACTGTTACATGCATTTTTATCCAAAAGCTTGGTACGCCTAAACTAACTGAAATATGAAATTTAATCAAAATTAAATTAAGTGAAGTAACTCTTATAGTAGGGCTAGAACAAAAATTTCAATGTCCCCTTTAGTGGCCATGTAATAGCTCCCTAAAACGAATTTTGAAGTTAATCGACTCACTCGTTTAGTCATACAGACAGCGAAACAGAATCGGCATACATACTATTACGAGCTTCTCTATCAACGTAGTTTCAGAATTGTTTAATATCTCGAGTACCAATATTTGCACGAATTCAATACATGTTTTATATCGAAAGTGCAAGTTAAAATGGACTGGAATCTCACTGCACATTATTACTTAAACATACCTACGTACTTTTGATTTTACGACTTGATAGAGTTGATTCGACATTACATTGTTCATATCAAAACCAGTGTTAGGTTTACCTAGGCAGGATATGGATAAATTGCCTTCTATTTAATGATAATATAAAATGCCTGGAACACTTTTGCACGAGGCCCTCCTCGCACTTGCCCAATTTTTTATTTGAAGTTGATTGATTTTCAACTAACAGCATATAGGTGCAAGTACGTACGACCCAGTCGTGCATATTTTTTTCCATTTTTAATCTCGTTGTAAAAAAAAATCTTTACAGAATGAAGAAACATTACTCTGTTAAATATATTTGTAATTTAAAAGTAATTTCCAAACGCAATACACCAAAAGAAATTGGAGGACGATAGCTAAATACCTATCGTGCAAACTCTGTCGCCGGAACTAGAGTTTTTCCGTTACGTGGAGCACGCTATGGATCGTCAAAACGATGTCGTTTAGTCGATAGTACTTTTTTATGTTTACGTGTAGTAAATCTGTCGTCAAAAGGATATCGTCAGACGATTGTCGTCGTACGTGATGAGAGCTCAGATTTTAGAAACTACGATTTTTATTACTTTTCTCTGTGCTACGAGCGCATGTCCAATATTTTCCAGTCGGTTACTAGCTAGCCGCTAGGGGGGGAGGAACAACATTTTTGAAATGTTGGTCAAGCTTTTTTGTTCAAAGAATTTTGTCATAAAAAAATATTTCTTACATACATATATAGAGGCCTTTCCTTCAATTTGATATGCTACATGATGGGAAGAGAAATATTTTTTTTGCCCTTTTTACAAATTCATTGCCGCCAGGAATTATTATTATTTTTTTTTAAGGCAGCTTCCTCATGTTGGTTGAAATAGGGTCGGAAGTTAAAAGAACTTATGTTATTTCAATAGATGCAACTGACAATATCATCACATACAGAGACTTTAAAAATATTAATTACCATAGCTAAAGGTCAGATATTACCCGAATTCAGTGGAACGAAATTTATTTGATTGCATCAGTTAATCAGATCCAATTCCCCACCCTGGCTTAATAGACACCTGTTAGATTTGATGCAAGAACGTAATATAGCTTATGCTACGACACAAACTACCTTTTCTCTATAATAGTTCCTTGGCAGAAGCTGTGTAAATTAGGTAATTCGCAGTTTGTGTTAGGCTCGTTTCACACCGTACGGCGAAATTATTTTAGTGGCCTGAAGAAAGGCATGGCCCCATTCACATTACACGGTTTCGCAAAATGCCGTCACCATGCCGTGTAGCAGCCGTCCACTGCCACTGCAACTAATGGCGTCCGTACGGCTACTGATCCGAAAGCTGTTGTCCATTCACACTATACGTTTTATGCACGGCTTTTTTCCATCGTAAGCTCAGTTTCTGATTAAGTGCTGTGTAACTACACCGGCTTGAAGACAACTGATCGTACGATTTAAAGCCGGAAAATGTGAAAGCGCGCATTTGGTTATGTATACCACTACGTTATCAGTAGCCGTACGGACGCCGTTAGTTGCAGTGGCAGTGGACGGCTGCTACACGGCATCGTGACGGCATTTTGCCGTAACCGTGTAATGTGAAAGGGGCCATGCTTTTCTTCAGGCCACTAGAATAATTTCACCGTACGGTTTTTTCCCGTACGGCTAAAACCGGATAGTGTGAAACGAGCCTTAGTTTGTCAACAAAAAATTCCGTGGTTTCTGGAAATTAAGGTCTTTATCCAATTCCATTCCTTTTTTATCATCGGTCAATAAAAGACACTCAGTGACGGACAACTTGAATTGTTTCTGTCTCATTGGCTTCTCGTTTTTATATCTTGCAACCATATAGTGAAGTTTTTAAGCGTTCGAAGATGAAGAATTAAGGGTGTTTACCCAAAGTCGCCAGTACCACTTATTTGCACGGATATTGACTCGATAATTTTGAATGGTGTTGTCGTGAAGATCAACGCCACCCATCCCATTGTTATAGTTGCAAATCACAGCAGGCTGATTTGATTGATTTGACGTTGACAAATTTTCTTTCTTCTGCCGACACTTTCGTAGAAGCTTTATTTGCTTTTTCCAACGTCAAACAGGGTGGAGTGCCAAAAAATTATCTGATCGTATATCATATATATCATATATATATGTATATTCAACGACTTTTTTACCACTTTCTTTATGAAATAAAGGATTGAAAGCCGTGAAAATGTAAAAATATTATAAACCCGCAAAAAACAAATTCACTACTGCACGGTGTTATTTGGCGGAAAAATTTCGCATGTTATTGGATAAGCTCCAACGTTCGATTAGTCGAACTTTTTTGGACATACATACATAGCTGTGTAACGGGGAGAGTAAACAAATTTTTGATAGCAGATTTGGTATCAGTCACCAATTACTAAAAAAAATATACTTTATATAAAAAAATTTAATAATTCTTGCAGCGTGGTAGAAAATGGGTTAACGAAAGAAAGTGTTGTTTATGCACTGCTTTCGGTTAAATCTAATGGTATAGGTCTAGATGAAATAAATCCTAACTTTTTAAAACTTCCCCTCCCTTTCCTCCTTAAATATATCACACATATCTTTAATATATTGACTATCTGTGATTACGGTTCCTCTTGGAAAAAGGTCAAGGTAATTCCTACACCTACATAAGTCGCAAAAACGGGTTGACCCAGAATATAGACCTATCTCTATTTTACCGTTTTTTATCAAAAGACTATTTGAAACAGATGCAGGCACATCTTATAATAACCTCTTGAGTTCCGCTCAATCCGGCTTCCGTGCAAAAAGAAGTTGTAAGACTGCTCTCTTATTTGTTGTCGACGATATCTTCAGAGGCCTGAATGCAAATAACCATACGTTTCTTACGCTGTTGGACTTCTCAAAATCATTCGACATAGTAAACTATTCTCTTCTATGTCAGAAGCTGTTACATAAATTTCGATTTCCGCATCAATCAGTCAAGCTCTTACATACATACATAACGGATCGCCAGCCATGTGTGGCTTTCATTTCCTGGGGTACCTGACGGAGTACCACAGGGTTCCATTCTAGGCCCCATATTATTTTCAATTTATGTGAATGAACGTCCGCAACGTAAAAAAATTCGACTGTCCACCTGTTTGCTGATGATGTTGAACTACTCATGTGCTGCCCGTTTATGATTAATTCTTCCATTCAGCTAATTATTCCTAATTCCTCGTACAACTTGTCGCTTAACCCTTCAAAGCCAAAGACCCTTTGTATCTATAAACATCTATTACATACATCTACCTTTCCGCCAATTTTATTGAGGCAGTCATCAATTGATAATGCCCAGATTTAATTGCTTGCAATCTGAGCGCACAGGTATGGTAAATGCAACCTCCTTCGGATAGAGAGCGCTTGGCAGCTGCAGAGAAGATGGGAAATAGTCTCCTCCTCCTCTTCGTCCATGCAGCTCCTGCAGAAGTCGTTAGAAGGGAGGCCCAGTCTTACTGCGATATGCAGTGGTCCGTGATTATACTTATCATAGTACTAATATGAGACCTATTTAGCCTTATTAGGTTGTGGGAACGCTTTGGATCCAGCTTGGGCCAGGTCTGCTTTGCAATGGAGCAAGTAGTACAATTCGACCACCTGCGATTAGTAGCGTTGATCGCGATTTGTTTAATTAAAATTGCACATGTAGCGAGAGGCATGTTGAAATTCCCCTTTTCGGGTAGAATCAGAAGAGTTGTGCCATGCCTGACGAGTTCATCAGCCCTACAGTTTCCCTCGATGTCACAATGTCCCGGCACCCATATAAGGTGGATTTTAAATTGTTCAGCCATCTCGTTAAGAGATAGGCGGCAATTGAGGGCAGTTTTGGAGTTAAATGAAAAAAACTACTATTAAAAAAAACTCCAAGCACTTAATCGCTCGTTAGAAACTTCTTACCAATTTTTTTGACTGTGTTGCTACATATTTATCTATGTATAAAAAAAACACAAGAATTATGTCCATAGCCGCATTGGGAATGGTCCTGAGAGCACCTCTGATGCAAATGCATGCTGATCTTTGCACGCGACTAAGTTGGTTGTGATAAGTGACCTTATCTAGTGCATGCCACCAGATGGTCACGCCATAAGTAAGTATTGGTCTGACTACAGACACATGTCCAGTGTAATAAGAGGCTGGAGCCCCTACTTGCATCCAAGAGCCTTCTTGCAGCAATATAACGTCGTACTGGTTTTCGTGATTCTTTCAATGATGTCGAGTTTCCATCTTACCTTCTTATCTAAGATAAGACGTAGTTATTTGGCCGTATTTGAGAGCACCAAAGGGGTGACATTTATAGTCGGAGAGACAAAGTTAGGAATTTAGTACTTCCTCGTGAAGAGGACTAATTCTGTTTTCTGAGGATTTACCCCCATTTTCGGGTCCATTTGGAGAGTTTGGATAAGCCATTCTGCATGAGATCCCTCAACGTGTTAAGGTGTTTCCCGGAGACAACAATAGCAACGTCGTCCGCATATGCAACTACCCTGCAACCCTCCTCTTCCAGAATTAAAAGCAGCTCATTTACCACTAGATACCAGGGAAGATGAGAGATGACACCTTGAAGGGTGCCTCTGCTGACAAACCTCCGAAAAGAGGCATCGCCCAGCTTTGAGTTGATGACTCTGTTTGTAAGTAGCTGGTACACCAAATCGCCAATCGACGACCCAATTCTAAGCCTTGACAGTGCGATCAAGGTTCAAGTCAGCATTCCTTTGGAGTTCTGCAGGAATATTGCCATCAGGTCCAGGAGACTTGAAGGATTTAAAGCTACTGATAGCCCAAAAAACAATGTTCTTAATAATAAGATAGGAGGGGCTGCTTGATGCCGAACTTGTCGAGATTTCAATTGAACCCGAGATTGCAGCTGTTAGGGAAGTGGATATTCAGAAGATCGAGGGATTCCTTACTTCTATGGCCCACGAGCCATCTGCCCTTTTTAGATAACTGGGTGTTATAGGGCTGCCTGCGAGGATCTTTCTGAGCCTGGATGCTTCTGAGATCTCTTCTATATTGCTACAGAAAAGTCTTCATGAACTCCTTTTGGCTTTTCTAACTGTTGTTTTGAAGTATTTGAGTGCCTCCTTATAGGAGATCCAGTCGTTAGTTTCGCAAGAATGCTTGGCTATATTAAAGAGCTTTCTATACTCTTTGCAAAGAGATGTGATCTCCCGATTCCACCATGGTGGCTTAGGCATGCCTTGCGGTTTGCTTACGGCACAGGAAGGAGACATTGAACGGTTGAGGACTTTTGTCAAATCATCCACCATTTTGTCCAATTTCTGAGTGTTTGTGGGGGGACGGGTGTGCTGTTAAACAAGGATGATTCTACACAGTGTCTGTAGGAGGACCAGTCCGTTTTCCTGAAATTCCGAAAGACGGGTCTGTGGAGGTAGTTAATACCAAATTGGATATATCTGTGGTCTGAGTAGGAATGGTCAGTAGACACTATCCAGTCATTGACTGTATTGTAGATGTTCTCAGAACAACACTGTATGATGCCCGTTTGCATCACATCCCAAAATGAATGCAGCTTCTTGCCTTTGCGTTCGCAATCGTCCTTCACAGTATCGCTGAAGGAAGGGGATTGGTCGTAGGCCAGATAAGCCGAGTCGAACCAGATTTTTTGTGCACCTCCTTCCAGGCTTACTGTAACGGTATCACGATCGCTGTAATTAAGGAAGGAAGGAAGGTGCAAGGAGGGAGAGAGATGTGAAAGGTAGGTAGGTAGGTCTCGGTATACATCCGAGACTCATTGACGTCTACTAAGCCCCTACACTCCTACAAATTAATTAAAAAACGTAAAAATTTTCTACACGATTTGTTCTTTATACCCTATCCTAAGGGGATATAAAGTTTGATACATGGTTTGTAACATAGAGGAATATTAAATATAGACGATTGAGCCATGTCCGTTCGTATGTCACCAGTTTTTGGGCTTTCAATTTTGAGTTATGTTGATAAAATTTTGTATACGAGGTCCTTGGAAAAGTAAACAACACAAGTGTATGCCCAGTGACACACCCACTTTTCGAAAAAATTATCTCTTTTTTTTTCAGTACTTTTATATGAAACTCGAAAAACTTACTTAAACAAATATGTAGATATTCATTTACTCTACAAATCTTCCATATATTGTATATGGCCCGCCCCACTTTTAAGGGCGGTTTTCTAAAAAAAGCTGTTTTTCGTAGATTTCAATCAAATAATATCAATCCTTAGAAGCAGACTTGAATAAATGTTAAAATATTTTTAAAATCCGCCAAATCAACGCCCACTTTTTGAAATAAAATTCGTTTGGAGTAATAAAATAAAACATTATACGGGTCTGTGGAGGTAGTTAATACCAAATTGGATATATCTGTGGTCTGAGTAGGAATGGTCAGTAGACACTATCCAGTCATTGACTGTATTGTAGATGTTCTCAGAACAACACTGTATGATGCCCGTTTGCATCACATCCCAAAATGAATGCAGCTTCTTGCCTTTGCGTTCGCAATAATTTAGGCAAGTTTTTTGTGGAAAAGGCATACATATGTCTGTATATAGGAAAGCGATAAGGTATCACACGATTCGCTCTAAGCGGAGTGTAGCATTTCCATATGTTTTTACATTGCTGCAATTTTGCATTAAGCCAATATGTACCCGATAGATAATGGGAGTTCAATCTATCAATATTTAGTAGTTGCTTGGAGTGTGTCTTACCTCTGCAAGGGTTAAGCAGTATTTTGTTGGAATTTTAGATCGTTGTGCTTAAACCCTGGCCCATAAAAAAGCTCATTGAATTTCTAATTTGCTTAGATCTGGATCTAGGCAGACCAATCAAGAATTGAAAACGTTTGAGCTTTAAGGCATTTTCTCACTGATTTGGCTATGTTTTTGGGGTCCTTTTCATGTTATAAGACCATTTCTGATGCGGGTGAGCGCATGGACCTTAATGTATTCATTCGTTTTTGTTTCAATATATTTTTGCTTTGACGAGAAAGTATGAGTAATGGCAGTGGTGAGCGAGAATATGTTAGTGAATAAGTGTCAAAACCTTGTAGGTTAGGGAGAATATTCTCGAAGTGGATTATTAAATATAGGTTATTTGTGGTTGACAGTTTCCAATAACTTGAGAGTATTGGCCAACCGATGACGAAACCGAACGGTATATAGTCAACCGCATAGGCAAAGCAAAATCTACGTTTGGGATGCTATCCACAGTTTGACGAAGTAATACAATTAACTTAAACACCAAGCTACGACTGTTAAGTTCCGACTTTGAATCCGTTTTGCTATATGGATGTTGTACCTGGAGGGTGACCACCACTATCAAGAGGAAGCTGCAAAAGTTTGTCAATGGTTGCCTGCACTACATTTTAAGGATATTCTAGCCAAACCGTATTTCTAACGAACAGCTTTAGCAGAGAACGCGCCACGAACCTGTAGGCACAACCATACGACGCCGAAAGTGGCAATGGATTGGTTACACTCTCCAAAAGAGTGACACATTCATAGCTAACCAAGTGATGCAATGGAACTGCTTACCCAGAATGGCAGGATACGTGGTGGTCCTAGGAGTACGTGTTGCAGATCAGTTGAGAAGGAAGCACCTCAACTGGGATAGCGTTGGTGACAGCTTAGGTACATTTCCAGAAACCGCACACGATAGCCCGTAGGCATTGAAGAGGCCCTAGGACCCACAAGAGTTATGTTATAGTATTCTACTATACAAATGTATAAAGTCGAACTCCATTCACTTAATAAAAGAGGGGCATGTTGTGTCCCTATTGTAATGTTGTTTACGACACAACTTACAGTAAAACCCAAAACCGCGTGCGTAGCAAGGACAAAAATGCAAGCATCACAGTATAATTTTCGTAAGCAATTGTAGCTTAGGTTGATAAAGCGTACCATTTCACCCAACAATACTGTATCACGGGGTAGACACATGATCGATGCGTGATAAAATTACACACATGTTGTTAGGCTGTTATTTTTTATGTTCGACTAGTGCTGTTAAGTAGCTAATAAGTAAAAAGAAGAGATGAAAAAAGAGAGTTGGTTGGTTGCTGATGATCAATGAATAAAGATCGTTTAAATGAAAAAAATAAGTGTGTCGATTATTAAAATAACCAGTGAAAAATGCTACAGTTCGCCTGGAGGGAATCGTATGATACCCTATCCCTATCCTCTTTGGTCGTGTCAGTGGGCGGTGGAAAATGTATTCACAAAATTTTCTATTTTGCCTTATAAACTAATATTTTTACTCGAAAATTAATTTTTGAAGTAAACGCCCCTAAAAAGTGGGCGTGGCCATATACAATGTATAGACGATTTGTAGATTTAGTGGATATCTACATATTTGCTCAAGTAAGTTTTTTCGAGTTTCATATGAAAATAGTGAAAAAAGGTGATTTTTTTTGGAAAGTGGGCGTGCCAGTGGGCCGATTTTAAAAATTTTTTCACTTGTATTGCTTACTTTTCCAAAAACCTCGTATACAAAATTTCATCAATCTAGCTCAAAATTTAAGGCCTAAAAACTGTTGACACACAGACGGACGGACAGACGGATGGACATAGCTCAATCGACTCGGCTAGTGATGCTGATCATTTATATATATACTTTATTGGGTCTATCTGTAAGATTTCTCTATGTTACAAACTATGTATCAAACTTAATATACCCTTAGGACAGGGTATAAAAACAATACAACAAAAACATTAAATGAAGAAATAATATAATTGGCGCTGTGGGTTAAAATCGTAAAAAGTGTATAATTGAACTAAAACAATAAAATTATTTGCTTGTGTAAAGTGAAAATGGATTACAAAAAAAAAAAAAAAAACTAATAGTAAATAAAAACATATGAAAAGGCTTCAATCCGTTTGGAGCGGATCGTATGATACCCTATCCCTTTCCTATGCACATACTAGCTCCTTCTTCCACCAATATACTTCCTTAAGCAAACACAAATTTTCTCAATGAAAATTTAATTTTTCAACATATACTGTATTTTGGTCCCAAGAAGTGCTATTATTTCGATAAAACCTCCCAAAAAACATTTTTTGATAAAAAACACCCCTAAAAACTGGGCGTGGCCATACAAAATGTTCTGAAGATATGTAGGGTAAGAGAATATATACATATTACCTTAAGTAAGTTTTATCGAGTAGCATGTAAAAATACTGCAAAAAAGTATTTTTTTCGAAAAGTGGGCGTGGCAGTGGGCGGATTTTAAAAAAATTTACACTTGTATGGCTTACTTTTCCAAGGACCTCGTATACAAAACTTTATCAACCTAGCTCAAAATTTAAGCCCTAAAAACTGGTGACATACGGACGGACGGACGGACGGACGGACGGACATGGCTCAAACGACTTCGCTATTGATGCTGATCATTTACATATATACTTTATGTGGTCTATTTCAATATTTCTCTATGTTACAAACTATGTGTCAAACTTAATATACCCTTAGGATAGGGTATAAAAATATATATGTAGAATTTGTAAGGAAAAGCTTATACTCAGTGAAGCTTAATAAATATAACAAATGAGTGAATAATAACATCAGCTACTGGACCTAGAACTACTTCAAGAACTTCAACTCTATAAAAACCATCACACACGACCAAGAATTCGTCAAGAAATTCATCTCTACAAAGATCATCGAAGAGCACCTGGTATGGCAGGTGCCGATTTAAGTCTTATTAAGGAAGCGCCTGACTCCACTGGTTCACCAGAAGAATTAGATTTACTTGTTAAGCATAAAGATTACTTCTATAAATATTTTGTACAAATAGATGAGGTATCTAAGGGTTTTTTTTAGAATTAAAAGTAAAACAAAATATTAAAGATCGTGCTAATATAATTGTTATAAATAGTAAGAATCCAACAGTTGCCTAGAAATCAGACGGTTTTGAAATTGAATTGTTCAATGAATGAAAGTATTGCGAATTTCTTAAATAAAAATATTAGAGTTCCACAATTCTGTTGAAGAATTGTTTGAAAATACACTAAGCTTGTTGACAATATTAAATTAAGTTATGCTATTGATGTTCCTTCTTGGTTCAATAGCAAACAAAATGATAAATGGTTTTGAAGCTTTTACCCATTGAACCGAAATTAATACTTCAGACTAGAAACCCTTCTGACTTTAGGGAAGCAAAAACTGTTCTAATCGATACAGCTTATTTTTACCGAACCTTTCCATCTAATACAAGCAGAAATAATACACAAATAAAATCCAATCACAATTTTAGACGTAAGAATTTTAGACCAAACAATCCTTAAAATTTTAATGTAAGCTACCCCAAGCAAAATAATCAGCAATATTTTCAAAAATCAGCTCAATTAAATTTAGGCCAACTCAGACAAAATACCACAGAAAATAGAAGAGTACTTAATTCAGAATCCTTTAGAAATTATAATCACCCAACGAATGACCTTTCGCAAAAACCTTCCACATCCGGCTTGTCAAGAATCACTATTAGAAATTTGTATACAGGTATGTAGTTTCTACAGAAAACTAACAAGATTTAAACGATCAACCATTTCAAAAATTTTCCGTTAACTACCTCAGAACTTTTCTCTTGTAAAAACCAAATCAAGTCCCATAAAATTACTAACACATTCGGGAGCAGGTACGTCTTTGATACGAAGAGTACTATTTCCCAAATCCTTTAAAACGGATTTCGAAATACCCTTGATAATCAAATCAAAACGTATAAATGAACTCAAAAGTAACTATTCCACTTTTCAAAGAGTTCAACAGACAATTGACAAATATAGATATATTAGAAACAGTGTGGGTGCCATGGCGCAGTGGTTAGTGCGTTGGACTACTGCGCAAGGGGTTCCAAGTTCGAATCCAGAAAAATACCATCAAAAGTTTTTTCACGGCCCCACCTCTTCCGAGTGTCTGACAAACATTCAAGAGTATTACTGTCATGAGAAAGCTTCTCAAAAACCCCTCTGCCCTTCGGATACGGCATAAAACTGTAGGTCCCTTCTGTATGTGCAGAAATGTATACCACGCACAACATGTACAGTTGTGAGAAGCTAGGTCTTGGCCCTCTATGGGCTGCTTTACGGCCTGATATTTATTTATTTTTTAGAAACAGAATTGTACAATATAATATAATTGTATAATTGGGTGCAATATTCTAAGACCTTTACAAGCAATAATTGACTTCAAAAAGTCACAGTTAATTACAAATGAAAGTTCTCGGACTCAACTATCACAAGAAAAAATTCATAATTTAAGTAAAGATATAGCAAAAATATGTTTTAATAAAGCGGATTTAGATATAATTTCTAACAAATTGCAACTTGATAATTTCAATAATGAGGAAATCAATTCGTTGCACGCTGCTTTACGGATGTTTTAGGAAATTTTTTACCTTGAGGTAACAATCTGTCTGCAGTTATTAAATACTGCCACAAGATCCCCACAAAGATCTACTTAGATATCCAGATGTACATAAAGATTAGGTAAACAAACAAATTTCGGAAATGCTGAACTCTGGCATTATAGTGAGTTCGCAAGTTTTCTATTCCGAATATAGAATTACTATTTAAATTAGGAAATGTCCAATATTTTTTCGTTCTTGATCTTGTAAATGGGTTCCATCAAATTCCCATTAATAGAGGAGACAGGCATAATACGGCATTTTCCACAGCAAATGGACATTATGAGTTCACACGTATGCCTTTCGGATTGAAAAATGTCCCCGCATCCTTTCAAAGGGTGATGAAAGAAGTTTTGTCTGACTATATAAATAAAATATGTGTGATGTTCCTTGATGAAATACTTATTTTTTCAACTTTGCTTCAAGAGCATATTGACTCCTTGAAGAAAATATTTCAATGACTTTAGGAGTATAATCTCAAGGTTCAAATAGAAAAATGCAATTTTTTGAAACGTGAAACGGAATATTTAGGTCACATTATATCAAAGAATAGCATTAAACCAACCAAACTATACTAAAAGAATATCTGTTGTAGCAAATATGTCCGTAGCAGCATGAAAAACAGAATTCTTTGTCCTAGAGTTTGAACAGTAAACTTTTAGATATAACCGGAGCATTGATATCCCATTCCCTTGGTCCATATAAAATCTGTTCAAAAGTTCATTTAACACCTGCTCTGTAATTGAGTGAGACTTTTACTATACGCGAATGATATCTCCAGCGAACCTGATACCCCAATTATTCGTCAATCAGCAATTATCTTTTGCAGATTGGTTCTTTTAGATGATTTACTAAAAAACCTAACTATACTATGTATTAACAAAGCAAAATAAAAAAAATATATCATGAATGTTTTCTACCGATTTCGATAACATAAGATGAGCATAACTTATTTTCAAATTCTAAAGGAAATTATACGCAGAATGTTTAATTACAAACTGCACTCACTGCAAACCTTGGACTCACTGCATCACCAAATAACCCGATTTTCGTCGGCTTATTTTCTTGCCTATCCTACAAGTCTACAATAAAAAAAATACCTCGAACTAAAACATTTCTGTTCCACCCATAATCATCCACCACTGAACAGCCAGTCAATATTATGTTGCAACTAAATTTTCTCTACCCATCAAATGTTCATCCACATAAGCCGAAAAATCCCGGCTTATTTTCCCCATAAGCGAATGGATATTAGACAAAGAAATCGCAAATATCCTTCACTATACGCCAGGAAGGGACAGAGTTGAAAGATCGTACTATGGATAAATGAACGCATAAGCCGGAGGTGAAAGGCTTATTAAAAAAATTCATTGCACACATTTTTACTATTGAAAAAACATATGAAAATTTATTTCAATATATACTGCATTTTGTTCCTTAGGACTGATAATGATCTAATAAAAGCGTCGAAAAACCTTTTTTTTGTTATAAAAAATGTCCCTAAAATAGAGGCGTGGCCGAATATAATGTATAGAAGATTTTCAGAGTAAAAAGATATCTATCTATTTCCTTCGTAAGTTTATTCGAGTTTCGTATAAAAATCCTGAAAAAAGTAAATTTTTCGAAAAAAGGGCGGCCTAGCTCAAAATTGAAGGTCCAAAAACTGGTGACTCACAGACTGACAGACGGATAAATGGACGGACATGGCTCACTCGACCCGGCTACTGATGCTGATCATTTATATATCTGAATCAAAGGCCGTTAGTTAATTTTAATATGAGTTTATTAATTCATTATGTATCATAGTTCAAAAAGGTTACAAAAGATATTAAGCAAAAAACTAGGAACGATTAAATAAAACATATGACAGTGCTACAATCCACCTGGAGCGGATCGTTTGATACCTTATCCCTTTCCTAAACACATAGCTTCTTCTTCCACCTTATATTGGTACTTAAGCTACTTTTTTCAAATATCTTATAAAATTACTCCAAAATACGAAATTTCTCAATAAGTGGGCGTGGTAGTGGGCAGATTGCAAACATTTTTCAACATATACTGTATTTTGTTCGTTAAATGTGCTATTATTTTGATTAAACTGTCGAAAATCAGTTTTTGGACAAAAACGCCCCTAAGACGTAGGCGTGGCCGTATACTATGTATGGAAGATATGTCGGGTACCAAAATATCTACCTATTTGCTTAAGTAAGTTTTTTTCGAGTTTCATGTAAAAATACTGAAAACCAGTGAAAAAATGCTACCATCCGTTTGGAGCGGATCGTATGATATCCTATCCCTATCTTATTTGGTCGTGTCAGCGGGCGGTGGAAAATGTATTCACAAAATTTTCTATTTTGCCCTATAAACTAATATTTTTACTCGAAAATTAATTTTTGAAGTAAACGCCCCTAAAAAGTGGGCGTGGCCATATACAATGTATAGACGATTTGTAGATTAAGTGGATATCTACATATTTGCTCAAGTAAGTTTTTTCGAGTTTCATATGAAAATAGTGAAAAAAAGTAATTTTTTTGAAAAGTGGGCGTGTCAGTCGGCGGATTTAAAAATTTTTTACACTAGTATTGCTTACTTTTCCAAAGACCTCGTATACAAGATTTCATCAACCTAGCTCAAAATTGAAGGCCCAAAAACTGGTGACACACAGACGGACGGACGGACGGACATAGCTCAATCGACTCGGCTAGTGATGCTGATCATTAATATATATATACTTTATTGGGTCTATCTTTAATATTTCTCTATGTTACAAACTATGTATCAAAGTTAATATACCCTTAGGATAGGGTATAAATAAGAAATAAAGTGATCCTTAGTAGTTTGTTGGGTACCCACGCCTGTATAACTCTTCGATCCACCAGAACCTTCGTATCTTATGGGCGTATCTTGGACATTCCATGGACCATTCCTCCAGCAACTTCTCGTTGCAGTGTAGTTTTTCAAAACTCTTTGGACAGAAAAATGTGTTTTGTCAACTATCTGTCCGATTGCTCTCAAAGTTTTGCCCTCGATCGCAGTTTTTATACCCTATCCTAATTATACCCTATCCTAAGGGTATATTAAGTTTGATACATAGTTTGTAACATAGAGAAATATTACAGATAGACCCAATAAAGTATATATATAAATGATCAGCATCACTAGCCGAGTCGATTGAGCTATGTCCGTCCGTCCGTCTGTCCGTCCGTCTGTCCGTCCGTCTGTCCGTCCGTCTGTCCGTCCGTCTGTCCGTCCGTCCGTCCGTCCGTCTGTGTGTCACCAGTTTTTGGGCCTTAAATTTTAAGCTAGGTTGATGAAATTTTGTATACGAGGTCTTTGGAAAAGTAAGCAATACAAGTGTAAAAATTTTTAAAATCCGCCCACTGACACGCCCACTTTTCAAAAAAATCACTTTTTTTCACTATTTTCATATGAAACTCGAAAAAACTTACTTGAGCAAATATGTAGATATTCACTTAATCTACAAATCGTCTGAACGTTGTATATGGCCACGCCCACTTTTAGTTTATAGGGCAAAATGGAAAATTTTGTGAATACATTTTCCACCACCCACTAACACGACCAAATAAGATAGGGATAGGGTATCATACGATTCGCTCCAGGCGGATTGTAGCATTTTTTTAATATAGGGTACCAAAATTATTGTTTGTGCATCTAGAAAACAAAAGGAGTTCTGCAGTACGTGTTTTGGTGTCTTTTTTATACCCTATCCTAATTATACCCTATCCTAAGGGTATATTAAGTTTGATACATAGTTTGTAACATAGAGAAATATTGCAGATAGACCCCATAAAGTATATATATAAATGATCAGCATCACTAGCCGAGTCGATTGAGCTATGTCCGTCCGTCTGTCCGTCCGTCCGTCTATGTGTCACCAGTTTTTGGGCCTTAAATTTTGAGCTAGGTTGATGAAACTTTGTATACGAGGTCTTTGGAAAAGTAAGCAATACAAGTGTAAAAATTTTTAAAATCCGCCCACTGACACGCCCACTTTTCAAAAAAATCA
This sequence comes from Chalcosyrphus nemorum, assembly GCA_949716465.1. Classification (NCBI taxonomy): domain Eukaryota; kingdom Metazoa; phylum Arthropoda; class Insecta; order Diptera; family Syrphidae; genus Chalcosyrphus; species Chalcosyrphus nemorum. Next base: position 40,440,201 of record OX454334.1, read on the forward strand.
CTTTTTTTCACTATTTTCATATGAAACTCGAAAAAACTTACTTGGGCAAATATGTAGATATCCACTTAATCTACAAATCGTCTATACATTGTATATGGCCACGCCCACTTTTTGTGAATACATTTTCCGCCGCCCACTGACACGCCCAAATAAGATAGGGATAGGGTATCATACGATCCGCTCCAAGCGGATTGTAGCATTTTTCACTGGTTTTATCCGTTTTCGAATATCCAATGAAATTTCCTTGTTCATAGTTACTTTACTCAAAAATCATTTAAATATAATAAAATACGAAAAAAAACGACACACAACTTCTTCAAATCAAATGATAAACTTCGCAAAAATGAGTTGTATTCGTAAAAGGAAAACAACGAAAAACTCGCAAAAAGTAACGGTAATCATCCTGTACGCAGACTTTTTGTGCTTGAATTTCACTGATGTGTGCAGATAAATGGCGACAGTACATTTCATGGATGTGCAAGATCAGATTAGAGTAGTATATAATGAAATAGAAAAGCCAGACGTCATTCCTATATAAAAATATCACAATTCAGGTTACATGAGTGTGTGGCAATAAAACGGCACTTTTGTTCTAATTATGTGTCGACTTAGTCTGTCGATACAACCACTCCTACCTACCTATAATAATAAGCCCAAAATTCATAAACAGTGGAACTCCATGCTTAGGGTTATTATAAAATACTACGAGCTTTTTAGAAATCAGTAGCGTGCCATATTTTTTCACCATACTAAATTCAGAGAAACCCCGCATAAAATGTGTATACCCGCCAGTGAATTTCCTCTTGTATCTGACGTAGATCTAACAGCGCACATCTGGGTGTGCGCTGATTGGCTGCTGCAATTCAACCCCTATTATATTGATGAGAGTAACCAATGTCAGTTTTGTAACTCTTTAATTTTTTTCCTTGGGTTATGATTGAGGAGCTTTTAGTTTTAGAGCTTTTTTTAAGTTACATACATAGTGGTAATGTATCAATACCCTTAGGATAGGGTATAAACACAAAACTTAAACTTTCTTATTACTTTTTTGAGGCCTGACCGATACCGGGAGTGCACTTACAAATCAACAGACAGATGGAAAATTATTTTTTCCATACAATAGCAAATGCAAGCGATTGCTGAGCGCTTTTCTGCGCCAGAGTTGTTATCTTCAAATTCGATGTTCTTAGACTTATGAAAAAATTTGGGATCTGAATGTCCAGTTAATATAGAATTTTGTGCGAATTACAATGAAAATGCAAACATATTAGGTTGTAAATTAATTAACTTATCAATATATTTACATTACACAATTATTCAAACTGAAAATTAATATTTTATATGTGAAATTAAATTTATTATTATTTATTAAAAGGCAGAACATTCCTAACGCATATTTTATTTTTAAACTAGGAATTTCTTTTGGCGATTGACGTTACTTCTAGTGGAACTCCAGAAGAAAAATTAAAATGGGCGTTTCGAATGTATGATGTTGATGGGAACGGGGTAATCGACATACAGGAGATGACTAAAATCGTTCAGGTAAGAAATTCATAGATAATAATTTTCCTTAAAATAAGAAAAAAAAAAATTATGAAAATGCTACAAATCATTTGGAGAGCATAGAATACCCTAACCCTTTTGTATATATTGATGCCTTTTCCACCAATCGTTATATCTTAAAAAAAAAAAAAAAAACGTTTACTGACACAAAACTAGGCAGATATGATAAATGAATAGTTTTATTAGATATAATTAATATTTCGTTGGATAGTCTTCGGTATTTATGACTAAAGCAAGCTGTTTGAGCATAGTGCTAACTGTGAGTATGACATTCTTTGAAGAAAGTATAACTCCAAACTTGCTGTTACACATTTTTAAGTACTTCTTTTGATATAATCGTGTACGTGTTGTATAGGGTAGAGATTTGGGGGCGCAGGGGGCCAGATAAGCGGGTCTATTTTATTTTTCTCAAATCACTTCATATTTAGGTAGGGTACTATTTTGTGTCCCTAAAAAAGTTGGAAAAAGACTGTTAAAGCACATCTTTCAACACATTTATGCACTCTCGCGACTCGCTCCCACCATCCTCCACATGCAATACACCCACACCGCTGGCAGCCATGCATCTCCAGATCATTATATTGTCTTCATCGTGCTTAAGAGTCGTCTCACAAAAGTCACAGCAGGGTTGCCAAATATCTGAAATTTTCTTAAAAAAATTATAATTGAATAATGCAAAAATGGTAGTTAGAAAATGTATTCAATTTTAAAGATTTTTATTTAAAGATATCAAAACTACTTAATGCTAGACAAAAACGCCTAAAACTAACTTAAATAACTTAACTTTTCTATAAAAACTTAAAAACTTTTTTTTTTTAAATTAGAAAATTTTGGCTTCATAATTATTATCACAATAAAATGGACTAATGCGCAAGGGGTTCCAAGTTCGAATCCAGAAAAATACCATCAAAAGTTTTTTTACGGCCCTCTTCTGAGTGTCTGACAAACATTCAAGAGTATTACTGTCATGAGAAAGCTTCTCAAAATCCCTCTGATTTTACAATGTATTTTGCGTAACTATAAAATCATTCTCGTCACCTTAAAAAAGTGATGCTAATAACAATTCACACTTATAACTGTAATTACTTATTAACAAGGTTCGGAAACGCACACTCGAGTCGTATATACTGCTCACGTCCGTGTGAGATTTCTAAAAAGTGAGGTGACACGAATGACATTTAATTAACACACAGATTACAGACACTGATTTCCGTCTTTTTATAAAATAAATAAAAAGATATTTCAAAATTCCTAAATTTAGAATACAATTAAAAATATAACGTGGGTGACCACGGTGTAGTGGTAGTGTATTCGGTCATTGAATGAGAGGTTTGGTGATCAATTCCCGACCATGTCCATTCAATTTTTATAGTATTAAAATTAAATAATTCGCTCAGAAACCATTTCGTGTATTTCAACGTGAACGCGAAAAAATACTGTGAATTACGAACGAATGCAAAAATCACACACAACTCTCTTCCCAATCGAATTGGATACCACCCATGGAGAATAAACATTGAAACCTAATATCACCTGAGTTACAAATACCACTGTACCAACTCTTTCCTATCCCTTCTTCACGCATACATTTTAGGGCATTTTTCTTAAAAAAAAATTTGGGGTTTTCATTAGAAATACAGTGAAATCTCCCACTGCGGACACCTCCCTTAGACGGACATATTTTATTGAACGGAAATTGCTCCATATAAGTTGCATAGTTTACAATTTCCTTTGGACGGACATTCCCTTGAACGGACACGGACAGCAATTACGCATATAAATAATAAAATATTTTCTCTTAGGCGGACACTAAAGCAAGATTAAACATGTCATCAGACGGATATTCTAGCAACGGTAATTTTTTTTTACTTGCAGTCTACAGCAAATAGTAAATTCTTTTCGTTTATGGAAAAAAAACATGCGTGCCAGTCTAGAGACATTGCATTGTATGTTTGAATTTTAATAGGGTGAATGTGTATGTAGGCCCAGGTTCACCCCGAACTGTAGCGGCACTTAAGTAAGTAGGTAGTGAATGCGTATTTGAACGAATGTATCTATTGGTTTTGCTTGCATTTGTTTTTCTCTTATTCGTGTGGTGGAAGCAGTTTTGGTTTTTTGTTATTTGAATTCCCTTAAACGGACAACTCCCTTAGGCGGACAAAAAATGTTGCACCATTGCTGTCCGTTCAAGGGAGATTTCACTGTATATCACTTGTTAGGAACAACATGTTATATATGTATGTTGACAAATTTTAAAAAATCCGCCTACAACCAAAGTCTAGCAAAATTCCGTTTAACTTAGAGTAATTTGCAATCGATTACCACGATGCCGGATATAACGATAGAATTGGTTCTAGCGATGAAAATATACCAGATTTAGGCGTAAAAACGGTTTATAACGGTTTATTATAAAATAATATTTTCTCGAAAACATTTTCAACGATTTTTATTAAATTTCATATTTGATTTAAATTGAAAAAATTCCAATCAAATGACATATAAAATATCTATTATTTTTGCAAAAAGTAGATTTGCGCAAAAACGGATGCAACGTACAGAGCTGTGCAATGAAATGGTGTACCAATTTGGCAAAAAGATGATTTTCTTGAAAACGTTTTAAAGAATTTCATTAAAGTTTTTACATTAGACTACAAATCGTAAATGCTACACAATGGCTTACAAAATTGTTGTCCAAAAGTGCGTATAACGGTACTTTTCCAAGAATTAACAGGTCTTAGCCAATTTGCTCGAAAACTGCTCGAATGATTTTCTTTAAAATTCATATTTAGACTAGTTTAAACCTTTTCATATAACCGGGTAAGACAATTTTGGTTAGATTTCACATACATATGAGCTAATTTTGTGAAGTCTTATAAAATGCATACCACGTTCTTGGCCTAAATTGATAATAACGATATTTTATTACCAATCTAACACAGTTTAACATATTTAGCTCGATCGTTGTTTGGATCTCTACCGCCACAAAACGTAATAGGACCCAGTCGTTCACTTTAGTTTTTTTACTAGTCACTAGAAAACATCAAGACTGTATGTTGCCACGGCATACACCGGTTAACGTCGTTAATGCGTTCCTGAAAAACACGGCGTTAAGCGAAACAACGTTGTGCGGGGCAATGTACACATTTTATGCACACATTAATAAACCAGTGAAAAATGCTACAATCCGCCTGGACCGAATCGTATGATACCCTATCCCTATCTTATTTGGTCATGTCAGTGGGCGGTGGAAAATGTATTCACAAAATTTTCTATTTTGCCCTATAAACTAATATTTTTACTCGAAAATTAATTTTTGAAGTAAACGCCCCTAAAAAGTGGGCGTGGCCATATACAATGTATAGACGATTTGTAGATTAAGTGGATATCTACATATTTGCTCAAGTAAGTTTTTTCGAGTTTCATATAAAAATAGTGAAAAGAAGTGATTTTTTTGAAAAGTGGGGGTGTCAGTCGGCGGATTTTAAAAATTTGTACACTTGTATTGCTTACTTTTCCAAAGATCTCGTATACAAAATTTCATCAACCTAGCTCAAAATTGAAGGCCCAAAAACTGGTGACATACGGACGGACGGACGGACGGACGGACGGACGGACGGACGGACGGACGGACAGACGGACAGACGGACGGACGGACGGACATGGCTTAATCGACTCGGCTAGTGATGCTGATCATTTATATATATACTTTATGTGGTCTATCTTCAATATTTCGCTATGTTACAAACTATGTATCAAACTTAATATACCCTTAGGACAGGGTATAATTAGGATAGGGTATAAATAGATACGTACATACTACTTATGTTCAATTCAATTCAATTGATTCATTCAATGCAATATCTTGACACAAATTTGTCGAAGATCTTAAAAAGCTTTAAAAAATTGGCGATTCCTTGGAGACACTTTTTTTACTGTTGGATTTCAATTTTTTTTCAACGACAGCGAAGACACTCAACGTTAAGTGAGGTTTGGTAACAATTCGTTGCCGACGTTATAGCGAAACAACGTTGCGCGGGGTATTTGCATCAAAAACATGGCCAAAATTATTTTCGTTTTTTTGTTATTATTTTTGTTGAAAATGAATATTCATACATTGAAATACAATATATGGTACATTTTTCAATTATTTAAGATATGTTTTAATGAAAAAAAAAAAACACCAAAGAATCTGTTATCATTAGCGTATCAGGGTAATTGATTCTTTTTTCGTCATAATACTGAAACCAATCGTTCGATTATTATTATTTGTAACTTAACTTTAACTTAAAGGGCTCCCGACCCTTGTAGAGTCCCTGCTTGAGACATCGTTCTTCCATCCTCTGCGGTCCCGAGCATGCAGAAGACCAAGTTTTCTGGCATCCACGACAGCTTGGTCTTTGTATCGGAGGTTCGGTCTTCTTCGCCGTCTCCGATGATGTCAATATCGTCTGCGTATCCCAGCAGTTGGACGGATTTGTGAAAGATAGTGCCTTCCGTGTTGACACCTGCCCTGCGCACTATCTGCTCCAACACGATATTGAAGAAATCACATGACAGCGCATCTCCTTGCTTGAATCCGGTGCACGTTTGGAAGAGCTCCGAAGAGTTGTTTCCAAATTGCACAGAGCATCGCGTGTTTTCCAGCGTTACGCGACACATCTGGATAAGTTTTGTCGATATCCCGAATTGGGCCATCGCCTGGTAGAGCTCGAGACGATGAATGCTGTCATAGGCGGCTTTAAAGTCGATGAAAAGGTGGTGGGTTTCGACTTGAAATTCGTTGGTCTTTTCCAGGATTTGTCTGAGTGTGAAAATTTGGTCTATTGTCGATCTGCCGGGCCGGAAGCCACACTGGTACGTGCCGATTAGTGTGCTGCAGAAAGGTTTTAGACGTTCACACAATACGTTGGACAGGATCTTATATCCGACATTTAACAGGGATATGCCTCGGTAGTTCTTACAAGACATAGGATCGCCTTTTTTGAAGAGCTGATACTCCAGTCGTCGGGCATGCGTTCCTATACCCATACTTGGTTGATGACTTGATGCATACACCCTTCCAAGACATCACCTCCGTATTTAAAGAGTTCAGCTGGAAGCCCATCAGAGCCAGCGGCTTTGTTGTTCTTCAATTTTCTGATGGCTACATTAACTTCTTCAATACTGGGTGGAGGCGTTGGTTCTTCATTGACTGGAGGTGGGTTCTCGTCTTGCCCTATCACTCTCTCTATTTGCTGCCCGTTAAGCAACTGCTGGAAGTGTTGCTTAAACACATCAACAATTCCCTGTGCATCGGTGACTAGGTTGCCTTCGCCATTTCGAAGAGCCTGCGTTCCGGACTTGTAGCCAGCTGCCAGCTGCTTGGCTTTTCGATAAAATTGCCGGATGTTGTTGCGCTCGCCAGACTCCTCGATATACTTGAGCTGGGAAACTGCGTGGTCCCTTTTCTTTTTACGCAGGATTCTCTTTTCTTCCCTTCTTCTGGTCCGATACTCCTCTCTCGCTGCTCTTGTTTTGCGCTGCAACGCTTTCTTGTGTGCATCTTCTGTCACCCTCTTCCGCTGTACGCATTCATCATCATACCAAGGGCTCCTCCTTGGAGGTGGTTGGTAGCCGAGGGTGGTCACGGCTCCCTCTTTGATGATGTTGCGGTATTCGGTCCACTGATTGTTAGCGTTTGTGGTGGGTGAATGCACCGCAGAGAGTTTCTCGGCCAGGTGCTCTCTGTAGGCTCTGGCTCCTTCTGACGTGCTAAGGCGTCCAACGTTAAGCTTGTTTTTCTTGACGGCTCGCAGCTTCTTCTCGTTGGACAGTCGAGCTCTGAATTTAGCTGCAACAAGATAGTGGTCAGAGTCAACGTTTGCCCCTCGAAAGGTACGCACATTTAAGATGTTGGATCTGTGCCTTGCGTCGATTAGCACGTGGTCGATCTGGTTGCGTGTTCGACCGTCAAAGGAAAGCCAGGTTGCTGTGTGGATTTTTAGCCTAGGAAACCTAGTGCTACTTATCACCGTATTACGAGCTGCTGCAAAGTCGATTAGTCGGAACCGTTGTCTGTTGTCGAATCGTGGAGGCTGTGTTTACCGACTATCCCGCCAAAGATGTTTTCCTTACCGATTTTGGCATTGAAGTCCCCGAGTACGATTTTTACATCGGAGGAGGTCGTAAAATTCCTCCTTGACAGGGTCTTCAGCTTCTTCGGTAGGGGCGTGTGCCTGATGTTTTGAAATGTGGCTCTGATGGAATTACAGCCAGACGATCGCTTATCGGCTTAAAATCAATAACACTTGATCTAAGCCGATTTCCCACGACGAATCCGCATCCTAACATGTGCAGTCTTTTGTGGCAGCTGTAATAAGTGTCGCAGCTACGTCTTTTCTGCATACCTGATCCTATCCATCGTATCCCCTGGGTCGTAGTTATCTGCATTGTACTGCGAGAGGACAGATTCAAGTTTTTGAGCTGCACCCGGAGTGTACAGAGTTTGTACATTCCAGGTGCATACTCGTAGGTCATAGTCCGTGGACGTTCCGGGTCGATTTGCCAAATGAGGGGGATAACTATAGTTCTTTTTACGTGGTAGGGAAGTTACCCCGACGACACAACCCCCAACCTGGAGGGCCAGTTCCATGGGTTTTAGCCCCTTGGACCCAGGGCCGGTCTGAGAGACCGACATCAGTAGCTCACTTCGGAGGTGCGGGCGATGCCGTTGACCCATTTAGGGTTCATCCGTCACCATCTCTATTCCACTACCCTGATGAAGTCATGGAAATCCTTACAGACCTGAGCTTCGAATATGTCGAAGTAGCTCATGTAAGGTGTTCGCCAAACCGTCCATGGATTCCGCCATTGATTCCATCTAGAGAATTCATCCGCCTTCTATCATCCTTCTGAGGGCTCTTGTTAGACTTCGGAGACGTGGTACTCGTTCAGGTCAACAAGAGATGCCTCGTCCGGTCCTACATGAGTGCTAAAGTTCACCCAGATGTGCTCGTGCAGGTCCGAGTGTTCAGCTACACATGCGTAGACAGATTTGGCATACGCTCATCGTTAGTTCACTACTATGTAGCTATCCAGAGGGCACCACGAGGGGGTGATGATGCGACATTGTACCCTCCTATTATTATTAGTACGTAATACATTTTTTTTATAAAAAACTCAGATATGTATATGTATTACGTATTATTATTATAATATTAATATAATAATAATAATATAAATAATATTATTATAATAATAATACTATAAATAATATTTTTTTTTTCCGAGGGTAGGTGAAAATCTTCAAAAACTATGAGGATCGCCAGCGCGTTCTCATAAAGGTTCCGCCAAATAACTTTTTTTTTTTTTGAAAATGCTATAAAAAAAAAACTACTGAATATTTTCTCAAATTTCTTTTTTCATTTGAAAGTACAATCCTTCCGGTTAATAATGGAAAATAATTTCATTCAAATGGCTGCCTCGGCTGGCCATGCAGTAGCCTACACGATCGGTCCAATTTTTAAGCACATTATCGATTGTGTGCAGCTGTATTTCACCAATGGCTTCACGAATATTGTCCTTTAAAGCGTCAATTGTCTCTGGCTTGTCGGCGTAACACTTATCTTTTACGGCACCCCACAAATAATAGTACAACGGTGTCAAATCGCAGCTCCGAGGTGGCCAAACGATATCAGCTCTGCGGCTGATAATGCGATCTTCAAAAACAGGGCGCAAAACATCGAGTGTAGCTTCGGCTGTGTGGCACGTAGCGCCGTCCTGTTGAGACCAAATGTTGCCAATATCCTCCTCTTCAATTTTTGTGAACAAAAATTCGTTCAACATGGCCCGATAACGATCGCCATTGCTCATTTTCGAAGAAAAATGGCCCAATTATGCCTCTGGACCGAAATCCGCACCAAACAGTGACTCGTTTTGGGTGTATCGGCTTTTCAATGTATTCGTGCGGGTTTTCTGTGCCCCAAATGCGACAATTTTGCTTGTTTACATAGCCGCCAAGATCAAAATGAGCTTCATCTGAAAAGATAAAATTTTTTTTGGCAAAATCGGCATCTTCTCTAAGTTGATCGCAGGCCCACTTAGCGAAGCGAAAACGCATTGGATGGTCAGTTGGCTTCAACTCCTGAACCAATTGGACTTTGTATGGCGTCATACCAAGGTCTTTATGCAAAATTCGTCTCAATGATGTCTCCGAAATGTACAATTGTTGAGAACGACGGTGAATTGATGTTGATGGCGCTTCACGCACACTTTCTGCCACAGCAGCAATTTTCTCGGGTGTACGCACTGTTTTTGGCTTTTCACGCTTTGGTTTATCGATGAGGATGCCAGTTTCTTTCACTTTTTTCACAAGATAACGAACATACGGAGCTCACGGTGCTTCTCTTCTTCCAAAATCTGTACGCAATTTTCACACACATTGTGCAACATTACCATGATTTTCAAAGTAATGTCGTAATATTTCCCAGCGTTGTTCAAGCGTATACACAACCATATTCGTTTAGCGGAAGGATAAAACTAATTATCTGTCAAATCAGACATGAGCTAAGTGTTACCATTCACGAAATAAGCACTAGTTGAAAAAAAAAAAACGTTAGATGGCGGACCCTTTAGTAGTGTGGGATTCTTACCCACTAAAAAACCTCCTTTCAACAAACTATTGTATCTGTTGATTTTTATTGTTACTACAACTAAGTGTTCGACTTATCAAGCAGTTTTCTTCTCACGAAATAAGAACATTTGGCAGGTTAGCTTCCCATTAGAAACTCCTGCTAGTTCCGCAGTTTAGACCCGGTTACTTATCGCGCCAGGTCTAGAGGTTTAGTTCTTTGAAGACGGCGCAGTAGATCACTTTCATCCATAATTTGAAGGACTGTGATTTTAACATGACTTTCTAGTCGAATTTTATGCTTTCTCGCGTAGTTTCTAATTTCATCTACGATTGTTTTAATGCCGAGATCTCTGTGGATATCGTTAATTTTAATATACCAAGGCGCATTAACAATTCCTCTTAGCACTTTGTTGTTAAAAGTTTGTAGAATATTTATATTACTTATTTTGGTACAACCCCAGAGTTGTGTACCATAAGTCCATACTGGTTTTAGCACTTGCTTGTACAAAAGCAGTTTGTTCTCTATATTAAGTTTGGAATATTTTCCAACTAACCAATACATATCTCTATATTTATTTTCTAGTTCTCTGCGTTTTTTCTTTCCATTTTAGCTTTGCATCAAGTGTCCTTCCAAGGTATTTAGCTTCGTTTGCGAACGGAATTTGAATCGAGTTCGAAAAGATTGGCAAATTAATTATTTTCTTATTAGTAAAATTTACATGCACAGATTTGGTCTCATTGAGTGCGGTTCGCCAAACCTTTGTCCATTCATTTACTCTATCCAATGCCTCTTGCAATTTTTGGTAGACTCTTCGACCGTTTTACCTACTGCCAATATAGCAGTATCGTCGGCGAAAGTGCCTAACTTCGTTCCTTCCACTTGCGGTATATCGCGAGTGTATAATAGATATAAAAGTGGACTTCCTTGCGGCACCCCAGCCTTTATTTCCTTAAAATCCGAATATTCATTTCCACATTTGACACGGAATACTCTATTCGTAAGGTAGTTTATTAGAATATTATATAAGTGCTCTGGCAAAACTTGTCGTAATTTAATAAATAATATAATTTTTTTTTATTTATTATTATTATTTTATTACTTATTGTTGTTTAAAATTATCTTTTGTTTCTGAAATAAGTCAGATCAATGCATTAAGATTTTTTGCATGGCTGGAGTCGTACGGTACCATGGGTAGAACTCGATATAAAGCCTAGCTGTATCCATTATGTCTAACCCAAATTTGCCAACATCAATCTTAAATCCACTTGAAATAATCTCTAATATGATTTTTAAGTGGAAAATAAACTAAATCTATTCCCGTTATTTCAGCAGCAAGTTTCGGGTGATTCGACTTGTGCTTGCGTCATGTACCCCTTTCTCAGATGTTTTTTTATATTCAAACAGACTTTTGGCGGTTAGCGCTGTTTGCCGCTGCCAAGTTACTTATCTCATTAAAATATTTAATTCGTCTTTGCTCATTTTTTGCCTTTTTTGTTTTGTCAGACACAAAAATATACCGCAAAGTATAATTTACAATTTTTTTTGCATTATATGTTTCTGATTACATTTCCAACTTAAAAGTAATATTTAATATGAATGAAAGTAATATTTAATATGAATTTGCTTACTTATGGATCATTAAAAATAAAAAAAATACTTAAAACATTCAATTTAGTGGTATGCACTGTTAGTAACAACTCAAATCTTAGGTACATAAAAATTAATATTTTTTTTTATGATCTGCAAGCATGTCCTTTCTATAATATACAGATTTTTGAGACAGTGAACCTGTTTCTGTTCCATTGTGCGTCCGTCCGTCCGTCTGTGTGTCACAAGTTTTTGGGCCTTAAATTTTGAGCTAAGTCGATGAAAGGGGCCTTGCAAAAGGAAGCAATACAAGTGTAAACATTTTCAAAATCCGCCCACTGACACACCACCTTTTTAAAAAATCACTTATTCCAGTATTTTCATATGAAACTCGAACAAACTTACTTAAGCAAGTAGTAGTCTTTCCGTTGGAGGTTTGTTTATATAGAGCTTGAGTACGTTATTTATACGAATTGCTGGCCACCAGTTTATCTAATTGGAACGTGACCTATGTATACCGACAGGATCAGCAATTGTCAATTAAAATTACTTTATTTAATTTTCTACAAAATATTCAAAGTATCTTACTATATTTACGTGTTTGTGAGTCTATTCGCCAGGAAAATGTGTTCGAATGAAAATTACATTTGTTTCGAATGAATAGAATCTCAAAACAGGCACAGCCAATGAACTTTCGAAATTTTCGATGAACTTTCTATTCTTTCTATTCATTGGAAAGTCAAAATACAGTCTATGCGAATTCGACTCACTTTCGAATGAATTCGAATGTCAAATTAAGGCTAAATATTTTCAAAATTGAATTTAATTTGAAAGTACGTGTCTAAATCAGAATTCTGCATTTAATTTTTTTAACTTTCTATCATTTATTGAACAGGCCTTATCAAACATTGAAATAAAATTGCAGAAATTGCAACTGCTAACTTTGAACTCTTTTTATCACAACATAAGATTTGCAAGAGAAACCAGTGAAAAAATGCTACAATCCGCCTGGAGCGGATCGTATGATACCCTATCCCTATCTTATTTGGTCGTGTCAGTGGGCGGTGGAAAGTGTATTTACAATATTTTCTATTTTGCCCTATAAACAAATATTTTTACTCAAAAATTAATTTTTTGAAATAAACGCCCCTAAAAAGTGGGCGTGGCCATATACAATGTATGGACGATTTGTAGATTAAGTGGATATCTACATATTTGCCAAGTAAGTTTTTTTCGAGTTTCATATAAAAATAGTGAGAAAAGGTGATTTTTTTTAAAAGTGGGCGTGTCAGTGGGCGGATTTTAAAAATGTTTACACTTGTATTGCTTACTTTTCCAAGGAACTCGTATACAAAATTTAATCGATTTAGCTCAAAATTTAAGGCCCAAAAACTGGTGACACACAGACGGACGGACAGACTACATTTAACAAGCAACATCAGAATGCATACATGCATTTTTCTCCAAAAGTATACCTAAACTAACTGAAATGTGAAATTTAATCAAAATCGTTGAATCGTTTTCCGAGAAAATCTCCGTTTTGTGTAAATGGTTCTAAGTGCAGTAACTCTAATAGCAGGGCTAGAACAAAAATTTCAATGTCCCCTTTAGGGGCCATGCAATAGCTCCCTTACATAAAGTTTGAAGTAAATTTATTCACTCCGTTTAGTCATACAGACAGACAAACAGACTCGGCAGACACACAATAACGAGCTTCTCTATCAACGTAATTCAGAATTGTTTAATATCTCCAATTTTTTCACGAATTCAATACATGTTTTATATCGAAAGTGGACTGGAATCTCGGCACAGTATTACTAGAACATATGTATGTACCTACGTACTAGACATTACATTGTTCATATCAAAACCAGTATTAGGTGTACGTATGCAGGATATGAATAATATTGCCTTCTATGAATGTCCGGAACACTATTGCACATAAATCATCGTCGCCAATTTTATAAACGTACACAATTACTAGTTTTAAATTCAATATATATATTATAACACAACTTTAGATATATGACTTTAATAAAAAATACAAAATTAAGAAATTGAGATGTCCTTGCGTGTACGGTGACGGCTCGGTAGGAAGTGCCAACTAGAGAAAATAGACAGAGAGATAACTGCCAGATGTAGATCAAGTTGATAACAATTATCGCTGTTGGCATTACTTGTTTGAGGTCCACGTTACAACACATCAACAATTTTTTGATAAGTTGAAAAACCTTTATGAAATACCTACTTACTTAGGAGGCGCTACAGTCCAGTCCAACAAACCTTTCTATCCAACCTAGTTACGAGCCAGCTTTCTCCAATTGCGCACGCTAAGCTGGTTAAGATCCCCCTCCACTTGTTTGCGGCACCTACCGCGAGCGCGTCTTCTACTGCGCTGTCCATCCGGGGTGGTTTCGAGGACATTCTTACCTAGAACGTTGGGCTCCATCCGCTCTACATGAACTTGCCATCTTAGCCATACGAATTCTTCTGACCAAGTCGATGTCCTTGTACAGGCCGTATAGTTCGGCGTTATATTTCGCTATATTTCGTTATATTTCGCCACTCACTCACGCGAGCGCGTCTTCTACTGCGGTTAGCGCTGTTTGCCGCTGCCAAGTTACTTATCTCATTAAAATATTTAATTAGTCTTTGCTCATTTTTTGCCTTTTTTGTTTTGTCAGACACAAAAATATACCGCAAAGTATAATTTACAATTTTTTTTGCATTATATGTTTCTGATTACATTTCCAACTTAAAAGTAATATTTAATATGAATGAAAGTAATATTTAATATGAATTTGCTTACTTATGGATCATTAAAAATAAAAAAAATACTTAAAACATTCAATTTAGTGGTATGCACTGTTAGTAACAACTCAAATCTTAGGTACATAAAAATTAATATTTTTTTTTATGATCTGCAAGCATGTCCTTTCTATAATATACAGATTTTTGAGACAGTGAACCTGTTTCTGTTCCATTGTGCGTCCGTCCGTCCGTCTGTGTGTCACAAGTTTTTGGGCCTTAAATTTTGAGCTAAGTCGATGAAAGGGGCCTTGCAAAAGGAAGCAATACAAAATCCGCCCACTGACACACCACCTTTTTAAAAAATCACTTATTCCAGTATTTTCATATGAAACTCGAACAAACTTACTTAAGCAAGTAGTAGTCTTTCCGTTGGAGGTTTGTTTATATAGAGCTTGAGTACGTTATTTATACGAATTGCTGGCCACCAGTTTATCTAATTGGAACGTGACCTATGTATACCGACAGGATCAGCAATTGTCAATTAAAATTACTTTATTTAATTTTCTACAAAATATTCAAAGTATCTTACTATATTTACGTGTTTGTGAGTCTATTCGCCAGGAAAATGTGTTCGAATGAAAATTACATTTGTTTCGAATGAATAGAATCTCAAAACAGGCACAGCCAATGAACTTTCGAAATTTTCGATGAACTTTCTATTCTTTCTATTCATTGGAAAGTCAAAATACAGTCTATGCGAATTCGACTCACTTTCGAATGAATTCGAATGTCAAATTAAGGCTAAATATTTTCAAAATTGAATTTAATTTGAAAGTACGTGTCTAAATCAGAATTCTGCATTTAATTTTTTTAACTTTCTATCATTTATTGAACAGGCCTTATCAAACATTGAAATAAAATTGCAGAAATTGCAACTGCTAACTTTGAACTCTTTTTATCACAACATAAGATTTGCAAGAGAAACCAGTGAAAAAATGCTACAATCCGCCTGGAGCGGATCGTATGATACCCTATCCCTATCTTATTTGGTCGTGTCAGTGGGCGGTGGAAAGTGTATTTACAATATTTTCTATTTTGCCCTATAAACAAATATTTTTACTCAAAAATTAATTTTTTGAAATAAACGCCCCTAAAAAGTGGGCGTGGCCATATACAATGTATGGACGATTTGTAGATTAAGTGGATATCTACATATTTGCCAAGTAAGTTTTTTTCGAGTTTCATATAAAAATAGTGAGAAAAGGTGATTTTTTTTAAAAGTGGGCGTGTCAGTGGGCGGATTTTAAAAATGTTTACACTTGTATTGCTTACTTTTCCAAGGAACTCGTATACAAAATTTAATCGATTTAGCTCAAAATTTAAGGCCCAAAAACTGGTGACACACAGACGGACGGACAGACTACATTTAACAAGCAACATCAGAATGCATACATGCATTTTTCTCCAAAAGTATACCTAAACTAACTGAAATGTGAAATTTAATCAAAATCGTTGAATCGTTTTCCGAGAAAATCTCCGTTTTGTGTAAATGGTTCTAAGTGCAGTAACTCTAATAGCAGGGCTAGAACAAAAATTTCAATGTCCCCTTTAGGGGCCATGCAATAGCTCCCTTACATAAAGTTTGAAGTAAATTTATTCACTCCGTTTAGTCATACAGACAGACAAACAGACTCGGCAGACACACAATAACGAGCTTCTCTATCAACGTAATTCAGAATTGTTTAATATCTCCAATTTTTTCACGAATTCAATACATGTTTTATATCGAAAGTGGACTGGAATCTCGGCACAGTATTACTAGAACATATGTATGTACCTACGTACTAGACATTACATTGTTCATATGAAAACCAGTATTAGGTGTACGTATGCAGGATATGAATAATATTGCCTTCTATGAATGTCCGGAACACTATTGCACATAAATCATCGTCGCCAATTTTATAAACGTACACAATTACTAGTTTTAAATTCAATATATATATTATAACACAACTTTAGATATATGACTTTAATAAAAAATACAAAATTAAGAAATTGAGATGTCCTTGCGTGTACGGTGACGGCTCGGTAGGAAGTGCCAACTAGAGAAAATAGACAGAGAGATAACTGCCAGATGTAGATCAAGTTGATAACAATTATCGCTGTTGGCATTACTTGTTTGAGGTCCACGTTACAACACATCAACAATTTTTTGATAAGTTGAAAAACCTTTATGAAATACCTACTTACTTAGGAGGCGCTACAGTCCAGTCCAACAAACCTTTCTATCCAACCTAGTTACGAGCCAGCTTTCTCCAATTGCGCACGCTAAGCTGGTTAAGATCCCCCTCCACTTGTTTGCGGCACCTACCGCGAGCGCGTCTTCTACTGCGCTGTCCATCCGGGGTGGTTTCGAGGACATTCTTACCTAGAACGTTGGGCTCCATCCGCTCTACATGAACTTGCCATCTTAGCCATACGAATTCTTCTGACCAAGTCGATGTCCTTGTACAGGCCGTATAGTTCGGCGTTATATTTCGCTATATTTCGTTATATTTCGCCACTCACTCACGCGAGCGCGTCTTCTACTGCGCTGTCCATCCGGGGTGGTTTCGAGGACATTCTTACCTAGAACGTTGGGCTCCATCCGCTCTACATGAACTTGCCATCTTAGCCATACGAATTCTTCTGACCAAGTCGATGTCCTTGTACAGGCCGTATAGTTCGGCGTTATATTTCGCTATATTTCGTTATATTTCGCCACTCACGGTCTATGCAGACGGAACCAAAGATCACTCGAAGAACTTTTCTCTCAAAATAGCCAAGTGCATCCTTATCCGATTTTGTCACAATACATGTCTCTGCGCTTTCTCATGACAGTAAATACTCTTGGATGTTTGTCAGACGGTTGCAAGAGGTGGGGCCGTGAAAAAAAACTTTGGTGGTATTTTCCTGGATGCGAGCTCGGAACCTCTTGCACAGTAGTCCAACGCACTAACCACTGAGCCGCGGCACCCACAGACAAAGTCCTTTACTAGCTCGAAATTATATCTGTATTGTGACATTCTGTCCAAGACGCCGATGCTGAGTGTTTTTTTGTAGACCGCATATATTTTGCCTGGCTTTCATCTACCGCTTAACCCATCTTTGCTGCATCGATATTAAATCATCCGTATCCGAGGTTGTTTGTCGCTTCACAACTGGCTTTTAGCTACGTGGTCGGCAAACCCCCCTCCCTCCGGCAAAACCCTCAACCTGAAGGGCCAGATCCTTGTTTTGTAACCCTAAGGACAAGGCGCCGGATACACCGATGCCAGTAGCCCACTTCGGGCTGCGAGCGTTTCTGTTGGCCCATTGAGTGCTCATCCGCCAACATCTCTTTTTCAATACCCTGACTCAGTACTGAAGACCGCAGCTCCAAATATGTCAGAGAAGCTCAAGTAAGGTATCCCCTGGTCTGTTCACGCCACCGTTGATTCCATCGAGGGAACTCTTCCGCCAAACATCCTCCTTCTGAGGGGCTTTTTCAAGACTTCTGAGACGCATGTTTTATCCGATAAAGTCAACAAGAGATACCTTGTCCAGTTCGACATACTTATATAGGTTGATTTTCACCCAACTGTGGTTGCGCTCATCATTAGTTCGTTATCAAAAAGCTATTCAGGGGGGACCACGAAGAGGTGTGGTTTTGCCTACTTATATATTTATAATATATTATTGTTACGCAGGTGCGAACGCTGTCCTCTCGAACAGCAGAAGTTTTGACAGAAGAAGCTGTCGATGTTATGACAGCTGTCATTCCGATCTAGCCGCAATAAAATAACGAAGGTTATACATTGTTGAAGTTGAACGTGTTTTATTTTCTGATCTTTGATTTTCTTTGCCATCCTTTCGTTGAGCCCTGCAAAATCCGCGATTTCGCAACACTGGTGTCAGAAGTGGGATTCTCAATTCGATATGGCAGAGCAATTAAATGAGAATTTCGAAAAATTGTTCGCAAAACTTAACCTCTTATGCGCTGATGTTGAACAGCAGAGTGCTACCATAGCGCAACTATCACAGGAGCAGCAACGACAATCCGAAGAGCTTAAAACCATGACTGGAACAACCTTTGCCAATAAGGTCTTCGAATGCTCTACTCCCGAAAATCGTACTACAACGAACCGCACACAAATCCAGCAAGAGAATCCAGCGGGAGATTGTCAGCCACATTGTCATCGCAGCTTATCTCCAATCAGCTGCAATCTCTTCCCCCCACCATTTGATAACAACACGACCCGTTGGACAGATTATAAATTGCAGTTTGAGATCATCGCTGAAGCCAACGGTTGGACGTCTCAGCAAAAAGCGCGGACACTAGCAACACTTCTCCGAGGAGAAGGTGTGGCGGTGCTTGCAAACTTGGATGCCTCTGACCGCACCGATTATGATAAATTGGTTTCAGCCCTACAACTCAGGTTTGTCAGCCAAGAAAAACATGTTTCTCACGCAACTTTCCGTTCCAGGCGGCAGCGATCCAATGAAGACCTCGGTGCTTTCGCGAGTGACATACAGCGACTGACAAGAATTGTATTCAGTGATTGCCCCTCCACCGCGCAAGAGCGTATAGCCATTATGCAATTTGTTGACGGAATCTACGATCGCAGTATTCAGGAAAATGTAAGGCTTGCCGATCCAAAAACATTTGCTGAAGCTGTGTCTCGGGCCATCACGGTAGAAGCCGCACGCCTTGCAACACAAACAATTTATCAGGCTCGGTCAATTGAAGTAAACAGCGATCACACCCCGGCAGCCAGACGTAATCATAGGCAACCTGCTAGAAGAAGTCGTCGTGACGATGCAACAGCAGACGTGTCGGGAAACGACCAGAAGTCAGCGGCAGGGGGTCAACGCTGATTCCATCTATTCGACCCCAAATTTATAACATTTATTCGCAGAAACTTCACAGTGGCTTTACTGTGGTCATGGCAGTCGGCAACGTGTCTTGTCGAATGTTGGTAGATACCGGGTCATCGATTACATTGGTGAGTCGATCAGTTATTCCTCCCAATACCCATCTCCTCTCCGGCAACGTTAGCTTGCAAACCTTATGCGGTAATTCATTTGAAAGTTCTCATTGCTGGCGTACACATATTGCACTTGGTCGATTTAAACGTCGTGTTAAATTGTTAGTGGTTGATTTTCCGCTTCCCGCTGGCTGCCACGGCATCCTAGGTGTCGATGTTCTTCAAGTAACGAAGGGCGTGTTGGACTTTTCCTCTAACCAAATAGTAGTCGGTGGACATCGTATTCCATTGAGCTATGAGAGTGATGACAATACAGCAGATCTGGTTGCTGAAGTTCCGCGAGAAAAACCTGTGAGAGCGGCATGTTTGCGAGTTGTTAGTGACTGTGTTATTCCCCCCCAGGAAAAACGGCTAAAGGTAGTAGAAAGCTTTTCAGTTCACGCGATTCGATTGGTTGACAGTGATTTCGAACTTGAGAAGCTTCAGCGTGAACAGGAAACAGACTCAATCCTGAGTCAGGTAATAAACTGGGTAAAAGCTGGAAATCGACCCATATGGAGTGAGATCTCGGGTGAGTGTAATGTGCTGAAAGTGTATTGGGCGCAGTTTGCCAGTCTTAAGCTACATAACGGCATATTGTCCAAGAAGTGGGTACCAACAAAACGTCAACAGCCAGAAAGATTACTTCCGATCGTTCCCCGATCGCTGTTTAAGGAAATAATTAAACTGTACCACGATACCGTATCAGGAGGACATTTCGGAATCAACAAGACGTTTGAAAAGCTAAGATGCCGGTTTTATTGGGTTGGAGCAAGAAAAGATGTAGAACATTACTGTACTGCATGCGATACATGCGCAGCAAAGCGAGGCCCACAGAGAAAAACGCAAGGAAAGCTGCAGATTTATTTGAGTGGTGAACCATTTCAGCGTGTAGCCATCGACATCTTAGGACCGTTACCCCCAACTAAGCGAGGAAATAGGTATGTGTTGGTGATGATGGACTATTTTTCTAAATGGATCGAGGTATTTCCACTCGTGGACCAAACAACTGATTCTGTGGCCAAAACTTTAGTCCATGAAGTCTTTTGTCGCTACGGTGTGCCAGCAGAACTACATTCGGATCAAGGACGTAACTTTGAGTCGGAAGTATTCCAAAATGTTATGGAATTAATGGGTATACGCAAGACCCGAACAACGCCACTACACCCTCAGTCCGACGGTCTTGTGGAGCGGATGAATCGGACGATACTCCACTACCTCGCAAAATTCGTCAATGATAAGCAGGATGACTGGGATGACCTTCTTCCCCTCTTTGCAATGGCCTATCGTTCGTCAACTCAGGAATCAACCAAGGAAACGCCTTTTGCAATGATGTATGGTCGTGATATGCGCCTGCCTCAGGACTTACTTTTCGAGCCACCACCAGATGTGGATCCCAAGGCATACCGGGGGTTTGCCCAGCAGCTTCAGGACCAACTGCGCGATATTCACGACCGAGCAAGAATTGAACTACGTCACTCGGCTCAGAAGATGAAGGGCAGGTATGATTTAAGAGCTAATCTTCTTAAATTGCAGGTTGGAAGTTTTGTGTGGTTCCACAACCCCCGGAGGAGAGTTCGAGTTTGCCCAAAACTTCAATCGGACTGGGATGGACCATACCGGGTCATGGAAATCATAAATGATGTCACGATCAAGATCCAGAAGACGCCGCGATCAAAAGCTAAAGTTGTGCACATTGATCGAGTAACAAACTACCGAGGGAACAATTGCAGCTCCTGGCCTACCGAGAAAATGCCTGTGACCGAAGAGGGTCCAGTTCAAGAAGGGGGGAGTGTTACGCAGGTGCGAACGCTGTCCTCTCGAACAGCAGAAGTTTTGACAGAAGAAGCTGTCGATGTTATGACAGCTGTCATTCCGATCTAGCCGCAATAAAATAACGAAGGTTATACATTGTTGAAGTTGAACGTGTTTTATTTTCTGATCTTTGATTTTCTTTGCCATCCTTTCGTTGAGCCCTGCAAAATCCGCGATTTCGCAACATTATGTATATTTTTCGTACGGTGACTTTAAACTCTTGACACGCAAAAATCTTCTATATACATATATAATTCTTTCGGGGTGAAGCTCAATGACGTTATAACTCGATAACCACAGGACCGATTTTCATGATTCTTTTTTTATTTTGTTCGTATTGCTGTACTTTACATTTATAGAGAAAGAAAATTTAGAAAATTTGCAATTATTGCATTTTTCGCATTTTTCAAAACATAGTTGGCATTGGGGGGTGTCGAATGTGACAGTCGATTTTTATGCGCGATATTTGTATAAAAATATCTATCAATGAATTCGTTTCGATTAATAATTAGGTATTAAATTTCAAAGTTTGAATGTTCAGTCAAGCCTATGTACGTCAGAAATCATTGAGCCTACGTTACATTAAATTCAACTACGTCAAAGCGCACGACATATTTCCAGACTGGTGGCCGTTACGGGCAAAACGGAGTTATGCAGGGTCCAGCTAGTGTTTTGATAAAGAAGCATATGAAAATGCTACAATCGCTCTAGAGCGGATCGTGTGATAACCTATCCCTTTCCTGTATACAAATGCTTATACCCTATCCTTAGGGTATATCAAGTTTGATTCATAGTTTGTAATATAGAGAAATATTACAGGTAGACCCAATAAAGTATACATATATATAAATGATCAGCATCACTAGCCGAGTCGATTGAGCTTTGTCCGTCCGTCTGTGTGTCACCAGTTTTTGGGCCTTAAATTTTGAGCTAGGTCGATGAAATTTTGTATACAAGGTCCTTGCAAAAGTAAGCAATACAAGTTTAAAAATTTTCAAAATTCTGACACGCCCACTTTTCAAAAAATTCATTTTTTTCAGTATTTTCATATGAAACTCGAAAAAACTTACTTAAGTTAATAGGTAGATACATTTATATTCGACCACGTCTATATTTAAGGCGTTTTTTTTATCAAAAACTGTTTTTGACGTTCTCATTCGAACAATATCACTTCTAAGGAATAAAATACACTATTTATTGAAAATTTAAAACCCGTTCACTACCACACCTACTTATTGAGAAAATTCATGTTTTGGAGTAATTTGATAAGATATTTTTCACTTTCCGAATAATTCCTTTTTTCCAGTAATTTTACATGAAACGTGTACATATCTCCCATACATTGTGTATGGCCACGCCTAAATTTTAGGGGCGTTTTACTTAGGAAACCGTTTTTCGGCCAACTTATTGAGAAAATTCAGTTTTTTTCAAGCAGGTATACTTACGTACTAAAAGGGCTGCCGACCCTTGTAGAGTCTCTGCCTAAGACATCGTTGCCTTTCATCCTCTGCGGTCCCTGGCACGCTGCTTCCAGTTGTGAAGACCAAGTTTTCTGGCATCCGCGACAGCTTGGTCTTTGTACCGGAGGTTCGGTCTTCTTCTCGGTCTCGAACCTGGGGGCTGGGATTCGAAGATTCTCTTGGCTGGAGCATTGCTGTCCATTCGCTCATTGTGGCCGAGCCAATGTAGTCTGGTATCTTGGCTTTTTGGACTACATCCACATCCTTGTACAGCTCATAGAGTTCGCGGTTGTATCTTCTACTCCATTCGCCCTCATCGCATAAGGGACCTAATATCCGACAGAGTATTTTTCGCTCGAAGGTGCCCAATATTTGCTCAACTTTCTTACTTATCGTCCAGCACTCGGTTCCATACCATAGAGAAACTAATATAAACGGTCGTCTTCGGTCGATTTGACCGCTGGCTCCCACGAGAGCAAAACTACCACCGATTTTGAATGTATTCTGGCGTTTCCGGCAAAAAGGAATCGGAGCTTACGCACACATTCTCAATCGGCGGTACATTTTATGGGCGCAGCCATTTTTTTTGTTGTTAACTGAATATACACAATTTTCGGATTTGGAAGACGACCGTCTATATTAGTTTGTCTAATAAACAGCACTGGTAAGATGAGCGTTCTATAGAGCATTAATTTGGTCCCTCACTTCACTTCAAGACCAGCTTGTTTTGCCCGCTCATCAATAGCCGTAAACGCCTCTACAACGGCTTGCCTGGATGTCAATATCGTCTGCGTATCACAGCAGTTGGGCGGTTTTGTCAAAAACAGTGCCTTCTGTTTTGACACCTGCCCTGGGCACTATCTGCTCCAACACGATATTGAAGAAATCACATGACAGCGCATCTCCTTGCCAGAATCCGGTGCACGGAAGAGCTCTGAAGAGTTGTTTCCAAGTTGCACAGTGGATCGCGTGTTTTCCAGCGTTACGCGACACATTTGGATAAGTTTTGTCGGTATCCCGAATTGGGCCTGGTAGAGCTCAAGACGAAGAATGCTGTCTTAGCATTGGTTGTGGGTTTCGACTTCAAATTCGTTGGAATTTTCCAGGATTTGTCTGAGTGTGAAAATTTGGTATATTTTCGATCTGCCGGGCCGGAAGCCACACTGGTACGTGCCTATTAGTGTGTTGCAGAAAGGTTTTAGACGTTCACACAATACGTTGGATAAGATCTTATATGCGACATATAACATGGATATGCCTCGGTAATTCTTACAAGACATAGGATCGCCTTTTTTAAAGATGGGGCATATAGGGCTGATACTCCAGTCGTCGGGCATGCGTTCCCCCACCCATACTTGGTTGATGACTTGATGCATGCACCCTACCAAGACATCACCTCCGTATTTAAAGAGTTCAGCTGGAAGCCCATCAGTGCCAGCGGCTTAGTTGTTCTTCAATTTTCTGATGGCTACATTAACTTCTTCAATACTGGGTGGGGGTGTTGGTTCTTCATTAACTGGAGGTGGGTTCTCTTACTGCCCTACACTCTCTCTATTTGCTGCCCGTTAAGCAACTGCTGGAAGTGTTGCTTAAACACATCAACAATTCCCTGTGCGTCGGTAACTAGGTTGCCTTCGCTATGTCGAAGACCCTGCGTTCCGGGTTTGTAGACAGCTGCTTGGCTTTCCGATAAATTTTGCAGGAGGTATATTGGTGGAAAATGGAGCTATGTATATATAGAAAATTAATAGGGTATCACAAGATCCGCTCCATACGGATTGTTGCATTTTCATATATTTTTCATTGATATTGCAAAATGGTATTGTATGAATATTTATATAGTTGACATTGTTCAATATTAACGAAAAATCAGGTGGGATATGTATTTTATATTATTATTCCTTTTTTTATCTATTACTTTAAACGTTCCTTTTTTTTCTTTTAGGCTATTTACGATATGTTAGGGGCTTGCTCTTCAAACCGTCCTGCAGACTCAGCTGAGGAGAGGGCAAAAAACATATTTGCTAAAATGGATGAAAATAATGATGGTCAATTAACTCAAGAAGAATTTTTGAAAGGGTGTTTGCAAGATGAAGAGTTATCAAAAATGTTGGCACCATAGAGTTGTTTAAAATCCAGCAAATCAAACAAACAAATCTAATTTAAGAATGTGAATTTATAATCATATCAAAGTTTATGCGTATTTAAAGTTAGCATTGAATTACCGAACACGTATTTTTAATACCTTTTGTAATGTATCGCATTTTTGTACTAACTTAATTACCAATTTTTATTAATATCAAAATAGTTTTGCACAGTTAAGAACGAGGTATTGACTGAATGTATGTCGTTTATAGATCATAAAGTAGCATCTTTTTATAATCAATATTTTTTTTTACAGTACCTTCTTTTGTGTAAAAATGAAAATTTTATAATTAGTACAGCAACAAAAAAAAGAACATAAAATTATAAGCCACTTGGGAATTATGAAATTTTTAAGATCTTGTACACAAATAAGCTTTTCTAATTCGGGCACAAACGTGTATCTAATCCGCTAGTTGGCACGGTTTAAACTTTTGTATTGAGTTTTAATGGCGTTTTTTTTTACCTTAGGCTTGCCTGTATTGCTCACTCAGTTATCATTTGGTTTAATCTAAAAATCAAGGCTACTATACGCACATGGCATTCGAATAAAAAAATTATAAAAAATTTAAATTTATGTTAACTTGAAGATAAATTCTCTGGTAAAATAATGTATTAGGGTAAACGAAATAACATTTTCGTTGAAATGATAATTTTGGTTCTTGTAATTCCAAAATGGGATGAAATGTTTGTCTTTCATGTACTCTAAGAATCTAGTTTAAATATTAAACATTAGAATAATTTATGTTATCAAACGAAGATAAACATAAGATTCTTAATTTAATTGCAATGTATTTATAATATTTATAATATTATCATTTAATATGTTAAATAACAATTTTCTATCGTTAAGCTTCATCGGATAGTTCCAGTTCCATGAAAGTGTTTTCAACTTGTTTTGCATGGTATACATTTTTCTTAGTATAGAGCGTACATATGCCATTCATATCTCTCATACTTCTGTGTAAAAAGTACTCGGAATGGTTAAATAAATCATAAAGAAAAATTATTTTTATCAGAATTTATTTTGTTGCCTAAAAAATCAGGTGGCTAGCAGCTTGAATCAATTCTCTGCGCATTGTTCGTAGGCGATTGATGTATAATCTTCAGTTCCATTGAAAAATTTGATTTTATGGCTTCAATTGACTCAAAACTTCTTGCTCGAAGTGGTAATTAGCATAGGGAACAGAATAAAGGCAAAGTAGGCATATCAGTCTTGGGTGATAACCTTAGTTGAATTGTTAGCCAAAAACTCTTGCATAAATATAAACACAAATTAAGGAGCCAAAAATATAAGTCAAAATAGGTCCGTTAGCGTACTCTTCTAAAACAGCGAATTTTTACGAAAAGCTGTTTGTGTACGGAGAATTTTCGTAGTTTTTCGCAGAAGAGAGCGCTCATGAGAGAGTAAGAAATTTCCCCATGCTATGAATTTTAGTGCAAGAAATTTCTGTGGGCTGGTTTATGAAAACTGTCAAAGCTGTCAAACCAGTGTATTTTCAACTTTTTCTTGTACAACCCGTTTGTTTACTTTTTCGTAATTTTAGCTCTGAGAGAATTTTACCTCCACTCTTTGAAATTTTATAATCTACGAATTTTAGTGTAAAAAGTACGCAAACGGACCTATTATTATAAACGAACTTAAAAGATAAACCAACCTCTAATATTCATACGACCATTTTCGAACATCAGCTTCTTGACGTTGGCGTTTAAAGACAACTACTACTTCGTGCTCTATAATACACCACTTGTTATACATGACTCACCGTAGTTCTTTTGTAATATTTTCAGTGATTCAGCACATGAAATTTCATTTCAAGCACAAAACTTAATTCAACTCTATTCAACTAATTTTCTCATTGCAGAAATTGCAAAGAACTCAAAGCCTTATACAAACAGCTGCTGTCAACACACTGTGTCACAGATCACGCTCAAACTCTATGTGGTGTCAAATTATATGAAATTGCGCGTCGTTCCAATCATAAATTCCGGTTGCTTTTTACACAGAATATACATCTTTAAATGATAAATTTTGCTAAGTACGTTGTCTTATGTAGTCCACTAGTGTGTAAGATTCCTATTGTTAACAGCGGTTCATATTACTTACTGTAATATAAGAAATTTGATTTGTCCCGCTTCGTATAGTGTCTATGATAATTTTGGCATTAGCTGAAAAGTACAGAAATACCTCGATGTTGATAAAAAAAACATTAGAATTTTAAATTTCAAAATGACTTGTACTACAACCCACTATTTTAATTTACAATATCAGCGAATATCCTGTATACTTTTAGTACTCGATGCTCTTCAGTTTCTTAACCTGGGGTCAATTTCCTATCTTTGAAGCTGTGAAGTGATAAATTTGTTTATAATTTTATTTTTTAAAACAATTTTTCATTTTATCATTTCACGAGCACACATCCGATTGTGATAAATGGCTTTCAAAGTGTGTACTAAAAACTACTTAATGCCACTTATGTGTCCTTTGGCGCTTGCTCTGCTGAAAATTGGGTGCCATTGGTCAGTGGGTTGGACTACTGTGCATGAGATCGAACCTCAAGTTGGAATCCAGAAAAATACCATCAAAAGTTTTTTCACGACCCCACCTCTTGCGAGTGTCTGACAAACATTCAAGATCTGTCAATCAACCTTTTTTGAGCCTTAAATTTAGAGCTAGTTCCGTCTAAAGCGGATCGTGTGATACTCTAATCTTGTTTATACCCTATCCTAAGGGTTATATTGAGATTGACACATAGTTTGGAACATAGAGAAATATTGAAGACAGATCCAATAAAGTATATATGTACATATATAAATGATCAGCATCACTAGCCGAGTCGATTTAGCCTTGTCCGTCTGTCTGTCACCAGTTTTTGGGCCTTAAATTTTGAGCTAAATCGATGAAATTTGTATACGAAATCCTTGAGAATAGAAGCAGTACAAGTGCAAAAATGTTTTTTCAGTAATTTTACATGAAACTCGATAAAACTTACTAATATGTAGATATTCTCTTACCCTACATTTCTTTGATACATCCTGTATGGCCACGCCTACTTTTTAGGGGTGTTTTTTTTTTTTCAAAAAACTGTTTTTCTACAGTTTTATCGAAATAATATGTAGATATTCTCTTACCCTACATATTTTTAATACATCCTGTATGGCCACGCCTACTTTGTAGGGGTGTTTTTTTTTCAAAAAACTTTTTCCACAGTTTTATCGAAATAATATGTAGATATTCTCCTACCCTACATATCTTTCATAAATCCTGTATGGCCACGCCTACTTTTTTGGGGTGTTTTTTCATCTTTTCAGATCTTAAAAACCATTTAAACATTGGCGATTCCATGGAGACACTTGAGTCTGTCTGCAATGGTTCTCTATGCTACAAACTATGTGCCAAACTTAATATACCCTAAAGATAGGGTACAACCACATGAAATGCTACAATCCGTTCGGAGCGGATCGTATAATGCCCTTTCCCATTCCTCTACACATACATATGTATCTCTTTCTTGCTCCAGTATACTTGCTAAAACAACTTTATTGAAATATCTTATAAAGCTATTCCAGAACACGAATTGTCTCAATAAGTGGGCGTGGTAATATTCGGATTTTGAATTTTTTTTCAACAAGACGTGCTATTGTTTCGATGAAACTGTCGAAAAACAGTTTCTTGAGAAGACCACACCATGTTTGGAAGATTTGTAGGGTAAAAGAATATCCACATATTTGTTTAAGTAAGTTTTATCGAGTTTTATGAAAAAATACAATTAATTATGAAAAAAAGCTGGCGGATTTTGAAAATTTGTACACTTGTACTGCTTCGTTCTCCAAGGATCTCGTATACAAGATTTAGTTTATATAGCTAAAAATTTAAGGCCCAAAAACTGGTGACATACGGACGGACGGACGAACAGGTTCAATCGACTCGGCTACTTATCTATCTCCAATATCAAATTTTTTTGATATTTCTGGCAACGGTTGCGGCAACACGAAAATAAATGGGCAACATAGCTATACACGAAGCAATGGTTGCTGCAACGGTTGCCTCGTGTGTATCTAGCATAATATACCCTTAGGATAGGGGTAGCTAGCTAGCTATTTTTATTATATGAAATACAATATCCATTTAAATATGACGACAGGAATATTTTGCTATTACGCCACGTCATATAGATATGTGTCTTCGCCATATATGTTCATAACGACATATATATCGCCATATAAATATGGTTATTACACTAATGACAATACTGTTCATCATTCCAATTAATGACAATACTAACGAGATCGACCATACGCGATAATTATTAATGTCCATATTTTGCAGTATTGACATTACTATTGATCGTGTAAGTTCCGCTAAAGTGAAACTGAAATGATTTTCTAAATGAGGCCTTAGATCAACGATGCACTCTTCGCACAGCTGTTGTTTTTTTGTTTCTCGCCACTTCAAAATGGACATTCGAAACGATTTCGATTTACTGGGAACGGTTTAATGAGGTTTCGGCAAAAGTTCATCAAAACCTTAAGATTTCAGTTCGGTGGAAACATGGTACATGTATAAAGAAAAACTAAACGAAGAAAATTCACTGTTTAAAAAAATAGTAATGCTTACATTATTTAAAATTAAAAGTATAAGTATTACTTGCAAGAGTATGATTATGACACGCCTGAGACGAAAAGCATGCTTCATGTTATACTATTTTTACAGTATATTTGGGCCAATATTACGTGTTGGAGGGACATCGAACGGAAAAAAAGTAGCCTTAAAGAGAACATCTGTCTTTCATCTGTCCGGAATATATTGCGCCATTTCTCGACTGGTCAGTTTATGTGGTTTTTGGCAAATTTGATATGACACTTATGGTGTTACTTTATCAAAAGCAGTACTTTCTGCGGACTTTCTGAATGTAAGTCTTGGTCCAAAGGACGTCTGCGAGCACGTCTTACTTGCTAAGTAATTTACTATATTTGCCCTTGCATCTTTCGAATTATACTTCTGATTAAACATATGAAAAGGCTTCAATCCGTTTACCCTATCCCTTTCCTTTGCACATACTAGCTCCTTCTTTCACCAATATACTTCCTTAAGCAACTTTTTTTCAAATATTTTAAAAAACTACTCCAAAACACAAATTTTCTCAATGAGTGGGCGGATTTTGTAAATTTTTCAACATATACTGTATTTTGCTCCCAAGAAATGCTATTATTTCGATAAAACCTTCAAAAACATTTTTTTGATAAAAACGCCCCTGAAAATTGGGCATGGCCATACACAATGTACTGAAGATATGTAGTGTAAGAGAATATCTACATATTACTCTAAGTAAGTTTTATCGAGTTGCATGTAAAATTACTGAAAAAAGTAATTTTTTCGAAAAGTGGCCGGATTTTAAAAAAATTTACACTTGTATTGCTTACTTTTCCAAGGATGTCGTATACAAAATTTCATCAACCTAGCTCAAAATTTAAGGCCCAAAAACTGGTGACATACGGACGGACGGACATTGCTCAATCGACTCGGCTAGTGTTCCTGATCATTTATATTTATACTTTATGTGGTCTATCTTTAATATTTCTCTATGTTACAAACTATGTATCAAACTTAATATACCCTTAGGATAGGGTATAAAAACTAAACCTAGAATACTTAAGCTAGTAATATTTTGAATATTTAAATTGTTAATGAGGAGTGGATGTTTACTACAAGAAGTCTTACGATATACATATGTG
Source organism: Chalcosyrphus nemorum (assembly GCA_949716465.1). Taxonomy (NCBI): domain Eukaryota; kingdom Metazoa; phylum Arthropoda; class Insecta; order Diptera; family Syrphidae; genus Chalcosyrphus; species Chalcosyrphus nemorum. Next base: position 40,470,915 of record OX454334.1, read on the forward strand.
TAGTAAAGTGGGTCAAACATTTTTTTTTCTCAAATCGATTTGTTATAGCGAAAATATGTTTTCTTATTTGGTCAATTACAAACCTGTGAAATATTAATCATTTATTTGATGTGTAACAGCCCACGCAAGTGTTTTGCACTTTCTTCCATGTCAAACACAAGCAGTCGGACGGTCTGTAAAAATAGTGACGGAAGCATCAATGTCTTTGCGCAATAAAAAATCAAGAGAAGGTTTTTTTTTTTAAGGATAGTTAGGGATAAGAGAAGGCGATAAGCCTTTGAAGCACTACAACCCAGCCTTGAGTGCTGCTTGGCTGTCTGAAAGTATGTTGATATGATATCTTCGGAAGTTTTTCTAATGCATTCTCTGGCACAGAGCTCGATAGCGTGGATCTCTGCCTGAAAGATAGTGGTTGTTTGTCCTAGAGGAACAGATAATTAGTAGTTTGGACCAGAGTTTCCAGCTCCAGACCCACTTGAAGAGAAAGTTTAATACAAGCGAAAATTACATCCAGAAAGATTATGCCGCATTCTGAGAGCAAACGAGATTTTGTGGTCAAATGATAATAATTTAGATTTTTTTCTTATGTTATCTTAATGTTTTCTATTACCAATTGTTCGTAGATACTATGCTGATTGTTCATGAATTTTATGTAATATTTCTTAATATTCCTTCTTATAATATTAATATACATGCATGTATATGTTTCTTAATAAAATATAAAGTTTATCCAAAGGCTGTTTTTTTCGGAAATTCCCGAAACTTTGAAGCGCATGCGCGCTAAAGATATGAATTAATTTAACTTTTTTAAGTCAATTATTATTTGTCTAGAAATAAGACAACATAATATCACTATTAGAATATGATCAAATTAGTTTTATTTTTTCCCACACATTAGCGACCCACCCTAATATGTAGGGTTTTACATTTTTCAAGTGCTAGCTTAGCCCCAGAGTATGGGGACCATTTTATAATGTCATCAATAGCTTCTTGGAGTAAACTTTGTATTTCTTCGAAATCATTTTGTTTACACAGGATGTACATATTATCTGCGTAAACACAATGATCTAGTAGTTTATGTTTGGCCATAAGTTTGCATAAATTATCAAACTACTTACTTAAAGGTCTCCCGACCCTTGTAGAGTCTCTGCCTGAGACATCGTTGCCTTCCATCCTCTTCGGTCCCGGGCACGCTGCTTCCAGTTGTGAAGACAAAGATTTCGGATCTCTAAAAAGGTGTCATTTGTAGGATTAATATTTGTTCCGAGGCAGGTGAACTTCTTAACTACCTCGAAATTATAGTTATGAACAGTGAGAACGACACGCATGTCAAAATAAATTTTTGTTTGTTGATAGCATATACTTCATCTTGTCCTCGTTCACTGCAAGACCAACTCGTTTCGACTGCTCAGCAATAGCCGTAAACGCCTCTACAACGGCTTGCCTGGATCTTCCGATGATGTCTCTCTGCGTATCACAGCAGTTGGACGGTTTTGTCAAAAACAGTGCCTTCTGTGTTGACACCTGCCCTGCGCACTATCTGCTCCAACACGATATTGAAGAAATTACATGACAGCGCATCTCCTTGCCAGAATCCGGTGCACGGAAGAGCTCTGAAGAGTTCTTTCCAAGTTGCACAGAGCATCGCGTGTTTTTCAGCGTTACGAATTGGGCCTTTGCCTGGTAGAGCTCAAGACGAAGAATGCTGTCTTAGCATTGGTTGTGGGTTTCGACTTCAAATTCGTTGATATTTTCCAGGATTTGTCTGAGTGTGAAGATTTGGTCTATTGTCGATCTGCCGGGCCGGAAGCCACACTGGTACGTACCGATTGGTGTGTTGCAGAAAAGTTTTATCGTTCACACAATACGTTGGATAAGATCTTATATGCGACATTTAACATGGATATGCCTCGGTAATTCTTACAAGACATAGGATCGCCTTTTTTAAAGATGGGGCATATAGGGCTGATACTCCAGTCGTCGGGCATGCGTTGCCCCACCCATACTTGGTTGATGACTTGATGCATGCACCCTACCAAGACATCACCTCCGCATTTAAAGAGTTCAGCTGGAAGCCCATCAGTGCCAGCGGTTTTGTTTTTCTTCAATTTTCTGATGGTTACATTAACTTCTTCAATACTGGGTGGGGGCGTTAGTTCTTCATTGACTGGAGGTGGGTTCTCGTCTTGCCCTACACTCTCTCTATTTGCTGCCCGTTAAGGAACTGCTGGAAGTGTTGCTTATACACATCAACTATTCCCTGTGCGTCGGTAACTAGGTTACCTTTGCTATTTCGGAGACCCTGCGTTCCGGGTTTGTAACCAGCTGCTTGGCTTTTCGATAAAAATGCGGGATGTTGTTGCGCTCGCGAGACGTTGAATGCGTGCCTTGCGTCGATTAGCACGTGGTCGATTTGGTTGCGTGATTGCGTATTACGAGCTGCTTCAAAGTCGATTAGTCGGAAACCGTTGTCTGTTGTCGTATCGTGGAAGCTGTGTTTTCCGACTAACCCGCCAAAGATATTTTCCTTACGTATTCTGGACAGGCTCCGTCCAGGAAGCCATAAAATTCATCCTTGGGGGAGTCTTTAGGTTCTTCGGTAGGGGCGTGTACACATATTAGGCTGATGTTTTGAAATGTGGCCCTAATGCGGACTACAGCGATCACTTGTCACTTGTCGTCTTAAAATCAATAACTCTTGATCTGAGCCGATTTCCCACGACGAATCCGCATCCTAACATGTGCAGTCTTTTATGGCAGCTGTAATAAATGCAGCTGCATACCTGGTCTTATCCATCGTATCTCCCGGATTGCAGTAATATCTGCCTTATACTGCGAGAGGACAGATTTAAGTTTTTGAGCTCTATTCCATAACCCTGATGAAGTCATAGAAATCCTTACAGACCTTCGAATATGTCAAAGTAGCTCATGTAAGGTGTTCGCCAAACCGTCCATGGATTCCACCGTCGATTCACTACTATGTAGCTATCCAGAGGGCACCACGTGGAGGTGATGATGCGACATTTTACCCTCCATAAATCATCAAAGGCTATAATAAATAATTTCACCGATAGTGGGGAGCGTTGCGGGATCCCGTTATGAATAGGGAGTGTGGTTGAGTAGGTGTTATTCACTTTCACGCAAATTTTTCTATAACTAAGAAACGATTTCACATAGTAAAATATTTTGGGTTCAAAACCCCAATCTTTAAGTCTTTTCAATACTAGATGGATGTCTATTTTATAGAAGGCTTTTTCAAAATCAAGGCAAAGGTCGGTGAAATGGTTGCGGGCTACCAGGCCATTCGATATGTATATAAAAATCTAAATGAAGTAGGGCATTTGAAAAACTTTTGTTGCGTATAAAAGCGACTTGGTTAGGACTGGTGAGTTTTCTATGTTCTATAAACCAGAGCAGCCTTTTAGCAACAATTTTTTCGAAAACTTCGAAATAGAGAAATTGGTCGAAAACCATTAATAGTGTTTATATCTTTGGTTGGTTTACGAAGAGGTATTATTGTTGAAGTTTTCCAACTTCAGTGCAAAGAATGTTGTTATATAAGTTTATTATTCTGGATCTTCAAGACGATGAAAGGTTATTTATCATGTGATATGATATTCTATCTCTGCTGGGAGTTTTACCATTTAGCTTTAATAAGCAAGTGTCTAGTTCTAATTCAGTGACTGGGCCTTCTATAAGTATAGCTGAAAATGTAAAAGTCTTGACTGATAGATTTTAAGAGGATTGTTCCGAAGAGTTGAAGTTAATTTAAAAAATTTACGTGTTTAGATTGGTCTGATTAAGTAAGAGCAAGGTGGTTGCATATGTCTGGAGAATCGGATATAATACCTGTGGGATTTTGGCGTGTATCTGCAGGCCAAGCACCGAATTTAGTTCCAAATTTTCTTGAACGAGGAGCTGGGAGATGTTATTTCATTTAGGCACATTGATTTGCTATTTTTAACTTCACTCCGAAATTTGAAATTGGCCTGTTTAAAGTCGATAAAGTTTTTTAGGGTGGGTATCATTTTGAAGAACCGCCATTTAACAGTTTTTTTTTTTGTTTCTAAGCGCTGCTAGCTCAGAATTCCACCAAGTGAGTATAAGAGGGACTACTTTGTGGGGGTGGAAATGTTAGCTGCAGTTCGAAAAGTTTTCAGTAACAAGGCCGCTTGCATGTTGTTGTTGGACGAAGGGAGAAAAGCTGATAGATTTTCTATTCTGTGCTTGCCGAAACAAGCCCTGTTTCACTTTCAGCTTTGAATTTTGGAGTACTTAGTGCTTTGGTGTAGATTTGTGCAAAGTTGATTGTGGAAATTATTGCGAAATGGTCGCTATTCCAGAGGTCATCCAAAATGTCTCAAGAAGTTTTGGTAAATAGTTCAGGAGAGCAACATGTTAGGTCGATATTGGTAAACGAGTTGTGGGTAGAAAAGAGGGTGGGGGAGCCATCGTTTAAGACCATGAGGTTTATATTAATTAAGAAATCTTAATATACTGCACCTCGAGCGTTAGTTTTGGTGGATCCCCAGAGAATACTTCAAGCGTTCACGTCCCCAGTGATCATATTTCGAGTTGAAATTTGATCCAGAATATTTATTAGATCCACTTTTGAAATTATTTGGTTATGGAGTATGTATATTGAGACAACTGTGAGTTTAATTTCTAATTGTTACTCTAAGACCAGTACCAGTATGTTGGATTTAATTATAATTTATTTGTGAGGTATATTATTTTTATACCCTATCCTAAGGGTATATTAAGTTTAATACAAACTTTGTAACATAGAGAAATATTGAAGATAGTATACATAAATTATATATATAAATGATCAGCATTAATGGTCGAGTCGATGGAGCCATGTCCGTCCGTATGTCACCAGTTTTTGGGCCTTAAATTTTGAACTATGTTGATGAAATTTTGTATTGGAGTCTTTGGAAATATTTTCAGTACTATTATATAAAACTCGACAAAACTTACTTAAGCAAATATGTAGATATTCATTTACTCTACAAATCTTCCATATATTGTATATGGCGCCGCCAACTTTTTAGGGACGGTTTTCTAAAAAAAAACGTTCTTCGTAGATTTCAGTCTAATAATATCAATCCTTAAAAGTAAACTTGAGAATATGTTAAAGTATTTGAAAAATCCGCCCACAACCACGGCCATTTTTTGAATTAAAATTATTTTGGAGTAATTTTATAAAAAAAAAATTTATATACAGTACCAAGAATAATTTTTCATACAAGCCCTACTTTAAGTAAGACTTGCATAATGTAAATATATGCTATATTGGGTTTTAGGTACATAATTCAATAGAAGCCACATTGTGCAAAATATCTACTCACAAAAACAAAAAAAAGGCTTATTGTAAAATCAAAACCAAAAAATGGGATGAGAAAAATTTTTCATACATTAAAGGATTTGGCAACCTCACAGTTAAATTGCGAAATATTTGCGTGTTTTTCCAAATTCGTATGTAGCATTTATATATTGTATAGTTATGCTTGAAAAAATTAACTGTAAATTTGTGTTTTCAAGGTAGTAAAGGTCTGTCCGTCCGTCTGTCTATCTGTCCGTCCGTATGTCACCAGTTTTTGGGGCTTAAATTTTGAGCTAGGTTGATGAAATTTTGTATACGAGGTCCTTGAAAAAGTAAGCAATACAAGTGTTAAAGGTTTTAAAATCCGCCCACTTTAAAAAAAAATCACTTTTTTCAGTACTTTTATATGAACCCTAAAGAACTTACTTTGACAAATATGTAGATAGGATTTATGGATTTAAGTATTGTGTTGCACAGTGAAAGCCACTTTTAAGAAAAGAGATACAAACGAGGACTTGACATTGCAAGAAATTATAAGAAAGAGACAATAGGATATGAGAAAAAAGTAATTTCTAAATATGAAGAAGTACTAGCTCTTTAAAAGTGATTGAAAATAAGAAAAAGTGTGGAGAAAAAACAACGCTGCCTTGTAGCTAAAACTTGTAACAGCCACAGTTTAATACGTGGGTGGAAATTCTATGGTTTGGGAGGGCCATGACATATTATGTAGTGAGAAGTCTATAATTTATGTAATATATTAACACAAGGAATAGTTCACTATCAATCAAAATTTGGTAGCTTCTGCTGAAAAAAACAGTTACGCTTGCGATATTTATCCACACCAAGATAGCAATTCCAAGCAAACAGCAGATTTACAACAGCTCTATAACTGTCCAAAACTCTTCAGAATCCAGCTTAAAGCTCAGATCTCCATTTAATTTAACATCTGTGGAAACATTTAGACAGAAAAATACGCGAAATCATAAAGTTCGAGCAAAATTGTAGCTAAAAGAAGTAATCAAAGAAAAGTGAAATAGCATGGGTCCTAGCATAAAAGAAAATCTTGTACGGCCATTGCCATGTAGGTAAAAGACTGTAATTAAAAACAAGGGCTTTCATACTAGGTGATAAAATAATAAACATACCACGCTAATAAAAGTTTTCGAACTTTGTATGAAAAATTTTTCTTACACATTTTTAAAGACTAATTAAATTTATCTCATGTACATTGTTTACCTTTCTTATATTCTATTGTTTTTGCATTCAAAATTGTTTCTGACATTTGTTTTAATAATATGTTATATATGAAAATCTAATTACATTCCGTTTTCATTAAAAAAATCCTGTTGTTTTATTTAAAACAGAGTTGTATGAAAAATTATTCTCGGTACTGTTAATTTAGGCAAGTGTTTTTATGGAAAAGGCTAATGTCTGTATATAGGAAAGGGATAGGGTATCCCACAATTCGCTCTAGGCGGAGTGTAGCATTTCCATATGTTTAATTAATATAACGATGTCTTGTTGGTGATTGTATTAGGGAAGTTGGCGAAGTACCCGAAGTATGTTTTGCGTATAATGGGTTGGAAGTGAAAGGGAGAGTGTGTTTCCTGTAGGGTAATAATTGCCGGAGTGAAGTTTTTAATTAGGATGCTTAATTCGTCATAGTTATTGACGAAACCTTTTATATTCCACAGTAAAATTTTGAGTGTGCGTGCGATTTGATTTGTGCGATTGATTTAATGATTTTTTTTACATTGTAGTTTGCAATATAGGTCGTGGTCTATTGCGGAATATCATGTCGGTTAGGAGGGTGTGCGATTATCGTTTGATCACTGATGGGATAGGTGGCAGTAGTTATGTGTTTTGTTGATGGAATTGACGTCGCTACTTTGAGCGAATTTGTAGTTTGAATATTATTTGGATTGGGAGTTTTGTGTACAGGTGGGCTATTTCTTGCGTTGGATTTTGCAAGGTCACTTTCGGCTGTTTCTGTCGACATAGTAGAATTTCTTGTGGTGGTAGAGAGTATTGGACCATTTTTAATAAGTGCTGGTATAGACGTTGGTGGATTAGTAGTATTTTTTAGTCACTGACTAATATGTGAAGCAGGCAGTCAATGGGTTTTGCTGCGTGTGTATTTTTTTTTTGCTTCAGTCATGCTGCATTTTTTTATAGTTTTTATTTTTAGGATTTCTTTTGCTTGCTGATTACGGGGGCCGGTTCTGGAGAAGGAGCGATGTTCTTCAAAGCAATTAGCACAAGAAGATTGTACGTTTCACAAGATGTGGTGCCGCTACACCTTTTCGTAGTGTGACCAAGCAACTAACAATTGCGGTAGCGCATTGGTTTGGGGAAGTATTCCTCCACTTTCACATCGTACCAACCAATATTGACTGAGCTAGTAGGGTGGAATAGGTCAAATGTAAAGAGCTCACGACCGGTGGGGAGTTGGGTACCATCTATGAATTTTTTTTAAATTTGAAGACATCTGCAACGCCTTGATTTCTCATTTCTTCAACTATTTCACTTTCAGGTACGTTTTCAAGGAAGGTGGCATAAACGATACATCGGCAGCCAACGTGTTAAAAAGAGATCGGCAATTTTTTGTGTTTTGACCAGAATTAAGAGGGAACCATCAACTGTGTGATGTGTTCGTATGCAGTGCTTATATGGTCGATGGCCTTTTTCAACAAAAGTACACGTAATGAGGACAGAGGTTTTTCCACATTAGTTGTGGAGATTACAATAAATTTGGGGTTGTTCGAGATTGAGTCGCACGCATTATTTGGAGATTGATGGAGATCTTTTTCTTTTTGGGGTCGATTAGCAGGTCTGTATCAAGCCTGCTAGATCGATCGAGAGCACGTGGCCCGGAGGCCACAGCGCATACTTTTTTTCCACTCTTTGCACTTTTTTAGTTTTTCACTGAAAGGTAAATAGAGAGAGAAAAAGCGTGAAATATAGCCACGGAAGATAGCGGGAGAAGACACCAACGAAAGTGGCGGGCAGATCACATTCTGGTAAACACGGCTTGAAGGATGGTCGGTGACTGAAAATATACCTACTTATCGTATCCACAATAATGAATTTCCCAGAAATCATTGCAAGAAAAGACATTGTTGAAATTTGTACTTACTTTACTTTGTCTTACAGAGTTTATTGCTTGCTCTCTATTTTCTACTTACATTTTTTCGACTTCCATATAGCAGTAATATCAAAACGCATCGAAACCTCAACGTAGATTTTCTTACGTATGCAATACTTCCCCTAAAATACAGGTGGAGGTAATAAATATCTTCATATTAAATACTTATTTCTAAACCAAATATAGATAACATTTTACATCCATTTCGATAATTTTTTTGATGTTTACTCCACGGCTGCACAACTACGAATAAAATGCGCATGTCACACTCACAATCAAACCACATTTGATTTTACCCTTACCAGCCATCAATTAAACTAATTTGTCAACTTTGTTGAAGTTGTGTACAGACGTTCAATATTTACCATAAACGAAGTAGACAAAAAACTTCGGTTCGTTTGACGAATTTGCTCGATCGATTCGAATTTGTCATTGTATTTTGACGTTCAAGCAAAAACAAATGCGAACTCACAAAGGTCAGACATGCAATTAAAAAATCTGTCAGTTTTTCGGACATCTATGGTCGCAGCTATTTTGTACATATAATATGTTGTTGTTAATGGAATAACAACCGGAAACAACTATTTTGCTTAAAAGGAATAAAAGAGATAACTCGACAAATTAATAGTTAGGTTTTGGCCATAGACGAACTAAACTAAACAGTCAACTCGAGCTTCCCCTGCCCCCTTAGAGCTGAAAATAGGAGGAGCCTAATTACTACGTTTGTGAATCAATGTAAAGTAGGGTGTAGCCAAGATATGTGGAGTGATAGCGAGAATTTTTTTTTGTTGGGATAGGAAAGCCTTGCTGGAGCACTCAGATATCAACTTGTCAATTGTACTACCAGAAAACCCCCCATTACGCCCCCTTTTACTGTATAAATTTTCTCGTCTTCTTAATGAATTCGAGTAGGCGCGAAGACGTGACGAAGAGCTCACATTAACAGCGCTCACCACATCCGTACCTAGAATCTGCAGCTTGAGCAAAGGCAGGACAATCACGTAGGAAGTGTTCCGCGGTGTCGTCACCATCTCCACAAGCGTCGCAAACAGATGTTTCACTTAAGCCAAATCATTAATAAGCAAAATCGAAGTGCTCGTAAGAACGCCAATAGGTTTTCTGCAGTCTGTTCTGCTGAGAGACAGCAAGAATGCCGCGGATTTCTCACTGAGGTCTGGGAGGTGCGATTGCGGCATGTTGCCTCCCTGTAACCATCACTGTAGGATTTGGAGTGGGTGCGAGGCTTTTGTATGTAAGTTCGGAACTGCACCCAACAGTGAGGTATTTTCTGTTTTATTTTATTCGTCTTTTTATTTCAAATGTCCAAAATTCCATTCCTTGTACACCACTTATCGATCATGTCAAAAGCTATCTGCACATTAGCACAGACAGTTCTTAGGCATGAACCAACAGAGAGCACTGCGACGCCACGTCATCTGCATATGCCTGCGCGTAGATGCCAGAACTATTGAGAGTTGTCAGCAGAAAGTCCACCACCATGCACCATAAAAGGGGAGACAAGACACCAGCCTGATTTTGCGGCGCAGTTTCACGAGATTTTCCTCGCTGGTAGGCGTGTTGCATTTCCGATAGAGGATGTATTCGAAGAGCAACTTTTCACACGTGAGGATCAACCAGCTTTTTCATATCTTTTAGTAGGAAGGAAGACAGACTGATAGGTCTGAAGTTTTTAGCGAGCGAGTAGTCATCCTTACCAATTTTTGGTATAAAAGCCACTCTAACTGTAACCCAAGAAATAGGGATATATTCCAGTGCAAGTCCTGCAGTGAAAATGCTTTTCAAAATTGATAGCAGTTTTTATATTCCCTGTTTAAGCAAGGCCGGATATATTCTCTTTGCTTTGATCTGAAAAAATTCCAGTCCTCCTCTAAATCTGTCTTTAATGACCAGCTCAGAAGATTCTGATCTGATTTCCTTTCTAAGTTCCACCAAGGAACTGGAAACCTGCAGGGGGTTCTTATCACTGCACATGCTAGTTCAAAGCATCTGATAAGTTTGAACAGCATCCTCTATCTTCTGCCTTGTATCAAGCCTAGAGAAAGTTTGGACGCAATTGCTCAACTGTTCCCTAAGATGAGTCCAGTCAGTTTTCGGCGGATTCCTCTTTTCCTGCAAAGTAATGACCTCGCATTGAATTAGGAACGCGATATATCTATGATCTGACATGGATACCTCGGCCAGAAATCTCCAGTTAGCAATCAGCCTGAGAAATCTATTTGATAACGTCAGGTCAACTACTTCCCTTCTAGCCGTAACAAAAGTTGGCTGAGAACCAACATGACCAAACCAGATGATAGTATAAATTCTAGAAGATGGTTTCCTCTTACGTTGCATTTGCTGCTGCCCCAGAAAACACTCTGAGCATTGGTATCACAACATAATAGTAATCCCAACTTCTGCGTCTCACAATGCCCTTTGAGTTCAGAAACAGCCACCGGTGGATGAGGCATCACCGAGTCATAGGGAAAGTAAGCCGAAGCAACAACAAAAGTATCCCATACTCCCATTGCCTTAACATTAATCGCTGCAGCAACCACAGTGCACAGAAAGTATCCGGTACAATTAGACAAGGGGTAGGCCTTTCGGACTGCTCGTCCCATAGCACCAATCCCTATCTTATTTGGTCGTGTCAGTGGGCGGTGGAAAATGTATTCACAAAATTTTCTATTTTGCCCTATAAACTAATATTTGTACTCGAAAATTAATTTTTGAAGTAAACGCCCCTAAAAAGTGGGCGTGGCCATATGCAATGTATAGACGATTTGTAGATTAAGTGGTTGATGAAATTTTGTATACGAGGTCTTTGGAAAAGTAAGCAATACAAGTGTAAAAATTTTTAAAATCCGCCCACTGACACGCCCACTTTTCAAAAAAATCACTTTTTTTCACTATTTTCATATGAAACTCGAAAAAACTTACTTGAGCAAATATGTTTTTTATTTCTGGGCACCCTTCTTTTGTACAACATGATTGGATATTGATGTCAAAGCAAAATGTTGTTTTTTGCAATATAAACGGGAGTAAGAGTAATGAGCTCCGATACATATTTATGAAGATTATTAGTGCCTGAAACTGCTTCAGTACACCACTCTCACAATAAAGATCTGGACTAGGATTAAAGAATAGAGATCTTACGTAACTCAATGCTATAACCTTCCCTCACTAAAAATCAGATATTATAAAACTTAACCAGTAAATCTAACAACCCAATTTTCTTTTACGCTGACATTTTTCTCGCCGCAGTTCTCAGGCCAAAAGTCCATAATAGACAATAATGGGCTTTTGACTCATACAGTTTACAATGTTGGGCATGCTGCCTCTGTGATTGTCCTGCTTGAAGGCACTGTTGCAAAATTTTTCTTAAAAATGTGATATATAGATCAAAAACATGGATAGATATTGTGGACTTTTAGTCTGTAGATCTCTGACCATTCGATATTATTCTCAGCCCATTCACTTCTTCGAGTCTGTCTTAGCACATCATCTTTCCGCACTAGCAATTATTTTCCTAATTTCTACAATCTTAATCTATCTTGATACTCAAGCAATAATTTCAAAAACCCAATACACCTCTGGTACATATGAAGTTTAAAGAAAATCGGCTTAGCCGTTTAAGCGGCAGTCCAATAAATGGACACAGATGAGCAGACAGACAGATTTAATTGACAGACCAACTTTTTTAGTTTTCTCTATAATAGCAATATCAAAATCCATCAAATCCTAAAAGCAGATTTTTTACGATAACAATATTTGCATCACTTTACCTGCATAAGTAAAAATTGAACTAATTAAGTGTACCCATTAGGGTTCTCAACTTTGATTGAAACAAAGGAGGACACTGATCTTCCGACATTAAACAATCAAAAAATTCGTTGCATTAATTGTGTAAAATAATAAAGTTAATATATATTTATAAATAACTTTGCATTCCATGCCAAAACACATCACTACTCATTACTATTTTATAAAAACCAATAATTAAAAAACTTTGGCCCCAAGTAATTTTAGCCTAGACTAATTAACGTGAAATAAGTTATATAATATTTGTTATTTTTATGAAAATATTATAGGCTCCTTTTTTTGTTTAAATGCTTTTTATTTACAACAAAACTAAGCATTTTTACTTATTTTTTTGAGGTGGACAACACATATTCATTCTTAACACAAGGGCAGAGGCTCTTGTGTTCCAAGTTGTATATTTATACTGACAAAAGCGGATAAATTGGTTTTTAACTATATAGGACATATCAATTTAGTCCTTTTGAAATTGTAAAGATTCTTTTAAAGGAATATATTAATATGGATGACAAAAAAATAGTTATTGGTATTATGCAAAAGCTAAAACACCACCGAAGCAAAGCGACCCCCTATGTCCATTGTTTTTACAATTTTTATTTACACGACATTTAGATGATACTAATATATTTAACATCGTTCATACTGGTGAATATTGATGAATATGAAACTCGTCTAAGTCCGGCAGGATAGAAATATGTTAAAATATAATAATAATAATGCCAGCAATATATTATTATTAATTTCAAATCGATGTGTTTGACATAGATGCTTAATTTCTTCTTCATATTGAATAGAATTATCAATATGGTAAGTTTCAATCAGTCCTATAAGAAAAGAAGGATGTTTTTACTCAAAGGAGGACGGGAGGACAAAGCCATGAAAATGAGTACTGTCCTCCCAAAAGGAAGACGGTTGGGAGCCCTAGTATCCATATAAAATTGCACTAGAATATGATTCTATACAAATATTTCTATCCAAGCAAAACCAAAATATTTTTTTTTCCTTTCCGCAAAAAAAAGTACGCATATATTTAAATTTCTCATACTAACAAACTCATAACTATAATTTCAAAGTATATCAAAGAGAAAGAGCGTAAGAACGTTTTCGAAGTCAAAAGTCGGAGAATAAGTGGTTTTCGAAATTGAGAGAGAAAATTTGTCTGTAGTGTGAATATCTTGGACTGAAATCGTCCACACTAAAAATTTTCGGTTTATGTCCTGGGTAAACTCGTGAAAAACTCTTTTACAACCTGCAATTGTACTCAGGAAATAGTCCAGAAATGTTTGATTTGACCTTCCTAACAATTAGATGGTACGTCCCTATAATATTTTTTTTTAATTTTGTTACCAGAAAATATTGCAAATTCTTTACGAAACACAGTGTTGATTTTGGAGAATTTTACAGTGTTTTAAACGCAAATATATCCAAAACAAGGACAAACTTTAAAAAATCTATCTAAAACAGAACGATTCGTCCATTACCTTTCCAAGAACACCAAAAGCATATCAAATTGTACTGTTTACTGGCTGAAGTTTTGTTTTGAAAATTGCTATTTTTCGGAAAAACACGAAAGTTGTCTTAGTATATTTTAAATAAAACAACAACAAAACAACAATTTTGGCTCGACCAAAACTTACATTTAATCCTCTTATTTAATATGTCATAATAAACGTTGCAATCGGTTCACTATTGGCCGAATGGCGTTGTTTTGAAAATGCACAATTTTCGCTTTTCGCTCAAATTCTGGGCCTCTTAAAGATGTAGACTCAGAATGGGTCTTGGGCAAAGTCTGCGCATGATGTATCACATCTGGAGGCCGATTAGCCATTACGACTTCCCGAGTCATACCGTCAGAGGCATCACCTCGAACAGTAACCTGTCCTGGAGTGAGATTAGACGTACACGGTATAACCTTTGCGCTACTTTCTCTTTCGTTGGAAGACCCATCGTTCTCTTTCACAATCGGAATGACCAAGAGAAAGATTAAACGTAATCGGTATAAACTTTCCGCCACTTTCTCCCTCATTCTAGCTTATTCTACGGAGAGCCTCGGATAGAGAGCTGAGTCCTCTGATAGGAAAAGGGTGACTCCTCTATCCTGGGGGTTATGTATGTTAGTTGGGGCCTCCAGAAACCTTGCTCCGACCGAGGTCGAAAAGCCGATACGTTGAGCCATATCTGTGATTTGCAACTGTTTATACACTATCCTAAGGGTATATTAAGTTTGACACATAGTTTGTAACATAGAAAAATATTCCAATAAAGTATATACATATGTAAATGATCAGTATCAATAGCCGATAGGTTGAGCCATGTCTGTCACCAGTTTTTGGGCCTTAAATTTTGACCTAGCACAATGAAACTTGGCATACGAGGTCTTTGTATATCGGGACAAAATAAGTGTAAACATTTTCAAAATCCGCCCACTGACACGCCCACTTTTCGAAAAATTCACTTTTTTCAGTAATTTTACATGAAACTTTGACTAAATTTACTTAAGCAAATATGATATTCCCTTAATCTACATATCTCCTATACATTGTGTACAGCCACACCTACACTTTAGGTTTTTTTCTTAAAAAACAGTTTTTCTGCTGTTTAATTAGTATTCATTTATTTCCATGGCTTAATTCTGACTTTCTGTTGACGAAAGGATAAAGCATCTAGTTGCGATATGGATTTTTAGTGTTCCGGACCTTAAAAGGTAAGACGGAACACTTATGGGTTTGACACGGTGTCTGTCTGTTCATCTGTCCGTCAGTCTGTCACAGCCCTGTAACTTTTGAACCGTTAGACATAGAGAGCTGAAACTTTCGCTATGTATACATTATGTGGAATCCTGCACAAGATGGCGGCAATGAATTTCTGTTTGGGAGCCCTTTTTTGGGTACCTTGTATGAAGGGCAAAAAAGAATTATTTTGTTCCCCATCATGTGGCATATCAAATTAAAGAGAATTTTGCAAGGGCAAAAGAAATATTTTTTTCTGACAAAATTTGTTGAACAAAAAAGCTTGCCAAACATTTGAAAAATGTTTAAGTTTCATCTAAATCCGCTAAGTAGTTCCCGAGTTACAGATTTTAGAAGAGCGCATGGCCTTCCCTATATTCTCATCTCTTCTCTTGCTGCTACCTCATTCGATTTCGATTTTTCAAGAACTAAGTCATTTGCACTAATGGATCGTATATGTTCGCTCTATGCTATTGAAAGCTAAATAAGTTTAAAAAAACTATGATTTTTTTTTAACTTTGGTTTTTTTTTTTTTTTTAATTTTTTCCTTAATTTTTGAAACTCTAAATGCTGTACTCCTTCGTATGTCAAGTATTGCCAGTGTTTTGCTTTACTTAAACCATTAAGTAAGCAAATTACCGTTATATGCATTTTTATCCAAAAGGTTGGTACGCCTAAACTAACTGAAATATGTAATTTTATCAAAATCGTTGAAACCATTTTGGAAAAAACTCCGTGTTTGTGAAAATGGCACTACGTGAAGGGGCTCTAAGAGTAGGGCTAGAACAAAAAGTTCAATGTCCCCTTTAGTGGCCATGCAATATGTAGCTCCCTTACATGAAATTTAAAGTAAATTGATTCACTCGTCATACAGACAGAAAAACAGAATGGGCAGACACACTATAACGAGCTTCTCTATCAACGTAATTTCAGAATTGTTTAATATCTCGAGTTCCAATTTTTGCACGAATACAATACATGTTTTATATCGAAAGTGCAAATTAAAATGGACTGGAATGTCAGCTCAGTATTACTAGGACATACCTACGTACAAGACATTACATTATTCATATCAAAACCAGTATCAGGTGTACCTATGCAGGATATGAATAAATTGCCTTCTATTTAATGACAATATAAAATGTCCGGAACACTATTGCACGAGGCCCTCCTCGCGCTTGCCCAATTTTTTGACTTGTTCTCGCAAAGGGTTCTTTAAAAGTAAGCCGTTGGTCTAAGTATATTCCTAAATGATGAATTTTCTATTCTTTCTATTCATTCGAAAGTCAAAATGCGAATCTATGCGAAATCGACTAACTTTCGAATGAATTCGAATGCTAAAATAACTAACTTACTTAGGTCATTTAACAACTCGAAGGACATAGGGCGTCAACAACGACTGCGCACAATCTTGTTCGTACTTCTGCAACTTTGAGATCTCTCCAACTCATTCCTAAAGAACTCGATTCCTCCTCGACTGTTCTGCGTCACGTTTGCCTAGGGCGTCCTGCTGTTCTACCTGCTTGGGTTAGCGGATTCCATTGCATGGCGTATTTCACAATGGAGTTGACTTCGCGCCGTAGAGTGTGTCCATTCCACTGCCACTTTTGCCTTCATTTAGTAATTTTTATAAGTTTCTCATATAAAGCTGTTCGTTGGAGATACGGTTAGGCCAAAAAATCCTTAAGATGGTTCTTAAACATTTCTTTACGAAGACTTGCAGCCTACGTGCTGCACCCATAAAGCAGCACCAATTCTACCTTTGAGCGGAACAGTCGCAGTTTGGTTCTTAAGCTGTGATAACATTGCTTTTCCAGATGGTGGGAAGCATTCCAAATGCAGCTTTGGCCTGCCCGATTCTGCTGCACACACTTACTATACTCATACGTAGCCTTAATATTAGCTATGAGTTTTTCTGTGATACCTCTCCTGCACAAGACCAACCAGATAGCATCTCTATTCAATGCCTTCTCAAAGTCGATAAACAGCAGATGTGGCGGAGACCTTTACTCAACGTATTGCTTGATCAGGATGATCAGGAGGACCATCACGAAAGCCTATCTGCTCGACATCGAGAGTTAAGTCTAAATGCTCCTTGATCCTTTCCAGAATTATTCTTGCAGTTACTTTATTCTTGCAGTTATTTTGGCTACGGCTGGCAGAGCGTAGCACTGTTTTAAGGTGACCTTCCTTGCTCTACTCTGGAACCTGGCCGTCAATATTCGGTCACTGTGGGGCTTCCAGGATATGAGGTTTTTTGGCGCTGCTGGAGTTAACAACAGTCACACGCTGCTGGAGTTAACAACAATCACATTCCAGACCTCCGTGGACTTCCAGCTGGCTTACCAGAGTAGAGTATGACAGTGTTTTTTGTAGGGGAAACGTATTCCCCAGCATCAAACTATCTTATTTCGCTTAACCCTTAGATGTCAAGTTTATATAGTGCGAATTCGCGCTCCATTTGGAGGAATCTGACGTTATAAGGTCCTTCTTGGAGTGAGTCCAGAAGGGTCAGAATCCGATCGCTGTCCGTTCTCGATAGCCAAAGGTCCACAACAAGGCCTCGGCCTAACTGACAATAATGTTAAAATGAGGCTGAATATTATTATTATTGTATGTTAGTTAATTCTGAATTAGATTAATACGTTTTGTTTGTTGTTTATTAGAAGACACATCAATAAGTGGTATCCAATTATGGGGTTGCACAAAGAAAACAAATGTACATTTCAAACTAAGGTCCTAAGGTATGTACATTAGAAATAGTGACTTGCATCGAAATTTGCAGATTGACCTCGTACCAGATACAATCAAAACCAAATTTCTAAATGGAAAATGACATCTTTTTTTTTTTTTTTATCCGCGCTCTAAACGTGTCTTCTTGTTTTTTCTGATAGCCACGGCTTCTTTTTATACCCTATCCTAAGGGCATATTAAGTTTGATACACAGTTTGTAACATAGAAAAATACTAAAGATAGACCACATTAAGTATATAAAGGGTCCGCCAAATAACTTACGCTTGTCGGCGTAACACTTAACTTTTACGGCACTTTTCGATAAAAATCACTTTTTTCAGTATTTTTATATGAAACTCGAAAAACTTACTTAAGCAAATACTCGTACGTAGATATTCTCTTACTCTACAAATCTTCCATATATTGTATACAGCCCCGCCGATTTTTTAGGGGCGGTTTTTCGTAGATTTCAATCAAATAAGATCAATCGTTAGAAGCAGACTTGAGTATATGTCAGAATATTTGAAAAATCCGCCCACTTTTTTAAATGAAATTCTTTTGGAGAAATATTATAAAACATTTTGCTATATGTATAAGTTTAGGCAAGTTTTTTTGTGAAAAAAAAAGAAGAATCCTCTTAAAAATAGGTCCTCCCGAAGCGTGGTAAGCTTTTTTCGCCCCGATTTTTTGTGATTTTCATACCAGTTTGCCTTCCTCCAATAAAAGTTAGATTTTAACACGTTTCTCCAGACTAGTTGACATGTTTTTGGTATTTAAAAAAAATTATTAAATTTCACTATAATGGAGAACAAAAAGGAAAAAACTCTATAGGGAATAATTTTTTTTTGTATAGGGAATAATTCGATCATATTGTCGCGTTTACGCAAATGTATTAATACTGATCATTTATAATAAAATTGAAATTATAGAGCAACATCAAAAAATTTAAGTTTTACCGAATAAAAATAAAACAAATAACATAAAAGCAGGAATTACCTATTAATTTGATTCAGTAAAAACTGACATCCCTTCAAAATTACGATTACCGATTATGTATTTTGATCAACACTATACATACATATGTATTATATAAAACCCAGTGGCAAAAAGCGTATTTTTTCCCTCTACCGGCCGTAATTTTTAACCAATTGAAAAAATGTAGTACCTATCTACTACTGTATTTACTGTAAGAAAGAAACAGCCTATGTTTTGTTGCAATAAATAAAAAAAGGAATAAGGAGTATAGTATATTAAGTGGACAAAAAGTAAAATTTTACGTTACGTACACAGTAATAATTAAGAAATGGCTAATAATGTGTAATAACAATAAACATACGGAAATCCTACAATTCGCCTGGAGCAGATCGTGATACCCTATCTCTTTCCTATAATATATACCGACATATGTAGCTCCTTCCGCCAAAAAACTTGCCAATTCTTTCCAATGTTTCATGTTGTTTTGCTTTATATTTATTCTTCTACAGCTCGGCCATCCTAATCAGGTGAAGAACCCGATCATAATACATAAGTATATTTTGACATCCAATAGCTGAAAAAATATTTTTGTTATGATATTACAAATTCTATACTCTATGTATGACAATGCAAAACTCAAAAAATATTATAATCGTATTCAGAAAGTTACAATTTAATTATAAAAAAAATTAGAAGAGAATAATAAGGATTACTTGAAATAAAAGATACAAAATACATAATAAAAAAGAGCTTGTTTATTAATAAGCGCAATTGTGTTATAAAAATGTCACGTTTCAGCACCAGAACCAAGATTTTCCGAACGTTCAGCAACTTCCCCAGATCTCAGATTCTTGTTCCGATGTCTATACCTTTTACGGTCTTATATTATCAGAAGAGAATACACCTTTATATGGCAATCGAGTAATTTGTAGATCTTCAACATCAGAAAGGAGATATCTATAATTAGATAAAACTTTTTTGATCTCATACGGGCCACGGAACTTAGCTTAAAGCTTCTTATTTACACCTTATACTATCACCGTATTTTTAATCATGAACAAATCACCTTGTTTGTATATTTTTGGTGTTTTGTGACGGTTATCATAATAATTTTTGTTTCGCATTTGTGATTTCTCTATGTTCTGAAGCGCCCTATCCATAACATTTTCTAAACTAGCACGTTCTTTTCTTAATTTATTGTTAAGGAACTCTTTTAAACTACATATATGCAACTGACTTTTTTGCTCAACGCCAAATAATAGTACACTCGGTGAAAACCCTGTGCTTCTGTTGATAGTATTGGTAAACGCAAGCGCTACTTTAGCCAAATGCTTATCCCAAACACTTCTTGTATTTGAATCACATTCTTTGGCAAGCTTCGGAACGAGAATTCGATTCATACGTTCAACTTGACCATTTGATTGGGGTAAATGCGTTGCGATCTTGATGTTTTTAATATTATTCTCCTCCATGAAATCCAAGGAATTCTCTTGATGTGAAACAAGTTCACGATCAGAAACATTTTGCCTAGGCCTAGGATAATTTTCAAAGAACGATGTGAGACGCTTCATTCCTTCTTTGCTTTGAGTTGTTCTTACTGTATAAAGTTTAATAAACTTGGTAAAAGCGTCAATTACAAGTAAGACTTGTTTTCTTTTTGACTGCGAATTTGGCAAAGGTCCAAGTTAGTCAGTATGCAATGTGTAGAAAGTAAGGTTTCCTTTTTGAATCGAATGCAGAGTTTCTTCTACTTACTAGAGTGAGGTGAAAATATATATACTTATATTGCAAGAACTGTAGACAGATTTTTCTTTTTGCTTTTTTCCTGTCATAAAAAGGACGCATTTGTTGTTTGTACTTGCAGTGTTAATACCATGATGATTCGTTTTCATATCGTTTTGTGACGTGAGCTTCGTTTTTTTTTCGCACATGATTCACATTCGCTTGTTTTCTGTGTGCGTGAGGCTGTACAGGCTTTTTAGCGAATGATTCACAACGGCAAATGAATGAATAAATGCAGTTCTCTGGTACATATGTATTCCTAGCCGGCGAACCATTTATCCGATTAACGGTTTGGTTTCATACCATATCCTAAGAGTATATTAAGTTGGACACATATTTTGTAACATAGAGAAATGTTGAGGATAGACCCCATAATAAATATACATATTTATAAATGATCAACATAAAATTTTGTATCCTTTCGGAAAAAATCATTTTCTGCAGTATTTTTATATGAAAGTTGAAAGAACATACCTAAGCAAATATGTAGATATTCACTTACTCTACAATTCTTCCATACATTGTATATGGCCACGCCGCCTTTTTAGGGGCGGTTTTATAAACAAATCGGTTTTCTCCGATTTCAATCAAATAATATTAATTCTTAGAAGTATACCTGAGTAAATGTTCAAATATTTTTTTAATCCGCCCACTACCACTCCCACTCCCACTTATTGAAAAAAATTGTTTTTGGAGTAATTTCATAAAAAAAATATATACAAATTTATGCAAGTCTTTAGTTTCATGCGTATGTCCGTATATAGGAAAGGGATAGGGTATCACATGATCCGCTCCAGGCGAGTTGGAGCATTTCCATATGTTTTAATAACAGATATGTTCGCTCTCTTTAAACTAGTCTATGTTTTATTGCGTTAGATGAAATAAGGAATAAGGACTAACGATAATAGTGAATTCAATGAGGAAAAAGTCTAATTTTACGTCACTTACACAGCTCTAACTGCATAATGGCTTATCGGATTTAAAAACAAAAAAAAAACATATGAAAAGGCTACAATCCGTTCGAAGCGGATAGTATGATACCCTATCCCTTTCCTATGCACATACTAGTTCCTTTTCTACCAATATACTTCCTTAAGCAACTTTTTTTCAAAAATATTATATAAAACTACTCCAAAACACAAATAAGTGGGCGTGGTAGTGAGCGGATTTTGTAAATTTTTCAACATATACTGTATTTTGCTCCCAAGAAAAGCTATTATTTCGATAAAACCTTCAAACATTTTTTTTTTTATAAAAACGCCAGTAAAAAGTGGGCGGGGCCATATACAATATATGGAAGATTTGTAGAATAAGAGAATATCTACATATTTCCTTGAGTAAGTTTTTTTCGATTTTCTTATAAAAGTACTGAAAAAAGTGTCAGTGGGCGGATTCTAAAACTTTTTACACTTGTACTGCTTACTTTTCCAAGGACCTCATATACAAAATTTCATCAGCCTAGCTCAAAACTTAAGGCCTAAAAACTGGGGACATACGGATCGACTTGGCTACTGATGCTGATCATTTATATATATACTTTATGTGGTCTCTCTTTAATATTTCTCTATGTTACAAACTATGTATCAAACTTAATATACCCTTAGGATAGGGTATAAAAAGGTGAAGTTAGAAAATTCGCTTCTGATTCATTTGAGATATATGTAAAACGTAGTACTGCAGCCAATAAAGGGGAATATTTTGAAAAAACATATGAAACAACATATCCCCTTCCTGTATACAAAAGTTTTTTTTTCAATATCTTATAAATCTGTACAAAATACGAATTTTCTCAATAAGTGGGTGTGGTAGTAGGCGGAGTTTGACACATAGTTTGTGACATAGACAAATATTAAATGATCAGAAACACTAGCCGAGTCTATTGAGCCATGTCCGTCCGTCCGTGTGTCACCTGTTTTTGGGCCTTAAGTTTAAGTTTAAATTTGAGCTAAGTTGATGAAATTTTGTATACGAGGACCTTGGAAAAGTAAGCAATACAAGTGTATACATTTTTAAAATCCGCTGCCTGACGCCCACTTTTCGAAAAAAATCACTTTTTTCAGTTATTTGATACGAAACTCGAAAAAACTTACTTGGGCAAATATATAGATGTTCACTTAATCCACAAATCGTCTATACGATGCATATGGCCACGCCCACTTTTTAGGGGCGATTTTCTAAGCAAACAGCTTTTATTCGATTTCAATCAAATAATATCAATGCTTAGGCGCAAACTTGTGTACATACTCAAATATTTTTTTAAATACGATAATCACCACGCCCACTTTTTGAAAATGTTTTGATGTGATTTTATAAAAAAAATTGAAACACAAGCTTATGTTAGTTTCTGGTAGAAATTGAAAAATGCACAGTCATACCTACATACATATGTATGTCTGTATAAAAGAAATGGATAGGGTATCACAGGCTCCG
Organism: Chalcosyrphus nemorum; assembly: GCA_949716465.1. Classification (NCBI taxonomy): domain Eukaryota; kingdom Metazoa; phylum Arthropoda; class Insecta; order Diptera; family Syrphidae; genus Chalcosyrphus; species Chalcosyrphus nemorum. The sequence continues at coordinate 40,493,854 of OX454334.1, forward strand.
CTCCAGGCAGATCGCAGCATTTCCATATGTTTCTAAGCGTTTTTATACCCTATCCTAAGACAGACCTAATAATGTATATACATATACAAATGATCAGTATCAATAGCCGATTCGATTGAGCCCTGTCCGTCTGTCTGTCACCGGTTTTTGGGCCTTAAATTTTGAGCTAGGACAATGAAACGTTGTGTTCGAGGTCTTTGGATATCGAGACAGAACAAGTCTACAAACTTTCAAAATCCGCCCACTGACACGCCCATTTTTCGAAAAATTCACTTTTTTCAGTAATTTTACATGGAACTCCATAAAACTTAATTGCGCAAATATGTAAATATTCCTTTACCCGACATATCTTCCGTACATAGTGTACGACCACGCCTACGTTTTAGGGGCGTTTTAATTCAAAGACTGATTTTCGACAGTTTCATCAAAATAATAGCGTTTTTACGAACAAGATACAGTATATGTGAAATTTTTTTTAAATCTGACCACCACCACGTGCACTTATTGGGAATATTCGTGTTTTGGAGTCATAAGTTGCTTTAGCAAGTAGTTATATTGGTGGAAGGAGAAGCTAAGTGTAAAGGAAAAGGATAGGGTATCAAACGATCCGCTCTAGACGAATTGTAGCATTTTCATATTTTCCAAATACCTTTTAAAATTATTCCAAAACCTGAATTTTCTTAAAATCTGGGCGTGGTAGTAGGCGGATTTTGAAAATTTTTCAACATATATTAAATATTGTTCCTAAGAAGTGATATTATTCTAATGAAAACGCCGAGAACTGTTTTTTTTGTAAAAAACCGCCCCCAAAAAGTAAGCGTGGCCATATACAATGCATGTATACAATTTGTAGAGTAAGGAAATGGTTACATATTTGCTTAAGTCGGTTTTTCTGAGTTTCATACAAAAATACTGAAGAAAGTGCATTTTTCGAAAAGTGGAGTGTCGTTGGGCGAATTTTTACACTTGTTCTGTCCGGATATCCAAAGACTTTGCATACAAAATTTCATTATCATTACTAACGGACGGACAAACGCACGGACGGATATCGCTAAATCGAATCGGCTATTGATACTGATCCTTTATATATGTATATACTTTACTTTGTCTATCTGCAATATTTCTATATGTTACAAACTATGTATCAAACTTAATATACCCTTAGGATAGGGTATAACAATAAAGAGAGAAATTATATTTTGGCGACATACATTTTGAATGATAAAAGTGGTGTCAAAATTGCATTGAATTTGAAGTGAATTACTTTCAAATCACACTTTGCTGCAAGTATAAGATATTTCAGGTCTTTAAAAAAAGGAGTACGAATGTGAGGAGTTCGGGAGTACGGAGTACAATACTTCTATGAGAGTACTTTCGGTAACGCTGGCCAGCAGTCATGCAGCTGTGTGTATCGTTGCGTTGCGATAGACTGCGTGTTTTGAGCTTTAGGGTCTGTGGTGATTCAGTGTAAAGATAAGACACATTTTATAATAAGGATGAGGATAATTAGGATAAGGATAATATGGTATGCTTTACCCATATTTAAAACATATGAAAAGGCTGCAATCCGGATTGTATGATATAGCTCCTTCTTCCACCATTAAACTTCCTTAAGCAACTTTTTTTCAAATAATTTAAAAAACATCTACGTTAGTTTCTTCAATTTCAAAGTAAATCAAAGAGAAAGAGCGTAAGGACGTTTTCGAAGTCAAAAGTCGGAGAATAAGTGGTTATCGAAATTGAGAGAGAAAATTTGTTTGCAGTGTTAATATCTTGAACTAAAATCGTCCACGCAAAAAAATCTCGGTTTATGTCCTGGGTAAAAACGTACAAAAGTGTTTTACAACCTGCAATTGTACTCAGAAAATAGTCCAAAAATGTTTGATATGTCCCTATAATTTTTTTTTTTAAATTTTTTTACCAGAAAATATTGCAAATTCTGTACGAAAAGGAGTGTTGAATTTGGAGAATCTTACAGTTACAGCAAATATATCCAAAACAAGGACAAAATTTAAAAAATCTATCTAAAAATAATCTAAATTAGATTCGTTTATTTCCTTTCCAAGAACACCAAAAACATATCAAATTTGTACTGTTTACTGGCTGAAATTTTGTTTTGAAAATTGCTATTTTTCGAAAAAAAAACCAAAACTTACATTAAATCCTATTATTTAATATGTCATAACAAACGTTGCAATCGGTTCACTATTGGCCGAATAGCGTTGCACAATTTTCGCTTTGTGCCCAAATTCTGGGTGGAGCCTCTTAAATATAAAATTTAAACAAACTTCGCCAAACTAGCCGAAATATAAAATTTAAAAAAAAATGTAGGAACCATTTTCCAGCAAATCTGATTTTTGTTAGATATGCCTTAAGTAAAGTATTGAATGCAGATAAGCTTAATGCAAATCTTTAAGCAACATGCAGACTTTGTAAGAAATATGAAAGTGTTTAATAGACTTAAGAAGTTTGTAGAAGACCTAATAAAAGCAGCACTTACTTTGCTGTAGTCACAAGCTTAACTATCGCAATAGATTCAAAGATGTATACATGTAAATATGTTAAGGCTCTATCTCCATAAAAGAATTTGAGTTCTTAATTTAATACAAATGTTCTTTATTTTAACTCAATATAAATATGATTTTCGAATTTTAATTGTAATTCCGAAATTTACCTTTGTTGAAATTCCTCATCAGTTTTTTGATCGTCAGCCTAGACCTCGTAGTCGATTTCAGCGGTTGAAGGCTGCTACATTGTCAGCTCCTTTCACATGTCGTATGTCGGTCGTGGTTTGACGGATGTAATCAAGTTGTCGCACTTTTCGATCATTTTGGAGAAAAAACCGAGTGGTTGTTTGGCTTTGTCAACGACTTGGTGAAGTACTGCACCTGTAGCGATGTCTGAAGCGTTGACGTAAATAGATAGTTCTACTGTTTTTGATGGATGGGCAAGTAAAGTGACATTGGACAATTCGATTTTGCATTTCTCAAATGCATTCCTCGCTTTGTTCATGTCAGCAGTAATCGGTCGTTTTTCTTGCTCCCATCTCAAGTAGAGATTCGATAGCAACTTGCGGTAGAAATTTAGTGTTGCCAAGAAACTTTTAAGTTGTTTGCCCATCGTCGGAAGCGGAAAGTTGTTAATGCCTTCGTTTTTGTTGGGCAGCGGCAAAAGCCCATCAGGTGACACTTGATGTCCATGAAACCGGATCTCTAGTTTGCTAAATTCCCATTTTATAACGTTTATCGTCAAACTATATTGCTTAAATCGCTCTTAATGGAAAGGTTTCTGCAAGTCGATTTTAGAAAAATAGTCTTACCTTGCAAACTTTCGCTCCATCTCCGCGATTTGTTTTTTAAATTTCTCGAGTAAATTGATCTCGGCTGGTGTCGCTGGTGATGTTTTTTCCGTAACTGTTGGTGGCAGCGGTAATTGGCAAATACCGCGATTACCGTATAATATTATTGTTTGGTAAGTCCGTATAATATTATTGAATAACATTTTAGAAAACGGAAATAAATGGAATGCTTACAAACATTCTGTTTTTACAAAATGCTACCTTTGCTAACTACCAAAAATTATGAATATGAATGAATACGTGTCATAATAAAAGTAGCAGATCTACAGTTATTAGGTTAGTACTCATATAAGACAATTGATATAATACATATGATACATACATACATATATGAGTCCGTGTCATTGTAGACTTATTTCTGAACATGTATTACAAAGTTTTAATTGTATTCTATAGGCTTACTGCTAAAAGTATTTTCCTATCTTTTTAAACACTATCAATGCCAATCATGACTAAAAAATATTTGATTTCATTTATCGTTACCGATGTACATATGTATGTATATACTCTTTCCAATTTTTCTGCCAAACATCACATTTTTAAACTTTATCCTTTTTTTAGCTTTATATTTAAGTCAGATAATATTTCATCAATCCTCTCATGTGAAGAAACATTAGGAATAAAAAAATTCAATTGGGGCTCAAAATAAAATTATTGTGTTAAATAATTACTAAAAAATTTTTTTACGAGATATATTAATTTAAAACAATAAAATTGTTAATTCAAGTACCCTTAGTTTTATGACACTGTTTTAAAATATAAGAAAACTGCCACAATTTGTTTATATCTTGAATTTCTACTTTTCATTTAGGTATTACCACGTTTATTAAAAACTCGCAATTACAAATGTTCTTTTTGGAATCCTGATTGATCAGAGGGGATTAAAGTACATGCCTCCAGGTAAGTTTGTAATTAAACATAAAGATCTATTTTAATGACAATTAAAATTACTGAGAGAGTTTGTATTGCTTTACTTTTTAAAATATTTTATTGCATCACCGACAAATTCCTCCCGAATTGATAATGAAACATAAGCAATTACATTCTAAAAAAAATAGTTTTACTGTTATGGGCTGATAAAAAAAAGCACTCTTGAAATAGTAAAAAAAAATTATTTTTTGTAATAAAGAAGAAAAGTTGGTAATAATAATAACAATAAATAATTTAATAATTGGGTTATATAAAAGACTATATAATACTATAAGACTTTGCACGTAGAACAAATTTGTGTTCAATGTTTTTATTTGCTCGATTTTTTAGCAATATGTAGCTGGCCGACTAGAATTTTTCTTATTTGCAGAAATATCCATAGTGAGATTTTTGGAACTAAATATTGCAACAATGCATTGAAAAATATTATATCGTGTGCGACGCATTTAGAATGTATTTTTGAAATATGTTAGTGGTACTACTTGAAAACAATTTCCACGCATATGTGCTGAGTGTTCTGGTTTGTAGAACTTGAGTAAGTTAGGTTTGTATAGTAGTTCGGAAATAGTAAGGCCGAACTTATCGCAATGGCACTAAGTTGTGCTGCAGAATTTTTATCTTGTTTCAATCATTCCTGGACTTATTTATATAGTTGTTTAAATAACATAGTAGGTAGAGTTACATGCAAAAATGTGTAAGCATACAATGACCATGTTTATCTGCTCAAATTAAACAAAGCCAAAATACATAGTTTGACTGAAGATGTAAAGAAACAGTAGCTAAAATAATGTCCGAGGACCAGAATTCATCGATGAGCTGTGCAAACATATAGTGTGATACAATAATAATAATAGTAATAATTTAAGCACATTAGCTAATGTGACTCTGGTGCTTCGAGGATGCACTGTTACAGTTGGAAAATTAGAGTAATACATGGATCACAAAAGTGTTCAATTTTAATAGTGCTACAGGCACCAAGACGTTTAGTCAATGATACATTAGGTCAAATCTTCTAGACATAAGCTTATCGTTCATATAAAAGCCAAAGTATAGCCTAATTCCATCTTTAGCTTTTAGGTATTGTTATGCCAGAAATTCAAAGTACATATGCTATTTTGCAGAATATATTTCATCTGACCGAAATGTTAAATGGTTGAAGTACACCCTCCCATAACCAGCCCGCTTGTCGTTTCGCGGCAAACTAGAGTATACATATTTGAAACATTTGGATGTATCCAGGTTTCTGAAAAAACCCATTGGTGGGTAAAAATCGAGCAAAATTTGTTCTACGTGCGACGTCTTATAATATTATATAGTCTTTGATTATATTGGGAAAGTTTGTGAAATTCATTTTTTTCTCTTACAAATAATGACGAAAATAAATATTTATATGTATGTATAAATAAGCAATATGATTTTAAAAAGCAATCCAAATTTAGTGTGCTCCCTCTAGCTTCAATTCTACGAGGCAGGGATAATAATAGGGATGCCAGATTTGAAAAAAATTCCCTGCGGGACAGTTTCAGCAAAACATCAAGTTTGAAGCCCGCTCTTGATCAAAACCCAATAAATTATATATTATACATATATATGTAGTATAAATGATCAGCATCTTTTGTTGTCTTGTCACCAGTTTTTGGGCCTTAATTTTTGACATATATTGAAAATAGGCTATTGATGCTGATATGGAATACAGGTCTAACTTCAATATTTCTCTATGCTATAAACTATGTATCAAAGCTAATATAGGTACCCTTAGAATAGAGTATAAAAATAAGAAACAATAACAACGAATAACATGACACTACATTTTTTTTGTATTTTTAATGTGATTTGTGATTTGATTGGTATTTTAATTAGAGAATGTACCTCTACATGTACATATATGTACATATGTACATATGTACATATATGTATCTGAAGTTATTGCTTGATGTTTACATTTGAGGACAAATATATACCATATAATGGTTGGTTGGTTGGCTGGTGGAAAGTGGCTTCTAGCTGAGAAATTGATTCGATTAATCTTTGTGAACACATTTAACTTTCATCTGGCACAAATGTTTATACCCTATCCTAAGGGTATATTTAGTTTGATACATAGTTCGTAACATAGAGAAATATTGCAGACAGACCCTTTAAAGTATATATAGATGATAAGTATCAATAGCCGATTCGATTGAGCCATGTGCGTCCGTCTGTCACAATTTTTTGGGGCTTAAATTTGAGCTAGGATAATGAAATCTTATATGCGAAGTCTTTGGATATCGGGACAGAACAAGTGTAAAAATCCGCCTACCGACTCCCCCACTTTTCTAAAAATTCACTTTCTTCAGTATTTTTGTATGAACTCGGAAGAACCTACTATAGCAAATATGTAGAGATTTCCTTACTCTACAAATTGTATACTTACATTGTATATGAACAAGCTTACTTTTTACGGGCAGTTTTCTAGAAAACGTGTTTTTTCGGCGTTTTAGAATAATATCATTTCTTGGGAACAATATTTAATATATGTTTTCAAATTTCGAAGGGGCAGATTTTGAGAAAACTCAGGTTTTGTAATAATTTTTAAAGATATTAAAAAAAACACTTGGGAAAAGGATAGCATATCACACGATCCGCTCCAGACGGATTGTAGCATTCTCATATGTTTTGAAGTTGCTGGAAAATTATTTTAGTTTTCAATGTCAATTTTTGAAAAATAATTAGGTCACAGAGCTGACTTCTGTAAAAAAAAACTACCAAAGCTGGAAAAACCTCCCGAGTTTGCGAGGGCCTACCAAAACGGCAACCGGACTCTAAAGCGACCTACATGTACTACGCTTGTGCACACTGGTATAATCATATCAGGGTGGGCTTCCCCACACACATCACACTAATGGAGACACCGGCACCAAAAATTAAACTAATATAATTTTACTATTTTTTTCCCAATGGAAAATCACAAAAGTGTGCTATGTATGTATGACGCACTATGTCTGACACCAAAATCGAACGTATGCCATCCCATACATAGCACCATAGACGAACTAAACTAGACAGTCAAGTCTAACTTCCCCTGCCCCCTTAGTGCTGAATGTAGGAAGAGCTTATTGCCCTTATTGTGTACAATTGTAAGGTAGTGTATGACCAAGCACTAACTATTAACTTGTCGAGTAATCTTTTTCATTCCTTTTGAACAAAATATTTTTGTAAGAAATTGTGGAACAATTAACTGCATGCTTACATGCAGGTCATTGTCTCTTCTTTTACACTATTTTACTGGCCAATTCATGCCAAATATATAGGTAGGTAGGTAGGAGTGGTTGTATCGACAGACTTAGCTGACACATAATTAGCACAAAAGTGCCGTTTCATTGCTTGCCACACACTCATGTAAACTAAACTAATATGGACTGGCGTTCCTAACAGTGATCATTAAACCTAATATCTATTCTGGCCGCATGAATCGCAATGGGCCAGTGACCAGTGCTGATCCAAAGAATTCTTCCAATATCAGCACGGTTTCTATTCAATAGTTCTTTTGTACGTTTAAGTTGGTATTTGGCTACATCTGCCAAGATATGACACAACCGCGCAACCCCCGCCACCTTGTATCAGCTTTCGACAGGTAATATAATAGCCTTGATAGCCGCCTGGCTGTCAATAAGGATTGATTTAGTATTTGGGGTAAGGAGATTTGGCTAAATAGACGGCCCTGACACTGTTACTAAAGTTCACGTTGGGAATAATATAGTCGGTTGAAGAAGTTACCAGATTCCTTGGTCGCCGATTTAAGATACTGCTGTGACGGGAATTTTTGGTTACCCAGCATCCTGTATCTCTTAGTCTTACCGCACTAAAAGAGGATAAAAACATGATATGAAGGTCGAGCGGTAGCAGATGGAGTATTACGTTACGTTGGAGATGTTCTCATAGCCCCCGTTGCGCCAAGAGCCGCCGTTCTCTGCACTTTACTAATAAGTCTGACGTTATAGTCTTTTCCTAAAGCAGGCCACCATACCAGCGATCCACAACAGCGCTGTACATCCATATGACAATCTTCTGAAGAAGTCCCCACTTCTTGCCGAATGTTTTGCTGCAGGCATAAAAAGCCACAAAGGCCTTCTTAACCCGCAGCTGGATGTTAAGCTTCCAGCTAAGTTTTGCGTCAAGTACCACACCTAGGTACTTTGCACTGGAGGATAAGGAAGCTGATTGTTGAGCCGTGGAGGCGTGAAGGTCGGTATTTTGGGTTTAGTGGTAAAGAGTATCAGTTGCTTGGGTTGACGCTGAGTCCACATCCAGTGGCCCATTTTCTGATTTTACCCAAGGCACCTTCCATTATCTCACTGATAACTGAAGAAAACATCCCTGATAGCATGATTACCACGTCATATGCATATGCCACAACCTTGACTCCCTTCATATCAAAATAAAACTAAATATTAGGCTGTAAGCACCCCCTAGAGGGCCAAGGCCTAGCTTCTCACAGCTGTACGTATTGTGCGTGGTATACATTTCTGTACGTAGAGAAGGGACCTACAGTTTTATGCCGTATCCGAAGGGCAGGGATTTTTTTGAGAAGCTTTCACATGACAGTAAAGACTCTTGGACGTTTGTCAGACGCTCGCAAGAGGTGGGAACGTGATAGAAACGTTGGTGGTACTTTCCTGGACTCGAACTCGCAGTAGTCCAACGCACTAACCACTTAGCCATGGTACCCACGCATCCGTCTCTATCAAGTCTGCATAAAATTTTGTTTAGTACCACAAGCCAAAGAAGAGGAGATATGACCCCGCCCTGGGGAGTTATTATTATATATATTAGGGTATTTCGTATGTGCTTATCTAAAATAGAATCCAACGTCTTTAGGAGAAAAGAGGATAAGCTAATAGGCTTGAAATCCTTAGCGGATTCATGCCCACGCTTCACAGCTTTCGGAATGAATACAACACGGACATGTCTCCAACTAGGAGGGATGTGGTTAGTAAGAATACAGCTTCTGTATATCGGAACCACGGGACCACCTGGTCCAATGTTTTATGAAGCATAACCGGAAGTATGCCGTCGAGACCAGCCGATTTATAAGAAGAGAAGTTGTTGATGGCCCAGGAGGTGTTAACTTCTGTAATTATTGTCATAATATCATTCCAAGAATTAGTTAGCTCAGCCCGAAGAACTGGAGGATTGCATTTGGCAATATAATTTGTATATCCTGGAAAGTGTGTTTGCATTAGGAGTTCCCAGAGACTCGCTGGATGAGTCCGCCCAAGTCCCACCCGACCTTATAATAAAAGACGGACTGGAGTGCTCCTTAGTATCTTACTTAACCTAGCTGAGTCCTTTATGGTTTCAATGGAATGAAAGTAGAAGTCTTGCCTTCATTACAAACAAAAAGCTTGAGCTTCAAGCCTTCTTGGCTTGAGTGAGATTATTTCGATGTACTCTTAACCTTCGTCTAAATTAACCACAGCGCACTTAGCTGACACTAAACACCACAAGGATGAATAGCCATTTCCGACGGGCGCCCAAGGGGAGGACAATAGACGAGGTTTTTTGCCACGCCAAATATATACATTATTCAAAAGCACCACAGCTTTTTTTATTTACATTTTTATAAAAAAAAATATTTTGATATGAAAAACGTTTCAGAGCTGATTTTGAAAATGAAATTTAGTAGATTTGTTCATTCGATAATGAACTCCTCTCACTTGAGACATAGAATACAAAAGATTCATTCGAGTGAAATTTGCTATTCGAGTGAAACCTTTCTCGAGGGAAATTCAGAACAAGGCTGTTTATTTTTCTTTTTTTCTTTTTTGGTTTTATCCTCTTCTTTATACCCTGTCTTAAGGTTATATTAACTTTGACACCTAGCTTTATTTCAATAGAGATATATTGAAGAGTCCTAATAAAGTATACATATATATAAAAGATCAGTAGTAGTAGTAGTAATAGTAAACATTTTTTTATTTCATATTTAAAATTCAACATTATTTTACAATTTTACTGTTTTAATAAATCCATAAATTAAAATTATAGAATATACGACTGTGTCATAGTTGTCGTTAGTCGGAGATTTGACTTTTGACTTCATTATTTCTTATTTGCCTTAGTTACAATTTTAGACAATTAGTAATTAAATTCTTCCATTAAAAACCTTTTATATGATAAAGCATTGATTTGAGTTTGTTAGATTTGACCAATTACTGAATGTTCCATTTTGTTTGTTATTCCATCTTCTAATAAAAATGATTTCTGAAAATATTTATATTTGATTTGCTTAAGAATAGGGCACCTACCCATATAATATTGTATATTGTCGATATCTTTACAATTACATAGTGAACAGTTTTCTGATCTGTTTATTTTAAACGTATTTCCATTAAGTTCTATCAAGACGCAGCGAGCCTTGAAAATCCACATTAATTTGTTTTCTTGAATGCTGTCGATAAAGTACATGTTGCCCTTTGAAAAATCGAGATTTATACAGAACCTGCTGGTTTCCGTCGCTCTTCTGAATTCGTTTCCGGTGGTAACTTTGCTTAAGACTACATATATAATAATTGTATTCTTTTGTTATCCCATTCCGTTTGTGTTATGTTTTCCTTTCGCCAGGTGAAAATCGTGACCTAGCTTATTCAAATTCGAAACCCAAAACAAATCTTTTTGCATTAACTTTAAGCTAAACTGATGGGGCAACTGGTTAATCCCGTAAAAGTGTACGCCCTATGTATCTCAAATTTAAGTCCAGCGTATATATATGTCCATCTTCCATACCAGTTTCTAGCATTAAAGAGTAGTTGGATGTGAAACTAGGTAACCTCAGTATCAAGTATCTCTGCTGTGTGTCCACCTTATCAAAAACATGTGACCCCAAACTTGCGCTCCATATGATTGCACAGCTCTACACACTGCTTGAAACAAATACCACCTTGTTCGCAGTGGTAGTGTATTCGGTCATGTCACCATGTCCATTCAATTTTCAAAGTATTAAAATTAAATAATTCGCTCAGAAAGTACTTCGTGTATTTCAACATGAACGCGAAAAAAATACTGTGAATTACGAACGAATGCAAAAATCACACACAACTCTCTTCCCAATCGAATTGGATACCACCCATGGAGAATAAACATTGAAACCTAATATCACGTGAGTTTCAAATACTACTACACCAACTCTTTCATATCCCTTCTTCTCTCTTCAAAAATTAACTAACGCTCGTGCCCTGTTAATCAGTAAAAGGGTATTCATAACCCCTTTAGCATGTGCAGATTATAAAAAAAAAGACATTTCTTTTATTGAGGAAGTTGTTCCATGTGGCGTTTATGCAATTTTTAGCTGAATAGTTCCTTTTCTCAATATGTTTTGCGAAAATCATTTTTGGCGTCAGTGTCATTCCTAGATAGCAATAATTTGTCACAGTTTCTATCTCTTCACCTTTGTAGTACGACTTGTCCTGAAACCAGCTTGGTATTCAGTTAATATATTATGTATATGTATATGGCCCAGCCCACGTTTTAGAGGCGGTTTTCTAAAAAAAAGAAACCGTTATTCGTAGATTTCAATCAAATAATATCAATCCTTAGAAGCAAACTTGAGTATATGTTAAAATATTTAAAAAAAATCCGTCCACTACCACGCACTCAACCAGGGTTGCCAATCCAAAAGATTGAAAGCCACGTCCGTCCGACAATGAAATTTTCGAAAAATGCAATTTTTCAGTAATTATAAATAAAATAAATAAAACTTACTTTAGCAAAAATATAAATACAGTCGACTTCCTCTAAGTCGAACTCCCTCTAAGTCGAAAATCCCTCTAACTCGAATACATTAATTCGACTCTTGGTCTATTTTCAATACAAATACAAACAATATTAATCCCTCTAACTCGAATTCTTTCAAAACTCTTTCTAAGTTAAACTTATTTTGATACCCGTGAAAATTCGACTTAGAGGAAGTCGACTGTATATTATATCAGACCCCGCTTGTGCCTCCACACATAACTGTACCACAAAGAAATCCACACTTGACTTTGTATACAATCACAAATGATAGATCATATTACAATATAAAATAATACTGATGTAAACAAAAAGGAGTAAGACACTTATATCCGCAAATTTGTTGCATAGACATTTAATTAGTATAAACAAAATCAGCTTGATCAAAAAAGAAGTAAGACACTCATATCCGCAGATTTGCTGCATAGACGTTTAATCAGTATAAATAAGATCCACTTGATCACAATTACTTCAATTCTATTCAACCTACGTATAGCTGACGACACAAATAACCCATAATAGATAGTCTACTCCCCCCACTCTTCCCTAAAACACAAAAAATTGAGCGTAAGAATATCCTCTCTTTATTTCGTATCGGTGAATACGTGTGATGAAAGATTTGAAGTTTAATCAACCCATCTACAGGTCCAAAAAACGGATTATGTAGCTGGCGTGTTAAGATCGAACTCTTGACGAGGTGAAGATCTATTTTTATTTGTATACATTTCCGATTAAAATTTAATTTCTCTAGCAAGGCAATTTGCTGCAAAAGAAAATAATTACAATTTTGCCCCATTTTTATCACTAAAAAAAAGGGAATTGGAGATGTAAATTTCCCTGCCCACACTAAACAAAGGTGTTGAGCCGTGGGGGCTGTGTTTGGAAAGTGCGGTGGTGAATTTAGGATGTTGAAAAAATATTTTTCGTATAATAATTTATAAATGTGTCGAGAAATAAAAATATTTGTATTATGGAACTATAGAATTGTTGCAAGTGCATGCGTATTTCATTCTTATTTTATTTATGTAATAATTATATGTTGTTTGATTATTTTACTTGTGATATATATTAACTTGTGAAATAGTTTTATTTATCGTATGCTTTAGCTTTTTTCCCATTAATTTGTTTATTTTTCAAAGTATATATACTTACAAGTTTATGTTTGCGTTGGAATTATATATGCTCGAAAAACCAAAAGAATTGAAATAAACTTCAGTTCGATTATTTTCATAAAAAAAATCGTATTATATATTTAGAGAGTTAAAAACAGATCATAGATTAATATTGTAAGTTTATGATAAATTTTACAGACGACTAGTGGTCAACAATAGAATCGTTTGATTCGAACATGTTCAAAGTCTTGGTTTTGAAATTGTATAGTACTTAAATGAAGAAATAAATCTAATTCTTTTGTTCGGATTTAGTTTATTGCTAATACATTTTATTAGGTTAAATATGTGCTTTTCAAAACCCAACACCTACTTGAGTAAAGTTGGGTTATTGACGATTCCGTCAGGATTTTAAATGTTATATGATTTTGTTTAAAATATTTTTTTGAAAATTACAAAAATTACGGGAACAGTTTTGTCCAATCTGTCTGAATATCATGATAAAAAATGTGCACGACTGGGTCGTACGTACTTGCACCTGCATATATGCTGGTAATTGGAAATTCATTTAAAAATAAAGTTTACAATAGATTTTTGAAAAAAAAAATTTTTTTAATTTTGTATAAGTTTAAATGGCATATATTATTAAACATTTAATCTTGCCCACATTTCGATTTTTATGGAAATCCAATGAGTTTTAGCCGAGAAATAGCATAATTTCTAAAACCAGTTAATAAGAAAAGTACCGTTATACGTATTTTTAGGCAAAAACGTGGTACGCCATCTTATAGCATTTGCCCAGACTAACTCGAATATGAAATTTAATCAAAATCGTTAGAGCCGTTTTCGAGAAAATCGTCTTTTTGTGAAATTGGCCTTAAGTAAAGTACCGTTAATAACAGGGCTAGAACAAAAATTCCGATTTCGCCTCGAATTGCGACCCTACAGAGCTCAGATATGAAGTTTGAAGCAAATCGGTCCAGCCGTTTAGGCTGCAGTCCAGTGTACATACACACAGACAGACAGACAGACAGACAGACCGACAGACAGACAGACAGAATCGGCAGACCCACTTTTTCGAGCTTCTCTATCATCGTAATGTCAGAATTCATTGTTATCTCGAGTTCGAATTTTTGCACGAAACCAATACTTGCCCTATATTATAGGTGCAAGTAAAAAAATAGTTTCGCTGTACTCGAATTAGTGAGTTTTTTAATACTTTTTTTTTAACCAGAAATCTCAAACCTTACACAATCGCCACTTTTTAATATTCTAATTTATACACAAGATAAGTTTTACCTATCACACATACATTTCCTGTTATTAAACATTTTCTTATTTTTATTCGAACTAAAATATATGATAAACGTACTTAATATTTGTTCAAAGTACAAAACGGAAGAAATTAAATTATTTTTGGGTATGTTGTGATACATAAATATGTTTTTATTTAGTTTCCAATTTAAAAACTAGCATAAACGTTTGAAAAAAGACGTTAAATTTTAAATTTTATATTTTTAACAAACAAACAAAAAATATTTCTCGTAGTTGTTTATTGAACATAGCATCCTCTCCCCAATTTCTTAATTTTTCTCAATTTTCCGATTTTTTTTCTTTAAAATTCCTCTCCCATGTGACAGATATCCTAAACCCTAGTTTTTCTAGTGTGCGTTTTTCTGCCTGCAATACCAATAAAACCAGGGTTCACTTTATCTGTCACATGGGAGAGGATTTTCGAAGTGGATTATCTAATTTGGGTTATTTGTGGCTGACGATTTCTCCCGACCCACGTAAGGGATCTAAAGCTTTAAATAAAGAATCTATTAAACGCAAATTAATTGTTCTTTTTATTTATTTGGTTGTCCTCTTCTCTTAAGAGAACGGGAAAAGTATATTCTGTATACTTTTAGAAAAACTCAAATTTAATTAATATGTATATTCTTTTATCCGACATATCTTCTATACATATTGTATGGCCACGCCCATGTTTTAGTGGCGTTAGATTTTGACAGTTTCATCAAAATAATAGCACTTTTTTTGAACAAGATGCAGTATAATTTGAAAATTTTTTTTGGAATCCGCCCACTACCACGTCCACTTATTGAGAAAACTCTTGTTTTGGAGTAATTTTATAAGATATTTGACAAAAGTGGCTTTAGCAAGTAGGTATATTGGTGGAAGAAAGAGCTACGTGTATAGGAAAGGGAAAGGGTATCACACGATCCGCTCCAGACGGATTGTAGCATTTTTACGAATTATTTATTAAAATCTGGGTATTGTAATAAAGTGAATACTTTAAGTAACCTTTTTAATTCATTAAAGCTTTCAGAGTATTTTTCCTTCCATTCAATTTCAACATTTTTCTTCAGTAATTTAAATAAGGGTGATGCTCCCATACTAAAATTCCCAAAATACTTTAAATTTATTTTGGATTTTTAGGTACCTGCGAATTGTAAATCGCTTTCACTTTTTCTGTAGTAGGAAGAAGTCCCTTACTTGTGATTACATGCCCTAAATACTCGACCTCCTCCTTCAAAAACTCGGATTTGTCGATTTGAATTTTCAAATTAGCTTTTTTTGAAAACATGACGGAGCATTTTTGAGTCCGAATGGCATTCGCCTGTACTCAAAATGTCCGTATGGTGTCGAGAAAGCCGTTTTCTCCATACTTTCTTCACTCAACGGTATCTGGTGGAATCCTGACTTTAGATCTAAAGTGATCAAATACCTTGCATCTCCTAGCTGATCTAAAATTTCAGTAATATTAGGAATCGGATAAGAATCTGAGATGGTAATATCATTCAATTTTCTAAAATCGATTACCATTCTCCACTTGGGTTTACCACTAGCGTCTACCTGTTTTGGGACAACCTATAAGGGGCTAGACCAAGGAGATTGGCTATGGCGTATGATCCCTTCTTTTCAAAAGTGTATTTGTTTGAGTATTCACCTTCTTCTCATGAACTTTTGGGTACCTATATGTTTTCGCATATATTTGTACTTCACTAACTGTACGTATATGATGCTTGATGACAGACGTTTCTGTCAATTTTTCGTCTTCTAAACCAAAGATTTCTATGTTTCCTTTTATTAATTCCCTTAACCTTTTTAATTCTGATTCAGTTTTTATATGGTCAACTCTCAGTTTGTTCTACAACTTGTTAAACTTTTCACTACTTTCTAATGCCTTATTTGAGACTGAATTTCGCTGATTCTTAAATGATTGGCTTTTTGTCATACATCCTTGAATGTAGCACGTCTTGGGTGACTTTTGCCTACGAGATCAAATTTGTTGGGCTAAGAGTAACTTCTCTTTTGGATCTATGGCCCGCGTTGTTTTTATTACAGTTTAACTCTTTTAATTTGTTTATCCTACGTACTTCAAGTTCTTCGTTAAATATAGATTCATTGTATTCTTACCATTATGCATCAGCTTCCTACTCAGATCTACAGAAAATCCAAATTCGTCAGAACATCGTCTGTTACTACATGAAACTGTGTATCAATCAGATACGTATTATTACTTTACCTATCATTGTATTTAACTGTGATTTCAGCACTTCCAATCGTACTTCTATTAGATCTGCCTATACCTTTAAATCCAGTTTTGTTATCGAAGTTAACGTCTTCTTCGTAAATACATTTCGCTTTAATAAGGCTAATACATGCGCCTGTATCTATTAGAAATCTATAGTCTTTATTACCATAACTCAGAATAACTTGAGGGCTTTCACTATAATTGGAGACAATACCCTCGATTATTGCTCCTTGTTCCGAAAATTTGTTCGTTTATTTATAAAAATATTTGACGTTTTTTTATTGGAGTTTTCTACCGCATGATTTCTCTTATCTGAACATTGTTTTGGTTTATAGGTATTGGAGTCTGAATACCTATTTTTATGAATAACCTGATTTTCTCTCCTATCAGCATTATTTTCGTTACGTTGGTTTGGCTGTCTCTTAGGTTCCCTACAATTCCTACTAATGTGACCTAATTTATTGCAATTAAAGCATTTGATTGCATTATGATTAACCTTAATTAGGTTTCTTGACGTATAGTCTTTATTATTGTGCAGATAACTTGCTCGTTTCTCTAATAACATTGTTTCTTCCTGTATTGGCAGTGAAGATGCTTCTGCCAATGTCGATGGTCTCTGACTGTACACAAAAGTCCCTATTTCTTCCTTTAATTCGTTTATAAAAGCACTAAGCATATCTTTTTCGATCATATATAGCTGTCCTTCGAACAACGACTCACTTTCATTCTTAAAATATATGTCCTGAATACGACGTCTCTGAAGAGTTTCAACTCTTTGAATGTATTGTATTACGGTTTCGTGCCTACTTTGTTGTAAACGCGTCATTTCCAAATGCAACTGCATTGGCGAATATGTTTCTTTGAACGTTCTATTCAACTCGGATTTCAAATCCGTCCATGAATTGATTCTTTTATTCATTAGAATTGTTTCAGCATTTCCCGATATTTTACTTTTTATGAAAGGCAATAGCCAAGTTTTTTGTTCGGGGGTTGCCAATGACATAGCATTATCGACGTTTGAAATGAAATGATGAACTCTACCTGGGTCGCTATCAAACGGTGTTATTAAGTAGTTCTAGACGCATTTGATGTACGATAATAACCGTGCTGATTTGAACTTCTAGGGATTGGATCTTGTAGTATTTGGTCTTGTGCCGGTTTTATTTTCAGGGTCCCTTTCATTTTGTGTTAGAGTTTCCATTGCTGGAAACTATTAATTCCTAACTCAATGCTATTTCTCCTGACATTTGGGATAACTTCCGTCTCTATTTGGATGTCCCTATTTTTTTTTATGGCGTCCTCTACTGAGGATGGAAGTCGTTCCTTCGCCTTACCATC
Organism: Chalcosyrphus nemorum; assembly: GCA_949716465.1. NCBI lineage: Eukaryota > Metazoa > Arthropoda > Insecta > Diptera > Syrphidae > Chalcosyrphus > Chalcosyrphus nemorum. The sequence goes on from OX454334.1 coordinate 40,511,897, forward strand.
TTCCTCTATCATAAATAAAAATATTCCCCTTCTATAAGCTTTGTTTTCAAAAAGCACTAAATATTCTTCTGCCCTTTCTGTCGCACTAATTTTAAAATTATCAATTATTTGTGCTAAACTCATTTCTACTATCTGTCCGCTTTCGTTACCTATGCTTTTAAACTTTAATTCTAAGTCTTCTTCTTTGAATTCGAATGCTAATCTGTCGGATTCTGCCATTTTAGTATACTTAATTTGTTTAATCGGTTTACAATTTTATGTTTTACTTATTTTTAAATTACTTTTCTCTTATAGAATCTAAAAACTATAACTCACAGTATAGACAGGGCTGCTTTCATTTTCTGCTTTTGCTGCTTTCCTTTGTTTGACGTTCTTCTTCTTCTCCGCTTCTCGCTGGAATTGCTGTTAACGTAGCAGATGATCTTGTTCCTCACAGATTTTGTTATATTTTTATCGTGTCTTTGTAAGCGAATGCTAACTTAAACTTTTGATTTTTTTTTTTGAGCCACACACGCACTGTTGCCATTTTGACTGCTTTCCAGTCACATCTGACTGGATTGATATCAATTTAGCTGGAAAATTTTTTAGAATCCAGCCGGCTGGTTTTTTTTAGCTGAATATATTTTTTTGACTGGTTGAAATTTCTTTTCAATCAATACTTTTTAATTTTTTAAAAATGTTTGCCGTGCATTTACTACTTTTGCTCATAGCTTGGAAACATTTGTTCACCATTTACACTTCTCACCATCCCAACGTACAAATGTATATTTTGCAAAACCACTTGAACACAATATTATCTAATGAGGAAGTGGAAAGAATATGTAGTCACCGAAATATCGTAAAATAAAGTTAGGAACTCGGATGAACCAGCATGAGATGAATTTGATTCTGATCATCAGGAATCAGTTCAGATTTAGCGATTTCTGCTTCAATTTTCTTATACAGACTAAAGTAAAAAACAAAAATTGGTATATACGAAAGCACCAAAGCAGTATATGACACAGATGCAAATAATAATAATAAGGAGTCAATTGAAGCACTCAGGGACATTAATATATAAAGTTTATATATGAATCGAATCAATGAATTAGAACGTATTAATGTTTTCTTATTATTTCTTTAAATTTTTTAAATTGTTATTTAATTCTTAAACTACGAGTATGCTTCACTTCATTCTACCTACATACTTACAAATAAAGGATTCTGTGTTATTTTTTGTTCTGAGTAAAATGTTAATTTTTATCCTGACTGGATTTTTCAGCTGGATTTGTGTTAATAATTCGTTGACTGTTTTTGTTGACTGAATCTTACTTTTTTGACTGGTTTTTCTCCAGTTAAATCTGACCGGAAGGACAGTTTTAAAATGGCAACAGTACACACACGTCACCTTTAGTTCAACCACTTTTTTTTTGTGTCGAATTGCTACGATTACAATTCGAGATATTTGATTTGTATTCTCGACTAAACAATTTCACTTGGATCGCGTTTTTGTTTGTTTGCTTATTGTCGAATTACTATGATTACAATTCGAGATATTTAAATTGTAATCTCGACTAAACAATTTCCCTTGAATCGCGTTTTTTTTCTCGCTTGCTTGTTGTCGAATTACAATTTCACTGCTTTCACCAACTTTTGTTAAGCGCGCCGGTAAATAAAAGATTTTTACAAATTAATTTTGTTAGATTATTCCTTTATTTGTTCGTGTTGGAGGTTCGGTGTCGAATGCCTTCAAAAAATATTCTTAAACCTACGGAGAGATGCCCACATGTTGATAACAAACCGCAGATCAGCATTTTTGCGCGGAGTGTGCATGAAGCACGATACAAGTATTTGCTTGTTAGCATAATACATTGTTGCGCGTGTGCATTGAAGATATTAATTGAAACTTTGTAAACATAATTGCAAACGACGCAAATATGCTTCCGTTGAAGATTAAATTTAATACCGTGCTGATCTACAGTTTGTCATGCATGCGCATAACACCATGTGATAAAGTCTAATGCAAAAAGGTCCAAAGCGTATTGCGTTTTCAGAAGTGAAGAAAAAGACGAATAGAATAAAACAGAAAATATCTCCCTGTTGGGTGCAGTTTCGAACTTAACATACAAAAGCCCCGCACCCACTCCAAATCCTACAGTGATCCTAAGCAGGGGAGCTGCAGGGGGGCAGCATGCCCCCATACATATCCCTCTATTTTATATATGTTATTATTATATATTACATATATAGATATAATTTATTTCTCACTTTAAAATCCAATAATACATACATACATAATAATTCATAATCAAAACATTAAGAGAAATATTTATGACATTTGGTATTTCAAAATTAAATAGAGTTAAATGCCACTTCAGTTAGAAAATAATAATTTTATATACATATAAACAAAGTTTGGGTAGGGTGAGCCTTGGATAAAAGCAAGATTCTTTACAAATAAATACAAATTAAGACAAAAGAAAATTTGTTGGTAAATTAAAGAAGATTTACTAAAAAAAATAATAGCAGTAAAAAAAGTAGTAAAAAGTAACAAAGGACATAAAGAACATAAAGAAAGCGATGAGAATAAACGTATTTCTCCATTGCAACAGAATAACAGGGAACATACTAAGTCATTACATATAAAATCAAAATCCAGTAGTGCGAAAGTTAGGCACAAGTGCTAAGTGTTATTAATTCCTTTGTAAATTATGGCTGTCAAGAATTCTAAAGTTTCGATTTCCGGATCTAACAAAAAATTATTTTAACACTTTAAAGCAGTATAAATGTCGAATTGGAAGAATTTATAGATCACGCAATAAAGGTCTGCTGTGATGGAAACGATGTTGATTACATATTTTTCTAAAAACAAATTTTTGTAGAATAAGCAGTGGTTGTAAATTATTAAAATAGGCACCTCCCTAGCAGGTTATTCCATATTGTAATTTGGAATGGAAGATTCGATAATAAATAGTGTTTAAGAGCTTAGACGAGCAAACAGTACGCAAATAGTAAAAGCACAGACAAAGAATATACAGATGTCTCACGACAAGCTATTTGTCGGTTTTTTCTTTTTCCTCGCATATTTCTCCTTCTTCCGATCATGTGTGAAGTTTTTTTTTTTTATCTGTTTGTCTTAGAGTGGAGCGAAAGTAACGAGTTAAGGATTCGATGTGATTGACAAAGCTCATCATTTTATCTATAATAATCATGCGACCACAGGCATGACTAGAGACTACAGTTAAGGCACCGGTTGTTGCATCATTTATATAAACTGGCAACATGACGTTATTGCCAACGTCATCTACCGATATCGAAGATGCTCAAAGCAACCAATTACAGCACGCGCGAGTTAGATGTTTCTCTTATTTTGCATTCAATAACAAACACTGTTTTTGGCCCTTAAGAGAAATATTTATTAATTCTTTATGATTTCAAAACACTCTAATTACTAGACGCTTCTGCGACCTCAGCGAATCGTTTATATTTACAAAAACTGTGATGTGTTGAACCCATGTGCTGAAGTTGATATTTGCTGTTCATTGGGAGCGTTGTACTTGGCTTTTGATGACGCATATGTAACTCCTCCTCGGTTTGAATAAGAATTCTCCTATTAGTGTTTTTTTCTTTATTTACAATCGTATATTCATATTTATTTTCCTTAATTAAACTACTAAGTTAACTATAACTAATATAACAATAATAATAAGAGTAAAATTTATACCGTATGAAACATTTTTATGTCATTTTAATTCCTTTATTTCTTGAATGTTTTCAAAATGTTTAATTACAGCTTTCTCAAACGTAATCATTTCTACTTTAGTGTGATTGTATATACCATTCTTAGAAAGAAGATTATTGTCACGATTTCTCCGAAATCAAACAAAGCTATTTATTTAGGGCAGAGGGGTTTTGAGAAGCTTTCTCATGACAATAATAGTCTTCCGACACTCGGAAGAGGTGGGGCCGTGAAGAAACTTTCGATTGTATTTTTCCGTCGTCCTGGTGTAATTTCGCCAGCTTTTATTCGATGTCCCAAAAATTCGAATTCAGTCGACAAAAACATGCATTTGTCAATCCATGAAATAACAGAATCTCGAGAAAACGCTGTAAGTGATCTAGTCACTCTTCGATGGTCGTACTCGGAATGACTACGTCATCCAGGTCCTTGTTGCTCGTTTCAGACAGAATACGATTCATTGTCTTTTGAAAAACTGCCGGAGCGTTGACAAGACCAAACGGCATGCGGTTATACTCAAAGTGCCCTTCGGTGGTGATATATACATATATACTTCTTGGAACTCTCTTGCAGTTCTATTTGATGATAGCCCATCCGTAGGTCAAGTCTGGTCAAGAACATTTTACCGGATAATCGTGCGAGCAGCTCATTTACAAGTGGCATTGGAAACGGCTCCTTGACGGTTACTTTGTTGAGTAAGTGATAGTCCACAAACAGTCGCTTTTCACAGTTTGACTTTTCGACCAATACCACGTATTCCGAAGATGGTCGCACGATATCGTTTTCCAGGAGCTCATTTATAATGCGCCTGACTTCGTTTCTTTGGAAAACGGGATTCGATATGGCTTTTGATTAATGGCCACATCCGTCGTTGTTTTTATTTCCATCTAGTAGTTTCGCTTCCATACACGTTTGTTATCGACGAGTTCGGCGAAATCGTTTTTGCTGTGATTTTATGAACGTTCGTTGTCGCAGCCTGTGCTTTGGTTTGATTCTTTTGTCCGCATTCTCCGGCTGTATGGCCAGTACGCTGACACGTTGCACACCGATCTCGTCGCTGGGGCTATGGACATCGTCTTGAAATGTGTCCTTCCCTAGAACAATTAAAGCACACAAATCTAATCTAATAATCTCTCAATATCGGCATTGCGGGTATGATTGTTTGGTTTAGTTAAATGCACCTCAATATTCCCGTTGTTGTGACAAATGCCTGTTTTTTAAAGTAAAATACATACATCGAAAGAAAATTACTTCGTACTTTTCTGTTGAAGTCTGTGTAAATTGAAATTTTGCCCTTATAGATTTTCTATCGTACCTAATTTGTCTGCACTTATCACAATTGTTTATTATAAGCTGTATATGGTCTTTGAGTTTTGGGAAATATATTTTTTCTTTCAAACTATAATAGCATTCATTTATTCCGCTATGCATCGACTCTGATTTATGATACAATGATTATTGCTTATACAATTCATCCTCTGTTAATATCTCGCTTACTCTTTTCAAACGTCGTACAAACTTTATTTGTGGGTCCTATGAAAACATTGATATTAATATTAACTGCATTTTATGATACTCCTTTTTCAATATATCGCCTTAGTAAATCTTTAATTACAAGTAAATCAGACAGGTCCATATTGGATTCATCCTGTTCCATTCATTTATTTGTGGACTATTTTCTAACCTACTTAGGTAATCGACTCCTTTATTTTCCTTGCCCTTAAGGTACTTAATCTCATAATTATGTTTTGCAACTTTAGAATCTACCTTTGATTTCTTGGCGGAAATTCTTTCGCTTTAAATTTCAAATTTAAATATTTTATTGGTACATGGTCAGTGACAATCTTAAACTTTCTTCCGTTCAAATAAGGTCGAAAATAATTTACCGAAAAAACTATAGCTAAAAACTTTTTATCTGTTACGCTATAACTTTTCTCGTGGTTGTTTAACGTTCTGGATATATAACATATCGGATGACTGTCTTGTGAAAGAACTGCTCCAATTGCATGATCACTAGCATCCGTTTTAACCACAAATTCTTTTTCATAATTGTGCTCCTTTGGCATAGTTTCTGATGAATTTACTATAAAAACCTGTCATCCTTAAGAAACTTTTCAGTTGCTTTTCTGTTTTAGGTAATTTAATTCGCATTATATTTTCTATTTTCTCATAATTTGGTTTAATTCCTTCTTTAGTAAGAATGTGCTCTAGAAACTGGGTCTCTTTTTTCATTAAACAACATTTATCAGGTTCTATATTTACGTTATGTTCGCTTAATTCGTATACCTTATCCTAAGGGTATATTAAGTTTGACACATAGTTTGTAACATAGAGAAATATTGCAGACAACTCCAATAAAGTATATATGTATATAAATGATCAGTATCAATAGCCGATTGAGCCATGTCCGTCCGTCCGTCAGTCACCAGTTTTAAGGACCTTTTTGAGTTAGGACAATAATATTTTTTATACAACGTCGTTAAATATCGGGACAGAACAAGTGCAAACATTTTCAAAATCCGCCCACTAACACGCCCACTTGCCGAAAAATTCACTTTTTTCAGTATTTTTATTGAAATCTTGCCGGAACATTCTTTAAACCGAATGGCATCCGCACATATTCATACAAATCCGATGGTGTAACAAATGCCATTTTTTAGATATCTTTTTGTACACCTGAAATAATAAGCTTCAATTTCTTTCATTTGTTTCCTAACTTCAGCTATATGCTGAGGTGGATGCTGATATAATTTGGAATTTATATGTTCATTTGTCGTAGTTCGAATTTCACGGACAATGCTTGTAGTGCTAGTTAGCTTGTCGCCTTCTTTGTGGAATAGTTTCTTGTACTTCCTAGCAACTTGATTAAGCCACATGTTTCCTCCTCACTTAAATGGTTAAATATAATATTTTCAAGTGCAGCTATCTCTAATGTATTAACTTCATTCTGAACTATTTTATTTAGAAATTGTATCCCTGTATGATTGCGTAATACAATATCCCGATTTTTAATATCTATGGTTCTAACGTTTTTATCTACCCAATCCATTTCTATTAATTTGTCTAGTTTCATACTAATCCATTTCATTCTTGTATTTTCGGGGTATTTAAATTCAATGGGCATAATGGTACTATATTTTTATTGGCACTTCTCCCTCTATCGTACTAATTATTTTCGAAGTGTGGTTCAATATTTTGTACTTAAAATTAGGTAATTTGGTTTTATTTAAAATTCTAATCGTCGAATCTGTATCTACTATAGCTATACACTTTGTTCCTGTTATAAAAATCTTATTATTTTCCGAGACTAATTCATAAATAAAATATCTTTGATAAAATTTGTTTCAGCCCTACTTAAGGTATCTACTTCCACAGCTTGAGGTCGCTGTCTACTTCTGTTAGCATGTTGGTGATTGTTCAGTTGCCAGTTATTATTTCTGGTAAAATTTTACCTAGTGTATTCATTTGAACTTGATTGATTGGGTTGAGAGGCACTGTATCCCTTATTCTTTCGATTATAATTATAGCTAAGTCTTTGTGGTCTATTTGTCCGTCTACTGCTAAAATCTTTACACCGTAAATTGCCTTGATCCTGTCCAACGAAATTATTTACCACTTCTCTGATTTCGGTCAAATTATTTTTGGTCGTAATTACAGGTGCTAAAGCACAGGCTACTAACTCTTACTTTTTGCACTAACATACCACTAAATATTTCTGTCATTATAACACCATTATCACTAAAAGCGCAAATTCGGTTATATCTTCTACAATTTCAGCTTTTTATCTAAGTCACTTATACTACTCACTCTTAACACTGGTAATTGTCATTTGATCTTTTGATGATCTATAATGCTGTTTCAATCTCGCCAATGATGCCCAGTCCTCTGGTAGGTTTATTCTTAATAGATTTTTTGCTCCTCCTTGTATTTTTGTGTCGTCTATCACCTTGAACACCCTGCGCCGTTCTTCTTCTTCGGCGTAATCTCGTAATGTTTTTGTTACTGCGTCGATGAATGAATGTAACGTTCCTGTTTCTCCAGAGAACGTTGGTAAGAATCTAGTGTCCTTTTCGAGTTTACTTCTGCTAGACTCCTTATTCTGCAACAGTAGCTCTGTTAAAGCTAGTACACATTGCTCAATGGCGGTCGGATCTGCCATTATATTTCTATTTTGATCATAGGCTTGTTCCCTCCTTCTTTGGCGATCAATTTTGATTTTTTTTGTATTTTCTTAAGACCGAACGATTTTCATTTCACATAATTTTATAAATAATTTTTTTTCTTATTAGTGTTGTATCTGCAAAAGCCACTAAAGTTTATTTTGGCTTACTTTGCTTCTCATTTTATAAAATCACTTTTGTTTGGAAACTCGAAAACCGAATGCGCCAGTTAAATGTTTCTCTTATTTTTCATTCAATAAAAAAAAATCTTTTTGGGTCTTTAGAGATATATTTATTAATTCTTTATGATTGCAAAACACTCTAATTACTGAACCCTTCTGCGATCTCAATGGATCGTTTATATTTACAACCAGTGAAAAATGCTACAGTTCGCCTGGAGCGAATCGTATGATACCCTATCCCTATCTTATTTGGTCGTGTCAGTGGGCGGTGGAAAATGAATTCACAAAATTTTCTATTTCGCCTTATAAACTAATATTTTTACTCGAAAATTAATTTTTGAAGTAAACGCCCCTAAAAAGTGGGCGTGGCCATATACAATGTATAGACGATTTGTGGATTAAGTGAATATCTACATATTTGCCCAAGTAAGTTTTTTCGAGTTTCATATGAAAATAGTGAAAAAAAGTGATTTTTTTGAAAAGTGGGCGTGTCAGTGGGCGGATTTTAAAAATTTTTACACTTGTATTGCTTACTTTTCCGAAGACCTCGTATGCAAAATTTCATCAACCTAGCTCAAAATTTAAGGCCCAAAAACTGGTGACATACGGACGGACGGACGGACGGACGGACGGACGGACATAGCTCAATCGACTCGGCTAGTGATGCTGATCATTTATATATATACTTTATTGGGTCTATCTGTAATATTTCTCTATGTTACAAACTATGTATCAAACTTAATATACCCTTAGGATAGGGTATAAAAACTGCTGGCGGTTCAATTCCGTTGGATATGGAGTGATGACCGCTGATGAACCCATGTGCCAAGGTTGATGTTTACTGTTCATTGGGAGTATTTCACTTGGCTTTTGATGATGCATATGTAACTCACGCTATGCGATACAGGCTCACAAATTACATTTAGTACGGCTTTGTAGGTATGCAAAGACTAAGAATTAAGAGACAAAAGTTCGACATGTCTATCGGCCGCATCAGGTGATATCGAGGACCAACGATACGAGGAGTGGCAGTATTGGAGTTACAGTCACGACACGACCCGAATTTTGGAAATCCTAGTGGATAGGATAGGTGCTGATGTTTGGGGACTAATTTTCAAGAACAATTGCATTGTGAAGCATCAGCATGACATCATTTACCAACGAAGGAGAACACAGTGGACGGTGTCAGTCGAAAACTAACGACTTCGCAGTTGCAAGCTTATGCGCTCCGGTGGACGGGGCCTGAACTTCTTCAACGAGTCGATCGGTATAGCACAGCAGGCGAACCATTATATATGAGTGAGAATCTACAACACTTACGACAAGAGGAGAAGGTAGCTGTAACATACATGTTGAAAGCAGCACTACTGAACACATGTATGTTACATAAGTACTTAAAATGTGGCACCACTAAACGTACTCGTTTTCGCAGTCTTCATAAAAGGAAAACCTTTTACATGATGTCAGAAGTGGAAATTACACAATTACTACAATAAGTGCAAAAGCTAGTTAAAATGAAAGAAAATGTGTACACAAAAGTGGCAAAGGAACAGTTGTGGCACAACGGCGGAACGTAACGGTAAAGCAGGAAAACGGTGTTTGTTTTCGACTGTCTTAGGCATTAGCGGCCATCAAAATCATGGCAGCCCAAACAAATTTGCATGGGCCATCGCCGATGAGTTTTGAAGAAGCTGGAGAAGAATGGCCTTTGTGAAAGCAGAAATTCAATATTTATATGATTGCCTCTGGTTGAAATAATAAAGCGGACAATGTGAAAATTGTGGTTTTCCTTCATTTGATTGGAGAGAAAAGAATTGAGGCTTACAACACGTTGTTTAATGAGCCGTGCCCTTGAAGTGTCAATGACAGAAGTCTTACGTCGATTTGAAAAGTTTTGCTTGCCTCAGAAAAATACTGTGATGGAGTCATTCAAATTTAATTCCATAGTACAGAAATAACTCCAACCGTTCATGGAGTTTGAACCAGAGTTGAGGCTGCGTCACTGCGAATTTACATGCACCGGATGTCAACAGCCTTCTGCAGACCGCATGCTTCATTCTGAGTGTGTCTGATAAGCGACTGCAGGCAAAGTTATTAGAGAATCGCGATGATACATGGGAGCAAACAGTTAATAGATGTAAGGTTACTGAGCTGGCAGCTGCTAATAGACAGTTGTTGGATGTCCCGCAAAAGAAAGTGGATGTGATACAAAATCCTAAGAAACATCCGGGTGTAAAGAAGAGTGGGTTCAAGAGGCTCGAGAGGAAATGCCACGCACTAAAAGAGTTGATAACTGAATTTGTAATACTAATACTCAATTAATAACATATACTAATGAAAAACTGAATACTCTTGGTCGAATGATACTGCCTTGTTTTGATTTGGCTCGAAAGAGTAAAAGAAATATCGTGTTTGAAGTGGTGGACGACGGCTTAAAGCCGATATTGGGTCGAGCCGCGTGCTCCAGCTTAGGTTTGATCGAACGAAAGGTGGCGGTCAACTTAATTTCAGAGAATCAGGAAAAAGAAGCTGAAGAACTGACTAGCGACTTTGGCGATGTATTTGATGGATTAGCCTGAAGCCTTACTCTGTGCCTGTGTTACGATATCGCAAACGAATTTCCGAAAGTCTTCACCAGCGCCTAAAGGCAGAGTTGCAGGAAAAGGAAATGTCCAAGGATATTTCACCGGTTGACTATCTAACAGAGTGGGTCAACAACTTACACTTGCACGTGACAACGGTGTTCTATTCAACAAGCAAAAGCTGCAGCTAGCGCTGGCTGAGGTTCGTTTTATGGGGCAACAGGTCTCAGCACCACAAGTCAGGCCCAGTCTGAAATATCTTGAGGCTATCATCAGTATGCCGTTGCTCAAAAATAAATCGGAAGTAGCTCGATTAAAAAAGGATCTCACAGGAGGGCCAGTATTGAGAATATTTGATCAAACCAGCACTGGCTATACTGAAACAAACTGACGCATCAAAGGATGGGTTAGGTTCAGTGTTATTGCAAAACGACCAACCGGTCGCATATGCCTCTCGTATTCTCACTAGTAGTGAGCAATGGTGGGCACAGATCGAAGAAGAGTTGCTGGCAATCACGTTCGCATGGGAGAGATTCCTTTATTTTGTATATGGCCGCAAGCAACACAGAATGATGATGTTTTGGGATCAATTATCAAGTATTTGCAAGCAGACTGGCCGAAGTGCAAAAAGTTGACCTATGAGACTAAACAGTATCATAAGATAAAATACGAGCTGAAATTGGAAAAAGGGTTACTGTTTTTTAGGGACAAATTAGTTATTCCTTAGTTACTTAGGAAAGAAATTCTTTTAATGATTTATGAGCCCCATTTGAGCATTCAAAAGTCATTGTCGTTGCTCGAAAACTATTTTACTGGCCAAAAATGGCAGAGGATTGAACTGTTAAAAAAATTTCTCATTTGTGCAAAATACACTAGAGCTAACCCAAGAGAACCACTTACACAGCAAGAGATTCCCACATATCCATGGCAGGTACTGGTGATTGACTTGTTTGAGTTGGCTGGTATGGACCTGGCAATGATGAATGCGTCCTCAAACTGGCTCGACAACTACTTGGAAAGCATCTTTGATAGGTATGGTTACCCGTCAGAAATCCGGTCCGACAACTCTCTGTTTAATTGTTGACAAGCTCATCAGTTTGCGGATAAGGCCAACATCATACTGACATTCTCAACTCCAGGTTATCCGCAGAGTAAAGGACTAGCTGAGAAAGGTGTCGCAATTGCAAATAACTTGGTGAAGAGATTTTCTTTTTAGTTCTTTGAAGTAACAACAAACACTGACATTCTCAACTCCAGGTTATCCGCAGAGTAAAGGACTTGCTGAGAAAGGTGTCGCAATTGCAAAGAATTTGGTGAAGAGATGCTTAGATGAAGGCTGCCCACTGGAATTTGAGAACCGAATACTGGAGTACAATGCCTCTCCGTTGGCTTCGATGTCGATGTCACCGGCCCAATTGTTCTTCGGGCGGAGAATCAAAACAAAGGCACCAATTAGAAATAAACTACTAGTACGTGAACGGGTTTCGGAATATGTGATCAAAGATAAGTTAATTAAAGAACGCGAACGACGTGGAAGTCCGTGGACAGAGCCTCACCACGAATAAATCTGATGCAACCTCGGAGTCAGGTGCTGAGGATGAGCCTGCTCGTGATCGGTTGCATCGTAGCTCGCGTATTTCTCGTCCACCTGTTGACTACGGCAGCTGGAAGTATTAAGGTTATTTATCCCGTTGAGGTTACTTATATTTGAATTGTGGAATATTCTAAACATTTGCTAAAAAAGGAGAACGTGTAACATACATGCTGAAAGTAGCAATACTGAACACTTATATGTTACATAAGTACTAAAAACGTGGCACCGCTGAACGTACTCGTTTTAGGAGGGGAGCTGTTTGACAGCTCTAGTTAGTAAGCCAACGCGGATCAAATTGGACAATAAAAAAAAAAAACATTTAAAAAGTAAACGCTAAACATAGTGTTTTATTTCGCAGTCTACATAAAAGGAAAACCTTTTAAAAGAAGCAAAGTATACGATGTAAATATATGCAGTGCTGAACGACTAAATCAGGCAATGCTAGCGTTGACACGCTTAGACCAAATGCAGTGGTATAAGCAAGAGATAGGGTTATGCAATCAGATGAATATAAACATTGATACTCTGCTAGTAGGAGGCCGGATTAAACGAGTAGCATTGGATGTGAATAAGAAACGCCCAATTATTCCGGCAAAGAAAGGCAGGCTGGTGTATACGATTGTCGCAGAGGTACATCAAGAAACGTTACATGGTGTTGTGCAGTTGGATCATAGGGGTTCGGGCACTTGTGAAATCATTCATCAATAAATGTGTCGTGTGTCGTTTGCAAAGCGTGGCGAAGCAACGAATGGGCGATCTACGCCCAATGGATTGTTTCCAATATATTTGCAAAGAAACCTGCAGTATGTGGGTGATTATTATTATAATCTTAGAAATGTAGGCAACTTCCGTTTACCTTTATATAGAAGATCAAGTTCACAAAACAATATATTCTACTCTATTAAAATGGAAACTAGTATAATTAGATTTAAGAAACAAATTGAACAGCATTGTGAATTTTTAAAATTTTAATTTGTAAATGAATTTCATAAGAGTTCTTTTCAACTAATAAAGAATTACTATACTATACTATACTATACCAAGGCATCGCGTAAATCGACATCGTCCATTCCTTATCAGTGGGGTGGATTATTGTGGTCCATTTCTAATACGACTACCTGCAACACGATCGAGGATAACGACGTTGTAATCTTTGTTTGTTGGGCAGCGTAAGCGTTTCATATTAAACTGGCAACGGACTTATCAACAGCGGCATTTCTTGTTTCACCAGCAGGCGAGGAATAACTTTATTCGGATAGCAACACAAATTTTCAAGGCACAAATCGGCGTATATGAGAGGACTTAGAAGCATGGCACAACGAACACGTGAAAGAGAAATTGGCACATTAAGGTACAAATTAGCAGCATTTCTCGTTTCACCAGCAGGCGAGGAATAACTTTATTCGGATAACAACACAAATTTTCAAGGCGCAAATCGGCGCATATGAGAGGACTGAGAAGCATGGCACAACGACCACGTAAAAGAGAAATTGGCACATTAAGGTACAAATTAGCAGCAAAACAGAAAAACAATTTAATTCAAGAACATTTTTTTTACACCAAGTCGAGAAACTATTTAAATCATTTTGAACTACAAGAGAGTTAGAGGGACCTGAGAAATTTTCATGATGTCCGCATATACTGATAGACGAGAATATCTTATGATGTTATCCATGTCTTAATTAACAGAATGAAAATCAGCGGACACAGACCTTGAGAAACCTCAGATGTGGATTGGATTCGAAGTAGGTATACATGACGCAATGACAATGGCGAAAGAGTTGTGAACTTTTGAAACGCAAAACGTCTTGTTACAAGTGGCTCCATGTTTGAGCACAAGACCTGCCATAAAATCAGTTGGGTGTCAACTGACAGGCAAATAACCTCCAACCAAATTGACCATTTCACCATCACTCGCCGTTTTAGAAGTAGTCTTCTAGACATACGAAATAGACGAGGAGTCGACATGGGGTTTGTACAAGATCACCATTTTATAAAGTTATTCTTCTGGTGAAGATTCAACGAACGAAAAAAGCTAAGAGCTCGAATTGCAGTAACTCCAGCTGCAGGTAGAATCGAGCTGGAATCTCTATATCGCATTAAGATGAGAGAAGTGCAGCGTAGCGTGAGACATGATAAACGCAATAACATTAGTGCGCTGGCTACGGAAACAGAAGAAGCAGAAGCAAAGTGCAACAGTAGAACCGTTTAAAGATTCACTAAAGAGCTAATAGGTGGCCCAAAACTCTATTCAACACCCAGTGAAAGCCTTGAATGGTTGCTTCGGTTGCTTCGGTTCTAAACCGAGCATTTGCCAGCAATGTGCACCCAAGTCAGACTGAAGTGTCCGTAGAAAGAAATTCCCGAATTCGCACCACAACCCGCAGTAAGGAAGTAATTATCACCGCAATCATAGCACTGAAATCTAATAAAGCGGTAGGACTAGACGGCATACCCGCCGAGCTTTTTCAAGCTGCCCCAACAGCATCGGAAGGGCTACTGTTCCCACTTGTCGAGAGTGGAAAATGGAAATGGCTGTGGCCAAGATAATACCTAGAATCATCCTGGAGCGAATCAGAGAACACCTTGAAGACACATTCGACGCCATACAAGCAGGTTTCCTGGTTTCTGGATCCTTCTGTGTCAATCACATCAACACACTGCGGATTATCATCGAGCGATTGTGTTGAATATCGATCACCACTTCACCTGCTGTTTAACAATTTTGAAAAGGCGTTTGATAGTGTCAATCGGGATTTTATTTGGCGTGCCTTGCGCAGGAGAGGCATTCCTGATAAATGAATAGCAATTATCAAAGGTACATATGATAGGTCCAAATGTCACGTCTTTTACAGAGTAAAGCTGCCTGAGGAATTCGAAGTCCAAAGTGAGGTTCAGCATGGCTGCATACATTCACTAATACTATTTCGTATTGGTGATTAGCGATGTGCTACATGCAGCCTTATCAACAGGAAATAGAGGACTTTGACGGGCTCTTAAATCCGAGCTCAAACACCTTGATTACGCCGATGATGTATGCCTTCTGTCTCATAGAATAATGGACCTTCGCCAAATGACAGCAAATGTGAAGAGGGAAGCAAACGTCGTTGGGCTAAAAATTAACTTGGCAAAAATAAAAATTATCAGCCTAGGACCGAGCTCATCAACTCATATATTCATTGCTGGATGAACGGTTGAAAGAGTAGAGAGTTTTTAATACCTTGGGAGTATTGTTTCAACCGATGGCGGAACCGAACTGGATATAGCCAGCCGAACAGGTAAAGCAAAATCAGCGTTTGGGATTCTATCCACAATTTGACGCTAGGACTGTTTTGTTTCTACGTTGAATCCGAGCTGCTTAATGGATGTGGTAACTGGAGAGTGACCCTCACTATCACGAGGAAGCTGCAAACGTTGGTCAATAGGTGCCTGCGGTACATCTTAAGGATATTCTGGCCAAACCGTATCTCTAACGCACAGCTTTAAAAGAGAACCGCCATGAACCTATAGGCACAACCATACGACGACGGAAGTTGCAGTGGATTGGTCACACTCTGCAAAAAGGTGACAGGTCCATAGATAACCAAGCGATGGAACCCGCTTACCCAGGATGGGCGTATGGATTGTAGAGGCGCTAGGATCTACAAGGGGATACAGGATATAAGGAAGTAAGTATGGACAACACCTTCAAATAGCTTAGGAGAACAAGAGAGTCTGGCGATAATTTGAAATCTTATTTTTGTGACCGTTTTTATGTAATAGAAATACGTTTTCTGAAAGGGGAATTAGGAAAAGAGCCCGCTTTTTTCAGGTCGACAGCCTTTAGAGTTCCGAGAGGTTAAGACAAGCCCAGAGGAACGATCACATTTTATGTCTTGCTACTCAGTTGACCAACGACAAGATTCAGCTGAAACAGTAACTCGGGAGTTTGCAATATTGTGAAAGCTTAATGGGCCCAGTTCAATGCATTAATTGTAGTCAACCAAATCCTGTGCAAGAAATGAGTGCCCACAACACATAAAAAATCGGAGCGTATAATGACCGTCATGCCAAGATACTTGAAGAGTATGGTAATAAGAATTTTCCATCATACACCCTTCAAAGTTCGTGAACGAGAAACAAGAAAACTGGAATGATTTTCTGCCTTTATTCGCTACGTCATACAGGGCAGCAAAACAAAATTCCATTAGGCAATCCCATTTCACCATGCTCTTTGCTTCAAGACAAACAAAGCCGGGGGCAGTTAAATATTGAGTTCAAACAAACTCTAGCACTTTGTGCATAAACATGTAGCTCAATCACGATGGTTAATAGAGAAAGAGTGGAGTAAGTGAAACAACCAAACAGTAGTAAACGACTTTGCTGCGCACTAGTCTTAAGCTAGCAAAGTAACTTAAATCTATCTATCTTTAAGAAAAATTAGTAAATATAATATTCAAGCAACAAGCCTGCCATATATTTTTCTTCAGTAATAAGACAAGAAATAGTTCTTTACTTTTGGCTAACGTGCTGTATTTATCCAAAACCTTCATACAAATTGCTATTAGCTCAGGTTTAATAATATAATAATATAATATTAACATTTAATCATTATGAATAAATTCATATACATATTATACATATACTAATCTTTAATTTATTTTTTAAATAGGATCGCCGTTATTTGGGACAAAACTCAACTGTGTTTATTAAATGGAAATTGTGATAAACCACACCAAATATTCTTACTATTAGAGCTGTCATACAAAGTTTTTTATAGAACAATCCTGAGACTTAAGATATATATATATATATATATATAGATATATATACATATATATAATGGGGAAGCAAAATAGTAAACTTAAGCCGGAGGTCCTCGAAGATTTAAAACAAAACACAGAATTTACCGGTGAGTTGATTTCAATATCTTTCGTGATGTATATGTATTTCACCTGTAACAATAAACAAAATTAAACTTGGATGTTGTGTAGTTGGTAACCTTGAAAAATTTTATTAATGAGAAGGATGAAATTAAAGCTTGGGCTAAGATATGTTGAATAAAGTGGTCATCTTCATTTTTGTAAATTTAATACGTAATTTTACTTTGAGGAAAAGAAATTATCTAGGTAGTAAGAAAGTACGTAAGTAAGTAGTAAGAAAAAGCTATAGAGACGAAAATAAGGAGATTAATGTTCTTAATATCTTGTGCACTTGCCTGTTTCTGGATATGTACAGCCAACCAACATAACCTTCAGAATAAAAAAACTATTAGTTTAAAATAGACTTTAGCAATAAAATCGAAAAACTATTAAAAGATCTTAAAATAAAAATTACAAGATTCGTGAAAGTTGTAAAATTAATTGCAATTTAGAACAATGCTCCCACTTGAGTACGATATGCTAAAACTTTTATTATTAAGTTGATTATTTACCGAATAGTTACAAGAACGCTTCCCATTACGCTACCTACAATATGTATTAGTTAAAAAAAAGAATTCTATACATTTTTATTGATTAATTTTGCTAAATTATAAATAAATTTAATTTTAATTCATTCTGATCCCAGAAATAAGACTTTACAGCGGTTAAAAACGCTATATATAACTTCCACAAACGATGTTAAGTATATAACATCTAATGCGCTTTATTTTTTTTATCATATCTCAAGCTATTTCTTCAAAAATTATTTGAATTATATACATAAAATATACACTGAGTTTCAAAAAAAGCGGCGCAGCGGGGTATTTTGCAATAACTTCAAAAAGAAACCTTTTTTTTAATGCAGTCTTGTTTATTAATACAAAAGTAATTGACTTATTTAAAAAAAAGAGAAAAATAGAAGATGTAAAGCACAAATTAGTATAAAGAAAATGGATAAACAATTTAAAATCGACATTTAAATTTTATTTTTTTCCTTAACGAGTCCTCGTTCCTTTAATACTGGATATTGCCTCCTCGAGCATCTAACAACGCAGTAATTCGCCGAGTGGTGGACCCAAAAAATATGTAGGAGCTGGTTTGCCAACATTGATTACTCTTCATACGTCGTCTATTGTTTATCAGTCATAATAGCGCCATAAGGCACACTTCGGCTATCCTCAACTAAAACCTGAACCCTGGCGAATTTTTCTGCCGTTATTTAATTTTTTCTTTTATCTCCCAAAGAAGTTTGACACTATTGACATTTTTTTACATCAAATTACAACATGAGTTTATGCAAATTTTTTTTTCTTATGGGCAATCTTCTCTATTAGGTCAGTTTGTCTCCCTCTTTTTAGTCTTCTATGTCGTGATATTTCTTAGGCTGGTAGAGTTTTGATTTCTTTGTTTTGGTAAAGTAGAATTCACTTGAAATCTTCTGCTTATGGTTATAGTCATTGTTGATAGTTTTGAGTCTTTTCTTAAGAGCCAGTAAAGCTGTCTGTATTTTCCTTTTATTTAGTTTATTTTTTATATGGTACTTCCACGTAAGCTTAGAATCCATTTACAATTTTTTTTTACTAAAATCATTAACAAATAATAAATAATCTAATAAAAAACAAATCAATCACAATAAACTCTATAAAACAATTGGTACATATATTGCATTGTATATTGCATATCGAGTGCGAAAAAAAAACTATCGGAATGTGTTTTTTCTCAACGTGATGAACATATCTCAGGAAAAAGGAAAAGTGATTATAAAAATACATGCACAAATAAACCATTATAACAGTCAACCATTAAAAAAAAGTAATGCTGTGCAAAAACAAAGCGGTATAGGTAGTACAAAATTGGTAACAATACGTTCATGAATAAGTAAGAATGCGCCACTTTTTTTTGTAGCTCAATGTTCAATACTGCATAATATATACAAACATATATACATATAGATACATGAGTTTTATTATTACTTCAACAGATGCTGAAATTCAAGAGTGGTATAAAGGATTTTTAAAAGACTGTCCAAGTGGGCACTTATCAGTTGAAGAATTCAAAAAAATATACGGAAACTTCTTTCCCTATGGAGATGCAAGCAAGGTATGTATCATAAGAAAACTTAATTGTTGGAGTTCAAAAAGAGTTTGAAGAAAAACAGGAGGTACAAAATCATCTCGACAGTTAAATCATATGACATCCAAGTGTATGGTAGAAATTAAATAACCTGTCTCAAAGTCACTTTAAGCTGAAAAATTAAAAAAACATAATTTATATTGCTACCTAGGTTACCAAATATCTGCGAACAAAAATATGAAAGTGGTTTCCTCTGAAAACCATATTTTGTTGAACTAAAAAAGTTTTGTTTAAAAATATTGCTCCTCTATTTTAAACGGTTTAAAAAAATTAAAAATGGCAGAAGCGAGTATGTAATTGCTTATATCGTCAGCAGCCCTTCTTTAAAAAAAAAAAATTGGCACGATATCAGCACATCTAAAAACTTTAAGAGACATCACAGATAAAATATTGAAATATTTAAATAATAATAGGACTTCGGTTAGAGTATATCCTGTATACTGTGGACTGCGTTTCGGTAGGCCATCAAAAACAATGGATTATGCCGATCCCAATCACGTTGCTCGGGCAGTTCTCGCCTGGTTACACAATAATTCTTTTCCGTTTGGAGAGTACTTTCTGAAGTAGGCTAGCAATCCCTCCTGGCCGTTATGCACTTGCAGCAGGACGGCTCCAAAAATAAAATAAATAAATATTAGCCCGTAAGCAGCCCATAGAGGGCCAAGGGCTAGCTTCTCACAACTGTACATGTTGTGCGTGGTATACAATTCGGCACATACAGAAGGGACCTACAATTTTACGCCGTATCCGAAGGGCAGAGGGATTTCGAGAAGCTTTCTCATGACAGTTATACTCTTGAATGTTTGTCAGACACTCGGAAGAGGTGGGGCCGTGAAAAAACTTTTGATGGTATTTTTCTGGATTCGAACTTAGAACCCCTTGCGCAGTAGTCCAACGCACTAACCAATGAGCCTCGGCACCCACGCAGGACGGCTCCAGCTCCAACATTACTAGCGTCTGCGTCCACAATTAAGGTTCTCCCGGGAGTGGGTATCAGTTTCGGCGATTCACATAGCTGTCGATTCTGGGTCGGTCCTCACTCCCTCTGATGTAATAACGTGCCTCAAAAACTTAAATTCCCGTTGAAAGAGCACACATTTCTTTTGATTGAGCTTCAAGTGGGAGCTTCGAAGTCGTTCAAATACATCTCTTAGGTTTTCCCCTGAAGGACATGTTCCATTTGATGCTCAAAGGTTACCGAATCAGCTTTATGTTGCTTTTTCCCGAAGCATGAAAACTTCAACAGTGTCATTTTAAAATTCATTCATTCATACTTTGGATACGATGAGTACATATTATACATATACATACATATGTATTGATATATTTGTTTTGAATATTATAACCAAGAAAATCTTCTTAGCTAGTATTATATGTATATCTTACACTTTCTTTTTATTTCTAGTTTGCAGAGCACGTTTTTCGAACTTTTGATGCTAATGGAGACGGTACTATTGATTTTCGTGAATTTTTGTGTGCTTTAAGCGTGACTTCAAGAGGAAAATTAGAACAAAAGTTAAAGTGGGCATTCTCGATGTATGATCTGGATGGAAATGGATACATATCCCGGCAAGAAATGTTGGAAATTGTTACAGTAAGTGAATTATCTAATTAACCATCTAGCCATATTATTGCTAATAATAATATGTTACATAATTCCAAAGTATTTAATTCTCTGGTCTATGGGTGCTAGAAAGGCTGACCCGGAGTTGCAAGTAAAAGAGTAGTTAACTTCCAATAAATTAAACTGTAT
The DNA here is from genome assembly GCA_949716465.1 of Chalcosyrphus nemorum. Classification (NCBI taxonomy): domain Eukaryota; kingdom Metazoa; phylum Arthropoda; class Insecta; order Diptera; family Syrphidae; genus Chalcosyrphus; species Chalcosyrphus nemorum. The sequence goes on from OX454334.1 coordinate 40,532,920, forward strand.
TTTTAATATAAAGTTTTAATTTTTTTTTAATTTGTGCTTATAATTGTGAAAACTTTGAATAACATATTGTTACAAAGTTAACTATTAATGCAAACTTAATAAGCCTTTTTGAAAAGGGTTCGATTACTGAAATAAAGCACAACTAGTAGCAATCGTATACTCCAATTCAACTATCTTTATCACCCATTACATTGAATTATCATATGGCATTAGTTGGACTTATTAGGAATAGTTTCCAGAAGAGATTGATATCAAAAGCTTTTGTGGGCGTTTGTACCAGTAGCAGATTAACAGAAGAAAACAAGCGATTTAAGGTTTTTTATACGCTATCCTAAGGATATATTAAGTTTGATACATAGTTTGTAACATAGAGAAATATTACAGATATTCCCAATAAAGTATATATATAAATGACCGTCTGTCCGTCCGTCTGTGTGTCACCAGTTTTTAGGCCTTAAATTTTGAGCTAGGTTGATGAAATTTTGTATCCCAGGTCTTTGGAAAAGTAAGCAATACAAGTTTAAACATTTTGCAAATCCGCCCACTTTCCAAATAAATCACCCTTTTTCACTATTTTCATATGAAACTCGAAAAAACTTACTTCAGCAAATATGTAGATATCCACTACGAATCTACGAATTGTCTATACATTGTATATGGCCACGCCCACTTTTTAGGGGCGTTTACTTCAAAAATTAATTTTCGAGTAAAAATATTAGTTTATAGGGCAAAATAGAAAATTTTGTGAATACATTTTCCACCGCCCACTGACACGACCAAATAAGATAGGAATAGGGTATCATACGATCCGCTCCAGGCGGATTGTAGCATTTTTTCACTGGTTATTAAATGTTCATCTGTATCAATTGCACAAACGAATATGTTCAAAAAAAGTACCTTTATTAGTAAACATCGCCTCAGCTTCGGCACACGAATTACAAGTTTTAGAGAGTTAAATCAAACGAGAGCCGAATCTTCAAACCGTTCATTTTTTTTTTTTATGATCCAAACTAAAATGGAAGTTAAATGCTACCGTTTGCATAAATGTCATTGATCGGAAAGGTAATTTAAAAGTGGATCATAAACAGGAAATGAGTATTTAGCAAAATGAGGAAATGAAATGAATGAAAACTACGAAGCAATTAATTAATTGCAAGAATTGCTTTTAAGGAGAATATTTAAAGTAGAACGGATGTTTGGGTCAGGTTGCATCCGGGACGTAACACCTCCCTTCACAGATTGGAGACTCTCCGGAGTCACAACATTATTCATTTTTACGTTTAACTTTTTATGCGTTATGACAAAAATTGCACTTAGAATTACAATTAAAATAATAATTTTAACAAATGTGTTTCCAAAAAAAAAAAAAATTTTTTTTTCTTCTACTTTATTTCGGTTATTACATCTCATTAAGTACAACATCATAAAAAAGTAATCCTTTGCTTGTATTTATAATAGAATCCATATAGTCTGGAATGACGAAATTTTGTTTAAATGCTTTTTTATTATAACTAATAATCTTATCATTGACTTTTACTGAACAGTTAGTGAAGTTAATTAGATAATTGCCATATAAATTTATTATTCTTTAGCAAATCCTTCTTAATCTTTTTCTTAACTCTAAAATTTCGGAGGCATTATTATAAATTTTTATACAGTTTTTTTTTTTCATGACACAATTGTAACAGATTTATAGGTTTCTTAATTCAACATACTGTACGTAAAAGTTTTATTTTGGTATTTTACTATTTCCTGAACTGGAAACATAAATTCTCTGTTTTGATTATCTCCAATAGGAACGAGCAAAGTTTTTTGAAGAGCAATCGCTTTATTTGGGATTCTAATAACAAATATAATATTTTCGCGATCGTTTTAAAGTGTACCAAGTTTTATGTTTTCTAATTTATTAAGGTTAATTCTATATTCTTTTATTTCTTCATTGGTTAAGATATTGCCGTGTAAAATTTCATGTCTAGCTGAGGATATGTTGTCCTGCAAGTGCAAGTGAAATCTATGTAAAGGGTTTTTTTGGTATATTTTCTTGCTGGCACTATTAATTACAGTTAATTAATAATTAATAATTTCCCTGTCTTTAGCTATTAATCCCTTAAGCCTGCTAAATGTTTCATTAAATCTCACATTGGTTTTTATTTGTTTATTGAGATTCTGTAGAGCATTGTAGTTATTTTCGTCGGTTACTTTTAAATGTTTTTCTATTTTCTGACGATCGGCATCATCCATTGTACCAAAGACCCACTTTTGTAAAGTACCTACAGTATTGATTAAGCCTCATTTTTGTCTACAAAGTATTAGCGTATAGACTTTGTTTCAAATCGAATTAATTTAAATTTCTAGCATAGTAACTTTTTCCTCTAAGCCGGATTTTTTCAACTATCCAAAATACCTAAGATTTCTTTTGGGTATGTATAATTTGCCTTCTTACTAGCGGTTTCTGTAAACCGTTTCTATCATATTTATTTCATTGGTACATATCAGCATTGATGCTACTAAGGAAATCAGCCACTATGTTTTCTTTTCCTTTTATGTAGTCAATGTTGGTATCATATTCGCATAGTTTTAAAAGCCATCATCTGTAGTGTATTAGCTTATTAGCTTATGCGAATAGAATAAATGTTTTATTATCAAGTTGTGTCAGTGAAGCTGACCTACAAGGTATGAGGTGACAATGAAATGTTTGACAGCGTGCGTTTAATGTAGTAGATTTCTTTTCATCTTCTTTACATATATATAATTCCTTCGGGGCGAAGCTCGATGACGTTATAACTCGATAACCGCTGGACCGATTTTCATGATTCTTTTTTTTATTTTGTTTGTATTGCTGTACTTTAGGTTTATAGAGGAAGAAAATTGGGAAAATTTGCATTTTTCGCATTTTTCGCATTTTACAAAACATAGTTGCCGTTGGGGTGTCGATATTTGAAAAAGTTGTTTTGTATGCGATGCGCGATATTATTTTGTTTCAAAAGTAAATTGAGTGAATCTTGAATTTCATGATAGTTGGCGTTGGGGGTGTCCATATTATGACAAATTATGACAAAGTTCTTCTGTATGCGCGATATTATTTTGATTCAAAAAAGGAAATTGAGTATATCTTAAATTTATAGGTCGATAGGCGGTACAGAGGGCAAACAGGAGTCATAAAAAACGTCATTCGACAATTGCAGCAATTCTTTAATGGAAAAAACGCTTTGATTGCGATGTTCAAAACGGCGATGGAGAAAATGAACTCAGAAGACTGCAGATTTGTCTTTAAACCTGATTATGCTCCAGCCGGAGAACATTCACGGCAATACAATACTCCAACTTCTGCAGACATTTGTGCATTAGTTGTTGGCGATCAATCACACAGCCGAGATATTGTTGCAAAGAATATCTGAAATGCATAGATCATATGACGCACTGCAGTACCCCATAATTCATTGTCATGAGCAATTTGGATACACGCTTGGTTTTTGAATTCTTTGAACATACCTGGACTTCCACCGCATAATTTGCAAATCAAAAACGGTTCGGTCATCATATTGCTACGGAATTTGAATCAAGCACGACTGTGCAATGGTACCAGACTTGCAGTTAAGAATTAGCCGAATCTGATAGAAGCAACAGTTCTAAATTTAATATATTCGAGGAGAAATTGTGTTCAATCCTCGCATTCCTTTGATAACAACCGATATTCCTTTTAATTTTAAACGACTACAATTTTCAGTAAGATTGGCATTCGCAATGACGATCAATAAATCTCAGGGCCAATCCTTTAATGTTTGCGGCCTGGATTTGGAGAATCCATGTTTTTCGCATGATCAATTATACGTAGCGTGCTCACGTGTCGGCAAACCATCGGCCTTATTTCTGTATGCTCCAGACAAAAAAAAAAAACAAAAATGTCGTTTATCATAAAGCACTCCAGTAAAACCGATGAATTACCAACACTTGAATGGCTACGATTTGAATGAATGTTGTTGAATGTTGCCTTTGTACCTAATTTTTTCTCGCACTACAGCTTTTCATAATTTCTATTGCGTTTCTTTATGCTGCCCTTTTACTAATATCACTATGTATAGGTATGTAGGTATATAGATTTGTAATTATGTATATAGATTAACTTTTTTTATGTTACTTAAATGAAATAAAAATGTTTGTATATAAATATCTATCAATGAATTCGTTTCGATTAATAATTAAGTATTCAATTACGGACAAAAAGTAGTTATGCCGGGTCCAGCTACTATATATATATAACACGCTCTCCCTTAAAGTTTATGTTACAAAATATAATGTTTTTTAATGTAAAAGTATTCATATTTCTATGGCAAACAGGCAATTATGTATACTTTTTATTAACTTCGCCATTTCCACGCGGGCACAATTTTCATTGACTTTTCTGATTGCTTTGAGCGCCTATCTCCTCTTCATCTGTTCATTGAAGATTTAGTTGGAATCCAGTCCGGATCATTAGCCCTAGAATCATTGCTAGTTGACGGTGACGATTGCGATTCATTATCCGAACTCTCATCTGAAAACTTTATCACAGTTGCCTTTTTTTTCTTATTTAGACTTGATGTGTTTGGCTTGATGTCCGTGTTTAATAATTCATCTGTATCAATAGACTGATCACGAATCTGATCCAAATGCCGATTTACTTTTTTATTATTGTGTGTGTAGACACAAATATACGTACGGGGACCCAACATTCGTTTAATCGTTGCTTGCATCCATGATGCGTTGTAAGGATCTTTGTAACTTCTAATCATGACATTTTGACCTTCATTTAAAGTTACGTTTCGTTTGCCTTTGAAATTTTTTCTTTGTTGGTTTTCTTGCTTGTTTTCAACTACTTCACTTACTGTTGGTGGTCGCAAATTACTCAAACGAGTACGCAATGTGCGTCCAAAGAACAGTTTCGCGGGCGTTTCACCTGTTATACAGTGGATTGTGTTACGATAATCGAGCAAAATTCGATTCATGATCGTGTCTATTTTATTTGATAAATTGTTTGACTTTGCGCTGTTTACACTAGAAATGAACGACTTTTTGAACGTTTTCACAAAATTCTCAGCTTGGCCATTTGTTGCGGCCAGTGTTGCCACAATGATACCAAAGTGTCAAAAGTGATACTTTTTAATCCTACTTTCGACGTGATACTTCGATTTCTGTAAAATACCTATTTTGATACTTTTCTTCTGTCTGCGGAGATACTTTTTTCCAAACTCTTGCGGCAACACTGGTTGCGGCATGACCTGGAGAAGTTAAAATGTGTTGTTACGTGTGGTAAAGTCTTTGAACTCGGCAGACGTAAATTGAGTTCCATTGTCGCTGACTATTTTGTCTGGAATTCCGTAACGACTAAACAATTCGCGCAACTTGGCAATGGTAAACGCAGATGTGATCGCTTTTGTTTTAAAAACTTCAACCCATTTCGTGTGTGAATCTACAACGATTAAAAAATAATGGTTGAATTTTGATCCAGCGAAGTCAATATGAATACGACTCCAAACTGAGTTCGTTAGTACCCATGGTATTTACTCAGCTTTCGGTGGACTTGCCTGTAATTGTTGACAGGGAATACATTTTTTATTAACTTTTCAATGTCAGAATCAATTTTTGCCACCATACGTATGATCTTGCCATTGATTTTGTTTTGACAATTCCCATATGAGATGCATGCAATTCGTTAAGAATATATTGCCGAAGTTTCATTGGCACAATCGTTCGAAACCCCCACATGACACATCTGTATTGGACGGTAAGTTCGATTGATTTGCTTTTGAAGGCAATTGAAGGAAGAAAATTTGATAACAAGGGTTTATGATCTGTTGAAATGGTAAAAAAATTTCCCAATAAATATTGTTTCAATTTAGTGACAGAGAAGACTATGTCTAATGCTTCTTTTTGAATGACAGGGTAGTTCAATTCACTTTTGGATAGAGATCTCGAAATAAAAGCAACAGGTTTGAGCCCATCTGGAAAGCGGTGTGATAAGACTCCCGCCACAGAATGTTTGCATGCATCAGTTGTTAGAACAATTGGAAGTTTTGGAAGTTTTGCTCTGACGCAATATCATGTTTTGTCAAATGGTATGCCTTTTCACAATCTGTATTCCATACGAACTGAACGTCATTTGGAAGTAAAACATACAACGAAATCATTTTGCTTGCAAAATCTCTTATGAAGCGTGAGTAATAATTAGCCATACCAATAAATGCTCTCAATTCATGAATGCTTTAGGAATGGGTGCATCCAAAATAGATGCAAATCTGTCTCTGTTCTTATGGAGCCCTTTTTTTAATCGGTGGTAAGACCAAGATAAGAAATTTGTTTTTGAAAGAAAAGGCATTTACTTGCATTCAATCTCAAACCAAAAAGATGGTCTTTGAAATTCCTTCCAGTAACTGTGATATCATCTTGATACACAACTACACCATTAATACCTCTTATTAAAATTTTCCATGTGCATTTGGAAAATTGCAGCTGCTGGCTTAACGCCAAAAGGTAATCTTTTCATTTTTAATGTACCAATGTGAGTGCATTACGTACACAAAAGAGAAGATGTTTCATCTAAACACAACTGATTGTAGGCAGCACTCATGTCCAATTTACTAAATAGTTCTCCACCTTGCAACGATGTGAAGATCTCCTCAATTAGAGGCAATGGGTATTTGATATCAACAAGAAACTTGTTAATTGTAGTTTTGTAGTCACCACACACGCGTAATTTACCATCTGGTTTTGGAACGGGTACTAACGGTGTTCCCCATTTCGAAGTTTCAATTTGCTCAAGAACGCCTTTTGCAACTAAATCACGCAGTTTCTTTTCAATTTCTGACTTCCAGGCCATTGGAATTGGTCGTGCTTTACAAAATACATGTTTTTCGTCACTATCAATTTGCAATGAAATTTTGCACACATTATATTTGCCAATTGGCTATCGAAAAGTTCGGAAAATTTACTTTTGATCTGATCGACAACAATGGAAAAACTTTAATTTTCTGGCGATCGAATCAAATGAACAAGGTTCTAGCGATTTTCTCGATTTTGATCCATTTGCACTAACAAAAATTTAAATGCGCGTACAAAATTTCTACCTAATAAAGGTGGTGCGTTTGCGTCGGTCACTACAACTATGATACGTTTGCTGGTGTCCCCATAAGTAACACTTGCTAAACACTCACCAATTACATTGAGTTTATTTCCACCGTAATTTCTATACGGGATTTTACAAACCTTTAGCGGATACTGTGATAAATGCTTCATGTAGAAGGTCTTCGGAACAAATGTGCGCGGTGCCCCCGTGTCACATGCAATATCCATTATTGTGCCGCCGAACATGACCTTCTACCAATACATCTCATTGGATTCATCATCGGTTAAACTGTATAAAGAAAAATAAAACGAATTGGCTTAAGAAATAGAATTTACATTTTGATTGGAGTAAGAAAGATTATTAGAATTAATAAAATTGAAGTTTTTCTTGTTATTTTCTTGTTTGGAACGGCAAACACTGCTTAAATGTCCCTTCTTTAAACAGGAATGGCACGTGGGTTCTTTGTATGGACATGTATTGGCCTCATGTGTCTTCCATCTACATCGCGTACACGTCGTTTTCTTGCCAGGCTGTTACTTTACGGTTGTAGTGGTTGCCTTTGTTGCGGTGTCTTCGCCCGTCCTTCGAACTCATGTAGTTAACCTCGGAATCCGTGTTGGTTTTCATCGCAAATTTCGTTTCCAATATCATCGCCTTGTTTAAAGCATCGGCCAACGACAAATTTTCGTCTTCTTCGCAAATACGATTGAAAATTTTCTCAGGCAATTGAGTAATGAATTTGTCGTTCACCATCACATCCAAATTTCTACCTTATTTACATTGTAGTGCCAGCTTCTTGATGCGAGCATACCATGATGACACACTTTCGTATTCGTTGCAAGTGGCGTCATGAACATTTGTTTGTTCATGATGCACAATTGTTGGAGGTGTGAAGTGTTATTCCGAAATTTCGCAGAGCTCACTCAAATCTGTTTTCACCGGCGTCTTTGGATCACATAAACCGCGTAATAATTCATATGCTGTTGATCCAATTGATTTTTATAAAATTGGTTTTTTTGCCTCGTTGTCGGTGCAATTTATTTCGGTGTAGTGAATGTCCAAGCGCTCTTTCCAAATGCTCCATTTGTCTTCGCTTGGATTTAACTCATTGATAGTCGTCGAATGGACAACAGTACTTTTGTTGTTGGACATTGAAAATATTCGCAAAACGTGTTTTCACGTTTTATATTTTGAACCGATTAAAAAAAAATGAATTACTTTAATTAATTTTAGTTTAAATAAAACTGATCGAAATTCGATGCTAGCTTTTCTTTTACACGTACTTTTTATTCATGATGTAAAACACTACATTTCCTCGTCGCCAATTTTGTAGTGTATTAGCTTAGGGAGAAAAAGACTCGTCGGTTCAGATTCAGAGTATGCGAATAGAATGAATGTTTTATTATCAAGTTGTGTCAGTGAAGCTGACATACAAGGTATGACAATGGAATGTTTGATAGCGTGCGCTTAATGTAGTAGATTTCTTTTCATATTATATATGTATAACAATGTAGTCAATGTTGGTATCATATTCGCCAAGTTTTAAAAGCCATCTTTGCAGCCTGGGACTAATATCTTTCCCGTTTGTTTTAATATATAGCCATTTTAGAGGCCGATAGTCTGTTAGCAGATCAAATTTTACAAAGATATGGCCTAAAATAATTGGTAGCATACATTCGTCTGACCAGATCTTAAAGATGAGTTGGTGTATGCTCTCTACCAGTTCATCCCCAGCTGCCTTGAATAGTTCGGCCGGAAAGCCGTCAGATCCAGCAGCTATGTTAGATTTCAGCTTAGATATTGGTATCCTCACTTCATTATGGTGGACGGAGATTTTGCCTATCATCGTCAATGTTGAATGGTGCATTCTGCCTGACAGCGGGGTGTTGGCCTCCCTCACCGTTATACAGTCTGCAGAAGTTGTTTTTTCCACCGACTGTGATTCTACTACGAGGTTTTCATTTTCATCTCTACAGGCTCCTGTACGGGTTTTGCTTCTTTGACCGTACTTTTTACCTTTTGGTAAAACTTCCGTACATTGTTCCTGGAGTATAGGCTCTCAATATTTTCAAACGCGTATATTCTGAAATTCCTTCTTCTTTTTTTGGAGAACTTGATGCTCCTCCCGAAGAGACTCGAAGACTCTGGCTGTCTCTTGCGATTGTAGCAGTGATTCTTCTTTTTCTCACAGTGATTCTTCTTTGTTGTTTAATATGGGATATCCGCATTCGTACCTTGGCTACAACAAGGTAATGATCCGAGTCTATGTTGGCCGCTCGAAAGGACACCCAGAATACTGGAGGCATCTCTTGAGTCGATCGCAATATGATTAATTTGGTTGAGGGTTACATGATCATTGGACAGCTATGTCTGCATGTAGGTATTGAGGTGAAAAAACTATGTGCCTACTATGGTGACATTTCGCGAAGTCAATTAGCCTTAGACCATTGTTCGATGTGATGTCGTGTAGGCTATGCCTTACCAAAGACGTCATCTTTTCCTATTTTGAGGTTAAAATCGCCCAGGACGGTTTTAGCGTCATGTTAAGGACATTTCTCAAATGTTTTGTCGAGGAGCTCGTAGAAACATGGTGGCATGGTCCTTTTCTTTGTTCGGGGCATTAGCACATATCAGGCTTATGTTGAAAAATTTAGCCTTAATGCGGATTATCATTATACCTATGCTAATTGTTCGGGTTCACGTGGTCTGTTAAGGGTCAGAACATTTCACGTACAAATCCGAAGGTCGTTGCCCTTTTTTCGTTTGCTAGGGTCGTCATCAGTTGAATTGTTTATATCTTGTGCTTATTTCGGAATCACAATTTTGTGACGTTGTGGGGAAGTTAATCCCACGGCACAAACCCCAACATGGAGGGCCAGTTCCTTTAATTACAGCCCTAGGACATGGGGCCGGATAAACCAGTGCTAGTAGTCGTTTGAAACTATGTGTCCTAAGTACTCGGTTTGACGTTTAACAAAATTGCACTTGTCTATTTGGACTTTTAAGTTTCACTTATTTGAAGACGTTTTAATATTTTTTTTAGAGAGTTTGAAGGGAGGCCGAAAAAATTAATATTTCACCGAGATATACAACGCAAATTTTATTTATATGGTCATATAGCACCTCGTTCATCATCCTTTACATTGAGAAAGCTGTCTTATGTCTGTCTTCCTTGCTACGGGGATTTGATGGAACCCTTTCGCAAGGTCAAGCGTCGAAAAATACTGTGCGTTCCCTAGTTTGGATAATATGTCATCCAAGTTAGGAATTGTGTATTTATTTTCGATATTTACGTCGGTCGTTCAATTTTCTATAATTGTCTACGATGCGCCATTTCGTTTGACCAGAGTTGTCCATTTTCTTAAGGACGACCCATATTGGAGCATTGTATAGGCTTGTTGAATTTTTTTATAATGCGGCAGTTAAGTACACATTGGAAGAAACCAAAAACTCAAAAAAAAAATCTTTATTATTTGAATAACAAAATTAATAGAGGTTCGATCCTCTAAGCTGATATTGAAGAATAATATTGCAAGCAAAGTACAAAAAACGTAGTACGCTAATAAAGTACTTACCTAAACTAACTTAAATTTGCAATTTACTAAAAATCGTTTTAACCGTTTTTGTTTTATCTCCTTTTTATACCCTATCTTAACCGTGTATTAAGCTTGACGCATAGTTCATAACATAGAGAATTATTGCCGACAGACCCAATAAAGCATATATAAGTATAATGTTTTTTTTTTTTATATCTGTTTAGTTTAGTTTATCTTTTCATCTCAGCGCATAGCTGAAACGTACCTATCCCGATGGGATTAGGCTCAGATGGAACATAAATTTTGTTCTAACTCTTAACTTTATTATCGCACATAGTTTATTAAACCAATTAGCAATTTTTTTCTGATAATTGTCTTTTGAAAATTTAAGAAACCTTTTTTTGTCGGTTACCTTTTTCTTTTAACAATAATAATCACTTTTTCTTGTGATCATGCTACATATGTATGTATGTATGTATGTATGTATGTTACTTTTTTTTTATTATTATCTAGCTAGTTCAAAGAGTTTTATTCTTCGTAATCTCCTAGTCAGATTGGCAGCATTAAGTAGTTGCGTCATTTCTAAATTGACGTGGTTGAGAAGCCTAAGTTCATGCCTATTAGCTACTTTTTTGACTTCATCTTCAATCAAGTCAATGTCTAGATCTCTATGCAGATCAGAGTTTCTTATGTACCATGGTGCATTTACTATGTTCCGTAGCACTTTATTTTGAAAAGTTTGTATTTTTTTTAAATTTGATTTGCATGTGCATGCTCAAAGCTGGAGCCCGTAGGTCCATACTGGTTGTAGAATTTGCTTATAAAGCAGTAGTTCATTGTAATTGGACAAACAAGAGTATCTCCCAATTAGCCAATACATTTTACTGTAACGCATGTTCAATTCGTCTATTTATTTCTTTACATGGGATTTCCAGCGCAGCTTTGCATCTAGAGTCATGCCTAGATATTTTTCAGTGTTTGCGTATTCTACTACATTATTATTTATGAATACTGGGATGCAGTGTAAATGACTTTCCCCGTTTTTTGTCTCATTTTGCCTTTTTTCCCCTTTTTTTTGTCGATTTTCCCCACAATATTCCCCTGTAATAAAAAACAAGCTCAAATCAATCGTTTTGAAAAAGAAGTGCTTTAAAAAAAATATTTATTTCATGAAAAAAAAAAAACCAGGAAAGAAAAAAAAGCTTCAAATATTAAAGGAAACAAAAAAAGTAATAACAAGCAACAAAAACTAGTGGGGCTCCTACACCACGCAATTTTATTGCGCAGATATTAGCCAAAAATATTGCGTTAAAATGTGTCCTTACACGATGCAATATTATTGAAAATGTTATTGGCACCCTGCCGTTTATTCAGTATCGGTTCGTTGCTGAAAAAAGACATGCTGTGTCAGAATACCGAGTACTGTGCAATAATATTGCGTGGAATGAGGGCCGCATAAGTTCCGAAAAAAAAATTAAAAAAGTCCGATCGCAACGCGTCATAGTATCCATCTTCGAACAGAAATTAACATATTATGGATGGATTTGAAATGAATTGCGATCTTTCCAAAAGGATCGGTATAGCAAATCATTCGCTGAGAATGAAGATTTATACGTGTTGGTGACGTATTATAACAATAGTTTGTGATATCGAAAATAATATTTCAAAAACGCATTTTCCCCTTTTTCTATGACAGATTCCTCTTTTCCCCTTTTCCGATCAAACAGCGCCAAAAGTGGTGCTTTTCCCCTCAATATGGGAATACTGCTGGGATGTGCTGAACGTTTTTAATCGTAAAATTGATGTGGACCGACTTCATGTCATTTAATTTCATTTGCCATTTCTTGGTCCATTTTGAAATATTGTTCACTGACTTCTGTAGCTTTTTTGTCGCTATTTCTACAGTTTCACCCACAGCAAGTACAGCTGTATCATCTGCAAATGTTGCCATAGTTATTTCTTTACTTTCTGGTAGATCGCTGGTGAATAATATATATAATACAGGGCCTATCACACTGCCTTGTGGTACACCAGCTTCTATTTCTCTCAACGTGGAGTACTCATTCCCTTGTTTAATTCTAAAATATCGCTGCAGTATATAAGATTCTAAAATGTCTGAATATTGCTTTGGTAGATGCTTTTGCAATTTATGGATCAGTCCTCTATGCCAGACTTTATCGAAAGCTTGTGCTATATCAAGGAATATAGCAGAGCATATCTTTTTCTCTTCAAATGCTTTTTCGATTCCATCCGTTATTCTATGCACCTGATCTATCGTGGAATGCTTTGTTCTAAAACCAAATTAATGGTTTAGAATTAGCGATTTTTCTTCGATTATTTTATGCAGTCGTTTAATCAACATTTTTTCGAATAGCTTGGACAATATAGGCAGTATCGATATTGGACGATAGGAGGTAACTTCACTAGGTGGTTTGCCTGGTTTTTTTTTTATCATAATTACCTCCGCGACTTTCCACATGCTTGGTACATACCTTATTCCTAATGCAGCATTTATAATCTGTGCTAGTTTCTTTAAACCTTTTTTTGGGAATTGTTTTAGGATTTCTCCAGTTATCAAATCAAATCCCGCTTCGGGATTATCAAATCAAACTTCGCTTTCTCTTGGTTGCTTTTTGCCTAGATACCTTCTCTGTTTTTAACTGGTGGAATGTGTGCTATTGGCCTCTTCATTTTCTTTGTTGCCTTCCAGAGAGAATATTCGGTACTAGCATCATTCGTAAGATTGGTAAGGTATGTTTTAAGAGACTCATTTTTAAATTCTCTTATCGATCTTTTAAGCTTACTGCTGAGCTTATTAAGCATAGTTTTGTCTCTGGGCGACCTTGATTGTTGCCAACGTTTTCTAGCTCTTCTCTTTTCTGCAATAATTTCACGTATTTCTTTTGGATAGGAGTTTTGTTGGATTTTTGGTTTGGTTTTAGGTGTTGCAGCCCATGCAGCTTTTTGTATATTAGTTGTAAATATCTGCACAGCTTCATCTAATTGGTCTTCTGTGTCAATTATCCCTGAAAGTTGGATACTTTCCTCCAAGTTCTCTCTGAAGTAGTTCCAATCAGTCAGTTGATTAGCTAATCGTGGGGTATTTTCTTTGATAATGATTTTGTCACCAAGTGTTAAGAGTATTGTAGAATGATCTGAGTAAAGTCTGGCCCCTCTTCTACTTTTATAGCATTTGACGAGATATTCTTTGTAACGAAAAAGTCGACAAGATCTGGGATTTTATTCCTATCTGTTGGCCAATAGGTGGGTTTTCCCGTTGAGTGATATTGCATCATGATAACTTTTTACTTGCACCGATACGTAGTACAGAGCCATCTTCATCAATCCGTCATTTTCATCAATTCTCTCGCTGTCAGGAGGATAAGATGGCGTACCAAGTGTTTGGCTGAATGCGAATAACGGTACCTTACATTTAACCAATTTTACAAAAACGTGACTTGCTGGAATAACGCTTCATGCCTAACTACTATTGCAGAAAAAGAAATTGCGTCTGAAATGAGTGTGGTGTTACTGAGTTTACAAATTTACCAACAAGTACATGCAAACTTACCCTCTCTGCCGGGAAATTTGCCCTTTATCAGCCGCCAAACACAGTTGAAATAGCTACAAAGTCAAAGGAGACATACAAAATCCTATGAAATGTCCCAATGGCAATTGCTGGATCCTACTACTAAATAATAATAATAATAACTTAAAAATTATTTTCTTACTTCTAACTTAATACTATGCTGCATACGCAGCCCAATATTGCATATGCAGCAATACTGCACACGCCGCACTATCAGCAATTCAGATGGAACTTTTATGTAATTTGACGAAAACGTGGATTTGTTGATTGCACACGCCCCTTAACTGCACTATCAGCAATTCCGGTGGAACTTGATTTGTGCTATTTGGGGTGCATCCGTAAAACCTCCCTCCCGAAGAGAGTTTAGGGTATTTGACCCTTAAACTAGGTTCGTGTCGTTGCATCATAATGGTTTCAGATGTCGTTGGGGATGCGCTTCTTAAGCTAGGTCCTTTGCTTTTTTTTATATTCTATTGAGGTTAAAACATTTATTAAAAGTTGTAAATGTTGCTTTTCCTCCTGCGCTGCATCCACACTTCCAGGCGATGCCAATTAATGCCAGTAGGATTGCTCCAGTAACTCCAGCTAAAAGACCTCTTGCTTTTTCAGGTATTGGGTCTAAAGCATGTACCCAAAAATATTTTTGATTCTGGATCGCTATGGCTAATTCGTTTAATTCTCTAGCGTCTCTTACTTTTATTTTATTCAATGCCTTAGTATCTAACTTAGCTTCATCTAATTTAATGTTTATGCAACAATCTTCTAGGTTATCTGTAATAATTTTATCTTTAACAGTAATAGATTTTCCTTGACTTAATGTTCTAATACTAGTTTCTAGAGTTTCGAAAATACAATTCCGTTCCAGAGTTATAATTCCAACACTCATTAATATTCCTTCTTCCTTATTTTTACTACAATTACAATGGTATTTAGTTTCTTCAGTTACTAGAAATATAACCCCATTTTCTTTAATTTTATAAAACATTTCGATGTCCGAGTTTACAGTTTTAAAACACAATTTGTTGCTTTATTTCTCAAGAAAATGCTAATTTCACAATTTTGAAAATCTAGTGTGCTTTTAAGCAACTGAGTTTTACATAGAGCCTGTTTAGATGATGATTCTCGACTACGTAGTAAAGAGTAATGTCGTGTCTACATGCAATAGTGCTCACTCCTGCACTACTTTGATAAAGTTTAGGGGAGGGAATGAGTAAATTGAAACACTTCTGTATTTTTTGTTTGTTCTCTCGTCCAAGTACTCATTTTAATGCGCGAGCTACCCTGCTCAACGATCGAACTAGTAATGATAAAATGGAATAGGGACGGAACATTCCGGATTTAGAACGCGACTATCCTCGATATTTCTATTTTCTTCATGACTCTCCTCCTCTTCTTACCCCCAAACTACCGACATAGCCGAGTTTATATTATATATTAGGTTATATTAGGTTAACCTAATAAGGGTTAATTGTTTGGCAAAACCACCTCTGCACACAAAGGGAAAGTGCCATATATTACACGATTACAATCAATTTCGAACTCGATCGAACCCAGATTGAAACCCAATTTGTTCTTAATCCAATCTCATAATCTGCTCATTTAAACAGGGCATGTGGTGTATTTTTTTAGTACTTTCTAACTCTAGCTGTACGTTTCATCTTCTAGGGTGTTTTTCCAATCTACCAGCTAGATTAGAAAGGTGTTGGGAACTCGGCCAATGTTCCTTATATTTACTTATTATTAAAAACTTATTTGTTACATCGATTAAAATAATTCCGTTTTCCACTAATTTTGGTACAGATATTATCTCAAATAAATCAAAGTTTTCTTTTCTTATAATACGGACTAAGAGAAGTACAATAATGTCTTTATTTTTAATGTATGCTTTAATTTCAATTTCTTTCAAAATCTTAGAATAATTTTCTATTACGGGTTCGAAAATAAGAGAATCATCAATATTTAAGCTTTTTAATTCCTCCAATAGTTGCAAAGGTTCAATTATCCTAGGGTGGAGTACACCATTTTGAATACAAAATAAACTATCTAGCACCTGTTCAATTTCAATTTCCAATAATAGAATTTTGTGATTTACTTTATTTGTTACTTTTCTAAAATATGAAAGTACTAAACTATTTTCTTCAATTGTTTTGCTTTCACTTTTTATTTGGTTTGGTTTATTACGTTTACTAGCTCATTGGCCGAGTTCACAACACCTCGCTAATCTAGCTGCTAGAATACTTTTGCACCGGGATGACACATGTTGTACTAGAGGCCGCTACATACTCTAGGACAAAATCTGTCATCCCGGTGCAAAAGTACTCTAGCAGCTAGACTAGCGAGGTGTTGGGAACTCGGCCATTGATCTTATTTGCTGTACTATTTTGAATATTTGCCACAGCGATTACGTGCGAGCTTAGCTTGGTCATAATTCTAACATTCTCTTCCATTCTGTTCTTGATTCTAACTTCATTCGATTTTATTGTGCTAACGGCTTCTTCATAATATTTTACATCCCGGTCGTCCATTGTTCCGAAAAGTGTTTTGAATCCTGAACCTATTATGTTCACTAAACCTCTACGAGTTCTTGTTTTTCTACCCATTATATTATAGATTATGTCTATCTTGTGCTGCAATTTTAACAAATTACATATGCCTCGC
Source organism: Chalcosyrphus nemorum (assembly GCA_949716465.1). Lineage (NCBI taxonomy): Eukaryota > Metazoa > Arthropoda > Insecta > Diptera > Syrphidae > Chalcosyrphus > Chalcosyrphus nemorum. The sequence continues at coordinate 40,549,805 of OX454334.1, forward strand.
TGCCTCTTGGTACCGTCAACAGTTAGCTAAATGGCTTAAACATGCATCGTTTTTGGTATTTACAGTATTTTTAAGTATTCCTAAATTTTCTTCTAGTTCTCCTGTATTTACTTTGTTAACCAGGGTTAGTGTACTACTTATTTCTTTTACTTGCCCTTTAAAATTAAAGAATAATCCATTATTTTAACCAAGTTTTGTTACTTCGACTTTTGGGAAGTCCAAAATTTAAAATCCACTATTTGTAAATGCTTTAACAACGACCTGCATTTCTTTCGATTTAAGAGGTATGAATTTAGTGAATTTCGAAAGATCGTCCTGAATAGTGAGCCCGAATTTGTATCCTTCTTCTGTCTCTGTTATTGGCCCTATCAAGTCCATGGAAATTTTTTCAAATGCCCTATCAGAGGTTGAAACCCATTTCATGGGGTTTCGGGTTGGTTTTCGAAGTACTTTTTCGCACTGACAGTGTTCACAATTCTTCACATAATTTTCCACATCCTTTTGCATACCATTCCAAAAGAACTTATCTTTTATGCTTGCATATGTCGCCTTTTGGCCTCTATGTCCTCCTAAAAGCCAATTATGATTTTCAGACATAACTCGGTTCCTTTCTTCAAAAATTTCCCTACGTGTTTTGTTAAATTCTTGCTCGTCATCTTCATTTTCTGTTATATTTATCTACTCACTACAAGTGTTTTCTACTATGTCATTATTTTCTGCGGCTGGTGGTGGTAAACCACTTAAAACTCTTCTAACTTTAACCGCCACCTAACTAGCCTTGAACCCTGGTTAACATTAAACAACCATGTTAATGGTCGATGATCGGTTTGTACTATACATTTTCTGCCATATATGTAGGGCCTAAACTATTTGGTTGCCCAAACTATCGCCAAGCATTCTTTCTCAGTTGTACTATAATTTCGTTCTGCTTTGTTTAGCGTCCTACTCACAAATTGTATCGGTAGATCTCTTCCATTAGTTTCTTGGCTAAGAACTGCTCCTATTCCGGTATTCGTATAAAAATAATAATAATAATAATAGAACTTTATTTCATGAAATAACTGTACAAAGCATTGCATATTAGCATTAAAAATCATAACTTAAGGTAATTAAAAAGAGTTTTAACATAAAATAGTTAGGGACATTCTATTGTCGAAAGGACAAGAGGCGAATGCACCATTATAATAAAATTAAATGAGATAATCTGGAGAAAACAAATTTTCTATTTCACAATTATTGATTGAGAAAAGCCATATTCGAGTTTTTTTTCAAAAATTCGGACTCTTTTCTTTCGCATCTAATATTAACTGGTAGACTGTTAAATAAGCGACAAACAGTTACAAAATAAAACCGAGAAAAAATAGTTTTATTGATTTTGGCTATCTTAACGAAATTACTGGTGTTAACGCGTAAGTTGTAGTCACCGTATAATCTTGCAGCAATATAACCGGATTTACGAAAGAATATTTTGAGAACTTTAAAAAAATGGGGTGGGTGCCGTGGCTCAGGTGGGTGCCGTGGCTCAGTGGTTAGTGCGTTGGACTACTGCGCAAGCGGTTCCGAGTTCGAATCCAGGAAATTACCACCAACGTTTTTTTTCACGGCCCCACCTCTTGCGAGCGTCTGACAAACATCCAAGAGTATTTACTGTCATGAGAAAGCTTCTCAAAAACCCCCCTGCCCTTCGGATACGGCATAAAACTGTAGGTCCCTTCTGTACGTACAGAAATGTATGCCACGCACAATACGTACAGCTGTGAGAAGCTAGGCCTTGGCCCTCTATGGGCTGCTTACGGCCTAATATTTATTTATTTTTTTTATAATTAATTAAGAATTTTCAGACTTCTAAATAACTCAAAACTAGGAGTTCTGCGATTAACTCGACAGATGATTCGAATCACAAGTTTCTGTTTGATCAGTAAAGGTTCAATTTTGTTCAAATTCGCACCGCACCAACATGAGATACCGTATTGGAGTTTAAATTTAAATAAACCATTGTAGACCAGTGTTAAAACAGCTAACATTATCATCAAATGCGGGTAAATAATGACTTTGGCAGCAAGCATTACCTAGACCAAATCTCTGACACCGAGGAGAGTATATCTGTTGGAACTGAACCCAAAATGTTAAACAACATGAACTTGGTCTTATCACTAATGACTAGTTTATGAGACTTAAACCATCTTCGTAACAGATCAAGATGAAAATTCATATCAGCAAATAGGTCAAGGTAATTGTCATTGGAGTAGGAGAACGCAGTATCATCGGCGAAAGCTGTAATTCTACCCTTAAAAGATTGCACAAAAACTGAATTAACATAAATCAGGAAAAGGAAATTGGCCCCAAAACTGACCCTTGAGGAACACCTATGTTAATGAATCATTAATAATGATATTAACTGCACTTAGGCTGCTTTTTATTTTAACTCTTTGCTTCCGATTATGCAGATAAGAGGTGAACCATGAATGTATCGATCCTCTAAAACCTAGGTTATACAATTTGTTTAGCAATAATTTATGATCGACCGTGTCGAAAGCCTTGGTAATATCTATAAATAAGACATCAGTGGAATTAGAGGCATTCAAGCTATTATAGATTTCACCACAAAGTTTTAAAAAGGCATTTTCGGTAGATCTTCCACTTCTAAAGCCAAACTGATATTAAAAAAGTCTTAGAATAATCTAGGTATTGTAAGACAGGATAGCTCGTGATTGCATTTTTTAACTTCGACTATACTTTTTATCTTATTTGGATCCGGCTTTACTCCATTTTCGGTAATAATTTGCCACAAATATTAAACTTCTTTTCGTAGAAATTCGCATTTGTCAAGCTGCAATTTTAGGTTTGAAACCCTTATTTGCTCTAGAACCTCGATTAGTTTTTGATTGTGCTCCCGTAAATCCTGGCCATAGACAACAATGTCGTCAGGATATACAAAGCACTTTATACCTTGCAAACCGGACAACGCACTGTTCATAAGCCTTTGAAAACACGCCGGAGCGTTTTTCAAACCAAATGGCATCCTCGTGTATTCGAAGTGTCCGTATGGCGTACTGAACGCCGTTTTTTCGATGTCTTTTTCATGCACGGGAATCTGATGAAAACCCGAGGTTAGGTCAAGGGTTGTAAAGTACCTTTCTTTTCCTAACTGGTCGAGTATTTCATTTATGTTCGGTATGTTCGGTTTTTCTTGCCACTTGCATCTGCCTTCTTTGGAACAATCCAAAGAGGAGAGCTCCATGGGGAACTGCTATTTTTAATGATTCCGTCTGTTGAAAAAACTTTTGTTTTCAACTTCTCTACCTGACTTCTAACTTCCTCATCATGCATTTTGGGGTACCGGTATGTTTTTGTAAACACCGGCTGCGCCCCTTCGACTGTTCGAATCTCATGTTTCATCACATTACTACAAGTCAGTTTTTCATCTTCAATAATAAATACGCCACTGCATTCTTTTATTATGGCTAATATACTTTCTTTTTCCTCTCTATTCATACGATCAGTCCTAACATTTCCACAGACCTTAACTTCTCTTTTGTCCTTTATCTGGAGCTCTCTTAAGTTCTTTCCAACAATGTTAACCTGACTCAAGTCAAAATTGTTCTCTGTAGTGTTGACCACAGTCGCCACAAAATAACCATCCCTGTTTTTCGTTAAACATTCTGGAACTACTATTCCTTCCGCTAGTTCCTGTTTAGGAATGACGATATCTTCATCTAGATTACTCCAATTTTCTAAAGAAAGTAATCGGATTTCTTCGGTTCTTCCTTTTAACACTTGCTCTTGACTTAAATATTTTAATGTAATTTCCTCAGCTTTATTTTTCATCACTCTCTCTTTATAATTAATGGAATAGCCTCCTTCTTTTAAAAATCGACTGCCTAGTATTCCATCATAATCGCCTAGGAGGTCATTTTCTATAACCTGAAATTCTACTGTTTTTATCTTTACCTTTCCCTTATTGTTCGGGAATAACTCTACTTCCTTGATTACTTTCCCTAAAGTCTCATGCGGTTTTCCACCTAACCCTTTGAATTTAATTGTGTTTCCTGAGTCCACTTCGCGATGGAAGATGCACTTTGCAGATATCATAGAGACATCGGCTCCAGTACCGACGATAAGCTTCCTAACATCCTCATTTATTATCACGTTTACTTGAGGACTCTCCGAGTTACATAAATCACTAAGCATTTTACTTTCCTTAACATGTCTTACAGTATGTTCTGGCTTAAAATCCTTCCTACCTGGTTTTGTACTTGACCTAGGATTTTGTTCTTGAAATCTTTGCGTATATCCTTCCTGTCGTTTAGGTAATCGGCAATTCCTGGCGATATGACCGATTTTCCCACAATTGAAGCACTTTGTCCCTGCAATATTTATTTTAGCTAGGTTCTTATTTGTGTAATCCTTATTTGTATTGGTTTTGAAAAGATTTAACCGCTGTTCCTCTTCCTTGGCACACCGACTTGCCTCCTTTGGCTTCTGAGTAACGACATAAGATGATAACCTTTCTAGCAATCCGTTAATGAAAACAATTAGTGTTTCATTTTGAATATATTCGATCTGCCCTTGCTGATGTTCTTGTTTCACATCGTGCAATTCAGCCTGCATTAAACGTCTTTCTAGGGTCTCTACTCTCTGTGTATACAAAGAAACTGATTCATTCCTACCCTGATGTATGCTTATTAGCTCTCTATGCAATTGCAAACTGCTATGGGGTTCCCTAAATATGTTACTTAGCTCTGTTTTCAATGTTTCCCAATCCTTTACGTCTTTATTCATAAGGATCGTAGTTGCATTGCCTCTAATTCTAGTCTTAATAAACTTAAATAGGATATTTTTCTGATTTGAACTGGCCAACTCTATTGCATCATTACATGCATCTATAAAGCTAAACACATCTTCACTGCTGCTATTGAAAATCGGAATGAAAGATGTCAAAACTGTTATTGGTACTTCGGCCATTACTACTCGATCTAAACTGTTCCTAATTTCAGAAGTATTTTCTAGAATGGTTTGTTCACTACTTTCTTCGCTTTCACTATCACTACCACTAACTGACATATAAGCTCTTCTTGTTAACCAACTAGACAGACAAATCTTATAATTGCCTTCGTTGCTTTCTATCCACTCTAAACTTTTTAATCCGATTTCACCTGAGGGAAATTGCACCTTATAGATGTACTATGGAGATTTAAAATATTCTACTAGGAGACTCTCTTATTTTATCACCGTATTACAAAACAAGTCAAAAAAATAAATATGTTGAACTTAAATTAACTTACAATTAGAATAAAACTGCAATGATCATCCTTCTCGATCGATGGGGAACTTGGTCCACAATTATTTAGGTAAAACTTCACAATTTGCACAGTTCTTTCTCAGCTATTTTTCTTTTTGCTAAATGCACGTCGCGTCGTACGTTATTATGGTTCACTTTTTTTTATTATTATTGTTCTTTTGTTTGTGTCCTTTTTTTCTTAGTTCTAGGGATATCTCGGTATCTCACCGCTGCCACCAAAAATTTAATGTTTATACCAAAAAATAATTATACACCCGGTGGCGGATAATCGTCAGGCTGGCTATTCGACGGGATTTCGTCACCAGTCCAGAAAAAAGAAACCGTGCCGGAGAAGAAATAAGAACCAACAAAAGAAACAAGAGGATGAAGAACAAAACGTAAACGTTTGTTAATTCAAAAAAAAAATGAACTTTATTGATTGACCGACAGAACACAAGTAACTTAAAAATTATTTTCTTACTTCTAACTTAATACTATGCTGCATACGCAGCCCAATATTGCATATGCAGCAATACTGCACACGACGCACTATCAGCAATTCAGATGGAACTTTTATGTAATTTGACGAAAACGTGGATTTGTTGATTGCACACGCCGCTTAACTGCACTATCAGCAATTCCGGTGGAACTTGATTTGTGCTATTTGGGGTGCATCCGTAACAATATACTTTATGGGGTCTATCTGTAATATTTCTCTATGTTACAAACTATGTATCAAACTTAATATACCCTTATGATAGGGTATAAAAACGACACTTTTATTAGTACACATATCACATCTAGGAGCACAATACAGTATGTAGTGAACAAAAAATTAAAATCTGCCCACTACCACGCCCACTTATTGACAAAATTCGTGTTTTGGAGTAATTTGATAAGATATAAAAAAAAAAACTTTTATGTACAGGAAAGAGATAGGGTATCATAAGATCCAATGTAGACCAATTGTAGCATTTTCACATGGTTCTTTCTTCTATTATTCAAAAACCGTAACAAATAAAAAGAAGAAAAAAATATGTGAAGAGTATCAAATATTGCGCATCGGATGGTGTAAAATTTCGACATAAGTCGATTTATGTTGTTTCTCCTATTTCTCAGATATATTGAGGAGAAATAGAGGAAACCAAACAATTATTTTGACATTTAATTTTATTTCCTTGTTTTCTTAAAAAAATAACTATAAGAGATTCAAACATATTTACTCATCGATATTATGTATTTAACTAATCTTACCAAAACATATTTCACAGGCGATATATAAAATGGTTGGATCAGTGATGAAGATGCCGGAAGACGAAAGCACTCCAGAAAAGCGAACTGATAAGATATTCAGGCAAATGGATCAAAACAAAGATGGCAAACTTAGCCTAGAAGAATTTATAGAAGGAGCTAAAAGTGACCCGTCAATCGTTCGCCTACTTCAGTGTGATCCTCAGGCACAATAAAATAAGATCAGCGGCTTCTAAAACCTCATGTAAAATTATTGGCTAAAAAATTCAAATATAGATTATCATATAAAGTAATTAAAAATATGTCTATAAATAATATTATACTGAAGTTGGTGCGGAGTCGTATATAAAACTTGTTTTCCTCTTTAAATATGTACATGTATGTATATTTTAATTTAATCGAAACTTTATTTCAAGCAAATTTACATAGGGCTAAATATCGTTAGTAAATAAATTCACTTAAAAATCGTAATTACTTTTTGCTAGAAATATGTAGTATATACGATACAATTAGTTATCAAGTGGCAAGAGGTGAATGTATCTGAAAAATAATTAATAAATATTTTTAAATACATTTGATGGGAAAATTTAAACTTATAACATTCTGAGTTATATAAAAGAGAAAAAAAAACAGAAAAACAAAAGCAATTCTGATTACAGGAGGACAGCAGAAAACTGTTTTCACTCTTTCGCATGTTAAACCGAGGGGCGGTGACAAAGGAATCGTGAGAATTGTGTTATAAAATTTCTAGTGTTGGTACGTAAATCGTAGTTATCATCTAATCTGACTGCATTGTACCCGGAATTAAAAAAAAAAATTAAATACCTTGTATCAGTAATGATAGAATTCTTAGTACCAAAGATAATTCAAACTTAGGAGTACAACGATTGCCCTTGCAAATAATTCTAACTGCGTGCTTTTGTTTAGAGCTCTTGATATCCGCGAAACCGGGTACCCCTATTTTCGGGTATTACCGATGGTATTAAGTACCTTAAGGATTTGGGTAGTTTATATACACCCGATGTCCGCGATTAGCTTATAATTTATAATTGCGAACATGGTTTTTTCGACTTAAAAACATGAAATTTTGAAAAATTTTATTTTATTGTTTCACTAGATCAGTCATTTCAAGGACATTTATAGCCATCGGGTACTCGTTACCCGACATTATCGGGTACCCGATAACTAAAATCACCGGGTGATTGATTTAATGGATATTCTTTCCAACTGAGGCCCTTATTGTAAGTGTTAATAAGCTATCGTCACGACAATTGTCGATTGGGCCAATTGATTTTAGCGTTGGCATGTGTAACTCAATGGATGGAGAAATAGATTATTGTGCATAAAAGTGTTAATATTGTAAATGTATCATAACTTTGACAGCTGTTTATTATTGTTTTCGTTTGCTATTGTGTGCTATGTATATTATAAATTTTAGTGAAATTTTCATTTCATTTCATTTCCTTTAATAATTGTTTTGGTTGAGGAAGAGTGTAGAGTGAGAAATAAGCGACTGCAGCATATAATTCTGAAGAAATTTTAGACGAAGAAATTTGTGGAGCAACGGAGCGGTAGAAATCAGCACTATTATTCTTCGATCCATATCCATGTAATTTGAAGAATAAAACAAATAAAAAATACTATAAAGTGTTATTATATTATTTTCATTCCATTATTTCATATTATTGTTTTATACTAGAAAGGAAAAACTATATTGTAGTAATAACAATTCATTTATGTCCCATCGACTACAAGCGATTGTCAAATCGACAATTGTCGATCACAATCACATTACACAATGCCAAAATCTGTAATCGACGATCGTTGATCGACAGTTGTCGTTTATCGATAGACAATCGACACTCACAATAGGGGCCTAAGCTTATAAAGCTTTTTTTTCCGTGTAGCTGGGTGAAAATCGTTGAAAGACATCGCATTCGAGCTTTTAGTGTGGAGATTGACCCACCCAGCACCTGGTGAAAACATGGTGTTACCATCCTTCCAATAATCGCACCTAGTCGTTAAACTAATCAGCTTTGTTTTTCTCTAATTTGTAAATTTATGTTATAAGGAACTAGCTTTGGTGTGCTAGCTTTTGTTCCTTAATTTGTTATCACTTTGTTCACGTGAATATATTATGAGTCATTCCAAGATAAAACGCCGAGGCTATATGGAGAGCTCTGAGTGAACCCCCTCCGATTTGGCTGAAAAGTAGTATAATTACTAATGCTTGGGCCTTATTTCAGAATATATCGTAGATAATAAGAATAAAAATAAAAAAATAAATATTAGGCCGTAAGCAGCCCATAGAAGCATAGCTTCTCACAACTGTACATGTTGTGCGTATACATGGTTTTGAGAAGCTTTCTCATGAAAATTATACTCTTGAATGTTTGTCAGACACTCGGAGAAGTGGGGCCGTGAAAAAAACTTTTGATGGTATATTTCTGGATTCGAACTTAAAACCCCTTGCACACAATATAAATAATTGTAAATAATTATCGTAGATAATACGAGTTGATTTTAATATTAAATTGTGAGTAATTTAAATTTATAATTAGTACTTTTGTATGGGAAACGTGCAGCAATCCTCTAGATTTAACACCTCACCAACCCAGTGCTTGTGATTAGTGGCCAGGCCAGTATGACCACGGATGGTTACCATTCAACCAAAATTGGACACAAACTTGAAAATTTGCCTTACGTGGAGAAAAATATTGAGTCAGATCCGAAATATTGCAATCAACTCGTATAATCTTGAATAATTCTCAAGCTCACGTCATGACTGAAAATGGGAAATGTGTAATAACAGACACTAGTCATTTCTAAAAAAAAACAGCTATGTACGAGTATGTGCACTCAGATTATATGTGACGATTGTAAGAGGAGTTTACTTAGCCGGCTATAAAAGAATATGGCCGAACACATCGCAACTTGAAATTTGAAATGGAGATAAAAAATACCATTTTTTGAGTTATTCAAGGATTAAAAACTTGTTTGCCTTATGATTTGTACCACTCGAATGAGCATTTGTACTACTTTTCAGCCAAATCGGAGGGGGGTCGTTCAGAACGTCGGTGGGTCGTCCGTGGAATGACTCTTACATATTTATTTTTATTTTTTTTCTCCTAGTTAACTAATTCGAACGGTATGATTCTTCGTAATCTTCTAACTTGAATGGTATTATTAAGCAGTTCGACTACTTCTAAATTAGAATGATTGCGTAGCCTACCATCATGTCGTCTGCTACTTTCCTGACTTCGTCCTCTACTATTTAAATTTTTAGATTCTTATGTAGATCAGCGTTACGTATTTATATGTACGAGGGCAAGTTGAAAAATTCTCGGCCTGAATCATAGATGGCGCTCAAATCAGCATAAATTAATTTTTCCTGTCCTGTTACACCCAGTAACAGTTCATATTAAAAGTTTCAACTTATTCTCAGAAGTAGTTTCTTTACACGAATTTTTGCAGTAGAAGTCTTTAGTGCTATTCGTTACAATGGGTAAACTTGAGTATCGTGTGGTAATGAAATTCTTCGTTTCGGATGGGTAAACACCTAAGGGAATTCATCCGAAGTTGACAAAAGATTACGGGGACTCTGCTTCTTCGATGTACATAATTAAAAAGTGGACAGCAGAATTTAAACGTGGTCGCACGTCCCTCGAAGATGACCCACGTGAAGGGTAGCCAAAACTGCAACCACACCCGAAACCATCGAAAAAGTCGACGATATTGTGTTGGACGATAGACAAGTGAAGTTAATGAGATTGCTGAGTCTATGAGGGTATTGGAAGAAAGACTGCGAAACATCTTGCACTAAAGCGAGAGCTCTGCGCAAAATGGGTGCCGCATTTGCTGAAAACCGACGAAAGGCAAATGCGTGAACGGTCCCGAAAACTGCGGGATTTGGGGTACGATTTGCGGCTCTTTTACGGATTCCAGGGCGCCAACATTTAAAAACGCTATTTAATAGATCTCGACAAAATAACTTACTTACTTAAAGGGCTCCCGACCCTTGTAGAGTCCCTGCCTGAAATATCGTTGCCTTCCATCCTCTGCGGTCCCGAGCACGCTGCTTCCAGTTGTGAAGACCAAGTTTTCTGGCATCCGCGACAGGTCTTTGTACCGGAGGTTCGGTCTTCTTCGCCGTCTCGAACCTGGGGGCTGGAATTCGAAGATTCTCTTGGCTAGAGCATTGTTGTCCATTCGCTCGATGTGGCCGAGCCAATGTAGTCTGCGTATCTTGGCTTTTTGGACTACATCCACATCCTGGTACAGCTCATAGAGTTCGCGGTTGTACCTTCTCCTCCATTCGCCCTCCTCGCATAACGGACCTAATATCCGACGGAGTTTTTTTAAGCTTTCTTACTTATAGTCCAGCACTCGGCTCCATACAGCAGGACTGGTAAGATGAGCGCTCTGTAGAGCATTAATTTGATCCGTCGAGTTAGGAGTTTTGAACCCAGTTGTTTCGCCAAACCGAAGTAGCAGCGGTTTGCTAGGGTTATTCTTCGTCTATCTCTACAAAGTTGTCATTTGTAGGATTAATATTTGTTCCGAGGTAGGTGAACTCCTTCACTACCTCGAAATTATAGCTATCAACAGTGACGTTCTGCCCAATGTCTTGGACAGATAAATTTTTGTTTGTTGATAACATATACTTTGTCTTGTCCTCATTTACTTCAAGACCAACTCGTTTCGCCTGCTCATCAATAGCCGTAAATGCCTCTACGACGGCTTGCCGGGATCTTCCGATGATGTCAATATCGTCTGCGTATCCCAGCAGTTGGACGGATTTGTGAAAGATAGTGCCTTCCGTGTTGACACCTGCCCTGCGCACTATCTGCTCCAACACAATATTGAAGAAATCACATGACAGCACATCTCCTTGCCTGAATCCGGTGCACGTTTGGAAGAGCTCCGAAGAGTTGTTTCCAAATTGCACAGAGCATCACAGAGGATCTTATATGCGACATTTAACAGGGATATGCCTCGGTAGTTCTTACAAGACATAGGATAGCCGCGTGCCCTATCGTACTTGACTTCCAGCACGCGGTCTGACTTATTCTTTAGGCACTGATGGCTGCTTTTGATCTCATGCAGATGTCTGACCCGCCGTTGGAGTAGTTCTCATCGCACTGGTGGAACCAATGCACGCTAGTCTTTGTACTTTAGTGAGATCCTTCAGGTAGGTGGATTTGTTTAACGCTGGTCACAATACTAGGATGCCATATGTCAGGATGGGTCTTATGATAGCCATATACATCCAGAGAATTGTTTTTGGAGAGGGTCCCCAGGTCTTCCCAAAAATTCTGCTGCACGTGGCTATGTTGGCCTTTTTGATTCTTTCATTTATGTTAGGTCTCCAGGTGAGTTTTCTGTCTAAAATGATACCCAGGTATTTTGCGCTGTCGGATAGGCTGAGGGGAATGCTTCCCACAGAGGGTGTGCTGAACCGAGGGATTTTCCTTCTGTTGGTAAATAAAACCAATTCAGTTTTCTGGGGGTTGACGGTAAGGCCGCATGTCTAAGACCACGTAACCAGGATCTTGAGGGCACCGTCGACTTGCTCACTGAGCGTAGGGAGAAATTTTCCCGTACCCATCAGTACTACATCGTCTGCATAGGCGACGACTTTGACCCCAGATGTTTCAAGTAGCTTCAAAGCTTCATTTAAAACAATGACCCAGATAAGCGGGGAGATAACCCCGCCCTGTGTGGTGCCTCTGGAGGCGTAGACATCTAGATGGGTGTCGCCGATCTCAGTGATTATATGTCTGTTTTCGAGCATACTGACTATCCAGTTTATTAGGATGCCTGCAATGTTGAGCATACTCAATGTTCTCCTTACCGCCTCTGTATTGACATTATTAAAAGCTCCTTCAATGTCGAGGAAAGCGGCGAGCGTGTATTCTTTTTCTTTGAGTGATTTCTCAATTGAGCTGACGACACTGTGTAGCCCTGTCTCTACGCTTTTCCCTCTGGTGTAGGCGTGTTGGGTTGGGGAGAGGTCCCCTGGGCGCAGTTTGCTATGGATATATATGTCAATCAGTTGTTCGAAAGTTTTGAGGATGAACGAGGTAAGGCTGATTGGACGGAAGTCCTTCGCAGTCAAGTGACTAGCCTTTCCGGTTTTTGGAATGAAAACCACCTTAACCTCTCTCCATCGCATAGGGATACACTGATGCTTCAGGCTGCTTAAGAAAAGATCTTTGAGCAGAGGAGAAATAGTCTTACTCGTCTTTTGCAACATGATCGGGATGATACCGTCTAAGCCCGGGGGAGAACGATCTTATCGCCTACTCCATTCTATCCACAGTGACCATATCCACAGGTGTGCCCGTATCCATGATGCCATCAGTATAGTTAGGACTGGGTGACATTTCTGTACAGGCCGGAAAGTGTGTACTCATTAGGAGTTTTAAGGAATCAGAGATGGATTCTGTCCAGTTACCATTTGGGTCTCTCAGGGATCCCAGAGTCTTGGGTTCCTTAGTGAGGACTTTTCTAAGTCTCGCAGCTTCTGTCGTGCCAGTAATGTCGTTGCAGAAAGTTTTCCATGTTTGTCGTTTGGCTTTTTGCGTGGCGCTCTTGAATTTCCTTTGGCTGGATTTATATGATTCCCAGTCTTCATCGTTCTTTGTTCTATTGGCTGTATTAAGGAGTCTACGTTTCCTTCCTAATGGTAGCTAGTTCTTTACACCACCACGGAGGTGAGAATTTTGTTCTTGGTTTGGGCTTAGGACATGCTTTTACGAAGGCCTCTTTATAGATGGAAATAATCTGCTCGGCTTGATGATCAATGTCCGTACGGTTCTGTAAGTCGCCCTCTATGAGGTGACTGCTGCTTCTTACTACCTCATCGCTGAAGAGATCCCATCGTGTTTTCCTCGGATTTCTGCAGGGATGGGGAGAGCTACAGTTACTGCTCAGAAGGAATTCGACTAACTTATAATCAGAATATGATTATTCCATTAAGACATTCCAGTTGTCTATAGAGAGGGTATTGGAGTTACTAAATAACGTTATGTCAATAACTTCCTGTCTATTCTTGATGGCAAAAGTTGGTTCAACACCTCTATTAGCTATTAAAAGGTTATTTTCAACTACAAATTCAAAAACTGACTCACCTCGTGTGTTGGTGTTGCTACTGCCCCATTGCACATGGTAAGCATTCGCATCGCAGCCCATCAGTAGGTCCCACTTCTCTTGGGTAGATCTGCATACCAAGGCGCTTGTTAGAGCCGCTGGTGGCTCGTCGGCTTCGTAGGGCGTGTAGACGGCTGATAAAATCAGTTGGGGAAGCCCCCTCCGTTCATGCCTTACAGTTGTCTGGTCTGGATTGCTGGAGGAAGATAGAAGAAATAAGTTAATATGCTTCCTAGCTACATGTTATGTTCTATTCTAACATTCCGCGTTAAGCGGTACAGAATAGTAGGTTACTAAATCTTTATGACTTAGCCCACAAATTTTGCCACGTGAAATCCATGGCTCCTGTATCAAGGCGATGTCTATTTGTTTATCACCTAAAAGATATAACAGGTTAGCGCTAGCTGCAATGCTGTGGTGAAGGTTTATTTGTATTATCTTAAGATTCATAATTTAATTACCTTAACACCCGCCGTCCTGCTAATCTTAGTGGTTCCTTCCGTAAAGGGACGAACTTTGCATCTGGTAATACCAGTGCGAACCTTATGGTTGAACCTTTTTAGTATGGGCATGGACATTTCCAGAACTTCCCAGTTTTCACTGAAGAGTTCAAGATTTAGGTGCCGAAGGTTTCCCGCAATCCTTTCCTTTGGGATGTGCGGGCCAGGGATGAGAATTCGGCCGTTTGGCCTGGTGAACTCCAAACTTGGTGAACTTCGTTCGTTTGGAACTTGTTGTCACTTGATTCCAGAAAGAGCCTTTCCAGATTCAAGTCAATTACCCCAATGTTTTCCTCATCAGAAGTGAGAAGAAGCGCTTCTTCTTCCTTGGTCTGGCCTATGTTTCGGTCGGTTTTTATTGAGCTAGGAGTGCCCGACCGATTTACACTCTTCGCTTTAGGTCCTTGAAAATTGAAATTTGACATTTTGGGTCCCACGAGTAAGAGGAAAGAAAAAGTCCGCCTGCACTCACCCCCTGTATGCAGGTAAGGGGAATTTAATTTAAACTGTAGGTCCCCAAGGTTTCCAGAGTTCACCGTTATAAGACACCGTAACGTGATGCCATTCATCCACAATAGGCACAACAATAACAACATGGCCACCTCGTGAAGGATGTGGTTCTACACCACGTACGGGAGACTAAATTTACCCACTGGCCCCTTTGCCTGGAGACCTTGCCCACAAACACGTTACTAGGGAGGTGTCATCTTCCCGCTTCTATGGGTCCTGGTAATCGACGGTGTACTAAGGGAACTTTGCGATATGGGCATAAGCGTTACGGCTTATGATGCTGATGACGTGGTCATCTTGGTTCAGGGAAAATTCTTGGACACTCTAAGTGACGGGTTAGAATCAGCCATTACAAAGCTTAAACGGTGGCTTATGGACTGGGGACTTAACGTCGACCCTGATAAAACGGAACTAGTACTCTTCACAAGAAAGCACAAGATAGCACCTTTCAAGCTACCTAAGCTTGATAATGTGGAACTTACTTTAGCCGACAAGGCTAAATATCTTGGCATTGTGTTAGACCGGAAATTACATTGGAAATTGAACACGGAGGTAAGGTTTCGAGAGACAAACAACGCCCTTTTCATCTGTTTGAAAACAACGGGGAAGAAGTAGGGCCTTAAACCTGTCTTGATGCACTACGTCACGATAATCAGACCCATACTCAAGTATGGTGCTCTAGTATGGTGGAAGGCCACCACCAAACGGTACATAAAAGAGAAGTTGACGGCGGTACAACGATCAGCAAGTGTTGCCATCATGGACGCTTTGCGCACCACGCCTTGGGCGACTCTCGCGATGTTCCTAGATCTTCTACCGCTCGACTTTCAACTACAACTACAAGCAGGAAGAAGTTTGCTTCGGCTTACAAACATAGGATTCTTTAAGGGTAGTAGCATACACCCAAAATTTTTGTTGTAAATTTAACAATCTAGTTGTGAAAATGACAGCCAAAATTGTAGATTTCACAACACTTTGCAGCTGTAGACACAACAACAATTTGCATTTCATAGCACCACTTAAGCTTAAAGTTCTAATTTATTGGTATGGTGCGAGAAATGGGTGGAAATAGCTTTTACAATCCAATAAGATGGTTTTTGTCCAAGAAATACATTTAGTGTGTGTTTAAACCGAATTATATAATTGCATTTACTTACAAAATGTGAAAAATATTTGGATCTGGCTGGGGTTGAACTTGGAACCTCTCACTCGGCGACTGCATACACTACCACAACGCCATGGCCTCTGAAAATTATCATGCGAATATTCTCAAATGGTATCTACTTTTTACGTTTTCGTAATAGATGCCGAATCTACAACTTGTTGTAATTTCTACAGCTCCTGCTGTAGTTACCACTGCAAATAGCTGTAGATTCTGCAACATTTTGATGTAGATTTTACAAATTCATATCTGTAGATTTAACAGCCGAAATTGACAACGCGCTGTTGATTTTACAGTTGGGGATTGTAGTTGATTTAACAACTTTGTTGTAAAAATGAATGCATTCGCTGTAAAATCTACAAAAATTTGTTAATTTAACCAGATTCGCTGTTAATTAAACAAATCTACAAGGAATTGTTACATCTACTGCCTTCAATTGTAAAATCTACAGCGCTTATTTTTTTGGATGTAGGGCATAATTGCATTCTCAGAAACACGTTTTCCGAGTCTTACGGGAAATCGGATGATATTTTGAGTTTTCTCGACTTCGAAATTCCATACGAAGTTGCGTATCCCAGCAGGGAAGACGGGCAAAATAATGTAGTTCATCTTCAGAATGAAATTGAAATTTTTACAGAGGGATCTAAGACCAAAGATTGAACTGGGTCAGATATCTATTCTAAAGATCTGAACCTTGAAATATTTCTAAAACTCCCGGACCCATGCAGTGTTTTCCAAGCCGAGGTTCCAGCTGTGCTCAGAGCCGCGGAACTACTTGAGATGGGTCCAATATCCCGTAAGAGTAACGCCATCTTTATTGACAGTCAGGCTGCGCTCAAAGCGCTAGAGTCCTGCGTTAGGGATTTGCGCGCAATGCTTAAGGCATTATGTAAGTTATGATGGGTGCCTAGACACTGTGATATTGAGGGTAATGAATGTGCCGATATACTGACCAAAAAAAGCTGCGAAACTCCCGTCGGAGCATTAGGGCACCGGTATGCGTTGCCAAGAGAAACATCACCAACTTCATACACAACTTGGCCAACCGCAGATGGACTAATATACTATAGGACTATCACTGTTCGGAGGATATTCAATTTCAATTTCAATTCAATGTATTTTTTATTATTTCACAAAATCATAAGAATATTAACAAGAATGATAAAAAATATAAACAGGTAAAAAGTGAAATAATAGTGACATATGTATTTTTAAAGAAAAATAGAATTAATGCCATAGAAATGACTTAAACAAAATTAATAACAAAAATAATAAAAAAGGGTGTACAAAAAATTTAAGGGATGTGCAGAAAAAAGCTTTAGCTTTACATTTTATTCTGATTGAAAAATGAATGTTTCACCAAAATATCATTGAAGTACAGAAAAGAGAGAAGTAATGTTAATAAGATCAAAGGAGAAAAGCCAATCCTTTACGCATTTTGCAAATAATTTAGCGGAAGTAAGCATTCTGATCAAAATTGGTAATTTGTTGAATAAGAGACACGAAGCAACACTATAAAAGTTACGAAACGCGGATGTACGAAAATTGGGTAAAGAGACTTGATATAAGAAATTGCCTCGTAAAGAGTAAGTGTTAACCTGTCTAAAAGCCGTGTTTCCTGATCTTAAAAAGATTTTTAGGACCTTATAACAATATAAATGTTGAAGTGGAAGAATTTTCAAAACTCGGAACAAGGGAAAACTAGGACAAATACGAGATCTTCGACAAATAATTTTTAAGACATGTTTTTGAAGTGTAAGAAGGGGTTGAATTTTGCAAAATGAAGTTCCTCCCCAACAGCTAATCCCATATTGCAACCTTGATTGAAAAATGCCATAATATATTTTTAGTAGCAGTTGGTTAGAGCATGCTTTCCTCAGAAAATAAAAATTTCTAACAGTGCCACGAAAGTAGTTTCTTAACACACTTAAATGGGAGTTAAAATTCATTTTAGATTCTATGACAAGCCCTAAATACTTAAATTCACTAACACAATCAACTTGAAAGCACATATTGTTGCAAGAAGTACCAGACCTATAAGTAGAAGATACAGATCGAGAATCACAAAAACAAGTTACCAGTGGATACTTAAGGCAATCAGGTGCATGATACAAAAGTACAGGCTCTATAATATTTTGCGTGGATAGACTAAAAAACATAACCTTAGATTTAGAGCTAATTAATAAACAATGTCTCGCAAACCAGACTCTTAATAGAGAAGATCCCTTCATCAGTTGCACCTTTCTTAAAGAGAGGTAAAACATCAGCACTTTTTAAAGCATCTGGAAAAACACCAGAAAAAACACTATTATTAAAAATGTGAGTAAGAACAACAACCACGAAGCAAGCAATATTTGTTGGCAAACGATTAGAAACCATGTCTAAACCAGTTGAATTATAACTTTTTAGTGAATTAATTGTTTTTAATAATTCTAAACCATCAAAAGGAATAAAGACAAACGTTCGTTCACAAGGATTACAAGAAAGATAACAGACCGAGCAATCAATATGAAAAGGTGCAATATTTACACTCTGGGGTATTTTCGAGAAAAAATTATTAAATACGTTAGCTATCTCAAGATTGTCCGTGATTACACAATTTTCATTACTCACAGCAGCTATATTTGTATCAGCTTGAGTTCTATTGAGAATGCGGTTAACCAACTGCCATTCACCCCTTAAGTTACCTTTAGTTTCATTGAATCTGTTAGAGTAATAATTATCACGACAAGCAGGTATTTCTCTTTTTAAATTTGAACACAAAAGCTTATACATCTGTTTTAAGTGCAAATTATTGGGTTGCTTCGAACATTTTACTCTTAGTTTGTTTTTTCGCTTAATTTTGATTAGAAGATCACTCGTTATCCAAGGTTTAAGACGTAAGTTTGACTTCTTTAGACGAGTTACAAATGCACAACTAGATATATGTCTCGAGAGGATCTCGATAAAAGCGTCATAGGAAGCTGATGGATCACTTATAGCAAATACTTCCTCCCAACACTCAAGAGTAAGACAGGTTTTAAGTTTTGTGTAATCAATTTTAGTTTTTACATTATGCAAGTTGGGGCTATATGAAATGTTATTGGAAGATACATCAACCAGTAAACCAGTCATGCAGTGATCAGAGATCGCTAAGTCAAAAACACACTTCTCACATGAATTAGGAGAAACACCAAAACGGCCGAATATATGATCAATGCAATTGCCAGATTCAACTCTAGTAACCTCATTGACAAAATACTTAATTACTTAAAGGGCTCCCGACCCTTGTAGAGTCCCTGCCTGAGACATCGCTGCCTTCCATCCTCTGCGGTCCCGAGCACGCTGCTTCCAGTTGTGAAGACCAAGTTTTCTGGCATCCGCGACAGCTTGGTCTCTGTACCGGAGGTTCGGTCTTCTTCGCCGTCTCGAACCTGGGGGCTGGGATTCGAAGATCCTCTTGGCTGGAGCATTGTTGTCCATTCGCTCGATGTGGCCGAGCCAATGTAGTCTGCGTATCTTGGCTTTTTGGACTACATCCACATCCTGGTACAGCTCATAGAGTTCGCGGTTGTACCTTCTCCTCCATTCGCCCTCCAAACATAGGGGACCTAATCTCAGACGTAGTATTTTACGCTCGAAGGTGTCCAATATTTGGTAAGCTTTCTTACTTATCGTCCAGCACTCGGCTCCATACAGCAGGACTGGTAAGATGAGCGTTCTGTAGAGCATTAATTTGGTCCGTCGAGTTAGGAGTTTTGAACCCAGTTGTTTCGCCAAACCGAAGTAGCAGCGGTTTGCTAGGATTATTCTTCGTCGGACCTCTACAAAGGTGTCATTTGTAGGATTAATATTTGTTCCGAGGTAGGTGAACTCCTTAACTACCTCGAAATTATAGTTATCAACAGTGACGTTCTGCACAATGTTTTGGACAGATAAATTTTTGTTTGTTGATAACATATACTTTGTCTTGTTTTCATTTACTTCAAGACCAACTCGTTTCGCCTGCTCATCAATGGCCGTAAATGCCTCTACGACGGCTTGCCGGGATCTTCCGATGATATCAATATCGTCTGCGTATCCCAGCAGTTGGACGGATTTGTGAAAGATAGTGCCTTCCGTGTTGACACCTGCCCTGCGCACTATCTGCTCCAACACGATATTGAAGAAATCACATGACAGCGCATCTCCTTGCCTGAATCCGGTGCATGTTTGGAAGAGCTCCGAAGAGTTGTTTCCAAATTGCACAGAGCATCGCGTGTTTTCCAGCGTTATGCGACACATCTGGATAAGTTTTGTCGGTATCCCGAATTGGGCCATCGCCTGGTAGAGCTCAAGACGATGAATGCTGTCATAGGCGGCTTTAAAGTCGATGAAAAGGTGGTGGGTTTCGACTTGAAATTCGTTGGTCTTTTCCAGGATTTGTCTGAGTGTGAAAATTTGGTCTATTGTCGATCTGCCGGGCTGGAAGTCACACTGGTGCGTGCCGATTAGTGTGCTGCAGAAAGGTTTTAGACGTTCACACAATATGTTGGATAGGATCTTATATGCGACATTTAACAGGGATATGCCTCGGTAGTTCTTACAAGACATAGGATCGCCTTTTTTGAAGATGGGGCATATAGAGCTGATACTCCAGTCGTCGGGCATGCGTTCCTCCATCCATACTTGGTTGATGACTTGATGCATGCACCCTACCAAGACATCACCTCCGTATTAAAAGAGTTCAGCTGGAATCCCATCAGAGCCAGCGGCTTTGTTGTTCTTCAATTTCCTGATGGCTACATTAACTTCTTCAATACTGGGTGGAGGCGTTGGTTCTTCATTGACTGGAGGTGGGTTCTCATATTGCCCTATCACTCTCTCTATTTGCTGCCCGTTAAGCAACTGCTGGAAGTGTTGCTTAAACACATCAACAATTCCCTGTGCATCGGTGACTACGTTGCCTTCGCCATTTCGAAGAGCCTGCGTTCCGGACTTGTAGCCAGCTGCCAGCTGCTTGGCTTTTCGATAAAACTGCCGGATGTTGTTGCGCTCGCGAGACTCCTCGATATCCTTGAGCTGGGAAACTGCGTGGTCCCTTTTCTTTTTACGCAGGATACTCTTTTCTTCCCTTCTTCTGGTCCGATACTCCTCTCTCGCTGCTCTTGTTTTGCGCTGCAGCGCTTTCTTGTGTGCATCTTCTGTCACCCTCTTCCGCTGTACACACTCATCATCATACCAAGGGCTCCTCCTTGGAGGTGGTTGGTAGCCAAGGGTGGTCACGGCTACCTCTTTGATGATGTTGCGGTATTCGGTCCACTGATTGTTAGCGTTTGTGGTGGGTGTATGCACCGCAGAGAGTCGATTAGTCGGAAACCGTTATCTGTTGTCGAATCGTGGAGGCTGTGTTTACCGACTATCCCGCCAAAGATGTTTTCCTTACCGATTTTGGCATTGAAGTCCCCGAGTACGATTTTTACATCGGAGGAGGTCGTAAAATTCCTCCTTGACAGGGTCTTCAGCTTCTTCGGTAGGGGCGTGTGCACATATTAGGCTGATGTTTTGAAATGTGGCTCTGATGCGAATTACAGCCAGACGATCGCTTATCGGCTTAAAATCAATGACTCTTGATCTGAGCCGATTTCCCACGACGAATCCGCATCCTAACATGTGCAGTCTTTTGTGGCAGCTGTAATAAATGTCGCAGCTACGTCTTTTCTGCATACCTGATCCTATCCATCGTATCTCCTGGATCGCAGTAATATCTGCCTTGGACAGATTCAAGTTTCTGAGCTGCACCCGGAGTGTACAGAGTTTGTACATTCCAGGTGCATACTCGTAGGTCATAGTCCGTGGACGTTCCGGGTCGATTTGCCAAATGAGGGGGATCGTTATTATTATCCGAGGCGGATGTCTCTCTCATAACTATGGTACTTTTTACGTGGTAGGGAAGTTACCCCGACGACACAACCCCCAACCTGGAGGGCCAGTTCCATGGGTTTTAGCCCCTAGGACCCAGGGCCGGTCTGAGAGACCGACATCAGTAGCTCACTTCGGAGGTGCGAGCGCTGCCGTTGACCCATTAAGGGTTCATCCGCCACCATCTCTATTCCATAACCCTGATGAAGTCATGGAAATCCTTACAGACCTGAGCTTCGAATATGTCGAAGTAGCTCATGTAAGGTGTTCGCCAAAACCGTCCATGGATTCCGCCGTTGATTCCATCTAGAGAATTCATCCGCCTTCTATCGTCCTTCTGAGGGCTCTTGTTAGACTTCTGAGACAAAATAGACCAACCCAAATGAAGCCATCAGATCCAGATAGCTAGAATTAGCTTCACTATGCTCCAATATATTAATGTTTAAATCACCTATAATGATTAAATTTTTAGAGTTTTCATTTTCTAAAAGTGTTGAAAATTCTTCCACAAAGTTAGAGACACTGAATAAATGTAGCCTATATACACAAATTAACACAAACAATTCACCATTATAACGAAAACAAATTCTTAAGATATCAGCGCTCCTAAAAGCTAATTGCGAAGTATCGACAACATTAAGACATTGTTTTACAAAGCAACCAACGCCTCCGGAAGCATAAGTCTCATTAGAATTTAAATAAAAGTTAAATCCCGGCAATTCATAATCATTTTTCTCAAAATCATAAATCCAAATTTCTAAAACAACAACGAGATCAGGAATGCATACAAAAGAATCCACATGAGTGACCAGTGACGTTAAATTCTCCCTTAGACTTCTGATATTCTGGTAAATAAAAAATAATTTGTTAGAGCAGTACAACTTATTAGTAAACACATCTTCGCAATTAGACCACTTAAGATTGTAGGTTGGAAAATCAACATTGTAAAAATTAAGAAAATTCATTAAAGAGTAAAAACAAATTAAAATAAAAGAGAAGAATTACAGCTGATCAAGATCATTAAATGATCTTACAGAAATGATTTTCCCACCGTCAACCTTTCTCATCAAAATATTATTATTCTTGAACCACAAGTATTTGTACTCTCTCTGCTTCTTTGCCTCCTTCGCTTTTGAGAGTAATGCTCGAGTGAATTTAGTGAGAGCATCATTAATATATATAGCCGATGTCTTCTTGATTGAGCTGCTTCCACTGCTACTACCACCAACAACGCTGCTATCAACACCGCTTACACCATCACCGCTGCCAGCAATATCGCTGCTTCCACCGCAATCACTACCGTTGACAAATAGCCCAGTATTCAACTCACTACTTTTCCTGACTTTCTCTTTCATAATGTATTGTTTGAAGGAGGAATCAGAGAGGTTAATACAGATGACCGAAAAATGAGAATTGTTTTTTGATTTTTCTCTTCGCAGCTTACGTACATAGCAATTGTTGATTTTATTATCAGGAACACTCACGGACAATGTATTTTCAAATATTTGTTGTGCTATGCCTTTCGCATTTTTATCATTGACATGGGGCACTCCAGTAATCTCAATGCAGTTGCTTAGTTGATTTTGCTGCTGCCAATTGAGTCTATTTTCCAGCAAAGAAATTCTAAATTTCAATTGATTATTCTCAGATTGCAGCTCAGTGAATGTAAGAAGAAACTGCTTGTTTAAATTCTCCAGATCAGCAAGTTTCTGGTAAACCATACGATGAGTGAACTCCAAATCCTCTTGCTCGCAGGCGGCTGCATCAGTGGGAGACATTACACACATATTGAGTGAATGTATTTCTAGAAAGAGATTTGTATATCTAGGAAGACACTTCTTTAGCAGTCTGGAAGAGGTAGGTTCTTGTAACCAACCGAAGGATCTTCTTAACTTCTATAGGGCAATCGATTGCTTGGGCGACTTGAGCTTTAGGATCTGTTCTACGATTTTAGACCCACTAAGGGGATCGCGATGAGCCCATCATGATGCCTGTTTGTCTTTATGATAAACGCAATACGCCTTTGTAACCTAACAATCTCATTACCAAGTTTTTCTTTAAGAGCTTTATTTTCTTCCTTGAGCTCATCTATTTATTTTTCGAGCTCTACGCAGAGCTCCATTTTATTCAGTCTAGCTCGGAGTACAATATTTTCCTCATTGAGACTATTTCATTTCACTGAAGTCCGCTGATCGTGCGCCGACATTTGAGATGTCGTCGGAGTTTTAGTTCCGCACGTATTTGGTAAAAATCTTGATGGTGGCGATCTTACTAGCCTTGTTCCTCTCCCCAGAATCCATAGAGCCGACTTCCGTAGAGGATGGATTTTCCAGTGGACTGCCACCTGGGGTAAAAATATCTTTTGTTTTGGTTATTGCATTGCATGATGTCGGGTGAAACTTACAATAAGACTGACTGACCATAACCTCATAGTGGTAATCGTAAGATAACGTATAAAGAAGACCACAATTCGGCTGTCTAAAAGATGAAAATGGACTTATATTGATGGACACAAATCAAAAAAGAACGAGTTGGGTGAATTATATATTTTAAAATATATTATATAAGGAATTATTCCATGATGATGAAAGAGCACAAAACACAAAACAATACCTATGAAAAAAAATTCATAAGATTTTTATTTTTTAATTAATTAAAAATGCATAGTATAGCGATCTATCTATCTTATTTGAAGAAGAAGAAAAAAATGTAGCAGTTAGCACTTCACATACATTTTAGAGATCACTCTAATCTTTTATAGTTGCCTGAGTCTTTGTATAAATAAAAAACTTTGTAATGTTTGCTTAAGTGGATTAACGCATATTTCAACAGTAGTGCAGAGTTAATAAACCAGCATTTAAATATATGCTGGATATCCTTATAAGCACCTTGCCCCGGCGAAACAAAAAAGTGTTATTCCTCCAATCGCACTCGCTGGTCGCTGCTTGTCTTTTTGGAGAGGGTAGGTACTAAAAAAGAGCTGACAATGACCACGGGGTTGGTTTGGCGCAATCCGCTTTTAGCATGGTATTCACCGAGGTCGATTCTTGAACCTGAACTTTACAATCAATGGATAACTTCTGCAAAACCAGAGCAACGAAAAATCATTTAAGATTTTTAGATGGGACGCATGTCAACATTATTTACCCTATACTAAACAAACAACTATTCTACAACTGAAAGAGAAATTGCAGATTGAATGTATTCTTGTGAGTTTAATTTCTTTCATATCTTAAATTTAAAAATATTAAATTTTATTATTTTACAGATATGTGACAAATTAAGATTCGCTGCATAGAAGCCTTCCAGAATCTTGTCACGATTCCTTTATTTGGAATTTTAGTAATCTCACAGCGAAAATGGAGCAGGATTATATGCACAATGCACCCAAAAAAATAAGCGCTGTAAATTTTACAATTTACAATAGTGAGAGGTAACACGTACTCGTACAACCCCATCCAGATCCAAACATTTTTCACATTATCTAAATAAATGCATAAATTATATAAATCGGTTTAAACACACACTAAGTATATTTCTTGGACAAGAACCATCTTATTGGATTGTAAAAGCTATGTCCACCCATTTCTCGCACCATACGAATAAATTAGAACTTTAAGCTTAAGTGCTATTAAAGTGTTTTTTTTACATGCAAATTATTGTTGTTTCTGCAGCTGTTCGACAGCAAGGTGCTGTGAAATCTAGAATTTTAGCTGTTGTTTTCACAACTAGATTGTTAAATTTACAACAACACCTCTGTAAAATTTACAGCGAAAATTGTCGGGTCGATTCTGACAATGAATGCAGTAGAATCTACAGCGTTTTACTCTATTTTTACAGCACCTTTTTGTTGGGTGTAAGAAATGATTTGTTTTACAGGCTATCAGTCAGGTAAAACTTTATCTTTTTCTCGCATAATTTCAATCTTCTGACTTTCTAACTCCAACACGTTACGATTTTTTTCTTCTTCAATTTCGAGCTCAAGTTTACAAAAATATTCCATTTGGGTACCATTTCGGTTTGAACTTCTGTATTGTGGCCCGTCATAATAGAAATCACCTCAGTCACCTCAGTGCATAGATTTTTTTTTTAGTCTCCAGCCCCTCTACGATGACTTCGTTGATGGTCATTTTGTGGCTCTTTTCTTTTGGCTTCGAATGTTGGGGGAGTTAGCTGGACGATCTGCTTGTCTTTTGGTGCAACTTCATCGCATTGTCCGTTTGTTTCAATTAAAATTTCCTCCCATTCCAAAACACTGTTTTCCCCTAATCTTATATTTTTTGCAGGAGTTAGCTCAAAGGAATGTGACATGCTGACTCCTTCCACGGCTTTCTTTATGCCAACCAGTTGAAATGGAGCCTCTTTTGATGGCGTCATTTAATGTTTTATTTGGCCCACCTCCTGTTCCTTTCTGATGTACTTTGTTGAAAACCGCGTTTTTTTTAACGTAACCAGCCTCATTTTGACATTCGAATTCATTCGAGAGTGAGTCGAATTCGCAAAGACTGTATTTTGACTTTCGAATGAATAGAAAGTTCATCCAAATTTTCGAAAGTTCATTGGTTATGCCTATTTTGAAATTCACTCAAAATAAAAGTAGAGTGACCAGATTCGTGCTGGGAGAGACTTGAAATTAAATATGCATGTATATTTTTTTATTTTGCTCTATTTTCGTGCTCGAGTTATTACCTAAATTTCGTCCTAAAACGCGTCAAAGTATAACTTATAAGAATATTTCCATAAGAAAGAGGAGAATTCTTACGCAAGGAAAAGAAGGTATGGTCAACCTGTATAGAAAAAAGTCAAACAGCTGACTTTGAGGGTTAAATTTATGTTAAATACGGTCAGTATCCATAGTGCGCTGGCATTCAATTGCCTGCCACAAAACATTGAATCGGATACATGATACACCTGCTTGCCATTGAACTGAGTTCACACTGACTTCAACCCAAATACAGATGCAACAAAACGCCTTTGCATTCTCTTATATTTTATATTCACATTTATGCTTACGCTATATTTTTTCACAATACCCAATGTGCATCACACGTAAAAAAAACTGTATTTGCAGAATAAGCAAAGTTGTACATTTGCACCTACATATAATTGTTTTTGTAATAAATTGATCTAAGAATTATGTTTGCTAGAATCAGCTTAATTTTTGTATAAATACGACGTAATAAAGATTGAATTGTCCTGATATACTTTGACAGCCATCGAAGACTATTGATTTTTATTCCAAGTGAGTCTGTTTGGAAGGCTGCAATTATCCAGTCTTGGTGTTCTAGTACTGTACTAGAAATACCGCCGAAAGTCACGGTACAGAACCGTGGCCTATCACAAACATATAGAGTAAAGGCACTGTATACATTTGGTGACCCCGACGTGATCATCATCTCGTCTCAATCGTTTCATTTGCTTCCCCCCACCAGTGGTAAGGGGCATCTAGAAACATAAAAAAAAGCGTTTACCAGTGCTATACACTGGTAAATACATACTGGCATAGCGTCGAAAGGGCTAAAAACACTGATCGCAACGTAAATAACGTGTCTTATATTGTACATTTCAAATTAGAAGACACAAATAAAAACCAAAAATGGATGAGATAGACATCTCCATCATTGTCGCTCGACAAAAAGTTCTAGCAGATGAGCTAGAGAAACTCAAGGTGAATATGTCCAAGGACAGTAGTTCACGGAAGACAAACAAATATAAGAAGGAAAGATTACAACGTATGGAAGGCATCTGACAGCAATTCCAAGCCAACCACCAGAAAGTCGAGGGCAAAATAAAACATGATACTCCCTACATATCGGGAAAC
This sequence comes from Chalcosyrphus nemorum, assembly GCA_949716465.1. NCBI lineage: Eukaryota > Metazoa > Arthropoda > Insecta > Diptera > Syrphidae > Chalcosyrphus > Chalcosyrphus nemorum. Next base: position 40,577,362 of record OX454334.1, read on the forward strand.
ATGTTTAAAAGAATAGAAAATCTCTATAATGAGCTTATGGATATTATCGGAGATGTCATTGAAGATGCTAAGGAATCTAAGGATGAGAGTGACGAAGAAGGCTACATCGATTCATAACCGAAATCTAAGAAGGACACTTCGACAACTAAGCCCACACCACTCTCTCGCAGCGTTCTTCCATCACAAAATGACACATCAACAGATGTCAACAAAGTGCTCAGGAGACAAAAGATATTGGTCAAATCACTCCAACGAATCTTCGACAGCATAGAAGATAAGGAAGTGGTGCCCTCCAAGGCATTTTATGATCTGAAAATCATTTGTATAAACAAATATTGGTATCAAATCGAAGAAATTCATCAGCAGATTGGTTAGCCGGAGGATGACTACAGTTCATTTGGTTTATATATGTTGAAATGAAAAAAAAAAAGCCCAAGTCGGTATTGCGGCTGCAGAGATGATGCTTGATACAATTGACTACCAAGTTAGACGAACTAAGTCCATAGCCAAATTCAACTGCAGCCGCAATACCTACGTCATCAGACAGTTCAAGGCTCAATTTACCAAAATTTACATTGCCAAAATTTGATGGAGATTACCTCAAATGGCTACAATTCCGTGACCTATTTACGGAATTAGTACACAAGCAACCCATTGCTAATTGTCAGAAAATGTTTTATTAAAAGTCAACATTGACAGGCGAAGCTAAGCTAATTCGCCATTTCACAGTATCTGATGTCAATTACATCGCCGCATGGAGAATCATATCAGATCGTTATGAAAACACACGACTTTTGGTAACGGCAACACTTGATAAATTAATGTCCCAGCCAGTAATTCACACTGAAAGTTCAGTTATGGTAAAGGGATTACATGGTAACACAAAGGAATGTATTCCCAACCTACAAAATCTTGGAGTGAAAATAAAGAGTTCTATTACACATATTAATAAAAAAAAAATTGAATCCCACACACTGTGGAAACAGTCATTAAAGGATCCAAAATCATTAACAACATTACATGACTTTATGTCATATCTTGAACTCCGCTTTCAATCATTGGAGGCATTAGGACCAAAGCAATTCAAAAATCCAGAAGATTCACGCAACCGACAAGCATTGTCAAAGGCATTGACAGTGACCGCGTCAGGAAGATCATTATGCATATCTTGCAAGGGTCCGCATCAGTTATATAACTGCCATAAATTTTTACTGTTAAGTCCCAAGGATCGGCTAAATCTGATAAAGACCACAAGTAATTACATAAATTGTCTTAAAGATGGACATTCGTCTTCTAAATGTTCAGCTGGAGGCTGTAGAAAATGCAACAAGAAGCACAACACGCTTTTGCATTTAGAGCAGCTTATAAAACCCTCATCAAGTAACATAATCACTTCCAGTAATTCCTCATCAACATCCGATATTCAAACAAGGGATCAATTAACGTCCTTAACAACTGAAGGAAACTGTGGAAGCAAGGGGTATGTTTTTCTCTCAACGGCTATAGTTAAACTGACAAATCATTGTGGTAAAACTATTAATTGCAAGGCTATACAGGATTCAGGGTCTCAGTTGAACTTCATAACCGAGAGAATCATAAAGAAACTTGGCGTAACACCAATCTCTCAAATCATGCATATCGAAGGGATTGGTCGGGAGACTCAGTAGGCGAAGAAGAGAGTGAGCATTCAGTTAGGATCCCGTCTTAATGTATTTTCCATAAGGATGGAAGCCCATGTATTGTCAAAAATCACTTCAGATCAACCTACGTTCGACACAAACTCCTGGCCGATTCCAGTCAACATTCCACTTGCTGACACAACCTTTGGCAATCCGTGATCAATCGATGTTCTTATTGGAGCGGATCTATATTATTCTCTTCTCTGTTGGGCAAATTAAACTGGGAGAATCTATGCCCACACTACAAAATACAGTCTTTGGATGGACAGTTGGTGGAAAATTAGAAGGCAGTCATCAAATGACTGCAGCATGTGAAATATGTAGTGCAGACGAAGCACTCAACCATAAAATAGAGAAATTCTGGCAATTAGAAGAATCACCATCCAATGACAGGCGTCTTACGGCATCCGAAAGACAATGTGAGCTGCATTTCAACCAGACAGTTTCAAGAACCGGTGAAGGACGATATGTGGTAAAACTCCCATTCAAGGAAGAACCCGACATTTTGGGAGAATCAAAAGATGTCGCATTCCAAAGATTTCTGTCACTTGAACGGAGACTTGCTAAATCAATAGATCTTAAGGCGAAATACATTGATTTCATGCAAGTATACGAACAGCTTGTGCACATGGAAGAAGTAAATTATCAGCAACTAGGCAGATAGCAGCACAACAAAGCTAAGGGTGGTCTTTGACGGTTCAGCAAAAACGTCTTTATACATTACATTAAACGATGTCTTGTCAACAGGTCCTCCTGTCCAAGACGATGTGTTTTCAATTCTTATAAGATTCCGCATGCCGAGATATGTATTTACCGCTGATATTGAAAAAATGTATCGTTAGCCTCGAAGGCCTCGAACTTTTACGTTGATGATGTAATGACTGGATCCGGCAGCTTAAGTACAGCTCTCGCAACTCAAGAAGAATTGCAAAGCTTATTACAAACCGCTGGATTAAAGCTTCGGAAATGGTGTGCCAACTATCAAGCCCTCATCCAAAATATACCAATCAGCGACCGCGAAACCGAATTGAATTTCAATAACAATATCGAAGAACATGTCAAAACCGTTGGACTGGTTTGGTTACCAAAATCTGATGATTTTCTCATCAAAATATCACGGGTCGGAAAAGCGAGTAACAAAACGGACTGCATACTCAGATATTGCTCATCTTTTTGATCCTCTCGGACTTATGGCTCCAATCGTTGTAACAGCTAAAATATTCTTACAACAACTTTGGGAACTTAAATATGACTGGGATGAACGATTCCTCAGGAGATGCAAACAAGGTGGATTCAATTTCGAGAAGGATTAAAAACACTCCACAATTTTAAAATCCCCAGGCACGTTTTTTCGCACAAAAGTCCCACGAATGTCCAATTTCACGTATTCGCGGGTGCGTCCGAAAAGGCTTATGGAGCAGTAACTTACGTTCGTTCTCTAGACAAGAACAACATAGTTACAGTACGACTACTTTGCGCTAAATCCAGGATAGCTCCTTCCAAAAAGAGTAAAATATCACATCAAAGCACTATTCCACGCCTAGAACTGTGTGCAGCTAAGCTGGCAAGGGAACTTATTTGGCCTCCCAAATTTGCGAAGAAGCCAGATATCCGTCAAGACTGCATTGCACTACCAGCCACCACTCGTCAACAGATTCTCAACCATGGAAACTCTTTCAAAAAGGCACAGCAAATTATGGCCTATTGTCTTGATGCCTTACTCACACCCGTTTACAAGACTACTGCTACTCGATATCCATGAGGAAAAATTCACAAGAAAAAGGTACTGGCCGATAAGGGGTAAAACGATCGCTCGATCCATTGTGCAAGAATGTGTTAAGTGTTCAAAGGCGAAACCAAAAGCCTTAAACCAATTAATGGGAAATTTGCCTACTGACAGAATTCAACCTGAACGCCTATTTATTAACACAGGAATTGATTTTTGCGGACCCGTATGAACACATTATAAGCTTAGGGGAAAATTATCTCAAAAATCATACGTAGCAGTGTCCTGCTGTTTTGCAACAAAAGCCTGTCATTTAGAGCTCGTAAGTGTCTTAAATTCTCAAGGATTTATTGGTGCATTAAAAAAGTTTATGGCTAGACGAGGTCACTGCTAAAATATTTACTGTGACCATGCTACAAACTTTGTGGGAGCTAAAAACCAATTGATGTACAGCGAAGGGATGTGATTTTAGCTTTATTCCACCTCGTTCACCTCATTTTGGGGGTTTGTGGGAAGCTGCAGTCAAGTCTGCCAAGCATCTATTAAGACACGTTTTGGCTTCTGCTTCATTAACATATGAAGAGCTCGAAACAGCGATCGTAGAACTAGAAGCTATTTTGAACTCAAGACCAATAACTCCCGTCATCTTCTCCAAACGATCTTACAGCGCTCACTCTAGGACACTTCCTTATTGGAGAACCAATGACCAGCAACATTGATCAATCAGCGAAACCAGAAATATCCGCACTTCTAACAAGACGGAAACTAGTGTCTTCTGTCAAAAATGAATTCTGGCGGCGTTGGTCTAGCGAATACCTAAGCCAACTACAACACAAGTACAAGTGGAAGGAGAAGTGCCAGAATGTAGAACCAGGTTTCATGGTTATAATCAAGGAAGACAATCAACCGAGTCTTAAATGGCCATTAGGACGAATAATAAACACTGTTAAGGGACCCGATGGCTTAGTCAGAGTAGCCGACATACACACGGCTTCTGGGGTGTTTCGTCGTGCTATACACCGATTGGCTCCACTGCCAATACAACAATTATCTCCAGCCGATCCAGAGGTAGAAAACAGTAGTAAACGACACATCAACGACGAAGACTACACAGCGAACTCATGAGCAAATAACAAAACAAAGGATGAAGGATCACTGGATAATCCCTCTCCAACCAAAAGAAAAAAAAAGGTTTTCACTTGGTACCGCCTTAGTAACATTATTTGTGGCATGTGTTTGCATGCCAATGAGTAGAGCAAATGAAGTAGAAGTCAACAAATTCAATCAATCACAACCGGGAATATATTTTGAGGGTCAAGGAACCATTAATTTGATACATAACATAGGAATCTAGTGGTTTACTATAACCTTGAGCCTTACAGAAAAGAATTTGAGGCTCTCAAAAATAGTACAACGATATTAGATGACCTTTGCCAGCAAATTACATCAAAGAGTTTATGCATTCAAGTTGTTCAACAATATCAATTCATCAACCAGGAACTTACCGGAAAATATATTACTCAAGACTACGCGCATTTCAAACAAGGTCAGAAGAGGAGCTCTTGATATCGTTGGCAATATAGCGAACTCACTGTTTCGAGTTCTTGATGCTAGATATGCTGAAAAAATGGATAAAAATATTGAGAAGGTCTATTCCAATGAAGCTCACCTAAAAACGTTATTAAATAACCACATGTCGTTATTAGACGCCACTGTTAACATAATCAAACACACCGAAGAAGATTCGCTCAATAGACATAAGTCACTCGTAATGAAGTTAGAACAAATAACTAATCGGATAAATAATTTCACCGACGAAACGTATCAGATCAAGGTTTAGCAATTGTTTTCTTCCTGGTCAATCTACACTACCTTGTGGCATTCATACATTAACTACATATAATATACATTTTCATTGTTAGCAATATTATTATTTTCCTACTATTGTATTAAGATTGGACGTAGTATCTAAGTAGCTTTTACTTGACACATTGTAAACACTTAGTATCTAATAGCAGTTTGTTAAGAATATTTATATACGGAAACCTTTTTGAAATAAAGACAGTAACATAGTAACTTTTCTTTGATGAACACGCTACATATTGGTGACCCCGACGTAAACGAATAAAAATGGAAGATAAAACGGTACCCGAAAAAGCCGAAAGCTCTGGCACTGCGTCAGCGATGAATTACATCAAAGCGACGGAAATCGCTAAAGTGTCCGTTAGGATTCCACCTTTTTGGCATGCAAAGCCAGAATTATGGATGGCACAAGTGGATTCGCAATTTATAGCAGCAGGCATCACAAACGATAAGACAAAGTACCACACCGTAGTAGCAGCAATGGAAAGCAATGTGCTGGTGCAAGTGAGTGACATAATCCTCAACCCACCAACTACGGATATGTACGAGACACTGAAACGTCGATTTATCGAACAATTAGCGGATTCAGAACAAAAATGAGTAAAAAAAAACCAGTGAAAAATGCTACAATCCGCCTGGAGCGAATCGTATGATACCCTATCCCTATCTTGGCGGTGGAAAATGTATTCACAAAATTTTCTATTTTGCCCTATAAACTAATATTTTTACTCGAAAACTAATTTTTGAAGTAAACTCCCCTAAAAAGTGGGCGTGGCCATATACAATGTATAGACGATTTGTAGATTAAGTGGATATCTACTTATTGCCCAAGTAAGTTTTTTCCAGTTTCATATAAAAATAGTGAAAAAAGTGATTTTTTTGAAAAGTGGGCGTGTCAGTGGGCGGGTTTTGAAAATTTGTACACTTGTATTGCTTACTTTTCCAAAGACCTCGTATACAAAATTTCATCAACCTAGCTCAAAATTTAAGGCCCAAAAACTGGTGACACACAGACGGACGGACAGACGGACGGACGGACGGACGGACATAGCTCAATCGACTCGGCTAGTGATGCTGATCTTTTATATATATACTTTATTGGGTCTATCTGTAATATTTCTCTATGTTACAAACTATGTATCAAACTTAATATACCCTTAGGATAGGGTATAATTACTGCAAGATCTGGAATTGGGTGACATGCGGCCATCATATTTATTACGGGAAATGCGCGACCTGACTGATAACCAAATGAGCGAGAGAATGCTGAAATCCATTTGGATGAACAGGCTACCATCTAATGTACGCTCCATAATCACGATAAGCAGTGATCCAATGGACAAAGTAGCTCTTCTGGCTGTCAAAATCATAGAACGATATACCAACATTGAACGCCATTGCCGCCAACAAAATGTGTTCCACCTCATACTCACTGGAACAGCAGGTAGTAGAACTGCTCTAAAAGCACAAAGAAGTATAACTGCCCGAATGAGAGAAAGAAGCGCATCTCATTCACGTATACGTTCAGGGTCTACAGGAAAGCAATATGATATATGTTGGTATCATTTCAAGTTCGGCAATGACGCAAAGAAATGTCGAAAACCTTGCAAAAAAGCTTTAAACTAAAACATCTGTCAACACTGGCGGTAAATGACAGACACAATTATACCAACCGTCGCGACGCGTCTTTTGCTCGTGGCCGATGCCAACTCCAACCTCAAATTTCTTGTCGACAGCGGAGCAGACGTCAGCGTCACTCCTACTACCGGTATACAACGCCAATTTGCAGATAAAGACATCTTTTTATACGCTGCAAATAAATCGCCAGTTAAAACATTTGGAGACAAAACTTTAATTTTGAACTTGGGATTACGAAGGCAGTTTCTGTGAAGTTTTAACATTCGGGGATGACTTGAAGTTATTTTCACATATAAATAATATAACCGACTGCATTCGTTTTCAGTCGGATATATACCGGTTATCGGAGTGGTGTAAACATAATGCATTAGAATTAAATATTTTTAAAAGCAAAATTTTTACAGCTCACCGTATTTCAATGCCGCTTATTTATGATTATTTTATTAATGATTTTATGCTTGTTCGATTTGATGAAGTTAAAGATCTCGGAGTAATATTTGACTCTAAACTGAACTTCTCATTGCATTATGCTTACACCATTGCCAAATCTAACTCTATGTTAGGATTTCTCAAACGGAATAGTAGGGACTTTCGAGATGTAAATAGTATTAAATTTCTTTACTGCTCATTGGTCAGACCTTATTTAGAATATTCCTCCATCATATGGGATTCCCCTTGTGATGTTCATGATCTTAGATTTGAAAGAGTTCAAAAGAATTTCACTAGATATGCTATTCGTAAATTGAATATGTTTGAAGAACTTCCGAATTATGACGAGAGATGCAAAATGATTGGCTTGCAAACCTTAAGTTTCAGGCGTAAGTAACTTCGGTCATGTTTATCCGTGATATAATTAATTATCATATAAATTCACCAGAGTTGGTTTTTCTCATGAATATATATGCTCCGCAGAGATCTCTTCGGGTGAGAAATTTACTTTACTATAGAAGGCACAGAACCAATTATGGTTGTAATGAGCCAGTTACAAGATGCATTTGCACGTTTAATGAGGTTTGCAACAAAATTGATTTGAGCTTATCTCGATCAGAATTTAAAAACTGAGTTTATGCATTGATTTTTGATTAATACATACATATATATTTTATTTGAAGTAGTCTATGAGATGCAAAATCGGTAGATGATCCTTAGTCGCGCAGCAAACATCTGCTATGTAAAGCGATACTGAGAGCAACTGAGAGTATACACTGAGAGAACGTAGTTTTCTGTGTGCTCTGTGACGGAAAAAAAAAAAAAAAAAAGTGGACATTTGTGGTAGCCGATGTTTCACACCCCATATTGGGTGCAGATTTCTTGTCTAATTCTAACATACTTGTCAGCTTGCGAAAACTTGTGGATGGGCTAACGGAGGCGAGTAGAGAATGCTCACTCAAACGAATAAAAAAGGTATTAAACAATTTATCATGCATTAACCATTCACTACCGTTCCAGGACATCCTTGCCGATTTACAGACGTCGCCAAAGTCCAGTTGGAGCCTAAAAACATCAGCCATTGCATAACCCACCACATCATTACGAAAGGGCCACCTGTGTTTGCGAAACCGAGGCGGTTGTCCCCCGAGAAACTTCAAGCAGCAGCTTCTTCTGAATGCAGGGGCCCAACTATGTAACTCGATTCTACTTTTGATTCTATTCTAAAGTGTTTTCGGATTCTAGTTTCAATTGGCACTATGTATGAAAGCAGAATCGAATGTTAGTAATGCCAACTTTTCCGCACCAAATTTTCGAATTTCGTTCGAGTATCGCATTTTACTGACATAAGGAAACGTCATACAGAGAAGCAAAACAATCATTAATTGAGGAAGCAATAACAAGGGTAAAATAATAAGCACATTTGTGGCTAAATAAAAAGTTTTTGAACAATCACTGAAGTAAAAGAGTAGATGGACAGTGTCGCAATTTGGTTTTGGGCTAATGAAAATGAGGAACACAAGGAACAAATTGATAGAAGGCCTATACGAGATGAATCCAATATTAGCTCTTTTGACAAACTCGTCCATGTAAGGTTTGAAGTTTTCCTGGCCTCTGGGGATTTTAAATATCCTTTCGATATATCAGGATGGTTTTGCATATATTAAACCATTGTCTCGAATTGAGATACTTTTGTGTTTGTGGTTTTAGATGATTCCCTAAGCAGAAAGTATATTTTGAATAAAATTATTATAAAATGATATATTTCATCAAATTTGTTCTTTATTTAATACATACCATTACATTACACTACACATTACAAATTTCCAATATTTTAAGTAAATTATACTTACATTTCGCTTAGTTTTTGGGATGAATACGACCTGCTCGTAAACTAATTAGCATTAGAATAAAAAATTGCGAATGCGGATGACTTTGACAGGAACTTTCGAGATATGTGGTACCAATTTTCCGAAAAAGAAATGGCAATTCTAGATATGTTCGATTTTAGTTTTGTCAGAGGTTGCTATAGAAATACAGAGTTGCTATTTTGCGAATTCGATAATTTTTATTGTAGAATCGAGTTACATAGTTGGGCCCCAGGTATATGTCGTTCGTCACGCAGTCCGTGAGTAGGCCCACTGCATATGGTAAGGAAGAAGAATGGCGAGTGGAGGCCTTGCGGGAATTTTAGACGACTCAATAGTATCACCGAACCCGATCGATACCCAAACCATCACCTCAACGACTTCACTCACTCGCTACATCGGTGTAACATTTTTTCCATCGATCTACGCCGTGCATACCACCAAGTGCCTGTTGAACCCACCGACATTCCGAACACGGCGATAACCACTTCATTTGGCATGTTAGAATTTCCTTACATGTGTTTCGGACTACGGAATGCCGGGCAGACGTTCCAGCGCTTTATGGATCAGATACTTCGTGACCTTGCTGTCGCGCGTCCATACTTGGATGATATTTTGATTTTTTCACGCGACATAGAAGAGCATCGCCTGGGGCCCAACTATGTAACTCGATTCTACAATAAAAATTATCGAATTCGCAAAATAGCAACTCTGTATTTCTATAGCAACCTCTGACAAAACTAAAATCGAACATATCTAGAATTGCCATTTCTTTTTCGGAAAATTGGTACCACATATCTCGAAAGTTCCTGTCAAAGTCATCCGCATTCGCAATTTTTTATTCTAATGCTAATTAGTTTACGAGCAGGTCGTATTCATCCCAAAAACTAAGCGAAATGTAAGTATAATTTACTTAAAATATTGGAAATTTGTAATGTGTAGTGTAATGTAATGGTATGTATTAAATAAAGAACAAATTTGATGAAATATATAATTTTATAATAATTTTATTCAAAATATACTTTCTGCTTAGGGAATCATCTAAAACCACAAACACAAAAGTATCTCAATTCGAGACAATGGTTTAATATATGCAAAACCATCCTGATATATCGAAAGGATATTTAAAATCCCCAGAGGCCAGGAAAACTTCAAACTTTTCATGGACGAATTTGTCAAAAGAGCTAATATTGGATTCATCTCGTATACGCCTTCTATCAATTTGTTCCTTGTGTTCCTCATTTTCATTAGCCCAAAACCAAATTGCGACACTGTCCATCTTCTCTTTTACTTCAATGATTGTTCAAAAACTTTTTATTTAGCCACAAATATGCTTATTATTTTACCCTTGTTATTGCTTCCTCAATTAATGATTGTTTTGCTTCTCTGTATGACGTTTCCTTATGTCATTAAAATGCTATACTCGAACGAAATTCGAAAATTTGGTGCGAAAAAGTTGGCATTACTAACATTTGATTCTACTTTCATACATAGTGCCAATTGAAACTAGAATCGGAAAACACTTTAGAATAGAATCAAAAGTAGAATCGAGTTACATAGTTGGGCCCCTGGTTTTTAAGAAGTTGCGAGAGTACGGCGTCGTCATAAATTCATCCAAATGCGTTTTAGGTAAACCAGAAGTCCGATTTCTGGGCTATCTCATCAGTGCAAAAGGAATCAAACCACCACCAGAAAGAGTACAGGCATTGAAGAACTTCAAACTACCCGAACGAATGTTTCAGCTAAGACGTTTTCTGGGGATGATAAATTTTTTCCGACGATTCCTCCCCCATGCTGCTGAAGACCAATTGATTCTCTCCAAACAAATTAAAGGCAACAAGAGGAATGACAACACCATAATTCAGTAGACCAACACCTCCAAACAAGCATTTCAACGCTGCAGACGGTTTGTGCAAAGCAACCTTACTGGTACACCCAAAACCAAATTCACAACTTTCAGTCATGGTCGATGCATCCAGCACCACTTTGCCGTCCTTCAGCAGCATGTTGGCGAGAAGTGGCAACCCCTTAGATTCTACTCCGTGCGACTAAACACAGCACAACAAAGGTATAGTACCTACTCAAATCTTTTCCAAATAATAATTCGAATTTACTTTTAAAATCTTTTACCTTTCCAGGCACAAAAACTGAAGTAGTATGCGATGTGTCCACTGGGAGGGTACGGCCATACCTGACAGAACAGTTCCGAAAGATCGGTTTCGATACCGTGCATAACCTGTGTTATCCTGATCAAAGACGATCAAGTTAGTAACCGATAGATTCATCTGGACGAACAGTAAGGACTGCCGACGATGGACCAGGGAATGTCTCGCTGTCAAAAAGCTAAAATCCATAGGCACAACAAGTCAGCACCATCAACTTATAAGTCACCAGAGCTCAGATTGCAACATGTCAACATTGACATCGTGGGGCCACTTCCACCCTGTAGAGGCTACCGCTACCTTTTAACCTGCATTGACCGCTTCACGCGATGGACAGAGGCGTATCCATTAGCAAATATCTCAGCTGAGACAGTCGCATTTGCCTTTTACTCGAATTGGATATCCAGATTTGGTAATTCCTTGAAAGTTAGCACCGATCAAGGACGTCAATTTCAATCAAACTTTTTTCGGGATTTGACCAGACTCCTAGGCGTGAATAATTTGAAAACCACTGCATATCATCCAGCTTCAAACGGTATTATAGAACGCTGGCATAGGTTCCTGAAGACAGCAATCAAATGCTACGAGACGGAAAGATGGGTAGGAGTTCTGGGGTGGAATCGGCTAAGGTGATTTGTGATTGTGTGATTTGTGATAATTAAAAATGATCAGAAAGGTCTAACAATGCTATAGAAATTTTTGTTCATTTAATGTGCGAATAATATCTGAATTAATTTTAAAGAAAAATACAAACACTGCTAAGACTACACTGTTGTTGTAACTTTACTTTATGAATTACATGAGATCAAACATATTAGCTTAGTATTACATTCTAAAATTAGGTTTTCTGTGTATTTGATTTTCCGTTAAGCTTTAAATCAAATGATTGTAGGTTTTCAAGAGGATCAAGGTCAGAAAATAGATCCACCCATTTGGTGCTGTTTTTTCTTCCAATGAGCTGAGTTGATTTCGTTTGCTTTTCGTTCCGGTTACTAGGCACATTAGTGTTATCTTGAATTTTTTTATATGAATCTAAGAAAAAATCGTGTGACTGACAATTTTCAGCAACGTATTTTTGTATGTGACTGTCATCACACCATATGTTTGATAAATTGTTTTCAAGACTAGAGGTCGATTTTTCAATCTCTTCTATAGTTTGAGACAGTTCTATTAATACATTATCAATTTTATCCTCAGCGGAAGACTCACGTGCTGGCTCGCTTTCTTTGTCGTGAAAATCATTCTAAAAATAAAAAGAAATAGAATAATAATAAATAAATAAAACATTGATAGATAAAAATATTAGAGTTTCATTAAAATTCAGTCAGTGTCGATTTTATAATCTACATATTATCTTTATTTCGTTCAACAACTTGTTCTCTTTTTAGATCATCAAATGGCAACCCTATGGGTAATGCTCGCTGATTTCTGGCGATGTATCAGGTATACTATGGCGAACCTGTAAGAGCTTTAAAGACTGACACACTTATAGCTCCTAATGCAACAAAATAGAGAAGCAAACATCCTATCTTCCATTTACTGACTATTTTTGTGAGACGAAGTGTAGATTGGTGAAATTTTATATACAAGGTCCTTGGAAAAGGAAGCAGTATAAGTGTAAACATTTTCAAAATCCGCCCACTGACACGACCACTTTTTGAAAAATATTATTATATTAATTATGTAAATCAAAAATAATAGTCAGATATTATTTAAATATACACGCGATGGAATCACAACAAATCTTAATAGAATATTCAATTTATGTAAAAATAAACAAATCGTCTGAAGTACAAATCTATGTATATACCTATGAATACAATTTAAATTTGCGTATTTGTTTCAAAATACAATATTTACAGTGTGTTTGATAAGAGCGTGTGGCTTAAAAGAAAACAACCGCTTGACTTAGGGAAACAAAATTATTTATTTTAAAGTTTTCAACATATATCTTAATGCGCAATTTAATTAATATGTTGCCCAGTCTCCTCCATTTTCAATTATCGCCTCGCACCTTTGGCGACAACTAAGGGCCAATTTTTCTGCATAGTCCTGCGGTAATTGCCGCCAAATTATTTTCAAAAGCAGCTTAAGCTGTTTTATTGTCGAAACTCTGCAGTCCATTAAAACTGCTATCGTGGATATCGGTATGGGAAACCACTGGTAAGATGAAAAAGCCATTTTGCTTTGGCGGGTTACTGCAAACTTTGGCGGGTTACTACAAACTATAGAACTGATATGGGAAAAACTTAAAAATGACCAGTAATTCCTTCAAATTACACATCAGAATACTGATGTTGCAGAATATTTATTTTCAATTGCACGATCAAAAAGGGGATCATACGAACGAAAACCTTTAGCGTACAAAATTATACAAATACAAATTATTTTCAAAATCTGATATAATCAGAAAATGCGAGTAACGAAGATTCTGGGGCTAAATCGTTATTGCTCGAATCTGATTGTGATAATCTTAAATTTAATTACAGCGAAGAATTCCACATTGAAGCTCCAGTAGAAGACAATCTTATGGTATCAGATATTCTAAGCAGTATCGAATACCAAATCAATAGTTGCGATGACGAGTTTGATGGTGATGCCAATGAGACACAAACGGTTGTATCCAAAGGATGTTCACAGAAGCTGCAAGATACGGCACTTACATTTTATGCCGGGTTTGCAACTTTTAAGTTCCAAAAGAAACTAAACTGTCAAAACTGCACTCAGATTATGATAGATGAATCAGACAAATTCCGAGAACAAGCTCTGTTAATAAATTGAGGAGCTTATAACAGCTACGACACATCATCCGAATTTGGAAAGTTGACTATTCCTTTTTTAGAATTCGAGGCTTATGTGAAAAGTATGCAAACACTTTTTGAAAGCCAGTTTCCAATAATACGTCACGAAGACCATGTCATTGAAGCTTTGCTAAAATCCGCACTAGGAATGCCAGTTTCCGATAATATAAAATGTGACAATGATGAGCACAGACAATATATTTGTAAATTTATTTTAATTGGTCTAGTCAAATTTTCGATTAAGAAAACCAATCAGGATCTCTGTGGAGTTAAAAATGTGAGAAACTGATTCCTATACTTTTTTTTTATTTTTTTGTTACTTTATATACATATGTATAGTACAATAATCTTTCATTTGTTTTGTTAAGTTTTTTTTCTGTGAATTTTTGTTATATTTTCTGTTTTTAACTCTTTTTGTTAAGTTTTTGTAGTTATTAATTTATTTTTTAATCAATGGATAATAACTACTAACTTTATGAATATTTCTATTTCTCTAGCACTTACTAAAGAGAAAGGACTATACTTACTGCGGATACCTTGAAAAAAACGCGTTTAAGGGAACAGGCGATTTTAAAAAAAATTCAAAGGTTCGCCATTTTGTTAATTTTTGTGCGAAATTAATAATCTTAGTTCATACCAGAGCCAGACATGTACTCTTTCTAATCCCGTTGGAATTTTTGGTTTCAGATGTTCCATTGAGCGCACATCACATGCGCCGCCGAAAAGAAGGACTTTTGTTTGATCACAAAAAACAACAACAAAACAAAAAAAAAAAATGTAAAATTGTTTTCTTCTTTTTTAAATCTTCCAATAAATGTATACAAAGTTGCAAGCCTAAAAAATAATTTATGTACATTTACCAGCCCATTGAAAATCGTCAAAATTTGAAATCGCGAATGAATACATACAGTATTTATACGTAGGTACATAGGGTTCCGGTGATCGTCCTCCTGCCTCTGCTCTCCACTGTAAAATTTATTTGCTTTGCGACGAAATTCAATTTCTCTGTGTATTCCCCCCCAACTGGAAAAAAATATTTCATCCCTTAACCAGACCACCACATAAATTAAGAACCTGACGCGTAACTAAACACTTCTTTAAGCATCATACAACATACATAGTACATACATAGTTATAATCCGCTCAAGACTAATCATCACACCCTATCCTAAGGATATATTAGGTTTGACACAAAGTTTGTAACACAGAGAAATATTAAAGATAGACCCAATAAAGTATATATATAAATGTTTAGCATCACTAGCCGAGTCGATTTAGCCATGTCCGTATATCTGTCACCAGTTTTGGGCTTCAAATTTTGAGTTTCATCAAAATAATAGCGTTTTTACGAACGAGATACAGTATATGTTGAAAGATTTTTGATGTATGCCCACTACCACGTCCACTTATTGGGAAAATTCATGTTTTGGAGTCATTCTATGAGATATTTGAAAAAAGTTGCTTAAGCAAGTAGATATATTGGTGGAAGAAGTAGCTAATTATATAGGAAAGGGATAGGGTATCGAACGATCCGCTCCAGACGGATTGTAGCATTTTCATATGATTATACCCTATCCTAAGGGTATATTAAGTTTGATACATAGTTTGTAACATAGAGAAATATTGCAGACAGACCCAATAAACTATATATATAAATGATCAGTATCAATAGCCAATTCGATTGAGCCATGTCCGTCTGTCTGTCACCAGTTTTTGGGCCTAAAATTTTAAGCTAGGTCAATGAAACTTTGTATGCGAGGTCTTTGGACATCGGGACAGAACAAGTGTAAAATTTTTTAAAATCCGCCCACTGACACGCCCACTTTTCGAAAAATAAATTTTCTTCAGTATTTTTGTATAAAACTCGGAAAAACTTACTTAAGCAAATATATAGAGATTCCCTTACTCTACAAATCTTCAATACATTGTATATGACTTACTTTTTAGTGGCGGTTGTCTTAAAAACTCTTTTTCGGCGTTTTCGTTGGAAAAATATCAATTCTTAGGAACAATATTTAATACATGTTGAACAAATTTCAAAATCCGCCCACTACCATGCCCAGTTCTTGAGAAAACTCATGTTTTGGAATAATTTTAAAAAAGAAAGGCACTTAGAAAAAGGATAGGGTATCACACGATCCGCTCCAGACGGATTGTAGCCTTTTTTCACTGGTTTTTTATGTAATAATGTTACTCTCAGTATTTTTACTTACACATGAAGTATAAGCAAGTTTTGGATTCTTAAAAATGTTCGATCTTGAGATTTTGATAAATTCTGAAGGCGAAAAAAGATAATCCAGCAATTCTGTCTGTCTGCATGTCTATCCGCATGGCTACGGTCCAAACGGGTGAACAGATTTTGATCAAACTTCAAATCTGAGGTAATCTCTATATATCGCCCTTATATTAATGGTTAATGAAGCCAATGACATAAATGACAGTTGATTTGTATGGGCGAGAGTATGTATATAAGTATCTATCAATGAATTCGTTTCGATCAATAATTAGGTAGTAAATTTCAAAGTTCAAATGTTTAGTCAAGCCAGCGTTACATTAAATTCAACTACGTCAAAGCGCACGACATATTGGTGGCCAACGGTTACGGCCAAAACGGAGTTATGTCGGGTCCAGCTAGTTTCTTAAAAAAATTACTCCAACAATCAATTTTTTTAGTTTGAAAATTTTTCAACGCATACCATATTTTGTCTCTAAGAAGTTATATCACTGTAATGAAACCATCAAAAGAGTTTTGGGGAAAAACGCACCTAAAATGTACGAGTGGCCGAACACATTGTATGAAAGATATGTACGAAAGAGGAATTTCTACATGTTTGCTTAAGTAAGTTTTATCAATATTAATGTTGCACTTGAACTTATAAAGTATTTTAAAAAAAAAATATTTATATTTAAATTCAATTATTTTATATTACCAGCATAAAGGTGCAAGTACGTACGACCCAGTAGTGTGCTTTATTTCTCATGTGTTGAATGAATTTTACATAAAATGAACATACATCATAGACATAGGCAAACCTAAATTAGATAGACAATTTCGGTTCGTTTGACACATTCGCTCCTCCAAGCTAAAATCCGCTAGATTTTGTTATTGTATTACGACATTCAAGCCAAATCAAATGGGAGCTCACTAATATCACACATACAATAACAAAATCCGGGTATTTTTTTGACATATGTATATGGCCGCAGCCATTTTATACATACAATTTGCTGTTGTTAATGGAATAACAACCGGAAAAAAAATTTTGCTCAAAAGGAATGAAAGAGATAACCCGACAAAATAATAGTTAGGTCTTGGTCACACTTCACAAACATGGTGTTGTTCCAGAAGGCTAGCCGACAGAGAATTGCCTTGAAGAATAAAAGTCTTTCCTTGTTGAGGAATCCAATAGGGATTTTGCGGTTTCCGGGGGCCAAAAAAATATGTTTGATAATTAGAGTTGGTTTCAGATAAAATAAAATGCTGCTTTATTTTGTGGACAGTGCAATGAATAGGACATCATAAAAAATTCAAAATAAGAGTAAAAAAATAAAGTTGAAAAATATTTTGTACATTCACTCGTCTTTCCTTTGAAGTCTTGTTTACATAGAACTTGAGTGGGACTACTTTATTTATACGAATTGCCGGCCATCAGTTTTTCTAATTAGAACGTCACCTATACCGACAGGATCAGAGATTGTCAATAAATTACTTCATTTACTTTCCTACAGAATATTCAAAATATCTTACTATATTTACGTGTTTGTCAATCTATGCGCCAGGAAAATGTGTTCGAATGAAAAATGACATTTGTTTCGAATGAATAGAATCTCAAAATACGCTCAGCCAATGAACTTTCGAAAGTTTTGATGAACTTTGTATTCATTCGAAAGTCAAAATACAGTCTATGCGAATTCGACTCACTTTCGAATAAATTCGAATGTCAAAATAAGGCTGAATAAGAATATTTTAATAAGAAAGGGAAGAGTTTCCACGCAAAGAAAACAAGGCATGGTCAACCTGTATAGAAAACATTTCCAACAGCTGACTGAGGGTTAATTTTGTTTTTTTTTGCGTTATCATTCGAAAGTAAACCTTTTTCATTCGAATTTCAAAATACACAAAAATCTTTCGAATGAATAGACATTCGAAAGAATTGAATCTCAAAATAAGCATGTATTTATATCGCTAACTTGTTGTAGTTTTCACGATTGAAGTTAGTCCTAGAACTATACCCACTTATTTATTCAAATATAATTTCAAACGAAGTCAGATAAAAGTAAGCATCAATTTAGCGTTCGAGACCAGGTTTGCGCCGAAAGGTATGCAACAGTATTTTTGTACTGTGGCGAAATATTTATATAAATCCATTGGAATTCAGAAGATGGGAATTTTTGGATAATTTGGTACGCTTTTTTTAGACTTCGCAAAAGTAGCATAAATGATTTAAATAAAATCGTAGGAGCTATTTTCGAGTAATTTGGAAAGTTCAGTTTTTATCAATTTTACCCAAAAAAGTTGAAAGACATCTTACAGCATTAGTTCAGTTTTATAGAAATTAAAAATTTGACTGAAATCGGTTGACCACTTCCTCAACAAACCGGTTAATACTCAATGGGTTTTGGTCAAAATCAATATGTGAGAAACATTTAATATATGCAAAAATATGGCATTTAAGCTTTAATTTAAAAAAAATATTTATTATGTAATTTGTTTTTTAAAGTTCATACATTTTCAACTAACAAAAGGTTCAAGTACGTACGACGTCGTGCACTTTATATAATTAATGTTGTAAAAAATGGTTTAATATAACGAATACTTTCGCTTTAGTAAATGTTTTTAAACATTATATCATGCGTTATATTGGACTTCTACTGTAATTACTCAATCTAATTGTAAAATGAGAACAACTACCAGCCAGGCGCCAGGATCTATGTTTCGCAGGCTGTGTTCATATACCGCCAACCTGTCCATTAAATAGTTTGCACAATTGAAGTTAGCCCTAAAACTATAACTCTTATTTATTCAAATATAATTTCACATTAAATAGTTTGCACAATTGAAGTTAGCCCTTAAACTATACCTCTTATTTATTCAAATATAATTTCACATGCAGATAAAAGTATGCATCAGCTTAGCGTCCTCGACTAGGTTTGCGCCAAAAGGTATGCAACAGTATTTTTGTACGTTGACAAAATAATTATGTAATTCGAATAAAATTGGGTAATTCTTCATACAGAAAAATGATTTTTCAAACGCCAATATCTCGTAAACCAAGCGAAATATCGATTTTTTTTTGCACATGTTATTTTGTTCTTATTTCGTCGAGATCTATAAAATGGCGTTTTCAAATCTTG
Source organism: Chalcosyrphus nemorum (assembly GCA_949716465.1). Classification (NCBI taxonomy): domain Eukaryota; kingdom Metazoa; phylum Arthropoda; class Insecta; order Diptera; family Syrphidae; genus Chalcosyrphus; species Chalcosyrphus nemorum. The sequence continues at coordinate 40,596,883 of OX454334.1, forward strand.
GGGCCCCGGAAACCGTAGAATCCCCTTATTAAATCTTGGCGCCCCAGAAACCGTAAACACTGAATTTCACACTAGCGAACCAGTGGGGATGCAGTAAAATGTAAGGGTTGTGATCTTACTCTTCTGAATTCTATCCTTACTGTTAAGGAAAAGATACTTACCGAAAAAAGCATTGATTGGTCACCATCATCTGTTTGAATTTTCTGAACTTCTACCTTCAATTGAGTATCGTTAAGTGAAAGATCTTTTAGTACACAGAAATCATAACGTGGATGTAGAGCCATTGAAGATCCGACTGTCCTGAAGGTAGATGCCGATTTCTTTGAAAACTGAAGAATGGATGACATGTAAGCAACCAGGCCATGTGAAAACATATTACATCTAGCCGCTGCCAACAAATCTATCTATACATTGAAAGTTGAGCTAAAAATTTCATTTCATTTCAAAAACACAACTTAGCATTAAATACCTTCTGAACACAGTCCATTGACAGTTTATCGAAATTTTCTTTAGCATTGCGAACATGAGATTGTGATCGCCGGAATTTGTCAAGGCCTTTAAAATTATCAGGATCCAACTGTGTGCTTAAAGACTTCATCCAACATAATGCTGCTCTATATTCAGTTCTTTCCTTCTCCATATAGTTGACTGTGCATAACGTATCACCAACCGCTCGACACTGAAATACGTCCACCTCATGTTGCAACCGTAAAAGCGGCAATCTTACCGACATTCGCTGTTGTCCGCAGTAGTATATAGCTTTTCCAGAATTCGTTATGCTTGATCCCGTAGTCTTACTACGTTTTCCAATTTCCTTTAAAAATCGCCCAAAAGTACACTCCTCTTGCGACAATATGCACAACCTTTCTTGGTATTGGTCAAGAATTTTATTTAAGTTGGAGCAAGTTTCTGATATAGATTTGAATAATAGTATTTTGGAATCCAGTCCAGCATCGGATGAAACTATGTACTCATCTTCTTTCGATCCCAGCTTCCTTTGAACAGCCTTCTTTGTAACCCAAAACTGGTGTTGAACCTCTGATTTTAACATCTTGAACGTACCTCGTAAATTTAATAATTTCAATTAATGACCATAGACCACAGAAGAACTGAAGTAAACAGTGTCTCGAACTTCCCCTGCCCATGAGTTGAAAATAGGAGGAGCCTAATTTACCATATTTCTGAATAAACGTGAAGTAGCGTGTGAACAAGACCTAACTATAAAGGAGATGGGACAAAATTGTTTGGAACTTGAGCAAAGAACGCACATTAAAGAAAGTGGTAACAAAATAAAGCAAGGCATTAAAGGCTGAACAGAATGTGAATCTATAGCTTGAATCTGTATCTGAAATTGAGCTGTCATAAGTGGAACACATGTATAGCTGTAAGCGCGAACACAATGTGTATGAGCCTATTTAGATGATGACTCAAGACTCGGCTATGTCGGTAGTGTCTTGGTAAGAAGAGTGAGGGGTAAAAAGAGGGGGAGAGTCATGAAGAAAATATAAAAATCGAGGAGAGTCGCCTTCTACATCCGAAATGTTCCGTCCCTATTCCATTTTATCATTACTAGTTCGATCGTTGAGCAGGGTAGCTCGCGCATTAAAATGAGTACTTGGACGAGAGAACAAACAAAAAATACAGAAGTGTTTCAATTTACTCATACCCTCCCCTAAACTTTATCAAAGTAGTGCAGGAGTGAGCACCATTCCATGTAAACACGACATTACTCTTTATTACGTAGTCGAGAGTCATCATCAAAACAGGCTCTATCGCGAAGTTGGGTGCTATTCAAATTTAAGATACAGATCATAGACAAATCTCAATTACACCGACAACTTCGGTTGGTTTGACACATTCGCTCTCCCAAGCTAAAATCCGCTATATTTTGTCATTGTGTTCTGACATTCAAGCAAAATCAAATGGGAGCTCACTATATGCACACATGCAATTACAAAATCCGGCGATTTTTTTGACATCTATGGCCGCAGCCATTTTTTACATACAATTTGTTGTTGTTAATGGAATAACAACCGGAAAAAAAATGTTTGCTCAAAAGGAATGAAAGAAATAACCCGACAAAATAATAGTTAGGTCTTGGTCACACGCTACTTCACATTTATTCACAAACATGGTAATTAGGCTCCTCCTATTTTCAGCACTAAGGGGGCAGGGGAAGTACGAGTTGACTGTCTAATTTAGGTTTGCTTATGGTTTGAACTCTCCTTATTTTGTTTTGTGGATTTGTGAAGAATGAGAGTCGATAAATTCGGATTCGGATTCATGAGCTGTTCCATAAGTTGCAAGGCGGCAAATTTTTTTTTACTAAAGTGGACTAATCTGATGCTTATCTTCAGGTCCCACTTGACAACTTTTCCAAAAAAGTTGTGCGTAATTAAACTTAAGCAATTTGTTGCAGTTGTCACCAAAAAATGACAACTACAGGCTGTTAACTTTCAATTCACTCTATCATTATTTCATTCCAAACTCATGGCTTATATACTAAAAATTCTAATCGTCCACTGACAATTTATATGTTACGTTATTACGTGCTTTAGTGCGTTTAGTATTTATTACCAGTGGGATTTATTAAGTAAATGAGATAAAACAATATGTTAAAATATATCAGCAACATTTTTAAAACTATATTTTTAAATTTTTTTTTGTTATTATTAAAAAAGTATTCACTTCCAACTAACAGCATATATGTCGGTTTAAGTACGTACGATCTAGTCGTGAACTTTATTTTAGTACAACTGCAATTAAGCTTTAAATTCACGACTTTTCACAAATTGTTCTGACAAGTAAACCCACAATTGACTGAGAGATACAGATTTGATGAGCGTCAGCATTCTGTTTGGAGTAGCTGCTAGCCGCCTTTGACAGCGATTCAAGACACAAACTTCAGATTAATATTCTGTTCAGCCCATAGACAAAACTAAATTATTTTATTGATTAAATGATGCTATTTTATGTAACAGCAAAAATGGGGTACGCTGTCGCTGAATATCTCAAGGAGTGATTGATTATTTCAAAAACCGAATATTTGACAGTGATTTTTAAAAAAAAAAATACTTCATTTTAAAGGAATGATTGATTATTTCAAAAATTGAAGATCTTAGAGCGATAATTTTTATTTGAAAGTCTGTGAAATCAGCTTCCGATACTAAAAACATGTATGTGCGCTTTACGCTTCTTATGATATATGATATTATTACAAAAATTATTAAAAAATCCATCCGCAGTACAAATTTCAAGCAAAAAAATCTCACAGTTTCGGTATACTAATGCTAAGTTTTACTTTGATACCATTTTAATTGTTGTACGCTCTTGACCCAAAAGTACCCCATATCCTTTGTCGAGTTATGTCTTTCATTCCTTTTAAAAAAAATATTTTTTGAAGGTTGTTATTTATGTATATTTCAATAACAACAACAAACTGTAAGTTGAAAGTGGAGCCCATAGATGTAAAAAATATGCTACATTTTTTAATTGTATGTTTGAGCTTTGTGAGATCGCATAGACTTTTCTGACTGCTTGTCAAAATACTGGGCAAACATCAGTTTTGACTTGTACATGTATTTCTCCTTATTAACTGCAGCAATAGTAAGCGCGAATAGGATTACGTTCGACTTAAAAGTGAAAATAAGACCAATATAACAATAAATACATACCTTCTTTTTTATATTAAGTATGTGAAAATAAAAAGAAAACCTTATAATTATAAAAAAAAAATGTATACACATATATTTCAGCTGTCAAATGACCATTGTTTAAGATTAAATAATAATTTTTTTCTTGTTACTATTCATTTATAATAATTTACTGTTTATTTCATTTCGTACGATTATTACTCTTAACAGCTTTTAATAGTTATGTTGTTTTTTAATTGTTTATAAAATTAATTGTTAGTCACTGTACATTTGTACGAATCTCTCGCCACTCACTGCACATCTGCATCGCACCACTTGTGTGCAGTTGCATCCGATCGATCGTTTCATCGATTCACCCAATCCCTGTGCGACACGCGGATCGTACGATCCGCACACAAACCGAAGAAGTGCACATAGACCGAGTGCATGGGCCCAAGAAGTATGTGAGGGTGCTAGTCTGGTGGGTGCAATCGTGCTGCTGAAGGAATGGTCTCGTCCACTTGGATTTTGGACGCAGCCGACAACAGATGGTGACTAATTATTAATACATAGATTAAAATAAAATCTCACACATTTTTTATAACGTGGTTAACCAAAGTTGTTTTCACTCACTCGGTGCAGCAAGAGTATTCGCTTTTGTTTGTTTTCGTTGGTTTGCTTTAATTTTCTTTTGTTCTATTGTTCGCCTTATTCATCGGAAATTATCAAAAAATTAATGGTCCTTCGAGCCGGATACTTTTCGAATTCCGCGTATATAAGATATAATATAACAATCTGGTGATCGACAGTAAAGTGTTCATCGATAATAAGGTGTGCAGATAGAACTTATCGGTTGTTATTAGTGAGCCCCAAAACAATTTGTTTTTTTTCTCTTTGTGCTTCTAATAGACAGTATGATGTCCTTAAAATCAAAATTAGGAAACGCCTAAAGGTCGTTTGACGCGCACGGCTTCTTTTGTGGAGAGTATTAATGAAGATACTCCTCTAGAAATGCTGGAAATTCGGTTGTGTAAGCTAGACGAATCGTGGTCGGATTTCGCGAAAGTGCATGATGAACTCTTACAAACTGCCACCGATGAGCAGCTTGGAGAATTAGAAACCGAATTCGGTTACAACGAAACACGATTTTTTAATACACACTCTAGCTTAATGGAACATATTCGGAAAAAGCAACACATAACAGGTGAAAATCAATCAGCATTTCTAGAGACCTTGACTTCAAATTTGAAAGTTAGTTCTGGTGCTCAATTGCCAAAGTTAGGTGCCATCTTTTTCGGGCGATTACAAGGATTGGCCTTCATTTCGCGATATATTGTTGGGTGCCGAGGACAATAAGAAATCACTGACACCGAGTCAAAAGTTTAAGTACTTGAAATCGTATCTTCGCGGTAAATTTAGTCCGACATATACCAATATCGGAGGCTAATTATCTTGAAGCCTGGGAAAGGTTGGAGAAACGGTACGACCGAGTGAACTTAATAGTGCAATCTTTTATCCAATCTTTCCTATTACTTCCAACAATAAGTAGTGCTAACGTTCACACATTGCGCAAAATATCAGATGGCGCAGACGAAGTCATTCGTGGTCTTAATGCGCTCGGTTCTAATAATCGTGACCCTTGATTAATTTACTTATTGCTTAATAAACTAGATGTTGATAGTAAGCAGGCCTGGGCTGAAGATGTTGGGTCTCGAGACGATTGTACAATCGATGAGTTTTTGAAATTTTTACAATCAAGGTGTGACGCGCTCGAAGCCTGCCAGTCTGTTTCCCGACCTAGTGTATCGCGTAAGTCGCACGGACTAATTCGGTCACATTTTGCTGAATCACCAAAATCATCTCCATTGTGTCCCAAGTTCTACCCCAGTGCCCTAGATTTATCGCATTAGACGTTGAATCGCGCCGGTATTTTGCAAAATCGAAGTCTCTGTGCTTTAATTGTCTTCGAATATGCCACCCTGCCACTAAATGTCGTTCATTATTCCGCTGTCGGTCATGTAAATCGCGTCACCACTCACTGGTCCATCCAACGGAAGCAGATAGCAAACCGTCGTCGTCGCGTTCTAACCTACCGCTGAAACCTGTGGTGCATTCATCAACATCATCGCTATAATCGCCTGTTCCACCAATTCTCAATAACCACTCGATCGACGTTGGCTTATGCAAGCAAACGATTCTACCCACGATATTGGCCAAGGTTCAGGATATTCAAGGTAATGTTCACAGCTGTAGGGTGTTAATAGACTCTGGATCTCAGGTTTCCTTTGTGGTTGAGTCGTTCGCTCAAATGTTAGGGCTTCCTCGTAAACATGCTCGACTTTCAATCTTGGGACTATCATCTACTGAAGCAGGTCATACTAGAGGTTGTGTTTCCATGAAACTGTCGTCTCATCATTCCCAAAACTATATATTCGTTGATGCCTTTGTCTTAAGCAAGCTAACGTCCAATCTGCCTTCTAAATCGTTTGATACCTCCACGTGGTCATATATTCGTCATTTGGACCTAGCAGATCCTTCCTTCAATGTTTCTCGTCCGGTTGATGTTCTCTTAGGAGCCGATAAGTTGTGGTCTATCCTCAAGGGCGATCAAATTCAAGGATCAGATGGAATGCCAGTAGCCCAGAATACATAATTTGGTTGGGTTGTAACAGGAGAACTTCTAGGTACAAACCAAAGCCCCGTACCCATTTCATCCCTTCACTCTGTTCTGGATGTCGATGCATTACTACAACGTTTTTGGGAGTTGTGAAGATGTTTCGCCAAATATGGGTCGATGATCACCATACGGACTTTCAGCGCATTGTCTGGCGCGAAACTCCATCTGATAAGATTGGTCATTTCCGCTTACGCACGGTCACTTATGGAACCGCATCGGCTTCATTCTTATCGGTTCGGGTGTTAAAGCAGATAGCGATAGATTATAAACAGCAGTATCCTAATGCGGCGCGGGTTTTGATGAATGATGTATACGTAGATGATATTATGACAGGAGCAAATTCATCCGAAGATCTTATCCGGTTACAGTCAGAGCTGGTGTCCTTATTATCAAACGCTAAATTCGAACTACGAAAATGGAATTCGAATTGTTGGCCATTACTCTCTCGTCTACCAAAGGATGACTGCGAGTTCTCGTGGTTCGATACGGAACGATATAAGTCAATGATAAAGGTTCTTGGAATGCACTGGAGCCCAACTACCGACGAATTTTCGTTTAAGATGTCTGACTCTCCCCTGTGCAGCTCGCCAACAAGACGGACATTGTTGTCTGAAACCTCCCGAATCTTTGACCCTTTAGGATTTTTAGCCCCTTCCGTCATACTCTTCAAACTTCTATTTCAGGAACTTTGGTCATCTGCACTTAACCTCAACTGGGACGATCCGTTACCATCACATTTGGCGGACCGGTGGATAACCTATCAAGGCGAACTCAAATTCTTTGAACGGATCCGGGTTCCACGAAACGTGTTTGCTTCGCCAGAAGATGTTGAGCTTCATGGGTTCTCCGACGCATCATCCCTGGCTTACGACGCGGTCATCTATGCTCGTTGTAAAATCACGGAAAATCAATTCAAGTTAGTATTTTTCGCAGCTAAAACAAAAGTAGCACCCCTTAAGCCCGTTTCCATTCCACGTTTGGAGCTGTGTCGAGCTTTACTTCTATCGCGGTTGATAGGAATGATTAAGTCTTCTATCCCAATTAGCTTCCGAGTTTTTGCTTGGTGTGACTCGGAAATAGTGCTCATCTCATCGACAAGAGTTCATCATGGAGGCGGCTGCTGCGGATCCTCGCCTACTGTCTTCGATTCGCATCTAACTGTCGGTCTATAAATCTAGTTAAACTCTCGCACGGCCTCAGTTTTAATGAAAATCAATTAGCTAAACTCCATATCTTAAAATCTACCCAACTGGAAGCATTCGGGAGTGACATACAATATCTTGCAATAAATCGTGATCTCCCACTCAAATCCAAACTTCTAAAATATTCTGCGTTCCTTGACAAGGATGGCCTTCTACGCGTGGTAGGCCGCATCAAACATGCCAATGCTTCTTTCGATTTAAAACACCCTATACTGCTTGCTAATAACCATGTTTCTTCTCTTATAGCCGAGGATTTTCATAATACTTACCTTCACACAGGGGTGTCCGAAACTTTCTCCTTAGTGCGTCAATAGTATTGGATTATGGGAAGCCGTAATCTTATCCGAAAGATCGTACATAAATGCAAGGCATGTTTTCTGCAGCGGAAACTCACTAGCACACAATTGATGGGTGATCTTCCGCGTCAACGAGTTACCCCAAGTCGTCCATTTACAAACACCGGATGTGATTATGCGGGCCCACTTACCATCAAACTCTCCCGTGGTCGGAAACCAAGATTGTCAAAGGCTTATATCGCACTCTTTGTTTGTATGAGCACCAAGGCAATCCATCTTGAGTTGGTAAGTGACTTAACAACTGAAGCATTTCCTTCCGACGCTTCATCTCTCGCCGCGGGAAATGTTCGAATGTGTATAGCGACAACGGATCGAATTTCCAAGGAGCCCGTCGCTATCTCAATGAAATGCAGAAACTAGTGTTGTCTCAGGCCCACAATGACGATATTGCTGCTGCACTTGCCATGGATGGAATTGCATGGCATTTTATTCCACCTTCCGCGCCACATTTCGGTGGGCTGTGGGAGGCTGGAGTCAAGTCGGTAAAACTGCATTTGCGAAGGGTTGTTTGAGCCACTATACTCACCTTTGAGGATTTGTGTACCATCCTAAGTAAAATAGAAGCTATTTGGAATTCCCGACCGCTTTGCGTGTTATCTGATGAAGACTTAAATCCATTAACGCCTGCTCATTTCCTTATAGGTGAACCATTTACTGCTGTTCCTGAGCCTAGTTACCTCGAAACACCACCGAATCGCTTATCGCACTGGAACCACCTTTAATCAATGGTCCAAGGATTCTGAAAACGATGGCAAGCTAAGTACATCACTACACTTCAAGAACGTCCGAAATGGAAAACACCCAAAGTTGAGCTGAAGATCGGAGATATAGTAGTTATCAAGGAACCAAACCATACGCCAACTAAGTGGCTTCTTGGCAGAATCGATGCCACTCGTCCAGGTTCTGATAATCATGTCCGAGTTGCAACAGTGAGGACAGCTAGGGGCACCTTTACTCGCCCAATTACCAAGCTGGCTGCTCTGCCATTGTCCTGAAACTTGTTCCAGGGGGGCCGGGATGTTTAAGATTAAATAATTTTTTTTTTGCTACTATTCATTTATAATAATTTACTGTTTATTTCATTTCGTATGATAATTACTCTTAATAGCTTTTAATAGTTTTGTTGTTTTTTAATTGTTTATAAAATTAATTGTTAGTCACTGTACATTTGTACGAATCTCTCGCGACTCACTGCACATCTGCATCGCACCACTTGTGTGCAGTTGCATCCGATCGATCGTTTCATCGATTCACCCAATCCCTGTGCGACACGCGGATCGTACGATCCGCACACAAACCGAAGAAGTGCACATAGACCGAGTGCATGGGCCCAAGAAGTATGTGTGGGTGCTAGTCTGGTGGGTGCAATCGTGCTGCTGAAGGAATGGTCTCGTCCACTTGGATTTTGGACGCAGCCGACAACAGATGGTGACTAATTATTAATACATAGATTAAAATAAAATCTCACACATTTTTTATAACGTGGTTAACCAAAGTTGTTTTCACTCACTCGGTGCAGCAAGAGTATTCGCTTTTGTTTGTTTTCGTTGGTTTGCTTTAATTTTCTTTTGTTCTATTGTTCGCCTTATTCATCGGAAATAATCAAAAAAAACCATGTCATGCTGTGTTGATCGCTGCAGTAAACGCCGCGATATGGATGGAGAGAAAGGTATGCGCCAGGTATTATTGTAATTTATCTTATCTGTAACATATCTTAGAACATCTATTTTGTTTATATCAATAGGTCCTGCTGTAGCACGCTCATAAGTGTTTTCGTCGTATAAGCACCACAATCCGCTAAAATACCTAATCGCCATTTCACCAGCTGAAGCAATAACTTTTGTCTCGATGGGATATGGTAGCAGATGCAGCGATAGGGCCGTAGTCGAAAAATGCGGTTTTTTGTATTACATCAAGTCTGGGGACAGAATTCTATCAGACCGCGGAATTCTAATAAACGAAGTCATAGTTGAGAAAAGATCCAAGTTGTTAATGCCGGCTTTTCGAACTGGATAAGACCAAATGTCTGTAGAAGACATTGAGAGCACACGGAAACTGTCAAGGGTGCGTATCCATGTTGAACGTGTGATTGGTGTTCTTTGACAAAAGTATCTTATACTTTCAAATCGACAACCGATATCAGCGGTGTCTTACATAGTGAAAGTTTGCTGTAGTCTTACCAATATCTGTCCATCGATAGTAAATATTGAATTTAAAAAAACAAAAGCAAAAACAAAAATAGAAGCTATTTTTTTAATAAATTAAACAAATCTTTTATTGTTTTTAAGAGTTCCTACTAGCTTTGTAAGTAAGTATTATTTGCCCTTAAGTAAGTGTTTATTAAAAAAGTTACGAAATTATAAATCAAAGCAAAAGAATAAAAACAATATAACAATTCATAACTTTAAGTAAGTACAAAAAGAAGCATGCAAAAAGTAACAAAAAATTATTTTATAAAAAGGAACATTAGTATCACATGAAATGAAAAATCAAATAAAAATTTTCCATATTTCATTTATAAAATAGAAAATAGGAATATTGCCTTCACCTTCGTTCTTTTATTTCGAGAATGCAACAAATAATTAATTACCTTTAAATATGTAACATTTATTGAAAGATACTCAACCTGGTAGGTTAGGTTAGGTTAGGTTTGTGGGTTTCAGAGGAAACGAAATACCTTCGCCGCAGTCAGGTCAGCCATAAGGGGGTTTAGAAAAAGTACCCCTTACCCATTAAACCCATAAATATCTGTAACAACTTTCCATGGTTGTACTTACTCGTTACCCGTGTATACAAACCATCCTGATGTTCTGATGAAGTTCAATAACATGTCGGTATTGGCGTTGGAGAGTTCTCCTAGATCCCGAAAGAAGTGTTTGCCGAGGAATTTGTACCTGGAATGTTGGAGTCCAGGGCACTGGCAGAGGAAGTGGGTAGTGTCCTCTATAACATCCTCTGCAGAGTTCTTCTTCCGTACGACGTAGTTTCTTTAGGTGGTACTGCAGAGTGTTGTGACCCGTGAGTATCCCCACGAGTATGGACAGTGAACGTCTGTCATTGCGGATAATTCTCTCGGTCCTTGCTTTGTCAAAAGTTGGCCATAGTTGTTTTGCAATTTTGCAAGTATCTAGGGACTTCCATCTCAAGTTCGCCTCTCTCATAGCCAGTTTCCCTGCTTCAAGGTGCTTATGGAGAGGTCGGTCAGTTCAAGTGGGTCCGATGAAGCTTTTATTGTTAATTCATCTGCCTTTTCATTTTCCGGGACGCCCTCGTGCCCAGGGACCCAGCAGAGCAAAACCTTGTGCTGTGTTCCAAGAACCTTAAGCTTTTCGCGACAGCACTTCACAAGCTTGGATTTTATTTCTATGGCAGTAATTGCTTTGATATCTGCCTGGGTGTTGATAAAGAAAGTGATACCTTCTGGCGGTATTGTTCTTAATGCAGACTCACGGGCAGCTGTTGTCACTGCCAGGACCTCCGCTTGGAAAACACACCCAGTGATTCGAAGAAGATTCCGGATCCTACACCGGTGTCAATTTTTGATCCATCAGTGTAAATAGCTATGGATTCGGCATTTCGGCTGTCTTTCCACTCTTCTCTGCTAGAGTAAGCTGAGGTAAATGGTATTTTGAAGTTATGGCAAGGCGTAGTGTAGTCTGTTGTGGGTGCATGGCCGAAAAATCTGCCAAGGATGGCCGCGTGCCCTATCGTACTTGACTTCCAGCACGCAGTCTGACTTTTTCTTAAGGCACTGATGGCTGCCGTACATATCGTGTAAATGTCTAGCGGAGGCAGGTTGAGGATAGCCTCAAGACCCGCCTTAATCGCATGTCAGTTGAGAAGTAGTAGTACCTGCAAAAGTGTTTGACAGATTAAACGTCAAACGGTGAAAAGATTAATTTGGTTTTGCTTGAACGTCAGAAACAATTACAATGTTTATATCGCAAATTGAGTAAAATATAAGCGCAAATCGGATTGAAATAGAATTAACTCGATCCAATCATAACATTTTCTGCGATTGAGTTTGACAGGTAGAGAATAAAAAGGATGAAAAGGTAAGAAAATTTCTTATCCTTTCGTGTAAAACTAAAAAGTAAAGAATGAGAAATGAAAAGAAGTTACAAACTCAATCTTCTTTCGATTCGATTGTAAGTCGATCCCTTCACTGTATTACAGCATAAACGTGGATTGAAACTCCATCCCTTTTCAATCCGATCTCTCAATCCGGTCATATAAACATAGTTAATGACAAAATGTAGCGGATTTTAGCTTGCTGGAGAGCACAGACAAACGAAACTATTTAGATTTGTCTATGCTGGAGAGTTAAGTCAAACGACCCTAAGTTGACTGTCTAATTTAGTTTATCTATGCTACACACCGCAAATAACCTATAATAGATAGTCCACTTCCCCCACTCTTCCCTAAAACCCCAAAAAATGAGAAAACCAAAATCCTCTGTTTATTTCCTACCGGTGTTGCTGCAAAATGATTACAATTTTGCTCCATTTTTACTACTTAAAAAAAAGAAATTGGAGATTTAAATTGCCTATCTGCCCTCACTAAGCAAAGGTGGTGAACCGGCTGTGTTTGGAAAGTGCGGTGGTGAATTTATGATCGCGGTCTAAATTCATGTTGTTTGATGAATTGAATCGTAAATTCATCAGCAATTCTTACCCATTCTGATTTTGAAGTTGGAAACTGAAAAAAATTATATGTTTATGTTTCTAAAAGTAACAAATATATTTTTTTTGTTTTAGTCAACGTCACCAGAAGCAAATTTCACCAAAAGACTTCAAAAAATTGCTCGGATTTTGGAACAGAAGACTTCAGTGGAGTCACCTTTCGCCTGGCTGGGCCAACAGGTTGTTTGTGAGATGTGCCAAATAAAGGATGAGGATATACAAAGAAAAGCCTCATGGGGGCTCCAACGAATTTTGAGAGATTGTGCCGAGAAAGATGTTGAAAAAATAAAACAACAATCCTCTCAAAATCACAAACATCCCCCCTACATCATTATCAAAGTAGACCGTTTCGTTCCAAAGATAGGCTCTCTGTACGCTCCCTGCATATTAGATGACCTGTTATGCGAGATCCTGTAGAAAATATCCATTGATTAGGATTTTTTAGCGGTTTCCAATAATCTTCGGCTAGTATTTGCCGCAGCTTGCATTCGTGCAATGCATTATTTTTATGGTTCAGCAAGGCTATTTCACAGCTGCTAGCAGTAGCTTGCTTGTTGTATGTAGGATTATATGAAGGATTTACCAGGCGGTTCCGGATAAGCCGCTATAAAAGATTCAAAAATCTATCCTACTTTTTCCACATTTTAAATTCTTTATCCGGCTACAACCTAACCTGTACATCAACCCAATATTTTTTACCGGCACCATCTTTTCCAAAAGGATGTCCGGTCGGCGAGGTCTGCGTATCACACCGCCGTGGATTCGTCTTCAAACATTGAGACACAGTCGAGGTACGCAATACATCTCTCCTTTTGTTTTTGTGCAAAGAAAAATTAATGAATTAATTAAATTACAGAGTCATATGGAGGCGACCATAACCATTTCCTTTCCTTTTCGGTTCAAGTTCAAAAATTTCAGCGGCTACCAGCACAAGGCAAGGTGTGTAGAGATCCGCTTGGAGGACGACCATCTATTCCTCCAGTGGTAGTGGTATGTTTTTTCCCAGATTTTTTTTGTTATTCGTTTAAGCATGTATTTTTTTTTATATAGTGGTGATTATTTGGTTGCGCGTCTGCAAGAACCTTCCGCAATCCGACGAGCTCAACCGTGAGATGCAAGCATGCAATCCGCATTCGAGCAACCGAAGCTATTCGTTTGTTTTCATGTCGTCCATATTCCTCTCTTTCCTACCTCCCATCCTTATGTCCCATCCCTCGAAAATTTCATCCTCATCTCCCTAATCAACCTTCCCATCTTACACCTTATCGATACTACTACCATTATAAAAGTACATAGAACATCAGAAGAACGATACTACTATATTGGCAGTAGGTAAAACGGTCGAAGAGACTCCGAAAAATTGCAAGAGGTATTGGATAGAGTAAATCAATGGACAAAGGTTTGGTGAATCGCACTCAATGAGACCAAATCTGTGAATGTAAATTTTACTTAAAAGAAAATAATTAATTTGCCGATTTTTACGAACTCGGTTCAAATTCCGTTCGCAAACGAGGCTAAATATATAATAATATAATAATATAATAACAATTTCTAAATCTCTCTTAATGTAATTTTTATTTAATTAAATAATGCCACAAGTAAGCACACGCATTCTTTCTTACTTCAATTTCCCTAGAAAGTACAAAAAAAAGAGAACGCACAAAATGTACCTTAAGTAGGCTACACACTATCAGTTTTCAACTGACAGTCCTGGAAAGTACAAAAAAAAGAGAACGCACAAAATGTACCTTAAGTAGGCTACACACTATCAGTTTTCAACTGACAGTCCTGGACTGTCAGTTCTCATCAATTCATTCCAGGCTACACACTATCATTCCAGGTGGTTCGTCAGTTTTTCGAAGGTTTTCTCCTTTTTTTTTGTTCATTGTTCGGTTTGTCTTCTTTGGGCGCAGGCAAAAATTTTTACGCACAAGTAGGTCGGGCGATTCTGTCTGTCTGTCTGTCTGTCTGTCTGTCTGCCTGTGTGTATGTATTATTATTGCACTAACAACAAAAAAAAGTGTGTGAAAAAGTGGAAAGATCCGGGACACAGAAGCCTGGACTATCAAATATGACCCTCGCTCGACCCAAATCATGAAATCTACCTCTCATTATACACATACATGCAGCATTCTCCGTCACTCCAGCAAAATCCACGAAAAAATTCAACCCTCATCAGTTCCAGTTTTTTTTGTTCATTGTTGGGTTTTTCTTCTTCGGGCGCAGGCAAAAATTGTTACGCACTGTAATCTAATTCGAAAGATGCGGGATACAGAAGCCTGGACTATCAAATATGACCCTCGCTCGACAAAATTCCATATCATGAAATCTACCTGCACCAGCAAAATCCACGAAAAAATTCAACCCTCGCCATCAGTTCCATCCTCATTGATCAGTTCTATCTACACACTATCAGTTTTCCATCAGTTGAGCAATACTATCAGTTGAAAACTGATAGTGTGTAGCCTACTTTACCTACCTGTTTTATCACATTTGTCTGCGCTAACTCTTCTGACTATTTAACTGGGCTTTTGTTTCGATTAGTAGTCACGCTCTTATAATAAATAGTAGGAAATTTGGTAGCGCAATTTTTATTGTAAAATGCTACAAGCGGGAGACTTTTTTATGGGAATTTTGGATTAATTGTGTGAATTTGGTATCGCACATTATAACACTAAAAATATTGCAAGCGATTTTTTTTTTTGTATTGGAGTAGGTATTGTGTTGTGTGTAAGAAAATATGATTTGTAAATATGTAGAAAGGTTTGTTACTTAGTATGTCATTGATTATTGCAATTATTAATCTTCATAATTACTTTAACCTCGTCATTCGCTGTATTTTGCTTATAAAATGCATTTCAAAGAATTTATTTATTTAAATTCTCTCGCTAACTGAGAGGAATCGCCCCTGATATCGCGGGCCCTTCCCTTTGTAGAAGATGAAGCCATCGATCGTGCAAACAGACGCTGGATTCATCTGGATACATGCGTAACGGCTAGAGCTCTACGGCCGGTCTTTAGCAAGAAGATATCATCAACTTTGGTTAAACTCAGTCGTCAGAACGCACGGGTCGTTTCTGGCCTTCACGCAAAGAGACTCGGTGTACTGCATAATGACTATTGTAGAAGCTGCAGAGACGAAGAAGAAATCGAATCTATTCGTCACCTGCTGTGTGACTGTCCTGCCCTATCTGTTAGAAGAAGGAGAACTCCTTGCAGTCATTTCTTCTCGGAGCTGGAGGACTTAGGCAATGTTGAGCTGGCGGACCTCCTGAGATTTATATTATTATCTGGGTGGTTCTAGCAGCGGACCTTATTACAGCGTTCCCAGGATTGGGCACAATGGACCTGAATTGTGGGTGTAAGTGAGCAGTCACCTTCTGGTTACAAGGCACCCATTGTTAGATCTCTTTTGATCTAAATAAACAACGGCAACGACTTTTCGTTTTCAAGTGCGGTTTATTCAAAAATTACAGTGCCTTAAATACTAATTGATAAATATAGAAGTACATTAATACAAGTATTTTATTACATCTGGGCATTGAGACCCAATCCCGCATTTGATATCACAGGTGCCAAAAACCCAGACGTAAGCGGAGTATTTGGTGGGAAAAGAAAATTCTAATGCCGAAATTGACAATTCAGCAGAATATAGTGTGGGAATGGAAATCGTGGGAAAGAAAACCAGTGGGGTTTACAGTATGTATGAGAAGAATGGGATTGAAAAATGGAAAAGTATAGTGAGGCTAACAAAAAAGAATTGATTTCATTATTCTTAGAGATAATTCTAGTTTAAACATCCTCCCCGACCTTGAGGTCCTGGAGCTCAAATACAATGTCCTCTGGTTTTGGGTTTTGCTCCTTCTTCGTTCTTGTTTTGACGACGATAAATATGATGATAATCGTAAGCGCAGCAAGCAGTGATAGGTAGCTAACGAAATATTGGTGTACGTCATGATGAGTAATTGGAGTCGGCAGGATTTGGTTAGTTTTTAAATCTGCGATCCCCTTTTGGATGTATGCCAAATCTTCATCACCATGGATCAGGAAGTCGTTGGGCTCAGATCGTTCATGAGATAGTCCTGCTGGAGCATTAGTCAAGAACTGGCTTAGGTTCATTACTGGTACAAAAGATGTAGTAGCTTTCGTTAGGTAAAAGTTGTGGGCATTAATCGTCATTGTAGGTTGCTTAATGACACAATTTGAAGCTAATTTTTGCAGTCCCACACCCTTCAGTTTGGTGTTCAAGATAGTAGGACCACAGACTATTGAAAACATTTCTTCCTGTTTAAAACCAAATATCCAGTGGTTTGGATTATGTAATTGGATCCACATTTTTCCCGGCTTAACAGTTCTAAAGATGCATCGCTCTGATAACTGCTTCTCGTGGCTAAGTAAATGAATTGCGCATTGATGTTCCATTGAATGAGTGTTGAAAATAGGATGCCGCTGTTTGCAAAGATATTTCTCATCATCGATTTGTAAACATTCCTTGTATTCGTCTTTAGACAATGGGAAATATTGATCCCGGTACGGGCTTATTGCAAGAAATGATGTGGATGGCTGAATGAATATGCAAGAATCATTGTATTGGACCGGTAGTGGAATGAGCTTGAAGATCTGGAACATTTGACTACCTAATAGTGGTAGTTGGACGAGAAATAGGATGGCAGAAGTCGTTACTCGTGTTTTAACTCGAAGTAATTCATATAGTTTCGGTAAATTCTGTTCATCATATCCGGGCAGGGTTACAGTTGGTGGTAGGTGCTTACGTATATTGTCCATTTCTCTTAGAAGCTCTTTTGGCGATAGAAGTAGAGAGCTGATTCTTCCTTGATGAGTATTAGTGATGGTTTCGAGTATAGCTAATTGAGTACGTTGAAAACTACCCAGTATTTGAGAGATGTATATAGCAATGTGGTTAAATGTTTCTGTTTCAACTGCTGAGAGGTGGAGCTCTTGGATATCGTGGTAGGCCTTTGTTAGATGTTCGTTTACTAAATTAAACTGTTCCGTAATTGATGACAATGATTTATTGAGCACATTGACGGTTGATTCTACTATCGACGTTTGATTCTTGTTTAACTGGAGTAGGTATTCTTCGTTTCTACTAGCTCTTTCAATTGTGTTTTCGATATATTGTGCATAATCTTGGTCAAGAATACCAAAGAGTTTGTTTGCAATTGTCCCAATGATATCAAAAGGTGATCTCTTTTAACGTATAGCAATTCCGTTTCTGTGTTTAAGGATTTCGTTCAGATTTTCTGTTTCCAAGAGCTGATGTTCTAGTTGCTTTACTACTGCTTGACAAAAACTGTTCGGGTGCCGCTTCAGTATGTCACATTTGTTCCTTAGCCGCTGAATGCCTTCTTTTAGTCCTAGATATTCGTTCCAGTAGTTGCTCCAAAATGCGGGGATCGTGGAGGTATTGTTTTCCATTCGATAGATCGTTCGGCACAGTGGTTTCTAATGAACGTTTGTCCTTCCCCGGCAAAGAGTTTGGAGTACAGTTCGCTAAGTTCATTTCGGGCTCCCATGAAATTAGTTGCGTTGTCCGAAAATATTTTAGCTGGGCATAAACGTCGTGCCACAAATCTTTTGAGCGCTCCAATAAAGGCTTGGGCCGTTAGATCTGTCACAAGTTCCAGGTGCACGGCCTTTGTTGCAAAACATATGAATACTGATACATATGCCTTTGTGGGTTGTTTACCCCGTATTTTGTAATGGATGTACACTGGTCCAAGAAAGTCTACTCCAACATTTATAAAGGGCCTTGATGGTTGAACACGTTCTGCTGGTAAGTTACCCATTAATTGTTGGACACTTCTAGGTTTTGCTCTGAAGCAGCGTTTCCAGTTGTGTACGACAGTTTAAACAAGCTGTTTGCCTCTCAAAATCCAGTAATTTTGCCTTGATGTCGCCAGTAGAGCTTGCGGGCCTGCATGAAGATTATCGTGATGTAGTTGTGTCATTAATAATCTTGTGAAAATATGTGAGCTTGGTATGATCATTTGATGTTTGGCGTTGTACGGTAGACTCGAATCTTCTAATCGACCTCCTACTCTAATAATGTCTTTATCGCCTAAGAATGGTGACAAAGAACTCAATCGACTCTTTTCAGACACATGTCCTTCCTTTCTGAGTGATTTTATCTCTTCAGGAAATGCTTCTTGTTGCAAATACCTTACTATAGTTATTTTTGCTGCTTTAAGTTCTTGTACCGACAAAACGTTATCCATAAGCCTATAACTTCTGGCTCTCTTTAGGTTACTGACAAAGCGAATGACATATGCTGTTATTTTCTGCAGAGTAGCGAATGAGTTTCTATGGTTGATTCGTTCTAGAAAATGGTAGCTTGTATTCTGCGTTGCTAGGACTGTTTTTATGATTTTAGTTTCGAGTATCTCTTCTTCTCTTAAATTTGGTTGCTCTGGCCAGTTAAATCTTTCCTTTGGGGATCTTCGTTCGATGCTTCCTCTATTGCCCAGAATCTTTCAACTATCTCCTCCAGAGTACCTGGTTTCGTTACGATGCCACAAACCAATGTTGAAGGCTGTTTTTGAAGTGTAGTCTTTCCCATCACAACCCATCCAAGTAGTGTGTTTTGAAGTGATGGAAAGTTCCTCTGAACTTTTATTTGTCCAATTGAAATTAGCTCGGGGAATAATTCTGCTCCAATTAACAGGTCGATTTCCTGAGGTGTGTTGAATGCGTTGTCGGCAAGTTGGATATTCTTCGGTAAATTCCAATTGTTAATGTTGATGAATTGACTGGGTTGACGTGAAGTTAAAGTGTCAAGAACGTATACTTCAAAATTCGTGCTCAATCCAGGAACTCGTGATTGAAGGCACAAATTTACCTTCTTGCTGATTTTAAGACTGTTGTTTCCGATTCCGGAAACCTCCAGTAGTTCTTCTTTCGGCATGAGCTTCAATTTGTTGGCTAATTTCCAAGTTATAAAACTCATCTGTGAGCATGAGTCTAACAGTGCCCGTGCCTTGATAGGGCTATTAGTTTTATTTAGAACGTTGACAATAGCTGTTCCTAAAAGTACATAGTTAGAAGCCGCTTTGTCTGGATTGACTGCTGACAGGCTGGTTCTATTGTCAATCTTTGGACTTTGAGCTGTAGTTTGGCGTTGGAACTCCTGTGCTTGAATGTGAAGCAGGGTATGGTGAAGTTTAGTGCATTTAGTGCAATGCCCAGAAGTACAATTTGAGGTCTGATGACCGAATCGCAGGCAATTAAAGTACCTGTTGAGCATTTTTACTTGATTAAATCTTTCCTTTGGGGATAGCTGTATAAACTTCGGGCATTTGGAGATAGAATGGTTCTGTTGATCGCAAACAGAACATCTGTTCCCTTCTTTTGCCTTGGTGATCGCTTTGCATCGTCTGAACCTGATTTTTTAGTACCCAGTGCCTTCAATGATTGGAATCTTGTTTCCAAAAATGCAAGGACGTCAGAAAAACTGGGTAATGCTTTCGGTTGCTTGAGAGATTGTTCCCAAATAGTTAGCGTGTTTCTATCCAGCTTTTTTAGCAGGATATTCATTAGAAGTGGATCCCAGTTTGTAGTATTGCAGTCAAGGTTTTGCAAGCTCAAGAGGCATTCTTGTGTTGTGTCATGTAATGCCTTGATATGACTTGAACCTTCGTGTTGAATGGTGGGCTGTGTCAGCAGTTTGTTGACTAAAGCCGTCACTAAGAGCCGGGTATTTTCATACCGCTCGGTTACAACCTTCCATGCAGCCATGTTATTTGCATCGGAAGTAGTAAAGTGACGTATTAGTTTCTCAGCTTCGCCCGTGAGAGTTGTCTTCAGGTAGAACATTTTTTGGCAGGTCGCAATTTGCTGATTGTGTACAAGTTCCGTAAACAAATCGCTATACTGCCTCCATTTAAGGTAATCACCATCGAATTTCGGTAAGGTTATTTTCGGCAAGTTTAATGTTGCGCTCGGCAAACAAGTTGATGGAGCAGCTGGAGATGTAATAGGTTGTGTCGTCAACTGTTCCATAGTTGTCGTCAATGTAATTAAATATTTGTTTACATCTTCCTCCAACTTCAGGTATTCTTCCATTTGATACCCTTCTGAAAGCGGGTCTTCCACCAATTCTGCGACCAATCGGTGCATCTCTTCCATTTGTCCCCAATACTTATCCAAGCTATTGATTTTAAGGTGAAAATATGTAGAGCTCCAAGTTGTCATTGGGGTTTTATCAATATTGAGAAACAACCTTTGCAGTGCGTCTGCGGTTGATTTCTGCCGTCGAAGAATTTTGACCACCTCTGTTGTCAGTTCTGTTGACTGAGTCGATCGAGAAGGTGGAACTGGCTTATACCCCGGCTTGGCTTCTGCATTCGCGGACCCAGTTGGTTGTTGATGGTTCCCACTGATGTTGGTCATCTCTAATCAGATTTAAGAGCTTCTTTATCTCCTCATACATCTGCTTTACCTTCATATAGGTATGGCCTTGGTTGTATGGTGTGTCTTGCTTTACGAAGTCTTTGACTTGACTGTGGTTCTCAGCGAACTCCAGCCATAAGGTTTCCACTGATTTTAACCTCTTGTCCCTGTACTCAGCAGTTTTCCTGGCGGGACCGTCCTTTCCGATGTTGATTTGCAACTTCTGAATGTCTTCTGCTAATACCTTTTGCCTAGCAATAATGCGGAACACTTCCAACTCGTCCATGATGAGTATTCCGGTCTATGTGGATGAAAAAACTAGTGTCCTTCTTATGCTAGTACCAGTGTTGTAGCCCTGGTAACGCGTGTTTTATTCTGGACTAAGTGTTTCAGCGAACAATGTGTACCAATGTTTGAAGCCTTGGTAACGCTTATACTACACTCTGTACGAGAATTTGTTAGTACCAGTGTTTGAAGCCCTGGTCACGCTTGTGTCAAATGTGATTTGCCCCTTACCGCTGGTGGGGGGAAGCAGATCACGTCGGGGTCACCAAAACTGTTAGATCTCTTTTGATCTGAATAAACAACGGCAACGACTTTTCGTTTTCAAGTGCGGTTTATTCAAAAATTACAGTGCCTTAAATACTAATTGATAAATATAGAAGTACATTAATACAAGTATTTTATTACGTCTGGGCATTGAGACCCAATCCTGCACTTGATATCACAGGTGCCAAAAACCCAGACGTAAGCGGAGTATATGGTGGGAAAAGAAAATTCTAATGCCGAAATTGACAATTCAGCAGAATACAGTGTGGGAATGGAAATCGTGGGAAAGAAAACCAGTGGGGTTTACAGTATGTATGAGAAGAATGGGATTGAAAAATGGAAAAGTATAGTGAGGCTAACAAAAAAGAATACACATTGATTTTATTATTCTTAGAGATAATTCTAGTTTAAACACCCATCTACCTAACCTAACCTTATTGAACGGACAGTGGAAGTGTCTTCGAGTACCATTCTGACTTTACACTTCGCCTACTGTGTTTCAGAAGTACATACATCGCGTTTTTAAGCCTCTAGTAGAGAAAAGGTATCTCCTTCTGTATATGGACGATGTGGTCATTATTGGGCAGAAACGAACAGTGTTTCGACAGGCTTAAGGAAGTTCTCGCTCTATCTGAAAGTTACTGGTTGAGGACAAAATGGACCAAATGTCAATTTCTCTGCCGCTCCATCGAATA
The DNA here is from genome assembly GCA_949716465.1 of Chalcosyrphus nemorum. NCBI lineage: Eukaryota > Metazoa > Arthropoda > Insecta > Diptera > Syrphidae > Chalcosyrphus > Chalcosyrphus nemorum. Next base: position 40,619,085 of record OX454334.1, read on the forward strand.
TTTGGGTTTTGAAGTTTTAATTAGGTCAGTCCAGCCATCTACCAACAAAACTCATGCCATCACCAAGTTTCCAGAGCCAAACATAACAAAGAAGATTCAAAGTTTTCTTCGTCTTACCGGGTACTTTCGAAAATTGTTAAAGGACTACTCGCTTATCGCCCGCTTTCTCACTCAACTTTTGCGAAATAACCAACCCTTGAAGCTTTATGTTCAGGAGGCAGAGACGGAACTACACACAGACGCATCTAAGTGGGGTTACGGCGCAGTGCTTCTCCCGTAATCGGACGACGGCAAATTTCATCCCGTGTATTTCTATAGTAAAAAGACTTCACCAGCAGAGGAGCGATACAGCAGTTATGAGCTTAAGGTGCTAGAAATTTTCAACGCTTTGAAGAAGCTGAGAGTCTACCTAGGGCCCCGTTTCAAGATAGTGACAGACTGTGCGGCATTAAAAGCGACAATGGAGAAGAAAGAGATTTTGCCGAGGATCACTGGATGGGCACTCGCTCTACAGAACTACGAATTTAAACTGGAACATCGACCTGGGATGCGCATGAAACACGTAGACGCCCTCAGCCATAATCCTGTCTCAATGGTTATAAGCAGTGAATTCCTGCTCAGAGTGAAAGCGGCTCAGGACGCAGGCAATTACCTCAAGTTGTAAAGAAGATTCACGACGGTGGACCACATCAAGAATATTTCAAAGAACACGACTAACTTTATTAAGAAGACCAAAAGGGAAACATGTTGCTTTGTATCCCGAATGCAAATTTGCGTCACAAAATCGTGCAGGTGAGAAGGAACTGCGTGCGTTGCATTCTATGCGACAGAAAAGCCTGGAAGCAGGAGGGATATTTGCATCCGATTTCTAAGAACGAGCTACCGTAAGATACACACCACGTCGACCACCCTGTACCTCTGTCACCAACCAACAAGAATTACTCCTATTTTTTCTGTGTCATAGACGCGCTTTCCAAATTTGTTTGGATATACCCATGTAAATCGATTACTGCTGAAGAAGCCTTTAGCAAAAAACAAAAACAAAACAAAAAGCCATATTTGGAAATACAGCGCGAATAATTTCGGATCGTGGGGCGGCGTTCACATCCAACAGGTTCAAGGAATATTGCGAGGAAGAAGGCATCGTACATCTTCAGATTACAACTGGTGTTCCCCGCGCGAATGGGCAGGTCGAGCGGATAAACCGTCTCATCATCTCTGTTTTGGCGAAGCTAACGATGGATGATCCGAGCAAATGGTATCGCTACACTAACAAATTTCAAATGCTGCTAAATTCTACTTTCCAACGAAGCACCAAGAAGAGTCGATTCGAAGTTCTAACAGGTGTCCGGATGAGAAAGAAAGGAGATACTAGCTTACTACTTACTTACTTACTTAGGTTAGGTTATGTTGTAGTGGCAGCTGGCACCCGGATACAGACGGGCACCAGCTCACTTAGGCCTTAAAGGCCCATTGTGGTACCACCGGATCTAAAAATACCCCGGCTGAATTCTACGACACTACAATGAGACAAAAACGACCAGTACGAAAAGGCTAAGGACAACTACACAGATAATTGTATCTAGGTGGTTTTCCACTGAACTAGGAGAACCAACCGGAGCTTTTGATAAAGCGCAGAAGATGCCTGATGGGTACACCAGTCAGGTCGCAGAGGTCGTCGAAGAAGAATGACCCCAGGTGGAGGTTTCTACTTGACGCTAGGGCAGGGCAATTGCAGAGAAGATGAGGAATCGTTTCCTCTTCCTCCTATCCCTGCAACTCCGACAGAAGTCGTTGTATGGGAGGCCTAGACGACTTGCGTGAAGGCCGATCAGGCAGTGTCCCGTAAGGACGCCAATAATGGTGCTTAAGTCCTGACGCCTCAGAATTAACAGTTCTTTTGAACGTTTCTGATTGTAGGTAGGCCAGAGCTCCCTCGAGATCCTAAAAGGGCAATTAGCCCATCGAGCGTTGGCCTTCCTTATGGCATCTAGTTTGAGCATGTGATAACAAGTAGCAATTGGCATGCCAACTCCCGCCCTTACTGATCCAGTTGGGAGGGCAGTGCCAAGTTTGGCAATTTCGTCAGCTTTACAATTCCCTGGAATATCTCTATGGCCTGGCACCCAACATAGGTGAATGTTAAATTGTTCCGAGATCTCCATCAGAGATGAACGGCAATCTTCTACGACCGATGATGTGGTTGTGGGAGATTCCAGGGATTTAATGGCTGCCTGACTATCCGTGAAGATGCTAATATCCAAGGCGGATAGTACATTACACTTCAGCCATGACAGGGCTTCCTTAATTGCCATGATTTCCGCCTGAAAAACGCTACAGTGATCAGGGAGGCGGAAGGAAATGCTTAAGTTAAGCATGGAGGAGTATACACCGCCACCAACTCCGTCTGAGGTCTTGGATCCATCAGTGTAGATGTGGATCCTTCCAACATCCACCAGCTCCACATCCGACCATGTGTCACGAGCTGGGATTGATGCTAGGAAGTTGTGCCCAAAGCTGAGTTTAGTTGGGGTGTAGTCGGTGGTTACATCAATGAGGTTAGATTCATTGAGAACAGAGGAGTGGCCGTAGTTAAGAGGCAGCCACTGAGAAGAGGCTGACAAACGGGTTGCGGTTGAGGCCGCTATTTGTTTGCCGACAATGTCTAGGGGCAGTAGGTGAAGAATGGTACCTAGAGCTGCGGAGGGTGCAGTTCTAAGTGCTCCACATATACAGATACATGCAGCTCTCTGAACTTTACCCAGGAGAGAGAGGTTGACAGTCTTCTGAAGAGCTGTCCACCAGACAGGCACGCCATATAGAAGTATAGGTCTGACGACAGACGTATATAGCCAGAGGGTGACGTGAGGTTTTAGTCCCCACGTATTACCAATCGCCCTTTTACATGAGTACAGGGCAATGCTGGCCTTCTTGACGCGTTCTATGATGTTGGCTTTCCAGCTGAGTTTCCTATCCAAAATGACACCCAAGAATTTGGCTTTATCGGAAAGAACAAGCTTGGTGCCGTTTAACATGGGGGGGTCTATAATAGGGATGTTGTTTTTCCTTGTAAAGAGGACCAGTTCGGTCTTTTGAGGATTGACTCCAAGTCCACATTCGGTGGCCCAAGTAGTGAGCAGTTTGAGGGCATTATCTGTTAAGTCCCTGAGAGTGTCCGGGAATCGCCCAGAGAAGATTAAGGCAACCTCATCCGCATAAGCAACCACCTTACAGCCGGTGGCCTCGAGGCCAATCAGTAATTTAAGTTACCCGCGAAGCATATTGCTTATCTGCAGATGATAAAGTTTTTAATATTAATTTTAGAAGTTTATCGGTTGTGAAATTTATGCAAATAATTTAAATTCAGTTTATTTAATTCAATTAGCCTTGACTTTAGAAATTTAGGAAAACTTTCGTATTAAACAATGTTACTTTTTTTGTATTTTATGTGACACAATACAAGTTGAGATAATAAATTTTTAAAACTTTTTTACGTTTTTTAAAATTCACAATATTTTTCAAACTTGTTAGAAGGTTATTTATCATTTGTGGTTTGGCGTATCTTGGATGTCTTCACCCAAAGTTGTTGAATGTTTCAGGAATTTCTAGCAGTCCCTGAGCCCATCTTCTTGTATTCTGATTGTGGAGTATTCTTTGTTGGTAGCTTTGATCGTCGTAATAGTGTAACAGCAGTGTCATTTTAAATATACCGTTAACATCTAAGACCTTTAAAGTAAAATTATTAGTGTTTATAATTATAAATAATCGATGCTGAATATCTTATCGATATATGTTTTCGACGCAAGCTAATACCTCGTATATCCAACGGGATTCTGCTAGTGAAAAGTACACCTGCTTCTGCACCTCAGCGCTTGTGTACCTTTTGAGGTAGACCATCGAAAAAACAGCACTCTTAAGTTGCATCCGTATTTTATTGCCATATTTATGCCATAAGTAGTGGTCGTCAATTATAACTCCCAGATACGTTATAGTCTTCACTACTTCAAAAGCATTACTTCTCGTTGTCGTCGAGAAGGCTTCGTTCGGATGATATATGCTAATGGAAACTTCGGGTTGGTGTGACATGCGTATGTGCATCAGTTTCGTTTTTACAGCATACTAATTGGTCGTGACACCATCTTGAAACGACATTAAACTCATCTTGCATTATCGAAACCGCAGTGTTAATTCACTTGTGCTTAACAATAATTGCTTTATCATCAGCATATGCAAAAACTGTTCTGTTCTGTGTCAAAGGCCTTGCTGAAGTCTAAGAACATTACCAGGACGTGGTGGTTCTTTTCTAAACTTGTGTTTATCACATTCGCGAGATCTCCCAATAGTAACTTAGTACTCTTATTTTTTGGAAGCCGTATTGGTTTGGTTGTAGAACTCTGCGTTTTTCTGTGAAATTTGTTAGTCTTTGTATTATTATTTCTTTCAGACACTTTTCTACAATGGGCAGAATTGCGATGGGCCTTTAGTTTTCAATCTGACTTTTCACTCCTCCTTTGTATAAAAGTCATATTATCGACGTTTTTAATAACTTCGGAACACAAGATTGGTTTATGCTTTGGTTGATGATGGTTTTAATTATTTTAGCCAAAGATAAAGCGTAATACCATTGCAACGTAAAATTCTCTACTAAATTCGTTAGATTCGTGTCCACCAGGAAATTGTTTATATTTACCTCATCGATTGATCTCTTTTTCCGCCCCAAAAATTCTTTTAACATATGTTAAAAATTGAGGTTAATTGCTCAAATCACCGACCATTGTGCACTTCCTTACCAATCCTGTTGACACCAAATTTATTCTCGGGCGATGGGTCACTTCATACTTGATTTTTAAACATTTCTTGAGAGACCACTGAGCCGATATAATCGGTTTATTGAATTATTTGAAGTTAAATAAAACGTGAATTAAGTTGTATCTTGCGTTTTTATTATTGGGTTTGTTTATATTTTTCAAATTGGTGCCGAAACCCGGGCACGGAGATAAAACTTAACTTTAGAGTCACAAGAGCGGTCTGGCTATAGAAGTCACATAACAAAGGTCGTCAAGGAAGCCCTAGAATATTTTTTCAGAAGATATATCCTCATAAGAGATAGTTGAAGAGGAACTAATGTGTTACATTCAACGCATTAAAGCAGCGAACGATAGTCTACATACAATTAACCAAGACATATAGGAGAAGGAGATCGAGGATAAGTATCCAGGAAAAATTGCAGAGTACGATGCGGCTGTAGGAGTTTATGAATCGCTAAATTGCAGGTACGTATATCATAAATTCAGCAGCGAAATAATCCGCATGGCCAGTCTGACATCAGCGCACATCGTTCAAAGCATAGTAGCACTAAATTGCCTAAGCTGCAGCTGACCCGATTCTTTTTGGGAACGTTTTAAGGTTGCAGTACACGAGAATTCAGCTTTGACAGGAGCAGAAAAGTTCAACTACCTACAATCGGTGTTTTATCCGGCAATGCAGAGAGCAGCTACAATGAGAGAGGTTTCACCCCTACCGATTCTTGCTACAGTATACCTATATTTGATATAAGAAACTTAAAAAAAGTTAGAGTATTAGTTTCTTTTATCCGTTTTTTCTTATATGCAATAAACGGATATAAGGCACGATCGATTGAATGAATTCGAATAAATATAAACAACGACAAAATTACACTGTTAATTTTGTTTGCTGTGAAAGTGCATTTCAAATTGAGCTTTAAAATGTACACTAATGACCAAAACTTGACGATGGACGAACTGGAAAGGAAATTTTCTTCTAAGATTTTTTTATTGTATGTAATTAGGCATTTTGGTTTTAAGAAAATGTTTTTTTTTATCCGTTTATTTCTTATAAGCGTTTTTCTCATATCCGTTATATTTTGTACATAGATATACACAAAAGGTGCTTATATTTAAGTTTCTTATAAGCGAGTTTCTTTTATCCGATATATACGTACGATGGAGCAATTTCTTTGTTACGAGAGGAGTACGATGATACGGAGAAATTGACCGATAAACTAATGCAGCAGTTTATGGATCTACCCACCATTCAATTGAGAACCGATGCAGTGGGTTTAAGAAAGCTCTACAATACAGTGATTTCCACCAGCCGCTCTCTGGCAGCACTAGGTGTGCCGTCATCATACTATTACATAATGCTCAAAACGATTCTCCTCAATTGTATGCCGAATGAATTGCGAATTGATTACCACCACCTGCAAAAAGATCCTACGGCAGAATCGAAAGAGGGAGATGAGGTGATTTCGGATAGCGGATCGACATTAACGTTCGATGGCGTTAAACAGGTTAAGAATATACTACGTTTTCTAAGCAGGAAGTCGAATCAATTGAGAGAGCACATGTAGGGAAAGCGGTAAGACTGAACGCAAAGCATTCATCACCGTCAACAGCAGCTGGACTATTCGCACCCATGCATTTTTTGTGAGTCATTGGAGCATTTTCAAAAGAGTGTAAAAAACAGATGAACGTTGAAGAAAAGAAAAATATATTCAAGCGAGACGGTCGTTGTTTCCACACTTCTTAGTTTAGCCAAGTAAAAAACTTTTCTCGTCAAAAGCGCAATCGAAAACGTGCCACTACTCTATGCGAAGTAAACAAATCATTTTATAAGACGAAAAGTGGAATTGAGAATCAAAAGACTAAAGTTTTTCTGCAAACTGTTAGAGTTTTCTTGTCAGCTTCAGCAGAGCCGACACCTAACCTGTTTGTTCGAATCATATTGGAAGGAATTACCCAGCGAACATATATTAAAGAGTCGACTGCTGGAAAACTTAACGTGGATGTTGTTGGTTCAACTAACCTGTCTATTATTTCTTTTGGTAACTCAAAGATATCCAGCCTTGAAGTTTCAAGATGGTGAGCATCTTTCTCCGCAGTCAGTTCAATCCTGCGTTTGTACAGGTGTTTGATGTTGTGATTCCGAAAATTTGCATCGTTGTAGTGCCTGTGCCTCATCGAGCGAGTCTCAAGTTGGGTAGAACTAATTTGGTTGATACCATTAATAATATGATATCGCAGGAGGACGGAATGAGTGTACTTGTGGGAGCTGATTACTTTTGGAAGATTTCTGTGAATGGTGAGCACCGAAAGGTAAGCGATCGACTGGCAGCAGTAAAAACAATTTTTGGATGGAGGATTCAAGGTTCCTGTACAACAGGTGAGATGTCAACTAACGCTCAGAATATTTCTAAGCTTTGTTATTGTTCATGTTTCGAAAAAATGTGGGACTTGGTATATTTAGGCATTCGTAGCACTGAGATGGAAAAGAACGCATTCACCAAGGAATACATAACAAAAACCAGGACAAGATATGAAACAACGTTACCTTGCAAAAAGTTTAATCAGTAAAAGGGTATTCTTATACCCCTTGGCATGTGCAAATTATAAAAAAAAGGTCAATTGGAAGAAAAAAAGACCAGGCGGTATCGAGACTACATTCTTTAATGAGAAATTGGCGAGGGAGCCGGTAAAGATGCTAAAGAGTCGTACTCAAGAATGCGCGAATTCATTCATAATTTTGCGGAACCAGCGCCAATCACCAAAGGAAAAAATGTATATTTCATGCCTCATAGTTCTGTTTGCCGACCAGAGAAGACCACCACGAAAATAAGAATCGTCTTTGATGCCTCATCGTGCAGCCAAGGAAAACTTTCTCTAAATGACTGTTTATGGACCGGATCAAACATGCTTTCTGACATCCTTAAGATATTGATTCGCTTTCGTTTCAGTGGGTGCCGTGGCGCAGTGGTTAGTGCGTTGGACTACTACGCAAGGGGTTCCAAGTTCGAATCCAGAAAAATACCATCAAAAGCCTTTTTCACGGCCCCACCTCTTCCGTGAAACCCCTCTACCTTTCGGATACTGCATAAAACTGTAGGTCCCTTCTGTTCATGCATAAATGTATACCACGCACAACATGTACAGTTGTGAGAAGCTAGGCCTTGGCCCTCTATGGGCTGCTTACGGCCTAATATTTATTTATTTATTTTTAGCCAGAAAGCGTATAAGCCCGTGGCATTCCTTCGGATTGAGTCGCAGCACGTAGTTCAAATTAATTTTATCTAGCCCAGGGCCAGAGTAACCCCTTAAAACGGGGTAACGATAAATTAAGCTTAACGAAACTGGAGCTTACTGCTGCGCTTGTTGCTGCTAGACTGTGATCATATTTAAATGAATTGAAAATTGGTGTTGTGAACTTTAATTTGTGGTCAGACTCACAAATAACCCTACACTGGAGAAGAGGTGATGCTCGAAGATGGAAGCCATATATTTTTAACCGAGTAAAACAAATCCAGGAAATAACCTGTATCGATGATTGGCGTCATTGCTCGGGAAAAGACAATCCTGCTGTCCTAATTACTCGGGGAATATCAGTTAACACATTTTCAAGTGCAGAAATTTGGAGGAGTGGTTCACGTTGGTTGCGTAAGGGAAAGGATGAGTGGCCAAGGGAAAATCTAGAGTCTAATAATACTAGAATTCTTTTGGCTACAGCGGAAGAGGCAGAATTAGCGAAGATAACGTCCATAAATTCCGAACCCTTGTTAAGATTCGATAAGATTAGTAGTTGGAGAACCCTTTTGAGAGTTACTGCCTATGTTTTTCGTGCTTTAAAAATAATGCGCAACAAGGACCGAATCAATCTCAAGCGGTTTCTAGAAGCTACAGAGTTGCATGAATCAGACATTTTTTGGTTAAAATATTTTCAAAAATTAAATTTTGATAAAGCAATTTTGTCATTGCAGGCCAAAGTGTCGATTCCCAGTTCTTCCGTTCTGATAACTCTTAATCCATTTCTTGACGATGTAGGACGTTTGCGTGTTGGAAGTAGGCTTAAGGAGTTACATGAGCCGCTAAAAATTTCCAACCCCATTATACTGCCTAGAAATAGCTATCTCAGCAAAGTGATTGTGGACTATTACCACGCTAGGACACTGTATGGAGGTGTAAGTACGTTGATGGCGAAGCTGAGGGAAAAATTTTGGTCATTTGGTGGATGTCAGCGCATTAAGAAGATCACAGTTAGCTGTAGAGTTTGCAGGTGGCTGCATAGTAAGCCCGGAACACAACCGTTTGCTCACTTGCCTAGGGAGCGTATTCTGGTGTATTCTCGCCCATTCGAAACTGTTGGTGTATATTTCGCTGGCCCACTTTATACGGCTGATGGTGGCGGATCTACAGAGGCTTATATCATGCTTTTTACTTGTGCTGTGGTCCGAGCTATACATTTGGAGCTTGTTTTCAACCGAAAGCTGCCTTCTGGCAATGAGAAGGTTTATTGCGAGAAGGGGTTTACCTAAGGTTGTATACTCTGACAATGCAAAGACATTTAAGAGAGCAGCAAATTCCATTGCAGCAACTCCCTCCGAAAAGGAAAATAACTCCCTGGCTTGGGCTATTGAAACGATAGCAAAGGACGCTCTGTGGAGGTTTGCACCTAAACAGAGCGTTCCTACCAAAAAAGCCACCCACAAAGGAGCTGCCAATGCTAAGGCAAATCAATGCGGAAAGGGGCAGAGTTCCCAATCCTTACTAATTTGCTTTATCAAATTCTTCTGGAGCTTTAGAGTGTTGCTCAAGATTGCAATTGGACACAAAAATACTCGTAAGAGCAAAAAAATAAAAAAATGGGGTATATTTCAGCTTACGTATCTTGTTTTCTTTTCAGATTCGTTTAATCGCTGAAAATGTTCAGGAACTCCGATTAAATTTGAATCCGTATTCCAGAATGTGTTGCACAGTTGTAGCGGATGTGCCAACGGAGTCTATGCAGTAGCTACGGAGTCAACGGTGGATGTACTGTTGTAGAAGTGTCCAACGGGGGCCGGTGAACTGTAACTGGAACGGTCAAACGGTCAAAGAACAGCCACAAGATCCAGATTATCCGGCGATGAATTAAACTGCGATCGATATATAAAATCGTAGATACGTACGTAGAATTGCACGCCGCGGGAAACCGATTTGCACTTAGAAAACACTCACAGATGAAAATTCAATTTTGTCTATTGTTTTTTTTATATTGTCAATTAATGTTAAGTTTTTTTTTTTAGATTGTCTACACACACAAGGATTAATCTACTATTAGTCGTACAGGCGCGAAGGACCATGAAATGGATGAAAATGAAAAACTGATCGCCACAATTTATATTTAAGTTAATTTAAGCTATAAAACTAGAGTTAAGTCAAAACACGTCTTTCTTCGTTGCGCGAATTTGTTTAGAATTGAATAGTTGACAGATTAGGTTTTAATGATAATGCAGTGTTAATTCAATTACGTTGATATTAAATACTTTTCATTACCAATGCATGTTTTCTATTAATGTTCAATTATATATGTTGAATTATCTTCTCCAACAGGTAGCAAATTCCACAATCCGAGTTTTTTTAAATAACGAGAGTTAAAATTTACACCACAAATTTATTTAAAAGAAATATTCACCTCGTAACAAAACGAACTCAACCAAGTTATTCAACTCACAAAATCCAAGTGTCAAGTTTCGTCGCATTAACTCCCCACCAGAAGAAATGCTAGCCGCTGTTCTCCAACATACATACACGAGTATGCGTAAGAACGGCGCAGTTAGCATGAAACGGTAGGGCAGTTAATGGCAATGAACTTAGAAATTCTTAAAAGATAGAGATAAAACTATTTCGCATTTAAAGTCTGAAGCTTGGTGGTGAATTATAATTCAGCGTTGCAAGTTACACTCTTCCGAAACCAACGAGTTATTTAAATCCAAACAATTTCAACCATTAGAATAGAAAATCAAAGCATAAAATACAATAACAAACAATTCATAAAGTCCATTAAAATAAATTAAAAAATAAATATATACATATCTACAAATCTCTACGCCTTGAGGCTCAACGACAGTTTGTACTCATTTTCATAGCCTTCATTTAGTGTGTTGGTTTTCCATTTCCTATAGAGCGTATCTCTTCTCTTGCAATGTTAATTACATTAGGAGTCATCAATGTCTTTTGTTTTCGATTTTTTGTGTTTGTGACTTTGGTAGATTTTGTGTATATGTCGATTATTTTGTTCACAGAATTATTATACAGGCGCTCAACGTCAGGTTCCTCACACAAACTTTGTGAGTCTGTTTCCTCGATTATGGGATTAACTTTTTGCTGGTTAATTTTAATAGGTATTTCTTCCATAATTTGTTACTCATCGTAGTTGCTCGTAGCATTTCGATAACAGCCGAGACAATGTCTTCTTTCGTAACACTAACAAATATATGATCGATATTTGTTGAAGTATTTTTAGCAATATTAACCCGCGTAGACTGCTTTACAACATTCGTTAAACCCTTTGAGGCCATTCCTTCCAGATACTTGTTAACTTGAGGGTCATACATTTTATTTAAGTTGATATTTGCGTCAGCTAAGACTATTAATTGCCTTTATTGTGAACATGATTATCCAACTCTTTCATAAATATAAATTTTTCCATTTTTTCCATTTACTTCTATTTGTACATTTACATAGAATTCAGTATCATCATTAATTCTCGTATACCGGATATAATTTTTAATACAAACTGCAATTCCTCTGCCTTTGCGTTTCTTTCTATTAATGACATGTGAACGAAGGTGCGAACAGGACGTAATTATAAAAACAATCGTGGTGTCCCTTTCTTTCCTTTTGCACACCACATTTTCAGCAGACTGTCATTCAATTAACAGCAACAAAATGTACAGGAAAATGGCTGCTCCCATGAAATGTAACGCGGATTGAGAATGTGGAGAATTGGGATTGCTGAGCTCAAACTTTTATATAAAAAATACATACAAGGTTTAATTTGGGAGATATGAGGTGTCCCATATATGGGACAAAGCATCAGAAGGAAGTTATTTTTAGTTTTTTAGGACATCAGAAATCTGTTTTGCTAAAATGGTGTTAAGATTAAAAAACAATAAATATTATATTTCGTAAAGCTTTAATTTATACTAAAATAATAAAAAAAAACTATTATAAATTAGAAATTAAGTTTTTTATGAAGTATGGTATGCCAGAAAGCAATTTCGTTCACGGTTCAGGCATAAATATATCTTGCATTTCTCGCATAAAATAAATGATTTGTATTCACCGCCGGCTTTCTTACATCTTCCAGCTGATTTAGAATTGCAAAATTGAGGGAAATGGCCGATTTGATCTAGCCGTAGGTTGAGGTTCATCCGGGTCATCAGTCAGCAGCAGCAGCAACAGTGACCAAATCAAGGAAATGTGTGATGACGCGCAAAGTCCATTTCCTTGACCTGATGAAAATCCGATAATCAGCCTTATTTTGAGATTCGAATTCATTCGAAAGTGAGTCGAATTCGCATAGACTGTATTTTGACTTTCGAATGAATAGAAAGAATAGAAAGTTCATCCAAACATTCGAAAGTTCATTGGTTGTGCGTATTTTGAGATTCTATTCATTCGAAACAAATGTCATATTTCATTCGAACAAATTTTCCTGGCGCATAGATTAACAAACACGTAAATATAGTGAGGTATTTTTAATATTCTCTAGAAAATTAAATGAAGTAACTTTAATTGACAATTTCTGACCCTGTCGGTATAGGTCACGTTCTAATTAGAAAAACTGGTGGCCGGCAATTCGTATAAATAAAATAGTCCCACTCAAGTTCTATGTAAACAAATCTCCAAAGGAAAGACGAGTGAATGCACGAAATTATTTTGCAACTTTATTTTTTACTCTTGTTTTACATTTTCTATGATGTCCTATTCATTTGCACTGTCCACAAAAGAAAGCAGCATTTTATTTTATCTAAAAACAACTCTAATTATTAAAAAAATCACCGAGCAAATGTTTATTTTACTACTGACAGCACTCAAAGTAAAGGTAGAGTGACCAGATTCGTACCGAGTGTATGGTGGGAGAGAGTTGTAATTAAATATACATGTATGTTATTTTATTTTGCTTTGTTTTCGTGTTCGATATTATTATAGGTATACAAAACATGTTTCATAAAATGTCTTACTTAAATTTCGTCTTTAAACTCGTAAAAGTGTAACTAATAAAAATATTTCCAAAGAAAGAGAAGAGTTCTAACGCAAAAAAAGCAAGGTATGGTCAACCTGTATTAAAAGAAATGTCAAACAGCTGACTTTGAGGGTTAAATTTATTTAAGTTCATTTTGCGTTATCTTTCGAAAATGAACCTTTTTCATTCGAATCTCAAAATACACTAAAATCTTTCGAATGAATAGAGACATTCGAAAGAATTGACTATTCATTCGAATCTCAAAATAAGCATGAATATTGGAGCATCTTATCCAGAAGATCGACTCCACCCATATTTTCATTCTACAACTTAATAACTTCTGGGCGATCGATTTCGACGTAAGTATGTGTTTATTTTTCTCAAAACGTTTTGATGTATCAGTGGTGCCAATCTTAAGTTAGATCCCATATTTACGCTCTTGTTGTCGTACCATTTTGTCAATATTACCTTTTCGTCTCGGCTGATGCATTGATCAGATGCTCCATGGCCTTTCTTTTTGAGTTCCGTACCAGAGAGCAATGGTGTATTTGGGAATCTGTTTAACCTAACGGTCCCAGCACTAAATATTTTCCGCTCCAGGCTCAAAGACTGCATAGGAAGAAAAAAAGTTGTATTTATCGGTATTAGTGGTGTGCAAAAAGTAGGTATCCGGTTTTTAGTATTCGTTACTTGAAATGAGTATCGGTACCGAATACTACTGAAAATAAGTATTCGGTACTGATACTCATTTAGAAGAAGTCAAACACTTACCCAAAGCACCACCATCGTAACGAATCTGTACATAAACAAATCCATAGCTCAACCACCACGCATTTTCCTTAGAGGCAAATATATAAAACACACATATGCACATGCAAACACACAACAACAGCACAATCCACCTCCTCGTTTTTTATGTTCTTCTTCTACATACTCCATTATTCTCTTCTCTCGCACTCTCTTGTTTCTTCTGCCAAACGTTCCAATGTGATTATTTTTTTCTACACATACCACGGCAGTAACGAATACCACTACTCGAATGTTGAGATTCCTTATCAGTAATCTTAATTCCAAACGTTTCAATTTGATTACTTTTCTGCACAGAACATATAGAGCCTGTTTAGATGCTGACTCAAAACTCGGCTATGTCGGTAGTTTGTGGGTAAGAAGAGTGAGGGGTAAAGAGAGGGGGAGAGTCATGAAGAAAATAGAAAAATCGAGGAGAGTCGCGTTCTATTACCGAAATGTTCCGTCCCTATTCCATTTTATCATTTCTAGTTCGATCGTTGAGGAGGGTAGTTCGCGCATAAAATGAGTAATTGGACGAGAGAACACACAAAAAATACAGAAGTGTTTCAATTTACTCATTCCCTCCCCTATACTTTATCAAAGTAGTGCAGGAGTGAGCACTATTGCATGTAGACACGACATTACTCTTTACTACGTAGTCGAGAGTCATCATCAAAACAGGCTCATAGGTACGCAATACTCAAACTTTATTAGCCGAATGTTTTGATTCTTTTATTCCAAACGTTCCAGTTTGATTACTTTTCTGTGGAGAATATGTAGGTACTCAATACTCAAACATTGTCAGTAACGAATATCAGGATTCGAGTATTGTTATCTTTGCTGAGTCAATGAGTTCGGTTCAGTTAAATTTGATTACTACTTTACTAAGTGTTTAAATATTTGGAGGTGAGTAGGCTTGATTCCATAATAATATATGTACTTACATATGAGTCGTTATTTTTAAAAATAATCCTACAGTCTGTGGTGCAAAGCATCCTACATCCTTGTAAGTTATTAAAAAAAATTTAACCTTAAAATGGTATCTTTTTTTTTTGTCTAATATAATGTACATATGTATATGTAAGTATATAGGAGTACAATCCAAAAAAGAGTAGATTAGAAAAATATGTAGGCTATTAGTAAAGGTCAAGGAGGATTTTTCATAATAGGTCAACAATAAATAAGTATAACAATGACTGATGTATACAGAAGAAAAAGAAGTAGCATTTGGTTGCATTTTACGATGGAAGGGGAAGATAAAGCTAAGTGTGATATTTGCAAGACGACTTTGTCTTATAAAGGTGGTTCAACATCAAATTTGATGAAACACCTCAACATTAGGCATCCTACCTTGGTAATAGGAGTAAGGCCAGCGTCCAAATCAACGCTTCAGAATGCTGTTTCTAACTTTTCAAGCACTTATGGCACAAACACTGCATCAGGCTCTATCCCAACGAAAGCGTCCGTTCTTTCAGAAAATCAAATTCATGGTTTCGATACTCCATCCAGTAATGTTGACGAAAGCGGCCCTTCCACCTCAGAGCAATCGAGGTCTAGGTTAATATCGCGTGTGGTTACGGGCGTGCGGAATCAACCAAAAATAAGTTCGTACACTACGCGGCCCCTTACAATTAATCGCCAAAAAAAAATTACAGACTTAATATTTAACATGATTGTCAAGGATCTTCAACCCTTTTCCATGCTAGAAGATGAGGGGTTTAATGAATTAATGGCAGAACTTGAGCCTTTATAAAAATACCATCTCGAACAACATTTAGCAGAAATTTGTTGGAACTGCGCTACAATGAGGCAAAAGAGTTGATGAAAAGCCTTATAAAAGGGGAAGAAGAAATAACTCTGACCACGGATACATGGACTTCGTCTGCAACAGAAAACTATATGGCTATCACTGGGCATTATATTGACAAAAATTGGACCATTAATTCCCTCTTATTTGATTGTTTTTCATTTAATGAACGTCATACGGCAGAAAATTTAAGAAATGAGATGATTAAAATTGTTTCAAGTTGGGGTGTTTCTGAAACAATTAACGCCATTATAACAGACAATGCATCAAATATAACCGCCGCAGTAAGATTAACGGGGTGGCATCATTTACCTTGTTTTGCACATACCCTGAATCTAATTGTCCGAAGTGCTTTAAAAGTTGTTGAAACGATTCAAAAAAAGGTTAAGCGTACAGTGGAATTTTTCCATCGAAGCACCACAGCCGCAGAGAAATTGAAATCGCTGCAAGTACAAATTGGAGGGAGTACAAACCCGCTGAAACTTATCAATAATGTTGAAACAAGATGGAATTCGACATATTTTATGTTTGAAAGGTTCTGTAGTGTTCAGGAATCTATTGAAGCTGCTCTTGAAGTCTTGCACAACCCTGTTGGTTCACTACAACAGGAGGAATGGAGCTCTTTGCGGGAAGTCTGCATTATATTAAAACCTTTCGAACTGATGACTTCTGAGCTAAGTGCCGAGAAAGCAGTTACCATTTCACAAGTTATTCCTTTGGTTATTGCATTGCGCAGAGCAATAAATAAAAATACAGCCTTAAAGTCCAATATAGCGATAAGACTAAAAGAATCACTTTTAGATGGATTAAACAGTCGGTTTGAACGCTTGCAATTCAATCAAATGTTAGCAAAAGCAACGTATTTGGACCCTCGATTCAAAAAAAAAAAAGGATTTGATAGTTCCGCTGCTATTGTGAGCATACAGGAAAATATTCGTGCGGAAATTTCCGAAATAGTACGAAACCATCGTAGAGAAGAATTTGTTCCTGCTACTACACAAGCCGATGCATCCCCTGGCGAAGAAACGACACCACATCTTCTTTGGGGAGATTTTGATAATGATGCGAGCTGCGTCCAATCTACTCCATTGTCTGCAGGAATAATTGAAATGCGGCAATATTCAGAGGAACAGAGCATGGTGGAAGTCGAGAGAAATTATTTATCCAAATCTGGCTAAGTTAGCCAGAAAATACTTGGGTATTGTAGCTACATCGGTTCCTAGCGAAAGGATTTTTTCCAAAGCTGGATTGATAATTTCAAATAAAAGAAGCAGACTGAAAGCCAAAAATGTACAAAAAATATTATTTTTAAATGTTAACTCTAAATACATATGCAAAAAAGAGGTTTTAAGATGTTAACTATAATTTGCGTTAAATTTTTAATTACTTTTAATATATTTTTTTATGCTTCTATTAATTTAATTAATTTATATTTGGTTACATGCTAGACAGAAATGCGTAAAACTAGTTTAACTATCTTGCACTAATGTACTAGCCCTATGAGGGCGCTCTCAACTGAACTTTTTAATTACTTTTAAAATTATTATTATGAACTATGACGGAATATAATTTTCTTTCTTTTTAACCTAGATATTTAATTTTGGTTTTATCAAATATGTATATATGAAATAAAATTTCGCATATGGCTCAACGAATGGCCATTAAATACAATGCATTTTCATTTAAATAAATTTCATTACACAATCAAAGAGTAATATTTTTTCCACAAAAAAAATATATTGTAGAGAAAAACAAGCACTTTGCACCACTTATTAAATACCTGTTTTATCCGCCTTATTTTTTTAAATGGGTCAATTGGGTTCCGTTTCTGGAATCATCACTGGGATACCGAGTATTGAATACCGAATACCAAATACCGAATACTGAATATTCAGTAATCAGTAATCATTCGGTACTCAAAAGTAATCAAATTGCACACCACTAACCGGTATACGTGGATAAAAGAAGTGTTAGTGCATTCAGAATTCCGTACATGTCACCATTGTATTTTGTCCTTAGACGTAAAAGTAAACGGAAATGCCGAATTGATGTTAGTTTCGTTTACGGAATTGAAGGTAGCTGTTGAAATGTCTTGTAATATTTCTTCGTCAACAGTACTGAGGTCTTGAACATCATTTGGCTCTTCATGCAACGGCAGCAATTTTTCTTCGATTTCCGGCTGCATTTGCATCATTCCATAATCGATTTCATCCTCATTTTGGTCATCATCACCAAATTCCGACAATTGATCTAATATTTTCATTATTTCTTCGTCCGAACAGACCTTTGAACCCATTTCTTAAATGCGAAAATTAATATAACATTGTGTTACTATGTCAAATATCTGGTACATTTATTTTTAACAGCTACAACCGTTGAAAATCTATGTCCTATATCTGGGTCTTTTTATATTGCCATTAGCTCGTTCACAATAACTTACATTAGGAAGCGTTTTGAAAAATTAGACAAAGTTTATGAACATGTTTAGAAAATTGTTTAAGTTAAGGGTGTGTGGTTATTTAATAATGTCCATGCCACAGCAACCATAGGTGGAACCAGTTTGAAAACATTTGTAAGGTGCTGATTAAAGAGTTTAACCTATTCCTTCCGATCGCCGATCCGATTTTCCGTCGGATGTTTTCAACGGGGGATCTTGCGCTTGAGTTCTCCTTAAACGTTTAGTAGCCTTCCAAAGGGAGTTGTTACGTTGTAACTTTAAAGAAAGAAAAAATGAAACAATAAAATTTACTTTTAAGAGCAAATGCTTTAAAAAATTAAGTTTTATTATAGCACGCCAGTCACAAAGGAATCCAAAGAAAATGACGAGAGAAAAACCAAAAAAAGATGGCTTCCACAAGGGGAAACTGATTAGTAGCGCGTGGCTTTGACGTTTATACCTCGGTTCCTAAATTTTGCCTGTTACGTATCGCTAGGTTTCTCAAAGGCAATACAGGGTGGCGGCAACATACTCCCCCCAGTAAGTGGGGCTGAAGTCATCTTCATCTCCGCCTTACTCTCTATGTCGCCACTTGATCTTACGTCCAGAACAGCAAGTTTAGCAGCAGGGCGCTCGTAAACTCCTCCTGAGGTTTGTACGGTTGCTCTTCTCACTTGGCCGTCAGCGGCTACCACAGTGTCGACCACCACACCTCTTGGCCAGCTGTTCCTTGGAAGCTGTTCATCCACTATTATCACCAGATCCCCTTTTTCAAACCACTTAGACCGTCTGTTGATGTTCGGCAAGTAGGATTTCACCCATTTTTTCCAGAAAAGATCAGCAATCATCTGGGAGCGCTTCCAATTTTTTCTCAGATCGGTGGCCTCAAGATTGCAAGGCGGTTTGACACCATTCGAAGCTCCAAGAAGGAAGTGGTTTGGCGTCAGGGCCTCATCGCCTCATCATCAGCTGCTTCCAACGACACAAAGGTGAGGGGCCTCGAGTTGATCGTATTTTCCACTTCGGTAAGCGCAGTTCGTAGAGTTTCTTCGCTTACTTTATTGTACGGAAGAATATTGTACAACGCTTGTTTAATCGATCGTACAAGGCGCTCCCACGCGCCGCCCATATGAGGTGCAGATGGTGGGTTGAATCTCCAGGTTGTCTCAGTCGTTGTAAATTGCTTAGCCACTTTCCCCAAGTCCACTTTTGCCATCTCGTCGCGCAATTCCTTCTCGCTGCCTCGGAAGTTAGTGCCGTTGTCGCAATAGATTTCCAATAGAGTGCCTCGCCGTGCTATAAAGCTCCTTAAGCACATGATACAGGAGTCTGACGATAAGCTGTGGGCCAGCTCGATGTGCACCGCTCTTGTGGTGAGACACGTAAATATAGCACCCCATCTCTTCTCAACTCGCCTCCCGACCGTAACCATGATGGGGCCGAAATAATCCAGGCCCACAAACGAAAAAGGTCGGTGGAAGGTCCGCATCCGTGCGATTGGCAGATTAGCAATTTCTGGAACGACAGGTTGGGCTTCTTTAATTTTGCAAGTTTGACAGCCTCGTCTAACAGTCTTAAGTAACGCTCGAAGGTTAGCTATATAATACTTCTGCTTTATCTCGTTCAGTGTGGTCTCATGATTGCAGTGATGGAATCTGCGATGGTACGAGTCGACTATGAGGAACGTTATTCGATGACCTTTTGGAAGAATGATCGGCGTTTTACAGTCTTGGTCTACATATTCGGTGAACATAATGCGACCGTTCATCCTTAGGACATTATCGTTCTCCAGAAAGGGTGAGAGTTTGACTAAGCGACTGCTTCTCGACAAACGAATTGGTTCCTTCTGAGACTGATTCCTCTTCAATATGCCAATTTCTGATGAAAACACTGCAAACTGGGCCTGCCGGTACAGCGCTGCTTGCGACCGCCTAATTGCATCTGACGTGGGTCTCACAGTGTTGTTAAACGGGATCTTTTTTATCTTCATATCTATAAATAGAATTACATATGCTAAAGAACGATACATACGTGTCCAACTGCTGAAGCGACTTTCGTCCACGAGGCAACATCTTTCCACTGCACTAGTATGCAAAAGGTACGGTCGAATTTCTTCGTTGCTTGTGTCGATTTGCGGCGTTTGAGGCCACTCCGTCTCTGACGGCCGTAGAAAAGCAGGTCCGGTGAACCATTCACTCTTAGCATGGTAATCGGGCTCCGAGTTCCATTTGGTGGCTTTGTCGGCTATGTTGAGTTTCGTTGATATCCACCTCCATTCAGAGAGATGAGATGCTTCCAAGATTTCGCCAACTCGAAACATAACGAATTGCTGGAACTTCCGGGGGTCACCCACTAGCCATGAGAGCACGGTTTTCGAGTCCGTCCAAAAGAACCTTTCACCAATAGAGAACTTGTGTGACCTGCAGATAAAGGTCGCAAGCCGAACGCCGAGGACAGCAGCCTGAATTTCCAGGCGTGGAACGGAGATTGGACGTTGTGGAGCTACTTTTGCTTTAGCGCTCACGATGGAAACATCTATGCTACCTTCACAGGCAATTCGGAAGTAGGATACAGCTGCATATGCACTTTCACTTGCATCCACGAAAGTATGTAACTGGACCCTCGAATCAGCTCGACTTAGTAATGGTGAATAGCATCTAGGAACTTTTACCATGGTCACATTGTGCAGCAGTGCTGTCCATCGAAGCCACTTTTCAAACATGTTTGAAGGCAGCTCATCGTCCCAGCCAATAGATGTCCTCCATACCTCCTGCAGCAGTATCTTGATGCAAATTAGGAAGTGCGACAAGAATCCCATAGGGTCCACACCGACATGAGGATTCTAAGGACTTCACGTTTAGTAGGTACTGTCGCCTTGTCGAACACATTTCGTTTGAGCCGGTTGAATTTAAGAACATATGTAAATGCGTCGGATGAGGTACACCAACAAAGCCCCAGGATCTTCTCTGCTGCAGGAGTATAATTTACCCCGAAGCCTTTAGTTGATCCACCGCCATTTTCCTTTAGGGTCTCTAAGACATTCGATGAATTGGACACCCAGTTGCGGATGGGAAACCCCGCATGAACCTCACATCCTTCGCTAGTTTAATAGATTCAGCTTCGGTGTGGACGCTGTCAATAAAGTCATCTACGTAGTGGTGTTCGAGCACACCCTCCACTGCCCGTGGCATACTACTCATGAAGAGCGTAGCATTTTTATTCTTTACGTAGTGGGCTATGCATACGATAAGCCTAACAAGCCAGCCAATTCTTCATCCAGAAGGGTTAGTGAAGATCCTCCATCCAAGAAGGCGAATGTGTCGACTGTTTTACCATTAGCATGCAAGGTCACTGGCAGAACTCGAAAAAGAACTTTAGTTAATTTGTGTGAGTGGTGAGTTAAAACAGCTGACGTTGACGGGTTGGCGATTGGGCTTTGCTTCGCATAGTTGTGTAGAAGAGCATGGTGTTTTGCCTGGCAACCTGCAATACCACATGCCTTAGCCGCTCGGCAACGCGAAAAAGCATGCCTACCAAGACACGAACGACACAAATTGTGTTCTCGAACCATTTGCTACCTTTCGGACAATCCAGCCTTTTGGAATGTATCACAACTAGAAACCAGATGACTAGTTTGGCAGATGCTACAGACACTGACGGATCGGGGTCTCACGTCGGAATCGGTAACCGATGTATGCACATGTAAATGAACGCCTTGCTTTGATGAACGCTTTCCGCCTGACGCAGGTGTCGCGGACAGCGTTGTCACGGTGCATGCAGCTTCCGCGATGTCATACAGCCAGTCACTAAATTCCAACAGCGAAGCAGGTTGCAAATTTTTTGAAAAGATTGCCCAGTTCAACAAGAGATGCGGCGGCAACTTGTCTACGAATTCCTGTAAGAGCCCAGGATTGTTGAGGTGTGCTAAGCAATCTGTGGCTTCCATGGTTGCACATACATTTTTGATAGCAAGGGCATAATCGATAACCGATTCCAGTTTTTCTGCTTTGGGAGGTGTTATGCTTCTTGCCCTTTCTATCAATGTGTGTATAATCTGACTAGGACGTTCGAACAGCATTCGTAGTGTCTTGATGACATCAGGCACCATGCTCGGTAGAATAAGTCGGTGTTTCACAGCCTCCAACGCCTTTCCACAGAGACATCTTTGTAGACGAATAAGGTTTTCGCCATTCGAATACCCAGCTAGCTTGATACTCTGCTCGAAGGAACTGATAAATACTGGCCAGTCCTCAGGATTTCCACTGAATTGGGGTAAATCCTTAGGAATGGCATTCCGTACAGCTAGTTGACTAGATGAAAGTAACTTACCGCTTTCGTCAGGGGGCTGTGCTGCGCTTTTGGTGAGTTTTACCGGCTTATGTTGTACTGAACTGCTGTTCAGTTTTGTTGCTGCTGCTTACAGCTGATGGCCTCCGCCTCCTCTTCATCGGATTCCAACGAGAGAATTTGATATTTTTGCTGGAGGTAAAGTTGGTTGCTTTGTTCTCGTAACCGCTTCTCTTCTTCCAATCGTTGTAAGAGTAGTTGTCTTTTTTTCTGGCAGACGTCGCAGACACTGATGATCCTACATCGTCTTCGATGGGGTTACTTGTTGCTGCTAGAGCAGTTGGCGGAACATATGGCTGACGGGGCTCAGGCGGTGAGCACCTACTACACTTCCATTCTTGGTTTGCTACAGAAGCATCGACACCCACACATGCAAAATGATGCCAAAGATCGCAGCCGTCACACTGAGACGTCGCAGACACTGATGATCCTACATCGTCTTCGATGGGGTTACTTGTTGCTGCTAGAGCAGTTGGCGGAACATATGGCTGACGGGGCTCAGGCGGTGAGCACCTACTACACTTCCATTCTTGGTTTGCTACAGAAGCATCGACACCCACACATGCAAAATGATGCCAAAGATCGCAGCCGTCACACTGGACCATCTCCTCCGTGTCTGCTTCGGTGCAGACTTGGCAATTATATTGGCCCGATAGCGAATTATTTGGCGGTGACATTTTTCGAACAGGAAAATTGATTTTAATTTTTTAAAGAAATGCTACGCTTGTAACTTTAAAGAAAGAAAAAATGAAACAATAAAATTTACTTTTAAGAGCAAATGCTTTAAAAAATTAAGTTTTATTATAGCACGCCAGTCACAAAGGAATCCAAAGAAAATGACGAGAGAAAAACCAAAAAAAGATGGCTTCCACAAGGGGAAACTGATTAGTAGCGCGTGGCTTTGACGTTTATACCTCGGTTCCTAAATTTTGCCTGTTACGTATCGCTAGGTTTCTCAAAGGCAATACAGGGTGGCGGCAACAGGAGTAGTCTAGAGAATTATTTTTGAATTCTATAATAGTTTTTGTTATTGAGTCTATTAAATATGTTTTTATCAGCGGGATATCTTGTCGCTTGCTGTTTTTTACAAGCTCTTCTCTTTTCAAGTATAAGTTGCTTGATTTCTGTGGGGTATTTCAACGAAACCGGTTTTTTTTGGTTGATAGTTCGGTGTACCATCTTCTGCTGCCTGTTGCACATCGGCAATAAACTGTTCTGTTTCAATGTCGATATCATTTGTTGCGATTAGTGGGGATCCAAGGTTAATAAAACCTTCGAGAAGTTCTAAAAAATAAAATTTCGCCCTGATTTAAAAAGCTTCCTGCCTTTTGTTGTTATAAGTCTTGGCCCCCAATGTGTATGTTTTGCATTGAAATCAGCAGCAATTATGAAATTGTTACCTAACATTTGAAAAAAGGCAATTAGTTCTTCATCTGTAGGCAAGTTCTTGGGTGGGCAGTATATCGCAGCCTTGCCTTACTTGCATTATTTGTTTTGCTATTTTTGGCAATTCATATGGATCCAAGGTACTTTTTACAATCACAGCACCTCCACCCCTAGCACTATCAGCTGGATAGGGAGAGTGATAACAAAGATACCCAAGAATTTTAATCTTTGTTCTCTAATTGAACTGAGTTTCAGAAAACAGTCAGACATCAATATCTTCGTTACATAGAAAAACCTGAAATTCAGGGATGTTTTTGCAATAACTTTGCGCATGCCCCAAAGCTTGGCATCGTTTGCATTGAGGTTTTGAGTTTGAGTTCTTATCAAGTTGCTCGATTTTAAGAACAATACCCAATATTAATTTTAATTTGTATATCTTTTCGACTTCTTTAGACCCTATCCTAGGGGCATATTAAGTTTAACACATAGTTTGTAACATAGAGAAATATTGAAGATAGACCACATAAAGTATATATATACATATATGTACATGATCAGCATCATTAGCCATGTCCGTCCGTCCGTCTGAGGCTTCTGCTGTTGCTTTTGTTAGCCTATCCATTCTCCGTGGCTCATTTTGCAGTAGTGCTATAAAATTATATGCCATAGTTTTCAGGACTGCAGAAAATCTTTCAATTATGGACTTTTTCAACCCCAAAAATCTCTGAAGATATTGGAGCAACGGTGTCATTTGAACTTTTCCCACCTTCTTTTAGTTTATCAAATTCAAAATATCAAGCTTTGTTTTCCCTATACGTTGATATTGGTTTTTCGTCTAGCATCAACTAATAATCATATGCATTTAGTTGCGAAATGTCGGTTGCTTGAAATTGTTTAAAATCAGAAGTGAGATCTTGGTTTTTGTTACTAAGCTATCAATACGCCTTCTTTTTGTTCAGAACGAGCATTGTAAAAACTTATTTTTTGACATTCCTTTATAAGTATAATGGACGTACTTACTTGCGTGATGTATTCTGTATTTTCAAGAAAAAAAGAATTTTTTTCCGGGAGCATTTATTCCATTTCATCTTAAGGGGGTTGCATTAACGAATATATCCTGTTCAAGGAAAGGACTTAAATATTCCTACATGCTTAGTAGCACCTGCAACCTTTTTCATTTTAACCCACTTATAAAATTTATCACGAATCTTGATTATTTTACGTAGCCCTTGAAAGGAAAATATTATTCCGAATATATTGAAATTTCACACATTTTCGCAAAAAAATACTAATGTACTCTAAAAGAAGACAAAACCACTTAAGTAGTTATGCAAATTAAATTAGGCTCAACTAGGGTAAGCCACCCAATGATTGGCATGGCACCTTAGTAAAACTTGCGTCTTTATGTATGTTTAAATATAAAATAAAACATTCAACTAACTTTAAATTAATTCATTTACCTTGCTAAAGGTATTTTTTAATAAAAAACATAAACAAAACATAAAATTTCTTTAAGAACATAAAAAAAATGCAGTAAAACAAAGCAAAGTCAATTTTCACCAATTATTGGCACTGCTTTCCATTCATTGGCATCCTTCAGTCCTATTATTGGCACATACATACTGGGGTATTTTTCAGTCTTTTAATTTATATTCTATTCGTCCGACTCACTACAAATGAGATCTTTTAGGGATCTCTAAATCATTTTTATAGTAGAACTTACGAACTTCTTTGCTGGTACATGGCATAGGATCGTCTTCTTCCGAACTTTTTAAGTCTTCCTCATAAGATGGTACTGGCGGATGTAAAACTATATCGGATATAATATTAATTTTAGAATTGTTCATCTTTTTAGGTTTTGGTGCTTCTGGTGTTGTGAAGCCAACAATCCTTTTCCTTTCGTCTTTTTCAGCTTCTAACCTTTCCTTGTCTTCCTTTTTCTTATGTGTATATCTTGCCAAGCTTTTGAAGTTAAAACGAAGGGAACATTTGAATTTGCGTTCCGTTTTCCTTTCTTTTAGGGTGTTTTCGGCCATATCAAACACTGGGAAATAGGTTCTAAAATAACTTCATCTGAACATGGAAACTCGCTCTGAAAAATGATAGGCATTGTTTGTATGTCAAAAGGCGACTGGATAATAGATTCATCTGTTGCATTAATAGCTTCATTTCCTGTTGGCATTGCGATTACATCTAAACAGACCTTATCGTATGAATTATTGCTATCTACTTTTAAGTCTGAGTTTTCTATGCTCGGTTTCGTAGGCACATATTTCCAAAGCTTTCGTAAGCTCTTGAGCTCAATGCTATCTTCAGGTTCTTCATATTGTTTAACTTTTTGCATTAGATCCGCTGTTAACAAGTTTTCAAAAGTTAACGTTTTGACATATTGTTTGTTCATCATTTCTTTCCTCATTCCTACATTTTCCTAAGTACTTGGAATAATTCTGTCACTATCCCAGGGATATAAGCCGGATGCTACAAAACCATTTGAAATTGCCGTTGGTTTTAAGGAATCGACTGCTTCCTTAAGAACAGTGGCGAAATTAAATTTTGTCAGAGCCTCGTTTGGACTATTTTGTCTCCAGTACAATACAGCCTTCCTCCATTCATTTTTTAGAGGCTTGAAGGCAGATACATCCGCTGTTGTTTTTTTAAATGAGGATACAATACATTGCCGATGTATTCATAAAACACCTCAGATTTCATCCAACCTGTTTCTCTTTTACCAACACCCCAGTCTTTTGGAACAGATGATAGAATTTCTTCTGGTAGTCTTTTATATGGATAAATTATCATTCATTCATTAGTACATTCACCGGCCGCAGAAAATGTAAACATAACTGTTATTGCAGTTTTGGCCTGCGCGTGGTCAGTTTCATAAAAATGTTTGTTTCCTTTTCCGGTAAGAACCTTTTCGTTTTTGGGGCATAGCTGAAAATTGGTCTCATCACCGTTAAAAACTCTTTTTGGATTTTGTAGTATATCAAAATACCCTTCGTCTTTCAGGTAAATTTGTATTTTCTCAAACCAACTTTTAATGTTGTCCTTAGACACATTAGCACTTGCATTTGTAACAGGTTCCGACACTCGAAGTGCTACATCTGGGTGTCTTTTCATAAAAGACGAGTACCTTTTTTCCAATAGGAAATCATCTTTAAACGGGTTTGGTATTGTTTTTTTATTAAGAACTGTTGGACGCTAATCTTTAGTTCGAGTTTTCTTTGTGAAAAACCCTTTTCTGCCGCATTCTTTGACCCATTTTACAATTATTTGCTCTTCTTCTTCGGTTAGAACTGTATTCGGACCTGGTCTAACCTTTGAGAATTTTTCGCTCAACCTAAATTGTAGCGTCGATCTCGGAATACCATATTTTTTACACGCTGTTTTTTTTTTTGGCATACCTATTTTAATGGCTTGTAATGCAGTTTGAATTAAGCTTTCAATATATTTCTTTTCATATTTGTGCATTTTCCGAACATGCCCAGTGTTAAGGATAATTGAAGGAAATAATTTACATATTAAAAAAAAAAAACAGGAAAATAGTGTCTCAATTCTCAATTTTCCAATGTTGGGCAGTGTACTTTGTGCCAGTAATTGGCTCAACCCAATGATTGGCACAGTGCCCATAACCGGGTCATCGGCCCTACTACCAATGATGGGCACATTGCCAACATTTGGAAATTTGTTGATTATATTTCCAATTGTTGGCACCCTTAAAAACGTTATAAATAATATATTTTAATAAGTTTTAAACAACAATACCTTAAATTGAGCCTTTCAATAACAGGAAAACTTATAAAAACGGCTAAAACTGTTAATTTCAAGAACAAAAACAGACACTTCCTTTTCACTGTTACCCTTATGAAATCGTTAACGTTTATGGCAAAAAGGCGGGAAAATTTATGACAGTTTATTAAATGTATTGAAGTTAGTTTTCCAGCATAAGGAAATACAACGCTGCTGCCAGACTACCACAACATGTTCAAGGAAAAATATTGTAAGCGAATTTGAGCGAAAAATTGTTAAAAACCATGTCTAACACTGTTTTAAAGTTCATGTGCCAATCAAAGGAGGGGTGCCAACAATAGGCTATTTTACCCTACACGAATCAAATCTTACGTTCTGTCAAAGTTTCACTTAAGCAAAGAGCCCAATTGAGGCACTAACTTAGCTAACAGTGTTAATATTATTCTTATTTTTACTATTATTACATCAATAAAAAGGATGAGTGAGTTTTAAATTATTTTCATACTTTGCTCTTTTATATTATTTACTTTAATTGTACAACCTAGGTCTAAAAAAAAAAACTTAATTTGAAAAAAATCTAGACTAAAAACCGCCAACGATTGATTATGCTATGTACAACTAATCTCAGATGAGTAATTTGACTGTTATTAGATTGAGATGTTATATGGAATAAAAAACAGATGAAAATGCTACAATCCGCCTGGAGCGGATCGTGTGATACCCCATCCCTTATATAATAGTTCTTTTTTCGCAGAAATATATCATGATACTTGCTCGAATTTTTTTTTCAAATTTCTTATGAAATTACTTCAAGCTTCAATTTGTCCAAAAAGTGGGCGGATTTTGAAAATTGTTCAACATATATTACATTTTGTCCCTGAAAAGTGTTATTGTTATAATGAATCCCCTAAAACAGTTTTTTGAGAAAAACGGTCCTAAAAGGAGGGCGTGACCATCTACAATATATTGAAAGTTTTTAGAGTAAGTGAATAGGTACATAACTGCCCTTATAAGCTAAGGTTTCATGTAAAGTTAGTGAAAAAAATGCATTTTTCCAAAAGTGTGCGTTTCAGTGGGCGGATTATGAAATTTTGTACACTTGTTCTGTCCTGATTTCCAAAGACTTTGTACCTATACAAAATTTCATCGACCTAGCTCAAAATTTAAGGCCCATAAACTGGTGACACACAGACGGACGGACATAGCTTAATTGATTCGGCTAGTGATGCTATTCATTTATATATATACTTTATTGGGTCTATTTGTACTATTTCTCTATGTTACAAACTATTTATCAAACGTAATATACGCTTAGGATAAATAAAAAGTACTGATTGGAAATAAATTTTACAAACCAGCCAAAGAAAATCTATATTCAGCTAAAAAACTAGCCGGCTGGATTCTGAAAAGTCTTCCAGCTATATTGTAATTGTCACGAGCAGTGTTCCCATATTGAGGGGAAAAGCGCCACTTTTGGCGCTGTTTGATGGAAAAGGGGAATCTGTCTTAGAAAAAGGGGAAAATGCGTTTTTGAAATATTATTTTCGATATCACAAACTATTGTTATAATACGTCACCAACACGTATAAATCTTCATTCTCAGCGAATGATTTGCTATACCGATCCTTTTGGAAAGATCGCAATTCATTTCAAGTCCATCCATAATATGTTAATTTCTGTTCGATGGATACTATGACGCGTTGCGATCGGACTTTTTTAATTTTTTTTTCGGAACCGATAACTTACTTTTACGGCCTTCATTCCACGCAATATTATTGCACAGTACTCGGTATTCTGACACAGCATGTCTTTTTTCAGCAACGAACCGATACAGAATAAACGGTAGGGTGCCAATGACATTGTCAATAATATTGCATCGTGTAAGGACATATTTTAACGCAATATTTTTGGCTAATATCTGCGCAATAAAATTGCGTGGTGTAGGAGCCCCACTAGTTTTTGTTGCTTGTTATTACTTTTTTTGTTTCCTTTAATATTTTTTCTTTCCTGGTTTTTTTCATGAAATAAATATTTTTTTTAAAGCACTTCTTTTTCAAAACGATTGATTTTAGCTTGTTTTTTATTAAAGGGGAATATTGTGGGAAAAATCGACAAAAGAAAAGGGGAAAAAAAGGGAATATGAGACAAAAAACGGGGAAAGTCATTTAGAAAATCTGGGAACGTCACGAGCCAGTGTATTTACTTAGTTGAACTAATTCATGGTATATAATTCTGTGGCAGAAAGGAAAAAAAAACATAAGTCATTTTAGATAAGTTGAAGTTGGTGTAGGTACTTATGTGTGTTGAGTTGATATGTGGGCTTTTACACGTAGAGTCTTGAGGCTGGACTCACATAA
This sequence comes from Chalcosyrphus nemorum, assembly GCA_949716465.1. Classification (NCBI taxonomy): domain Eukaryota; kingdom Metazoa; phylum Arthropoda; class Insecta; order Diptera; family Syrphidae; genus Chalcosyrphus; species Chalcosyrphus nemorum. The sequence goes on from OX454334.1 coordinate 40,648,978, forward strand.
GTGCAAAAGAGAAAGAAAATTCGAAAAGTTGAGAAGAATAATATTTTGCCCTGTGAGTCGAGGGTAAAGTTTTCGGCGACTCTTTTTGACGCTTTTCTTTTCTCTTCTCTTTATCATTGTTTTGCTTTCATATGTTTTCGTTGCTTGTAGGGTCGGATATTCACGAAAGAAAATAAAAAAGAGAACTTCGACAAGAGTCAAGCCTCAAAGGTTTACGTGTAAAAGCGCGAGACTCACGAAAGAAAATAACAAAAGAGAACTTCGAAAAGAATCAAGTTATGCTGTAGCAGGTGGACTTTTACACGTAGACTCTTGAGGCTGGACTCACATAAGTGCAAAAGAGAAAGAAAATTCGAAAAGTTGAGAAGAAAAATATTTTGCCCTGTGAGTCGAGGGCAAAGTTTTCGGCGACTCTTTTTGACGTTCGTCTTTTCTCTTCTTCTTTTTATCAGAGAGGCCTGACTCTTTTCGAAGTTCTCTTTTGTTATTTTCTTTCGTGAACATCTGACCCTACAAGCAACGAAAACATATGAAATCAAAACAATGATAAAAAGAAAAAGGGAAAAGAAAAACGTCAAAAAGTAGCTTCGTGCACAGGGTAGTCCCTAGAAGTGAAATTAAAATTTTTGTTCTAGCCCTAATATTAACGGTACTTTACTGAAGGCCAATTTAACAAAAATCAGATTTGCTGGAAAACGGTTCCTACAATTTTTTTTTTTTAATTTCATATTTCGGCTAGTTTGGCAAAGAGCTATAAGATGGCGTACCAAATATTTGGCCAAAAGCGTTAATAACGGAACTTTACTTAGAGCCAAATTGATAAAAAACCGATTTGATGGAAAACGGCTATACCGATTTTGTTTAAACTTTATTCTGAATCGACTTTAGATACATGCTATAAAATGGTTTACAACATTTTGGCCAACATTTGTTATAACAACACTTAAGGCCAATTTGATTAAAAGCCGGTTGTTAAAAAACGGGTTAACCACTTTTATTAAAAATTTTAGAGCGTATGAAACTGTGCTAATGCTAAAAGTAGCGTTCCAAATTTTTGGCTTATAATTATAAAAGCGATACTTTTCCTATGGTCAAGCAGCTTTAGCCAATTTGCTCGAAAACGGCTCTAACGGTTTCGTTTAAATTTTATATTTATGCTAGTCTTGTGAAGTCTTATAAAAAAGTGTACCACTTTTTTGATCAAAAATGCTTAGAACGGTACTTTACTTATAGCCAACTGAAGAAAAAATCGGTTTACTCGAAAACGGCTTTAAAGATTTTGATTAAATTTCATATTTGAGCTAGTCTATACAAATGCCATAAAATGGCGTACCACGTTTTTACTTATTAACTGGTTTTAGAAATGTGGCCATTTCTCGGTTAATATTCAATGGATTATGGTGAAAATCAAAACGTGAGCAAAATCTAATGAATACAAAAATATGTCATTTCATTTTATGAAGAATTTAAGAAAAAATATTTTTTTTTTTATATTTTCTTTTTAAACTTATTCTCTTCCAACTAACAGCTCAAAGGTGCAAGTACGTACGACCCAGTCATGGACTTTATTTGTATTGTTTTACTTCAAAATATTTTGCGTACCAACTACAACGAAACTATTTCACAGAACTCATAAGTTTCCCTAAATAAATATCTAACATAACCTAATTATAATATACTATACTACTACTTTGTTTAAAGTAACACATCAATTATTAAACAAACAAATATGTATGTATATAGTCATGCTCGTTTTTTGTTTTGGAAAAAATGTTTTAAAGAAAGTATAATCAGGGCGACGGGAGTACGGGAGTATGGCCTATTAGAAGTGAGTACGAATACTCCCATAGTAGTACATTCGGCATTCCGGTTTTCGAATAATATCGCAAAATTGGGTGTGTTGAGGATTCTAGTCACTTATATGTTAATGAAGTCTAGATTTCTGAACGCTCAAACTATAGACAAATCTGAATTAAGGCCCCGACCCATAGAATCCGTCGACGTCAATCCGTTTTACGTTGACGTTGAAGTTGACGTATTGCCGGATAGAACAATACGGGTCGGGTTATCTCTTTCATTCCTTTTGAGCAAACATTTTTTTCCAGTTGTTATTCCATTAACAACAACAAATTGTATGTAAAAAATGGCTGCGGCCAGATGTGCCAACAAAATCGCCGGATCTTGTAATTGAATGTGTGAAATTAGTGAGCTCCCATTTGATATTGCTTGAACGTCAGACCTCAATGACAAAATCTAGCGGATTTTAGTTTGGGGGAGCGAATGTGTCAAACGAACCGAAGTTGTCGGTCTAATTTAGGTTTGTCTATGGGTCTGGGCATAGACTGGGTCACACCATAGACAAACCTAAATTTTGTCTATGGGTCATTTTTTCACAAATATCGTAATTAGGCTCCTCCTATTTGCAGCACTAAGGGGGCAGGGGATTACGAGTTGACTATCTAGTTTAGTTTGTCTATGGCTCAAACTCACTGCATATCACAAATAACCCAAATTATTTATTATTTGTGCTGCATATGCAGTTGACATCATAGACAAACCTAAATTTTAGATTTGTCTACGGTTGACATTTCCTCGTCATAATTGGATGTACACTACGTAGTTCCACTGAAGATTTATTTGTGAATTGTTTTTTTTTTTACAGAATTGCTAGGAATAAAAAAAGGATACAAAAAGTATAGAAATGGACTACACATAATACGCAATTTTTTAAGTGGGATTACATGCACATAAAAAGTACACTATCAATATTTACATTATAGTCCAATTTATACTTCTAATAATCGATTTTCCGAGCCAAAAATGCTGTATGATCTGAAGATGTGTTGCACACCATATCCCAATCAAACTAAAATTATTCCTTTAACCGAATTTTGTTCCATTTTAGCTAAATAAAAATTTAAATATCTTCTTTATCTTTAGTTCTTTTTATTTTATATTTATTCCTCCAAATAACAATTCATACTTTGATAAAACTATGTTTCTATTCAAATATCAGAATTATCACAAGAAACTCTAAAGTACAGCCATTCCCCAAACAATTGCCAGCCGATGCAGCTGCTTTATGACATTTCTCATATTCACTAACATAGTCGAAAATTTTTCACTAATAATCCAGTCACTACCTCACAAAACGTTGACTAGTTTTGCAGGCTATCAGCCATAGACAAATCTAAATTAGTTTTGTCTATGCTCTCAACCAAATCTGACTTCACTACGTAGTGACTTAAGTGCCCAACCCATAGAATCCGTCGATCCGTTGTTCCGTCGACGTTAACTGACAGCTCGATAAAATACACACAACCTTATGGGAGGCGGCCCATAACCAACGGATGGATGAACTTCGACGGACAAAGTAGGTTTACTTTCTACTTTTTCAATCCGTCGATCCGTTGTCAGTACACACATTCACGTATTTATGTTCACACATTCACATATTGAAGTTCACGCATAAGAAAATTGAGAGTACGCATTTTCATTGGTGGAAGCAGAGAGAGAATTGAAGCAACTATCATCGCCTTTGACAATCAGCTGACGGTTGTGACGGATTCTATGGGACTGTTCTATCCGGCAATACGTCAACTTCAACGTCAACGCACAACGGATCGACGTCGACGGATGTCGACGGATTCTATGGGTCGGGGCCTTTAGAATCCTGAACACACGAACTTAAATAAATTTAACTGTCAGTCAGTTTGGCATTTCATTTTAAGGCCCCGACCCATAGAATCCGTCGACATCCGTCGACGTCGATCCGTTGTGCGTTGACGTTGAAGTTGACGTATTGCCGGATAGAACAGTCCCATAGAATCCGTCACAACCGTCAGCTGATTGTCAAAGGCGATGATAGTTGCTTCAATTCTCTCTCTGCTTCCACCAATGAAAATGCGTACTCTCAATTTTCTTATGCGTGAACTTCAATATGTGAATGTGTGAACATAAATACGTGAATGTGTGTACTGACAACGGATCGACGGATTGAAAAAGTAGAAAGTAAACCTACTTTGTCCGTCGAAGTTCATCCATCCGTTGGTTATGGGCCGCCTCCCATAAGGTTGTGTGTATTTTATCGAGCTGTCAGTTAACGTCGACGGAACAACGGATCGACGGATTCTATGGGTTGGGCACTTTATACAGGTTGACCATATCTCGTTTTCTTTGCGTAAGAACTCTTCTTTCTAATTGAATCCTTTGACGCGTTTAAAGACGAAATTTAAGTAATACCTTTTATGAAACATGTTTTGTCGACCTTTATTATTAAAATCGAGCACGAAAGCTTAATAAAATAATATATATAATATAATTTTTATACAATTTAATTACAAGTCTCTCCTACCAAATACGTACTTAGCACGAATCTGGTCACTCTACTTTTATTTGAGTGCTATCTGAAGAAAAATATTTGCTTAGTGATTTGTTTTCAATAATTAAAGTTGTTTTTAGATGCTGCTGTATTTTGTGGATAGTGCGAATGACATCATAGAAAATGTAAAATAAGTCGATAAATAATTGTTTTGTTTACATAGAACTTGCGTGGGACTGTTTTATTCATACGAATTTCCGGCCAGCAGTTTCTTTCAATTGGAACGTGACCTATACTACTGATGATCATAAATTCCCAATTTGAATTACTTCATTTAATTTTATTACTATATTGCCATTTTTGTGAATCTATTAGCAAGGGAAATGTGTTCGATTGAAAAATGACATTTGTTTCGAATGAATAGAATCTCAAAATACGCACAACCAATGAACTTACGAAAGTTTGAATGAATTTTCTGTTCTTTCTATTCATTCGAAAGTCAAAATACAGTCTATGCAAATTCGAGTCACTTTCAAATGTCAAAATAAAGCTGATTTTCACCCCTATCGTAGACTTCGTCGGGGGAATTATTCACAGAAAAAAAGATGCCAGTATCGTCAAATTTGCAAAGGATCGTTGAAAACATTCGCAACGAATTTATCTTGGAGAAAATTACATATCTCATCCGCATCAAAACCATTGCGAATTCTTAGGTTTGTCTACTGGAATGGGTTTTTCATAGTGAAGATTAAATTAAGAAACGTAAAACAAATGTATTCAGGTTCATAATAAGCAATTGAAATATTTGTGAAAAAAAAAATAATTTGAAATGTAATCAGAAAAAATTAGATTAGTCTGTCCTTAACGTCAAAAAAATAAATAAAATAAATCGAAAACACAAGCCGTCGGATTTCACGATAACAGTACGAAGTGATAGGGAATCGAATAGGTGAAGAGAAACTCAAATCCGACGGATTCTACGATATGGGTGTTTGTTTTTATTTCGTCGAGATCTATGAAATGGCGTTCTCAAATCTTAGCGCCCCGGAAACCATATAATCCCCCCATAAAACTTCGCTGCTCATAATAGAGGACAAAGAAAAAACCGTTGACCTCCTATGTTTATAAAACGTTTTAGTTTTTAATTTAGTCGAAACCACCAGTAATTTCAATTGTAAACAATAAAAGCGAGATTAATAAAATGTTCGTCTAATCAACATACATACATTTACATTAATCACTATTCGGCGCCACCAGGAACATAATCTTCAGACAAGGTTTCCATTACCGATTTTGTAAAATCTGGTCCAAGCCAAATTAAAGACATTAACAAGGTCTCGACAGCCCCCAGCATTATACCGGCACATACATCTAGAATATAATGACGGTACATCAGCAGACGAGATACAGCCACACCAAATGCCCAAGTAAATATTGCAGGCCACACTATTTTAGGTAACGGATACAAAACAGTGAAAAACCCAACAATGAAAAAAGCTCTCGATGCATGTCCTGAAGGAAAACTGAATTTATCAGGTCCGATAGAAAAAGCATCATCGCTTACTGCAGGTCTCCGACGACGTGTTGCAGCTTTTATTACTGCAATAAAAACAATGTCAAGAAGTAATCCAAATAGCATATTGATTTGCATTTCGTAAAGTCCAGCATTGTTTGCTATCCAACAAAACGAAAGCCAACCGCTTAACCATGCGATTCCATGACAAGAAATTTCCAAAAATCTACAATGGTTCTTAAGCGAACGGAACGCCACAAAATTTAGGAGAAAACTGACAAATGCTTTGCTTAATTTAATATCATATTCGACAATAGTTTTAAGCAGCGTACTTTTGATCTTCTGCACCATTTTGTTAATCTGTAAATAACTCCTGTAGTAAACTGTCAGTCCTCACAATTCTACATACATACCTCTACCACAGAAATAACTGCAAAGTAATAATACTCCGTTGACAGAAACGAGAAATTTACACCTTCTCTGACAAGATGACAACAGACGAACTACATTAGATAGTCAACTTCAGGTCGTTTGAAGGTTTTGCTCTATATAACCTATATTAGATAGTCTACATCGAGAATCCAATCCCTAACCTAAAAGCTTATACATTGGTGGGCGAGATTGGGTTAGTAAAAATCACTACTGTGAAAATCCCAAACAGAACAAATCACTAACACATTCTCGCTCACCAGTGTGAAATTTGTAGGGTAAGGAGAAGACCACTCGAGGAGGACCACAAATAACCAAAATACACAAAATATTTGTGAGGAGGACTATCTAAGGCATGGTTTGTCTATGATCTAAGGTATGTAGGCCATTTATGGTTTCGCTCTACGAACAGTGTTTCCATATTGCAGGGAAAAGCTCCACTTTTGGCACTTTTTGATGGGAAAAGGGGCACCTGTCTTAAAAAGAGGAGAAATTCGATATTTATTTCGATATCACAAAATATTGTCATAAATATTCACCAACCAACCGTAAATCTTCGTTCTCAACGAATGACTTGCTATACCGAACAGCGTAACAAATTAAATTACGCACTGAACCCATCCAATAGCTCATATACTTATATGACATATGTAACCATTTTGTTTTTGTTCTTGGCTACGTCCATTTAGCTAACATTTGAGTGACAGAATATTCTACCCCGAAAATTACAATGGATAAACAACGGCGATATTGGTCTATGTGTTTGTCTATAACCGTGAAGTGGTTTTATTATTTAAGTTCATTTTGGAAAATTCTTGTTGATTTTCATTTATTCATTAATATATGTATAGGGGCATTCACGCTTCGTTGTGTCTGGTCTTGTATGGGTGTAAAAGTGTAGAAATGTAACTTTTTGATACACTAAAGCAACAAAATACACTGGCTGTCATTTTGTTACACCTTTACACTTTAGCAATGATCAAACCCTATTGTTACGGAGAGTGTAAAAGTGTAGCATTGAATTCAGCACATGTTTTTTGACAGCTGCTTGTCGATATAGTTTGTGTTATCGTTTGATTCTCTCATTTAAAAAAAAAATCTAATTGAAAAAAATGGGCAGAAATATGGACGAGGAAAATGTGGCCATAGTTCGTTTTTTTTTATTGTTTGCGAACCTTCAATCAATATATGTTATTTGCAGCATCTTCGATTAAGAACTCAATAATTTTGATTTTATAGCTTTTTTTACATTGCTTTTTATTTATAAAGTCACAAGTATTTTACAAACAAATTCTTTTGAAATTGTATTTGTTCGACCCAAGTGACGTCATCACAAAGAAAACACAAAACCATGGAAGATACCTCAGCAGCAACAACGCCCACCAAAAGCTTATTAAACAAATGTAAACAAAAGAATAACTACACTTTATAACGTGGAAGAAATCAGTCGGCTTTTATTTGAACTGATCGTAGCGATATATATACATATATATGTTGTTTAATCCTTATACTAAGTATATCAATTATCATTGGTCATTCTAATAAGGACAAAACATTTGGGCCTTTCGATCCGAGAATATAAGAATCGGGAATAAACTATTAAACATAAATCAAAATATATACAAAAAAAAAGTGCAAACCGGGTTCTCCGTCGTCTAATTACAATTCAGTGTTAAAAGAACAAATTGTTCCCTATTGCAAGGGTGTTGTGCAAAATTCATATGTGTATTTAAATTACACGTTTCTTTGCTTCGGGGGAAGATCCGCAAGAACTATTAAAACTGCTCCGTGGAACCGTTTGGTGTATCCGTTAGGAACCGCAACAAGTACTGCAAGACATCGCTACGTGGGACCGTTGGAGCTAAACGGAGTTTCTCATCCAGCTGCATCAACTGTACAGTTTTTTTCTCGGACGAAATCTGCAATTACAGTACAAGTAAGTACATATTTAGTGCTATAAAGCAAATTCTTACCTGGATTTCGTTTTTTCGTGGTAAAATGAGCAAAATGGAACAACTGCAGAAGGATGTTTAAGCTGAAATTCAAAGAGACTTCTCCAATTTTCGGAAACGGTCGGAGGTAGACCGAACAAAGAATTACATCAGCGCACGGATGGATATTCTGGAGGAAAATTTTAAGCTAAGCTCCGGATAAAACAAGGGAGCTGTGTCGTCAAAGGTGTAAAACATGGAAAAGTTGGAAGAGCTGTTTGATAAGATTAAGGAGTTATATGTTGATTACCGAACTGCAATGATGGACAGCATGGACAAATTAATAGAAAAAACACAAGCAGCAATGGCAACAAGTTCTGAAGCAAAGGTGAGTTCTGTGGAAAATATTTTAAATAAAATTCAATCGCGGGATTTAAAACTACCCTCAATAAAGTTACCAACCTTCTGCGGAACATGTGAAGATTGGAGACCATTCCATGATATTTTTGAATCGCTTATCCATAACAATGCGTCTCTCTCCGACATACAAAAATTACATTTTTTAAAATCAAGCGTTACGAATGAAGCAGATAGGTTAATCCAGCTTTAGGACTTACTCAAGGCAATTATGAGAAGGCTTGGCTGATTTTAAATTCGCGATACGACTACAAACGCATGCTCGTTAATGCGCAGATGAAGCTGTTCTTCAACCAAGCATCGATCCAGCAGGAAACTTCTGCGGGGTTGAAGAAGATTCTCTACACTTCAACAGAATGCAGGCATTCATTGTTAAATCTTGGGCTTCCAGTTGAGCAATGGGATTCAATCCTCATTTTTTGTATGCTGCAGAAACTCCCTATAATGACTCAACAGTTATGGGAGGAGGAACTTGGAGTTCGTAAAGATTTACCCACTTATGTTGAGTTCTCAGCATTCTTTGAAGCCAGATTTCGGGCGTTAGATGTTGTAGTAGGGCTGAAAGGGAAAAAAGGAGCTAGTCAGCGGAATTCAGCGCAAGGTACCAGTTCTTTTCACATTAGGCCCAAGCAAAATGAGCAGTTTCGTTGTAAAATCTGCAACAAAAATCCTCATTCTCTACGCTCTTGTAATCGTTTCCTTAGGATGGATGTAGGTTTGCGAGCTACGACGGTAAAAAAGGTGGGAGTATGTGAAAACTGTTTGGCATATAGTCATAATACACAGCAATGCCTCAGGAGATGCTAGGGTTGGTCAGCAGCGGTGCATGTCACAATTATGTCGACATTACTTTGGATCGTTACACTCGACATTTGAGACCAACACCCGTGCCTTTGTCTTCAAATCGCTGACTGGGCTTCTCCCGGCCAACAAACTGACCCTCAGACCATGGAGCCACATTCAGGAGTTGGTTTTAACGGACCCTAATTTTAATACTCCAGCCCGAGTGGATCTACTATTGGGTAGTGACGTTTACCCAGAATTTATTCTTCCAGACAGTGTCCGAGGAGAGGATTTAGCGACACCTATCGCCCAAAAGACCCAACTTGGTTGGATACTCTTGGGAAAAGTTCCAACAAGTCATTCAAAAAAGGTCCAAGGTTTTCTTCAATGTTTTGACCTGAATAAACAGTTGAAGAAGTTCTGGGAAATGGAAGAAACTCCCTTTAAGACCACTATATCCCAGGAAAAAAACGACTGCGAAACTCATTTTTGTCAAAATACTAAGCGAATGCCGGATGGGCGCTACGAAGTATCGCTTCCATTTAGAGAGGGAAGGCATCCTGCTCTTGGATCCTCGAAAGGAGGCGCCTTGCGTAGGTTTCTTCAGTTGGAGAGGAGATTTGAAACCAACCAAAACTTATACAACCAATATAAGCAATGTATTAAAGAGTACTCACAGCTGAACCACATGGAAGAAGTTGATGTCGCTAACGATGGAATCCTTCAGACGCCCTTTCACTACTTCGTCCCTCACCATGCAGTGATGAAAGATTCCAGCACAACCACCAAACTGCGAGTTGTCTGCGATGCTGCTGCCAAGACATTGTATGGGACATCTTTAAACAAACATTATCGATATTTTTTTAAGATGGAGGACGTATAAATTTACCTTCACTGCTGATATCGAGAAGATGTACCGCCAAGAACGTATAGCACACGGAGACTCGTACTATCAGCTCATCTATTGGAGGGACAACAAAGAAGAGCCAATCAAATTTTATCGACTGCAGACGGTGACATTCGGCACAACTTCAGAACCCTATCTCGCAATACGAACCATCAACAAATTGGCTGCTGATGAAGGACACAGATACCCTCTTGGCGCAAAAATGGTCCAACAAGATATGTAAGTTGTTGACCTCATCGAAGAAGCGTTGTTGAAGCGGGATGAAGTTCGAGGTTTGCTGTCGTCTGCAGGATTTGTTCTTCGTAAATGGACAAGCAATTCGGATGATGTTCTTCACCAAATACCAGTCGACCAACGTGAAATCGATTTCTCGCTACCCTTTGGAACCTCGGAGCACATAAAGGCATTAGGTGTTAAATGGTTTCCTACAGAAGATGCCTTTTCCTTTCAAAATGTTTGCAGCGACACATCAGAAGTTACAAAAAGAACCATTCTCTCCACAACAGCGAAGCTTTTTGACCCATTGGGTTGGATATCACCCTCCATCATAAGAGCTAAAATGATGATGCAACAGCTGTGGTCTAGAGGATTAGATTGGGACAATCCAGTTCCTCCAGAACTCAAAAGGGCACTCCCTTGTTCAGCAAAGAACTTCCCTTGCTAGAAAGGATTAGAATCCCACGATGGATCCACACGCACGAAACACAACAGGAGTTTTAGCGACGCATCTCAACGAGCGGTAAGCCTTCCCCGACTCGAGTTATGTATAGCAGTAATTCTGGCTACACTTATGGACTATGCATCCACAGTCCTTGGTTTGAGACACATTCGAAGATATGCATGGACGGGAAAAAATTGCCTTTTACCTTCAAACAGAAACTTCACCGATGAAGCAATTATATAATAAAAACAAAATCCTTTCAGTTAAGGTAATAAGCTCAACCGTAATCTTAACCTATTTGCAACACTAATTACATTTACACACCGCGAACCGTTTTTCGATATTACTTTCATGCTCTTTAAATTAATTAAACCATATATCCTAAACACAATACAGTCCACAACAGTCATATCATACAGATTTATTTTCGCATCCAATTTACTCAATACACCCTAATCAACACACTTCATCCACACAGAACTCACCCAACGATTAATAAGTATAATAAAATAACAACACTTATCATCTAATTCTTATTTAATCTGATTTAAAAAAACTGAATCAAAATTTCCTAATTGTATTTCGATTACCGAGATATCGAAATCACACAAATAATACCCCACACAAACCCAAAACAAATCTATAAACGAATTAAAACATTAATAAATTGAATAAATAAGTATAATATATAACCAACAGTACTCACATGGATTACAGCTTCCGCTGGTTCCCGACCCTTGTAGAGTCCCTGCCTGAGACATCGTTGCCTTCCATCCTCTGCGGTCCCGAACACGCTGCTTCCAGTTGTGAAGACCAAGTTTTCTGGCATCTGCGACAGCTTGGTCTTTGTACCGGAGGGTCGGTCTTCTTCGCCGTCTCGAACCTGGGGGCAGGCATTCGAAGATCCTCTTGGCTGGAGCATTGTTGTCCATTCGCTCGATGTGGCCGAGCCAATGTAGTCTGCGTATCTTGGCTTTTTGGACTACATCCACATCCTGGTACAGCCTAATATCCGACGGAGTATTTTACGCTCGAAGGTGCCCAATATTTGCTCAGCTTTCTTACTTATCGTCCAGCACTCGGCTCCATACAGCAGGACTGGTAAGATGAGCGTTCTGTAGAGCATTAATTTGGTCCGTCGAGTTTGGAGTTTTGAACCCATTTGTTTCGCCAAACCGAAGTAGCAGCGGTTTGCTAGGGTTATTCTTCGTCGGATTGTCATTTGTAGGATTGATATTTGTTCCGAGGTAGGTGAACTCCTTAACTACCTCGAAATTATAGCTATCAACAGTGACGTTCTGCCCAATGTTTTGGACAGATAAATTTTTGTTTGTTGATGACATGTACTTTGTCTTCTCCTCATTCAGTTCAAGACCAACTCGTTTAGCCTGCTCATCAATGGCCGTAAATGCCTCTACGACGCTTTCCGGGATCTTCCGATGATGTCAATATCGTCTACGTATCCCAGCAGTTGGACGGATTTGTGAAAGATAGTGCCTTCCGTGTTGACACCTGCCCTGCGCACTATCTGCTCCAACACAATATTGAAGATATCACATGACAGCGCATCTATTTGCCTGAATCCGGTGCACGTTTGGAAGAGCTCCGAAGAGTTGTTTCCAAATTGCACAGAGCATCGCGTGTTTTCCAGCGTTACGCGACACATCTGGATAAGTTTTGTCGGTATCCCGAATTGAGCCATCACCTGGTAGACCTCAAGACGATGAATGCTGTCATAGGCGGGTTTAATGTCGATGAAAATGTGGTGGGTTTCGACTTGAAATTCGTTGGTCTTTTCCAGGATTTGTCTGAGTTTGAAAATTTGGTCTATTGTCGATCTGCCGGGCCGGAAGCCACACTGGTACGTGCCGATTAGTGTGTTGCAGAAAGGTTTTAGACGTTCACACAATATGTTGGATAGGATCTTATATGCGACATTTAACAGTGATATGCCTCGGTAGTTCTTATAAGACATAGGATCGCCCTCTTTTGAAGATGGGGCATATAGAGCTGATACTCCAGTCGTCGGGCATGCGTTCCTCCATCCATACTTGGTTGATGACTCATCACCTCCGTATTTAAAGAGTTCAGCTGGAAGCCCATCAGAGCCAGCGGCTTTGCTGGTCTCCAATTTTCTGATGACTACATTAACTTCTTCAATACTGGGTGGAAGCGTCGGTCCTTCATTGACTGGAGGTGGGTTCTCGTCTTGCCCTATCACTCTCTCTATTTGCTGCCCGTTAAGCAACTGCTGGAAGTATTGCTTAAACACATCAACAATTCCCTGTGCGTCGGTGACTAGGTTGCCTTCGCTATTTCGAAGAGCCTGCGTTCCGGGGTTGTAGCCAGCTGCCAGCTGCTTGGCTTTTCGATAAAAGCAATCATAATTCTTTTATTGTTTATTGATTTAACACTACGCCATTTTAACAATATTATAATATAAAAAAGAAAAAAAAAGGAAATTAAACTAATTAAAACACAAAAAAATTATGCAAGTTGACCGACGCGCGCACCATTCACAACTTGCAAGGCAAAGGGTTGGTAAACAAGCTTTCTCCACGTACCGAAATACAACTATGTCATAGGAGAGAGAGGGACAACAGATATTCTTGTTTTGTGTTGTCAGCCATTATGTTACTTTTGTTAAGTTTTCATATTAATCAAGTTCTGTTTCTTTGCATGTATCAGCGAGAGAATATGCTGCTATGGATTTGCAAATTCAAATTTTAAAACAAATTAGTTAGCAGATTGAATACTGAAGAGAAATAGATGGAACTTGTGAACTTTGTTCACCGAGGGGAGAATGTTCGACCCAAGTGACGTCATCCCAAGGAAAACACAAAACTATGGAAAATACCTCAGCAGCAACAACGCCCACCAAAAGCTTATTAAACAAATGTAAACAAAAGAATTAAAATGTCAATTAAAACTCAAATAAAAGAACACTACACTTTATAACGTGAAAGAAATCAGTCGGCTTTTATTTGAACTGATCGTAGCGATATATATACATATATATGTTGTTTAATCCTTATACTAAGTATATCAATTATCATTGGTTATTCTAATAAAGACAAAACAGTATTGCAATGTACCTGAATTAAATTATTGTGCTGTGTTGATTTGTTGTGATTTTACTATATTTTTACTTAGATTGTATTTATACTTGTGTCGTTTCCGCATTGTATCGGTTGCTAGGTAGAGGGCGAATCTTAGAGATGGGTCGTTTCAGTTTTGAATATCCTGTTTTTAGAGGGACTACTCTCACTAGGTTGTCTGGACCCGGATGAAGTTGTATGATTCGCGCTAGGCTCCTTTCAACGGAGGGAGCCTTTCGTCCTTGAATAACACCAGATCCCCTTCCCTTATACCGTTGTCCTTTATTTGGGTCCACTTCGGACGTTGGTAAAGGCATGAAAGGTATTCATTGCTCCATTCTTTCCAGAACGACTGAGTAAGAGTTTGCACTCGCTTCCATCTTTCCAAATGTGCTATTTTGTCTAGGTGGTAATCTGGTTGTAGTGGAGCTAGCAAAGGTCCTCCAACTAGAAAATGCCCAGGCGTAATGGGTTGCAGGTCATCGATGTGATTGGACTTGGGACATAGAGGTATCGAGTTCAGATACGCTTCCACTTGTGTTAGAAGGATAATGAGCTCCTCATATGTCAATACTTGGTTCCCCGCTAATCGTTTCAAATAAAACTTTACTGATTTCAGACCTGCTTCCCGTAAACCCCCGAGGTGTGAGGAAGCTGGTGGAGTGAAATTCCATTTTGTCCCATCATTCGCTAGGACCTCGGCCACTTTCTTCCAATCAGTCTTCGCCTCATCTAATAGATTTTTCAGCTCACTGTTTGCACCGATGAAATTTTTTCCGCAATCACTGAAGAGTTCCTGCCATAATCCTCATCGGGCCACAAACGTGCGAAAAGCTGGTAAAAAAAGCTTGTGTGGTCATTTCGCTTACAAGCTCTAGGTAAATAGTTTTTGTAGCAGTCACGAATAAGGCGAAATATCCTATTAGCTGCTTTGCGTTTCTCCCCCTCCATGTCTATACGCGTATCTTCCCCTTAATTTGTGGCAGCGGTTTTGCCCTAAATCTGAAGCAAATGGTGCAGTCATGAACACGCTTCTTTACTGCATTCTTAACAAAAAAAAGTCTAGGACAGGCTTGTTCCAGTTTTGCCTTATGAACTCCGGTCCTTGCCACCATAGCGTGTTGTTGACTATCATCGATGGGTTGATTCCACTTGAAGCTATGTCCGTTGGATTTTGTTCTGTTGTTACATGCTTCCAGATTTTACAGCTTGTCAGTTTTTGTATTTGTGCAACTCTATTACAGATGAATGTCTTCCATATCGATGGTGGTGGTCTCCAATTGTAGACACATTTTTCCCGCGCCTTACCTAGACGGACCCATGTATGGATATATACCATCCTTAAATGAGAGGCGGACTTCATAACGGTCATCAGGTAAGCGTCTCATGTTGCCTAAAAAATGTTCCTGACAAACCTTGTCCTCTTGAGCCTCATGTTTGTCGTAAGGTTCCTCCCAGATTTTGGGCAGTATAGTATCAAGATCATCTACTTGACTGAGGAAACTTTGAAGAGGCCTAGATACTATACAGGGCACCCTACCCATCAAGATCCATCCTAGATGTGTTTTTTGCGCATCCTCTACAAAGATGATTTCAGCATAAATATCGCTACCCAGCAATAAATCAGCCTTTGCTGGAAGGTTAAAGGTTGGATCCGCCAAGGATAAGCTGCCTAAATGCTGCCATTTGCAAAAAATTAATCTTTTTGGCCGGGGAAAGCCCAGGGACTTTAAAACTAATGCGCGCATTCGACCTGCGAACTCAGAAGTCAGTGACTCAAAAGTGAGATCTACTACCTTGTTGGACGTTCCACTGCTGACCGACGCTAGCCCATTAATTTCCACAAATGTCCTTTTTGATTTCAAATTTAGCCGCTGAAACGCTGCTTTTGTAATAAAGGATGCCTCCGATCCAGGGTCCACGAGAGCTCTCAAAGGCATCCTCCTGCTCCAGTCTTCACGCTTACCAACGCTGTGACTAACAATACCTGAGCCTTGGTGTTAACATGGTAGCTGAGGTTTTGAGAACTTTTTGACGGTTGTTGTACTTCTTGTGACTGGAAATCCGATGATTTTGAGTTAGTCGACAGTTGATATGTGTTCGTTTGATGATGTATTGAGTTGTTACCATGTTGTGTTTGATACTACTGACCTAAATTTGAAGACTGATTGGAAGGGTAAATTTGGGGGCTTGCGTTGCCCCACAATTTAATGGTAATGCAGCCTGACCTGGCGCCGGATGTTGGGGGGTATGTCGTGCAACAACGTGTGATGTCGCTGCTTGCAAATAGCAGCATTTTGAGCCTTTGTTTGAAATTACTGTAGGCCAGACAGTTTTCGCATACCTTGGCATCATAAACTTGCCTTTGTTGACCTACATTCATCTGCAGAAACTTTTTGCAATCTTTTAATGGGTGTTGTCCCTTCTGACAGACTCTAAAACTTTCTTGTACTTATTATTACTTTGTGTATTTGCTGTGTATGGAATACTTGCTGAGTTCCTGATTTGCGCTGACCGAATTTATTACAAGCTATCGATTGCGGAGTAAAAACTACAAGTGAACGAAACGGACATTCTAAAAATTCTAAAAATTCTAAAAATTCTAAAAATTCTTTTATTGATGGCACCTCTTTCTTGGCACCTAATTTCCCTTCCCACAGTTATTGTGATGTGTGTGACAGTTTCTGCGCAATGCTGTACAGCAAAATCGCAATCCCAATCATGGCCCTAAATTCTCCAAGAAGTGGGTGATTTCCCGAGAGGTATCTAGAAGACGTTTTACACTTTCTGCCGAGTCCCTGGTAATAGATGCTAGTCCAAAAAGAAGTTTAAATTGCGTGTTGACCAGAACTCTTTTCTGGTCATATCTTTCTACTAGGATTGTCCAGGCACAGTTGTAGTTCCCCTTGTCGACCGATAGATGTTGTAACAATCTCTCCGCTTCACCACTCATTTCAGAAAGTGAAGTTTCTGTACATCTGACAACAACGGATTTATATGAACGAGCAATAGAAAGAGGTCGTAAAATGACCTCCAGGTATCGTAACCTCCACTGAAAGTTGGAAGTTTGATTTTGCTTTCTTGCCGTATTCTCTTGTCGGTAAGATGAATATGCTGGAGTCACCAAGTTTATTTACAGGAGTCGCCAAGTTGTGGAATAACCAATTTTCTACAGGAGTCACCAAGTTGTAGAATCACTAAGCTGTGGAGTCGTATATTGTTTACAGGAGTCGCCAAGGTTACTACAGATTAGGCTCGGAACGAAATTTATTTTATTAGTTTTAAAAATCACGAGTAACACGCACTTTTCTTTGTTTACAGGCAGAAATAATAAGTTTTTTTTTCCTCGAAGGACCAAAATGTTTTGTTATGCTTTTATAAGGCCGCTACTGTGTCGCTGTTACAAAAGAAACTTTCCGAATTAAAGAACTGTGGACAAATAAAATACCACTTGTCTTAAACGTTATAATTGAAATGATTGCAGTATTAATCAGTCTGTGTTCTTTTTATATAAAAAAATTGACAATTCATACATAATTGATTTACTTACTGACTGCGGCGAAATTGTTCCGATTCGTTGACTTTCGTATTGGATTGTTCGATGTAGGTCAACCTCAGTAGACGTGACGTCATCATGACCCAAACAACTTGCATTGTTTCTTATTCGCACTTGGGTAGTTTTTTTTTTAAATTTATACCTATTGGTAAAGAGTTTGAGGTTGAAATGAAAGGGAAAGAACCAAATGAAGGTGCGATACCCAAGAACAATGAACCCAAACGAGAGATTCCACAATGTGGGCGAATAACAAGAAATAACAAGAAAAGGAAGTTGCTCCGCCAGCCACCGAAACCTAAAATGGACCTGGATGGCCGCCGAAGCGCCAAACAAGCGGACATCGACTATTTTGCAGCCAGTATACTGACCATTTTAGTGGGTGCCGTGGCGCAGTGGTTAGTGCGTTGGACTACTACGCAAGGGGTTCCAAGTTCGAATCCAGAAAAATACCATCAAAAGTTTTTTTCGCGGCCCCACCTCTTCCGAGTGTCTGACAAGCATTCAAGAGTATAACTGTCATGAGAAAGTTTCTCAAAAACCCCTCTGCCCTTCGGATACGGCATAAAACTGTAGGTCCCTTCTGTACATGCCAAATGTATACCACGCACAACATGTACAGTTGTGAGAAGCTAGGTCTTGGCCCTCTATGGGCTGCTTACGGCCTAATATTTATTTATTTTATACTGACCATTTACTAGGAGCCGTAGAAGGAAGAGAGTACAGTGACCAGCAACGAACTGATGACGAAGACGACCTTACAAACATTCGAACCTGGACATTAGAGGACGCTAGACAAATAAACAAACATATTAATAAAATGGTCTCACGGGTGTGTAAGAACCAAACAGATATTATAGCGTTTTTTTTTTTTCAAAGTATGCAGGAGATGATGGGGACTTTTAGAAGCACCCTTCAGGTCCTAAACGGCAAGATTTGCAGCTTGGATTTTTGCACAATTGCACCGAGAGGACAACCGATGCAAACACACCAACCAAACGGAACTCAACCGCTGGACTTTAGCGATCTTCTCCGATATCCAACACCAATTCAAAAGCCAAGTGGTTATGCTGGCTCAAAGCTAGGAAGTACGACTCAGGCAGCCGAGTAGATGTCCATAAGTGGGACATGTCTATAGATAGCTACATTTTTCGAATAGAAGAAAAATGGCTTGTCAAATGACCAACCGCTGGCAAACTTCAATTCCACTTTATGAGGATATCAGGGTAAAGTAAAGATAGATAGAGGAGTATCATTTAACTGTTTAGGTAGGGGAGCAGACAATTTATTAGAAAGACATAAAATTAAGATGACGAAGATAACGAATCAGATTAGGACAGCAGACGGAGGTAACCAGAAGATAATAGGACAATTTAGGGCTTTGGTCGTATGGGGTTACAGGACAGAAAAGTTAGAATTATATATAGTCCCCAGTTTACAACAGCACCTTAATCTAGGAGTAGATTTCTGTTGTCGGTTTAATGTCGCTCCACATATACGGTCTCATATTATGAGGAGAGAATACACCTGTATAAGACAATCGGATTAATTGTAGACCTTCAACCACAAATAACCCAAATGGGTTATTATGGGTTATTTGTGCCTTGAACCATAGACAAACCTAAAAGACAAATTAAACTAGACAGTCAACTCGAACATCCCCTGAATGCTGCAAACATAGACAAACCTAAATTAGACAGTCAATTTGTACTTCCCCTGCCCCCTTAGTGCCCCCATAACATAACAGACGTCGTCTAGTGCAGACGTGTTTCTTAAACTGTCGTAGGGTGCGAAGCTTTAGTTTGTTATTATCTTCTCAAGTAAAATTATCTTTATTTTCTAAAATGAATTGCCCGGTTTGCAACGACAAAATTGATCGCAACGATGCAACGAAAATTCAGTGCGGTGATTGCAAAAGTCTGTTTCACGGTTCGTGCGCTAACATTCAACCGGCAGATTTAGATTATCTCACAACCAATAATCTTGCTCATCGCTGTGACAAGTATTCTGTTTTACGTCGCAAAAAAAACAACAACACCTAAATTGCCGGCTGCCCATGCAACAACAACTACTAAAGCGCCGGCCGCACATGCATCTGTAACAGAATTTTCACCTGGCACAGTGGACGTTAGTATGTCAACGGTTCTCTATACTCTGACCGAAAGTTCACTTACCCTGCAACTGCTGTACTCTGAAATTCTCGATATGAAGAAAATCAACAGTAATTTCCTCAGCACAATACAGCAACTGAAAGAGGAAAACCAAACGTTGCGGATGAAGGTGGCGAGTTTGGATGGCAGAGTGAACTGGAGAGAGCAAAAGCAACTGGAGAATGTTGTTGAAATTGTTGGTGTTCCTCAAGTAAATAACACAAATGCAAGAGAGAGATTAAATGTGATCTTTGAAAAAGCTCTAAATATATCTGTTTCGACTGATGACATACAGAAATGTTATGTTAAGCACGCTAACAAAGTTAACAAATCGAGTCAACAATATATCTGTTTCGACTGATGACATACAGAAATGTTATGTTAAGCACGCTAACAAAGTTAACAAATCGAGTACAACTACAACATCTACTTCAAATGAGCACGGTGATATTCTCTGTGTACATTTCTCTTCACTCAATGTCAAGCGGAAAGTTATGGAAAGCAAAAAAAATGCAAGGAGAAAGCTGAACTCATCGCTCTTTACGGCTGTTAGTAGCAGTAGTAGTAGTAGTTTAAATATTTTTATTAATGATAGCTTAACTATATATTCTACAGCTTTATTTATGGCAGCTAAAAGATGTAAGACGGAGAACAATTTCAAATATGTATGGTTCAAAAACTTTCATATTTTAATGAGAAAATCTGATAATAGTGAGGTTGTTGTCATAAGATCTTTCGAAGATTTAACTGCTTTTCATGGGCAATGATATGAATGATTTCTTTGATCTTGTGCGCGACAACCTCACAATAAGAACCATTAGATATAATTCCGACAAAATTTTTGGCTGTAGCAATTCTTTTTTCGTTTTACATCAAAATATTCGCAGTCTGCGTCAAAACTTTGATTTACTGATTGGTCATCTAGAAGCTTTTGTAAACCTGCCAGTAATAATATTTGTCTCTGAAATTTTGATTTATTCATGCGAAGTCGACGATTATCATATTCCTAATTACACTTTTTTTCTAAATACTAATGATACGTACGCTGCCGGTGGAGTGGGGGTTTTTGTTTCAAACTTGTTTGTGCCTATTATTAATGTTTTTAAGCTAAGAAGCGCGGATATCATCAAGGTGTGTTGCAATATCCAAAATGAATTATTTTGTTTTGCCTGTGTAAATAGACTTCATTCATCATCAGCTACATGTTTTTTAGATGAATTTTCTATCTTCTTGGCAAATGAACGATCTGGAAATCTTATCATCTTAGGTGATTTTAACTTAGATATTTTAGTTTCTAACTCTGTTTCTGATTCGTATCAAGCACTCACGGCTGAACACGGACTCTTTTCCTTCATTGAGGAACCTACAAGGCCAACTGCAGGCACCTGCCTCGACCATGTTTTTGCTCGTCTTAAGAATTTTGCTGTGGGTCACCTTGCTGGAATCAACATGGATCTTAATATAACTGACCATTGTATGACGGGAATCTTTTTTGAAAACACGAAATGTAGTAGGGCATATGACTCATCAACCTCTTATAATAAAATTAATTTCTTTACATTAAACAATAAGCTTTTGCATGAAAGTTGGGATAGTGTCTATGTGGCACAAAATGCTTCTATAGCATATGAAATATTTCTAAAAATCTTAAAAAGATACATTGGTTCTTCTACCTCTACCTTATCACGTAAAAAATCGGAATATCGTCTTAAACCCTGGATTACTCGCTCCCTTATCAAAAAAATAAATATCAAACACAAATCGAGAAAAAAATGTTGGAAACATCCAATGAGTAACAGTTTAAAAAGTGGTTTCAGAATTTTTTGTAAAAAAGTGAATAAGGAAGTGATTAATGCACGGGATATGTATTATCATTCCAAAATAGTAAAGGCAAATGGTAATCTTAAGAAGGAGTGGCAAGTCGTTAACAGTATTATTAGTCGAAAAGTTACCACTAACACTGATCCTATCGTACTGAATATCGGTGGTACTGACATTTCTAATCCTTTGGAAATAGCCAACGAGTTTAGCAATTACTTTTCCTCCATCGGAAAATCCTCTTTTTCAGATAACTCGCAAACTTCATGTTATTGTTGCACTAAGCCTGTTACTATATGCAATGGCTTTGGAAATAGTTTCGCTTTTGAGCCTATCACAGGATTTGAATTGCTAAAAACTATTAATTCTCTGCCTAACTCTAATTCGTGTGGTAGTGATGAGATCTCGAATTTGGTTCTAAAGAATATTGGTCTCAATTTAGTAGATATTTTGTCTTACCTTTTTAATTTCAGGATTATGTCTGGATCTTTTCCCACAGATCTGAAATGCTCCATAGTAATTCCATTACTTAAAAAGGGTAATAAATCAGACAAATCCAATTATAGACCAATTTCGTTGATGTCTACTATTTCCAAAGTTTTTGAAAAAGTTGTTAAAACGAGAATCTTAGCCTATCTTAATAATTTAGATTTTTTTAGTCCCCTACAGTTTGGTTTTCGTACAGGTCGTTCTACTGAGGATGCTTTACTGGACTTCTGCTCCATTTTATATAAGGGTTTAGATGACAAACTTTTCTCCGCTGGTCTATTTGTCGACATTACCAAGGCGTTTGATATGGTGGATCATGCAATTCTCCTAGATAAGTTATATAAGGCCGGATTCAGAGGATTCATTTACAATTTGTTTGAGTCATATCTTAAAGATAGATTACAGCGAGTTAAAGTTGGAAGCAGTATAAGCAGTCCTAAAACGAATAACCTGGGAGTACCCCAAGGTTCTGTACTTGGTCCAATTTTATTCCTAATATATATAAATGCCTTATTTTCACTTCCGTTTTTGGGTAAAACTAAGCATTTGCCGATGACCTTGGTATTGCTTATTGTGCAGTTAGTCATTTAGATTTAATTTCTAACATAAACCATGACGTTTTTTTTACTAAGATGCTGGTTTGCAGAACACAGGCTTATTGTTAGTAGCAAAACTAAACTGATGTACTTCAGTCTAAGTGAACATGAGTTCCCCGACTCAGAAATAGTTTTCCATTCCTATGATTGTGCTAGTCATAAGCTGTCGAACAACATCTGCAGCTTCCAAAATGTTCCTTCTTTCAATAGAAACGCAGATTGCAGTCCTAACTGCTTCAAAATTGATAGCGTTGACAATTTTAAGTACCTTGGTGTTACTATTGACCAACATTTGAACTGGTCCGCGCACATCTCTCTTTTGAAAAAATATCTTCTTGCCTCTACTCGTTGTCTTTTTCGTCTAAAAAAGTCTGACACAATGAAAATGGTCTACTACGGATTATTCCATTCAAGATTGCAATATGGACTCTGCAGTTGGGGTGGCGCATATTTTAATATGCTACAGCTATTAACAGTTATTCAAAAATCTGCTATACGCAAAATCTGTAGCTCTCGTCGTTTAGCTCATACTATGGATCTGTTTAGGTCGTTGAAAATTCTTCCTTTGCGTCATTTATTTTATTTCAAAGTTCTTAAGGTCTTTTTTATGGAAATTCGAACTTCGTTGTGAATTTACCTTCGTTTCGCACTACTGGTTACAGAAACTTCTACTCCATTGTTTCCCGCAAACTTTTTAACTCCTTGCCATTTGAAATTCGGTCCATAAGAAATTTCCGCATGTTTATAAAACTAACGAAAATCTGGCACCTTGCTTTCAACCATGACGAAATCAAAACGCTGTTACGCTATACTGCATACTAATAATAATTTATATAAATAAAAAAGAATTTCTTATTCGCTAAATTTAGTTGATTAAGTAGCTGTAATAGATACTGTTTGAATTTGTTCTCTATTATTTATTCTTATTTTACTTTTTTGTCACTTGTTAAAGATTACTTTTTCTTTCTTTATTTAATTGCTGTCATTTTCTATTCTTAACTTGCATTCTTTTTTCTCTTTATCAACCTTTGTACACCCCATCTGTGACATCTTCTCTATTTTTCTCAAATACAGATGTCACTAACTATTCTTTATGTACTAGCTATATTTAAAACTTGCTTTATATTTTTTTTGTAATTTTACATACTTTGTACATATTTGAATAAAGATTTAATTGAATTGAATTGAATTGAAATTAGGAGGAGCATAATTACCATGTTTGTGAATAAATGTGAAGTAGGGTGTGAGCAGGACCTTACTATTATTTTGTCAGGTTATCTCTTTTTTTTATTCCATTAACAATAACAAATTGTATGTAAAAAATGGCTGCGGCCATAGATGTCAAAAAATCGCCAGATTTTGTAATTGTATGTGTGAAATTAGTGAGCTCCCATTTGATTTTGCTTGACTGTCAGAATACAATGACAAAATCTAGCGGATTTTAGCTAGGGGGAGCGAATCGGTCCAACGAACCGAAGTTGTCGGTCTAATTTAGATTTGTCTATGTTTTCAGTGTAAGATGAAATATCTATCGTAAGATAACACTTTTTGTATCTCATACGGACGGAACTTAGCTAAACGCTTCTTATTTACACCTGGTACTGTCACCGTATTTTTAATCATGACGAAATCACCTTGTTTGTATATTTTTTTAGTGTTTTGTGACGGTTGGAATAATGATTTGTGATTATGTTCTGTTGTAAGTCAGGGTATGGCCACAGGGACAGCTTCGGTGCAGGCAAACTGGAAGGTGGCACGCTTGCAACTGGTCGAACTGGCTCGACGAACGGGGAGGTTCTTTGTCCAGTTCGCCGTACACCACCTGCTCAACACACAAAAATTCGTGCCTAGCAAAAAAAAAAGGAAAGGAAGAAAGCTACTCTTCTTTGACTGTGGACGGACAACAAAAAGGAAAGAGAAAAAGAAGAAAGAAAGGAAAGAAGAGAAACTCACACAATGACCTATGCCAATATCCCCGAGAAAGAACGGGAAAATAAAGGAACAAATTCAACTAACCTATTCTAAACCAATCTAACCTAAGCTACCCTATTAATTAAACTAAACCATATTCTAACCTAATCTAAACCTAAACTATCGTACGAGTTAAACTAGGCCCTAATCTATGCCCTAGTCTAATGTTCACCCTAATACCCTATTTTACCCTAACACTTAATCCCTAACACGTTCCTCTCTCCTTCCCAATGTCTCTATGGGATACCGGTTCGTCAAGTCGCAGAGCCGTGCCAGATGTTATTGGCACCGGCTTGGCCAACCCACCCATATGTCTCCGCGAACATCCCCTTGTCCTTCGGAAGAGGATGGAGCAGTCTTTCTTTATAGTTATATTATACTTCAATACTTTTATTTTATCCACTTTTCTAATATCTCAATTTTTTTTAAACTTTTCACTACTTCTTGTTTGTTAGGAAAATTTATATTATAGTTGGCACTCCGCCTACCTTTTTTTCTTTTTTGAAATTAACGTTTTTTTCACTACACTAGCAGAAAGTTTCCATTGCCTTGGTCGATTTTCCTATTCCGTCTATGTAATCTTAAATATATATGTCCCTGGTCAATGCCCTTTCTTTGTCCAAGCTGGAGGTTGGGGAAGTTCTTCCAATCAGTGTCCACTGTCGTGGTCTTGATCACTACACCCACACCCATTCCTTTAACTTTACTGAGAATCTTACCCAGTAAATTCTTAAACCTAAACACTTAACACTAACAAAACTCTTACATCCATTTAACAGAACATCGAAATACTTATCCTATAAACTAACTCTTATCCTATATTTCCACTGTTCTGCTAATTGTAGTAGATCACCCTTGCCTTGGTTCATGACAGCCGACAGATCCTTCAGAGTTTCGTTGGTTTACTTTTATTTTCTCTGCGCGCCGCAGAGGTATTTGCACATATTTTTACATGAAAAGAAAATATTCCCATGATGGGCGGAGAAACACATATAAAAGGGTTTGTTGCCCGAGGGCACTAACCACCTGTGGATTGTGGCCTATATCTAAACTCCTCGAGGGTATAGAGGACCTGTGCAGATCGTATGGGGGCTTGGAGTGGCGAGAGCCATTGGTGAGTCAAACTATCTTTCACCCTTTTGTTTTTTATTTCTCTCAAATAAGGTAGGGCACGTAACAGACTAGACGGTTAGACGGCAAGAAAATTGGTCCAGTGAAAAGTCCACCCCATGTTGTCTTTTAAACATTTTTTTGTGGCAAGGGTCCACTCCCTGGGATATCTCTAATGCTCTGTAACCTAACTAGCTGGGCAATTTAATTAATGTATACATATCTAAGTCTTTTTAATTCATATTGCCGTCGGAAACTTTCATGGATAATCACGCTATAAGCTGTTTGTGTCCCATGGCGGTTTCGTGAGATCTATTCCCCATCCGTGGCACGCGGATACATGTAACTTATATCGTGAACTTAATCCTAAAACATCACAGATCATACTGATCTTAACCTAATATCACGAATAATACTTATCTTAGCCTAATATCACCGATAATACTTCGGACATACAAAGATGCGTGTTCTTCGATACGATAAACATTGCCCATCATTAATTATCAAAAATACTTGGTAACAATTAAATAGATACACATATACACAGATCATAGATAAATAGATAATAACCTAACCTAAGTAATAAATAAATAGATAAATAAAACTATATAATAAATAAATAAATAATAAATAGTCTCTACAATAAATAAATAAATAAATAAATAAATAAATAAATTAATATACAACAAACCAAATACTCTAACACTGACCATGCTCCTTATTATTCACTATTGCATCCAAATAACATAGCAGCGACAGGCTGAGTGCGTCCGCAGCCAATTGGCTTAAGTGTGTAGATCTTTCGCGTGGAAGACTCCTACTTTCTTTCGTGCCTGGTTCCAAATCTCGTGTAGAGAGTTTCCTATTACTTTAAGGACAACTGCCTTGAGCAACTTTGGGCCTAATTTGGCGTTATAATTATCGGCCTCTGTTTAAAATTCCTTCGATAGACGACCTGTACCACCTAATATTTCACGTCTCTACTTCTCGTGTTGTAGATCTTGGTAGCCTTGTTGTGTGCTAGGCGCAAGTTGTCAAAAATGCTGCTATGATGAGTTCTAATTTATCTTTTTTGTGCATTATTGCTATATTGGAGTCCTTGAGCGTGTCCAGTTTCCTCAAAACCGGATACGCACTTGCGTGTTAAATCATTGGCATGCTAAACACGACCTAGTACGGTTCAAACGATGTTGCATCGTGTATTACACTCCTCAAGGCAAATGCAGCACTACTGACTGTAGGTCCCAGTTTTTCTGGTTCCCGTTAATATACGACCGCATTTTGGTCAGTAAGGACCTATTAATCCTCTCGGATGCATTCGCCTGAGGAGAGTAGAAAGCCGTGTGGATGTGTTTCGCAACGTATTTGTCCAGAGAGCTGGAGAATACTGATAATGGCCGCATAGCACTCAAGTTCCGTCAGGCTATAATTTCGCTGAGCGGAATTAAGCTTCTGGGACATGAACGCTATCGGTCGTTCGTTTTTCTCCGCGTCCAACTGGAACAACACACTTCCTTCACCAGATGTTGAAGCGTCGTATTGTATGCAGAAGTGTTTAGAAGAGTCCGAATTTGTTAGTGTGGGTGATGTGATCAATGATATTTTGAGTTAAATGCATTAATCGCGTCGTCGGTCACAGAAAATCATCGGGCCTGACATAGACGCAAAATTTGGGATAAAGCGCCTATACCAACCCGTCATCCCTAGAAACCTACGGAGTTGCTACCCCTTGGAACAGGAAAGTTTTCGACTTGCGACACCTTGTCCTTATCTATCCGTAAACATCAATCTCCGAGGTACCTTACCTCCCTGTAACAAAATTTACTTTTCTCTACATTAATCGTCAAACCCGTTTCCCATCAATAATCCGCTACTTCTTCCAGCAATCTGAAGTACGATTTAAAATCAGGAGAACAAACCGAGAGGTCATCAAGGTAAACAAAGACATTCTCCTTCATGCGAGAGGGAATGACTTTGTCCATCAGCCTGCACATTCTCTGAGCGGCGTTGCACAATCCGAATGGCATTACCGTGAACTGATGCAACGGTCGACCAGCGACTGTGATGGCCGTTTTCTCTCTTGATTTGCCCTCCAGAAGAATCTGCCATAAAGCATCCTTCAAATCTATATCCGAAATGAATTGGGTATCTTGTAGCCTACTCAGTAGACCCTCGATGTGGGGAAGCGGGTAAGCGTCTTTTTTTGTAATCGCATTTACTTTTCGTGAGTCCAGGCACAATCCAACACCACCGGCGAACTCCATGCACTGTTGCTCTCCTCGATCACCCCTAATGAAAGCATTCGGTCGAGCTCATCGAAGAGAAGCTTCTGAATTGCAGGCGAAATTGGGTAATGTCTGTTCGTCATCCACCTCTATCACATGTTCTTCAAGAGTCGTCTTACCCAAACCTCGCACTGCAAAAGAGAGAAACAGCTGGTTGGCTTTCTCCAGTTGCTGTGTCTGTGCGGGTGATAGTGGATGGGAGAGCTCCCTACCGTCGGCGATGGAATGTCTATTTCGTCAATAATGTTAGGAGCGACCTTAAAGCGCTCCAAAAATCTACTCCTAAATATAACTATTGCTCCAAATTGGGTGCAACAAAAAGCTCCATCTCGTGTGTCTTGCTACCCCATGAAACCACAGTGTTAACCCGTCCTTGTATCCGTTGGTGGTTTCCGTCCGCTGTCCTGATGTCGCTAGCCATCCTCGTCATCGTCAAGTTGTTCCTGTATACAAACTCTAGCGCGTCTCTCCCTGGGCATCTTATTGATGCTCCACTAATAGGCCCAATATCTATTCACCTTCTATCTTAACTTTTGCATAGGACCTATAATCGTCAGTTTTTGTTATCACAGTAGCTTCTTTTCTTTTTTTACGTCCTCTAAATATTGCACATTATTCCCTAAGCCTAAGAATTTTATTAAAATTCCTTTTCTTTTTAGGGTGCGTCAATTCTTCTCCAAAGATGCGTCGTCTAGCTGTTTCATACTCCTGCAGTCGTTGATGTAAGCTCTTTCTCTTTGGAGCGTCTCCTTTCACTAGGATATTTTGATCGGCGGGATCCCTTCTCAATATCTTGAACTGCCCCTGTTGTCATGTGTCTCCGGGGGTGAATTGTTCATCGCCGGACTGCTCCCGGATGCACCGACGACTTTCAGGTTTTCCTGACAGCTGCTTATCGGATTGCCTTGTCCGCAACTAAAACAAGTCAGTGTGTGAAAACTTGAAGGACATACTAGATGAGCCTGAGCTCCCGCCTTTGTCTGTTCTGTCCTATTTGTTAGTTTGTTGTCTGCATTGGTGGCGAATGGTTTGTCATTGTTAGTAAAGTTAGTCGGTCTATCTTTCCGCTTATGTTGGATCTCTGCTCCTCCTCACTCTCTGGCTCATCCTACACGTCTCTTCGCGTCCTTATTCCTTCTCTATCTTCTGCTACTTCACTCACGTTGCGTCTAAATCTTGTCTCTCTAGCCGCCATATATTTTTTGGCACGTCTGCAGACTTCCTTCAGTTCCTGTATCATCCTGGTGGTGCTACTCGATCCTTGATATTTTAACAAAAGATGGCAACTAGGTCATCGTGGTGTGGGCGTATTCTCATTTGGAGTGTCAACGTTCCTATGTCGCCGTAGAATTTGTCGAACGTTTCATGGGGTAGCTGTTGTCTATCCATAATCGTCCATAATCTCGTGGTCCTTTCTGCTTTCTTTAAACTGCTCTATTAATAATAATAATAATAATAATAATAATAATAAAACTTTATTTCATAAAAAAACTGTACAAAGCATTGCATATTAGCATTAAAAATCATAACTTAAGGTAATTAACACGAGTTTTAACATAAAATAGTTAGGGACATTCTATTATCGAAAGGACAAGGGGCGAAATTAAATAATTTATAATAAAATTAAAAGAGAAAATAGTATTGTTTGGGGTACAAATTCAAGAAGTTTGTATGTTTGTAATTCATGAGTTATAGATAAAAGAACAAAGGAACAATGAATTAAATTACTGGAGAAAACAAATTTTCTATTTCACAATTATTGATTGAGAAAAGCCATATTCGAGTTTTTTTCAAAAATTCTGACTCTTTTCTTTCGCATCTAATATTAACTGGTAGACTGTTAAATAAGCGACAAGCAGTTACAAAATAAAACCGAGAAAAAATAGCTTTATTGATTTTGGGTATCTTAACGAAATTACTGGTGTTAACGCGTAAGTTGTATTCACCGTATAATCTGGCAGCAGTATAACCGGATTTACGAAAGAATATTTTGAGAACTTTAAAAAAATATAAATGTCTTAAAGGAAGAATTTTCAGACTTCTAAATAACTCAAAACTAGGAGTTCTGCAATTAACTCGACAGATGATTAGAATCACATGTCTCTGTTTGATCAGTAAAGGTTCAATTTTGTTCAAATTCGCACCGCCCCAACATGAGATACCGTATTGGAGTTTAGATTTAAATAAACCATTGTAGACCAGTGTCAAAACAGTTGAATTGCAGTACATGCCAAGATGAAAAATTTGCCTGACGACTATGTTAAAATATTGCTTTAAATAATTAGTATGATTTACACCTAAGTATTTGAAATGTTCAACTCTTTCAACCTTAAAGCAGTCATTAGAACAGCTAACATTATCATCAAATGAGGGTAAATAATGACTTTGGCAGCGAGCATTACCTAGACCAAATCTCCGACAACCAGGAGAGTGATATAACAAAGTCATATCTGTTGGAACTGAACACAAAATGTTAAACAACATGAACTTGGTCTTATCACTAATGACTAGTTTATGAGACTTAAACCATCTTCGTAACAGATCAAGATGAAAATTCATATCAGCAAATAGGTCAAGGTAATTGTCATTGGAGTAGGAGAACGCAGTATCATCGGCGAAAGCTGTAATTCTACCCTTAAAAGATTGCACAAAAACTGAATTAACATAAATCAGGAAAAGGAAAATTGGCCCCAAAACTGACCCTTGAGGAACACCTATGTTATGGAATCATTAATAATGATATTAACTGAACTTAGGCAGCTTTTTATTTTAATTCTTTGCTTCCGATTATGCAGATAAGAGGTGAACCATGAATGTATCGATCCTCTCAAACCTAGGTTATACAATTTGTTTAGCAATAATTTATGATCGACCGTGTCGAAAGCCTTGGTAATATCTATAAATAAGACAGCAGTGGAATTAGAGGCATTCAAGCTATTATAGATTTCACCACAAAGTTTTAAAAGGGCATTTTCGGTAGATCTTCCACTTCTAAAGCCAAACTGATATTCACTAAGGAAGTTAGTTTTATCAAGAAACGAAAGCATTCTAGTTTTAACACTTTTTTCAAAAATTTTGGAAAAGGTAGATAAAAGGGAAATAGGTCTATAGTTATTAAGACCCGAAGTATCTCCTTTTTTGTGAAATGGAATAACGATGGTATTTTTGAGTGAATCTGGAAAAATACCTTTCTCAAAACTAAGATTAATTATAAAGGCAAGAACATCAGAAATTACTAAAGATATACTTTTAAGAATACTGCTTGTATCATCATGAGAAGAAGTATTGCAAGATTTCAACGACCTTATGATTCTGTGTATTTCAAGAGCAGTAAAACTTTCAAAAAAAAAACTTTGCATTTAAAATGACTCCTGATTGATGGTGCGATCATATCCGCATGAATAGTTATTTTCCATCCTTAAGTTCTGAATGGTACATAAAACTTTGGCAAAAAAATTATTTAAAAGGTTAGCGATCTCTAAAGGATCAGTTACATGTGAACTATCTATTTTTAAAACTATGTCAATGTTAGGTTTTTTTCTATTTAAAATCTCGTCAACAACTTCCCATTCATTTTTAGTGTTGCCAAGATTTTCAGACAACCTACTAATGTAGTAACTATCTCTACGGAGAGGTATTTCGGTTCTTAGCTCAAGACATATTTTTTATAGTAACTTTTAACTGTTAACTTCTAACGCGCATACACAGTTGATTTTTCTTTCTTATTTTATTCAATAAAGATAAAGTCATCCAAGGTTTGGTAGTTTTAAATTTGTTGCATTTCTTCTTTATTTGTTGGCTGCAATTCGAGATATGAAACTGCAATTTATTCAAAAATAAATCGAACGCAATAGAAGGGTTATCAACTCTGTAGATTTCTTCCCAAAATTCAAAAGCTAAGGCTCTACGCAAAGCTAAAAAATCAATCTTCGTAACATCTCTAACAACTTCCTTTTTAGATCTTGAGACAACGTGACTAAGCTGTATGGTAGTTAAGCTGTGGTCCGTTATATTTAGATCGAATATTGCTGATTTATAAGTTAGTGAGTTGTTCTTATGTAGCCTTATGAAAATATGATCTAGGCAAGAGCTAGAACTCATAGCTACTCGGGTGGGTTGAGACAGTAATGATTCGAGACCAAAAGACGACAAAGTTGAAAGAAAAAGGTCGACGTCGGGTGAATTGGATAAAATGTTTATGTTAAAATCACCCAACATACAAGTTTGCCTATCAAGAAACTGTGCAAATTCTTCCAAGAACACTTTTTTTGAACACATATGTAATCTGTAAATTCCAAGAAAAGAAAACCGGGCACCAGCAATTTCCAATTTTACACCTATCAAGTCAGCACTAATTAAATTACAATTAATAATTTCACACGCCAAGTCACTTCTATAAAATACCGCGATACCACCAGACAAATATGAATCATTGCACGTAGCAGCGAATGTAAAATTAGGTATATAAAAGTGTGAAACCTCAAAATTGTAAATCCAAATCTCAGAAAGGAATATGAAGTCTGGTAAATGATTCAAAGAAGTAAGATGCGAATAAAAAGAGTCAAAATTCTTTCTTAAACTACGAATACTTTGATGTACAACAGAAAAGCCTGAGGAATAATTATTTGAATGGTCTATACAAAAACAATTTAAACTATTAGAATTAAGTAAAATAGAATTATTAGCACTTGAATTATTATTTAGAGGATCAAAAGAAAAATGTACGGAATTAGACATTTAAGAAGAAAATATAGTATACTTAAGAATTAAGTTTAGAGAGATCTACAAAATTAACAATTTTAATAACTTTATCACCTTCCTTCTTTCTGATAAGGATCTAAATAAGTCAAACTATATTGCTCTGCGTTTTCTTCCATATATTCACAGTACCACCTCTCGCCAGCACCGGTCACCAAATGGTGGAAGTTTGCCAGAAGGTGTTCCTCGGCCAACCCATATTTCTCGGCAGAGTTTCTATACGGAAGAAAAAACTTTCTATAGGCATAGATTTGGTAGAGCCGTCAAATTTTACCCCCCACGTATGAATGTCTACGGGCAGATGTAAGGACGGGGTGTCTTATTCAAGTAAATAGCTGAATTCTATGTCCGCTGCAGTTCGTTGGTCTAGTCGTTTTTGTGTATGTTCTTCTGTTTGTCTTAGTTTCTCAGTTTGAGTTCGTAAGAGTGTGTTTACCTAGTGTATGTCTGTCTCCTCTTATAAGAGGATGTCCCTCAGCCTGCCTAAGTGGATTCCTCTGCTGGATTGCTTCCTTTTTTAGCTCGCAAATCTTACTTTCCATAAGACTCATGTTGTGCTGGAAAGTTGCCATCATCTCGTTCATATTTTTTGCAAATGCCGGCATTATTTGTTTTCCACTATTTTGTACAGCAGAGGAAACCACTGTTGCAAACATCTGGGACAACCTCCTCTCGTCTTCTTTTGACTTGTTAGTCTGTTTTTCGTCTGAGTCTCTGTCTTCGCGTCCTAGACCGGTAGCACCCACCCCGCCCACTGCGCTTTCTGTGTCGTCGGTGTCAGTTGGTAGTTTGTCGCGAGTGTGTCCTTTCTTCTTTATGTCTTCAGCTCCGTTCTTTGTTGGTGTTAATGTATGTCGGTTTCGGTCGGTCTGTTGGTCTGTGAGCTGATGTTCTCGTCCTGTTTCCTCGCGTATCCTCAATAATGAGGACGGAGCAGTTGGTCTAGTTCTCTTACTAGTCTGTTGACTGTCGTAAAGGTCAGTGCATGTCGAAGTATGTTCTGTCACTTGTTTATGGTCCCAGTATGGAAGTTTGTAACCAGTCATTATAAGTTCTTGTAGTGGTTCCGTCCATGAAGTAGGGCGCCTACCAGTCTGGTGCGTGGGTCGGTCTTGTAGTCGTCTTTTCCGCGCCATTTGACGTGTAGTCCGGCGCTCTGGGTCGGCTCCTAAATCCCCCGTTTATCCATGTTAATCTAATCTAGTGGTTAATTCAAAACTAAAAAGAAATCAATAAAACAACAAATTCAGGACTCCAGTATTTTTAAGAAAATTTAGAGACTATTAAAACGATGATTCCTAACTCTCAGTTCAGTAAAGGGAAACTAAAAAGGAACCTATTAAATCAAATTCAATAAATGAAATTCAATGTAGTATTCAATACCAACTTGGGTTTTATTTGTAAGGCTTAAAAATAAAAGCAATTCAAAAGGGAAGGAAAGAAAATTCAAGTAAAAGAAAATTCAGGAGAAAGGAAAAGAAAGAAAAGGAAAGAAGAAAAAAAATAAAAAAATTTAAGGAAAAGGGGATTAAAAACTAAAAAACTTGTTATATACTTCAAAATAATGTTTTGTAACTAAAAAGCTTAACCGTACTAGAATCTTATCTTAGATACTAAATTTAATAAAAGGCAAAAAAAATTAAAATTTGATGTTAATTGTGTTTAGTTTTTTTTGTTTTGTTCAACAATTAAGCATTCATATGTGGGAGGGTGTGTCCTTGCTTGTTCGTTTTGTCTTTAGTCATTGCCGAAGTTCGTCACGAAAGTCCTGCCTAATTGTAACCGGGTCTCTGGAACTCGGCGAGTGCTGGAAGTCAGTCCTTTCCTCCTTACCACTACTCACTGCCTAGTGAATAACCTGGCTGTAGGCGGGCCAGGGATCCGAGACAAACCCCCAACACGAACAAGGCTTCGAAACCACACGCTCACGCCTCACGACAAATCTAACTCAAGGTATCTGCACAAACATCCAACTACCTCACTCTGTCTTCTGGTACTTGTCCTGAAGACTGGACAGCCATCTTCAGCCCCTGCCGAGAACAGCTTAAGCAGTCCCTGTGCTAGAGTTTAGACAGAAAAGCAAAAAAAATCTAAGAAAATTTAAAAAAACTAATTCGCGATTTGAGGCTGATAGGAATCCAAGGTGATTACCTTCGTTAGCGGAAAATCGTCCCCTCGGAGTCGTAATCATGCTTCTAAATACAACGTTCATCGTTGGGCGCCATTGTTGTGAGTATGAGGGTATGAGAGTATGGCCACAGGGACAGCTTCGGTGCAGGCAAACTGCACCAAGTTCAACATACCTATTCTAAGCCAATCTAACATAAGCTACCCTATTAATTAAACTAAACCATATTCTAACCTAAACTATCCTACGAGTTAAACTAGGCCCTAATCTATGCCATAGTCTAATGTTCTAATGTCCACATGTCACGTCTTGCACAGAGGGAGGCTGTCTGAGGAATTCGAAGTCCAAAGTGGGGTTCGACAAGCTGCATACTTTCACCAATACTGTTCTTATTGGTGATTAGCGATATGCTGAATGCAGCCTTATCAACAGGAAATGGAGGAATTCGATGAACTCTTACATCTGAACTCAAGCAACTCGACTACGCCGATGATGTAAGCCTTCCGTCTCACTAAATAATGGATCTTCACCAAATGACAGCCAATGTGAAGAGGGAAGCAGGCGTCGTTGGGCTGAAAATGAACTCGGCAAAAACAAAAATTATCAGCCTGAGACCGAACTCATCAACTCATGTATGCATTGCTGGACAAATAGTTGAGAGAGTAGAGAGTTTCCAATACCTTGGGAGTATTGTCTCAACTGATGGCGGAACCGAACTGGATATAGCCAGCCGAATAGGTAAAGCAAAATCTGCGTTTGGAATGCTATCCACAGTTTGGCAGAGTAAGGCAATTAGCCTAAACACCAAGCTACAACTGTTCCATTCCAACGTTGAATCCGTGCTACTTTATGGAGTTTGTACCTGGAGAGTGACCGTCACTATCACTAGGAAGCTGCAAACTCTTGTCAATAGGTGCCTACGCTACATCTTAAGGATATTCTGGCCAAACCGTATCTCTAACGAACAGCTTTATCAGAGAACGGGCCATGAACCTATAGGCACAACCATACGACAACGAAAGTGGCAGTGGATTGGTCACACTCTTCGAAAGGGTGACAGATCCATAGCTAGCCAAGCGATGCAATGGAACCCACTTAACCAGGATGGTAGGATACGCGGCGGTCCTAGGAGTACGTGGCGTAGAACAGTGGAGAAGGAAGCACGGCAACTGGGAAAGAGTTGGGGAGAGCTGAGGCATATATCCAGAAACCGCACACGATGGCGCGTAGGCGTTGTAGAGGCCCTAGGACCCACAAGGGGACACAGGACTTAAGTAAATAAGTAATACCCTATGTTACCCTAACACTTAATCCCTAACGCGTTCCTCTCTCCTTCCCAATGTCTCTCTGGGATACCGGTTCGTCAAGTCGCAGAGGCGTGCCAGATTTTATTGGCACTGGCTTGGCCAACCCACCCATATGTCTCCGCGACCATCCATGGCTGTCTCCATGACCACTATTTCGGCAAACAGCCCCTGATACCGTTGACCGGTTACAACCTATGTCTCGTAGAGAAGCGTACGTCAGTCTTAACGGCATGTCCTTTTCTAGTCCTACATGTCTCGTCACTTTCACTACGAGTTAACTCGGGGATGGCCTTCCCATTTCATCACACACCTCTCGCTTGGGAAATTAAACACGCATGTTCTTATATAAGGCTTAAACTACATAATTCCATCACATTTATTTCAATCTTTATGTCTTATGGATTAGGAGAAGCCAAATTTTATCAATAGTTCAAGATATAATAGTACTAATAAATAATTCTTTCAGTAAATAGTATTAAATCGTAAATCGAAAAAAAAACAATGTCAACTTTCTGCTCTTAAGTGGTATTGCTATAGGAAGGGGCCACAAGTTATTATTATGGGGACCCAATTCTTTGTAACAGTTTTGTTTTTATACCAATAACTCCACTTGAAGTCTTAAAAGAAATTGGTACTTTGAAAAATACGAACTCATGTGGTCCTGGTGGTATTTCCAGTAAGTCTATTAAAAATGTAGCATGCTACTTAATTGAAGTGCTGTCTCACATTTTCAATCGCTGTATTTTTGAGGGGGTTTTCCCAGAAGAGCTTAAGTGTGCAGATGTTATACCGATATTCAAAAAGGGCTCTACTATAGAATTATGTAACTATAGACCTATTTCTCTTCTCCCAACTATAAGCAACATTTTTGAGAAACTTATTAAAAATAGGTTAATGAGTCATCTTTTAAAAAAAAAGTATTTTAATTCAGCACAATTTGGCTTCCTGAAAGGTAAATCAACCGAGGATGCACTTCTAAACTTTTGCAGTATAGTGATGTCTAATCTTGATAATAAGAAGACTACTGCAAGTCTGTTTATTGATATCACCAAAGCGTTCGATATGGTCGATCACAACATTCTTCTCGATAAACTGAATAAAGCAGGAATTCGCGGTTTCATGTTAGAATGGTTTAGATCATATCTGAAAGATAGGGCACAAAGAGTAAAGATTGAGGAAGTTAGAAGCGATCTGTTGACTTTAAACTTAGGGGTACCTCAAGGCTCTGTCTTAGGTCCAATTTTCTTCCTTATATATATTAACTCTCTTTTTTCACTTGATTTTAAAGGCACGCCAACTGGTTTTGCGGATGATGTTGCCTTCTCGTATGGTTCACAAAGTCGTCTTAACTTGCTTGCAGACATAAATAAGGATCTTAATCTCCCTTGGTCTTAAGTGCCAAAACAAGGATTATGTTTTTTAGTTTGTCGACTTCACCTGATCCTGAAGTTAATCTATACTTTCATTCACAGGAATGCCAGAAATTCAAACTAAATATTTGCAAATCTAGGTCCAGTTCAACTTCTCCTACCTACAATGACAACCAAAACTGTAGTGATAGTTGCTTCTTGACCGAGAGTGTGAATGAATTTAAATATCTGGGCCTTATCATTGACTCAAAAATGTCCTTCTCAAAACATATAGAAACTCTAAGGTCTTATTTTCGTTCTACACTAAGGCATTTTTTCTATTTACGTACCGTCTGTTCAAATATATTATTAAAAACTATTTATTATGGTATTTTCCACTCAAAATTGCAATATGGTATTACCTGCTGGGGTGGTACTTTTAAGAATAAAGTAAAATCTCTATTGATCTTACAGAAGTATGTCCTACGTAAATTATGCCGTAAACCAGTGAGACATCCTAGTCTCACCCTCTATTCTGTGACCTTAAAATTCTTCCTGTTCGTCATTTGTATTGTTTTAAAGTATTAAAGTGTTTTTTTTTTATGAAATCTGGTATTCGTAATTTCCGTTTAATTTCAAATTATAATTTACGTGGAAACTTCTCTAACACTGTATCTTTGCCTGTTTTTCATACAACTGCTTATTGTAATTTTTATCATATTTCGTCGCACTATATATTCAATAAAATTCCTATGTCTATTAGAACAATAACTGTACCTGGAACATTTCTTAAATTAGTAAAAAATTGGCTTCTCAGTCTTAATTTCAATGAAGTAGAAACTATTCTTTCTGACTATCTGGTTTAATTTGTATCTTGAGTTCTTCCAATTAGCTTCAATTATTTTTTCTATTAAATAATCTTCATGTAATCTCTTAAATTACTTTACTTAAGGGTCACCCCACCCAAATTGAATTATCTTTTTTTGAAATGTCTGAATTACAAATTGAATTGGCACTCAACTCTATTTTACTACTTATGTATAAACAAATATAGACTGCCAAATGAAATCTTTTAATAATTGTAAAATTTATTATTATGAATATTGTATTATTAAGTGATAAATAAATCTAATCTAAATTTTTGTGGGTCATTCAATAATAAAATGAAGAAAATTGACTTACGGTTCTATGTTCGGTCCCTCTCTGATATCCTGTTGGAATTATAATATATTTTTTTTTTGCGTTTAGGTTTCACCACACTTAAAGGCAGGTTTTCTCCTTTTTTTTTCTACTTCACAAAAATGATTCTTAGTAATGAGTAAAACAACACAAACAATTCAACTACTCTATACTATGAGTAAGTGTAAAAAAAACTCATGGATAATTTGATTAAAATATAAAAATTCACTCTTCACTCTTTATAAAAAAAAAGTTCATTCTGAAGCCCAGAAGAGGCAGGGTTTTCACGCGTATGTTTTACTTCACTGAATCTCTTCCCGGAGCCCCAACCTACAATCTCTACATATAACCAAAGGGAAAGAAGAAATTGAGCGTGTAAATTGTCAGCCTACAAAATATGATTTTTTATTTTTATTTTTTTTTTTTGAGACGAAAAATCTTGTCTCCTGCACCTGTGACCAGGCGGTGACGTCACAGCAGATGGTTTTACACAGCTCTACTGGTGTGCCTATAAAAGAATGTTGGATTTACTCCCTTCAATTGGAAAATCTTGTGGACCTATAAGAAAAGGTGATCTTACCGGTGGAATTAAGTGAAGCGCTTATATCCTCTTTTGCCTTGCGGTCTTTATGGCGAAATGCCGATAGACTGGGTGAAGAGCAGGAATCTTAGTTTTTTTTCCTATGTATTCCTCCCCGCTGACTATGCGCTTTTTCGCAACGATCTTTCTTAATCTTCACCTAGCAAGGATGGAGGGAAGATATCGCCTAAAGATTCTGCGCGACCATTACCGCGTGTAAATGTAGGTGGAAAAAAACTTAGCAAGAGAGACGCAGGTGATATCAAAATCACGTCGCAGATAGAAAAGGAAGCGGAAAGAAGAAGCTGCACTCTCTTAAATACTTCGCCCATTGCCGGTATTTCTGCCAGTATTTTTGGTGGAAGACTTAACGAAAGCTAAGATGCGCTTTATACTTGCGATTATTTTATAATTTTTCTACTTTAGGTGGATGTTACAAAACAATTGCTCTTTTCCCAAGGCTGACTTGGCAAAAGGCAATTGAAAGCTAACCTTAAGAACAAGCGAGTGGATTTATTGAACATGGCTTAAAACGTGTCGCCTCGAACCATGACCCTGACGATATAAAACTCCAACAGTACTAAAGCGCTAGCCGCGCTATCGTCTTAAGTCTTTCGCATGGAAAATTCCAATCATTTTTCCTTGTAGGTTCTCTACTTCGTAAGAACTCCTTCCTATTGGTTTTGTTATTCTACATTTAATAAACTTTGCACTCAATTTAGCATTGAATTTTTTTGTGGCATCGCTAGGTATAAAATTTCTACGAAACACTTCCTCACCTGGGCGAAATTTTACCTTTGAGCTTCTAAGGTTATATGTTTTTGCATTCTTTTTATATGCTTTTACTAGATGTTCTTTAACTTTTTTCCGTATTTCATGCAATCTAGCTGATTTTGGAAGAGCTAAAAATTCATTATCATTTAATACCTCTAATTTCCGAAGGAGGTTATACATGCTCCCATGGCTTATCTGATTGTATCCGAAAAAACAGCAATAAGGTGTTGTACCTGTAGACTGGTGGAAGGATGTGCAAAGAGTATTGTGCTGAAAGTATTGAACGATTGACCCGTTCTGAAGCATTAGATTGGGGAGAGTACAGTGCAGTTTTTATATGCTGTACTCCATACTGAATCAAGAATTTTTGGAATTCCTGCGAAACAAATTGTTTTCCGTTATCGGAATGTATAAATTCTGGAACCCCAAATTTGAGAAAAAAACTTCTCTTTCCAAAAACTCGACTACAGACTTTGTACACGCTTTAGTCGTGGGATGTAAGAAAACGTACTTTGACATTTGATCCAGGACGATAAATAAATACACTTTCCCGGACTTAGAACGGATATAAGGACTCATAAAGTCAACGAAAAGTTTTTGGAATGGCCTACTAGCTTGAAATGGATTACCCATTGGTGGTCTTTAAGTTTTATTAGGAGCTTTATTGGTTTTGCACTCCTCACATTGACGTACAAAGTCTCGAATTTGAGTTACCATATTAGGCCAGTAGTACCATTGCTTCACCCTCTCTATTGTTTTGTTCATTCCTCCATTTCGGATATCTTCGACTTAATGTTCTTCGATATATTCTCTATTAAGGCTAAATATTCAGACGAAGAAAATTCTTGGCTATTTAAATCTATCTGTTAGCTGGTAGGAGTCTTTAAATTGATTTCTTCTACATAAACGCCTTTTCGATGTTCAATATTGAACTGCCTTTTCGATGTTCAATATTGAACTGGAATGCTTGAAGTTTCAAGGACCATCTTGTCAGCCTTCCACTCAAGTCTTTAAGACCCATGAGCCATTTTAAACTAGCATGGTCGGTAATAACTGTGAAGGGTAGTCCTTCTATGTACGCCCTGAACTTTTTTATCGCAAGTACCGCTGCTAAGCATTCTTGTTCTGTAACACTATAGTTACGCTGACTAGTATTTAATTTTTGAGAAAAGAAAGCCATTGGCTTCTCATTATTATCGTCATCGTATTGAAATAATATTCCTCCTACACCATAACTTGAAGCATCACATTGAATAACAAATCGTTTTGAAAAGTCTGGGTTAGACAGAAAAGGCGCAGAGATGAGGGCTGATTTTAGTGCTTTAAAAGCTGTTAAGGCTTCTGCTGAAAATATAAACTGTTTTGCCTTCCGCAGGGTGTCTGACAAAGGTGCTGTTAGGGTGGCAAAGTTACGTATGAATCTTCGGTACCATCCACATAGTCCCAGAAATCTCCGAACTTGTTTCTGTGATTTCGGTACTGGAAAGTCCTCTATTGCAGACACTTTGTTCGGATCAGGCTTTATATGGCCTGTCCCACGATATATCCTAAGTATCTTAACTCTTTAAAGCAGAAATGCGACTTCTCTACGTTTATTGTTAGATTTGCCTTTTCCAAGCATTCAGCTACTTGACTCAGAATGTTGAGGTGGCTTTGAAAATCCGGTGAAACTACTAGAAGATCATCGAGATAAAAAACAAGCTTTCACGAATGGCTGGAGGAATCACTTTGTCCATCAGCCGGCACATCCTTTGGGGTCCATTACAAACTCCAAAAGGCATGACTGCGAACTGATAAGGTGGTCTCCCTGCCACCGTAAAAGCTGTTTTCTCCCTCGACTTCTCCTCCAGAGGGATCTGCCAAAACGCATCTTTTAAGTCTACGCTACTTATATAGCGTGTATTCTGCAACCGACTCAACATACCCTCGATATGAGGCAAAGGATATGCATCCTTCTTTGTGAGCTGATTTACTTTCCTCAAGTCTACACATAAACGATTCTTTCCTAATTTCCGTAGAAGAACGATTGGAGAGCTCCATGCACTT
Organism: Chalcosyrphus nemorum; assembly: GCA_949716465.1. Classification (NCBI taxonomy): domain Eukaryota; kingdom Metazoa; phylum Arthropoda; class Insecta; order Diptera; family Syrphidae; genus Chalcosyrphus; species Chalcosyrphus nemorum. Next base: position 40,691,131 of record OX454334.1, read on the forward strand.
GTGCTTTCTTCAAGCACTCCCAAGGAAATCATGCGATCCAGTTCTTCATAAATGAGAGTCTGAATCGCCGGCGAAACCGGGTAATGGCGTTGTTTGACTGGTTAGCTATCTCCTGTATCTATGATATGAGTTTCCAAAGATGTTTTGCCTAATCCATTCTTTGAGAACGATGGAAACTTTCCTATCACTCTACCTAATTCTAAAGTTTGTCGTGGTGTTAACTGATGTGAATTCTTAGTGTATGTGATATCTATCGCGCTAATGATATTTGGAACAAGGTTAAATTTTTGTCAAAAATCTATACCTAGGTATAATGGCTGGTTTAAACTTGGCACTAAATAAAAGTCCACATTTTCAGATTTGAGGTTAAAAGTGATTGGTATTTTTATACGACCAACAATTTGTTGATTTGATTTGTTTGATTTGGGTTGATTTATCTATGCCTCGGGGTTTGTTTGGGTCGAACGAGACTCCCCGGGTCTCTTCTCGCTCGATTTTATGTTTCCCGGCTGATTGCAGTGTCGGCATTTCGGCGTTGTAACACCAGATTCCCCACAACTGTAACAGAATAAGTTCCTTACTGGTGAAGGAGTTCACAAAAGAATGGCCTAGCTGTTTACAGTTGTAGCAACAAAAGTTTGCCTTTCCACTATTCGAATTATAAGTGCTACTGGAATTGGTGTTAAGCTTAAATGCTGCAAGTTCTTGTGGGTCTTGAGAAAATATTTGCCTATCGTAATCTTCGAAATCGATTTCATGTACCTGCTGTTATCTAGTATACCTTGTTTGCTCTCGCGAACTGAGTAGCTTTTCTGCTTTACGACACTGTGCATAGGATATACAAGAGTTAGCAGCCGATTATTTATTTTAGGTTTCATAATCTGAAGAAATTGATATTCTGGCATTGATCTTCGTAATTGGTTTTTGAGATGGACAATCGAATTATAATACTCGTCAAAACTTTCGTGAGGACTTTGTTTACGTTCGGTTATTTGGTGAATGATTTCAACGTCATTGTCATGCGTTTTAAATTGCTTGAATAATGCCTGTCGGAGACTTGACCAATCCGGTCTAGGGTTACAACGGAGGTACTGCCAATACCATTCTTGGGCATTCCCAGATAAAAGCAAGTTAAAATTTCTTAAAACTTCTGACCACGAACAGTTGTGATTTGACTTGAGTATCTCTACTCGAAACAAGAAATCTTGAACGGACATGGATTTTTGAGTTCCATCATACTTAACTCCCCATCTATCTAATTCCAATCTCTTGTTATTACTAGAGGGTAAAAAATGTTCGGTTTGATCTCCGCGATGAGTACTATGATCGAAATTATTATTGTTAAAACTCATAATTGAAACTTGATAATGTATGTACATGTCACACAAAAATCAACTTATCTAATTTCATTGCCAACGGAGGTTGAACAACCTCAGAGTTCATTCCCAAGAAAAGAAATGCAAACGCAGCAACTTTGTACATTAATTCTAGACTAAGCATTTATTGTTTATTATTGTCTGTACTTTAGATATTCGCTTAGTTGCAAACTAAGCATTTATTGACTGTTAAATTTAGTATAAATAAGAGGAATAAAATTAATGATTTCAATTGCTTACGAACAGTTAACCAAGACTTTTATTTCTTCAAGTGAGTCTGCTTGAAGGACTGTTCCCGCGATTCGCATAATCGATACAAGAATCGACTTGTGCTCCTACAACAATCGGATCTAGGTTTATGCACCTACGATCCACATCATCATAGTTTGGATAAAAGAATCCAATCTTCAACATTTGGCGACCGTGACAGGACTTAGCTCTAATAACTCATCAGAGAAGCGTGAACGGGGCTTTAACATCGTTCAAGTTTGTTTTCTTCTTTTCTCGTCTCTTTTTTTGCTTTCGTGATTGGCGTATACTGGGCCAAAACACAGTACGACGGATCTACATAGCGGATTAAAGGATCTAAGCACGTACAGATTTTGGACATGGAGCTTAACAACCATACTCAACACCAGGAGAAGCTTGGAGGTGACATCCTCAAGCTATGGAAGGACCAAAAGAGGGATGGCGATGAAAGGAAGCCAAAAACGCGTAGCTCCCAGCAGGAGTTCCAACAACGGCTAACACAGCTTGAGGAACTCTGGGAGGAATTCGATAAAACCGACAGTACCATTAGGGAAACCTGTCTGGTTGATTTGAATCACCCATATTTCCAGAAGGACTATTACACAGAAGTCCGGAAGGTGGTGGAAGAGCTCCGGAGAGACCTAGACAGGTGCCTAAACATGTTCCCTCACGGGAGAACCAGTGAGGAGGAGGACTCTAGCGCAATGATTAAACCACAGGTAGTCAGTAAGACGGGAGCATCGTCAGTATCGCTGGAGGGGAACCAGTTCGGTGTAACCAAGGAACAACCCTCTCAGCCGTTGAATCCAAGCAAGGGTGCCGTTCCAAGGCCTAGTAAGGAACAGTGGTTACCTCAACCATCTCAGTCAACACAGCAAACTTTTCTCGCAACAGGATCCATGACCAACCTTAAGCAAAGGTATAAATGGGTTATGGACATCCTTAGTAATTCATTGGATAAGGCCGGATCGGATCAGGCTATTTCAGAACAGTTCTGCCGTATTAAAATTCGTACGATGGAACAAAATTGGGATGAGGTATCAACAATGTATCGGAAATTGGAGATGGAATTAGGACACGAAGACATCAAGGAATACTTTGAGATGCAAGAACGTGTCTCGATGTCACTACTGGAGCTTTACGATGGATTGGAAAGGTCGACCTCGAAATTGGTTACGCAGCAGACAACAATGAAAATGCCAAAGGTAGAATTGCCAAAATTTGACGGTAATTATCTTAAATGGCAGGAATTTATGGATTTATACATTGAAATGATCCATAACCAACACATGTCAGATGGCCAAAAAATGTGGTTTCTGAAATCAAGTTTAAAAGGGGAAGCAGAGAAATTGGTTCGCCACCTATCAGTGTCAGGCGCCAACTATGCAGCAGCATGGAAAATAATAACTGAACGGTACGATAATCCTCGGTTATTAGTTTCATCTTGGATATCAAAACTGTTGTCCCATCCAAATGCACAAGCTGGGAATGCTAGATCCATTCGAAGCTTGCATGATACCATACAAGAATGTTTGCTGGGGTTGCAAGGTTTAAGGGTGGATACGAACACCTGGGATCCGATTTTGCTTCATCTGTTTCTAAAAAAGTTAGATAAGGATACCCATACACTTTACGAGCAATCGCTCGATCACCCTCGGCAGCTACCATCATTCAAGAAATTTTTAATATTTCTCGAGAATCGGTTCCAGTCGCTTGAAGCACTAGGAAATAAGGATAAAACGCTGGAGTATCAATCCAACAAGACAACCTTTAAGACGTCATCGGCAGTGACATCTCATCAGACAAATTGCTCAGCATGCAAGGGCAATCATCCTCTGTACAAATGCCAGCAATTTTTAGATCTACCATCGTCAAAACGAATGATCTTGGTCAAGCAAAGTGGTCTCTGTGTCAACTGCTTGAGGTCCGGGCACTTTTCAACTAATTGTAATTCTGGTAGTTGTTTAAAGTGCCGGAAGAAACATAACACGCTGCTGCATCAAGAAGCAGATAGTACTAATTCATCTAAAACTTCAGGGGATTCCAAAATCTCCACAACAATGAGACCAACAACTGCATCTACCGCTTCCAGCACAGTGGAAAGCACGTTATCAAAACAGCCGCTACAGCGGGCGTTGATTTTACTAGGAACTGCAAAGGTTACGATTATCGGACCTAATCAAAAGGCTATGTATTGTCGAGCATTATTGGACTCTGGTTCTCAGGTCAATCTCATCAGCCGTAGAGTAATTCGAGCTCTAAATCTGATGCCTGAGCTAGATTCTCTGATCATAGAAGGTGTAGGCCAAGGGAAGCACAAAACAACCCACCGAGTAAATGTAAAAATTGAATCTTCTATAACTAACTATGCCTCGAGGGTGGAAGCGTTTGTGCTCAAGGACATTATTGCTCCGCAGCCTTATCAACCATTGGACATTTCATCATGGAAAATACCAAAGAATATAAGGCTAGCAGATCCAGAGTTTAATCGACCGGATAAAATAGACTTGCTATTGGGTGCTGAGTTCTACCATGAGCTGCTCGCAGTCGGACAAATTAAACTTCAAGAGGATTTGCCAATACTACAAAACACAATGCTCGGCTGGATTATATCTGGAAAGGTCAGCCGTTATATCGCTACAACGGCCACTTGTGGAATATGTACGGAAGAAGAGCCTTTAAATGAAATCATCGAGAAGTTCTGGCGGTTGGAGGAAATTGGAGAAGACACGAGTAACATCACTCCAGCGGATCAAAAATGTGTAAGCCACTTTGACAAATCCTTCCGGCGCGACACAAACAGTGGAAGGTTTATCGTTAGTTTGCCTTTCTCACGTCAGCCGTCAGAATTAGGTGAATCTAAGGAGATAGCCCTGAGGAGATTTTGGGCCCTGGAAAAAAGACTAAGCAAGGACGATCAGCTCAAAAATCAATATGCAAGTTTCATGCAGGAATATCTCCAATTGGGACACATGAGAGAAGTAGACATAAACAGCATTAGGGCACCTCACTACTTCCTTCCGCACCATGGTGTTTTAAAACCAGATAGTAGCACTACCAAGCTAAGAGTTGTGTTCGACGCATCCATGAAAACGTCATCAAACAACTCCTTGAATGATTTGCTGCTAGCTGGGCCCACAATACAAGACGACATCTTCTCCATACTTATACGATTTCGAACTCCAAGATTTGTTTTTACCGCCGACATCGAAAAAATGTACAGACAAATCATTATGAAGGAGGAAGATCGCAATTATCAACTAATATTCTGGCGGAATGGACCGGATGAAGAACTCAAATGTTATCAGCTAAATACAGTAACTTATGGCACCACGTCTGCTCCGTATTTAGCAACACGCTGCCTTCAACAACTATCTACAGAAAATGCACAAAGGTTTCCATTGGGTGCCAAAATTTTGGCGAATGACTTCTACATGGACGATGTCATGTCCGGCTCCAATAGCCTATCCGAAGCCATAGAAATGCGACAGCAATTAACCCATATTTTGCAAACAGCTAAATTCAACCTTAGAAAATGGTGCAGTAATATACCACAGCTGCTAAGAAATATTCCAATGGGCGATCAAGCCATACAATCTGATCTTCAAGATAAGGAATCACGAACGTTAAAAACGTTGGGGCTCATCTGGAATCCACAAGCGGATGAGTTCCTCATTAATTCAGCAATACAGGAGAATAGGAGAATCACAAAAAGAACGGCCTTATCGGAAATTGCACATATATTCGACCCATTAGGCATCGTCAATCCAATAACAATCACGGCGAAAATATTTATTCAACAGTTATGGAAACTAAAAATTGATTGGGATGCCGCCTTACCGATGGAACTGCACACAACTTGGAAAAATTTCCGAAAGGACTTAGAGCAAATAAGAGAAATAAAGATTCCCAGACACCTATTCTCTACACAAGTCCCAAAGAAGGCCCAGATACATGCGTTTGCGGATGCATCAGGAAGAGCCTTTGGTACTGCCATCTACATTAGATCAATTTACAACGACGGTACAGTGACGGTTCGACTACTTTGCTCAAAATCCAGAGTTGCGCCGCTTAAAAAAGGGAAGGACGAGGAGGTAATCACTACAACAACTATACCACGACTAGAACTTTGTGCAGCCAAATTAGCGACGGACCTCACTAATCGGGTCACAAGGGATCTGAAGTTAGGAGAATTAGAGACATATTTCTGGACGGACTCGGAGATCGTGTTGGCCTGGATAAATGCGGAAGCGTCTAACTATCATCGTTTCATAGCCAATCGAGTAAGAGCAATCAGAAGCACGACCTCTCCTCAGCAGTGGCGTCATGTGCCTACGAAACAGAATCCGGCAGACATAGTTTCAAGAGGGATATCGGCTTCGAAGCTAAGGGATTGTAACATGTGGTTTTATGGGCCTTTGTATCTATATGGGCCGGAGAACACTTGGCCAGGCAAGTTTGAAGTAAACAAGACAGAAATAGGAAAAAAAGGGTCCAGAATTGCACTCACAGCTACGATCGATACATCATCAGGAATTATCAACATGACAAAGCATCATAATTCATTCGGACGTTTACAACGGATTATTGCCTATATCAAACGATTCGTAAATAATTGTAAGAAGAGTAACAAAAACCAGCGATTCAGCGACCATCTATCCATTTGCGAGCTTGACGATGCCACTCAAGTAATAATGAGGGAAATGCAACATCAAGAGTTCAAGGAGGAGCTGGAGCATCTGTCGAAAGGAAAATATGTCAGCAGTCAAAGTCCACTGAGTAGTCTATCGCCATTTTTGGATGGGGAAGGAGTTCTTCGCGTAGGAGGACGCTTAGAAGCAGCCGATCTAGATTACGATGCCAAGCATCCCATTGTATTACCATATAATCATGAGGTCAGTAAATCATTGATGCGAGAAATCCATCTGAAGTATATGCATGTTGGACCTCAAGGATTGCTGGCAGCTGTACGTCAGAAATATTGGCCCATCAAAGGAAAAACTATGGCACGTTCGGTAGTTCAAAAATGCATTCGCTGTGCCAGAGCCAGACCTAAGTTAATGACGCAGATTATGGGAAATTTGCCGGCGGCGCGTATTCAACCCGCCAGACCCTTCGTAAATTCTGGAGTGGACTTTTTCGGACCAGTGTGGATTCACTTCAAGGGAAGAGGAAAACAACCGCGAAAGGCATATGTAGCCGTATTCTGCTGCTTCGCGACTAAGGCAACACACTTTGAAGTTGTGGGAGATCTAACCACAGAAGCATTCATAGGTGCACTTAAGCGTTTCATAGGCAGAAGAGGAAATTGCCAGAATCTCTATTGCGATAATGCGACAAACTTCATCGGAGCAAGAAACCAGCTTATGGAGGTTGAATCATCAATACATTCTCCTTCGTCGAAAGAAAAAATAACCTCGTTTTGCACTGCCAGGAGTATGGAATTCCATTTTATTCCACCTCGAGCACCCCATTTCGGCGGATTATGGGAGGCTGCCGTGAAATCAGCTAAGCATTTTCTGAAACGCAACCTTCTTTCTTCTAATCTAACGTATGAAGAACTTGAAACGTTGATGATCGAAATAGAAGCTATACTAAATTCCAGACCGCTGACTCCCTTGTCATCTGATCCAAACGATCTTACGGCCCTAACACCCGGACATTTTCTGATTGGGGAGGCATTAACCTCAACAATTAATGCACGAGCAGAGGATACATATGGCAGGTTAGGCAACAGATGGAAGACAATCACAGCAATCAAGACGCAATTTTGGCAACGTTGGTCACATGAGTATCTCAATGAGCTTCAACACCGTTACAAATGGAAACATCAGCAAAACAGCATTATCCCGGGTATGTTGGTAATCATCAAAGAAGACAATCTACCACCGATGCAGTGGCAACTGGGTAGGATTGTAAATTGCATCAAGGGGACCGACGATGTGGTACGAGTGGTGGAAGTAAGAACTGCCAACGGGCAGCTTAAGAGACCAATACATAAACTGGCTCCTCTACCAGTGGACGATAATCCACCTGCACCAGTGCAGCTAAAACAACAACCACCAATCAAGGACGCAGTTAATTCTCGGATGGACAAGGAAGAAGTACCAAGAAAAAGAATAAGGCGATCATTAGGCTCCAGTATTGTCACGATCCTTTTGGCTCTGATCATACTTCCGTGGAGCGAAGGAGTGCCTGTGGAACTGATGCCATTTAATTCACAACCAGGAATTTATTTTGAAAATATAGGAGCAGCAAATATTTTGTCTAGTGAATGGAATATTATTGCATATTATGATATGGAACTTTACTGGCAGGAATTTCACCTCTTAACAAATTCCACTTCTTCACTAGATCACCTATGTAATCTTATGAAGCCCAAGAACGCTTGCGATAAAATATTTACCCAGATACAACACCTGGAAGAAGAACTTGTAAGGACCAATGAACTACTATCAACCACACCCAGAAGTAATCGGATGAAACGAGGTGCCTTAAATCTTGTGGGAAATGTGGCCAACGCTTTATTCGGAGTACTAGATTCTGAATACGCAGACAAAATATCGAAGACAATTGAAGGAATCCAAAACAATGAAGAATTACTACTAAGCCACATTAAAAATCAGACATCATTCCTCGCGGCCACCGGGAATATAATGAACCGTGATCAAGAAGCAGTATCAAGCCAATTCACAGCTATATCCTCCCACATTAAGGAATTAACCCACCAAACGAACAACATCTCTCGGGAACTATACCAAGAACAATTAGCTCAAGGCTTTTTATCACTTGCAATACAAACACTCACAACCATATTTAATTTCCAACGCATTCAAGGTTCCCTATTGGATGTAATAACGCACAGTCAACATGGAAAATTCAGCCCACTCCTGATACCTTCAACACAGTTACGTCAGGAGCTACGCTACATAAAGGAACATTTACCATCATCATTAAAGCTTCCTACATCTTACTTAGATCTCACAACACTTTACAACTTGATGACTATAGAAGGGAGAATATTACCGAAGCATGCAATTTTCAAAATCAAAATACCATTAGTATCATCAGAAGACTTCGAGATATTTCGCGTCATACCTGTGCCAGTATTGATAAATGGAACTTTCAACGCCATACAACCAGCCTCGCCATACCTAACAATAAATCTACATCGAGACCAGTATTATTCCCTTTCGGAAAGAGATATGAAGAATTGCCTGTCAATTAACCACGAAGAATACCTATGCAAACAGAGCGGTCCTCTACATCATAAGGGTTCAACCGCCAGTGCATGTGAGATCTCCCTTTTTCATCACCTACCTGGCCTTGATAAATGTCAGGTGCAAAAATCTGGAGATGGACCTCATTGGATTCAACTACACAACCCAAATGAATGGATTTACACCTTACTACGTGAAACTACCATCAATGTCGTATGCGGACAAAACACAACACATGTCACCATCCGAGGATCAGGTATTGCAAGGCTGCAGAAGGATTGTATAATGAAACAACAATTCCTAACTATCCGAGGACATAATATATATCCGTCGATCTCGAGAGTGTCGTACAGCCCGCTGAGAAACCTCTCTGATACTATAATCCCGGTTCAAGCGACAACTTTGGCTTATCCACAACAGTTTTACCAACGTCACATCGCGGATATCGAAATATTGAAGCAGAGTGTCGAAAAATTCCGCAATGAGCTGCCAACTGGCCTACAACACCATGAAATTCACCATACCATAGGACATGCTGGGGTACTAATAGCAGTTTTAATTATCATCTTTTTGGTCATTCAATGGTACCTCAAAGCCAGGAAGAATAGACACATCCATCCGCCCACCCCAAAACCAAGGACACCAGCAAAACCAGAAGTCCAGGAGGACAGATTTAGTATACGTATTGACAATAATTAATTAATAATTATAAAAATAATTAATTATTAATCCTAATAAAAAAAATGTATTTGCTTTATACAATATACATAGGTAGCACACCTAAGAATATTTTTATTGTTGAACCATCTGTTCAACCGCGGGCAGAATGTTAAAACTCATAATTGAAACTTGATAATGTATGTACATGTCACACAAAAATCAACTTATCTAATTTCATTGCCAACGGAGGTTGAACAACCTCAGAGTTCATTCCCAAGAAAAGAAATGCAAACGCAGCAACTTTGTACATTAATTCTAGACTAAGCATTTATTGTTTATTATTGTCTGTACTTTAGATATTCGCTTAGTTGCAAACTAAGCATTTATTGACTGTTAAATTTAGTATAAATAAGAGGAATAAAATTAATGATTTCAATTGCTTACGAACAGTTAACCAAGACTTTTATTTCTTCAAGTGAGTCTGCTTGAAGGACTGTTCCCGCGATTCGCATAATCGATACAAGAATCGACTTGTGCTCCTACAACAATCGGATCTAGGTTTATGCACCTACGATCCACATCATCATAGTTTGGATAAAAGAATCCAATCTTCAACAATTATCATCATTTATATTGGGTTGTTGCAAGAATCTCTCATTTGCAACATTTGCAATGTTTTGTGACTCGTTGCTCATATTATGCCTGTCATCTAATATAGGAATATCATGCTCTACCTGTCCAGTTCGGGTATCAAAAACTCTATTGTTGGCATTTCGATTATTGCTATTCTGCAAAGTTCTATTATTAACGCTTCGTACATTTAAATCCGCCCGTTCTTCTGCAAGGATCATTTGAACTGATTCTTGAATGCTTTGCTTCATTGTGTCCACAAGCGACCGAACCAATAAAGTTTGATTTGCACCTATGCTTGCATCTACTATGCTCTTAATATGTGTACTTAATGAGGTTCGACTATGTGGGACCAAAAAGATTTCACTTGCTCTGGGATTTGTTCCAGAGAGGTCTCGTTAACATTTAAGTTAATATTTGAGGTAACTGGCAGACTGAAGTTATTAGAAGCGCTAGATATTGTCATTGAAGGTAAAGTGGTAGTGCATGAAGTTGGTGGATGAAAATCTAAGGAATGAGCGAAATTTGCTTTGTTCGTATTAGAAATAGGAGTTTTAACATTTGCTGAAGTTCCGGCAGGAGAATGAAGAACAGGTCTACGAGTATTGGTATAAAGAAGTTCTTGAGAAAGGTTCATGTCTTGTTGTCGACTGCTGTATGACCGCGTAGCCATACCTCTATTTAAGTCATGAGTCGACTTCCTCTTATCCTTGGGCACAGCACCCTTGGAATTACTCATGCTGATACTAATTTTTATCTAAGAAAATCTAAAGAATTCCTATAATTTGAAAGCTGTAATCCTAACTAAATAAATACAAATACAAAATCTATGAAAATATATATAATAAAGAAATCATACAAGGTGTGATCACATGAAGGTTGGGGTAAAAAAAAAGGCAAAAATAGGTACAAATTTAAATTGGTTTCCATGTAACGCAGCAAGCTAACAAAAATTATCACAAAAGCTTTTGCAAGATTGCACTGCTGCAACGAGCGGCTATTCCTTAAAACTTAGGCTTCCTCTTCCATTCATCTCCAGTGCAACTAAGTTCTAAATAGATAGGTATGTGAACTACAGGACTACCGGGTTAAATGATAAATGGATACATTAGTATTACTTTCCTTGACAGGATGTATCGCAACGCGATCAGCGGAAAGAAATCCTTAAAAAGAAAAATCGGGACTTATACATCTGTCTAAGGTCTACTGAATATGCATGCTAACTGGTAAGTTATCATAAGCATGAAAGGACTATAGAACGAGTCCATCAGACACTATCTACGTCGTTTAATTCTTTGGCGAGGTCGATGCCTACATGCAGGCTAGACCAGGGCCTCGCTTATCGTTGTCGTTTTCGTTGGGAGCCATATTTTGTTATACAGGTTACGTACCCCAAACATTCCTCAACGCGCCAGTCTATCTTTTCTATATGATACACGAGTGCAATCACCTGTATCAGTTTTGCATTCCTTTCATTTTCGTTTTCACTTCATTTTCCGGAGCAGTGTATATCACTCACTGGACGTTTTAAGTTGCAGCTACACGCGCAACCGAAAAAGCTGAGTAAACAGCTCCCGCGGCCCACGGTGACCTGGTAAGCTGAGAATGCAAAGTGGCCGGTAGATATAAGTGAGTGGATCAATAAAGTTTTTTTTTTTCGATCAAGTCGGGACGTCTTTTGTAAGTGGCGTAGTCGGTAGGATCCTTACTATATTTGAGGGATCCATATGAGAACGGACCATTAAATCGCGGGTGAAAAAAAAGTGTTAGTAATACTACAGGGGAAATAAACGTGTATCGAGTGAATAATTTAACTACAAATCAGTGAAAATTCAACGTCGGACCCATCCCACAGATATTACCTCATCACAAACCCTCACGAAAAAAAAAACACAACAAAGCTTTCAAAAAACCACCCCTCAGTGAAATAACTCAAACCAAAATTTTTTTTTTCTCTTACTGTGACTAACTCAAAACTATCAAAATTAAAACCAAAGACAAAACTTTGAAATTTTGGCCACAAATCCCAAAAATGGAGCAGCAAAATTTAGAGCGGCTAGTACAGGCCATTGAAGCTTTAGCAACGAGAAATCCAATTCAAGAACAAAGTCGCACGGTGCGAATTCTTAAAGAAATTTCATATATCCGTGAAATCGGCCTCCAATTAACTATAAGGATATAGCAAGGAGAATAACATACCTAAAAGTAAGTTCCATAGCCGATCTTAATATAAAAGTAGAAGAAGTAGTTCAGAGTGTAAACTCATTTGCGACTTATGAAAAGAATCAAATAGAAGCTAAGAATACGTTTTACGTATTAATAGTAAACAGAATTAAACAATTGGCGATAGGGAACCTATCCAGGGATATTAAAGACATTTATGACCTCCATAAAATTAAAGAAGTTTTGTACACTTATATAGGGTATGACGAGGGAAATATAGATAGAGACTTAAGAACGAACAAACAATACAGTAATACTTCTCAATCTGTACAGACGAACTATAATCACAGACGACAAAATTCACAGACCAACCAACCAAATAGAGCAGGGTCAGAGCAAATAAGAAGACAAAATAATTTTAGGACAGAACAATCAGCACAATACAGGCAAAGCAACAACGGAAATTATTTTAACAACAATAGGAATAATCAAAATATAGGGTACCAGACTTTTAACCCTTCAGGACAAGTTAGAAATGCAGTTCAATATCCAACACCAATGTCTATCGGGCATATATCGAATCAGAACGTTGATCAACTAGTCATGAGGAAGTTCATAACATCGAACCAGAATTTTTTATAAATTAGGCCTCGGAGATAAAATATTTGCAGATTTAACTATTGACGAAATTAAACTAAAAACACTAATTGACACGGGCTCGACAATGAGCATCATAAATTCCGATAGGGTAGATTGTAGTAAATATAAGTTATTTGAAAAAGTAAGAATGCGATTACAAACAAGAGCGAATAGTGACAAGCATACCTAAAGAGTTCAATTATAATCCAAAGGGTGCTATAAAATGGTACAAGAGAAATTTGGGAGACAAACCTTACGATGTCCTCATCGGTATGGACATACGGAATAAAATTGTCAAAACGCTGGATTTTGATAATAAGTGTCTCGAACTAAATAACGGTGCCAAAATACCCATATATTCCGCCAACCCTGAGAAAGACTTGGATTGCTTCGAGCTTATTTCTGATAAGAAAGAAATAGACTTAAACCACCTTAACGGAGAAGAAAAACAGGAAATACAAGGATTATTAGAACAATTTAAAACCCTAATATATAGAGAAGGGGATCAATTAACGAATACAGACTCTATCACACATGAGATTAGGACAACTACAAGTCAACCAATTAATTCAAAACTTTATAGGCTGCCTCTGAAACACGAGGAGGAGGTTCGCAGGCAGGTACAAGAAATGGAGGAGCAGGGTATTATTAGAAAATCAAACAGCAGATACGCTTCTCCTATTGTATTAGTAGCGAAAAAAGCGGACGGCACGGGAAAACAGAAATTCCGGCTGTGCGTGGATTATAGAAAATTAAATGATATTACGGTAGACGACAAATATCCGCTACCGAATATTGATACTATACTTGATAAACTAGGGAGAGCCCAATATTTCTCGTCACTAGATCTGGCGAAAGGGTATCACCAAATTAAGATGAATCAAAGGGATATCTCAAAAACGGCATTCGTAACACCAAACGGATTGTACGAATACGTAAGAATGCCTTTTGGTCTCAAGAATGCGCCAGCAACCTTTCAAAGGTTAATGAACGACATACTTCGGGACCAAATCAATAAAATATGCGTCGTCTACCTGGACGATATATTGGTTTTCTCAACCAGTCTTAAAGAACACATACAATCTTTAAAAATTATATTCGCAAAACTAGCCGAGCATAACTTAAAAATTAAATTTAGCAAATGCTCTTTCCTTAGGAAAAATACTGAATTCCTAGGGCATGTCTCAACTAGTGAGGGTATGAAGCCCAACCCCAATAAAATCAAATGTATCCAAGATTTCCCACTACCTAAAACAGATGAACAATTGAAGGGCTTTCTAGGGGTAACAGGTTTTTATAGGAAATTTGTGAAGGATTACGCAAAAATCGCTAATCCCATGGTAAAATATCTAAAGAAAGGCAAAAAGATTAACATGAACGACCCGGAGTATATCGAAGCTTTCGAGACTTCGAAACGTAATATTACCAAACACCCCATATTGAAAATTCCAGACTTTGGTAAACAATTCACAGTATTCACTGACGCCAGCAACTATGCGATAGGAGCGGTATTAACGCAGGAAGGTCAGCCAGTGTGTTACGCTTCGAGATCTTTAAATGATCACGAGAAAAACTACGCGGTCACAGATAAGGACTTCTTAGCGGTTGTTTGGGCGGTCACATATTTTAGGCCATATTTGTGGGGCAAGAGGTTCAAGATAATTACGGACCATCTACCAATCAAATATTTGAACAAGAAATACACGGGTAAGGAATTTAGCCAAAGAAACCAAAGGTGGCTACTGAAGTTACAAGAATTTCAGTTCGATATAGAGTATGTGAAAGGGAAAGAAAATAAGATAGCGGACTTCCTTAGTAGAATCCCGGAAGACATTGAAAATGCCAACAATCAAACCGTAAATAATTTATCCGATAACGCTACTGTTCACTCGCAGGAACAGCAATTATTAGATCATATACCCATAAAGGAAACAATAGTAAATAAATATAAGACCCAATTAATACTAGTCAACGATGCAGACAAAGAGATAGAAATCCTTCACAATAGAAGAGTAATATATGTAGATATGACTAGAAATAAAGAACACTGGATAGATTTGCTAAAAAGATACATAAAACCAGGCCTGACACCAAATTATCATATCACGAGTTCAATAAAATTCAACAGCTACTAATAGAATTGTTTCACCATGACAATAAAATAAAGTTTATAAAAGCAACTCAAAGAGCCAGATAAATTAGAACTCTAGAGGAAGCCCATAAGCAAATCTCGCTATATAACACGAAGGAAAGTATGCACAGCGGGATAATAGAAACGTATCATAGCCTCAAGAACAAAATTTACTATCCGAAATTAGTTAAAGAAATTACAAAAATTATTAACAATTGTAAATTATGCCTAGAAACAAAATACGAACGGAAACCAATCAAACTCAAGTATGAATTAAGCGAGACACCTTCTTGGCCCAATGAAATCCTTCATATGGATATTTATTATTTCATGAAACACCCATTTCTGACGCTAATAGATATACTTACTAAGAAAGCATACGCTTACTATTTACCAAATAAAAATTGGACTAAAAAGATAGAGGTACTAGAGGAACATTTTTCAAAGTTTGGCAAACCAACAAAAATAATAACTGATAATGAGTTTAAAGCAGAAAATTTCAAGGAATTCCTAAATGAGCAAGAAGTCGAACTACATTTAACCAAACCTAACACACACACGGGTAATAGCGATGTAGAAAGATTCCACTTCACATTACACGAAAAACTAGTTACCATGAGAAACTCAGATTTATCCCTTATTCAGAAAGTTCACAGGGCAATTAATAATTATAATAATAGGTACCATTCTACTTTAAAAATGTCTCCAGAAGAAGCAATGTATGCAGACTTAGCTATTTTAGTAAGGCAGGTACAGCTAGAAAAAGAAAAAAGAACTCAAAAACTAAATCAGAATAGGGAAGAATATAAAGAAATAAGGGAGGTTATAACAGTCATAAGGTTATAACAGTCAGTTTTTTCCTATGTATTCCTCCCCGCTGACTATGCGCTTTTTCGCAACGATCTTTCTTAATCTTCACCTAGCAAGGATGGAGGGAAGATATCGCCTAAAGATTCTGCGCGACCATTACCGCGTGTAAATGTAGGTGGAAAAAAACTTAGCAAGAGAGACGCAGGTGATATCAAAATCACGTCGCAGATAGAAAAGGAAGCGGAAAGAAGAAGCTGCACTCTCTTAAATACTTCGCCCATTGCCGGTATTTCTGCCAGTATTTTTGGTGGAAGACTTAACGAAAGCTAAGATGCGCTTTATACTTGCGATTATTTTATAATTTTTCTACTTTAGGTGGATGTTACAGATGTAATTCTCTGAGGACTGCTGTTGTGTTTACTATGTGAGTCTTGAGATTCGATACATTTTTCACTGTTTGATTGTATTTTATACTCTGATATTAAAAGTGATGTTTTTTTGATAAAAGATTATGTTTTGTTGTTCTTTTGCAGAGACTTAACAAAAAAAAAACAAACCTTACGATGTCCTCATCGGTATAGACATACGGAATAAAATTGTCAAAACGCTGGACTTAACAAAAAAAAAAAAAATCTTTAAGGGTGAAATAAGATTCATCGAAAGCGATGAAGATGTCAGGAAAGCCGTGTCAGAGGAGTATAAGAAGATTGTCAGAGAAAAACAAGTAAAGTAATAAAGTATTCATAGTATGTGTGCGATTCTCTTTTCATTTATTATGAGAATAAATAGGATGATTGTGCAGATATGGAAAGTAGAACCGAAGAGAGGAATCTGCACTTTGAAGAGTCATTCTTGGAGTGGCGAGGACAAAAGGCATTCACTGCAAATAACCCAAATTAGATAATCCACTTCGAAATCCTCTTCCATGTGACAAATAAAGTGAACCCTGGTTTTATTGGTATTGCAGGCAGAAAAGCGCACATTTGAACTATGGTTCACGATATCTGTTATATGGGAGAGGAATTTTAAAGAAAGAAAAACGGGAAACTTGAGAGAAATTAAGAAATTGTGGAGAGAATGCTATGTTCAATAAACAACTACTGAAAATATTATTCGTTTTGTGGTGAATCTGTTAAAAATATAAAATTTAAAATTTAACGTCTTTTTTCAAACGTTTATGCTAGTTTCCAAATTCGAAACTAAATAAAAACATATTTATGTATCACAACATAACCAACAATAATATAATTTCTTCCGTTTTGTACTTTGAACAAATATCAAGTGTTTGATTGTCGAATAAATACAAAAACTTGTTTGATTACAGGGAATGTGTGTGTGATAGGTAAAACTTATCTTGTGTATAAATTATGATACATATTAGAAAGTGGATATTTGAGAGATAATAGCTAGTTCCTGTGACATCGTGTACGCAGAGAGGTAATTATATTCCAAACAACTGAACCAGCACATATTTAACCTTATAAAATGTATTAGCAATAAACTAAATCTAAACAGAAGAATTAGACTTATTTCTTCATTTAAGTACTACACAATTTCAAAACCAAGACTTTTTACATGTTTGAATAATACGCTTCTATAGTTGAACACTAGTCAAGTCGTCTGTAAACTTTCTTTATCCTAAACCTACAATATACAAACCTAATTATCTATCCTTCAGTCTGTATTCATCCTTCCACGATGACGAATATCTTTTTCACTTGCTGAATAGATAATACGATGTTTTTTATTAACATAATCGAACTGAAGTTTATTTTAATTCTTTTGGTTTTTCGAGCAAATATAATTCCAACGCAAACATAGACTTGTATGAATATATACTTTGAACAATAAAAAAATTGATGGGGAAAAACTAAACCAAACGATAAATAAAAATATTTCACAAGTGAATATACATATATCACAAGTAAAATAATCAAACAACAAATAATTATTACATAAATAAAATAAGAAAGAAATACTCATGCACTTGCAACAATTCCATAGTTCCATAATGCAAATATTTTTATTTCTCGACATATTTATAAATTATTATACAAAAAATATTTTTTTAACATCATAAATTCACCACCGCACTTTCCAAACACAGCCGCCACGGCTCACCACCTTTATTTAGTGTGGGCAGATAGGAAATCTAAAACTCCAATGTCTTTTTTTTAAGTGAAAAAAATGGGAAAAAATTATAATTATTTGCTTTTGCAGCAAATTCCCTTGCTAGAGAAATTAAATTTTAATCAAAAATGTAAATAAATAAAATTTGACAAAATAAATCTTCCCCTCGTTAAAGATTGGATTTTAACACGCCAGCTACATAATCCTTTTTTTGAACCTGTAGATGGGCTGATTGAACTTGAATCTTTCATCACACGTATTCACTGATCTGAAAAGAGGATTTTGGTTCTCTAAATTTTTGGTGTTTTAGGGAAGAGTGGGGGAGTGGACTATCTATTATAGGTTATTTGTGGCATTCACGCACAATCTGTCGATGAGTTCGGTTGTGTTCCTTTCAATGGATATTTAACTCCCCCTTGATTAGCCTCTATTATACATTTAAGACACGTCTGAATATAGGCCTTGATTTTCTCCTTCATCATAGGAAACCAATAACAACCAGACAAGTGCTGATAATATTTCTCAACACCCAAGTGACACATCGCTTCGTGATGGATGTGAATCACTTGTTCTTCCATGTAAGACGGGACGTAGAAAAGCAGTGATGAGATCCGAACCGAAATTATATTAAATTAAATAATTTTCGGTTCACTTTATTCGGCACTAAAAGGCACTAAAATAATTTCGGATCACTTTATTAGGCACTAAAATAATTTCGGATCACTTTATTCGGCACTAAAAGGCACTAAAATAATTTCGGTTCACTTTATTCCGGCACTAAAAGGTACTAAAATAATTTCGGTTCACGAAAAGGCACTAAAAGGCACTAAAATAATATCGGTTCACGAAAAGGCACGAAACTAAATTTCCGGCACTAAAAGGCACGAAATTAATTTCGGATCGCCATATATGACTGCTTCGAGCGATTTTATTTGGTTTGCAATTTAATGATTAGGGCAAATGGTTGAATCTTCAACCCGTTGGAATCTTGGATCAACGGCTCTAAAGATTTTGATTAAATTTCGTATTTGAACTAGTCTAGACAAATGCCATAAAATGGCGTACAACGTTTTTGGTTAAAAAAGCGTATAATGGTACTTTACTTATTAACTGGTTTTAGAAATATGGCCATTTCTCGGTTAATATTCAATAGATTTTGGTCAAAATCAAATGTGAGCAAAATTCAATTTTATAAAAAATTTAATTTATTTTTTTTTACATATATATATGTATATATTTTTTTTAAGTTCATTCATTTTTAACTAACAGCACAAAGTACGTACGTCGCAGTCGTGCACCGTATTTTTTTTTCAATTGGTTAATAAAATACCTACTTAAATTGAATTTGAAACTTTCGAAGCACAGTCTCTAACGTTAGGTTTATTAAAATTTTTTCTATGAATAATATGAAGGACTATAATATTGAATTAAAATGAGATTGTTTCTTATATTTATGATGGAGTGCTGAGAGTTCAAGCTGTCAGAGTGTGGAGTGGAGGGAAGGCCGTCATCCTTTGGTTATTTTTCTTCGCTGCTTTTTTTTTTTTTTTTTTTTTTTTATAATCTGCACATGCCAAAGGGGATATGAATACCCTTTTACTGTTTAACAGGGCACGGGCGTTAGTTAATTTTGGAAGAGAAAAGAAGGGATAGGAAAGAGTTGGTGTAGTGGTATTTGAAACTCAGGTGATATTAGGTTTCAATGTTTATTTTCCATGGGTGGCATCCAATTCGATTGGGAAGAGAGTTGTGTGTGATTTTTGCATTCGTTCGTAATTCACAGTATTTTTTTCGCGTTCATGTTGAAATACACAAAGTGCTTTCTGCGCGAATTATTTAATTTTAATTAAATGTCGCCTGATTATACCACCCGATTCTTACCGTTCAATATAAAAGTACTCCATTTCAGCGCCGAAAGACCTGAGTTGTGATTTGTTGCAGTTGGATGCGCAATTTACAAACTGTGATAATAAGCCAGAGTGACAAGTTTTATCGCCCAATTCTCTTGAATGACAGATTAAGGCAAGTATACATACTGTGACCATCCGTTCATTATAATAACTAGCTGATAGCCCGCGGTTCCGTTTACGTGGACTAAAAATTTTATTACCCCGTTATAATCGATCTTATTACCCCGTTCACACAAAAGTATTAAACTATTTGGCGGGCAAAAATCCTCGTCTATGGTCCTCCCCGTGGGCGACCGCCCGAAATGGCTATTCATCCCTGCGGTGTTTAGTGTCAGCTAAGAATTTACACGCATGTTTTCAATCGTGCGCTGCGGTTCATTTAGACGAAGGTAGGGAGTAAACTGACATAATCTCACTCAAGCCGAGGTGTGCTTAGGCATCGTTCCCAGGGCTGCGTGGCCAGGTGGTTAAAATGTGCTGGTCGTGAACGATCTCTACCGATGCCCAGGCGAGGTTGGTTAGTATAAATGCCTTATCCTGGTATGTCGGCTCTGCGAGGACGGACACATCACTCCGGACTTACTCGTGGGACCAATAAAATAATGTAACAAAATATAAAAAAAAATACAAATAAAGAAAAGAATCCAAAAAAAATATATAAAAAGAAGGAAGTGGGGATGCCCGACATTGCATACTCATCGGAAGACGAGCTTTTGGCTTCCAGTCAGAAGTCATCAGTCTTCCCCCTAGTCGCAGCAAGTACTACCTCTGGCGTACAGAAGGCGGTTCAACAATCTACACCAGTTACAACCAAAACGGCAACAAAGGAAACTAAGATTAGTGGAATTGATTTGCCAGATAAAGCCAAGTCTACGACTTCCAGCCTGAAGAACAGGTACATACAAGATGGCTCGCTTTATTCTTGACAAGGTTGCCAAGAACGAAGCAGCTGGTACCGTTCATCCCAAAGACGTCGAGGTCAAGGTAAAATATCAAGCCATGGTCGATGAGTACATCGCCCACCGCCGAATTGGTCAGAGGCTATCCGTTGCGAGGACCAGTTCTCTAAAGATTTTCTCTGCGAGTGCGTCACTAACGTTAGTGACGCCTTTGAATGCTTGAAGCTAAAGCTCATCCCCGCTAGGGATTTCCCCAGGAGACCTAGGGCCCGCATCTGGTTGCCCAATATGAAGATGGATGGAGGAAGGCTTCCCCAGTGTCTCACGCTCCACAATCCGGCGCTTCCTATGGATGACTGGGCAGTCATCAAGGCGGAAAAACCACAAAAGAACAGTTCATCGTTCATGCTCTTCATTAACGAGGCGAGTCTGGTGGCCCTCGAAAAGGAAGATTTCAAGCTGCGGTTTGGCATTAGGCATGCCAAGATCAAAATTTTCCGCCCCTCAGGTCCTGAAGACGATGTTGGCGACGACTGTCCCGACAAGCTGTCGGAGGACATAAGGGTTGACAAAATTCAGATTAATGTCCACCACTCAAAGAGTGGGTCAGATAATCTGCTAGTCTTCCTCGGTGAGGAGGACATCGACATCTGCATTGCTCAGGAACCCTGGGTGAAAGGATCATCCATCAAAGGGCTCACGGACAACCGATATAAAATTTTCTACAAGGCAACGAACCAGGTTAATAACAAATAATAACCTAAACTTGCATCCTAGCTAGAAAGCATATTAAAGTATTTTTATGTCCTGATTTTAGCTCTGCCGATTTCACGGTAGTTAAATCGGAGGTTGCAAATAACACTCTTTTTATATCCTTAGTTTAGCATCACCACTTGAGGAGGTACGACAGCACAAAACATCAGTCAGGATATCCTGATTCTGGGCTGCGACGCAAATGCGAGGCATACGCTATGGGGTAGCACGGAAATTAACGAACGCGGTGAGTTCTTATTTGATTTTCTAGTGATGTCCAACCTCTCTGTTTGTAATGTGCGCAACACTCCTTCTTTCATCTTTCCGAGTACGGAAAACTTTAGAGGGTGGTGGTAGACAATTGGATAGTATCCGATCGTATGTAGTTCTCCGATCATAAATGGATTCTCTATGATGTGAACCCCGAGGTCGGGGCTCCAAAGCCTTATATTTAGAATCCCTAAGAGAATTTACTGGAAAAAAATTCGGTCAGGTCCTTAAATCTAAACTCCAGAGAATTCCCAACTTGAAAATTGAATCAGTTGAGGTACTTGACGCTAAAATTAGAACCCTTGAAATGCAATGGCACTGGGCACGGCTTTTAAAGTTTCGTGTCCTATTAAATATAGTAAAAAGAAATTTCCCCTTGGTGGAACGAAGATCTCTCTAATCTTAGGAAGATTACTAGAGACATTTTCAATATTTGTTTTAAACACAAGTTTTGGCAACCATACAAGGCTGAGCAATCAAACTCTTAGAATGATATTATGACAATAATTACAGAAGTTAACACCTCATGGGCACAACAGCTTGTCTCCTTATAAATCGGCTAGTCTCGATGGCATACTTCCGGTTAAGCTTCAAAAAAACACTGGACCAGGTGGTCTCGTGACACGTTCCCTCCTAGTTGGAGACGTGTCTGTGTAGTATTCATTCTGAAAGCTTGGAAGCGCGGGCATGAATCCACTAAGGATTTCAGGCCTATAAGCTTATCCTCTTTTCTCCTAAAGACGTTGGAACATATTTTAGATATGCACATACGGGATACCCCAGATCAATCCCTTCTCTCAAAATACCAAAGGGCGCTCGACAGAGACTGCTCTTCATGAAATTTTGAACAATACACCTTAGCCACCTTCTTAGATATCGAAGGTGCCTTTAACAACTTAGTACTGAATCGATTCAGGCTCGAACTGAGCGTTGAAGGGTTTATTAAGAATTGGTTGGTAACCATGCTCAAAACTAGAATCATTCAGTCGACCCTAGGTAACAGTATTTCCACCATCTCCGTCGAGAGGAACTCCCAAGGGCGGGGTCATATCTCCTCTTCGTTGGCTTATGGTAATTAACAAAATATTATGCAGACTTGATAGAGACGGAGTCAAAGTTGTCGCGTATGCGGTAATCATGGTATCAGGGATGTTTCCTTCAGTAATCAGTGGGATAATGGAACCCAAGCAAAACGGAGCTGATACTATTTACCACTAAAACCAACCTTCATGCCTCCACGGCTCAACAATCAGCTGCTTTCCTTATCCTCCAGCGCAAAGTACTTAGATGTGGTACTTGACTCAAAATTTAACTGGAAGCTTAACATCCAGATGCGGGTTAAGAAGGTCTGTTTGGCTTTCTATGCCTGCAGCGAAACATTTGGCAAGAAGTGGGGACTCGTCCGAAGATGGTCATATGGATGTACACTGCTGTGGTGCATCCTATACTCTCCTATGGATCGCTGGCCAACCGTAGCATTGAACGTTATACTTCATCTGCTACCTCTCGATCTTCACATAATGTTTTTATCCTCTTGTAGTGTGGTTAGCCTAAGGGATACAGGATGCTGAGTAACCAAACCTTATGGTCACAGCAGTATTTTGAATCGGCTACCAATGAGTGAGTTATTCTAACGAGTTTGGCTGTGTTTTGCTTCTGCTCCTAAATCTTTTATAATTTTATACACCTTGGAATCCTAAATCAACTTTTGTTGTGTCCTAACCGATTTTTTTTTCCACGGTTTCTAATAATACGCGTATTTCTTTGCATTTTTTAATTTTCTCCTTTAAAAGAGAATTAAATAATAGTTAAACATAATTATAAACTCATATTTACTTTGTGTTTTTGTTTGCTGAGTGGAGTGTAATATTTTTTGTTTTGCATCTCACTTCATCGCATACAGTTTTTAGCTGTCTGACTCATTTATCCCGGTGAGTTAAAATATTAGTGGATGTTCTGCCTTTGAAGCAATTCTCTGGTGCTACACTCATCATATTTTACGGTTTTCTTTTCATGTTGGAGCTTCATTTACCTCTACATCTGAGTGAAAAGTTATCTTATCCTCTTCCATCAGTTGGAGTATACTTGGTTTTTATCCGTGTGAGTACAATTTTTGGTGTATGCTCTGCCGCTAAGCAAGGTTGATATTCACAATATACATTTCATTCATCTTCTATTTGAACCTCATCGAGTTCATCAACCACACCATCTGCAGAGTGCATTGGTTGCTGTACCTGGAAGAATCGGTTGCTGTACCTGCTGTATACAGAGCTGCCAATTTTATATTGTAGCATTTTTTAATAACTAAATTTTTTTATACAACACTAATCTATCACCAAAATATGGATATTGGCTGTAATGGATGTAAGCAACCCTATAGTGCTAATGATATTTATATTTCCTGTGATGGCTGCCTGAAATTGTTCCATACTAAGTGTGTGGCGCTTTCACCGAGAACTGGCGATGACTAACGAAACTCTACACCAAACGGCCTCCAATGGTTCTGTATTCAGTGCCGTAAATTTTCAACATCTGCGCTTTTGAGACTTCTTGATGAGTGCAAACGCCCCTCGAAGCTTATTTTGGCAGAGCTAGATCGATTGCAAGCGCATTTTAAGAAGCACATTGAGTCTTGCGACAAGCTCTATGAACTTGCTTGTTGCAATGTAGATACATTGAATGCAAGCTGCATCCATAAAAAGTCGTCAAAGCCTAAACCTACTCCGAAATCGAAGAGAACGGACTTATTAATTTCATCTGATGTCACTAATGCGGTTCCATCACTTAATTCATGAACTGATCACGGAGCCACTTCGAGTTCATCGCTTCTAGTTGGAGAACCCCTCGTGAGTTATCCTATAACTCCTGTGGAGAGTTTAAATATTCCCTCCCCTTCAATGCCGTTCCTGCCTGAGGGTTCACCGCTGATTCCTGTACGTCAAGAATCGCCATCATCTGTCAATCTTGTGGTAGTCAAAAGGCCTCCTCGTAAAACAATATTCATTTCGAGACTTTCTTCTGCTACCACCGTGGACGATATACTGAGATATATTGCCAGCAAAACTTCGGTGCCAATATCATCTCTTAAATGCATCAAGTATAACTTTAATGAACCTCGTCAAATAGCTTCATTTAAATTACTAACTCTGGATGCCCACTTTGAAATGTTACTTTCCAACGACTTTTGGCCTGATGGAACTTTAGTCCATGAATATGTTTCTCGAGCTAGAAATGCATCATCAGTCAACAGATCTGTAGCTGCGACTGCAACGCATCCAAAAAACGATTAGGTATCTCTAAAACTTTAAGTATGATATCAAAACATAACTATTCTTTATACTATCAAAACGTAGGTGGTATGAGAACCAAATTTAAGGAACTATATCTTTCATCTTCTTCTTTTGATTTTGATATTATAATTTTTACTGAAACATGGCTTTTAGACAGCCACTTTACAGCCGAATTCATCAGTGGCTCCTCCTTTAATGTATTTCGCAAAAATCGCTGCGTGAACACTACTGGTCTATTCAGGGGTGGAGGTATACTGATTGCTGTTCGTAGTTGTTTCTCTTGCAGACAAACCGAGCTGCCTTCTAAAAAACTGACACCTCCTACTAATTTTGATGTCGATCAATTAATTTTAAAAATTTCTTTTTCGCCTGACTTCGATCTTCTTCTGATTGCTAGCTATTTTCCTCCTGGTAGCCCTTTAGAACTTTATCAGTTACATTATGATAATTGTCGAACTCTATTTGATAACTTAAAACCACATCAACATGTAATGTTCACCGGTGATTTCAACATGGCGGATATTGTATGGGAGTTGAATAAATTTGATAGTTATCTATCACCTCTTAATGTAACTAGTGAGAAAGAAATTGAACTTATAGACTTCTTTAGTCAGTATGACTTAGTTCAGATTAATCCT
Source organism: Chalcosyrphus nemorum (assembly GCA_949716465.1). NCBI lineage: Eukaryota > Metazoa > Arthropoda > Insecta > Diptera > Syrphidae > Chalcosyrphus > Chalcosyrphus nemorum. The sequence goes on from OX454334.1 coordinate 40,716,899, forward strand.
AATAAAAACAGTTTTAATAATGTTCTTGATCTTATGTTTGTCGATAAAGAATTAGTTGTTAATATTGAATTAGCTGATTCTCCAATTCTCAAGAATTCCATATTTCATAATGCTTTTATAGTAGATTTCTCAATCTATCATTATCAGAGAATTTCTAGTATTCACAAATTTCGCAAAGACTTTAATAAAGCTGATTTTGTTGCAATGAACAATTATTTACAATCGGTATCATGGAATAATATTTTACCATCTTTAGACTTAAAATCTATGTATGACACTTTTTTTTCAATTTTAATATCTCTTATTGATCGTTTCGTGCCAATTAAAGAAAATGTGTTAAGTGGACAACCAGTCTGGTTTAATAGGAGGCTGTTGAATCTAAAAAATAAGAAAAATAAGGCCTATAAGCATTTTAGGAGAGATAAATCGAATATGGAAGTAAAGTCTTGGTATCTACTCTGTCAAAAGGAATTTGACGTTTTTAATAAGTTCTTATACAGATCATACATATTATCTTGCGAAAACAGATTAGAATCTAATAGTAAGTATTTTTGGAATTTTATTAATTCCAAAAGAAACACTAATGGGTTACCAAACCTTATGTACTTTAAGGACTCTTCATCTGAGGACACTGGAACTATTTGTGATTATTTTGCGGAGTATTTTAGTTCAGTTTATAGCCTTAATGATGGCCCTGACTCTTTTTCAAACTTGGAATCTATGTTTGATCTGGGTGATTTGTAATTTGACACACTTGATATTGAAAAAGCTCTTACTGAGCTCAAAGGAATATCAAGTGAAGGTCCGGATTGCATTCCACCTATCTTATTAAAAAATTGCGCAACTTCTCTTTCTCTTCCGCTTTATCTTATCCTTTGCAAATCACTTGCGTCTGGTAATTTCTTGGATATTTGGAAAGTATCGCATATTGTTCCGATATACAAATCCGGTTCAAAACAAAATGTCTGCAATTACCGTCCTATTTGTAAAATTCCTTCTATACCTAAATTGTTTGAAAAGTTAATTACGAACAAAATTACATCTGTAGTAAAAAATTGTATTTCAAGTCATCAGCACGGATTTATTCAGGGAAGATCTACCTGCACAAACTTGTCACTTTTCTGCAATTTTGTTATAAAAAACTTTGAGGTCGGTTTGCAAACGGATGTGGTATTCACTGATTTTGCTAAAGCATTCGATAGGGTTAGCCACAAAACATTAATTAGGAAACTTTCTTGTTTAGGTTTTCACTCGAATTTACATCTGTGGATTGAGTCTTATTTGTGTAATCGTGTCCAACTTGTGAAAATTAATGACAGTCTGTCTAAACCTATTAAAGTAACTTCCGGAGTACCGCAAGGTAGCCACTTAGGTCCATTGCTTTTTGTACTTTTTATCAATGATCTTCCGAATGTCATCAAGCATTCTGAATGTCTTTTGTTTGCTGATGATTTAAAGATATACCGTGCAATAAAATCTTATAACGATTGTAAGCTTCTGCAAGAAGATTTAAATGCCGTGGACGAATGGTGTGTAATAAATAACTTGCTCTTAAATACCTCAAAGTGCCAATGTTTCACACTCTCTAGATCCCTTACTTCTGTTTCGTTTAACGATGCCATTAAAAACATTCCACTGGACAGAGTGTCTTCAAAAAAAGACCTAGGTATCTTACTTGATCCTCGTCTCAATTTTAATGAGCACATTGACTACATTGTTTGTAAGGCTAATTCAATGCTAGGTTTCCTTAAACGAAACTCTAAGGACTTTTCTGATCCTTACACACTAAAAACCCTTTTCATATCTCTAGTCAGACCCCATTTGGAGTACTGTAGTATTGTCTGGAATCCATCATATGAATTGCACTCCTATCGTATTTAAAGAGTACAAAAACATTTCACTAGATTTATGTTTTTTAAATTAAATTGGCGAATCGAAACACCTTCCTATAAAACCAGATTGGCGTTATTTAACTTAAATACTTTAGAATGCAGGCGTAAATATTTTTGCGTTATGTTTGTTAGAGATTTAATTCATTGTAAAATGCAGTGTCATATATTGCTATCTATGCTTGATTTCTATTCTCCGTCACGTTTACTACGGGGTCAGTTTCATTTCCGCGAAAGAATACACCGTACGAATTATGCTCAAAATGAACCTATTGCTCGTTGCATCAATGAGGTAAACTCAGTTTTATCGTTTATTGATATTTTTGAGAATTCTTCTAGGCTTAATTTTAAAACTAGCCTTCTATTAACTTTATCTGATAACGATTGATTGTTGAAGATACTTATCTAATCAATTTTTGTTTTTAATTATTGTAGATGAATGAATTGTTATGAATTATTATTTGAATTTTAAATATCGAATGTACGTAGAATTTTTGTATTCTCTACACTACTCTATTATTTATTTTTGTATAATTATTTAGTCTGTAAGAGATGTTTATACTCTGATTGATGAAATAAACTAAACTAAACTAAACTAAACTAAACTAAACAATGGATCTGGTAGATTCTTCAACCGACTATAGTGTTCCCAAAGTGAACTTTAATAACAGGGTCAGGGCTATATTCCCAACCAGGGAGGAGTGGAAACTAGGCGACGTGACAAATGAGTTCGAAACAATAATTTACACCGACAGTCCCTCAGAATCTCCATTTCTTATCGGCTTCCGGACTCGCGCAGTGTCTTCGAGGCAAATCTCATCACCCCCAGATACTATAGCCATCCTTATTAACAGCCAGGCGGCTATCAAGGCTATTATATCTGCCACCACATCTTCGAAGCTGGTAGAACATTGCAAAAAGGAGCTCTCCATGCTGGCTCAATATCTGTCTTCTTTGGGCGCATGGTCATAGCAACATCGTGGGCAACGAAAGAGCGGTCGAGCTAGCACAGAGGGGTTCTACCCTTGACTGCTTCCTCGCGGAAACGGTGTGTGTCCCAATTGGTGTCACCAGGGGAACATTTTTGCGCGCTACCTATCGAAAGCTGATACAAAGTGGCGGGGGTTGCGCAGTTGTGTCATATCTAGGCAGATGTGGCCAAAATACAAAAAAAAGTACAAGAGATTTATTAGATAGAAACCGTGCCGATATTGCAAGAATTCTTTCGACCAGTACTGATCACTGGCCCATTGGGATTCATGCGGCCAGAATAGGCATACGGTTTAATGCCCACTGCCGCAGCTGCAATGCCGCCACCGAACAGGAAACAACCATTTACTTCCTTTGTAAATGTCCGGCTCTATGTAGGGCTAGTACTCTGTTTACTATAGGCAAACCCTTTTTTAATACCCTAACAGAGTTAGCGGGGATAAGAATATTATTAACTCTCTCAATGCTACATGGTGGATTTAAATAACTACTTCTCTTTTTCTCTTCACTAGGTTTTTCACGCCAGTTTACATCAGTTTAGGTTACATGAGTGTGTGGCAATAAAACGGAACTTTTGTGCTAATTATGTGTAGACTTGGTCTGTCGATACAACCGCTCCTTCCTACCTACCTACCTATTAAGCTACCATTAAGGCTGAACTATAAAAGTCGGACGCAATCAGTAGCTAATATCAAAATTCTACGTTAAGTTTTCTTTAAATTTTTATACGAAAGACCGAATGCATTCGTAAAAATCTGCGATTATACCTGCTCTGTTTTTCGCAGAGCTCTAGCGCATAGCCTTTTCACTCTAATCATAAATATTATTTTCTCACTCACACACAATACCTACGTGAAGAAGTGTGGAAAAAAAAACTATTTCAATACTGTCTTTGTCTAAAAACCACGTTATAGACTTATGTATGTTTCGTGTACTTATGTCCCTGCGCCATCATTGCAGTGGATACATTTAAGTTTACTTTTTCAGCTATCTCAGTTAAAGGTTTGCCTATATCATGGTGATATATTATACAGGAACGCACATTGATATCCGTAAATTTACCTACATATCCGCTTTTACCATTTTGTGTATCACACGTGCTTTATATTTAAGGGTCATTTAACAAATAGAAAAAGGCAAGAAAGAGACTACAAGACAATTCGTAGTCTAAAAATTCCATAACAGGTACATTTTTGTGAGCTATTATGCGTGAAGAAGAACAAAAATAATCAAAAACTTTTTCACAGGAAAAATATAATAATGATCCATATTTTTCAATTTTTCTTCAAAATGCACGGATATGATTTAATTTATGCTTTATTATAGAATTAATTTGTACCATTTAAAAAAAAAAATAAAACATATACATTTTATATAAATACATATGTATAGTGAATTCGTTTTTATTCCTAAGTTTGCCTAGAATTTTCAAAATAGTTTTCGAATTTTCCCCCGGTAACTGTTCGTTTGTTTGACTTTCGGAAGTGAGCAAATGTGACTGGAAACTTAAGAAATCCAAGCGAAAAGCTTAATCGACCCACAATAAATAAATATAATATAAAGCATGAGTTGTGAAATATATTTTTAGGAAATTATTGTTCAGAATATACGAACGCAGAATTTTATAAAGACAAAATTCGCTTTTATTCCTTAAATGTCTTCGCTGAATTAATTAATAACGATCATCCTCTGACTCCGAAGATGAAAATAAAGCATATTTACCGTTTTCAGCTTAGGAAGTGATTTAAACAATCATTTTACTCACAAAAATATATAGTGTTGACATTCGTCACGCATCTCAATTCAAAGTATAAGAATTTTACTAGCACAATTTTCAATGCGAACTCGATACGTAAGGATTCTTATGAAATCATCCCAATGCAATTAGTCGATCACTCGATATCGAATGGATTTCCTTCACTGGATAACTGATGTCGTAATTCGAACCCTGTACTCTTGATAAAACAACTCACGTTCCTGAGGGGGACTTGCACCAAACCCAGTTCTCCGAAAAATCTGTTTCCCATGTAGCGGAACCGACGGGTTTGGAGGTTGAGAAAATCACATAGCAGGTGTTTGACTGTTTCAATTTCTTTTGTATCATTACAGCTCCGACAATAGTCTGGTGAGCTGATGCCTAGTCTAGCGGCCATTGAACCTACTGGGCAGTGCCCAGTTAGTACATCTTTAATGATACTGATTTTATTTTTGTTCAAGGATAGGAGACTCTTGGTCCTTCTATTGTCCAACTTGGGTCATAAGCTGCGAGATATCGCCTTAGGTTGCCGAAGATGTGTTGATCACTGTTTTCCGATCTATTTTCTTTTTCAGTACACGAAAGGTGAGTTCTTCATTTAATGTTGACCCGTTTCGTGCAGGTTCGTCCGCTGTTTCATTACCTTCTTTATTATTATGTTTTCTACATCATTATGTATGACAAAAAAAATTCCCCTTAAATGTAGGCGTAGCCTACTAGCTCGGTTGCATATAAATGTAATTCGGTTTAACTAACTCGCTATCTCGTTTTGGCTGGAAATCGGTTTGAGTCAGTTTATGAACTGAGTTCACACATCACTACTAATTACCACAATAGGACATTAATAAGATATCCCTCTATAGATTGTTCAGCAATTTCGCTGGTAGCGATATGACATGTCATCACGCAAAAATCCATAGCGTCGCGCAACGCAAATACGCTCCGCCATATACACAGCCTTAGATAGCTGGAGTTGCAAGATGCTAAAAACCCCCAGATTGTGTATAATGTACGAGTTTTTATGTAAGAAAAGTTCAATACAAGTGCAAACCTCTTCGCTCAGAAGATAAAAGAGTTCCTAAATCTGGGCGGAAAACCTCCAATCTGGCAACGCTGGTGTACGGTCAAAAAGGTGAATTACTGCACAGCACTGCTTTGATAACTTCACAGGCTTTAGATCATATAAATAGTGCTTAGTTCAATCGTCGTACTGCAACTAGGCCGCTATTGGTAGGTGTTTTTTTTAAAGAAAGATCGTAAGCGTACTCAGTTACTGCAGTTATCAGGTTGTTACTGCATCAACTGATGCAACAATCCGTCTGCGCGGATTATGTAATACCCTATCCCTTTCTTACATTGTATATACATATCTCCCTTCTCAAGTTCGTTTTAATGTAGATATACCAAATTTCATTGATCTAGCTCAAAATTTAAGACCCAAAACTGGTGACAAACGGAATTTTTGAAAAAAACTCAAATTTTGGAGTAATATTATATGATATTTTAAAGAAGCTAAATATACACGAAAGGGATAGGGCATCACAAAAATCCCCCCGGACGGATTGTAGTATTTTCCTGTTTTTTTTTACAAAAAAAAACTTCAATTGACGCAATTGCCCGAATTCGTATTAGTTGTTTTTATTGCGCTTGGACTGTATGCACATTATGTAGGTGTTGTTATATATATTGTAAGCCATAAGGGATTTCGTATCACACAATACATCAAAAACGGACCAAGGTTCTTGGAGTTATTTTTTTTGTCGACTCACCCTGTGTTTTAAAAGTAAATAAATGTATGTACATTTGTTATGTTTGGGATACATTCCTATGCAGAATACTTACATATGTACTCACTCACCTAAACCCATTCATAAAATAAACTCAACATTTTAACACAAATGCAATTAGGTATTCAAATGCCTACAAATTTACATATGTGGTATATAGAAATACCATTCGAAATGACATTAAATGGCTAACAAAAAAATATAACACTGCAAATATCTAGTTCTATAGTTTACTTTAAATTAAAGTAAATATATTGCATAATGCAGCTTACGTATAGATTAAGCTTAAGATCGAATCGTTCAAGTGATACTGATTTAGTTAGTATCAACTATTTACCCCTTCAACGAAGATCAACATTATTTAGATGTAAATATTCCCTTAAAACTTGCTTTCCTTTTAAAACGAAAAAAAATTTTAAAATAAAATTAAATCATTTTTTAAGATATTGAACATAGATGGCTGAGGAAGAAGATCCGTGGGGTTTCGACGACGCCGGTGATAGCGAACAGCCGGCTTCGGAAGAAGTTTTAGCTCCAGGCGCGGCAGCTCCAGGCGCGGCAGCTCCTGCCGATTCCAGCGAACAAAAAATTGATGATCCTGTTACGGCTGAAGAGGAACAAGCACCGTTACCTCCTCCTCCTGAAGACGACGGCTACAGAAAACCAGTTCAATTGTATAAACACTGGGTTAGGTAATTTACCCATCAAATAATGTTTAAAATTACTTATACTACTTGATATATTTTTAAGGCCCAAATTCCTACAATATAAGTACATGTACAACTACAGAACGAATTATTACAATGACGTAATTGATTATCTGGATAAGAAACAAGTAGGGGTTAATAGGGATATTCCAAGACCACAAACTTGGGCTGAAAGGGTACTACGGACAAACAGTGTCAGGTATGGATATATATATAAAATGGAAAATGTACATAGCACATTATATGCATAACTAATTTCATATAATCTAGTGGTAGATCATCCGGTCGATATTTACCATCAGAGAAGAAGGACAAACATTTGATTCAAACTTTAGCGGCATCTATTAGAACTTACAATTATCACACTAAGGCATACATAAACCAAAAATATTCACACGTATTATAAATTATAATAATATATAAAATTATTAAACTGTTATATTTAACAAACATGTAGTATGCGAATAAAATAAAATTTTCAATATTATCTAATGGGAAACACTAAATTAATAATAAAACGTTTTGTTTCATTATCAAGTAGTGAAATACATTTAAAAAAATAAATATTGTAATGTGGTTTGTAGTAAAGAGATTTGATAAATTACAAGAGTATGGACTCATAAAATGGAAAAAAATAATTCTCTACAAAAAATATAACATAAATAGATTGGGTAGAATACGATCTATATAAAGTATTTATAAATAGCTATATGGAATGATGCCAGGTGTACTATTACGCAAACTGTAATATAAGGTTTCCTTCATGATATTAGAATCTTATTGAATGCACTTAATAGTCATGGTCTTGATAGACTATTCTACATAGCAGTATCCATTAACTATGTTGATTCATCAATAGCTATGTATTTAACCAAATTAGGTCGAAACACGAAGTGGAATAAGAAATTATATACACAATTGTAAGAAGGTACTGGCGGATAATTATTGCAATTAATGAATAAATAGTTTTTAGAAGTTATACGTAAATAATTTGGATTAATTAATTCAATCAAATGAAAACTATATATCAGTTCGGATATAATGTGGATATAAATCTTAACAAACCCAAATATACTAAGCTATAGTAAACGCACTAAACAAATGATTGAGTTATAAATACATTTAGCGTAACAATAAGAGGGTATATTCGTTCAAGATGAAAATGTAAGCTTTTAGTGTTTTCTTGAAAGCGGGTAGCTTAAGTTCCTAAAGGCATTCAATATTAAAAAAATCGTTGAGTGAGTGAAATTTTTGTATTGTAAATAAAAGTGCACATTTTAAGCTAAAAATAACACCGTGTGATCTTCAAATACAATATTGTTCTCCCCTCAAAGTTATTAAATATTAGAAATCTTCGGAAACCTATGAATTTAAATAATTAAATCTACAGAAGTCTGTATTCTAAAATTGGTTCCACTTTTGTGAAATATAGACTTCAATTTTGTGTATTTTATTTATATAACAAGCAATCTCAATATGTACATAAGTGCGAGTAACTGTGGAGCAAGTCAACTTTTAAACATAATATATCGATTTCATACCATGTGTATTATAAAAATCTTATCTTCTTTGGTTAAATAAGCTACATACATAGATGTTGATTAAACAAATTTTATACATATGCAATAAACTACTCGTACTCCATATATCGTTGGCAATTTGATATAACACTGAGCATGCAAATATACATATACGAACATATACATATACATATATATATATATATACATATATTCCAATTTTGATTTTAAGTGGATGCACATGCACATAATATGAAACAGTTAACATATTAACAAAGTCACAGTTTGACTTTTTTCCAGTCGGAAGAATAGTGACAGAGCTCACACTTTTCTAGAAAATAAGAAAACATGCGCACTGAATGAAAGAGGTTGTGTTGTTGTCCCTCTCGCAGTAATTTAATAACAATTCAGATACTTGCGTATATTCAGAAACAGAAAACATTTTTGCACTGATGATGGATCAATGATTTATAGCGAATCATATCTGATAGCATATTTTGCGTTTTATGAAGCAGGATCATAATTAAAATTGAAAGCTTTCTAGCCGCACTATTAACGTACTTTACTTTTATCGAAAAATCATTTAACTGTTTTTTGCTAGTAGTTAACCAGGTAGGTTGTAAAAAACTGCTATTTCTACTGTATGGATTTCAATCGAAATGCGGGAAGTATATAACGTATGCAAGAAGAGGGAAAATAAATTCAGTGAATAAAATTTCCCCCGGAATTTTTCGAATTAAAAAATGATTCTGAGCAAAAACAAAATACATGTAGAATTTCGGGGAGAGAAAAATCCGTCGGAATCGCCGATTGTATACTTTAAATTAAAATTATACTGTAATTATGGTTATTATTAAAAATCATTTTTCATGGATTAAAAAATTATTATTTTTAACCTACAACACGCGGTACACCTACAAGCACATACGACCCTGTCGTGCATTTCATTTTAACTGATGGGGCCTTTATAATATACCTAGGAGTTATGGACAAAATAATAGGAACAGCTGAAAACTGAAATATTTTGTACATTTTGATTATTTTTTAAAAATGTTATTTTTGTTTGAACAACAAAAGTGATTCACAAAAAATTAGCAAATTTTTTAAAATTATATGTATAAAAGAACACAGCAGTAAGACCACTGTAGAATAGTGGTATAATTTTATTTTAAAAATCTCAATATTTTGTGGAATACCCTTTAAATTAAAATCACTGCACGGCTATAGAAGCTAAATTGAATTTAGCTCTTCTTTATTTCTGGTTTTTCGGCACCATGAGATTTACAAACATTTGGAAAATGTTGCCCACCCCCTACCGACCACATCATAAGTGCTAAAAATATGAAAAAAAAATGGAAATACGTAGAATTTTGTGTAGATTGTGAAGTAAATATGAACATTTCTGCACCTTATTTAGCTTGTGAAAGAAAAAAAAAGGGGTATTTAGTCACCCCTCTGTGTCTCCCCATGTTTTCATGTAATTCCAATTTTTGTACCACGTCATTTGGATATTACGTTTTACTAAAATTCAAAGTTTCTTCCAAATCCGTTATGCAGTTCCCGGTATATTGTAGAAAACGTATAGAATTCTTTTAATTCTCTTTTATTGCTGCTACTTCATACGATTTCGATAGTTAAAAAAAATGATAATAATAAAATAATTATTATGCATAGAGAAACCAAATTTAGGTGTATGGCATGTTTCACTTCTTCTGTAAAGGGCCAACCATAATCAACATTGGGAAAAAAATATAAACAAATATGAGAGAAATCATTAATATAAACACATAAGGGTGGGTAATTTCTACCAACTATCAAATTCGCATATTCAATCAGCGACTGAGAGCGCTCTCTCTAATGTTCTGTAAAGTTTCCGAAAACTAAACCAATCGGCGCTGAGCTTATTATGGGTTGGCTCATAAGATTGTGTATATTCGTGGGTTTACATATTCGTGCATATGCAGCCAAATGTTAATTATGTTTCTCACTTAAAGGGCCAACCATAATCAACATTGCGAAGCATAAGCTAATGTCATAACTGACCGAAATGCTTACTTATGTTCTGTCAACTCCAACCGCTGACCATAATACTTTTGCCCGCATAGCCACCCGACACACAATCTACAATTTTTTTCTCTCTTGTTATTGGTTTTTAGTTTTCATTTTTCGCGTAAAAAATGGATAGAAGCAGAAATTTAATAAAACGAGAATGAAAGCAGTAATCATTCCCACATTTCCAAACATAAAATATAAGCAAATATGAGAAAAAACAATAATGTAGACACATAAGGGTAGTAAATTTCTACCAATTACCAAATTCGCATATGCAATGAGCGGCTGAGAGCGCTCTCCCTAATGTTCGGTAATGTTTCCGAAAGTGATCGAAAACTAAACTAATCGACGCTTGTGTTGGCTCATAAGATCGTGTGTATTCGTGGGCTTACAACTGCGTGCATATGCAGCCAAATGTTGATTATGTTTCTCACTTAACTCTCTTAAGAGCCAAATTATTAGTTAAGACAGTAAATGATCCCAAAAATCAGATTACCAAGCTTGAATATAATACAGTTGAAACTTCTAATTCTAATACAATAAAATCGATTTCAGTGATTAAATCAAGTGGTAATATCGCTCATAAATCACAAAAAAATGTTTTAAAAGTCTGCTTCTAATGCCAAAAACCAATGGAATTCATGGGTTATGATAATGCAGAAAGTGATTTTAATTTTGAAGTTCTCGTATCAAAAAATGGCTTCATCTTTCGCGCTTTTCGACAACAACAACAGCTGAGTCCATAATCTGGGCCGCCCCGAGTCAATTGAGCGCCCTGTGCAAGCCTTACATTGAGCTTCCCATTTTTCAGCTTTCACCACACACATCATACACCAATCGAAACATCTACACCGAAAATCTAACTACTTTGATTTTACTAGCATCGTGTCTGACATTAAAATCTTACACAAATCCAGACAGTACAATTTTCAGTAAATCGACAACAGACCAGTGTGCGCAAATGTGTGCTGTGTATAAGCCGCTTTATACATTCTCTTATGAAACAAATTTCTCAAATGAGTAAATCTCATAGGGCCAGAAATAAAATCTGCACATTTTCATTCAAAAGATTCGATAGGAATTACGGATTGAGTTCATTGTTTTGAGATTTTTTACTATGAAAATTTTTGAGTGCTTGTGCAAGAAATTATCCTGCCCAGACCTGGTGGGATTTTTTATTTCGGTTTTATTCGAACTGGTTGTGCAAGAAATTACACTGCACAGTGCTGGTGGATTTTGTATTTAGGATTTATTCGGACTAGTTTCTGGTGTGGGAGAATGATCTTTTGTGTGAACACTGAAATGAAGTAATTTGTATTATAAGAAAATAATTTCGTTCAACAGCGCAGCGTTTAGAAATGCATTTTGTTGTTTTACAATGAGTCACCCCCAAGGCCTTGACGCCTTGTTCATTTGCACATTCTGCACACATGGTGGGTCCGGCCCATTGCAAAGTGCAAAGATTAATGAAAAAAATTGGCCTAGTAAGGTGCACGTACGGATCTTTAATTTTTTTTTTACAAAAAACGACTGTGTTTCCTTAAGTCCTCAAATCAACGGATCATTTAATTCAAATAAAAGTGTGACCTCCCTCTGATTTGTACCAAAATGCAGGGGGAACTCGCACTAAGCCAAATAAAATTTTTCTTGCTGCTTCTCTTCATGAATATGACGTCATTGCATTTATTGAAACTTGGTTACACTCTCACATTACGTCGGCGGAACTTTTTGATGATTTTTACAACGTTTATCGCTTGGACAGATCAGCAAACACCGGTTTCGATCCCGGGGGCGGTGTACTCATTCCGGTTCGCTCTTCGATGGCCAGTAAACAAATCATTTTGCCCCACTGTTCTGACACCATCGAACAGCTGTGCGTTCGCGTTGATATTTGTTCAAGAAACGATGCTGCTTTTTCTTGCTGTTAAGCTTATTTTTGGCTGTGCAACAATGAAAAACTTATTTTCTATTTAAATCTTTACTTTATTCTCTTCTATATGTAATTAACTTTTAGATTATAATTAGATTACAATTGCGCTTTATACAAAGAACCATGGCACGCTCCCACCCGCCTTGCTGTTCAAAATTGATCCCAAAGACAAACTAATATAGGCAGTCGTTCTTACGTTCCCTATCCGAAAATTTTGTAAAGTACGCCAATTTGAATTTTCCCATCTGTAAATACATGTGACCGAACGTGCGAATAAGACGTTACTATAAAAACAATCGTGGTATCCCTTTTTTCTTTTGCACACCACATTTTCAGCAGGCTGTCATTTAATTAACAACAACAAAATGTACAGAAAATAAATGAATGTGTGCGTAAGCTCCGATTTGATTTTGACGGAAACGTGGGAGTACATTCAAAATCCGTGCTACTTTTGCTCTTGTGGGAACCAACGGTCAAATAGGCCGAAGACGACCGTCTATACATATTAGTTTGTCTATGATTGATCTGACAAAAAGATATTAAATATTTCCTTTTGTACCACCTATACCAATTTGTTCCATTCCATATTTTTCTATCTTCTAGCGCACGCGTGGGCCTCTATGTGTGAACCTGCACATTACTCCCCTCCCAGATTTGTAAGGGCCTTCGTATGGTGACTGTAGACCTTGTTTTATCCTATCGTTTCTTATCAGGAGGTGCTCGCAGGTGTATAAATTCTTTGGAATATGGATAGGCTTTTTTGTTTTCCTATTTTCAAGTATTGCGTTTGGTATGTTTTTGTAAAATTCTTTGAGTTGTTTGACCAGGTTAAACTCATTTACGTTTTCAGCGTTTGGTAAAGACAAGTCTTGTGGTATTATAATGTTTTCCCCATATAAGAGTTCAGCAGGTGTGTGCTTTAAGTCCTCTTTAACGGAAGTGCGAATACCGAACAATATTAAGGGTAGAGTTTGCGTCCGTTTATTACCAGATGCTCGAATGGATGTTTGTAGTTGACGCTGGAACCTCTCCACCATGCGATTGGCCTATGGATGGTGAGCTGTAGTGCGTATGTGCCAGGTCAAAAGGAATTTGATCAATTCTTTAAATAATTTGTTAATATATATTTATGGTCGTTTGAAGGGGGAAGTAGACCTGCTATGTCCATATGTAAATGTTGGGATCGTCCTGAAGGGATATTAATTCGATTGCATTGCGATTTCGTATGTTTTAGCACTTTCTCTTGTTGGCACCATACACAATTTCTCGCCCACCAGTTTATGTCGCTGTTAATTTTCAGCCAGAAATACATTCTCTTTATTTTCTTGCGAGTGACGCAAATGCCTGGGTGGTCTAGAGAATGAATGGTCTGAAACATTGACTTGCGATTGTCTTTGGGAAGGAATGACCGGTTATTCTTGGAGGACGTTTCACACCACAAGGGTTAAGGGAAGGTGCTTTAATAGCTTCTAGTTTTTCTGAGTTGTTAGGCGTATTGCTTCAAAATTTTGAATGGCCAAGTAGATGGCTAATAGTTCTCTGTCGAATGCTGAATACCTGGATTGTGTGAGTGAAAGCTTTTTGCTAAAGAAAGCGATAGATTCCCAATTTTCCGCTCCTAGCTGCTGTATAACAGCCCCGATGTCGGTGCTCGATGCATCAAGTGTGATGCTAAGTTTTGCGTTTTCTATGGGGTGGTTAAGGAGGGTTGCAATAGCTGACTTTTGTTTTGCCAAGACGGCGGCATGACGGTCTGTGGGCCAAGTGAACTCTTTTTTTTTTTGGTGTTTTTATTTTTGAAATAGTTGTTAAATGGTAATAAATAGGAGTGAGGATCCTTGCTGCATCGGTGGTAAAAATCGTTGGACGTTTTTATTGGTTTTGGACTCAGGAAAGTCGTTAATTGTTTTCACTCGTTCTTCTGATGGTTGGATTCCTTCTTTTGAGATGTCAAATCCCAAGAACTGTAGTGTAGACGCCCCGAATACACATTTTGACGCTTTTATGTGTAAACCATACTCGGATAGACGTTGAAACAAAAGACAAAAGTGAATTTCATGTTCCTTGACCGTTTTGCTTGCGATCAGAATATCGTCTACGTTGACGAAAACAAAATCCAGGTCCCTTGTTGCTTGGGGCATGAAGCGCTGGAACGTTTGGGCCGCGTTTCTTAGGCCGAATGGCATGCGAGTAAATTCGAAGAGACAAAAGGATGTCATTACCGCAGGTTTGGGAACGTCTTATGTGCCCATGGGAATATGTGGTATGCGCACACTAGGTCGATTTTTGAAAAAATAGTGCATACATTGAGGATGGCGGTTACATCGTGGAGATGAGATAGTGGGTATCTATCTGGTATAGTGATTGCGTTCAGCATTCTATAGTCCCCCTATGGCCTTTAATCATTTGCTTCTCGTTTGGGTGCCATGTGTAAGGGTTACGCGTCAGGGGACGAAGATGGCCTGCAAATACCTATTTGCACGATGTAGTCTAGCTATTTTGATCTTGGCGTTGTTTAACCGTCTTGGTCGAGATCGAGAGAGTGGTCCTTCTGTGAGGATATGGTTGTGTGCTTGACGAGAAAATTGAAATCAGGTGATTCCATTAATAATGGGAATTTGTTTAAGATGTTTTTGTATCTTAGTTCAACCGCAAAGAAACGTGGAGTTGTTACATTTTGTAAACAAGGGGTACCATAAACTTTTGTATTTGTGAGAGGGTCGTTTAGTCTTGATTTATTAACATCGATCAATAGACCCGTTTGTCTTAAAAAGTCTGCCCCAATTATTATTTTGTAGCCCCAGCAATCAGGAAAGTGTGGTTGAAGATTCGACGAAAATCTAAGGTTGTGCGGAGGAATTTGGTTCCAAAAACGGTGATGGAAGAACCGTTTGCTGCCGAGTTAAATTGGTCCGGTTTGAATTTTGATGAGGGAATGGTCGAAATATCTGAACTTGAGTCAATTAGAAAGATGATATTTTGTAGCAATTGTGGCTGCTGCTAGCATTGTTTGAAAGGTTGTTCCTTAACCTTTGACCTGAACGCAGAGGATTTGGCCTACTTCGGTTTCGGAAGCGTGGTTGATTGCTTAGTTTAAGATTGATAAGCATGGATTTTCTTAGAACTTGACTTAATTGTGACTCGAGACAAATGTAGAAAGGAGCCGCATCCATAATTCTAGAATAAAGGTCACAATCACAATCATTGATTGTTCTGCAAGTGTCTGAAGTTTTCGATAAATTTCAGACACGCCCATTTCTTCAACCGATAACAGTGCTTCGATTTTCCTGCCTTGACTCATTGAGTGACGTTCTATTAGATCTTTTTTAAGATTAGTGTAAGTGGTGTGGGAATCCTGGATGGGGATGTCATATTCGCTTGCGGCTACGTCCTGTGGCAATGCTTAGACAACGTGTTGAAATTTTGACTACTCGACAGAAATGTTTCTAATAGTGAATTGAGACTCAACTTGGATGAACCAAATGGCTGGGATCTTGGTCCAGAACTCTAGAAGTTTGATGGCTTCTGCTTGGACTCATCTTGGTTGAGCCGTGCTGATGGCGAGGTGGGTCACGTGGAGGTTCGTTATCTTTATCGACAATTGTAGATTGATTAAAACTTTTTGAAAGATGCGGATTGGAAAAACTTTGTTTACAAATTGGCGGATTGGGAATTTACAAACTCAACTGCTATTTAATCTACTTTAATTTAACTGGGCAGGTTTAAAACTTGTAAGTGCGTAGATATCTAAGTTTCGTTATGTATGAATATTTAGGAACCAGACTTTTTTTTTTCTTTTTAACCAATATGTGCTTATTGCTAATATACTTTGAATAATTTTCCAATAAAAGATGCAAAAAACTTGATAAATTAAGATAAGGCTTAACTTTTAATTAGAAAAAAATTATAACGTATATATATATAAACACGTGGTTATACACGAGGATTATACATGTGTACTTGCTGTAAAATCCGAAGCTGCTTTCTGGTTGTGGTGTAGTGGTGCTTCTGGCCCGTCGGGGTGGTGCTCCGATTTGTTTCTTTTTGATTATGGTCTGGGTGAAGGTGATAACCCAATTTGTAGGTTTTTTTTTAAGTACCAGGGGAAGTTGGAGTCTTCTTGATGGTGTGTCAAAGCCCTAGTGCGGTGGTGGTGTGTTGGTTCGTTGGCGTTTTGACTTGGTGGTGGTGTGGAATACTAGCTTGGCTTCTTTAAGAACCGTTACGGTAGCATGGTGGTGTGATGTTGAATGTTAAACGGTAACTTGGTGTCGACACAAGCCGTTATGGACTGCTGGTGTTTACTAATGCCGTTAGGAATGGTGATATCGACTACCGCTCATTGCTTAATAATTCTATTTTTCATGTTGGCATTGAAAACAAATATTTTTGATCTTCCAATAAGTTTGGCTACCAGTCAGTCTGTCACAGCCATGTAACTTTTGAACCGTTATAGATAGAGTTCTGCAACTTTCTCTATGTACTTATACATTATGTGGGCACTTTTTGGGGTACAAAAGGCCAATAAAAATAGTTTTCTTCCTACCATGTTGTATAACAAATTAAAGAGAATATTTTTTTCTGACAAAATTTGTTGAACCAAAAAGCTTGACAAAAATTTGTAATTTGAAATGTTGTCCCACCCTAGCGATAAGTGCTAAAAATATGAAAAAAAAAATTGAGATACGTAGAATTTTGTGGAGATTGTGCAATAAATTTGAAAATTTTTAAAATCTTATATATTATTGATAAAAATAAAAAATTGGGATATCCAGACATTTAATCCCAAAAAATATATACCGTGTTATTAAGAGGCTACATTTTGCTAAAAAAAAAAAATCATCCAAATCCATAGAGTAGTTCTCGGGTTATAGATTTAAGAAAATCGAATAGAATTCGTTCAATTCTCGTCTCTTGCTGCCACTTCATTCGATTTCTATTTTAAAAAAATTATGCAAAATGACTCCGCAAGGTTCAGCTAATAATAGGTCTAGAACGAAAACTGACAGATTCCGCTAACCTAGTTTTCACAAATTTAATGCTTCACCTGTATTGAAGGTATGGAGTCTCTGAACAAGACATTGAGACAAATGTACGAGTATGTATACTATACATTTAGACATAGAGTTTGATAGAATGGCTTAAATTTTCACTCACATACATATGTTGTACATCCGGCACGAGGCGTGACTTTTTCGGAAGCGGAAGCACCCGACGTAAAACGAAATGAAAAAAAGTCCTTTATTTGAGACAATACCCCCTTAATTTGTAATATTTATTAAGTTAATTCTCAAAAGGTTACTAAGTCTTGTACATTAAATTTATCCTTCTTTCTTTTGAGGCAAAACTATCTATGATTTGATCATAAAAGTTGTCTTTGGCTTGTATTTCTTTTAACAAACGTTTTTCAATTGAGATGAAAGCTAAACTTGTTAATCTTTTTTGCCCACATTTATTTCTCAGATTTTTTTTATTCTTTTAAGACACGAAAATTATATCTCTACAGATGCGGTTGTCACTGGAAAAGTTAACATTACTTTAAAAAGCTTAAAGTATTCTGTGAAACTTTGATTGAATGGTGTTGATCAAATCCTCTAGCCGAAAATGGTTTATCCAAAATATGTACTTTCTATTATGTAGTTATAGCAAAACGCCACCCTTCAAATCAACGCACTTTTTTTTTCAGTGAGTAAGACGCAGAAAACAACTAAATATGGTATTTCTTTATCTGATCTTTTCTTTAGTTGAATTTTCGTAATGAATGCACTCAACTCATTCTTTACACCTTGGTCAAAGAGTGAAATATGAAAAGATTTAAATCTGACTTTGGGATGGGATTTGAGTTAAGAAGGCGAAATACAAGAATGCTTGGATGTTATGCATTATAGGCATTTTTTTTAGCAAACGCTTTCCTGTGAGCATTATAAAAACACATGTAATGGAGTGATGTTGTGCATTCTCAGTTGTAGTAACGGGAACATTTTTAATTGTAGTTAGCAAAGGGATGATGTGCGGATCTTAGTGAGTGATTTTGATAAAAGATAATAATGTTCCCATAGCACTGCATCTCCACGGGTCTAAAAAATGGCAGACTTTTCAGTCGGACTTCTAGTCTGCCAGACTTTTATGTCATTGGATGGGCGAATATTGTTATGACTTCTTATTCTTCAACATGTCGTCAAAAGCAAAACAAGCTCACTTGCTTTTAAAAAAATCAACAAACTTATTAGTTCTGTTTGTGAAAATCAAAAATCTGCCATCTTTGCACGTATGGAAAGCACTAATAAATCACAACAAATGTTTTTTTTTGTTTATAAAAAACAACTGCCAAACTTCAAATGTAAAATTTCAGTCAGGGTTGATGTCCACAGAGAAGACAAGACAAAAGGCTGTCTTAGATGTCCGACTGCAAGTCAAGTCCGTAAAAGTGCGGTCTACACTTATTCTGACCGTAAAAGTGCGGTCTACACGAGACATATTAATGTCACGACTTGAGTCTTGACTGAAATTATGTCTCGTGGAGACTGGGTGTAATGATGTTGGGATTTTATTAATCTACAGTAGAGATTAAAAGAACATTCGATTAGAAATGTATATTACAATGTAAATACGATTTGGAATTTGGAACTAATAATTATTTGCTATGAAGATTTTTTTGAATTGCTTAACGGAAGCATTCATTTCACTCAATATATGGAGGCTTCGTGCCTGTAGTACATACATTACATTGTCCATATGGGAACCAAATTTCGATGTATGAACTTCATACTATGAAATGATTAATATAGCCTTCTCTTAGTGGAAAACTAGAAGGCAATTGAAAAAATGGCCGGAACGCTATTACACGAGGTCCTACTCGCACATGATATGGGTGGACTTTGACTCATTAAGTAATTCACCACCTCTGCGTCCAATCACATATCTCGTTAATTGAATTTTTTACCTTTTCTATAGCTTTAACCACACATCCATCTGTCCATAGAAGAGCAATGTCGTCTACAAATGTGTCTATCATGGAATCCCTCGCATCCGGTATATCACTTGAATATAATAAATATTGATGTTTTGCATTTCTTTTAATGTGTGGAAAATACGTTAAAATGCAGTAACAAAATTGTAAGCAGTTTTCCTTAAGGAAAAAGTTTATTTGCGTAGGTTTTCGTAGCGCGCGGTCAGTGCTTTGATGTTACGTGTATTTTCATAAATTTAGATTGTGATATCAATGTGTAGGTGTGTGTTTTTATGTAAATTGTTGTTCTATTTGGGGATACAAATTAAGTATGTGTGAATTCATTTAATAGATTTTTAGATTTGGTATTTGTAAATAATGAAATTAATACTGATATAAGTGAAGTTACATGCCCATTGCTTAGTAATTTTTTTTTTTTTTCATGTTGCTATTTGTATTAAAAAAGGTTTATGATTATTTTTACATTCAAAATATAATTTGTAATACTTCTGTTTATGATTTTAATAAGTCAACTATGTTGCCCTAGATGCGCACTTAAATAATAAAAACTGGAAAGAAATACTTGTCGATTCTAACTTAGACTCGGATTATTCTACCTTTCTGAGCAAATTTTTTCCCTTTATGTCACTTAAGTGAGGTTAAAATCTTTTTACAAACTACTAAACGTTTAACTCCAAATCCTACAGTGACCCCACCCCAAGCAGGGGGGATGCAGGGAACAGTATGTATTTATACATATTCTACTGTTTATGCATTGTGGATATAATTTATATATATGTATATAGCATATTTTAATAGGTATTGTATATATAACATGTAACAAAAAAATAATGGATCTTACCCCAGTCAACTTGAGGATTAAATTCTTCTAATTCTAATTCCTAATTCTAATTTAGGAAATAGTGTTACTTTATTTATAACTCAATAATTCAGTAAGTGGTTACCTTTAAATTTAGAAGTTTACAATTTGTAAACTTACCACTGGTAGGAGGAAGTCAGTTGGGCTGAGTTCCACAGAACTACAAATCTGAATCTGCTGCTAGAGGATCGTAGACTTTTACACCGTTATTATCGTCAACAATAGAGTTGATGCACTTGTGTCAACAATAGATAAAATTTGGATGCGATTGCATCTAATGGATGATCAGTGGCTTATGAAACACTAATCTAAGTTTAATCTGGGGATGGTGACAATGAATGTTGTCAACATGTGGGTGCAGTGGTTTATGACTCAATGACTTAGTTTGAAGCGGAAGTAAAGGGAATCGATGAGATATAGCTCATACCCTGGGTATCTTGCGATTCCTGAAGCCGTCAAGTACGTCGCGTGGATGTTTGGGAGGCGTGATGTAAGTCGTCACTGTAACATGGTTATTTCCATGTATTCTTAAAGCATAGGTATTACAATTCTGGCTAATAATTGATTTGGTTATATTTTTAGTTATTATTACATTGTTTGTTATCTGTTTTATGTCTATTTCTTTGTTTATTTTAAAATTGCAAATAGGTTTTGGTTTTAAGATTTGTGAAATGCAATCAATTTGTGAAAATCAATTGCATATTTTGGTAGAGAGAGGCATTTGAAATGTATGATGCATACCTGCAATACTTTGCATTGCACACTTAACCATTCTTCATTAATGTTTGCCTTTTTACTAATTTATATTTCTTGTTTTTAGGATTCTTAACAATGGCTGGACGACCAAGAAGAACTCGTATATATGGTGCGAACTATAATATTGGCGAAAGTTACTACAAGCCAACATTAGACACCATTGATCGAAAACAATTCAAAAAGTAAGTGAATTATTGATATATGCCATTAAAAGGGTATGCTACTTTTGATACATACATAGTTTGTAACATAGAGAAATATAAACAATAGACCCAATAAAGTATATGTGTATTGTGGCGGTCCACACACATAAAAAGTGCCCATCACTTTCTCCAATTGGAATGTCTTGAATTTCAAAATATATTATACTAGAAATTATAATGGCAGTGACATAGGATGTGTAGAGCACAAATAACAAATAATGGGTTATTTGTGGTGTAGAGATAAAGAATAAGTACCTAATAAAATAGTTAGTCGGAAAGCGAGAGTCCATCAATAAAGTTGTACCTACATACATACATATCTACCCGTGAATCTGCAATTTCGTTTCTTCGTCTGCGCGTCCTTTTATGGCACAAATGGTGACGCCGACGCTTAAATAAAACAAAAACAAACAAAACAAAAGAACTATATGTATAGTGTACCACCGATATTCTTCTTCTAAAAATAATAAATAAGAAAATAAAGAAAAACACAAAAAAACGTATATATCTACATATATATTTATATGTATATATATATATGTTTATATGTGTTTGTATATACACATATATAATAAACATATGTATATATTTGTCATATATGTAAAAGTGTTCGAAACAGTCCCCTAACAATTCGCTCATTTATCAGCTAATACATATGTATGTGATAACTTCCTAATTGCCGCGAATCATATTTGTATGTATAAAAATAAACGGAAAAAAAGGACATCCAAATAACAGTTAGTGAGCTTCACATCAGACAAACATTTTGATGAGAACATACCGGCATACATTAGAACAATATTATCCATCAACATACACCATAGCATTGTATATGAAACTTATAGCACAGACAAAGAATATACAGATGTCGCACGTCCATACAAAAAAGTGGTATATGAAAATGTAATCCACTGAAAAGAAAAGCTTCTTGAAAAGCTTTAACTGCAGGGACAGCAAAATCTATTTTTCTCTACTCCTTCAGATCAAATGAAAAATCGCACACAAAAAAAATACCCTTTTCTCCATTTCTTCCCTTTCGATCATGTCCCGCACAATGTTGTTTTTGTTTTTACCTGTGCTCCAAAACGAAAAAATAAATATTTTTTTTGCGGAGTGCCGATCTCGGCACGGTTATTATAGAGTGGATATTGTTGACGTACATATGTATGCATGCGTAACGATGGTTAGGTGTATGTGCTTGTTATTTTTTTTTCCAGCTTGATGTAAGATTACCAACAACCTACAAAATGGTGTTTCAATGAAGTTTTAAACACTTGATTAAATCAATCTGCATCGCGAAATATGTACATATGTACATACATATAACGTCACGGCATTAGATCAAAATGTTGAGTTTGCAGACAAGATTTTTCTACGTAAAAATTGAAATTTTTGTTCTAGCCCTAATATTAACGGTACTTTACTTAAGGAAAATTTAACAAAACCAGATTTTCTGGAAAACGGTTCCAACGATTTTTTTTTAATTTCATATTTCGGCTAGTTTGGTAAAGTGCTATAGGATGGCGTACCACATTTTTGGCCAAAAGCGTTAATAAGGTGCTTTACTTATAGCCAAATGGGTAAAAAACAGATTTGCTGGAAAACGGCCACACCGATTTTGTTTAAACTTTATGCTGAATCGAGTTTAGATACATGCTATAAAATGGATTACAACATTTTGGCCAAAATTTGTTATAACAGCACTTAAGGCCAAATTGGTTAAAAGCCGGTATGTTAAAAAACGGGTAAACCGATTTCATTCAAATTTTTAGTGTATATAAAACTGGGCTAATTCTAAAGAACGGCGTTACAAATTTTTGGCCAAAATTGCTTAGAACGGTACTTTAATTATGTACAGCCAACTTAACAAAAAATCGGTTTACTCGAAAACGGCTCTAAAGATTTTGATTCAATTTCATATTTGAGTTAGTCTAGACCATAGACAAACTAAACTAGACAGTCAACTCGAACTTCCCCTGCCCCCTTAGTGCTACAAATAGGAGGAGCCTAATTACCATGTTTGTGAATAAATGAGAAGTAGCGTGTGACGAAGACCTAACTATTATTTTGTCGGGTTATCTCTTTCATTCCCTTTGAGCAAACTTTTTTTTTCCGGTTGTTATTCCATTAACAACAACAAATTGCATGTACAAAATGGCTGCGGCCATAGATGTCAAAAAAATCGCCGGATTTTGTAATTTTATGTGTGAAATTAGTGAGTTCCCATTTGATTTTGCTTGAAAGTCAGAATACAATGACAAAATCTAGCGGATTTTAGCTTGGTGGAGCGAATGTGTCAAACAAACCGAAGTTGTCTGTCTAATTTAGATTTGTCTATGGTCTAGACAAATGTGATAAAATGGCGTACTACGTTCTTAGCTAAAAAAGCGTTAGCTAATAGCTCAAAGGTGCAAGTACGTATGACTCAGTCGTGCACTCTATTTTATTTTGTTTTTAAGTCTTTTATTTTTATTTTCGTTCTCATCAAGAACCCATTTACAATTTTTCCAGAGCAAGAAAAAAGAGATAAAACAAACAGATAAAACAAAACCCCACACATTATCGGAAGAAGGGGAGATATGCGAGGAAAAAGAAAAAAATATTTCATTCATCTTATCCGTTTTGCTTTTGCACATGATAAGACAAACAGGTAAAAAAAACTTTACACATGATCGGAAGAAGGAGAACTATGCGAGGAAAAAGGAAAAACCGACAAATAGCTTTCATATTCCCCAAGCTTTTTATTTGTGAAAGCTATTTGTCGCCTCCGGCTTGTCGCCTACGAGAAAAAATTTGCCTCATTATTTTGTTGGGCGTGCGACATCTGCATATTTTTTGTCTGTCTGTACTATCATCAAGCGAATTTTTTTCCTTCCCACTTTGACCGCCTATGTGGCGGGTTCTCATTTCTCGCAAGCAAAAAAAGTTTTTTTTTTCGCTCTCGGAGAATGGAGTTATAGTGACAGTTTGAGTGAGTAATGAGTGCAAACAAAGTAAGCAAAACAGGTTTTGGGTTTCCATTCCCACCAGAGATCTGCAGCGGTATACCGCATTCATTCGAACACCGCATGTATACTCGTTGTTTCTGCGACTCAAACTCATTCATACTTGGTAAAATATTTTATCCTCATCGCATTGACTGCAAACCGGTTTTATGTTGCGATCATTTATTCATACTTACTCAAAGACTATGCGGTGTTTGATAATTTTTTCCCAGATCAAACCGATGGATGAGAAAAAAGCGGTGCGAATGTAAACCCGCACCGCAATTCCTGCGATAGTTTTGCATATGTAATTATAGTAAATTTGAATGTGGTCTTGTACTACCGCTTATGAGTAACAAGACCACCGCAAACACCGCAACTACACTCATTTGTTCAAATGACTCCAAGACAAGATTTTTGTTTCGTCTTCTTTCAAGATTTCAGACAGTACTTACGTTCCAAATGAAACTTCTTCCCTTGTGTCGTTGTGAGGTGTAAAAGCGTGATTATCAGACATTACACCAAATTTATTGATAATATTTTAAAAACACTAGTTTCACGTCTATTCGCATCAACCGCACAATTCGAATTTAATATGTTCTACCAGATACAGATACAGAGATACATAGATATTTCCATTTTTATCTCGTTACTTTTCTCTTACAAGAAAAACAGTTTGTCTTGCGATGGTCTTACAAACATGCTCCGTGCAAATCTGTGGATCCTAGTTGCGGGGTATGCGGTGTTTTTGTTAGGCATAAGTGGTCGCACATGCGGTGGTGCGGATATGAATGAGTGAACAAACGTAACACTCGAGTTTATATGAGAAACATACCCAATTGATTCCATTGTAGAATGTTGAGTATATACAACCATCGCTTAGTTTGCAGTGGTTGTACATACTTGCACCGCTTCTTTGTGAGTAGATTTTACGTCGCAAAAATATGCCCGCATGTCAATCCCTCCGCGTACACACTTGCACCGCTTTTTTTATAAGTATAAAAACATGTGAAGTATATGAACATGTGATCGCATGCCGATCTCTGGTATCAAACGATCCGCTCCAGAAGGATTGTAGCATTTTCATATGTTTCCCTATTAATATCAAATTTTCTTATCTATTGGTAGAGATTTCTATAAATGCATAGTCTCTTTCATATCGACTGAATAAGGGAGTGTTTTAAGTTAGTTTTGAACGGTGGCTTACTATCATTTCTTAAAAAAACACCCAAGGTATGCACTAGGTGTTCGATCAAAATAATAATCACAATCTTCTTTGACAAATGAAAAACCCAAATGTTCGTTTGAATAAAAAGAACAGAATACATAATTATAAACACAAATTTTATTTTTACTTTAGTATGCTCTGCTATATTCCTTGATATAGCACAAGCTTTCGATAAAGTCTGGCACAAAGGACTGATTCATAAATTGCAAAAGCATCTACCAAAGCAATATTCAGAAATTTTAGAATCTTATATATTGCAGCGATATTTTAGAATTAAACAAGGCGATGAGTACTCCACATTAAGAGAAATAGAAGCTGGTGTACCACAAGGCAGTGTGCTAGGCCCTGTATTATATCTTTTATTCACTAGCGATCTACCAGAAAGTCAAGAAATAACTATGGCAACATTTGCAGATGATACTGCTGTACTTGCTGTCGGTGAAACTGTAGAAATAGCGACGAAAAAGCTACAGAAGGCAGTGAACAATATTTCAAAATGGACCAAGAAATGGCAAATTAAATTAAATGACCTAAAGTCGGTCCACATCAATTTTTTTTTTCGATTGCACTGCAAAATATCTAGGCATGACTCTAGATGCAAAGCTGCGCTGGAAATCCCATGTAAAGAAAAAAATAGACGAATTGAACATGCGTTACAGTAAAATGTATTGGCTAATTGGGAGATACTCTTGTTTGTCCAACTACAATAAACTACTGCTTTATAAGCAAATTCTAAAACCAGTATGGACCTACGGGCTCCAGCTTTGGGCATGCACATGCAAATCAAATTTAAAAAAAATACAAACTTTTCAAAATAAAGTGATACGGAACATAGTAAATGCACCATGGTACATAAGAAACTCTGATCTGCATAGAGATCTAGATATTGACTTGATTGAAGATGAAGTCAAAAAAGTAGCTAATAGGCATAAACTTAGGCTTCTCAACCACGTCAATTTAGAAATGACGCAATTACTTAATGGTGCCAATCTGACTAGGAGATTACGAAGAATAAAACCATTTGACCTAGCTAGATAATAATAATAATAAAACAAAAAAAAAAATAAAAAAAAGCAACATACATACATACATACATACATATGTAGCATGATCACAAGAAAAAGTGATCAATATTGTTAAAAGAAAAAGGTAGCCGACAAAAAAAGGTTTCTTAAATTTTCAAAAGACAATTATTAGAAAAAAAATTGCTAATTGGTTTAATAAACTAGGTGCGATAATAAAGTTAAGAGTTATAACAAATTGTATGTTCCATCTGAGCCTAATCCCTTCGGGATAGGTACGTTTCAGCTATGCGCTGAGATGAAAAGATAAACTCAGTTAAAAAAAAAAAAAAAAACTTTAGTAGGGTCTGCTGACCTGGAGAGCACTAACAATTAAACAAAACGATAGAAGAAAACTTAATATACCGTAAGGATAGGGTATAATTACTTTAATCATAAAGTACCCACAAATCTATGCCAGACTTGTTATCTTGAAATTTGAGGTGCATGGACTTATAAGAAAATTTCATTTCTCACGCTCGACGTACCTTGTGTACAAAGTGAAATTTGACTTATATGCTAAATGTGCAGTTAAACTAGAATTACGTGCGAATTAGAATGACAAGTGTGAAATAATAATTTGTGAAAAATAACTGAGATGAATGAACTTATACTTTTATTACTTTACATTACACATACTCCTTTAGAAGGTTCTTAGCCTCTAAAATAAATCTTAACTTCTAAACTAAGTTATTTTTCTCGACTTAAAATCTGGCTGCAGTACTTCTGCAAGGCCAAGGTGTGGTGTAGAATTAGCGGATGCTGATCTCTTCAGTTTGCGTGGGTAATAGCAGTAGATGATGATTATCCAGCGAGCGAGACATACCAGCGAGCAGTAAATAGTTCAGTGTGTAATGATGATAGTCATTTACGTTGGGAACGTTCAAAAATTCAATGCTCTGACTCTCTATGTTATTTATTTTTGCAGAAAGGTTTTGTAATTCTTCTGAATTGTTAATGCCTAAAGTCACATTTGGCGGCATGCCATTCCTTGATGTGGAATTTGCAATATCCAGATGTCTAAATTGATGTTGGGAATGAATGAATTCTTAATGTTTACACTATTCCAATTCTCCTTTAATGGACAATGTTAGTAACTCCAGCATGCAAGGTCCCTTAAACTCTAATAGAACGTTTTCTTCTGCTCTCTGCTCCCGCAGCCTGCATTCGTGCAATGCATTATTTCTATGTTTCAGCATGGCTAGTTCGCAGCTGCTAGCAGCAGCTTGCTTGTTGTATGTGGGATTTAATTTTTTGCAAAGAAAGTTGTGAGGTGAAGGAGCCTGGCATGAACTTAAATCCGATTCGGAGAGTGGAAAATATTCATCTCTGGTAGGTGAAATTGCCGAAAATTGCTTCACAATTTTTCAATTAAATTATTGTGGGAATGCTGTAAAATTGGAATTGGCACCAAATTGAATAATTGGAACTCTGAAGTGTCTGCTAGTGCTAGACGCATTTCAAAGACCACTGCCTTAATATTTTATTAATATGGTGTTAATATTTGGGGATTTATTTTTGCATGCTTTAATTCTACCATTACAAGTAGTAAGATTTCTTGCACCTTTTGAAAATTTGAAATCACTAAAATTAAATACGATGTTAACGAAGCGATCTTTTGCCTGAGCTCATTTAGTTGCAAACGGTTTTTGCTAAACACACATTTAAGGCTTGAAATTGTTGATTAAATTGAAGAGTGCTACGCTTAAGGACATTTGATGTGGAGTCCGCAATAGAGCTCTGTTTTCGGATTAGTTCCATCATATGCTGTTCGTTTTATTTAACATTCCGTATTTTTATACCCTATCCTAAGGGTATATTAAGTTTGACACATAGTTTGTAACATAGAGAAATATTAAAGATAGACCCAATAAAGTATATATATAAATGATCAGCATCAATAGCCGAGTCGATTAAGCCATGTCCGTCCGTCCGTCTGTCCGTCCGTCCGTCCGTCCGTATGTCACCAGTTTATGGGCCTTAAATTTTGAGCTAGGTTAATGAAATTTTGTATACGAGGTCTTTGTAAAAGTAAGCAATACAAGTGTAAAAATTTTTAAAATCCGCCCACTGACACGCCCACTTTTCACAAAAATTAACTTTTTTCACTATTTTCATATGAAACTCGAAAAAACTTACTTAAGCAAATATGTAGAGATCCACTTTATCTACAAATTGTCTATACATTGTATATGGCCACGCCCACTTTTTAGGGGCGTTTTCTTAAAAAAATTATTTTCGAGTAAAAATATTAGTTTATAGGGCAAAATAGAAAATTTTGTGAATACATTTTCCACCGCCCACTGACACGACCAAATAAGATAGGGATAGGGTATCATACGATTCGCTCCAGGCGGATTGTAGCATTTTTCACTGGTTTTTTAATACGCTTGGCGTCATCCTGATAAAGAACACCAAAGAGTTTATTGGCCAATTGTCCCATAACGTTAGAAACGTTGGTGACCTGAGTGATCGGGTGCGCTCAGGTTTTTCCATGTTGTAGCTATAAAGGAATTCGTTATTGTGATCAATTGCTCAGAGGTTATGGCGCACTGCCTTGATTGTGTTTGTTGCACAATTTCTCGCGCACATATCTCTTTGTAACATGTCCCTTGTGCTCCCGTAAACTACATTACCAATGCAATAAGGGGACAGAGAGGTCTTGGCGTTCTATGGCATCTAAGAGGGATAAATGGAGGTGCCTATTTTGTAGGTATACCAATGAAGGTCCGTCGGGCACTCCACTTAATTCCACTTCGCGTCTAATAACACCAGAAATGCACGTCAACAAGAGGAATCGCTCTGAAATAAGCAGTCCACAGAGTAAAGGAAATGCAGAAATGACAATCACAAGCACAAATACATTAATGACCGAGTTACTGAACGTGAAAACCAAGATCAAGGGAATAAATGACTTTTGCAATTTTGTGTCCCAAAAGTTTGACGACATCAATAAGAACTTAGAAAAAAACAACACCATAATGGACACACTTATAAAGGAAATACAAATCTCTATCATGCAAACACAAATAAATAAACTAGAACAACAACAATTAAAAAACACAATCGAAATAAAAAACATTTCACCGTCACAAAATGAGAATTTAACTCAAAAAAATATTGGACTTAACCAATACTGATTTAACCGACGTTTATCGTACTAGAACAAAAAACCCTGGGGTCGAACAACGACAACAGTTAACGAGTGAGTGTATATACAAGTACAAGCATTGGGATGATCACATAAGAATGGCCGCGTTCCCTACACCTGGAATTCGCTAGATGCTAGATTGGTTAAAAACGCGTTAGAAGATGAAACGTACAGCTAGAGTTAGAGCCTGTTTAGATGTTGACTCAAAACTCGGCTATGTCGGTATTTTGTGGGTAAGAAGAGTGAGGGGTAAAGAGAGGGGGGGAGTCATGAAGAAAATAGAAATATCGAGGAGAGTCGCGTTCTACATCCGAAATGTTCCGTCCCTATTCCATTTTATCATTTCTAGTTCGATCGTTGAGGAGGGTAGTTCGCGCATAAAATGAGTAATTGGACGAGAGAACACACAAAAAATACAGAAGTGGTTCAATTTACTCATTCCCTCCCCTAAACTTTATCAAAGTAGTGCAGGAGTGAGCACTATTGCATGTAGACACGACATTACTCTTTACTACGTAGTCGAGAATCATCATCAAAACAGGCTCTTAGAAAGTAATTAACATATACCCCACAATCCCTGTTTATATGAGCAGATTGTGAGATTGGATTGGAAACGATTTGGGTTTCAATCTGAGTTCGACGATGTTCGAAATTGATTGCAATCGTTTAATACACGGTAGTTTTCCTTTATGTACAGAGGTGCTTTTGCAGGAAACTTTCGTCTGCTTACAGGCTCTGCGCAATCAGAACAATTTGCGGTTTCCGAACGATTTCGGACGAAGCAGCTTGTGTCATAGCAGGGATGATAAATATTGAAATCCTTCCCAATGAAATGCAAAGGGTTTACACTAGGCTTGTCGCAAATAGGCAAGATACCAGGCTTACGACATCGTAAAAGAGGAAGGAAGGGCAACATTTGCAGCACTTTGGCAAGCCAGGTGGGACAACACCACCAAAGGTAGATAGACCCATAAGCTGATTCCAAATATTGAAACTTGGATAAAAAGAGCGCAGGGGGACTGCAACTATCACCGTACGCAGTTCCTGTCTGGGCACGGTGGTTATAGAAAATACCTCCACAGATTCGTGCACGATAGCTCGCCATTTTGCCCAGAAGTAGAGGAAGATGCGGAGCACGTTATGTTCCAGTGCAGACGCTTTACAACTAGCATAGCGAATGTGTGATGGTACGTAGGCGTATTCCTGGCATCGATTACTCAGGTTTGCGAATCGTGCAGGCTTATAGAAATCGCGCTGTTAGCATCTATGATGATTACACATCTGTGGTGCAACCAAAAAAAAAGTTATATTAGTTTTATGACCTTACAGTATATCTCAGTCGTGTGGAAACACAACCCCTTTTTGTTGTCTGCCGCCACACCGATTATTCGCTCTCTTCATTCTTTGCCTGCCAAACTCGATCTTTCTATCCTTCGATCCTCGATTTCCATGGAAAATTTCAATCCGATCCAAGAAGATTCAATCCTGATTCAATTAAGTTCGAAATCAATTTGCACATATAAATTAAAAACATACACCGTACATAAACTGCCACACACATAAGAATCACCACTTTCCCCACACTTTACAGTTTTGAAAAGCACATAAAATAAAGAAATACATATTGCGATTTACAAATTCAGAAACTTTTTGACAACAAAAGGCGAAAATATAGACAGCTGTTGTTTGTTTTGACTTCCTTAGTTGATTTACTACGTTTTATGCAAGTACTAATTGGGTTTACTACCTTACAGCGAAGGTCTTCGTCGCTAAGAGCTGCTAAAATCTAGCCAATTTTTGGTCCCAGAGACCGCTAGATTCTCTAGGACAAAATTTTTCATACCTGTGCAAAAGTATTCTAGCAGCTAGATTAGCGAAGGTGTTGGGAACTCGGTCAATAGTCACGTATTGAGTTCTCATTGAAAATTGTACTAGTAAAATGTTACTACATTCAATTGAAATGATTGTTTACATCGAGTTTTAAATTAAGAATGGCATATATGCTTTGTTTTTATCTTCGGAGGATGATCGTTATGAACTAATTAAGGGAACAAAGCGAACCTTCTCTTTATAAAATTCTGTGTACATATTCTAAACAATAGTTTCCTAATAATATACTTCACAACTGATGCTTTGTAATGTAATTTTATTTAAAGTTTACATTTGAAATAACAAATTAAAAATATATGAACAAATTGGGATATTCTTACATTTTTCACATCAGTTTGTCAACACTAATCCTGTCGAATAAAAAACTACTCGATCACTGATGACAGAATGCCAAATTCCAATACTCGATATTCGATCTCTTAAGCGGTCGGATGACAAATCGACATTTATCAGTCACGTGTTACTCGATAGCTGATGCAGTAATTCCACCCCTGAACATTCTCAGTAGAGCAAATAGAGTTCAAACCTTTCAAATGGAATAAATCTTTGGGTCATGAAATAATCGACGTCGTGGATACCTATAAATACCTAGGTATCACCATTGACTGCCACTTTCTTTGGGAACCACATATAAATAATCTATGGAAGAAGTTGAGAAGATCCCTTTTCCCCTATCATGCTCTTCTGGAGTTTAGGTTGCGGTATGGAATCCTGGCGAGGGGAGGTATGGCGCTAACGCATATTGAGAAGCTTCAATCTATTCAAGATAAGTCATAAATTTGATATCGCCAAGAAAAAATTAAATCAACGTGGTAAAGGTTTTGAAAAAGTGTGCTGCTTTGGAGTATAATGACCCTAGTTACAGAATAATATTTTAACATTAACTTAATACTAGAAGACGGGCTGACGGATTTTACCACTTAAAATATGCTTAAATCCTATTCAACACTTATAGCTAAAAATTGTATTATAATATTTGCACTTCATTTTGATGATGAAATAAGTTCATAGTAAATAACCTCCTGCAGATAAGGTAGCTTAAGATACCTGCTTAACAAATGTAACAAATTTTAAGAAGTAAATAAAATTCAAATTCAATTCTTCCAGGTTGTAGTAGTCAGGTTGTAGTATACGTAAATGTTCCAATGACTGTTAATAGTTTGAAGTTTTCCAATATCTTCGTAGTACACGCCAACTGCTTTTTTTAGTCGAGTTATATTGACTTGTTCAGCTGCCTGTGCAATTGATGAAAATTAACAAATGGTCTCTTGACCAGTATCTGCTTAAGTCGCTTCTGGCAAGGGCAGTGGGCACAAATGGTGTATGGTTCCTTTGAAAATGCCATTCTGGGTCTTAACCACAGCTGCGCGAATTTATAACTTCTTTTACGTGTCCTTGTTTCTATTTTATTGGTGGAATATTAGCTTCCTTAAGTTCCACCATAGCGCCAGGATCCAGATTTGTTGATTTGTCAGTCAATTTTATTCTTTGTTGAAGAAGAACCATCTTTTCCAAAATGCTTGTTGGATGTATTGTATTTGAGACTGCGTAGTTTGCTGTACATAATGTCGGATTCAGGTAAAGTTGTAAGTGGTGCTCCAATTAGGAAGTGCCCACGAGTAACGGCTTCTAAGTAATTATAATTTTGATCTGCTGTCATAGGTGTGAGTGGACGCGAGTTTAAAATTGCTTCGATTTTTATGACCGCTGTCAGCAATTCCTCGTAAGTCAGCGAAGCCTCCCTTAGATGGCGAATCAAGAGTGTCTTAGCGGATTTAAGAGCAGGCGTATGCTTTTGATGCAAATAGATTAAAAGCTGATGTTTGATGGTGATCTTATCCATGCTAGTACTGTGGTAGAATCAGTGTATCGACACACTTTTTTAATTTTGCACGTCAACACTTGCAGCAGCCTTGATACCAACTCAACCATGAGAACAGCACCGTGCAACTCCAGTAGGGCTATGGATGTTGTTTTAAGAGGAGCAATGCTCGATTTTGAGCATAAGTGTGCTATGGAGTTATACGCACGACTCCAAGGGATTCAGAATGCTGTCTAAAAATGCGTTCAATTCAATATCGCTGCTGGGACGAGACGCATAACGTGTAATACTAAGCTCCTTTACCATCGAATCCGTTTATTGGCTTGTTCTTCGGATTTTCTATAACTATTGCAGGCTCAAGTAGTCCTAATGGATCAAACAACTTGGCAAGGTCTGCCAGTACAGAACGTTTGCACACTCGTTCCTGTAACTTGTCGTTCTCATCAAATAAAAAAAAAAATATTAGGCCGTAAGCAGCCCATAGAGGGTCAAGATCTAGCTTCTCACAACTGTACATGTTGCGCGTGGTATACATTTCTGCATGTACAGAAGAGACCTACAGTTTTATGCCGTATCCGAAGGGCAGATAGGTTTTTGAGAAGCTTTCTCATGACAATCTTGAATGCTTGTCAGACACTCGGAGGAGGTGGGGCCGTGAAAAAACTTTTGATGGTATTTTTCTGGATTCGAACGTAGAACCCCTTGCGCAGTAGTCCAACCCACTAACCACTGAGCCACGGCACCCCGTTCTTATCAAATCCAAACTTTAATTTAAATGAATCGGAAGAGGGATCCCAGATCAATCCTAACGTTTTAATCACTTTTGATTGATGAAAAGTTACAAGCTTCTCTTTGTACTCTTCTGGAATGCTCTCCAATATTTGCGGGTGGTTGGCGCAGAACTTTCTTAGTTCAAAGTTACCCAGTTACAACAGATGGCAGATATTATCTCCAACCGTAAGACAATCGTCGACGTAAAAACAGTTTTTTTTATAGCCTGCGAAGCACGGGAATATTAAGTTTGGTTGTCATCTGAGAGCTTTATCAAACATCTTGTAGCTAGGTATGATGCCGATACTATACCATAAGTCACAGTATTCAACTGGTTTGTTTGCAATGACAGATCGTGTTGCGATCTTCATAGAATCAATGCAGCATTCTATCGGGTGGGTTTACTTCAATTCGTCAGAACATGTTGCTTATGTCTCCCGTGAAAACATATCTATGCAGTCGAAAGTTGACTATTATGGAAAACAGATCTAGTTGGACCGTTAGACCAATGATCAAAATGTTGTTAAGTGAATTCCCAGACGTGCTTTTCGCAGACGCATCGAACACTACCGTCATTGTTGATGAGCTTTCGGGCTTCATTATGCAATGATGGGGAAGTACATAATGTAAATAATGTGCTCGAAAAGACTTTGGCTTTCTTTATCCAACATCTGGAGCATCAAGTGAACTATTATTTGGTACCAATTTTTTATATTGTATCCCATGTTGGTAATGGCTTGGATACTTTCCTTGCTGACGTCGCACATAGGAGCACATTTCAATGTGTGCTACTTTGACAAGAGTTGTACAATAAATGATATCGAAGTCGTCTGATAGAAAGTTAGAAATATTTAAATGCAGAATTCTGATTTAGATACGTATTTACAATTTCAATTGAATTTTGAAAATATTAGGCGGTGTTTTTCATTTCAATTGTGATTTAGAAGTTTTGTATCAAAACATTATATTGCTTTAAATTTTAATGGATTTGGTTTAGTATGTACACATACAACACATATCAATTGTTTGCTCGAATCAGACTTCTCGAAACTCTTCGGCTTATTGTTAACAAACTCCGAAAAAAAAAAAATTGAAATTACGAATGAGATTCGAAAAATTCAAATTCAGAGAGAATTTAAGCATAAACTTCGCCTTATTGTCAATTTTCAGAAGGTGGTTTTGGCAGCACAAATGGCGGAAACACAAGCCGAATCATTCGAAACTTGCTGCTGAAATAACTGTTTAGTTTATTATTAATTAAATAATAAAAAAACTAAGATATGTGTATTACGTACTT
Organism: Chalcosyrphus nemorum; assembly: GCA_949716465.1. Taxonomy (NCBI): domain Eukaryota; kingdom Metazoa; phylum Arthropoda; class Insecta; order Diptera; family Syrphidae; genus Chalcosyrphus; species Chalcosyrphus nemorum. The sequence continues at coordinate 40,752,522 of OX454334.1, forward strand.
ATAAAATTTAAACTCAGAGACTCTACCGCTTATTATGCCACAAGCTCTCTAAAAGGGATTGTAATATATATATTCCCAACATATTTATTCTTAGTTATGATCCACTCATGAGTTGTCTCAAAAAGAAGCGATCGAAACCAAGACCGATTGTCTCTCCAAGGAGACCCTAGAATTGCTCCTTGCAGAAGATTCAAATACAACTAATGAGAAATTAATTCCTCTTTGTGACGATGAAATTAGCGAAGATTCATGGGAAAATCCATCGATTAGTTTCAGTATTATGACAAAAAAAAAAACATTAATTACCTTAGGGCCGATTTTTCAATCGTCGGATAAGTAATCAGATAACACTTAACAGTCAGATAACACAAAAATACATTTTTCAATAAGCGTAAAGCACTTATTCTAGGTATATATCAATTATCTGCCGAATAAAATTATCTGGTCATCAGTAAGCTGGATAAACTTTAACTGACTGTATATGAACTGTCAAAAGTGAGAATTTTAAATTTAATTTAATTTTTGTAAGAAATATGGATTTTTTCGATATTTACGATGATTTTTTTATTGAAGAAGAGAATAACATATTCAATTACTTCAATTCACCCTTAAGAAAGCACCACCAGTGCAATGAGGGTCAATGTTTTCCATATTTTTTTTTAGCTTTCAAAATTTGTAAATACCGAAACTTTTCAAATTGAAGTGCCAGATAATGTGAAAAATAGTCTGCTAGCTCTAACATATACGATTGTCACTGTATCTATCTCTTTTTCATTCCAGTTTCGTGAAGTTAGACACAATTGAGCTTGACAAAATCGTTCAATTACAGTCTAGGAGTTATTCGATGATTGAAAAACCAACATCTACTTATCTAGTAGATAAAGAGTGGAATACATTTATTCGTTAGACAGCAATCAGACTGTTTAACTGACGATTGAAAAATTGGCCCTTAATATGCTAGCCATAACAGATTTTTTGGTGTTTATTTTCATTAAAACATATCTAAGAATTACTATACATTGTATTTTAATGTATGAATATTAATTTTCACCAAAAATAATAACAAAAACAACGAAAAATAGTGTTGGCCATGTTTTCATGCAAATACTCCCATGTGCGTCGTGAAACCTTCTCAAAACCGCTGTTATGCTGTTCTGAGTTATGAGTGCTGCAACAGCTTGTTAAGTTGCGCTCTTAGCAGCAATCTCTTGTTGTCAAATCGATCCACGAGTGTTTGCCAGGCGGCCTCATAATTACTCTCTGTAGCCTGGAAACGCTTTATGAAACTGTGTGCCTCTCCGGATAAAATATCTTTTTAGCAGGTGCAATTGGTTGATTATGTATCAAGTGCTTGAACAGATCGTAAAATGGTCGCCAGTTAAGTAAACTTTCATCGAAATTTGGAAGATCTACTCTTGGCAACTTTATCATTGGATGTGCCACTACCGCTGTATGTACTTTGTGGAGCTGACTGATGTTCATATAGTTTTAGCAAGACTGCTTCAACTTGTTCTTGCATGCTAAAATATGCTTCGATGTCCTTAGCACACACTCGCTCCTCTATTTTTCGATATGCCATCGATATTTTATCACAGCTCTGCTCAATTGTACATGATTTTGATTGTCAGAATTGTCACACTTCTCCAATGAACTTTTCATGTTGCTGAAAAGCACACGTTGCCTCTCGTCTTCATTCTCGATGTAATCCCTTCATTGGTGAAGGAATAGCGGTGGGATTTGCGTGGGTTTCTTTGAAATTGCACCTTGCTGTTCAATCACTTCGGCTCTGATCTGTGCTGCACCTATATCCGCCGTTGGTTTAGACACTTCCTGCTGTGGGATGTCGTCCTTTTGATCCTGATCGATGCGCTCCATACGGTGGTTTATGTTATCTTTTAATCGGTCCGCAACCTTACGCACCGTTTCATAATAGTCCTCTTTGAAGTAAGGATGGTCCATTGGATCCACAAATTTATCTTGAATTTATCGTTGAATCAAAAAATGCCCAAACTTTTCTATGCCAGATTCGTTATCTTGAAATTCGAGGTGCAAGGACTCATAAGAAAATTTGGATTCTCACGCTCTGCCTGTCTGCCAATTCTGTCTGTCCGTTCGTCTGTCTTTATATCCCTGAGGCTACAGCCTGAACGGGTGGACGAATTTCGATTAAAGTTTATATCTAGGATCTGTGAGATTATCCCTAGAGGCGTTATATTAACGGTACTTTACTTAAGACTAATTATACAAAAATTAGATTTTTTCGAAAACGGCTCTAAAGATTTTGCCTAAATTTCATATTCGATTCAGATTGGAAAATTCCAGTCAGATAACATATAAATTCATGTTACCAAAATTTTTACCAAAATTGTTAACAACACTACTCTACTCTAAAAACGGTCCAACGATTTCATTTAAATTCTGCTTTTAGATGAGTACAAAGATATGCAATAAGATGACCTACCACATTTTCGCCAAAGTTGGTTGTAACGGTACTTATGGCCGATTTGGCTAAAAGACGATTGTCCTAAAAACAATTAAGTTCTCACATTATATAAAAATTTTTTAGCCGAAAGTGCGTATAACGATACTTTTTCAAGAATTAAGAGGTTTTTACCAATTTTCTTTAAATTTGAAATTTAAACTAGCTTAGTAAAATTCTTTAAAAGGCTTATCACATTCTTAGCCAAAATTGTTAATAATGGTACTTTACTTACAACCAACTTAATAAAATATCATTTTTGCACATAAGCAACTCAAACGGGTTCGTTTAAATTTCATTTACTTTTCGAAAGATACCCAAGATGGCATACCACGTTTTTGGCCGCTAGTAACGGTACTTTACTTATAGCCAACTTAACAAATTGCATTTTGCCCAAAAAAGGCTGTAACGATTTCGTTTAAATTTCATATTAAGACTAGTGTTCTAAATTCACACCAGATGGTGTAACACATTTTTGGCTAAAAATGCGTATAATGGAACTTTGCTTATTAGATGGTCTTGGCAATATGACGATTATGTTTTCCTGTTTAAAATTGAATGCCGGTACCTATGTACCTGTTACTACTACTATATTTGTTTATTCAAAATATTGTTTTTTCTTTTTTCTTTTAAGCAATGACAACTTGGGAGAAAGTTTAAATAAGTTAAACTGGGAAGCTCTTAGTGAGCCAACGCAGCCAAAGTCAGCTTATAAAAGAGCGGTTACTGAAGAGCCAAGTTTATTTGATTATCGCGGAAGAGTAGCCACACTAAATTCTTCTTCATTAATGGACGAAGAACTCGATGATGATGTATGTATGATTTATATTTATAGACATTTATTGATAGTTTTTTATGAAAAATATAATTTTTATATATATACACATATAGGTGCAGGCCACACTTCGAAAAATACGAGATATAAAAAAAGCTAATTCATATTTTGTGGATGACAGCAATCTATCTTCTGACGACAGCAGAACTACGGCGTTAAAAAAAGGACGCCTACTTAAGGTAATCGTTATTTAGAATTAAGAAAATTGTTATGAAATAGACTACACTCTCAAACTAAATAACTGATTTGACTAAGGATTTGATCACTGGATTGTAGAGCTGTGGCACTCGTGATTGATTCGATAATTTTGACCCGTTAACACAAAAGTATTGTTGATTGCATTCACACATGCAAAACCAATCAATCACAAAACCAATACTTGTCTCACAACTCAAGTACTTTCAGCAGTCTCGGTTATTTAGTAATGAACGAATGAAACAAAAGTATTGGCAATAATGGAACGAAAAGGAAATTGAAATGTTTTTATGGTTTTTTTTCAATATACTATATACTAAGAATATACTTGTCTCACTTTCGACAACACGATACATCAGTAGGATGAACGAAGAATGGATCGTTGTTTTGAGCCAATATAATATATTTATCATTGAACGATTTAATGATTGATTGGAATGACCGAAACATTTTTGAAACCAATACTTGAACGATCCGCTCAGCTCTACTGGTTTGTAACGAAATGAAAAAAATATAAATTATTTTCTTATAATCGCCACAATTCGTTATTAAACTCAAACTATTACCAAATACCTACACACCCCCATTAAACTATAGAGTAGTAAAGAGTGAAACTTGAAGGTTTTTAAAATGGAATAATTCAATGAACATACAATTTTTTTTTATAATTTTCGCGCACCAAAGGGGATATGAATACCCTTATACTGTATATTCAGGGCAAGGGCGTTTGGGAAAAGTGGGAAAAGGAATAGAGGAGGTACCTGTGTACGTTGGCTTTGGATGCTTGAAGGCTGTAGAGGCGAGGGAATACGGCCCCGGGAAGAGTTTTAACGCACGGTCTTGGGTGCACCTGATCAGATGTGGGCGTTGTATTCCAGCTTTGGGCGGATATATGCCTTGCTAGAGCAGGAACGTGAGTTTGGGAACGAATATGTAAAACTGAGGGTACTGTCATCAGCGAAGGAACGGATTGGATTAGAAGTAGCAGACAAGAGGTCATTTATAAAAATGAGAAAGAGAGGCAGAGACAGTACTGAGCGCTGGGGGACACCAGCATTATATGTGTTGCATTGCAGACTTGAAGCCATCCAATATAACTTGTATGATTGAAGAGACTAATCGATTCCATATGCACGCATTTTCGACAAAAGAGCCTGATGCACCATCAAATCACCTGTGGACCTGTTGCTACGAAAACCATACTGCCGGTCATTGAGAAGTTTTCGTGAATCAAGATATGTCATAAGCTGACGATTTATCAGCGCAATGGGTCGGTAATTGGTTGGAGAGAAAGATTCACCTTTTTAGGGACAGGCTGGACAAATTCTGTTTTCCATCTACTCGGAAAGAGCCCAGAAAAGTAGCATAGACAGAGATTTTGCCAGCGTGGAAGAACACCTCTTCAGAACTATAGGGGGAATACCATCTGGACGAGCGGATTTCTGTATGTTAAGACCTTTAAGGACTGCAACTGTGCGAGTGCGAAAGTGGACTTGAAAGTGGACCATAGAAAATTCGACGCTCTCAAGCACAGTGACAGACATAGCACTATCTTGCAGTGTGGAATTAGCTGCGAATTGGGCAGCGAGCAGATTGGCTTTGTCTAAGGAGCTGACAGCTGGAATGTCACTATAAATGAGTGTTGGGATGGCAGATGAGGCAGAACTTCTAATGTTTTTGACGAATGACCAACAATTTTTACTAGGTACCTTTGGGACACTGTAGAATTTTTTGCCTCAATTTTTGGTCGTGTAGGAACTTAACACGTTGAATGTGGGCATTGCAGTCATTTCTGGTTTGTTTAAACTTCTTTCAGTTTTCCTCAGATTTGTTGGCTTTATAAGCCCGAAAACTTACTTCTTTCAATCTGATAGCCTCTTTGCAGCTCTGGTCGAACCATGAATTTACCTTAGGTTTAATGCTCTTTATTCTGTTAGGAATAAAGTCATTCAGACCAAAGAGAATCGTGTAGGTGATCATATCAGCAGCGGCATCCACGTCACTATCGAGGAAGCATAGTGACGAGTTAAAACTCCTAAAGAAGTTATTAAGGCCGTCGCAGTCGGCTTTCTCGTAGCGCCATACTTTTCTTTTGGGAGTTTGCTCTTTGTGTTATGGTCAGACCGGCCTAGGGGCGCTAATACATCAATGGTGTATTTATCAGGGTGTGAAGTAAGAAACAAGTCCAGAGTATTGGCGGAGTGACTTACAATGTCCGGTATACGTGTTGGCTCATTTACAAGCTGAGTCAAGTTGTTAATCTCAGCGAAAAGTTCAACATACCTTCCTTCGGGTGTTATCTGGCCAGAGTGTCGAAGCCAATCCGAATTGTGTATATTGAAATCGCCCGCAATGACAATTTCAGTATGAGGATATAAGGAGACAATTCGCGTGATGGAATCGGACAGCGCATCAAACTCATTAAAGGTTGAGTTGCTGTCCGCACTAGGGCTTCTGTAAATGAAACAGTAGTGAATAATTTACTTACGGACGGTGATTTTTAGCCATTTGAAGTTAAATTCCGGATTGGAACAGTGGCCATACTGTTTTGGAATTTGGTAAGCAATATCACTACGATTATACATGGCGAGGTCGCGGTGGGGGAAGAATAATGGCACTAAGCTATATCCAGGTAGTTGTATAATCGGAAGATTCTTCTACTACCTGTGTTTCGCTAAGTGCCAAAAAAGCTGGTTTGTGGGAATGGGCGTGGACGTATAGGTCAAAGAAATAAGAATAAGAATAAGAATTTAGAATAGTATTCCACAACAAACTGCCGCAGGTGTTATGCCCAAACGACAGTCAGCTGTCTTATTCTTCTTATTCTTTTGTTTTTCACTGCACTGCAGTGGGATTAGGCGCCCGCGATTAGTGTAGGTATATTGGTTTTGTTTATTGATTTTTTTTCCTTCTATTTAATTATTATTTTTGTTGGTAGGGACTTTGGTTGGTGGACTATTGTGTTTTTTTTTGTTTTTTTTTGTATATATTTGTGGAAGCTATTTTTTTTTGTTTTTATATGTTTTAAAATAAGAGGCGACAAGTTTAGCTTTCAAAATTTTTAAAACTGTGACTCATTCAAATTTAATTCTTCTTATGAAACTTAAGCATTCATTTTTGGAATTGCAATCAAAAGAATGGTTATTGATGGAAATCTATGACTACGAAACCTAAAAATGACGCCTAAGGTACAGTGGCGTGGCGTCATTTTAACCCGATTCTTCCCGACTTCTACTTTTCAACAATGTTTACCAAATTTCAGGCAGCATCAATCTGAATAGGTGACGTGAAATAACGCCCGACGAAATAAGGGCACATGTGGTCTGATTTTCATTTTTGAATGAAAATAAGGCCTCAAGTTTCTGCTGCGTCTCTTTCTTGTTTCCAGCTCAGCTTGCTTCCCTGATTGAAAACCCTAAATATTTAGCTTTGTCTGAAAATGTTAGCCATTAGGAAAGGCAGGGTCAATTGTCGGAATTTTGAACTTTCTGTACTGTTACTTAAGTGGATATCACTGATGTCTGATGACTTCTGCAATTCTTCAGATATAATGGTTACAAGCTTTGAATTACCCAATTTAGCTTGCTCTTTTCAGGATCTGTTTAGGACCATACTGTCCATACTGGGAAAGTGAGTGTTCAGTAGTATATAAAGCGAATCTTCGCCAGAAGTAGGCAAAGATCCATCGCTTTTCTTGAGGCAGCTGGGTATTATTGGATTCAAGAAGAGATTTTTCTCAAGTCTAAAGGCCTCAGATACTTTTTCTATATGTTCACAGAAAATTTCCAAAAAATGCGCCAAGCTTTTCGCAATTCATTTTTGTATATACTGTATGCCTTGTACAAGTCCCAGTCTAGCACATTTCTCGTACTTTTGGCATTATCAAAGTGTTTCCTACATTTATGTTCTTCTTAAGAAGATCTGTGGTCCATCAATGCATCCTCCATTCTCCATCCTAAGCGGAGAATACGCCAAGCGCCGAACCGAAGCACGGTGGGGCAAATTGACCCAAAAGCTGGCATTAATTTCAATTACTATATTGAGAATATCTATTTTTTTTCTTATTTTTCGATCACCTAATATACACATTATCAAAAAATACAAATAATTTCTCTTTAGACTTATCTGATTCATCACAACGCAGCTTAATTGAAGCTTGTTTATACCCTATCCTAGGGGTATATTAAGTTTGATACATAGTTTGTAACATTGAGAAATATTGCAGATAGCCCCAATAAAGTACATATATAAATGATCAGCATCACTAGCCGAGTCGATTGAGCTTTGTCCGTCAGTCTGTACGTCCCTCTCTGTGTCACCAGTTTTTGGGCCTTAAAATTTGAGGTAGGTCGATGAAAAGTTATATACAAGGTCTTTGCAAAAGTAAACAATACAAGTTGTAAACATTATCAAAATCCCCCCACTGGCACTTTTAAAAAAAATCATTTTTTTCAATATTTTCATATGAAACTCGAAAAAACTTACTTAACTAATTAGGTATATACCTTTTTACTATAAAAATCGTCCATACATTATATACGACCACGCCTACATTTTAGGGGTTTTTTTTTTATCAAAAAACTGTTTTTGACGTTTTTATTCAAACAATATCACTTCTAAGGAACAAAATGCAGTATATATTGAAACAAATTTAAAATCTGTCCACTACCACACCTATTGAGAAAATTCATGTTTTGGAGTAATATGATAAGATTTTTTTTAAAAAAAAGCTTGTATACAGGAAAGGGATAGGGTATCATACGATCCGCTCTAGACGGATTGTAGCCTTTTCATGTTTTTTTCTCAGTTGACATACAAAGAAAAACTGTTTTTTTTTCTTCTTTGTGTGTAGCCCGAATTTTTGTTAATCTGCAAATAATTTTGAAATCTTGGTATGGCCTTGTACATTGGGTATGTAACAATGAATAAAGCGCAAAAACAAAAATAACAAAAAAATATGTCAAATAGAGGTAATGTCCTGTGGTCAGTTCTTAAAGGTGTATTTGTAAGGATTTCCTAAATCGCGAATCGCGTAGACGTTTAGTTGGGTTCCGGGATCGTCCGAGTTTTTATTTTGGTGTCATTTAAATTTGTGTGATGTGTATTTTGTATTTCCGTAAAAAATCCTGCTACTTTTCTGAACTTTTCGTGATATATGGGTTTTTATATCGTGCCTTCGGTTTATACATTTTTTTTTGTTTTAGGATATCAAAGATATCGAAGACAAAACATAATTTTTTTTTTTTTTTTTTTCGTGGGTAGGTAAAAACCTTCATAGGCACTACGAGGACCGGCCGCGCGTGCTCATAGTAGTGTGAGATTCTTACTCTCTAAAAAACCTCCCATTTCCGGCTAGACTACGACTAAGTTCCCTTAACAAGTAGTTCACGCTTCTATAGTAATCGTGTTTGGCAGGTTACCTTCCAACGAAAGCACCTACAATACCGTAATAATAAGCGGTTTCTCCTTATGACGCTAGATCCAACGGTCTCGTTCGTTGTAGTCGGCACGCAAGGTTTGTCTGATCCAGAGTTCGGATTATTTCGTCATTGCAATGTTCATTAAGACGAGTGCGAAGTTTGCGAGCAAAGTTTCTCACCTCGTCGGTCACGGTTGCGATTCCTAAATCTCGATGTAAGTCGCTATTTCTTATGTACCATGGAGCATCTACGATTGCTCTTAGTGTCTTATTTTGAAAAGTTTCTAAAATATATATATTGCTTGGTTTAGTACAGCCCCAAAGTTGTATACCGTACGTCCAAGATGGTTTTAGCACTTGCTTATACAAAAGCAGTTTGTTATATACGCTTAATTTCGAAGATCGTCCGATAAGCCAATTCATTTCTCGTAGCTTGATTTCGAGCTCGTCGCGTTTCTTTTTAACGTGTGGCTTCCACTTAAGTTTAGCGTCTAGGGTCATGCCTAGATATTTCGCCTCGTTGGCGTACGGGATTTGTACCGAGTTAATAAAGAGTGGTAAGTTGTTTACCCTTTTGTAAGTAAAATTTACATGCGTTGATTTAGTCTCGTTAAGGACGATTCGCCAGGTCTTCGTCCACTTGCATATTTTGTCCAAAGCGCGTTGGAGTTTTCCCGTTGATGATTCGACTGTTTTATCCGTGGCGAGGATTGCCGTGTCGTCGGCGAATGTGGCTACAGTCGTTGTCTCATCTTGAGGTACGTCTCTTGTATACATCAAAAACAGTGTTGGACCGAGAACGCTTCCTTGCGGAACACCGGCGTGTATTTCTTTGAATTCCGAGTATTCGCTCCCGTATCTCACACGAAAGAGTCTATCGTCAAGATAAGACTCTAGGAGTTCATACATTTTTACAGGCAAAACTTTCCGTAGCTTATATTTCAGGCCTTCGTGCCATACTTTGTCAAATGCTTGGGATACGTCAAGAAAAGCGGTAGAACATATCATTTTCGCTTCTAAGGCTTTATCAATTTCATTAGTTATTCGATAGACCTGGTCAATTGTTGAGTGTTTGACCCTAAAGCCAAATTGGTGATCCGGGATCAATCGTCTTTCTTCAATTATTGGTTGCAGTCGTTTGAGCACAAGTTTCTCGAAGACCTTCGATATTATGGGCAAAAGCGAAATAGGTCGATATGATTTTTTGTCGTACGGGCATTTTCCCGGTTTCGGAACCATTATTACTTCTGCGACTTTCCATTGCCTTGGAACGTATGAAATTCTCATTGAGGCGTTTATGATGTAGAGGAGCTTCACTAGCGCTTTTTTCGGTAACTCCTTTAAAATTTCCCCAGTAATTAAGTCATAGCCCGGCGCTTTGTTATTCTTCAAGTTTCGTATCGTTTGACGAAGTTCAGACAGTGACACGTTTTCCATTCTATAGTTGTCCAGTACCGAATTGGGACTGAGATCGTCGACCAATGGTTCCCCATCAAATGGTTTGAACGTTTCTTCTAGGTGGTCTGCGAATAAATCTGCTTTTTCTTTGTCGCCTTTTATCCATTCGCCGTTGGCTTTTCTTATTGGCGCCGAGTGCATTATGGGCTTCTTAATGGACTTCACGGCTTTCCAAAGTGAGTAGTTCGATCCTCTATCGGCAGTCAAGCTTTCAAGGTAAGCGGTGGTCTCGCGACTTTTAAAATCTTGAAGTAAGTGGTTTAATTCGTTAGATAGGCTGTTCAAGATGGCTTTATCTGGAGGTGCTCGCGATCGCTGCCATCTCTTTCGCGCTTTTCTCTTTTCGCGTATGAGCTCTTCTATTTCGCGCGGGTATGTTGTTCCGCTATTCGATACTGAGTTCCTCCGGAGAGAAGTATTATTCCACGCAGCGCTCTGAATAACTCTCACGAGTTTTTCTATTTCGTCTTCCATTTCTAGCGGCGTTTTTAGTGGTACATTCAAGGCTATGTTTTCTTTACAGTATTTTCTAAAGCCGTCCCAGTCGGTATTGCTGTTAGTTAATCTAGGCGCTCTTTCCTTTTTCGCTAGGCTTCCGCCGATTTTCAAAAGAACTGCCGAGTGATCTGAGCAGAGATCATAGCATTCTTCTACGTTCGTAAGGTATCGAGGTACCCCTTTTGTGATGAAGAACTCAACGAGGTCAGGTATTTTATTTCTGTCGGTTGGCCAATATGTTGGCTTTCCCGTCGATAAGAAGACCACGCCACGTTTTGAAGTTGCTTTGAGGAGTACTCTGCCTCTTGTTGAATTGCCTCAATTTCACGGAGACTGAGCTAATTTGCATTGAGTCAAGTTCAATTTCGGCGTTTTTGGAGTGCTTAATGCAGTCTTTGATGTAAAGGGATGAACCGCCTCTCGAATTTTCTGAAGGATGATGCGCATGATAATCGATGTAACCTTTAATTTTGGGCCCCGATCCCTTCTTACAATGAGTTTCCGTAATCAGGCAAACGTCAATATTGTTCTTCCGCAGAAATACTTCTAGTTCGTCGATTTTGTGCGATAGGCCATTTGCATTCCATGTAAGTATTTTTATTAGCTTCATATTCATGATTTGTTATTCGTTTTGCGAGGTTTAGACTCTAGCTCGCTCAATTTGTCAAAGATTACTTGATTAACTTTAGTTTGTTGCTCAAGCTTTTCTAATATCATAACTAATATATGAGATACCGAATCCGTTGTGGCAGGTTCTGGTCTATTTTCACGTAACGCGACCGGAAGTCTTGGCATCGCTTACATTGAGGTACTAGTCTGTTGCCCTTCCGCTTGGGCTCGATTTTGACCTTGATGTTGAGGATTGCTTTTATCTTATATATTTCGTTGATGTTCTCAGTCCTATCAAAAGTAAGCATACAAATTGGAAGACCGCGCCTAACAACAGCGGTAGCGTCCTTTTCTCCGTCCTTACGTTTTCTTTCTTGATTATGTTTACGGCGTCGAGAATTTTAAAGCCTTGGGCTTGAACGTCTTCTATGACTTCTTCCTTCGTGCAAGATGGGTGTAGTCCCCTCGCGATAACCCGCAGTGGCTTTTCGAGGTGATTTTCATATGTAAACCATTGTACTTTCTCTGAATTAAATTTTTGTGACAGTGCCCGATAGGCGTCAGAGTCATCGACGTTAACTTTCCATACGTTGTTCCGAAGCGATGTTAAGTTATACTTCGTCCCCAGAGTATTTTTAAGGATGTTACGCAACTTTCCGTAGTCCGCTATCCCAACGACATTTATTGCAGGTGGTCGGCGATTTTTCCCTCGAGTTTCCGCTGTCGCTTTTTTTGGTACGACTGGTGTTTTCTCTACTTGTTGTACGGTCTCTACTTCGGGTGATGAACCGGCTTTTCGCTTCTTGCTAGATCTCTTCTTAAAGGCCGGATTCGTTTCGCGTGCAAGCTCTTCCTCGTCCGTCTGGTATTCGCATTGACGTTTCGGTGTATCCTCGCATTCTATAGTACCACGGGGGTTTCTTAGGTCTTCGTTTTCTTTACGTAACAAATCTACTTCGCTTTTAAGCTCGTAAAAGAGACGTTCCATTTCATTAAGATTAGCGCGAAGTTCGTTGTTTTCCGCTTCCAAGCAGTTAATTTTCGCTGAGTCCTGATTAACCGGCGGACTTCCTTTCCCGGAGACTTTCGATCCAGATGGTGGTGGAGATCGAGGTACCCTTGATCTTTTCAGAAAGGGATTTGAAAGCAATAAATGGCTCTCCACACTTTTTATGTGGATAAAAAGTATACTCGAAAAGTATGAGGTTCTGCTCGAAATTATTATGAATACTAGCTAAGGGATTTCCTTCATAGAACACTTTATCAAAGAAGGCCAGTTCTTCAAAGATCAAGAGGCTGGCCGACGAACTTGTCTACTGTTACGATGACACCAGACAGCATGTTACGATAACACCAGACAACATGTAATGAAGACACCAGTCAGTTTTTGTATACTTTTTCATATTTTTTCCCACCAAATTTTGCAGTCTCAAATTATTATAAAATTATCAATATGACATTTTGTTATCATTTTTCTCAAGTTAAGTATCATTTTAGACTTGCAAAAGAACTGCAAAGAACAATAACAAACTTTAAGAAAGACATTGCATCTCGGAAAATGCGGCAATATAAAGAAGATCGCTTGAAAAAAATCGAAACAATTTGGCTGGAATTCAAACAAAACAATGAGAAAATTAAGCCAACAGTAAAGCATACATGGAGAAAACTACATCCGAGTGAATCCAGTGCAAAACTGCCGCCCTTGAAGATCCCAACGTTCAAAAGAAATTATTTGGAATGCCGTTCGATTTACGAACCTTTTTCCACCATAATACACGACAAGAAAAAATAAAAAAATTAAATAAATATTAGGCTGTAAGCAGTCCATAGAGGACCTATCTACTCACAACTGTACATGTTGTGCGTGGTATACATTTCTGCATGTACAGAAGGGACCTACAGTTTTATACCATATCCGAAGGGCAGAGAGGTTTTTTAGAAGCTTTCTCATGACAACTATACTCTTGAATGTTTGTCAGACACTCGGAAGAGGTGGGGCCGTGAAAAAACCGTGATGGTATTTTTCTGAATTCGAGCTTGGAACCCCTTGTGCAGTAGTCCAACGCAATAGCCACTGAGCCACAGCACCCACCTACGGAGAAAATGGAGTACTTAAAAACCCATTTGGAGGGTGAACCCTTACAATTAATCCAGCACCTGACGATCTCCAGTCAGAACTTCAATACCGGGAGAAAACGTACCGCCAAATAAAGTTTTTTTTTTTTTTTTATAATTTGCGCGCACCAAAGGGGATATGAATACCCTTATACTGATGATTCAGGGCGCGGGCGTTTAGGAAAAGGGAGAAGAGGAACAGAGCAAGTACCTGTGTACGTTGGCTTTAAATGCTTGAATGCCATAACGGTGGGGAAACACAGAGCCTGGAAGTTCGTTCCACATACGTGTTGTTCGGCTAATGAATGAATCTCTGTACTTGACAGTACGTCCGAAGTTGGGCTTGAGGGTGAACTGATGTGCATTCAAGGTGTGACGCGTATTGCAGGTGAAATTTTGAAGTGGGGGATGCAGTTGGCTATTTCGCTGGAGCATTTTGTGTAGTAAAAGCCATAAAATAGTGAGAGACATGAGACATTTCTTCGATGTTCGAGTGAAGTTATGGAGTTCACAATGTTACTATCACCTATAAGTTTTAACACACGCTTCTGGATCCTATCTAGTAAGTGCAAAGCGGTCTTGAGTGCACCTGACCAGATGTGGGCGTTGTACTCCAGTTTTGGGCGGATGTATGCCTTATAGATTGAAGCGAAATCAGTCTTGCACCGTTTAAGGAATCGTAGACATTTTGCTGCATTTTTGGCGACCTCGAATATGTGATCGTTCCATCGGAGATGGTTATTGATACCATCTTTATGGCAAGTTTTTCGGTTTCCGCGATGCAAGTACCATTCATGGATAATGGTTGGGAGGTTTGGTTACGCTTGAGTGACAAGAGACAGCATTGTGTTTTGGATGCATTAAATTCTACTCTGTTGGTTAAACCCCATTTGATTATGCTGTCAAGATCGGAATTTAATGAGCTTAGCATACGTTGTCGTTCCTCTTCTACGGCCGAAGAGCAGGGACGTGAGTTAGGGAATGAATATGACAAACTGAGGGTACTGTCATCAGCGAAGGAATGAAGAAAGTAATGAACATCAGAATTATCAGCGAATTTTATGGCGAAATTCTACCGACCAACACATAAAACAGTTTAAGCTTACCATTGTAATTTATGGGACAGCTTTAGCTCTATACTTGGCATTTAAAACTCTGCAGCAACTTGCATCAGATGAAGAAGGGAGGTATCCAGTGGCATCAGAGATTGTGAAAATGATTTTTATGTCGACGGTGTGATGTGAGGATGCGATGCCATAGTCAATTGCCCAGAAACACAAAAACAACGTATTACCATGCTAAGAGGAGCAGGATTTCATCTTTGGAAATGGGCTGCTAATGATACTAGGCTACTGAGAGGTATTCCACCAGAGTCGCGAATTCAGAGTGAAACGTTTGGGATTCACTGGAGTCCTATCAGTGACATGTTCCAATTTAAAGTACACATCGAGCTAACTACAAAAGAAAAACAAACACTGACAAAGTGAAAAACCCTCTCTGGAATAGCCAAGTTGTATAACCCACTAGGATGGTTGGCACCGATTACTGTAAGTGCAAAAATGTTTATGCAGCAGATCTGGAAATCAGAGGTTGATTGATAAAATACGAAGCCAGTGGGGCAGACTGAGAGATAATCTTGTAGCAGTCGAAAACATCAAAATTCGATATGGTTAGGAATTACTAAATGCTAGAAATTTGAGCTCCAAGAATTCTGTGATGCCTCAGAAGCTGCTTGCGCAGCAGTGGTGTATTCCAAAATAGCTTTGCAGAACGGATCCTATGCAACAAGTATACTGACAGCAAAAACAAAGGTGGCACCAATCCAAAAGAAGATTCCCCTTCCCAAGCTGGAACTTTGTGAAGCTCATTTGCTTTCGAAGATTTTAGCAGAAACAGTGCAGACATACAGCTCACAAGTGGGCGAAATATTCGCCTGGATGGATTCCTCAATCCCTTTGGCCTGGATCCAAAAATGTCTGTCAACCTGAAAGATATTTTTAGCAAATAGGGTATCGGAAATACAGTTAGTAGCAAAAGCAAGCTCCAGGAGACATATAAACTCATCAGATAATCCCACTGACCCTGCTTCCAGTGGTTGCTTACCGGACCAAATAAAAAATAATACATTATGGTGGAAAGGTCCTGAATAGCTACAACATGATTCCACATATTGGTCGGAGCAAGGACACATTCGACAAAGGTTTCGGAAGGTAAAGTTTTGACAATATCAGCATCCAAAGCCAAACCTTATGATATTGTCGAAAGATTCTCTTCGTTCAACAAGCCAATAAGAGTCGTTGCTTATTACAAACGATTTAGAGCTAATTGCAATAAGCCAAACGTAAAGAAAACAAAAGGGTTAACAGCACAAATAACCCGAATTAGATAATCCACCTCGAAAATCCTCTCCCATGTGACAGATGTCAGATCACTGGTGGGCATACAAGTATTAGTGATTTTGCAGGCAAAAAACCCACACTTGTAATTGAGAAATTGTAGTGGGGATACTATGTTCAATGAACAACTACGAAAAATATTTTTTGTTTCGTGGTGAATCTGTTAAAAGTATAAAATTTAAAATTTAACGTATTTTTTGAAAACGTTTATACTAATTTTCAAATTTTAAACTAAAAAGAACATATTTAAGCACAAATAATTTAATTTCTTCCGTTTGGTATTTTGAACATATATGAAATACGTTTATCATATCTTTTAGGTCGAATAAAAACAAGAAAATGTTTGATTACAGCAAATGTAGGCGTAATACATCTTGTGTATAAATAAGAATATAAGAAAGTGGCGATTGTGTGAGGTTTAAGATTTATGATTTTTTTTTATATTCCAAACAACTGAATCAGCACATACCTAACCTTATAAAATGTATTAGCAATAAACTAAAATAAATTTTTCAACATATACTGTATTTTGCTCCCAAGAAGTGCTATTATTTCGATATAACCTTCAAAAAACATTTTTTTGATAAAAAACGCCCCTAAAAACTGGGCGTGGCCATACACAATGTACTGAAGATATGTAGGGTAAGAGAATATCTACATATTACCTTAAGTAAGTTGTAATGAGTTTCATGTAAAATTACTGAAAGAAGTGATTTTTTCGAAAAGTGGGTGTATTTTAAAAATTTTTACACTTGTATTGCTTACTCTTCCAAGGACCTCGTATACAAAATTTCATCAACCTATCTCAAAATTTAAGCCCTAAAAACTGGTGACATACGGACAGACACGGCTCAAGCGACTCGGCTACTGATGCTGATCATTTATATATATACTTTATGTGGTCTATCTTCAATATTTTTCTATGTTAAAAAACAATGTATCAAACTTAATATACCCTTAGGATAGGGTATAAAAATAGACTTTTACCATTAAGTCCACATTTAAATAAAGACAAATTTGGGGTAGTGGAAGGACGTCTAGAATAGTCAACCCTATCCGAAACAGAGAAACACCCGTACATTCTTCCTAACAACGCTAAGTTTACCAAGTTGCTAGTCGAAAACAAAGACAAACGTACGTTACATAGTGGCCTCCGACTGACGTTGTCCAAACGGCGACAATCGTACTGGATTATTCAAGAAAACGTGTTGGTCGTCAGGTTATACATTATTGCGTACGATGTCATCGGTTCAATATGCAAGCAAGGACTCAAATAATGGGAATGCTGCCAGCCGCAAGAGTAACTCCATCCAGGCCGTTTTCCCACACTGGCATAGATTATGCTGTCTCCATTCAGGTGTTGATAAGCAAAGGACGAGGAAATCGAACAACAAAGGGTTACATCGCAATATTATTCAATGGTCCTTTATACCACCTGCTTTACCTCACGTCGGAGGACTATGGGAAGCAGGAGTTAAATCAGCAAAATTCCGTTTGCTGGGTAATCGGGGAAGCTACACCTAAATTTCAATAATTCTCCACATTTCTAGTTCAAATAGAAGGCTGTTGAGGAAATGTCCCAATACTTACATACATATGTATGTGACCTTATGTGATAAACATATGTATGCACGTATTTAGTTATGAAACATCGCACTCACCAACATTTATGGATAAAAGACTTTGGTTCCTTAGTACTGGCTTCACATTCATAGAACAAAAACATATAAAAATGCTACAATCCGTTTTGAGCGGATCGTATGATACCCTATCCTTTTTCTAAGTGTTTTTTTTTTCAAATTATTCCTAAACATGAGTTTTCTCAAGAACTGGGCATGGTAGTGGGCGGATTTTGAAATTTGTTCAACATGTATTAAATATTGTTCCTAAGAATTGATATTTTTCCAACGAAAACGCCGAAAAAGAGATTTTAAGACAACCGCCACTAAAAAGTAAGTCATATACAATGTATTGAAGATTTGTAGAGTACTCTAATTGTAAATCTCTATATATTTGCTTAAGTAAGTTTTTCCGAGTTTCATACAAAAATACTGAAGAAAATGAATTTTTCGAAAAGTGGGCGTGTTAGTGGGCGGATTTTGAAGTTTTTTACACTTGTTCTGTCCCGATATCCAAAGCCTTCGTATACAAAATTTCGTTGTCCTAGCTCAAAATTTAAGGCCCAAAAACTGGTGACAGACGGACGGACGTGGCTCACTTGAATCGGCTATTGATACTGATCATTTATATATATACTTTATGGGGTCTGTCTGCAATATTTCCATATGTTACAAACTATGTATCAAACTTAATATACCCTAAGGATAAGGTATAAATACTTTATTTTTATTAAAATTACTTACATTTCATGAGCACACACAAAACATCGACCAGAAATTTTTGATCGACTACAAGCAATTGTTAAATCGATATATGTCGATCCCAATCATAATACACAATGCCAATATCTGTAAACCACGATTGTCGATCGACAAATGTCGTTATCGAATATCGACATTCACAATAGGGGCCATTGCTTTAATATCTTGATATGGATATAACCGGATGGACACACAAACTTATTCCAGCAAGTACGGAGCATACAGTATTTTAATCCCAAATCTTCATGGCATGGAGAACAACTCGCCTCAGTCTATCGCTAATGATAAAGGATTAGATTTAATCAGCCCAAACGACAGTCCGGCGGGCACACTGGTCGAAGTATGTAAGGGATATTGTTGGTACGTAGGCGTATTCCTGGTTTAATTTATGCATATCCTTTTTATTTCTAATTACACTCGTTTTCACTGCCTACATTGGTACTGTTGAAAAGGCCAACGCTAATGAATAGACCATTTGTAGTGCTGGCAGAGTTTGGCCAATATGTGTTGTGTGGTGTAAATAGGGGTAGCCACAGCAGGTGGTGGATGATGATAGACTCTCTTTTTTGTATTCAAAACTGTCTACTACCAGTGTCTAAGCCGGGAATGGAGTGTTTTTTTTTATGGATGGTTCCAAAACCGATCAAAGATCAGGGCCTGGTATATTTGTGGAGGACGATAACACAACACTGCATTTTTTCTGCACTTA
Organism: Chalcosyrphus nemorum; assembly: GCA_949716465.1. Taxonomy (NCBI): domain Eukaryota; kingdom Metazoa; phylum Arthropoda; class Insecta; order Diptera; family Syrphidae; genus Chalcosyrphus; species Chalcosyrphus nemorum. The sequence goes on from OX454334.1 coordinate 40,771,616, forward strand.
AAGCTGGAGAAACAAAATTATTTTCCCGTTTAAAATGGAAAACGTGAAACATTTCATAAACATTTATTTATTAAAATGAAGAAATGTTTATGAAATGTTTCACCTTAACAAAGAATCAATAATATAAGCTTTGTTCAGTGACTCTGTACTGCACAGTCCACAGTACAGAAAATTACAGCTTTTTACGTTTAATGAGAACAAATATTGTCTAAAAGTGTTCTTTTTCATACCCTATCCTAAGGGTATATTAAGTTTGATAGATAGTTTGTAACATAGAGAAATATTACAGATAAACCCAATAAAGTATATATATAAATGATCAGCATCACTAGCTGAGTCGATTGAGCTATGTCCGTCCGTCCGTCTATGTGTCACCAGTTTTTGGGCCTTAAATTTTGAGCTAGATCGATGAAATTTTGTTTACTAGGTCCTTGCAGAAGTAAGCAATACAAGTGTAAAAATTTTTTAAATCCGCCCACTGACACGCCCACTTTTCAAAATAATCACCTTTTTTCACTATTTTTATATGAAACTCGAAAAAACTTACTTGAACAAATATGTAGATATCTACTTAGTATATGGCCACGCCCACTTTTTAGGGGCGTTTATTTAAAAAAATTAGTTTTCGAGTAAAAATATTAGTTTATAGGATTCGCTCCAGGCGGATTGAAGCATTTTTTCATTGGTTTTTTGTTCAATGAGTCTGTACTGGATATTATCTACTAAATAGTCCGCATTCCTAATTAGAGCAGTCTATAATTACTAGATTATAAGCTCAGAGACTACATCATTTAAGTGTTTATATATGCGCGCTAATTGTGATCAGTAAAGAGTCACCGGCTCCTTTGGCGAAGACTGGAGGAGTTATCTATTACGGCTTGGACACTATCACCGTAAAGTTGTACAAAAAAGACGGCGAATATGATTTGTACAACCTCCCCCCCATGGATCTATATCATCGGAGAATGATCTCCTTTCCATCTTTGGAGAGTGATGACTCGTCGCACCCTTCGCAACATCCGTTTTTAGACTATGAAGACATATCGTCTGACGGATGAATGCTTCAAGAATATCCTCTTCTTTTGAGGGAGGACGAACTTTTTGGACCGTCCTCAGACTTGGAAGCACTGCACAGTGGTTTATCCCATACGACAAAAAGAAGAAAGTAACAGTAATTTTTTTTGTATTTTTTAACATTTTCTAATTGAGAGATATTCCAAATTTACATCAACAATCATTAAAACATTTATATCACTTGTTATCATTCTTTTTTTCCCATCTGAAGTGAGCGTATCACATGTCATTGTATAAACCAAATTATATAAATAATGAGAGCTCAATTTAATGTGTAATTTATTAATTGAAAACGTAAATTTACGCGAATTAATTATAATGGAATTTCAAGAGCAAAATGTGTAGAGTATTTTGTAATCCTCTAAGTGGATTTTCGTTTTTTATTTTTACTGTTATATCGGTACAACCCAGAAGAGTTTTGAGTTGCAGTTTTAATTTTCTTGTACCTTTACATAAAGTTTTAATATATTCCTGAATTTTTCCTAATGATTAAATTATATCTAAAATATCGAGAATAGATCCAGTTTTTTTGAAAAAAAGCTAACTTATCACCCACAATCGCCCACTAACTGTACAATTAAGTTTTAATGTTGCGTATACGTAGCGAATGATTGATTAAGACTTATTTTTTTCAATTTCATATAAAATTCATAAAATGAATTTAGATTTTTGCCCGCGGTCACGTCGTTTATGGTACATTCTAGAAGTCCAACTCTGGATCACGACTAATGTTGGCTTGTTCTGGGTGAAGAATTTTAGCTTCATATTACCCCAAAGACATGATCTGCTTGGCCATAACGTCATAAGGCAATAACGCACTTAGAAGGTGCGTAATGCACGATGCACACCATATGTTGCTCGAAGCGCACGAAAAACATTTTTCGCAGAACGCTGATTTTATAAAACAGTTGAATTTTGAGACGTTGTTGAGGTGTGAGTTTTTTAATTAACCCGTTTTGTAGCATGTATCTAAACTCGATTCAGTATAAAGTTAAAATAAAATCGGTACAGCCGTTTTCGAGCAAATCAGTTTTTTACCAATTTGTTAACGCTTTTGGATAAAAATCTGGTACATCATGTTAAAGCAATTCGCCAAACTAGCCGGAAAAGGATCCTAGGAACCGTTTTTCAGCAGAGCTATTTTTTTTGTCAAATTGGCTTTAAACAAAGTACCGTTAATATTAGGGATAAAATGAAAAATTTCAATTTTGCCTAAATGGATCACCCCACAGACCCTAGATAAAAAGTTTGATCAAAAACCGTTTACCTGTTTAGGCTGTAGTCTCGCTGATAGACAGACAGACAAAGACAGAATTTTTAGACCCACTTTTTTAACTTCTCTATAAACGTAATATCAGAATTTATCAAAGTCCCGAGATCGAGAATTTTCACGAATCTAAAACTTGCCCTATACATACTATGTTTCGGCAAGTAAAAACATATACGAAAAAATTCAAGATTAGCGACCAACAAAAACTTGTTGAATCGTTTACATTTGAGTTCCGACTGCTTTATAATAGGCTTTTTTTACCTGTGCTTATGAAATTAAGCATTCATTCATTATTATTCTAGTAAAATGTAATTTTTTGTTTACGAAACAGTAAAATTTATTTATAAAAACCGATTATTTCAAAAGTTATATATTTTTGACGCATCTCCCATATAACGAAAACCACTGTGCACTGGACTCCGCCAGCCTTCTCCGTCTCTTAAAAGAGAGGGAAGATTAAGTCTTGATCCAAGAGTTTTGGGTTGTTAAAAACTTGGTTTTTGGACTCAAGACTCCAAACTACTCCAACCTTCCAGTGGCGAAGGTAAACCTAGATCGTGTATACTGGTGAAAACTAACCTACGCCTATAACAAAATAGACTCTCTTTTTGGGGAAAACAGAACCTAAGCTGATCAATTGCTGAAACTGTTGTTTGGCGGCGGCTAAGTCTTCTGGCGCTAGCAGCTGGAAGTGCACTGTTTGTTATAATACGATGAACAACGTCGTGTTTAACTGGCAATGTGATATCAGGTGGGGAACTCTGGAAACTCGTCTAAAATGTAACTGGGGATAGAATAAAGTTTGGGAGAACAAGCGTTGTTTGACTTGAATACACAACTGACCTAAAGTTTTGTTTCCTTATCGATCACTTTACGACTTCTAAGGTTATCGATCATTTTACGACTATTAAGGTCGACGATTAGGTTGAAAACAAAACTAAGTGTTCAAGTTCTTTTGTACTCAGTGCTCTAGTTTCATCTGTTTCATACTTGTCTGTCGTTTATTTCTTTTTTGGTGCTAACCAATTTTGTGGTAGTTCAGAGACAGACTGCTGCTTCGTTTATCACCTGGTTCACTCTCTCTTTGCTGTATAGATTCGTCTTCATGAATACCGACCTGGATGGCACCATCGATTCTCCCAATAGTTGGATTTCTGTCTCCTCTATATCCTTCAGTAAACACTTGTCCGAATGCAACAATTTTATCGCTTTATTCCCAGTTTTTGGCAAGTCCGTTTTCTTTTTCAACCTTGTCTTCATGTTGTTGCACACCAGTAATTTAACATGATAAAAACTTACTTAAGCAAATATGTAGATATTCTTTTATCCAAAAATATTAAAAGATATTCTAGCATCTAGGATGTCATTCAGCATTTTGACGAGTCTACCTTTTACTCTTGCTTGAAGGATATCCTCGTAAGTATAAGGTAATCATTATGAATATGAGAAGAAGGAAATGCTTCTACTTCAACCTTTTACTTATAAAAGCATTACCTACCTTACACTTCTTATATTTGGGAGGATATAATTAGTTTTGTAAATACGGCTCAATGTTTCAGAATCATTTTGTGAATTATTTGTGAACAAAATTCTCTTAACAGTTAATAAAATTAATGTATTTCCAATTGTTTGAATATCTGACTTAATACAAATATTTTTTATTTTTATTTTTTCCTTTTTTAGTCACTTCTTGATGCTGATGACAGTAGTACTGCTGGAATAAGCACAGTAAGATTTGTCAAGTCATCGGTAAAGGATGAAGCTTTGGAATCTACTTCGTCAGCGAGTTTAAGAGCAAATGCTACCAGAGAAAGATTGGCAAATATAGAGTCTGAGATGTCCGAGAGATTTGAAAAACAAATACAAAGGGAAAAAAGATCCGCAAATTTGAAAAAACTCTTAAACGAAACAGAGGTTGAAAACAACAAAGCTGTTAAAAAAGTTACTTTCTGAAAAAATGCGTACCCTTGTCTCAAAAAAATTTATTGCATACCGTTTCATTGTCTTAAAAAATTGTCTTCATTTTACTTTCAGGCTTAACTTTCGTTAACTTAAATTAATTACATATACATAGTTTGAAAACAATGCCTCCGCACACTATCGGTGCGGATCTTTTGACGGTACTTAAATTTGTATTTCAGCCATCAGTTCATTCTAAGTGATAACGTTTAAGATTTTTCTAGAAAACAAAATTGTTGAATACATATTTTACACCAGTTTTGGGTCGACACTGATGGATGATTTGAAGAATATGCACAAGAGGCACTTACTTCTCATGAAGTGAAAAATTAAGTTTTTCAGTGGTGTATATTGTAATCACTTTTTCCATGTAAAGCAATTTTTTTTTTACTCAAATATAAGGTATATTTGACATTAATACCAAAAAATGCAGTGTCAAGTTTTTTTTAAATATTATTTAATGAGAAGATGTTACCCTCCATATTATAAAAAATTTTGCAAATACAAATTACACAAGTCACTGACAAATGAAAAAGCACTGTCACAATTCCCATTCTTTAATTTTATTAAAAGAATTTTATTTAACCTTTAATAATAAATTCATTTCTATATAAATAATGTCGTTGATGATACATAAAGATAAGCTAAAGTGAAAACAAAATTTCACACAATCCGTGATTTTTCATCTATTTTCATCTATTTAGTTTTACAAGTTACAAGTTGTGCGTACAAGAAGGGTGGTTAGTTTCAGTTTGTAAATTGTTTGCATTGTCTAAATAAAGAAATAATATTAGTATAATTTTTTGTAATATTACATTACTGGGAAGTAAGTTAAACATACGACCTATCTGTTGCTTATTGCCATAATTTGAATAGCCGTAAATAAAAGATATCCTTAAAAATCCTTTTTTCCAAATATAAGAGTTGTCGTCTTCTTTTAAAATGAAATGCATTCAACTTAGATATGCTGGGAACCGGTTTGCGGCAGAAAGAGTATAAAATAAAAGTATAAATAAATACAAGTAGTATTGTCGTAAATTTGCTGTTTTTAATTATTACTAGATTACCCGTGCTTTGGTTGTTAGTTAAGATAGTTATATATGTATGTAGCTTAGTACCTTAGTACCTTTTTTTGGTGTCCTATTGCATACACATATTTTCCCATATTGGCTATAATACACCATATGATGCGCATATACATGAGGCGCATACATAGAACGAAAAGTGAGCAAATTGGGGTTTGCAATAAATCGTAGATGAAAATACAATAATATTTCGTTTCCACCCGCAATGGTCACTTAAAACACAACATAACTCCTTATTACTAACCTATGTACATATGTATGTACAGAAAAGTCAATAAAGAAGCCAATAACTAAACAAAGATAAGGATTTTTTGCGAAAAAGGGGGGTTGTAATTTAGCTACCTACTGTAAATGCAAACATGAATTCGTTGGATTTGTTTTAAACAAATCCGTTTATTTCGTAAACCGGAAATATTAGGCAGCCGCAATTTTGCACAACGTTTAACAAATTGTAGCTAAGGTACAAGTTCCTGTTCACCATTTTCCCTGCATTAGCCTTTTTTGTAGCTCTATGTAAAGTTGAAAAATGTAGTTAAAAATATGTTATAATAAAGTTTTTTTTTAAATACTAAGCGGCATTTGGTTTTTTTTTTAACATTTTTATTAATTCAACAAAGAACACAACCGAACTGTATTTTAAGAAAAGTGTATTGGTTGGTGAATATCTAAAATTTGTACGGGGAAACATGAGGCATCATATCATTTTTTTCTTTTCTTAACGAAGATCAAACTTGTCCACCTTTAAAGAGCTGTACAAATTAAACGGCTCATCTTAAGTATACTTCTTTCATTTGGGAGATAGAAAGAAGAAAAATACTATTTTATTTTCAGTCTTAGTCTTTTCATCACAGCGATTAGACGTGTTTTGCTCTGTTTAAATTTGTTTAAATTTCCAAAACGATATTTCAAATTTTCATAATGAATACACTACAGTACCCTAAATGCAATTATAGTTTTGCTAAAAGTGACTTTCTCTTATATAAAATTGATAGTCTGCATAAAGAAATTGTTAAACTAAAGAATTTAGTCTCGCGATCGTCATCTGCCATTGAGGCGAAATGTCAAGTAGTTACTCGCTCCCAATCGGCGGGTAAAGTCAGTGTCCCCGCTCGTGGCAAAGTGCCCAGCTTGCGGCGTAATACTGCCGCAAAGCTACTGAAGATAAACAGTCCACATACTTCCCGTATTGTGGTTGCTAGCACCGACGTTAAACTTGGCCCACCTCATCATCTAATATTGCGTAATCTGCTCAAAAATCTGACATCGAGTCTAGTCTCTCCAACATCTCCGAATTCGATGTTTCTTCTAACAAGCCACTTACACCAACTGCTCTTCCTGCCTTGTCAACCTCTACTGCTGATCTTACTACACATTCTGATACAGAGTTGGTTAATCCGAATGAAATACACACGACACAACCCAAACCAAATAGAGTGATCGTTGAAACCAACCTGAACAACAACTCTACAATTGGATGAAAATTGGATGTTATAACACAATTGAAATGGCTGCATTTATCATCTTCCAAGGCTACTACAACAGCTCAATCAGTACTTGCGTATGTCTAATCAACATTTCAAATACCTGAATCGAAGTTGAAGTGATTCAAGCTGATTAACGTTAGCTCTGACGTAAACGAACTCAAACATATCAACTTTAAGCGGGGCGTACCAGAAGATATGATAAACAGTCTTCTTAACTCTGATGTCTTGCAAAGTGGAATTCGTGTCCGCAAATTTAAGTTCCAGCCAAAAAAAAATGCGCACTCTCAACCCAACTGTTCAAACATAGTACAACATTTACGTACTACTGCTGCTGCTACCGTTGCTGATTTCCCATTGCCGAATTCAATTAGCTCTCTCTCTCTACTATCATAACGTAGGTTATGTTGTTACCAAAAACAAACAAATTCTTTCTCACTGCTGCTGATTGATCGTATGCTGTCATAGTCTTAACCGAGACAACATATTTTCTGCTGACTTACTTACCAACGAGTTTGATGTATACGACCGGAATGATAGATGTCAGGTTAAAACTGGCTTTGACAGAGGAGGCGGTGTGCTCCTGGCGGTTCGTTTATGTTTTAAAAGTAGACAAGTTGCATTATCTGATTGTTCGGGTTTGATTGAGCAAATTTGCGTATGGGTTGATTTTTGTACTTCTGAAAATGCAAATTATAATTAAAATTCAAATACATGCAGATAATGCAATTTATAAAGCTCATATGACTAATTTTAATAGTATTGTCAAGATTGATTGCAAATCTTATGCCGTGGGAATGGGTGATTTCAATTTATCTGATTTTTAATGGATTTTCTCTGTAGAAGATAAACGTGTATTTCCCTATAGGTGATAGAAACATTGTGAATTCCATAGTTTCACTTGAACATCGAAGAAATGTCTCATGTCTCTCACTATTTTATCGCTTTTACCACAAAAAATGCTCCAGCGAAATAGCCAACTGCATCCCCCCCCTTCAAAATTTCACCCACAATACGCGTCACACCTTGAATGCACATCAGTTCACCCTCAAGCCCAACTTCGGACGTACTGTAAAGTACAGAGATTCATTCATTAGCCGAACAACACGTATGTGGAACGAACTTCCAGGCTCTGTGTTTCCCCACCGTTATGGCATTCAAGCATTTAAAGCCAATGTGCACAGGTACCTCCTCTGTTCCTATTCTCCCTTTTCCTAAACGCCCGCGCCCTGAATCATCAGTATAAGGGTATTCATATCCCCTTTGGTGCGCGCAAATTATAAAAAAAATTCATATTTCTTTCAATTTATGTATTTTAAATTCATTTAGCACGGATAAATGTAATGAAAACGTAACAGAAAAACTTGATTATGCTAACGCGAACTATATTGTAGTAAATAATTATTTAAGCGCTGTTAATTGGCAATGCCTTCTCGATTGTCCCAATTTAAATGTAGGTTTTACTATGTTTAAAAGCGTAATTGATTCAATAATTTTAACTTTTGTGCCCGTAGAACGTATACAAAAATTTAATAACCTCATCTGGCTTAACAAAAGTTTATCTAGATTGAAAAATGTTATGAATAAGGTGTGTAAAAAGAGTACGTCTAGTGTATTTCTTCGTGGTGAGAAGATCCCTTCTCAGGGAGTACGAGTTTTTAAATGAATTCATATATAGGCAATATATTTCTACAATTGAGTCTAATATAAAGCATGATTCTAAAAGTTTTTGGAAATTCATTACTTCTACTTCATACTTCACTTGATATACCTTCTACTATGACTTATAAAGGAGCTACTAGTGATAACTAAAGCAAATGTGTGACATGTTTGCGTCGTTTTTTTAATACAATTTCAGTAAAGAATTCATAAATTGCAGTGCAACATCTCCTAATGAATCCGTTACCAATTTAGGCTACCTTTCTTAAACGGAAGATGAAATACTTCTTGAGTTGTCGTCTCTTGATTCGAGTGCAATCGTTGCACCTGATAATTTTTCGCCTCTATTCATTAAAGCTTGTAGATTTAGTCTGGTTCAACTTTTAAAAAATATTTGATATATGTCTTTGAGGTATCGTGAATTTTTAGATTGCTGGAAGCTCTCTTATATAACACCCATTCATAAATCGGGATCAAACGGAATAATTGATAATTATAGATCTATCGTTAGGTTACAATAAACTCCTAAAATATTATATTTGAAGCCATTGTTAAAAAGAAGCTATATTCTGAGGTTCGCAACCACATCTCGGAGTTTCAACATGGCTTTGTAAGCGGTAAGCTAACTTCTACAAATTTAATAATTTTCACGAACTATTGTCTCCAAAATATGGAAAAACGCATTCAAGTTGACTGCATACAGGGTGTCCGAGTTAAGCGATATAATCCTTTAAGGGGAGATTCTTGAAGTTCTGCCGAACAAAAAATTGTACGGCAGGGGGGGGTCTATTCTCACCCCATTTCAAGTTATAGGCCCCCAAAGTGGGTGACCTCTAATTTGGACGTGGAGCCATTTTTAACGCTATAACTTCGAAACTATTATAGGTACAAAAAAGATGCATTTTGGAAAGACAATTTAGTAGCGCACACAAGTCCTAAACACTTTGGGTACATCTATGCAGCCACAAAAAAGTTATGGCTTCTTAAACTCAAAATTATGAAAATTTGCTGTTCCATTTTTTTACTTAAAATGCATTTTTCTCAAAATGTTTACTTAATAAATTTTTTTTTTGTTTATAAAATGTATCCCTGAAAAATTTTCTAAAAATTATGTTAAGCAACTTTTTTACGTACGTTCAACAGAAGTTGCAGTAAAAGCCATTTTTTGTCACACAAAAATGGTCAAAAAGCTGTGATAATTCTTTGTTACGCTCTTTTTTCCCATTCGACAATTAACTGTTAACTGCATTGCCCATAGGTATGTTAGTTTATTATTCTCACTTAATTTTGTTTTAACCATTTTTGTGCGGGCGTTCGAAGAGGAAAAAAAAGAAATGCGAAAGAAAGGGGAACTGTGCAAGAGTGCACAAAGAAGATGCACGAAAGAAAGTGCAACAGTGCAGTACGCTGATACTGCAGCACCGGTTACTCAACTGGGGTGGGTTCGATGGAAAGTTATATGGAATGATTACGGTGAAACTCGATGACAAATATGTAAATCAATTCTAAGGTTTTTAAAGTGTGTCACGTTCTCTCTATCCAATAGTGAGGAAGAGCACGAAACCTGGTAAGGATATGAAGGGGTATGGTGGATGCTGAAAATTGAATCCAAAAAAGAAAACAACGGATTTGAAATCGTTATAAACGCTCCATATCGGAACGCGGCGATTTATTTAAAAAAATTGGTCAAGTGCGAGGAGGGCCTCGTACAATAGTGTTCCCGACATTTTATATTGTCATTAAATAGAGAGCAATATTATTCATATCCTGCATAGGCCCACCTAATACTGGTTTTAATATGAACGATGCCTAGTACGAAGGTATGAATGAATTGGAACTCGAGATATTAAATATTAATTCTGAAATTACGTTGACAGAAAAGCTCGATAGTGTGTTTGCCGATTCTGTTTGTCTGTCTGTATGACGAGTGAATCAATTTATTTCAAACTTCATGTTAGGGAGCTATTGCATTGCCACTAAAGGGGACATTGAAATTCTTGTTGTAGCCCTACTCTTAGAGTTCCTTCACGTAGTGCCATTGTCACAAACACGGAGTTTTCTCCAAAATGGTTTCAACGATTTTGATAAAATTTCATATTTCAGTTAGTTTAGGCGTACCATGCTTTTCGATAAAAATGCACGTAACGGTACTTTGCTTGTTAAATGGTTTAAGCAAACAAAATACTGGCAATATTTGACATGCGAAGGAATACAGCATTTGAAATGCTGAATTGAATTTTTGAAAAAAACTGTAGTTTTTAAAACTTATTTAGTTTTCAATAGCAGCATAGAGCTAACATATACGATCCATTCGTGCAAGTTACTTTGTTTTTAAAAAAAAACTAGATCGAATGAGGTAGCAGCAAGAGAAGAGAATACAGGGAAGTCCATGCGCTCTTCTAAAATCTGTAACTCGAGAACTACTTGGCGGATTTGGATGAAACTTGAAATTTGAGCAAATCGTAGCAGATATATAGATAGATAGATAGATAGATAGATGATAGATAGATAGATAGTTGTATTTCTCAATAATTTCATATATGTACATAGGTGTATTATAGTTCAAGAATTTTTAGGCATAAATATAAATAAATAGAAGAATGAGAAATATTAATGACATTTTGTATTTTAAATATTGAAAATAGTGTTAAATGCCATTTCAATAGACATAACATTATATAATAATTCATAACAGTAAAACCCGTAAAATATGGAAGCTTATTAAACAAACGATCTTGTCGTATAAAAATTACGAAATGCTGTGGTGCGAAAACTGGGCACAGGAACAAGATTCAAAAAGTTACCACGCAAATTATGATTATCTAGTATTCTAAAATTTAGATTTCCTGATCTTAGGTAAAATATCTTTAGCACCTTAAAGCAATATAAATGACGAACAGGTAGAATTTTCAGATCTTGAAACAATGGAAGACTATGGTATAACCGATGTTTTTTGCATATTTTTCTTAGGATATGTTTTTGTAAAATCAGTAAGGGCTCGATTTTGTTAAAATAAGCTCCTCCCCAGCAGCTAATTCCATGTTGTAGTTTCGAATCGAAGATACCATAGTAGATTGTTTTTAGTAGATTAGTAGAGCAAACATTTCGCAAATAATAGAAATTCCTGAGAGTGGAGCGAAAATATTGTTTGAATGCATCGGTATGGTTAGAGAAACACATCTTAGAGTCAATGATGAGCCCTAAATATTTAAACTCATCGACTTTCTCAATCTGAAAACATTTATCGCAGCAATTTAAATTGCTACAAAAAGTATAAGCGAGACCACTGTAGTTACAATAGCAGCTTGATAGGTTAAATTTTTGGCATTCAGGTGCATGGTAGAAAAAATCAGCCTCGAAGCTATTTAGTCCTAACAAATTAAAAAACATAATTTTTGTTTTGGAACTAAGCACCAGATTATGCTCGGCAAACCAGATTCGTAGATTCCAGCTCAAGTCAAAATTAATATCAGAAACTATATTTAAAGGGCTATCTGATCCATAGACAAAGCTCACATCATCTGCAAACGCAATGAGAACACCTTTGAATTTTAATTCTAAAAGGGAATTTATATAAATTAAGAAAAGTATGGGTCCCAACACAGAGCCTTGAGGAACACCTAGATTAATATACTTTATTCCACTCCTGATCTCATCAATCTTGACTCGTTGTGATCTGTTATTTAAGTAAGACCTGAACCAATCCAACATGAAGCCTCGAAAACCAGCCTTTTCCATCTTTGTCAGCAATATATCATGGTTCACCATATCAAAGACTTTAGTAATATCGACAAATAAACCAGCAGTTAGCTTTTTACTGTCAAGATTGGAAAAAACTAGGGAGCAGAAGTGCAGAAGAGCATCTTCCGTCGATTTTCCTTTTTGAAAACCAAATTGGGCAGTACTGAAAAAGTAAGTGTTGTTCAAAAAGCGAACAATTCTATTTTTGACGGCTTTTTCAAGAATTTTGCTAATAGATGGAAGAAGAGAGATGGGCCTGTAGTTGCTTATGTCATTAACTTTCCACTTTTTGAAGAGTGGCACAACGTCCGCACACTTGGATGCTTCAGGAAAAACTCCTGTAAGAACACTATTATTGAAAATATGTGCTAGGACATCGACTATGAAGCATGCAATATTCCTAAGCATTCGATTTGATACCTCATTAAAACCTTTTAAATTAGAATTTTTCAAAGTGCCAATAATTTTCAAGAGCTCAAAAGCAGTTATTGGCTCAAAGAAAAGGGAAGTTTCATGAGAAGATTCAACACAATCTACATTTTTGCAAATTGGAAAGTGGCTTTAAAGATTCAGCTACCGTAGCAAAATAAGTATTAAATTTGTCGGCTATAACATTCTTATCCGTGACAACAGTATTATCAACACAAATATTTAAGCACATTTTTGAGATACATGATTTATTAAGGATGTTATTTACTACTTGCCATTCCACTCTAAGATTTCCCTTGAACAAACGAAATTGATTGCTGTAATAACTATCATAGCATAATGGAATTTCCTTTTTCAATTGCGAACATAATTTCTTGTATCTTGTTTTTAAGTTAGATTCTGCGGATGTAATGAAATTTTTACTGTAAGTCTATTTTTTATATTTATTTTCCTTATTAAGTAGCTAGTTATCCAGGGTTTTAGTCTTTTAACACGATTTTTTAATTTTACCTTGTAGCTGCAATTATTTATATGCTTAGAGAGAGTTTCAATAATATTATCATAAGACTTAGAGGCACAGCTTTCTGAAAAAACTTCCTCAAAGACTCAAGACAAAGACTTGTTCAAAGCTTAGCCAAGTCAATTTTGGATGCTACACCGGACGAACTAGAGTCAATTTTATCTTTAATTTTCGAGTTATTCACCAATAAGCATGTCATAGTATGGTCAGTGATATTCAAATCAAAGACACAACTTTCACATGAATTTAGTGAAACATTATAAAGACGGCAATAAATATGATCTAAACATTTACCCGAAGACAATCTAGTAGGTTCATTAATCAATGAGGCTAAGCCATGGGAAGATAGCAATGATAAATAATTCGAGCAGAACTGAGTAGTTTCTAGTATATCTTTGTTGAAATCACCAAGAATAATCAAATTTTTAGATCTTTCACTGTCAAGAAAATTAGAAAATTCTTCCAAAAATACCGAAAGATTGCATTTATGAAGTCTATAGACGCATACTACAACAAATACTTCATTATTATGCTTGAAAGAAAGTTTTAAAATATCGGCGCTCAGGAAATCTTAATCTGAAATAACGCACTCATATTCTTGCTTGACAAAACACCCAACACAACCCGCTGCGTAAGTTTCATTTCTTTTGGCAAAAAAATCAAAGCCCTGTATTCTATAATCATTTACTTCAAAATTATAAATCCAGATTTCAGACACGAAAATAAAATCGAGAATGCAAGCAAAGGAGTCTAAGTGTGTAACAAGAGATGCAAAATTCTCTCTCAAGCTTCTGACATTCTGATGAATAAAAAAAAGTTTGTCTATACAATACTTATTAGATGTAAATACATTTTCACAATTATTGCAATTAATATTGAAGGTAGGAATAACATCACCATCTAGGTCTACTTCAGAATTCATAATTAACAAATAATAAATAATGTAAAAAGAAAAACAATCAAGGAATTAATTTAAGATCGTCAAAAGACCTTATTGGGATGCAATTAGGTTAGGTTAGGTTGTAGTGGCAGCTGGCACCCGGATACAGACGGGCACCAGCTCACTTAGGCTTTAAAGGCCCATTTTGGTACCACCGGATCTAAAAATACCCCGGCTGAATTAATACCGCTACGACACTACAATGAGACAAAAACGACCAGTACGAAAAGGCTACAAGACAATTACACAGATAATTGTATCTAGGAGGTTTTTCCACTGAATTAGGAGAACCAACCGGAGCTTTTGACAAAGCGCAGAAGATGCCTGATGGGTACACCAGTCAGGTCGCAGAGGTCGTCGAAGAAGAATGACCCCAGGTGGAGGTTTCTATTTGACGCTAGGGCAGGGCAATTGCAGAGAAGATGAGGAATCGTTTCCTCTTCCTCCTCATCCCTGCAACTCCGACAGAAGTCGTTGTATGGGAGGCCTAGACGACTTGCGTGCAGGCCGATCAGGCAGTGTCCCGTAAGGACGCCAATAATGGTGCTCAAGTCCTGACGCCTCAGAATTAACAGTTCTTTTGAACGTTTCTGATTGTAGGTAGGCCAGAGCTCCCTCGAGATCCTAAAAGGGCAATTAGCCCATCGAGCGTTGGCCTTCCTTATGGCATCTAGTTTGAGCATGTGATAACAAGTAGAAATTGGCATGCCAACTCCCGCCCTTCTAGATCCAGTTGGGAGGGCAGTGCCAAGTTTGGCAATTTCGTCAGCTTTACAATTCCCTGGAATATCTCTATGGCCTGGCACCCAACATAGGTGAATGTTAAATTGTTCCGAGATCTCCATCAGAGATGAACGGCAATCTTTTACGACCGATGATGTGGTTGTGGGAGATTCCAGGGATTTAATGGCTGCCTGACTATTCGTGAAGATGCTAATATCCAAGGCGGATAGTACATTACACTTCAGCCATGACAGGGCTTCCTTAATTGCCATGATTTCCGCCTGAAAAACGCTACAGTGATCAGGGAGGCGGAAGGAAATGCTTAAATTAAGCATGGAGGAGTATACACCGCCACCAACTCCGTCTGAGGTCTTGGATCCATCAGTGTAGATGTGGATCCTTCCAACATCCACCAGCTCCACATCCGACCATGTGTCACGAGCTGGGATTGATGCTAGGAAGTTGTGCCCAAAGCTGAGTTTAGTTGGGGTGTAGTCAGTGGTTACATCAATGAGGTTAGATTCATTGAGAACTGAGGAGTGGCCGTAGTTAAGAGACAGCCACTGAGAAGAGGCTGACAAACGGGTTGCGGTTGAGGCCGCTATTTGTTTGCCGACAATGTCTAGGGGCAGTAGGTGAAGAATGGTACCTAGAGCTGCGGAGGGTGCAGTTCTAAGTGCTCCACATATACAGATACATGCAGCTCTCTGAACTTTACCCAGGAGAGAGAGGTTGACAGTCTTCTGAAGAGCTGTCCACCAGACAGGCACGCCATATAGAAGTATAGGTCTGACGACAGACGTATATAACCAGAGGGTGACGTGAGATTTTAGTCCCCACGTATTACCAATCGCCCTTTTACATGAGTACAGGGCAATGCTGGCCTCAATGATGTTGGCTTTCCAGCTGAGTTTCCTATCCAAACTGACACCCAAGAATTTGGCTTTATCGGAAAGAACAAGCTTGGTGTCGTTTAACATGGGGGGGGTCTATAATAGGGATGTTGTTTTTCCTTGTAAAGAGGACCAGTTCGGTCTTTTGAGGATTGACTCCAAGTCCACATTCGGTGGCCCAAGTAGTGAGCAGTTTGAGGGCATTATCTGTTAAGTCCCTGAGAGTGTCCGGGGATCTCCCAGAGAAGATTAAGGCAACGTCATCCGCATAAGCAACCACCTTACAGCCGGTGGCCTCGAGGCCAATCAGTAGGTGGTTAATTGTGATGTTCCAGAGAAGAGGAGATAAAACACCCCCCTGGGGAGTACCACGGTTGACAGTTCTACGAGCCGATGCTGGGCCCTGGTATGTGTTGATGATCCTGCTAGTTAGCAGTTGATCAATTAACACCCTAAACCCAGCTTCAACCCCCAGCTTGTCCAGTGCTTGAGTAATAGCATGTGGAATGACGTTGTTGAAGGCCCCTTCTATATCTAAGAAGGTTACGAGGGAGAATTCTTTTATATGAAGAGATCGTTCGATAGCACGTGTTAATACGTGTAGGGCAGTCTCTAACGACTTCCCTTTGCAGTAAGCATGTTGGGATGGAGAGAGTAGGAGCGGATCAATTGAGCCACGTAAATGGATATCAATAAGCCTTTCCAGGGTCTTTAGTAGAAAGGATGACAGACTGATAGGTCGGAGATCCTTAGCACTAGTATGAGAGACCCTACCCGCCTTGGGAATGAAGACTACATTGACCTCGGTCCATAATCGAGGAATATAGACAAGCCTCAGGCAGCCCTGTAAGATGGAATACAGCCAGGGCTGAATAATGTCAAAGGACTGCTGAAGCTCGGCCGTGGTGATGTCATCAGGACCAGGCGATTTGTAGGGTTTGAAACTAAAAACTGCCCATCGGATCTTTTCGGGAGTAATTATACTCGAGGGGTCGATGTTCAGCTGGTGGTTCATGGTAACAGAAGGATGAACATCAACAACAGGGGAGCTACCCGGGAAGTGAGCATCCAACAGAAGATCAATGTTCTCTTTGCGAAAGGAGGACCACTGACCATCTGGTCTCAACAGGTAGCTTGGTGTAAGTGGCTCTTTGGAAAGAATCTTGCGCAGCCTGCAGGCTTCGGAGGACTCATTTATGTTGTCACAGAAGAGTCTCCAGGAGCTGCGTTTCTCTTTCCTTAGAGCTTTTTTGTAGACGCTAAGTGACAGCTTGTAAGAGTCCCAATCCGCACTAGCTTTGGAGCGTTTAGCTTTATTAAAGAGTTGCCGGCAGTTGGCTCTAAGGTGTCCCAGATTGGCATTCACCATGGAGGCTTCTTTTTACCACGCGGAGTGCTGAAAGGACAGGCCTTGTTAAGAGATTTATTAAGAGCCTCAGTCAACACTGCCACCGCATCATCAAGCTCTGCTGTACGGAGGGTGACTGGCAACTCGGGAGGGAGGAATCTGTTTAGTGATTTCCTGTACAGTGCCCAATTGGTTCTTTTGATGTTCCTGGTTTTGACCAGGATTGGTTGTGGGTCGGTAAGACCAAATTGGAGATAACGGTGGTCGGAGAAAGAGTGCTCCTCTAACACCTTCCAATCCGTTATCGAATTGGCAAGAGACAAGTGTGATATCAAGGACCTCTTGTCGATTACGAGTGACAAAGGTGGGTTGGGAACCTCTATTGCATAGTAACAGATTAGAGCTAACTACAAAATTGAAAAGTTCCTCACCTCGATAGTTTATGTCCGAGCTACCCCAAATAGTGTGGTGCGCATTAGCATCACAACCAATGATGAGGTGCGTGCTGGTTCTCTCAGCCTCTGCAACCAGATCTCTCATCCCGGTCGGCGGAAAGGGACCCGTCTGGTCGTGGCCTAGGTATGCTGAGACCACCCAGTACCTTTGGGTCGTAGATTCCACGCAAGTGGCGATGAAGTCCTGATTGCTGAAATATGAGAGAATTGGGATGCAATTACTACCTTTAACTTTTCTCATAAAAATAGTTTTCGTATTATACCAGACGTATTTGTACCCTCTTTCCTTCTTCACCATCTTCGCCTGCATCACCAAAGCTTGTGTGTATTTTGTAAGCGCATCGTTGATATAGATTTTAGTGTTATTGCCGCTGCTGCTACTGGCTACTGCTGCTGCTGCCATGGCCATCAAGAATAGAAGAGTTGATATTTCTCTTTTTCATCCTTTTCTCTTTCCTTATATGTTGCTTAAGAGAAAGCTCCGAAAACTGCAGACAGGTTCAAAAGTTACAGGGCTGTGACAGACTGACGGACAGACAGACACCGTATCAAACCCATAAGTATTCAGTCTTTCCTTTTAAGGTCCGGAACACTAGAAAGAGAAATTAAACAAAATAAAAGAGAAAGATACAAAGGCAAAAAAAAACAAGCTACGTTAACGGGATCAAGAGAAAAAACCTCTCGCGAGGGGAAAAAAAGATCCGGACGAAACGGAATGGTCCGTTAAAAAAAAGGTCCCAATAATTAAACTATAAACCAAAGGTCGCGTGCCCCGCTTTCACCGAGAAAACTCAACGGAACGAAGTACTACCGGGTTATCAACAAAAAAAAAAAGCTTTTAATTTTCCCCTCCCTCCAATTTGGTTCTGTTCGTTCTAAAATTCCTGAGAACGCACGAACAAACCAAACCCGAACTCAAATACAAAGACTGTTGGAACTAATGCCCACTAAGTTAAAAGAAAAGTTTTTTATGTCTTAGTTGCTGGAAGAGATAAAATGCAACTTTCGCATTACAATTAAAAATTCCATAATGTTCCGGATAAAACAAGGATACATTTCAATAATTAAAACCGCGATTAAACTAAGCTAACCGGTAGAGTTTCGCGGAGGTCTGTGGGTTGGGGACCAGACATTAACGCACCATTCCTTAAATAAATCATGTATACTCTGTTTTAGGCTGGGCACTTAGCCATTCCCCAATAGCGCATTATAGAATTAGTCGTGTTAAGTGTTTCGTGTTGTTAAAGTAAGTTCTGAAGCCCCATGTTTCTTCGCATGCCATGTACCGCGTTCCCTCACGGTATCATCTTCCAGAACGTATGTCCACGGTGACACACGTTTTTTAATTACAAAAGGCCCAACAAATTTAGGAGCCGACTTAGCGGCGTAATAGTTAGCGGCATTGGACAGAACAAAATTCCTGCGCCATATAAGCTCCTTCGGGAGATATTGAACATCTCGCCGCCGAAGATTGTATGCTTTCGCGGACTTCTTGGTTGCCGCCAATATTTTCCTACTAATATCCTCTCTTAGCTTCTTAAACCGCTCACCTATACCTATACTCTCATCATAGACAAATCTAATGTCTATGACTCTCATCCAAGCTGCTAGGATAGGTCAGCTCCAATCACGAGCAATGATATCATTAAGTCAACGGCCTCACCGTATTCATTTGTTTACTTCAATTCATTTATGTTATTTAGCACTTCATGCTGAATCGATCACCTTTTCTTTTACTCTATGTCAGCAATATGTTGCACTTTACCTTTTTACTTTATGTAAGCAATATTTTGTACTTTACTTTTTCTTAGCAATATGTTGTCAGCAATAATTTGTATTTTATGTTTTTACCTTTATTAATCATATTTGTTAATAAGTGCTAATGCAGCAATTTATGTGTATAAATAAGACGAAATAAATTTTATTCGTCACTTGCTTTTTGACAGTCAACTCAAGACTTATTAATTTCATTGTTCCAGGGGAGTCTGCTTGAAAGCTGTCGCATTGTGGTATTCCAGTTTATGTACTAGGAATATCACTTGTAGACACGGTACAAGAACCGTGATCTGCTACGACCACATACAGTAAAAGAACTGTATCATTTTTGGTGACCCCGACGTGATTTGTTTCCCCCCACCAGAGGTAAGGAGCAAATTCACAAACCTATTCAACTCAACACTCAAAAACAGCGTTCGCCAGGGCTAAACACTGGCGAGGCCATCAAGGTCTTATATTCAAATTAACAAGGGCA
This sequence comes from Chalcosyrphus nemorum, assembly GCA_949716465.1. Lineage (NCBI taxonomy): Eukaryota > Metazoa > Arthropoda > Insecta > Diptera > Syrphidae > Chalcosyrphus > Chalcosyrphus nemorum. The sequence continues at coordinate 40,791,444 of OX454334.1, forward strand.
TCGACAGGGCCATACACTGTTCGCAACATACATTTTTTTAATATAACACATCGTATCCGTATCCAGGTGACCGAAGCACATCATGGACGAGATGGAGGTATTTGCCCTAGTATCCAGACAAAAATTACTAGCGGATGAGCTTACCAGGCTTGCAACGAACACAAGGAAGTATGGCCCATCAAGAAAAACCGAAAAATATAAGGTGGATAGGTTGGAGACCATTGACAAAATTTGGGAAGAATTCCTAAAAAACCACAATCGCCTCATAGGCACCATCAAGCCCGACACTCCTTACGTGCAAGGAGACATGTTCGGAAGGGTGAAGGACACTTATGAGAGTTTAAGGGCGTTACTGCTAACAATTGCAGTAACAGATGAATATTTATATCGATGTAGTATGGGATAGCTGAGGAAAATTTAGTATTTAAGCGATTGTATGTCAAAATAAAAATTCAGACTAAAATCGTTACCGATTGTGTTCTCACTTCTGGCTTTTTAGCCGTGCTATTCCCTTAGCACACTCTGACAGACTCCTATGGCGTTTACGCCCTGCTTCTGAATAGGATAAACTATATTAGATGTTCTCGATCAATTAATCTTTTACATGGCGATCCTGCATGCCAAACGATCCTGCAAATTTCTTCTGATTCTGCAATTTTCCGACCCTGAAATTTTGTTCTAATCCTGCATCTTGATCCTGCAAATTTTCGTTCCAGCGAATTTTTTTTTTGATACTGCCCTGTTCCTGATATTCCGGGATCCTGCAATAAGTATACATTGTAAATCAAGCGGATCCATCCATGACAGACGAAAACAGTCCGGGGAACGTATCAGCTTTACCAAAATACACACCGACCCCGAAAGTAGTAGGCCCCCAAGGACTTACAATAGAGGATTACAAAAAAAGACAGTCGAGAAACCAGGAAGCAAGATTAACGAAAATAAAAATAGTAGAAACACCGCCTAAGAAAAAGAGGGGCAGTGCAAAGAGCGCAAAAGATTGGCTTATCTACGTCAGGTCGTAAAAGACCAAGAAAAAGAGCCAACACCGTTACCCTGGGATAAATCAAATCTGAACAGAGATAGAAGAACTGCAAAAATGGGTAAAGAAATATGGGAAATAACAGCGCCAAGGAACAAGTCGTCATCAATGAAAACAATCTGGAGGTCCAACCGGCAACAGCCGCAATATCAACGTTATTAGTGAGACTCATTAAAAATTATGTAAAAAAACAAATAATGAACAATAATGTAATTAGGGCAAACGAAAAATTGAAAAAACCAGTGAAAAAATGCTACAATCCGCCTGGAACGGATCTTTTCCAAAGACCTCGTATACAAAATTTCATCAACCTAGCTCAAAATCTAAGGCCCAAAAACGGGTGACAGACAGACGGACGGACGGACATGGCTCAATCGACTTGGCTATATACTTTATGTGGTATATCTTCAATATTTCTCTATGTTACAAACTATGTATCAAACTTAATATACCCTTAGGATAGGGTATAAAAATAAATAGGTACATATAAAACAAAAAAAAAATTATGCAAGAAATCTTAAATAAATCAGAAATGGCTGAGTTTAACATTGAAAATTCGATAAAGGTTGTCCCTAATTTTTCGGGTTCATATAATGAACTCAACACATTCCTCAAAATAGTTGAGATAATATATAACACACTCAATACAGAAGCAAAGTTATTGGGTTTGTTTTCAATGTCAAGCTTAGTCAGAATGCAGAATGTTAGGACATCATTGGGTTCCGCAACACAATACATAAACTTTGAAACAATACAGGAAGGACTTAAAAAAAGGTACACACACAACACAACGATACCACAAATCAACACAAAATTAGCTCGTATGACACAAAACAATATGTAAGTAACCTCATATAAGGAAAAAATATTAAGTTTAGTTTCAGATCTAAACAACCTACAAATCGAAGAACCACCTAACACCACGACAGAAACAGAAAAAAACATTATTCCAAAAATAAATGAAACCTACGCATTAACGGTATTCAAAAATGGATCGAGTGAATACATCAAACAAACATTATTTGCTGCTCAACCAAAGACACTCACTGAAGCAGTGAATTTGGCACTCGAGTTAGAAAGAGACAACTCAAATAATATTTCCCAAATAATGTATATGAGAAATAGATAATAGCAGAGCAACTATCAACAACAAAACAACTTCAGATCACAATACCAAAGGCCACAGAATACCAACCCGAACAATTTTAGATCCCAATACCAAAGACAACAAAATTACAACTCCAACGTAATTTTGTTGTCTTTGGAGAAGACCACAAACCTACAACAACAGTCCAAGATACAATAATAATCAAAGAAACAATAATAATATTCGAAATAACACAAGCAATAGCAGAAATTACTATAGACAACCCGACAAGCAATTTAATGTTTTTAATAGACACAGTGCTGATATATCAGTTTTTAAAGACGACAATTTAACCGTAGTGACAGAAGAAAAATGTAAATTAACAGGTAAAACTAAGGAAGAAATTTACTCATTAGGAACGACATTTTGGAAATTTCAATTCATAGTTCATAAATTAAGTGTTGTAGACAAAAACTTTCCTATACCAACCGATGGTATTCTAGGTAAAGACTTTCTATCAAAATACATGTGCAAAATTGACTACGAAACATATACTTTTACAATAGTTATACAGGACGAAGAAATAACAATATCAATGTTATCAACCGCTAGCAACATTTTAACAACACCATCAAGAACTAAAGTCATATACATATCCTACTAACCTTACCTTGCTAGAAGACAGTGATATCTTAAATAAATAAGTAGACAAAGGAGTTTTTATAGCTAATGCTACCAGCAAATCATGTCATGTGAAAATACTAAATACAAACAACTTTGACGTAACAATAGAAAACATAATCCCGGAAATATAACCATTAAAAAAACGATCACATCTTTAATGCAAATAAAGAGCACAAGACATATAAGGCAAGAGACATGTTAGAAAAATTACTAAGGAAATTAAGAATCGAACATCCAGACCCCATAGCAAAGAATTCCTTAATAAAAATATTTAAAGAATATCGAGACATTTTTCATATGGATAATTAAACTTTATCAACAAATAATTTCTATTCACTAAAGCTACCACAGAAAGTAATCCAGTTCACATAAAAAACTACAGACTACCACAATCACAACACACAGAAATAAGAAACCAGGTACAGAAACTACTAGATAACAATATAATAGAACATTCAGTTAGCGCATACAATTCACCTTTACTATTGGTACCAAAGAAGGTTTCCACTTACTAGAATCGAAGACATACGCGACAAACTTGGAAGAGCAAAATTGTTCTCCACACTTGGCATGACTAGTTCGTTTCACCAAATCCCGCTTGAACATAAATCAAGACAAATGACAGCATTTTCCGCACAAGACGGACACTATCAATTTGCAAGACTACCATTTGGATTTAAAATATCATCAAACAGTTTTCAGAGAATGCTAACTATAGCACTTAGTGGACTAGAAACAGAAGCATTTCTCTACGTTGACGACATTATATTTTTCGGATGCAGCTTGAAACACCATATACAAAGTTTTATAAAAGTGTTTAAAAGATTGAAAAAATACAATTTGAAGTTAAAAGCTGACAAATGTCATTTCCTGAAATCCGAAGTTGTATACTTAGGTCACCTAATTACAAAAGACGGTATAAAAACAGATCCAGCGAAGTATAGTGTAATAGAAACTTATCCGGTACCTAAAAATGCTGATGAAGTTAGGAGATTCGTTGCATTTTGTAATCATTATAGAAGATTTATCCAAAATTTTGCAGACATTGCTAAAAGTTTAAACTCTTTACTGAAAAGGAATCAACCATTCATTTGTCAGAAGAATGTGAAAAGGAATTCCAAATCTTAAAACAAAAACTAATTAACCCACCCGTATTACAATATCCAAATTTTGACAAACCATTTATACTCACAACAGACGCATCAGATTTCGCTCTAGGAGCAGTACTTTCACAAGGTAAAATAGGACATGATTTACCAATATCGTTTTCAAACCATAACTTTATGGACGAAAATTTATAGTAGTCACAGATCACCGACCCTTAGTTTCCTTGTTTACACACAAAAATCCTTTCTCTAAACTACCCAGAATTAGAATAGATTTATCAGATTATGATTTCGAAATTACCTACAAAAAGGGGACAATGAACACGAATGCCGACGCACTATCAAGAATAAAAATTAACAGTGACATTTTAAAATCCGTGATGCCAAGATATAATAAAAATAATGAGAATGATGATCACGACTCCAAGGAGCGGATCAAAGTAATAACAAGAGGCATGGCAGCAAAGACTTTCGAAGATGAAAATAAAAAGTTGGAGAAGTACACATCTTAGCAGAAGACTGATCACCTTCACATTTGGGAATTTACATCCTTAACTGACGTCAGAAGTATGAATTAATTGAAATTTATGTAAGCGAATTATAAAAGGCCTAGAATTAAAGTATACATATAAAAATGAAGTTATAGTAAGATGTAGTGATAATTTAGCGAAACTAGTTCCGACCCTAAAGAAACTGACATCTGAAATGAAATGCATGCAAATAAGTAAGTTAGCAATTAGCAAAGAAGATATACTGTTCGAACATATAGATGAAAATGAATTCAAAGATATACAGTCGACAATTGAAGAAAACAACAAATATGGAAGAAAAATTGGCAATTATTAAAGAATTTCACAATTCACCACATGGAGAACATTCAGGCATACGAAAGACAATAATAAGATTAAAACACAGATACGTATGAGGCAAATGGTAAAAAATGTATAAACTCTTGTGAGTTATGTTCTAGAAATAAACAGACAAAGCATATAAAAAACCAGTGAAAAATGCTACAATCCGCCTGGAGCGGATCGTATGATACCCTATCCCTATCTTATTTGGTCGTTTCAGTGTGCGGTGGAAAATGTATTCACAAAATTTTCTATTATAAACTAATATTTTTACTCGAAAATGAATTTTTGAAGTAAACGCCCCTAAAAAGTGGGCGTGGCCATATACAATGTATAGACAATTTGTAGATTAAATGGATATCTACATATTTGCTTAAGTAAGTTTTTTCGAGTTTCATATGAAAATAGTGAAAAAAGTGATTTTTTTGAAAAGTGGGCGGATTTTAAAATTTTTTACACTTGTATTGCTTACTTTTTCCAAGACCTCGTATACAAAATTTCATCAACCTAGCTCAAAATTTAAGGCCTAAAAACTGGTGACACACAGACGGACGGACGGACAGACGGACGGACGGACGGACATAGCTCAATCGACTCGGCTAGTGATGCTGACCATTTATATATATACTTTATTGGGTCTATCTGTAATATTTCTATATGTTACAAACTATGTATCAAACTTAATATACTAAATATACAAACTTAAAAAAATGCTACAAATACATATACTTTATTTTGTTCCTGAAAGGTGCTATTATTTTGTGAAACTGTCGAAAATCAGTTTTTAGACAAAAAACGCCCGTAAAACGTGGACGTGGCGGTATACTTTGTGTGGAAGATAAGTCGGCTAGAAAAATATCTACCTATGTGCTTAAGAATTTTTTTTCGAGTTTCATATAAAAATACAGAAAAAAAAAATACAATTTACACTTGTATTGCTTACTTCTGCGAGGACCTCGTATACAAAATTTCATCGATCTAGCTCAAAATTTAAGGCCCAAAAACTGGTGACACACAGACGGACGGACGGACATAGCTCAATCGACACGGCTAGTGATGCGCTGATCATTTATATATATATTTTATTGGGTCTAACTGTAATATTTCTCTATTACAAACTATGTATCAAACTTAATATACCCTTGGGTTAGGGTATAAACACAATAGCAACATAGAAACTTTCTTTGTTTTGTGAATGACGGTGAATTTGAATATGCAAATCTGCGCATTTGACAGTTGATTTCGGTTCGGTTGAAGTCAGTGACACATAAGATTGTAGGTTGTGTTCAGCTAGAATTTATTTAACATTCAATCGATTGAGTTTCTTAAACGCGTTAATTTCTTTTTTTCATTTTTATTTGGAAGCTAATTATTAGTGTAATGCTTTTTAATATGTATGTGAAATTAACATTTTATGTGACATCGGTTTTTTCCCCCCATTTGAAGACCATTTTCCCGATTGACTCGAAAATTCCCCAAAATGGGGAAATTTCCCCACATCTGGCATTGCTGAGCTTAATTATTTAAGACATTTAAAAATTACTGTTCTGTGCAAGTCACTATGCATTTTGATTTGCGTGTTGCTATTGCTGGTTCTTCGAAATGCTACTACATAATTGTTGTTGTTGTTGATTAGTTGATAGAAGTGCTGCTACATTACTCCCTCTCTAGTGTGGGAATCTGGGTAAGCGGGGCTTAATCAATCTGCTCGAACGTGTTCTGTAATATTCTCCTTCATGTGATGTATTTCCTGACGACGTCGCTCGTTTCTTGTTTGTTTTTTTAGATCAACGCGGCCTTGAGGCGACCGATCGAAATCTTTTGCACTGATCCATCAATTACAATAATTCTTGTACTTTTTTCTATCTTAAATGGTCCATTATATGGTGGTTGGACTGTTTTCGTACTGCGTCTACCCGAACAAAAACATGGGTGCAGGTCTCCAAAGATGTTGCGTGAAAAACTATTTTGATGAACCGGATCCACGTTACAATACTTCTTCAATGATTGTGACAGTTTTCTAATGAAATCGGTGTCATTAAGTTTTTCCGGTAGAGAGACAAAAAATCGACCAGGAATTCGTAGGGCCTTACCATATACCATTTCGGCTGGTGCTGCTTTTTATTTCTCTTTGCAAGCGATTCGAAGACCGAGCATAGTAAGTAGTAGCTCGTCCGACCCATTGCCTGGCATTTTTTTTAAGCCGATTTTAATGAGCGATGGCAACGTTCAACCATCCCGTTAGCTTGGGGATGATAAGCAGTGGTTTTTAGATCGCGAACTCCCAAGATGTTGTTTAATTTACGAAATAAAGATTAGTCAAACTGTCGGCCACGATCTGTAGGTATAGGTTAGGTTAGAGTGGCTGCTAGTGCCCAGATACAGATAAGCCAATTGTGGTAACACTGGATCTACAAAAAACCACTACCAATAAAAATTACTACATTAACAAAGGACAGAAGAAAAAGATAAAGAGGTCACCGGACAAAATAACCCTTAAGAGGGGGCTTAGCTGATAGGTCAGGAAAACCAACTGGAACTTTTAATAAAGCATAGAAGGTAGACCTGTCAGGTCACCAAGGTCATTAAAGAAAATGGACTCCAAGGGGAGCTTCCTTTTTGACGCTATAGCAGGGCAGCTACAGAGAAGATAAGGAATCGTTTCCTCTCCCTCCTCGTCCTTGCAACTCCTACAGAAATCATTTGATGGGAGGCCTAAATGCCTGGCGTTTAGGCCGACCAGGTAGTGTCTTGTAAGGGCACCGATGATGTTGCTCAGGTCAGAACGCTTCAGAAACATCAATTATTTTGAACGCTTTTGGTTAAGGATGGGCCAGAGCTCTCTAGAAATTCAGAAGGGACATTGTTCCCAAAGAGCGATGGCCTTCCTTATAACATATAATTTCAGCGGGTGTTTACAGGTAGCAATAGACATACCAATTCCCGTCCTTTCGAATTCAGTTAGGAGGGTTGTGCTAAGTTTGGCAATTTCATCCCCCTGACAGTTCCCTTGAATATCCTTGTGGCCTGGCACCCAGCATAGGTGAATGTTGTATTGATCCGAGATCTTTATCAGAGATAAGCAGCAATCTTGTGCGACCTTTGATGTAGTTGTGGATAATTCCAGAGATCTGATGGCTGCCTGTCTATCCGTGAAAATGCTAATATCCGTAGCAGATAGTACACTACACTTCAGTCATGACAGTGCTTCTTTAATTGCCATTATTTCCGCCTGAAATACGCTCCAGTGATCAGGGACGCGGAAGGAGATGCTTAAGTTTTCATTCATCATTCGTCCGTTGAATAGTAAACATCGTTGGAGTTGAAGTTTTTTTTATTTTGTTTCTAATTATATGAACCATTTTAATTTTATTCTGAAAATGGTTGAACTTTGTGGTGAATGCAACACTGGCATTCTGCCTGCTGAGTTTTTGAGCTGCGGAGGGTTTTGCTGCAGAAAATTTCACACCCAGTGTGTGAATCTGTCAGAGGCGGCCCCCCGGCTCGTAGGATCCACAGATGATGTTTGCTACAAGTGCAAGTTCTGCAACAATTTTAGGATTGATAACTCATTAACTAATGAATTGAGCTTAATTAAATTAGAAATTCGCGATCTAAAAAAGTGTTCTTCTAGTGCCGGTAACATTTCTACGGCAAAATTGAATCACCAATTGTTACACCAACGCCGATTCGTGAGAGTCCGCCCGTTGCCAATAACAAAGTCGGTGAGAGTTTTAAAAAGGTTTCGCGGAAAAAACCTCGAAATAATAACAAACGCGCAAAGAAAAATAAACCAATTGTAGGGAACGATACTTCTACGTGACTATATACCTTATCGTGGTGTAGAAGCTTAGTAAGGCGAAGATTCTCGGGATCCTTCCCCAGATGAGTCATGAAACTAAAATATAGTCATCCCTACCTTGTCCCACCCCTTTCTTCCTCTCTTTCCAATTCCTGGGCCGGATTCAAGTTGTGTCATGCGACCCGTGCCGACGATCAGCCTGGCTGGGGGCCCAACCCAAATGCCCAGTTCCGAACGGAGCATCCGGATACCTGGCGCCCTCCGGATTAAGTAGCCGTGCCTGCATATTGCGGATCTCCTTGCAGGTTCACCCCATTATTTCTCCGCCACTCGTGGGATCTACATATAATGAATAAAACAAAAAACAAAAACACAAAACAATAACAAAACAATAAGAATGCCAACAAATTTGCCGACGAATCTGGTAATGAATCAACTAATAGGAACAAACCTACCGATGCTCTGGTGTCTTAACCTGGTGGAAGTAGAGGATGCGAAGCTGACACCGCCAAGGCTCTGGCTCTTAAGCCTGGCTGCAGTGGTGCTGGTGAAACTGAAGCTACCGACGCTCTGGTGACAAAACCTGGCGGGAGTGGGGTTCCAGTTTTAGCGAATTTGAAGCCGGATTTGTCTGGCCTCGCACCAAAGTCGGTTTCTACACCTACTGCGGTACGAGGGGTTAACCCCCAATCTATGTCTCTTCTGAGGGACCGACGAGACGTATGGCTTCGAGCAAGCGTTTCGTCGTTCCGCTTGGCTCCACCGTAGGGAAACATCCCCTACTGAGTATTTCCTGGTCGACCAACCGTGCTGCATTCAGCAAGGGGAAAGTCGCTCCCGCATCGAACCCTGAAGGCGCGTTCAAATCCTCAAAGCCTTCCACCTCCGTGGTGAACCGTCCGGCCTCTGGCAAGCGGTCAAACACCACCTCTCTGACCCCAGGACCTTCAACTTCGGCGGTGGCAGCTCGGCAGGCTCCGGCTAGTCGAACTGTAAAACCCGCCAAAAACGTCTACAGGATGAGACGAGAACTCTCGCGCCAAAAAATGAGAATCGAGTCCATCCCTGAATTCGCCAGGTCCGACAAGCAGCGCGAATCGCTTGTTTGGATTACAAGCAGGCTGGACGCCTCAGCCAAGCGGCAACGCTCGGCGGAGGAGCCTCATAACAGCCCTTAAAAGCTGAAAACAGCCCCTGAGTCAGGAACGCTGAAGCCCTTTAACCAGGTCGTCAAGGAACACCTGGAGGTAGCAGTGATTGACAGAAGCGACCCTGAAGGTAGGATAACCGCTGAAAGATGGAGGAAAGTCGAGATCGAACTAACCAAAGTCTTTGTCAAATCGCTTAGGGACCACCCAGGCCCCTTACCGATTTGTAGGGACGCGGGATGGTACCAAGGGCACGTCAAGTTGATCACTTGCGTCGACCAGAGGTCTAAGGACTTCTATAAAATCCTGGTCAGCAATATGGACGTCAGCCGTCTGTGGTCGGGTGCTCGCATCGAGGTGGTCGAAAAGGATCAAATTCCTAGTCTACCGAGATGTCGCACTCGCGTCCCAGCTGAACCAGAGGATCCAAAAGACATCCTGGATCTGATCCGGGTATGCAACCCAACGCTCCCAACTCACAACTGGAAGGTTGCGAGGGTCGAGAAAGCTCTTCATGACACCAGAGGAGTTATCATCGTTATTAACGATGAATCCCTGCCGCCTCTCTTCGATACCAAGGGGGTGATCGGCTATGGCATTAAGGCGATTACCCTCAAGGTATACCGCAGCGATCAGGATGCGGATAACAAGATCGTCACCTCGTCAGTGGCTTCGTCATCTGGCAATAACTCCAACAGCGAGGCAGAATCCTCTATGGAGACTGACTGCGGCTCCCTCACCATGTCAGCTGTGACACCTCTAGTTGGGGTCGGTTCCTTACCGACGAACACGGAGGGTCACAGCGTGACATCCAACACTGCTGCTGCCCAGACTCTTGTTGGGACCGATAACTTATCGGTGAACACGGAGCTGGGTAGTGACCCCAACTGCCCCTCAGGGGTCCCTACAGCGCCAGCCGGACCTGCTGAAGTCGAACTTGAGTCGACCGATGCGGAAATGGTCAGCGATCACGAGTGCGACAATCTCTTTTTGTTGGATGACGACGACCTGTTGCTATCCGACTCGGACGAGGGAGATCGCACCGTCATATTGAGGTCTGAGGAGGGTAACAGCTACAATGCTGCGCCTTCTTCAAATTAACCTCCACCACTCCACTACGGCCTCGGCCGTAGTTGTTCTTCGCCTTTCTCAAGGCGGAGAAGACTTGATCCTGATCCAAGAACCCTGGGTCAATGGCAACCGGGTTCGAGGACTCAGGATCCCCAACTACAAGCTCCTCTACGTAAGAAATGAAGGTAAACCAAGATTCTGCATTCTTGCGAAGAGCTGCCTTAATATCTTTCTTCTCTCTAATTTCAGCAATCAGGACTTCATCGCCACTTTCGTGTAATCTACGACCCAAAGGTACTGGGTGGTCTCAGCATACCTAGGCCACGATCAGACGGGTCCTTTTCCGCCGACCGGGATGAGAGATCTGGTTGCAGAGGCTGAGAGAAAAGAACCAATTGGGCTCTATACAGGTACTGTGCCGGTTTCTCTCTGCTCAACAGAGCTTGATGCTGCGGTGGTAGTGTTGACAGAGGCTCTTAATAAATCTATGAGCAAAGCCTGTCCTTTCAGCACTGCGCGTGGTAAAAAAAAGCCCCCATGGTGGAATGCCAATCTGGGACGCCTTAGAGCCAACTGCCGGCAACTCTTTAACAAAGCTACACGCTCCAAAGCTAGCGCGGATTGGGACTCTTACAAGTTGTCACTTAGCGTCTACAAAAAATCTCTAAGGAAAGAGCAGCGCAGCCCCTGGAGACTCTTCTGTGACAATATTAATGAGTCCTCCGGAGCCTCCAGGCTGCGCAAGATTCTATCCAAAGAGCCACTTACACCAAGCTACCTGTTAAGACCAGATGGTCAGTGGATCTCCTCTTGCAAAGAGAACATTGATCTTCTGTTGGATGCTCACTTCTCGGGTAGCTCCCCTGTTGCTGATGTTCATCCTTCTGATATCGTTAACCACCAGCTGAACATCGACCCCTCGAGTATAATTACTCCTGAAAAGATCCGCTGGGCAGTATTTAGCTTCAAACCCTACAATTCGCCTGGTCCTGATGGCATCATCCCGGCCGAGCTTCAGCAATCCTTCGATATTATTCAGCCCTGGCTGTACTCCATCTTGCATGGCTGCTTGAAGCTTGTCGATATTCCCCGATTATGGACTGAGGTCAATGTAGTCTTCATTCCCAAGGCGGGTAGGATCTCTCATACTAGTGCTAAGGATCTTTGACCTATCAGTCTGTCATCTTTTCTACTAAAAACCCTAGAAAGACTGATTAATATCCATTTACGTGGCTCAATTGATCCGCGCCTACTCTCTCCATCCCAAAATGCTTACTGCAAAGGGAAGTCGGTGGAGACCGCCCTACACGTATTAACACGTGCTATCGAACGATCTCTACATATCAAAGAATTCTCCCTCGTAACCTTCTTAGATATAGAAGGGGCCTTCAACAACGTCAATCCATGTGCAATAACTGAAGCATTGGACAAACTGGGGATTGAAGCTGGGTTTAGGGTGTTGATTGATCAACTGCTAACCAGCAGGATCATCAACACATACCAGGGCCCAGCATCGGCTCGTAGAACTGTCAACCGTGGTACTCCCCAGGGAGGTGTTTTATCTCCCCTTCTCTGGAACATCACAATTAACCACCTGCTGATTGGCCTCGAGGCCACCGGCTGTAAGGTGGTTGCTTATGCGGATGACGTTGCCTTAATTTTCTCTGGGAAATTCCCGGATACTCTCAGGGACCTAACAGATAACGCCCTCAAACTGCTCACTACTTGGGCCACCGCATGTGGACTTGGGGTCAATCCTCAAAAGACCGAACTAGTCCTCTTTACAAGGAAATACAACATCCCTATTATAGACCCCCCCATGTTAAACGGCACTAAGATTGTTCTTTCCGATAAAGCCAAATTCTTGGGTGTCATTTTGGATAGGAAGCTCAGCTTGAGAGCCAACATCATAGAACGCGTCAAGAAGGCCAGCAACGCCCTGTACTCATGTAAAAGGGCGATTGGTAATACGTGAGGACCAAAACCTCACGTCACTCTCTGGCTATATACGTCTGTCGTCAGACCTATACTTCTAATGTCTGGTGGACAGCTCTTCAGAAGACTGTCAACATCTCTCTCCTGGGTAAAGTTCAAAGAGCTGCATGTATTTGCATATATGGAGCACATAGAACTGCACCCTCCGCAGCTCTAGGTACCATTCTTTACCTACTGCCCCTAGACATCGTCGGCAAACAAATAGCGGCCTCAACCGCAACCCGTTTGTCAGCCTCTTAATTACGGCCACTCCTCTGTTCTTAATGAATCTAACCTCATTGATGTAACCACCGACTACACCCCTGCTAAACTCAGCTTTGGTCGCAACTTCCGTACGTCAATCCCAGCTCGTGAAACATGGTCTGATGTGGAGCAGGTGGATGTTGGAAGGATCCACATCTACACTGATGGATCCAAGACCTCAGACGGAGTTGGTGGCGGTGTATACTCCTCCATGCTTAACTTAAGCATTTCCTTCCGCCTCCCTGATCACTGTAGCATTTTTCAGGCGGAAATCATGGCAATTAAAGAAGCCCTGTCATGGCTGAAGTGTAATGCACTATCCGCCTTGGATATTAGCATCTTCACGGACAGTCAGGCAGCCATTAAATCCCTGGAATCTCCCACAACCACATCATCGGTCGTAAAAGATGGGCTCATTGCCCTTTTAAGATCTCGAGGGAGCTCTGGCCTATCTACAATCAGAAACGTTCAAAAGAACAGTTAATTCTGAGGCGTCAGGACTTGAGCAACATTATTGGTGTCCTTACGGGACACTGCCTGATCGGCACGCTAGACGTCTGGGCCTCCCATACAACGACTTCTGTCGGAGTTGCAGAGATGAGGAGGAAGAGGAAACGATTCCTCATCTTCTCTGCAATTGCCCTGCCCTAGCGTCAAGTAGAAACCTCCACCTGGGGTCATTCTTCTTCGACGACCTCTGTGACCTGTTGGGTGTACCCATCAGGCATCTTCTGCGCTTTGTCAAAAGCTCCGGTTGGTTCTCCTAATTCAGTGGAAGAACCTCCTCTAGATACAATTATCTGTGTAATTGTCTTGTAGCCTTTCTGTACTGGTCGTTTGTCTCACTGTAGTGTCGTAGTTGTATTAATTAGCCGGGGTATCTTATAGATCCGGTGGTACCACAATGGGCCTAAGTGAGCTGGTGCCCATCTGTATCTGGGTGCCAGCTGCCACGACAACCTAACCTAGGGAATGATACGGCAGCCCCTATTTTTGTCGCATCTCCAGTCAGGGAATTGCATGCTGGTAGCTTCCGTGTTGACACCACGAAAAGTGCGGTGAAAAATTATTTATCGTCGAAACTCGCCATACCGAACGGGCAAGTGAGTTGTATTAAATTGTACAAATCATCGGCTGACTTAACCAATTTACATTTCATTAATTTTAAAATTATTTTACCCGAAGAATCCTACGCGCGTGCTTTGGATCCTTCAAATTGGCCGTCGGGTATTCGTATTAAAAAATTCTTAAAAAAAACGGAGTTGCTTTACCCGTCGCAAGAATCAAAACATAAACAATGATCAGCTGCGACAACCAAGCACCCCGGTTAATATTCGTAATTATTCTCATTATTTTGATGATATGAGAACAAAATTGAAAGAGATTTACATTGCGCTCTCTGACCACCGGTATGATATTGTTGTACACCCAAAAAAAAGATGCTGTAAAAATAGAGTAATACGCTGTAGATTCTACTGTATTCATCTACAGCGTTCATATCGACCCGACAATTTTCGTTGTAAATTTTACAAAGGTGTGGTTGTAAATTTAACAATCTAGTTGTGAAAATGACAGCTAAAATTGTAGATTTCACAGCACTTTGCTGTCAAACAGCTGTAGAAACAACAACAATTTGCATGTAAAAAAATCGCTTTCATAGCACCACTTAAGCTTAAAGTTATAATTTATTAGTATGGTGCGAGATCCAATTAGATGGTTCTTGTCCAAGAAATACATTTAGTGTGTGTTTAAACCGAATTATATAATTGCATTTACTTACAAAATGTGAAAAATGTTTGGATCTGGATGGGGTTGAACTTGGAACCTCTCACTCGGCGACTGCATACACTACCACAACGCCATGGCCTCTGAAAATTATCATGCGAATATTCTCAAATGGTATCTACTTTTTACGTTTTCGTAATAGATGACGAATCTACAACTTGTTGTAATTTTTACAGCTCCTGCTGAAGTTACCACAGCGAATAGCTGTAGATTCTGCAACATTTTGATGTAAATTTTACAAATTCATATCTGTAGATTTAACAGCCGAAATTGACAACGCGCTGTTGATTTTACAGTTGGGGAATGTAGTTGATTTAACAACTTTGTTGTAAAAATGAATGCATTCGCTGTAAAATCTACAAAAATTTGTTAATTTAACCAGATTCGCTGTTAATTAAACAAATCTACAAGGAATTGTTAGATCTACTGCCTTCAATTGTAAAATCTACAGCGCTTATTTTTTTGGGTGTATTGACAGAGACTTGGCTACACCCACACATCTTTTCGGCAGAAATCTTTGACCGGTCGTACGTGGTTTACCGGAATGATCGATGTAGATCTAGTGAGGAGCTAGGTGGGGGAGTTTTAAAAGCTGTCTCATCTCGTTTTCTCAGCCGGGGGATTGCGTTAGAGCATCAAACGGTTGACGGGAACATATGTGTGTGTATTGATTTTGCTGATGACTATCATAAACAATTGTGCATTTTGTTTCCTACGTTCCGCCTGATAGTGTGACCAGTGTGTATGCAAAACACATTGATAACATTAGTAGTGTCGTTAAACATCTTGAAGACTTTCAATTACCTTGTGTTATGGGAGACTTCAATATTTGTGATGTTACTTGGAGGAATGTGGATGGTGATGAAAATTTAATCCCTTTTAATGTTAATCATGAATGGGAGCGTTTGATTAACGACGGGCATCTTTAGACTTATTTCAAATAAATAATATTCGGAATAGTTTAAATAGAACTTTAGATTTAATATTTTTAAATAATGAATTTAACTTTAATATCTCTGAAGCCTTGGATCTTATTGATTTAAATAAGATTCATCATAAAGCTTTATTTTTAGAATTTAAATTTTTTAGTTACGGTAAAAATAATAATAATGTTGCTACATTTTCTTACAACTTTGCGAAAACCAATTTTGTTGCACTGAAGGAATATATAAATAGTTTTGATTGGGATGTTTCATTGGATTCCCCCAATTAAAAAGGTAATTATGATGTATTTATGGGAAAAAATTAATTATGGTTTTGAATTATTTGTACCAAAAACGCGTCGTTATAATCGGTATAGAATTCCTTGGTCAAATAAAATATTCTATTTATATTTTAAATAAAACTTGAATCGTAAACATTTTTTGAGATTAAGAAGAGAATATGAGTTTTTAAATAGGTTCTTATATAAACAATATGTCATGTCGGTAGAGTCTTCGGTAAGGAGTAATGGGAAGTCATTTTGGAATTACATTAATTCAAAAAGAAATAACTCAGGCTTGCCTAATGTTATGCAATTTGAAAATGTGAGTTCAACTGATTTGAAAGGAACTTGTGACTTGTTTGCAAACTTTTTTGAGTAGGTTTATAATGGGTCTCAAGTCCATTCAACGACAAACCATTACGCTAATGATGCCGAGGTCTTGGATATAGGCGTATTGTAGTTCTCTAATGATGATATCATAGATACATTACGAAATATTAAATTGAATAGCGCCCCGGGCCGTTATGGTATTCCAGCTGTTATTTTAAAAAAGTGTTTATTTCCCGTCAATTATCCTCTTAAAATCATTTTCAACCAGTCGCTTGCAACTGGAGAGTTTCTTAGTGAATGGAAATATTCCTTTATTACACCAATTTATAAAAGCGGTTTGAGACAAAATGTTGTTGCCTGTATCAAAGCTTTCTTCGATATCAAAATTATTTGAAAGCATTGTAAACGATTAGCTTTTTTTCGCGGTTAAGGAAATTATTCCCACTAAACAACATGGCTTCGTTCGAGGTAGGTCATGTGCCACTGATTTGACAGTTTAGAAAATCGTTTACAAGTTGATGTACTCTACACTTATTTCACGAAGGCTTTTAATAGTGTGCATCACACTTTGGCTAAGCTTAAATCATTTGGTTTTCACTTTTCTATGCTGGAGTGGTTTTCTAATTATTGAAGTGACAGAAAGCAATTGCTAAAGGTCGATAGTTTTACATCTCGAGTAATAAAAGTAACCTCTGAAGTCCCACAAGGTAGTCATCTGGCCCCGTTGTTATTAATTTTGTTTTTAAATGATTTTCACGAAATATTCAATTTCTGTCAGGTTCTAACATTCGCGGATGACTTGAAGTTATTTTCACGTATATATAATATAACCGACAGCATTCGTTTTCAGTCGGATATATACCGGTTATCGGAATGGTGTAAACATAATGCATTAGAGTTAAATATTTCAAATTTTTACAGCTCACCGTATTTCAATTCCGCTTATTTATGATTATTTTATTAACGATTTTATGCTTGTTCGACTTGATGAAGTTAAAGATCTCGGAGTAATATTTGAATTTAAATTTAACTTCTCATTGCATTACGATTACACCATTTCCAAATCTAACTCTATGTTAGGATTTCTTAAACGAAATAGAAGGGACTTTCGAGATGTAAATAGTATTAAATCTATTTACTGCTCATTGGTCAGACCTTATTTAGAATATTCCTCCATCATATGGGATTCCCCTTGTGATGTTCATGATCAGGCAACTTCGGTCATGTTTATCCGTGATATAATTAATTATCATATAAATTCATATAATTATCATATAAATTTCAATGATTTTCAAGGCGAGAGGGGAATTATTGCACCTAAATTTTAGGCCGCATATATAATTGTGGAGAATACAGAGTACTCTTTATGTAACCTACGCTTGAAAGAAGATGTAGTTCACTTCATCGGAATCTGTCCAATTCTAAAGCCTATTAGACGGGATCATTGGGGCAAATTCATACTCACGGAAAACGAAGTCATCTAAATCCTGAATGGACAAGATTGGAATGCCCTGTACAGCTACCTAACAACCGCCTGGAAATATCGACAACAAATAAACAAGGAAGCCTTTTAACAAATCACTGCGAAACGCGAAATTAATAAAATAAAATAGTAATCAATATAACTAACTCTTGCAAATGCTAAGTACCTTATATAATATATTTATTTTACTATATATCTTTTACCGGCTGACGGTAATTGGCAATGTCCATTATTGTGAATTGTTTTGCAAGCAAAAAAAAATTATGTTTTTGAAAATAAAATCACAATTTTAATCTACGTTTTTTTAATGAGATCGTTCGTTTTAACATCGGAATTGGCTCTTGCCCCAAAGTCCCCAATCTCTCCAACACAGAAGTTAGTGGCGTGTTTACGATTTCCAAAAACTCCCGTGTGTCCATCTGTCACAGTTTGTTTTTGTCCTGGCATTCAGGATTCTCTTCATTGAACTTACTAGTAACTGCTCCATACTCGTAGTTTTTTTTTAAAATGTTTGTTGTGAATGCAACCACTAATACTTTTGTGTGAGCGGATTAAAATGATCGAATCAATCACCATTGACACAGCTCTAGTGACTTGGTATTTGATTTCGCTTTTCGCAGAATACTACGACAAAATCAAGCAGATATTAGCTTGGGGAACCGAATGTGTCAAACGACTCGAAGTTGATTGCCTAATTTAGTTCGTCTATGACAGCACTACTTCCTTTAGCAGTATTTTCAGGATGTATAGTGGGTAAGCTTTATAATTCCTGAATTTAATAAAAATATGTTTCCGATATTAAGCATACATACATAAATTTTGTACGCCTTGAGTATTTAGCTTATTTTTCTCATCTGCTTGCTCATTTTGTTGTTTTTATGCCCAAAACAAAAAAAATCAAGCAGATTTTAGCTTGGGGAACCGAATGTGTCAAACGACTCGAAGTTGATTGCCTAATTTAGTTCGTCTATGACAGCACTACCTCCTTTAGCAGTATTTTCAGGATGTATAGTGGGTAAGCTTTATAATTTCTGAATTTAATAAAATATGTTTCCGATATTAAGCATACATACATAAATTTTGTACGCCTTGAGTATTTACGAGTAGCTTATTTTTCTCATCGCTCATTTAGTTGTTTTTAAGCCCAAAACACAATTGCGCCTCGACCACAAATAACATATAATTGTTAATCCACTCCAGCACTCTTCCCTAAAACACCAAAAAATTAGAGAACCAAAATACTCAAATTCCTCCTATCGGGGAATACGTGTGATGAGCGATTTGAAGTTTAATCAGCCCATCTACAGGTCCAAAAAACGGATTATGTAGCTGGCGTGTTAAAATCGAATTCTTACCAAGGTGAAGATCTATTTTGTCAAATTTTATTTGTTTACATTTCCGATAAAAATTTAATTTCTCTAGCAAGGGGAACTGCTGCAAAAGCAAATAGTTACCATTTTGTCCCATTTTAATCAAAAACCAGTGAAAAAATGCTACAATCCGCTTGGACCGGATCGTATGATACCCTATCCCTATCTTATTTGGTCGTGTCAGTGGGCGGTGGAAAATGTATTCACAAAATTTTCTATTTTGCCCTATAAACTCTTTTACTCGAAAATTAATTTTTGAAGTAAATGCCCCTAAAAAGTGGGCGTGGCCATATACAATGTATAGACGATAGATTAAGTGGATATCTACATATTTGCTCAAGTAAGTTTTTTCGAGTTTCATATGAAAATAGTGAAAAAAGTGATTTTTTTGAAAAGTGGGCGGATTTTAAAATTTTTTACACTTGTATTGCTTACTTTTCCAAAGACCTCGTATACAAAATTTCATCAACCTAGCTCAACATTTAAGGCCCAAAAACTGGTGACACACAGACGGACGGACGGACGGACATAGCTCAATCGACTCGGATAGTGATGCTGATCATTTATATATATACTATATTGGGTCTATCTGTAATATTTCTCTATGTAACAAACTATGTATCAAACTTAATATACCCTTAGGATAGGGTATAAAAAAGGGAATTGGAGGTTGAAATTTCATATCTGAACGGCGTTTGGAAAGTGCGGTGATGAATTAATGATGTTAAAAAATATTTTTTGTATACTAATATAAAAATGTGTCGAGAAATAAAAAAAAATTGTATTGTGGAACTATGGAATTGTTGCAAGTGCATGGGTATTTCTTTCTTATTTTATTTATGTAATAATTATTTGTTGTTTGATCATTTTACTTGTGATATATATTTACTTGTGAAATAGTTTTATTTATCGTCTGGGGTGGAATCCTCTAAGGTGATAGTTGATTGACGATCACAATCATCACTTTTGCTCTCTCTAAGGTGACAATTACCGTGATCATCACATTTTTGCTATCGTTTTTGTGTGAAAACTATATATGTAGGTATCACTTTCATCTATGTTTTACATTTATAAGTGTATCTATCATAGCTGCAACCAAATTTCATACCTTATACACTTTTTTTATTTAGTAAAATACAAAAAACACTTTAAAAATACTTAAAAAAATAATCTTTTTTTTATAATACATGTACTTCAGTCGCAAAAAAAATATATTACCAAATCCATGGCTTCATAGGGAACAAATCATTGTTCTCTTAATAAATTTAGCTTCAACTCGTTGGCGAGATTTGCAACTTCCAAGCTTTACGAAGCTCAAGGTCCTCCTTTTTTGCCGCTACTAATACCTGCCTATCCTTCTGCATTTCTCGGCCGAGGTGATCGATACCATTCCTTATTTCCGCTAAGGACCGGCTAATTTTTGCGCCTCATTGCTCTTGTCGAATGAATGTTAATATTCTTATCGTTCATTTCTGCATTGTTTTAAATTATTTTTAAATAAGTCTAATTATTCTGTTTAGATTTAGTTTATTGCTAATACATTTTAAAAGGTTAAGTATGTGCTGGTTCAGGATTATAATTACCTCTTTGGGTACACGATGTCACAGGAACTAGCTATTATCTATCAAATATCCATGCAAAATTCACAAGGCTTTTTAAAACCAACACCGATTTGAGCAAAGGCAACTCTACGATTGAAAAGTTGGGTTATTGACGATTCCGCCAGGATTTTAAATGTTGTTTTTTTTTTGTTTAAAATATCTTTTTGAAAATTAAAAAAATTACGGGAACATTTTTGTCACAATAGGTCTGAATATCATGATAAAAAATAAAAAGAGTTTCCCTATATTCAAATTAGTGAGTTTTTGATACTTTTTTTTAAACAGAAATCTCAAACCATAGACAAACCTAAATTAGACAGTCAAATCGTACTTCCCCTGCCCCCTTAGTGCTGAAAATAGGAGGAGCCTAATTACCATGTTTGTGAATAAATGTGAAGTAGCGTGTGACCAAGACCTAACTATTATTTTGTCGGGTTATCTCTTTCATTCCTTTTGAGCAAACATTTTTTTTCCGGTTGTTATTCCATTAACAACAACAAATTGTATGTAAAAAATGGCTGCGGCCATAGATGTCAAAAAAATCGCCGGATTTTGTGATTGGATGTGTGAAATTAGTGAGCTCCCATTAGATTTTGCTTGTCTGTCAGAATACAATGACAAAATCTAGCGGATTTTAGCTTGAGGGAGCGAATGCGTCAAACGAACCGAAGTTGTCGGTCTAATTTAGATTTGTCTATGTCTCAAACCTCACACAATTGCCACTTTTTAATATCCTAATTTATACACAAGATAAGTTTAACCTATCATACAAACATTTCCGGTAATCAAACACGTTCTTGTGTTTATTCGACCTAAAATATATGATAAACGTACTCGATATTTGTTCAAAGTAGAAAACGGAAGAAATTAAATTATTTTTGTTTTTTTTTTGTGATACATAAATATGTTTTTATTTAGTTTCCAATTTGACAACTAGCATAAACCTTTGAAAAAAGACGTTAAATTTTAAAGTTTATATTTTTAACAGATTTACCACGAAATAAAAAATATTTTCCGTAGTTGTTTATTGAACATAGCATCCTCTCCACAATTTCTTAATTTGTCTCAATTTTTCCGTTTTCTTTCTTCAAAATTCCTCGTCCATGTGACAGATATCGTGAGCCCTAGTTTCTAGTGTGCATATTTTTGCTGCAATACCAATAAAACCAGGGTTCACTTTATCTGTCACATGGGAGAGGATTCTTGAAGTGGACTATCTATTATTTAGATATTTGTGGCCTCAACCTTGCCTCCGCCTTATGTTTATGAGTTATATCAACGTTTATATGCAGGATTGAAGCCAGGTTCAACCCGGATTGTAATTCATATACATGCCAATTATAGAATCTGGAGGATGCACTGCGACGATGTCGTGCTGATCACACGAGAAGTGAAGACCTCTGGCTACTACTCTAGTTAGTCTAGTAGCTTTATTTTCGTATGAGTGCCACTTGATCTTTGTTTTGGTCAGTTCCTCAGTGATTTATCTGTATGTGTCACTGTCATGGACATTTATTTTCCACTAGCTGTACCCTGAGAGCGTTGCAACGCCACCAACTTTGAAGGAAAGACATTACACAAATTTTTAATTCATTTTGAGTCACGGCAAAATATGTAATTCATTGGAATGGTAGTGGCGCCATCTGTTGAAAATTGGTCATACCAACTCAGAAACCTTTGTGGGCTTATGCACAACAACTTTGCTAAAGATCATCACATGATGAAATGCATTCTTTTACGATTCTATAAAGGACATGCAGACAAACATTAATTTTTATATACACTATTGTGCAAAACATTTGCAAGTTTTTTACAATTTTGATTTTAATGAATACTGTTATCAAACTAAAGTATATATAGATAGATAGTATATAGATTTGTTCCTTCTTGAGTTTTTTTTGGAGTAGCAATAAGTGGTCCCCTCCAGGATCCATGGGACCGACCTCCAGTGAGTGTGGATTTTCCAGATTACCTGGTCTGCCACATGGGGTACTTCTAATATTTGTTTTATTCATTGCCATAATTATTGAAACCGTTTAAGTTTTATTGGATAGTACAGTCGGTAATTCGGAATAATTGCGGATGGATTTTTAATAACGATAATATGGCTGAATAAGTAAGAATCGGCTGAGTAGATCGTGTAGTGTTAAGCTACATACAAACATTTACCTTTTTAATTATAAGCTTCCTTAGAAGAAAAACGTAAAAACAAATCGAAATGATCAATTGTTACGACCATATAATTTTATAAAAATGTTTATTATTAGACCACTCCACGCAAGAAGTCTGACGATATAGCGCTATTAACCAAACTACAAAAATACAGAGTTTTTTGCTATTATGTACTCTATATCCAATGTCCATGGATTTTTAAAAGACTTCCATTCGCTCTGTAATTGGATAAAGGTATTTTCTTTACATCTAAATCTATACACATGCGTCGTTACTTTCTCTGTAGTTTGTAAAACCATTTTGTGCGATTCCGCTAATGCCGGGATATCCTCGTGGTGGAAATACTCGTAAAAACTTGTTCCTAAAAGTTCTTGAGGCAAGAATCCAATCACAAGTGTAGCTCTGAAAAAAAAAAAAACATCAAATAGTGGTCATGTGTCAAGAGAACAAGTAAGAATTATCATATGTACAAAAAAAAACATAAAAAAAAACGCTACAATCCGTCTTGAGCGGGTTGTATGATACCCCATCCCTTTCCTATAGACATATCTTCTTCTTCCACCATTATACTTGCTTGAAAAAGCTTTTTCTTTTTATACCCTATCCTAAGGGTATATTAAGTTTGACACATAGTTTGTATCATAGAGAAATATTGCAGATAGCCCCAATAAAATGTATATAAAAATGATCAGTATCAATAGCCGATTCGATTGAGTTATGTCCGTCCGTCTGTCACCAGTTTTTTTTGTCATCAATTTTGAGCTAAGATAATTCAGAAAATACCATCAAAAGTTTTTTCACGGCCCCACCTCTTCCGAGTGTCTGACAAACATTCAAGAGTAAAATTGTCATGAGAAAGCTTGTCAAAATTCCTCTGCCCTTCGGGTACGGCATAAAACTGTAGGTCCCTCCTGTACATGCAGAAATATATACCACGCACAACATGTATAGTTATGAGAAGCTAGGTCTTGGCCCTCTATGGGCTGCTTACGGCCTAATATTTATTTATTTTTTACTGTATATGGCTACTCCTATATTTTTGGGGCATTTTTCTAAAAAACTGTTTGTCGGTGGAATCAATAGAACAATAACACTTTTCAGGAAAAAAAGGTAATATATGCTGAAATTTTTTCAAAATCCGCCCACTGATACGCCCACTTTTTGGTAA
Organism: Chalcosyrphus nemorum; assembly: GCA_949716465.1. Taxonomy (NCBI): domain Eukaryota; kingdom Metazoa; phylum Arthropoda; class Insecta; order Diptera; family Syrphidae; genus Chalcosyrphus; species Chalcosyrphus nemorum. Next base: position 40,815,586 of record OX454334.1, read on the forward strand.
AATTCAAGTTTGAAGTAATTTCACAAGAAATTGGAAAAAAAATTCAAACAAGTATCATGATATATTGCTGGGAAAAATGAGCTATATAGAAGGGATAGGGTATCGATCCTCCGCTCCAGACGGATTGTAGTATTTTCATATATATTTTTTTTGAAAATTGTTTAACAAATATTGTATTTTGTTCCTAAAAAAATATTATTGTAAAGAAACCGTAGAAAAACAGTTTTTTTTATAAAAAACGCCCCTTAAGTAGGCGTGGCCATACATAGCCTATGGGAGATGTATATATTTGCTCAAGTAAAAATTTATCAAGTTTCATGTAAAAATACTGAAAAAAAAACATTTTTCGAAATGTGGGCGTGTCAGCGGGCGGATTTAAATTTTTTGTACATTGTGCTGCTTCCATTTCCAAGGAACTTGTATACAAAATTTTATCGATCTAGCTTGAAACTTAAGGCCAAAAACCGGTCACAGACGGACGGATATGGTTTAATCGACTCGGCTTGTGATGCTGAACCTTTATATATGTACATATGTATACACTTTATGGGTCTATATTTAATATTTCTCTATGTTACAAACTATGTATCAAACTTAATATACTCTTAGGATAGGGTATGAGAAAACATTATTTAATTTATTTCTATTAACCAAAAACGTATGAACATTTTACAATCAGTTCGGAACGATCATGTGATACCCTATCCCTTTCTTATTTATATACACTGAAGAGCAAAAGTGTAACAATAATCCTCAAATTAAAAAAAAAATAAAGAGTTTTTATTAAGATTATTTTCATAAACAAAATTAATTAACAAATTTAGAATTTCAATGAAAAACAAAGTAGGTAGTTAAAAAACAGTAAATAAAACAAGACCATTGTTACAGTTTTACACCGTAAAAAAAAATAAAAAATTGCTTTTTAATAATTTGTTCACAGTCCTTTTGCGTCTTTTAAAGAATCAAGGCGTCGCGGCATACTGCCGAAACGAACGGTTTCTGACGAAATTGCGGACTATTTTTCCTGAACCCGGTCCCATAATTCCGTCATTCCATTGGGCACGCCTTAGTTTCTTGCCACTTGCTTTATCAAATAAGCCCATACAATTTTAATGACAAAATAATCAGAAATTGAGTATAATCTGTCTGCAATCAGAAAATTTTCAGCTTTCATATCTTTTCAAATAAGCTTTCGTTACCGAACATTTTTGGCTGGCAACGCAGGATTCTCCTTTTCCTTAGCTTTCTAGCCGACTCCATTTAAGCTCGAAGAGTCAAAACACTTGCTTTTTGTGTCAGTAACAGGAAGCCACCCCTTATCACAGGCATTTTACCTGTCAATAAAAGCCTCCCAATGTATCTCGCCTCAATATCCTCAATTTGTTTCGCCCTTCCTCCCTTGATCACTTCACCCTCTGCAAAATTTAAGCATCTTTTTATTATCTATATTATCCATTTTTAATAGTTTTGCGAATACTCTACTACATTTCCCTTGTTTCCACAAATTTACGGCCTTTTTTTTCTTTGCATAAACTTCTGATTTTGTTTTTTGGGAGTTGTTTTATCTCCCCTTCTCTGGAACATCACAATTAACCACCTGCTGATTGGCCTCGAGGCCACCGGCTGTAAGGTGGTTGCTTATGCGGATGACGTTGCCTTAATTTTCTCTGGGAAATTCCCGGACACTCTCAGGGACCTAACAGATAATGCCCTCAAACTGCTCACTACTTGGGCCACCGAATGTGGACTTGGAGTCAATCCTCAAAAGACCGAACTGGTCCTCTTTACAAGGAAATATAACATCCCTATTATATACCCCCCCATGTTAAACGGCACTAAGCTCGTTCTTTCCGATAAAGCCAAATTCTTGGGTGTCATTTTGGATAGGAAACTCAGCTGGAAATCCAACATCATAGAACGCGTCAAGAAGGCCAGCATCGCCCTGTACTCGTGTAAAAAGGCGATTGGTAATACGTGGGGACTAAAACCTCACGTCACCCTCTGGCTATATACGTCTGTCGTCAGACCTACACTTCTTTATGGCGTGCCTGTCTGGTGGACAGCTCTTCAGAAGACTGTCAACCTCTCTCTCCTGGGTAAAGTTCAAAGAGCTGCATGTATTTGCACATGTGGAGCACTTAGAACTGCACCCTCCGCAGATCTAGGTACCATTCTTCACCTACTGCCCCTAGACATCGTCGGCAAACAAATAGCGGCCTCAACCGCAACCCGTTTGTCAGCCTCTTCTCAGTGGCTGTCTCTTAATTACGGCCACTCCTCTGTTCTCAATGAATCTAACCTCATTGATCTAACCACCGACTACACCCCTACTAAACTCAGCTTTGGTCGCAACTTCCTAGCATCAATCCCAGCTCGTGAAACATGGTCGGATGTGTAGCAGGTGGATGTTGGAAGGATCCACATCTACACTGATGGATCCTCCATGCTTAACTTAAGCATTTCCTTCCGCCTCCCTGATCACTGTAGCGTTTTTCTGGCGGAAATCATGGCAATTAAAGAAGCCCTGTCATGGCTGAAGTGTAATGCACTATCCACCATGGATATTAGCATCTTCACGGACAGTCAGGCAGCCATTAAATCCCTGGAATTTCCCACAACCACATCATCGGTCGTAAAAGATAGCCGTTCATCTCTGATGCGGATCTCGGAACAATTTAACATTCACCTATGTTGGGTGCGAGGCCATAGAGATATTCCAGGGAACTGTAAAGCTGATGAAATTGCCAAACTTGGCACTGCCCTCCCAACTGGATCCGTAAGGACGGGAGTTGGCATGCCAATTGCTACTTGTAATCACATTCTCAAACTAGATGCTATAAGGAAGGCCAATGTTCAATGGGCTCATTGCCCTTTTAAGATCTCGAGGGAGCTCTGGCCTATCTACAATCAGAAACGTTCAAAAGAACTGTTAATTCTGAAGCGTCAGGACTTGAGCACCATTATTGGTGTCCTTACGGGACACTGCCTGATCGGCCTGCACGCTAGACGTCTGGGCCTCCCATCCAACGACTTCTGTCGGAGTTGCAGGGATGAGGAGGAAGAGGAAACGATTCCTCATCTTCTCTGCAATTGCCCTGCCCTAGCGTCAAGTAGAAACCTCCACCTGGGGTCATTCTTCTTCGACGATCTCTGTGACCTGACTGGTGTACCCATCAGGCATCTTCTGCGCTTTGTCAAAAGCTCCGGTTGGTTCTCCTCAGTGGAAGAACCTCCTCTAGATACAATTATCTGTGTAATTGTCTTGTAGCCTTTTTGTACTGGTCGTTTGTCTCATTGTAGTGTCGTAGTTGTATTAATTAGGCGGGGTATCTTATAGATCCGGTGGTACCACAATGGGCCTTTTAGGCCTAAGTGAGCTGGTGCCCATCTGTATCTGGGTGCCAGCTGCCACGACAACCTAACCTAACCTAACGGTGCAAAACTGTAACAATGGTGCTGTTGCACTTTTATTTGTGTCCTTTTTGTACCTTTGGTTGGAAATATAAAAAAAAATCAAATATTGATCGTAAAAACAAAGATTTTCTGCAAAGATTTATGCGTACTATGTGTTTTCTATTTTAAAGCTGTAACATTGTTACACTTTTGTTCTTCAGTTATACTTATACTTATACTATACCCTATGCACATTTAGTTCGATACATATAGGTAGTTTGTTTGTAATTGTAAGTTTAGACAGTTTTGGAGTAATTTTATACAAAAATTAAAAATAAAAGTTTTAAAGGTAGTATAGTGCCGGAAGAAAGATTTTCATATGTATATGTGGCAGTACCCCACATTAAAAACATATGAAAATGTTACAAGCCATCTGGAGCGGATCGTGTGATACCCTATCCTTTTTCTAATTGTTTTTAAACCCTTATCCTAAGGGTATATTAAGTTTGATACAGATAGACCCAATAAAGTATATAAATAAATGATCAGCATCACTAGCCGAGTCGATTGAGCTATGTCCGTTCGTCCGTCCGTCCGTCCATCTGTCCGTCCGTCTGTGTGTCACCAGTTTTTGAGCCTTAAATGTTGAGCTAGGTTGATGAAATTTTGTATAGGAGGTTTTTGGAAAAGTAAGCAATACAAGTGTAAAAAATTTTAAAATCCGCCCACTGACACGCCCACTTTTCAAAAATCACTTTTTTCAATATTTTCATATGAAACTCGAAAAAACTTACTGGATCAAATATGTAGATATCCACTTAATCTACAAACCGTCTTTACATTGTATATGGCCACGCCCACTTTTTAGGGGCCTTTACTTAGAAAATTAATTTTCGAGTAAAAATATTAGTTTATAGGGCAAAATAGAAAATTCTGTGAATACATTTTTCACCGCCCACTGACACGACCAAATAAGATAGGGATAGGTTCTCATACGATCCGTTCCAGGCGGATTGTAGCATTTTTTCACTGTTTTTTTTAAATCTTCTAATGCTAGACACAGACTGTTCGAACTTCTCTCTCATCGTAATGTGAGAATTCATTCTTATATCGAGTTCGAATTTTTTCACCAATCCAATAGATACATGCCCTATGTTATAGGTGCAAGTAAAAATTACGTAAATCGGGTAAGTGGTTTGTCGGCTAGGATCCCACTAAGAGGAAATGATTTTGCCTTCTATAAGTAATAGGAATACATACACAACTACAGAATGAACATGCAAGAAACTTATTAAACTTATTTAAGTTTGATTGACATAAAAAAATCTTTATTTCAACTGGCAGCGTGTTTCTGCCTTCCAAAATACAATTGAACAAATTGAACCTAGAGTAAACTTAGAGCTACCTTAAATACTAACATAATGCTGCGACTGCAATTCTGCCCCGTTTATCTGTTGATGGAAAAATATGTTTTATGCTGACACACCTGACTGGCGGCAGCGCGTGAGTGAATTGTCCGCGCATGTTTCCGGCCGTTGTGATATTATTTCACCTTAACTTCTCCACCCTTAAGAGTGAACGTCCGCGTTCACTTAGAAGAAAGGTATTTGGTTAATATGAGATGTTGATGCTCTAAGCGCCAAACGGTATGAAATACATAAACTTTAAAACCTATTCTCATAGGTATAATATATATACACAAAAAAATTCCATAAAAGCCGTTTTAGAGGAATCCGACCGCAAACACCGTGACACGAGAATTTTATATATGTGTGTATTAGATGTGTGAAAAAGATCCAGAAAAATACCACTAAAATATTTCTCTATAACGCACAACGCGTATAGTTGTAAGAAGATTGGCTTCTATGGATTGCTTATGGTATAATATTTTTGTTTTATAGGAAAGGGATAGGGTAGCATATAATCCAAGAAAACATTCTGCACCTAAACCTTGGAATGAGTTTATTTTGTACGTTATGCTTTGTCACTGGTCTTTTTAGTAAAAATATCAAATTTTATTTACATACATATACGTATATAACTATGAATATTAATTACCTCTGATCGATGAAGAGAAATTTTCCGTCAACTGAATGTCTTGATATAAATAATACTTGTCGAATATTTGGATGATTATCCAGTGATGATGGAATATTTGATTTTAGAACATTAGGTGGAATTCTGCCTATAGCGACTAAGCATGACAAATTCGTTGACTGATCGTCTAAGTCTCCCTCTTGATCTTCAAGTTTGAATGGTACCCACGACTTTAAATAACCAGTACACTGAATAACGCGGTATTTCCTATCGATACCGAGTTTAGATTTTCTTTTATCTGAACTTATTGAACTTGAAGATGTATCTGATTCATCCTTAACTTGTGGCTTCGGTAATTTTAATTTCATTCGGCAGAAAAATGATCGTCTAGCCCCCGAACAAAGACGGTATAAACTTTGGGGAATATCGTTCTTAACCGGAAGCATAGCTGTAGATAAATAATAAAAAAAAAACAGTATTAAACATATAAGCGTATCTTAAATATTTGCTTACTTTTAGCATCAACTAATCGTTCTCTAGGGCCTGGTTCCAAAGAAGATAATTGTTCTTTTACTTTCGCAACATCTTTTGGATGAAGAATATCAAACCAACTTTGTCCAAGCAAATCATTCTGCGTACAATTTAAAACAGTAGATACTGATTCTGATATATATAAAAGTCGACCCCGATCACAACCAACAACAAACAAAAATCCATCAGCCGCTTGCAAAATAAGTATCTTAAGTTCGTGATCGGAAAGAAAAGAGGGCTTGTAATTGCCTTCATGGTAGGAATTCGCTGCTCCACGAATGCTTTTAAGGTGTTGTACGGCCATGCGTAAAACTGTAAGTTTATCCAATTTCCTGTGCATTGCATAGCACATTGGAATCATAGACGAGAGTTCATTGATATACGTATTCATCTTATCTCGCCTTCGTTTTTCAATTTCACTATGATTTTGTCTAAAAATAAAAATGATTATCATTTATTTTATTATTATTGCTATTTTCACATTATATTCATTGAATATCAGCTTACAATTATCTATTAATAGTTTGCTCTTACAAAAGAAATTACTTCAGTTTTAGATGTCCAAATTCGTTTCTGTTTTAACGAAATTTGAAAGCTCATTGAATATCTTAAGTCATTTATAAAGAAGTTTATTCTAAGATTTAGTGTTTCTTAACATTTGTAGATTAAAAAACATTATTGTTCCTTAAATTCCATGGCTATGTCTCAATCCCTCAACATATTTTTTTTACTTAAGTAATTTGCTATTTTTTTATTTTTTATTATAAATACAAACATTACCAAACCATATTACTATTCCCTGTTTTACATTGAGCCAACTTAAGGTTTCTAGTATACTAGAATTCTACAGTTGGACAATATTCAAAGTACATTATATACTATACTCTGTCCAACATAAATTGTCAGTACACGTCTTATGGGAGAGCTTTTTAGAGATCAGTAGCGTGTCATATTTTTCCACCATACTAAATTGAGAGAAACCCCGCATAAAATGTGTATACCCGCATGTGAATATCCATTTGGTGTGCGATGATTGGCTGCTGCATTTCAACCCCTATTTATATTCATGTGCATTCAGAGTTACCAGTGTCCGTTTTGTAACTCGTTCAGTTTTTTTTCCTTGGGTTTCTATTGAGGAGCTTTTGGTTTTAGAGCTTTGAAAAAAGTTCTTTTTTGATAAGTGTTACCATCATGTTTTGATCTGATAAATTATTTCTTTTAATGTGTTGAAAATACGTTAAAATGCAGTTACAAAATTGTAAGATGTTTTCTATACTAAAATGTTTTAATGTTTTGCACTTTGTAGGTACGCATACATTTGTTTCTCTTTTTGGGTTCAATTTTCAGTACGTTGAAAAATACCTACATAAAATACGCAATTGGTAAAATAGGATGTTTACTTTTTACCTTCAAGCAATGCAGTGAGTGAATAATTTAAATTTCTTCAGCATTGTTCTACATAATTTGTTTCCATTATAGGAAAATTAATTGACAATTTTTGCATTTCAATGGATAAAAAATTGGACCTTTGCCGATTCGCATCTCATCAATCAAAAAAAAAAATTTTTGATATTGCCGCCAGTGTACGGACAAAGATATTTTTGACCAACATTGCATAGTTAGAATATTTTAAGCAATAAAATATTACAGAAGCAGGTCAATTTGGTCATCTTATATCCTTGCGCTCATCTGAAGAGAACACAGAAGAAGGATATGTACATAACTTTTATTGCTTTATTGCAGGAAGTGATTTTTAATTGTCCAGATTTTTCAAGACATACTTTCAAGTATGACTTAAGAATTAATTGCTTCATTACAGGATGTACGACATTTAGTTCCGTTCTCGTACAAAAACATAATACAGGGGGATAGTCTTTGAGTTCTTATTTCGTTGTCAAAAAATAGATACAGTTTTTTTTTCGATCCCTGGGTGTTAAGGCGTGTAGTTTTTTAAGAACTGTTTTTAAATTGTTTTTTGAAGAAGTATTGTTCAATTTGTATTTTTAAGTCGTGAATTTTGTGCTCAGTAGTATTAAATGGCTTCCAAATCATCCAAAGACTTAAGTGCCGAAAAAAAAAGAAATTGTTGACGCGATAAAAAAATTAAATGAAAATTTCAATCTAAAAAAATAGGTCGGTAACCCTACATAATATTCTTTCAAATTTTTCCTAGTTTGAAATGATACTGCGGCAACCCTGTAAGAGCTTTTGTTAGAGTAGCACCTTACGGGAAACAAACGAGTGCGAATGAGAGACAAACATCCCTATCTTCCCTGTACTGACAATTTATGTTGGACAGAGTATAGCTGGACCGTACTCGCCTTGTTTCGCCCACAAAAAGCTCCTCATGCATACAAATATGTAATATCAGAGCGAGCGAAGAAACATCAAATAAAACAATAAGATTTGTGGATTATTTTGTTCTCAAAAACTAGCATTAAAATTGACGAAAGCAATTTTTTCTCGTAATAAATGGAATGTTTCTTTTAAAAAAAATTAGGGGAAACATTTTCCCTCAATATGCACTTACTACCGCACGTGCGCATACTTCTCTCTCCTTTCGATCCAACAGAGAAGACGTATGTAAAGGAACTCACGAGCAATAAATTTTTAAAATTCGACACCGCGTCACGCAGAAAGAGCCATACAACAATGTCTAAGTAAAGTTAAGTGTTATTTTTGTCAACAACTCTACCACCCCTCCTGCAATTTAACTCTCCTACACACCCACAAATAGTTTCACATACAAAATAGTCAACACTGCACAACATATTCAACATTACCCGTGTTTTATTATCCCCCATGATCCACATCGGATCATTGGGATGCATGCAAAACAACAACAATACAAGATCTTGCTTTTCATTTGGATCTATTTTCGTGATCCCAATAGCTAGTACATGCTATTTCTCACTAGGTTACATTTTCGTTCGTAAGAGTTGGTATGCCTTTCACAATTGTCAAGCGGCAGTATTGCCTCATCAGAATATAAAATATTATTTGAAAACCAAAAAGTATAAAATAGATTTTATGTAATAAACAAAAACATAATAAAATGAGGATTTTTGGCCTTTTATCATAAAAAAATGTTAATGAAGTATTAATTTTTGAATGAAAATTTATACCTGTATAATAATTTCTTAATGAAACGCTTGTATAAGCAAACAATTGTAATAAATGCGCATAAGAAAATATGTTTTATTACTATTTTTATTTGCTAGCCTTAAAATTCAAATGCATGCAATGAATACATACATATTTTTATTTGTTTTGGAATGACACCAATACAGCAGCGTAACTGCCCTAACACTTCCATGCTACAACTACTGTTCTGGAATGCAGAGAAATACTAAGCAGCAGTCAGGGCGATTGCTGGCCAATCAAGTGCCACTTCCTCTTTGTGAGAAAAAATTCCGGTTGTCCAAGCTTAGTTCCCATTCAACAAATATTTTAAGGAGTTACAACTCAATTATTAAGTGTACTTTTATTAAAAACTTACTTTTTCTGTCTGAAGTTAAATGTTTTTGGTACAAATCGATTAAGTACCGACAAACAAAAATATTAAGTAATTAAATAGTCAGCTGTATGTTTTCACAGTCTCGTAACAGATTCTAGTTTTTGAACAGAGTTTTATAAAATTTCGAAACACAGAATATTAAATATAAAAGATCTCTTATAATCGAAGTATTTATAATTCATAGGAAATTCGTAACAGATTTGCCTGAATAGATCTAAATATTCTGCTCAAAATGTTATACCAGCCATATGATCATGAAATGTGAGGTGCACAATATTTTTCTCATTCGGTATACGTTTCTAAATTTTAAAAATGTTTTCTTTTTAAAAAAAGCGAAATGATCAAATTTTTATTTAAAAAAAAAAAAAAAAAAAATCGTTTGCATGGCATTTTTGATTTTTTTTTTCACTTTGACACATATGTGTAAGCCAAAGAAGGACTACCACACTTCGAAACAAAAAAAACTGCGAAGATCTTGTTTGTTTTGTTCGGGAGATGAAGCCTCTGACGAAAATCAGCCTTAAAACGGTTTTTTCGCCGCAGTCTTTTCTTTCCAGTCGTCGCGCCTTGACAACGCTACATTGTATTTTCATTTTTATACCTGGATTGTTAATAACATTAGTGAGAATTAAATGTATGTATGTGGATTGTTTTCATCGCATTAACCCCTCCACTATTGGTGACCCCGACAGCGGCTACAATTTTATTTCAGACAACGTGCTTTCCCCCGCGATAACCTAAAAAAAAAGTCTACACCTCCTTAAGAAAGCACGTCATCAGGCTTGTCATTACAGACAGAGGAGACAATTCAGACGCCGCGCGAAGTAGCTAGAGTGTTGATTAAAATCCCACCATTTTGGGGCGCAAAGACGCAATTGTGGTTCGCTCAGGTAGAGTCAGAATTCTTTGCTGGTGGACAAAAAACGAGACTAAATACCACACCGTCGTTGCTGCGATAGAGAACAATGTATTAACGCACGTCTCCGACATAATTCTAAGGCCACCCGCATCAGATATGTACAAAACTCTCAAGGAAAGACTTATCGAGCAATTCACGGACTCCGAACAGAAACGTATTAAAAAATTACTGCAAGATGTAGAACTAGGTGACATGCGACCATCTCAGCTGTTGCGCGAAATGCGAGAATTAGCCGGAAAGAATATGACAGACGACATGCTGAAATCAATTTGGCTACAACGTTTACCATCAAATATCCGCAGCATGATCTCCATAAGCAGCGAGGGCCTGCCGCAAATGGCAGTAGTTAGCGACTTCTCGCAAATATCCGAGTGTTCCGCAACCGCAATCCCACCGACGAACAAGTCTTTGGAATCGAAAGTTGATGAGTTTTGTCACGTCAGCTCGCCGAGATAAGATCATCGCTATTAGGCAACACACGAGAACGTATTCGTTCCAGATCCCGAAGACTATGGTTCTATAACCACTCGCCGTATTAATAATTCCAAGCATCAATCAAAGGTTTGTTGGTATCACGAGAAATATGGGGACGCAGCGCGCAAATGCCGCCCCCAGTGCAAGCGAAATTCGGAAAACTAAAACCTCTGTCACCAGTGGCGGCAGCTGACAGAAATTTTGCTACCAACCGCCGCCTATTTATCAAAGACAAACCATCCTTTTTGACACTGGCGCACAGTGGTCGATTTAGTACAACACTAGCTGGTCAAAAGTGAAATAAATAATGTTGCTATTATTAAAAAAAACTACCGATAGACATAAAGCCGAACATCTCAATACTGAGAAACAACAAAAAACATTTCTTTAATTCCGTTACTTTTTCAATAGGAAGCATATCAATGTAATGCATAAGGCTTTGCTTACAATCGATTTTGATTTTCATTCGTTAACAGGTGTTTATAAAGTGTTATAATGACATAAAAGTGAGATAATTATTTGAAGCAAATATGTCAGAGTATGCTGCTGGTTAATATCTTTTACATAAATTCAGTGTATTTTTATTAAAAAATATGTAAGGCTCTGTCACTATAAACTAAATTTTGTGGTACATTAATGTACATTTTTTTTACTTATTGGTCCATAAAAAAAAAAGTGCAATAGAGTGACATCGTGAAACTTCTTCCATTTGAAGATTGGATTAATACCTTTTAAAATAATGCCTAACTAAAGTGCCGAAACACCGCGCAACATTATTTTTTCTTCTCTTGCAGGTCTCAATCCGCACTTTTTAGAGCGACCATTAGCTTTAATTTGTTTTGGCTCATTCAGTGTGAAAAACTTCTTAAGTCATCAGTAACGGTTTCTGCAAGTACTGTTTTGCAATACATGATGTAAAAAAAGTCAATAAGGTCTACAAGACTTTTCGAAGCCCGTTTTTAAGAAAGATGTTCCGAATCGCAACAAATTTCAATGTGCCGCATGACATGTTGATATATTCTTGCACCAGAAGTCATAAAATTTTTTTATAAAACACATTTCTAATAAAACATAATAAAAAAATAAAATCCGAATTAAGTCCAGCTAATGACCCTAAATCGATCACTGTGCGGCGCCGACATTTCTGTGATACCATCAACTCGTACTCGTACGCTATCAACCTGAACACCGCAATTTGCTCTATGCTGCAAATAGGACTCCAATCAAGACCTTCGGAAAAAAACTGCTTATCTCGGACTCCGACGTCCATTCCAATGGCTGTTCAATAATCGCTGAAGTATCTTAGCCAATTCTCGGGGCTGATTTTCTCGAGTAGCTTTAAGTCGACCTCCGGCACCGAAAGCTAATAGACTGCCGGACGGACAACGGAAACTGCTGTTCTTTGGCAAAAGGGGTAATTACTAACTAATGCACGAGTTCAAGGATATAACACGCAGCACCAACATATAGTTGGGGGACCACCGCTGTTCTGCCACCCACGACGTCTGTCACCTGAAAAGTTGAAGATTGCAAAAGCGGAATTTCAATTTATGGTCGAGCAGGGAATTTGTCGCCCTTCTCGTAGTCATGGGCAGCACCGCTCCATCTTGTAAAGAAAGCGATAGGGAGTGGAGACCGAAGGGTTGCAGAAAATCAGTTTTCCAGAGCGCGTAAACGAATTGCGCAGGTTTCTTGCAATGGCCAATTTCTATCGCCGCTTTACACCCAGAGCAGCCGAAAAGCAGCAACCGCTTTTTCAATTAATCAAAGGAAATAAAACAACAGTACACAGGATCATGGCGACCACTGGGATTCTACTCAGAGAAACTGACTCTGGCTCAAACAAAGTGTACCAAGTACGATCGTGAACTCCTTGCCGCATACAAGAGCTTAAAGCATTTTATGCACATGCTGGAAGGTCGGGTTTTTACCACATACACCGACCACAAGCCTTTGATCTTTGCATTTGCCCAAAAATTAGATAAGGCATCACGTAGACAGTTGCGGCAATTGGATTTTTTTGGGCCAATTCACAACAGACATACGCTACATTCATGGATGCGAAAACGTTGTAGCCGATATGTTCTCAAGAATCGATACAATCGAAGCACCAACCACTCTGAACTACAAAGAGCTGTCCAAGGAACAAGAGCAGGATAAAGATCTAAAAAAGCTGGTAATATCTGATGCACCTTTGAGACTTAAATCTTTTATCGTTCCAGGTACAGATCGCAAAGTATACTGTGACACATCTACATCAGCGACCTTACCTTACAGAGAGTTTCCAAAAAGTTGGATTTGATAGCGTACACAATCTGAGTCACCCCGGAATCAACAAAACAGTTAAGATGGTTGCGGAAAGATTCGTCTGGTCAGGGATGAAAGCAGGCTGCTGGCGATGGGCCAAACTATGCCTAGCATGCCAGAAGTCAAAGGTGCAGCGCCATAACAAGTCGCCTATTAGCTCTCTTGTACTACCAAACCACAGATTCGAGCATATAAATGTGGACATCGTTGGACCTTTGCCACCATCAAATGGATTTCGGTGCCTTACCTGCATCGACCGATACACCTGTTGGCCCGAGGCATAACCTATGATGGACATAACAGCAGAAACAGTCGCATTAACACTGTACTCTTCATGGTTCTCGAGGTTTGGCATACCGGTACGTATAACCACGGATCAAGGACGTCAATTCGAGTCCCAACTTTTTACGGATTTGTCTCGATTGGTGGGCGCAAAACATCTGCGAACAACGGCTTACCATCCGGCCTTGAACGGCATAATAAAACGCTGGCATCGCTCGTTAAAAGCCGCTATCAAGTGCCATGGTACAAAACGTTGGACCGAAGTGCTTCCTATGATTTTAATCGGCTTCAGATCTACCGTCAAGGAAGACCTGGAAGCAACGCCCGCCGAAATGTAGTATGGGACTCAACTTCGTCTACCGGGAGATTTTTTTGTCCAGATAGCAAACCCAGCCATTCAACACGATTTTGTAAAGCAACTCAGGACTACAATGCGGCAAATCAAGCCATCACTAACGAACAACCATTCATCCCATTGTGGGAGCAACCAATTGGCTTGGCAGCACGCTAGCCACACCGCCACGTAGCCACACTGTCACATAGCCTTACGTAGCAATACGTCGTGACATTGATATGACGTTTTCCCAAAAACACTTTTTTCTTGCCTTAACAACGCTACATTGCATTTTCATTTTTATACCTGGATTGTTTATAAAATTAGTTAGAATTAAATATATGTATGTGGATTGTTTTCATCGCATTAACGCCTCCACAGAAGCATTTCGGTCAGTTATGACATTAGCTTATGCTTCCCAATGTTGATTGTGGTTGGCCCTTTAATCAGTACAAATAGCATATGCGTCAACGAAAACGAAATGCCGACGTCTTAGGTTGGTCTATATATTTTTTTTATTTTCGCACACCAAAGAGGATATGAAAACCTGTATGCTGATTTTTCAGAGCACGGGCATGATTACCACGTCGATGTGGTAAAAGTAGCCAGACAGGCCAACGTAGTCCAGCTAGGATAGTCTAGCCAATGCTTATCAAAAACATGTCCATCAGAATTTCGAAGAGTAAAAGAGGAAAATTGCTAACAAACTTTAAGAATATTTACTATGTTATTTGAATACACACTCAGAGTCCGATCATCTTTTATAATAACTTTTTCAGAAACTGCCCAGACGAGGATGAATACTTCTACAACTATTTTAAATGTCACACCAACGTCTGTATGGCATAAATCAAGTCCGTTCTTACAACTTAGCAATAAGAGACTAAGAGGGATATCATATAGCTGATATATCCTCAGTCGAAGTATATCCTTATCGAGGTTGGTTTTCAGCAAACTAAAAATCTACAACTCTTTCATTTAGAAGACATCCACTTGATTTAATGAAAAAAACGTTATTATTGTGTTTTTGTAACGACTAATTCAACTAAGACAAAATATAAGCAAAAATACAGAAATTTCAATTTTTATTGAATTCAAAATTTAAATAAACATACACACTTAAAGTTTGCCCCATACAAATATATGCGTGCATACAAATGTACACACTTTATATTATATCACTTATATTAATAGGCAAACATGAATTCTGTCCCCCCTTTTAAGGCATTTCTACTAAACCTATTGTAATAAATTATGTACCGTTAGAAAGCAGTTTCTATGCAGGTTTTTCTCTTTTAAGCCAGGTTATTAGAAAAGCTGCAATTGCCACATAAAAGTAAGTCAATACATATATATTTATCCACACGTACAGTGTAAAGCGCCACTATCTAAAGGACACACACACTTGCATTGAGCTGTTGTGTTTCTCTTTCGGAAAGTTGTAAAAAGAGAATGGTCGGTTATCAAAAGAAGGTGTAAATCAGAAAGAGACTATGAAAGAGACCCTACTACTCAGGGTTGCCGTTCGAAACTTTGGAAATGGACCAGATTCGGTAAGAAAATGCACATGCATGCATGGAAACTGGATCATTCAAATTCACCTTTTTCTAATAAAAAATCCACAACTGAGTAAGATAACAGCAAGACTTTCCATTTTAATCGTTTGTTAAAAAGAGAAAACGATTGAAAGCGATTATGTTAACAAATCCTGTTCTATTACGTTCCATTTTTTCTGTCAAAAATTTCAGCGACATAAAAAATTTACTAAGTTCTGGAAATGACATAACGTAACATAGGTAGTAAAAAAACGAGTTGCATTGCAGGTATTTATGAATATTTTGTTTGCGTTGCAAATGGACCAATATGAACTCAAATGGACCATTGGACCACATTTATTAATTTTTTGTGAAATGGACATTTGGTCCAATTGGACCTAAACCTCAAACCTGTACAATTCCGCTTCTGCAAATATCTCTTCAAGTGAATTTTTATTCTTTAATTAAAAAAAAACGTCTATTCCTCCATTACTTACCCAAATAAGTGGACCATTACAGTTCATAAGAAAGAGAGTTCAGTGTTGAGGGGATCATAGGAAAAATTTCTTCTTGTGGGAATTTTTACTTCAACAGAATGTAAACTCATTTCCGTTTTTCCTTAATTAAAAAGCATTAAGATTCTAACTCATTGCATTGTTTTCATACAAAAATATTTATTTATGTTATTCGGTTTTCAAAATAAATAAACCAGGTTAATGGAATTCTTTTTTGTTAAAAATGGGGAGAAACGGAATTTGGACTGCGTTTATGGGATTTCCCTATAAGTGCTTCAACACTAAAAAAACGTGGTACACTATTTTCTTCGACTTCACAAGACTACCATAAATATATAAGCCAAGCAAAATCGTTTTCGAGCGAATTGGCTAAAACTGCTTGATCATAAGAAAAGTACCGTTATTATCACTTTTAGCCAAAAATGTGGAAAACAAGTTTCACCGTTGACCCGTTTTTTTGACATCATGTATCAAATTCAGTACAAAGTTTAAACAAACCATTTAGCCGTTTTCCAGCAAATCAGTTTTGTACCAATTTAGCTATAAGCAAAGTACAGTTATTACATAACACTTTGCCAAACTAGCCATTAAATATAATTCTAGGAACCATTTTCCAGCAAATCTGCTTTTTATTTAATTGGTCTAAAGTAAAGTGCCGTTAATATTAGGACCCTAGATATGAAGTTTGATCAAAATCCGTTCACCCATTTAGGCTGTAGCCTCGCTGACAGACAGACCCACTTTTTTAAACTTCTCTATAAAATTAATATCAGAATTTATCAAAATCCCGAGATCGAAAATGTTCACGAATCCAAAACTTGCCCTATACTATGTATCGGTGCAAGTAAAAAATTCTCCACAGTAAAAACAAAATACATGTAGCATCCCGAGAGAAAACATATATTCCTGGGAATGGCCGATAACTCTGATTTATTAACCCTCTAGTTTAATAATCACTTTAAAACATATGAAAAAGCTACAATTAACCACTTTTTTCAAATATCTTATAAAATAACTCCAAAACACGAATTTTTTCAAGAAGTGGGGTGGATTTCAAAAAATGTTCAACATATACTGCATCTGATTTTTATGAAACTGTCGAAAATCAGTTTTTTTTATTAAAAACGACCTAAAACTTGGGCGTGGCAGTACACTATGTATAGAAGATATGTCGGGTAAAAGAATATCTACATTTTTGCTAAGTAAGTTTAAACAAGTTTCATAAGCGTTTGAGCGTGTCAATTGGTGGATTTTAAACATTTTTACACTTGTTCTGTCCCGATGCCCAAAGACCTCGTGTACACAATATCATTTTCCTAGCTCAAAATCTAAGGCCCAAAAACTGGTGACATACAGACGGACGGACATGGCTCAATCTAATCAGCTACTGATACTGATCATTTGTATATTGTTACGTATTACACAAATAATCTGGACCTAACTTCAACAATCAACAACTTGTCAACTCAAAAACCTACTAACTCATCAATTATCCACTTGAGGTTACAACTGCCAGGCGCGGCGAGCAACTCCATTCTTGCCACAATAACAGCCTTAGACGATACTGTGGTAAAACAATCACAAGAGCTCGAAACACTTCATAATACGCAAAAGCAGACTACAGAAGAACTGCGGACAATGGGGGCTACGACATTCGCGGCGAGACTCATGGAGAGTTCAACACCTCGCAGAACACAGACCGAGCAGACTCAGCAAATAGGTTATAATTGTTCCGCGCCGCAGCAGCAGAATCTGAAGCCGTTCAATTAAACCAATTTGGTGTAGGGTGTCAATTATCACCAATTGAAATGTGCAACGGATCGGGAACAGTACTCTCTATACGTACAGGATATGGTACGCATTGCTGAGCCTAAAAAAAATTTAACAAAAGCTATTGGGTTGGAGGCAGCACGCCTGAGTACACTGTCAACTCACACGACACGTGCAGCAGAAGTGAGTGAAAATATTCCCACACAACCGAAACGGAATAGGCGACGATGGAGGCGAAGAGGGGGCGTGGCATGGCCATGGAATAATGTGAACTGATTTTCTTGTGCCACTGAAATGCGTGATAAATTTCGAATCGAACATGGAACAGGGAAAAGTAAGATGATTCCAGAGCAGAGTACGGATACCACTGCAATTGGTCAAACTAACTGTAGACCCCATCGCAGGTGCATGTATGGTAGATAACGTGTCGTCTAAGAATCATGCCACCGTTCCTTCGTAACATATACTTATCCACTCTCAGGTCAGATGTTGTAATAGAACCAAAGTATGCCAATTTACCAAAGGGAATTTTGGTTGCCAAATCTTTAAACATCTTGGTTAATGGTGCGACATTTGTTCGCGTTGCCAGCATAGCGGACTTTCCAATAAACGTTCCCCAAAATACAAAGTTGGTCTCCATCAAATTTGTTTCGGAATGCAGTAGTACGTCAAATAAAGGTCAGCTTAGCGCCAGGGAACTTCCAGATTATTTACCGCATCTTTTTAAATTATCATCAGAAGCTTTAAATGAGGAAAAACGTAGCCAGCTAAAGGGATTTCTTATTGAATTTAACTCGAAGTCTTCTAGCGATTTAGGACAAACTACGTTAACCAAGCATCGAATAGAGGTCGGTAGTGCGAATCCCATAAAATAGTCCCTCTCGACGATTGCCACTGGCCAAGCAAGATGAATGCAGGCGCATCGTAAATTAGATGTTAATGAGATGGGCTTCCCCAGTAGTCATGTTGCTGGATGAAAGTTGCTCTTAAGTCACTCCTTTTATCCCTCTTTTCTTTTATTATTGCTGCAATGTTCTGGAGAAGTGGAGGGCAGCCATGGTCCCATCAGCCATAAGCCCATTTTCCCAGCATCTTGCAAAGACAACTAATACACGTACCAGAATGATTGTTGGATTTGGATCACGCAAGACGATGCGTGAGAGAAACGGCCCGTTTCTCTAGTAAGCGGCATAGAGAGGAGTCCAAAATGCATATAACATGTATACACCCAATACGTATACCTTCAACTAATTACAACGCCGAATAAGACAAAAAAAACTTTTCTTTTAACTTAGTGAGAACTAATGCCCCCACAGTCTTTTATTTGAGTTCGGGTTTTGTTTGTCCATGCGTTTTCAGGAAGTTTAGAACGAACAGAACCAAAGTGATAGGAGGGGAAAATTGAATCGGGCGAGTTTGGGTCAGCGGATTTGAAGCTTAGCGGGTTTGAGAGCGGCAGCACACGTACGCAAATTAGCGGCATGGTGCTGAGAGAGTCGTAATTAAACCCGTGGCTAAATACACCAACACGTAGAGTGGTAGCGTGTGGCCTGACGCTCGAGGATCCTTTTTCCTCCGTTGGTAATCCCTTCTTGGTTGAAAAAAAGCGATATAGCATCGCTAGTGCTTTTTCTATTCTTGATGTTTTTTTTAAAAAAAAGAAAAAAGAAAGGAATTTTGAGTCCTGGTGAAAGCCGAGTATTGAGGAGCGGATCAATTAAGGATTTTATGTTTTTGGAAGATAGAGGAATTGGCAGAACCAGGATACCGCATATATATAGAAAAATAAGTAGTGTTTGTTTTTTTTTTATTCGTTTTATTTAGGAGTTTTTCTTTTTTGATAACCCGGTAGGATTTCGTTCCGTTTAGTTTTCCCGGTGAAAGCGGGACACGCGACCTTTAGTTTATAATTCAATTTTTGGGACCTTATTTTAACGGACCATTCCGTGGCGATATTGGCCATTTTTTCTTTGTTGTGATCTTTTTTTTCTTGATCCCGTTGACGTAGCGTGTTTTTTTTAAGACCTTTGAATCTCTTTATTTTATTTTCTTTCGATTTATCTTTTTTTTAAATAAATCGGCGGCGTTCCGATACGGAGCGTTTATAACGATTTAAAATCCTGTTTTCTTTCTTGAAATTTCATTTCAGCATCCACCATCCCCTTTCATACCCTTAACAGGTTTCGTGCTCTCCCTTACTCTCCAAAGGAGTGCGTGGCGCACTTGAATAAAATTAGAATCGATTTAATTTGCCATTGATCCCGCCCCAGCTGAGTAACCGGTGCTGCAGTATCAGCGTACTGCACTGTTGCATTTTTTTCGCGGATCTTCTTTGTGGATTCTTGCACATTTCCCCATTCTTTCGCCTTCTTTTTAATTTTACTTTTAACAGCCGCACAAGCGACTGCACGCTCTTGATCGTTCCCCAATCAGTGTAGCAAGTTGGATACGATTCTTTGCTATCGCTTTCACGATCGTGTTTTTCTTTAATTGATTAACCTGAATTTGCCCCCGAAAGGGTGCAACAAATTACAAGGTTTTGCGTTGATTGCCGACGACTGAATAGTGTGACCATCGAAGATTCGTTCCCACTTCCTAGGATCGACGTCACCATTGATGGTTCCACCTTGTTTAGTACACTTGATTGTCAGTCAGGACACAAGCAGGTAGAAATGGAGGACGCGGATAAGGAAAATACGGCTTTTATTATAGGGCCCAAAAACTACACAAACTGTCGCTGCAGACATATATATTTTGTAATTGCAAAAATGTCTGTACTGGCTGGCTGTGTAGTGTGTATCCATGTCGTCTGTTTGCAACGACGGTCTGATCAAATACAAAATATTTTGAAATTCTTCATCTGCAAACATGTTTGTGTAGTGTGTGGCGAATTTTGGCATACCGGTGGGCAATTTTGGATTGAGTTCCTCGAAATGTATAAAAGTTTGCCGGTGCTATGGTGCGTAAAATGTGCCGAACATTGTAATCGCGTGTTGAAAGCATATGCTTATGAAAAGCTTGTACAAAAGCTTAAAGAAATCGATCTAAACGCTGATCGGGATTGTTTTGTGAGAAAAATTAGTAATATTAGAACCAGCTATCTGGAGCGGGAGCAGATGATGTTTTCCAATCTTCGCTGTGGTAGTTTAATTTGCTGCACGTTGGGGATAGCCAAGAGGATACCATCCAAGGAACTTCAACAATGACTGAAAATAAAAGTGATCATTTAGTAAGCAGATTTTATTGCATGTACCATATGTACATTCATCTTGAAATTATTTATTAGTAACATTTTCATACATTTTGTTTTGGCAGGGCACTGCGCCTTCAGTGTCTTCAACGTACAATCCATTTTCGAAATATTGTTTGGCTTTGGCGAAGATAGTTGTGTGTGTTGCAACAAGTTAATACTATTGTGGTCACCGTGTCAGGATCCAAATTTATTGTTTTTTATAATATTCTGAAGCGCGATGCTAATATGCCACATTTTATACTACTAAAATATTTTTTTCTTTTTTTAAAGTGATTTAACTGTATGGCATCATTATATTTTCCGTCAACAGAAAAGCATCATCAGCCACAAACACATATGGTAAGTTGCCGCTTGATTCGGATACAGGTTCAGGATTCTTATTTTGAAGTCTTGCATACAACTTGGATTCTCTGAATATACCCGCATCTGACGCTCTTCCATTGATTCCTACGTTTTCCACATAGGTATAATTGAAAAAATTCGTTTATAGTTGAAATAGAACGATACGTGCTTTCCATCTATAGCACCGACGCAATGGGGAAAATTCCACATATCTTCAAACATCTTAGCTTCTTTTTTCCATTCATGTTCATTCGTGGGTAGCTGAAAATTCAATTATATTAAACTATAGTACAAAGAAACCCTGTTATAAATGTATACTAGCCAGAGGATGGTCAACACAATATTCTGAAATTTCTAGCCAAGAACAGAAAATTTTTGTAAGAAACCTTATTTCGGATATTTTATTTGCCGGGTGCCTTGGCAAACTGAATGAAAACGTCATCTGTGGATTTCAAAGCCTGCTACAACCATCGAATAGATCTTCGACTCCTTATTGGAGTGAACCTTCTGTATCTTCTCCAATGTCTCCAACACCAATGCCGCAACAAGTTTTTTTTTTTGTTCAACAACCGCCACCTTAAACGCAAATAGTACGCGAACGTATAAAAACACTCAGAAACTTTTTGATGACATGTCACAAAACATTGAAATGTAAACAAAAGCATGTTAATAAAATCGGAATCCAAACTTACTTTTACATTTCCTTTCAGAATTGATATAATGGCCTTGCAAGTTTCTATTATAATTTTTCCTATTGTTTGTGGAGCAATTGCAGAAAAAAATTTAAAGTCTTCATAAGCTCATTGAAATATTGTATATATTAAATATCGTTCCTTATTTATTTAAGTTTTTTGTTATGAAATAAAATGAAAAAAAAAGTTGATGACGAAACTTCTCCACGGCCTGGCTCTAAATACCTGTTTGGTCTATTTAGACGATGTTCTCGTTCACGCGAAAGGCATTGATAGGATGCTGTGTAAATTACGCATAGTTTTTCAAGGCTTCAGAGATACGAATTTAAAAATTTCACCGAGTAAATGCAGATTGTTCCAAAAAGAAGTTCTATTTTTGGGACATATAATTTCGGCAAAAGGCGTTCAACCAAACCTAAGTAAAACCGAAACTATTCGAACCTGGCCTCCACCGAAGAATGGAAAGGAACTTCGCAGCTATATTGGCCTTGGCACTTATTACAGGCAGTTTGTTCCTAATTTTGCACATATAGCACGCCCTCCTAACGGTGGTGACCTAACGGAGAAAGATACTCCATTTGAAGGGAATGAAGAAGCCGCTTGCGCATTCAACACACGTAAGGAAAAGCTGACCACGCCGCCTATACTGTCTTATCCACATCCTAACAAGGAATTTGTCTAAGATGCCGAAGCAAATAATGAGGGAATAGGTAGTGTTCTGTCCCAGCAAGAAAATGGTAGAGCAGTGGTCTTTAAGTAAAGCGGAACGAAATTACTGCACCACCAGAAAGGAGTTGCTGGCCGTAAAAAGGCTATTGAACATTTCCACACCCATTTGTTCGGACGAACATTTTTAGTGCGTACGGATCGTGGTGGGAACAGGATTGCTGACATTGTGATGGAATGGAATCTAAATTCCGGATAGAACAGATAAATGTTATTACCCCAGTGTTGGTATGTCGAGGTAAATTTACATTTTCGAGGGAAAAACGATGAACAAAAAACGAGTAAAGGGAAAAAGGGAAAAAAATATCTCTCTAGTGCACTTATGAGGGAAATTCGCTGAACTCGAAAAAGGAAAGAAACAAATTGGATTGCGACAAAAAATTTGGTTGAAAGCTAAAAATGTACCTATCTAAATCTGCGGTAATACACTAAATCTACTACGGAAAAGTATTTCCTTCAACTACTTTTTTCTCCTTTCCTTGCATACTTTCCCCGGCTCAGGGCTATCGGCTCTTTCTCCTCATTTTTAGTGTTCCGGACCTTAAAAGGTAAGACGGAACACTTATGGGTTTGATACGGTGTCTGTCTGTCCGTCTGTCCGTCTGTCCGTCTGTCCGTCAGTCTGTCACAGCCCTGTAACTTTTGAACCGTTAGACCTAGAGAGCTGAAATTTTCGCTATGTATACATTATGTGGAAGCCTGCACAGGATGGCGGCAATGAATTTCATTTTGGGAGCCCTTTTTTGGGCACCTTGTATGAAGGGCAAACAAAAATTATTTTGTTCGCCATCATGTGGCATATCAAATTAAAGAGAATTTTGCAAAGGCTCCATATATGTAAGAAATATTTTTTTCTGGCAAAATTTGTTGAACAAAAAAGCTCGCCAAACATTTGAAAAATGTTGTCCCCCCCCCCCCCTAGCGGCCAGACAATAAATGGTAAAAATATGAAAAAAATTGGAGATACGTAGAATTTCGTGTAGATTGTAAAAACAATACGAAAATTCCTATATTTTATATATTTTCTGAGAAAAATTAAAAAAATGAGGCATCTAGTTACCCCACTGTATCTCCCCCAGTTTTTATGTTATCCAAATAATTTTTACAGTTGATCATTTTGATACTACGATTTGCTCAAGTTTCAAGTTTCATCCAAATCCACTACGTAGTTCCTGAGTTACAGATTTTAGAAGAGCGCATGGGCTTCCCTATAAGCTCTTCTCTTGCTGCTACTGCATTCGATTTCGATTTTTCAAAAACGAAGTCATTTGCACGAATGGATCGTATATGTTAGCTCTATGCTGCTTTTGAAAACTAAATAAGTTTAAAAAGCTAAAATTTTTTTTAATTTTTTTTTTTTTTTTTTGCAAAAATATTTTTTTTTTTAATTTTTAAAACTCTAAATGCTGTATTCCTTCGCATGTCGAGTATTGCCAGTGTTTTGCTTTACTCAAACCATTTAACAAGCAAAGTACCGTTAAATGCATTTTTATCCAAAAGCTTGGTACGCCATGTTTTATATTGAAAGTGTAAGTTAAAATGAACTGGAATTTCAGCTCAGTATTACTAGGACATACCTACGTACAAGACATTACATTATTTATATCGAAACCAGTATCAGGTGTACCTATGCAGGATATGAATAAATTGCCTTCTATTTAATGACAATATAAAATGTCCGGAACACTATTGCACGAGGCCCTCCTCGCACTTGCCCAATTTTTTTTATATGCATTTCCAATAACAAACAAAAAATCCTGTATTTCAGATGTTACTTTTTTTCCTGAAGATGAAGAACATTAAAGTCTTACTTTTTGTTGTCTACACAAAAATGTGAATTATTTTTAATTATTTATTTTGTTTTTTTCTTGTCAATAAAGAATATATATATACTTGTTTTTGAGCACAAAATTGTTTTAAAGAAAATTGTGGTTCAAAAAAACTTATTTTTTTCAATAATAGGTCTTAAGGGAAAAATAAAGGGATTTTTGAAGAGATACGGAGGGACAAAAGGGAAAAACAAGACTTTTTCGAGGTAAAAACCAACCCAAAGACATACCAACACTGCATTACCCTTACTAATTGCGGGTTCAATCTTACAGATCTGATAGAACATTAAAAAACGGATGAGATATTGAGTGCAGTCAGATCTTGGGTACTTGTTGGTAAGCGACCGGTCCGAGATTTCCATTCCGAGATATCCAGCCAAATTCAAAGCGTATTTGGAAGTTTGCTGCTAAGTAGACGATCTACTCTGCAAACGTTGGGTTCCACTGACACGGTGAAAGAAAGTGTGCTGAGGATGTTCCATGACAGAACAGAAAAATTTATTCGCCCGGCGAACCGTTTCAGCGGTTCTCCACCAACAACTGTGAATAGCAACAAAGCGTGGTACGCCATTTTATAGCACTACCCATACATTAAAGTAGTTAAAATATTAAACTTAAAGAAAATCGTTTGAGCCGTTTTCGATCAAATCAGTATTTTTGTAAAGTAAAGTAGGTACTGTTCTTAAAATTTTTGATAAGGATTTTAATTTTGTAATCTAAATCAAATATGAGATTTAATCAATCATCGTTATACCGAATAGGGCTAAAACAAAAATTTCACAGACCCTAGATATAAAGTTTGAGCGAAAACCGCATACCTGTGTGCCTCGGGAACACACAGGCAGAGAGAAAGGGGATCCGTACGATATCTCCTTTTCCAAAATCACTTATTTGACATAATCCCCTATTTTTTTATATCCTTTTTAAAAATCTCCCGGGACAAAATCCCCGATGTACACAATTACTTCACAAATCTCCCACTAAAATCTCCTGTTCGCCCAATATAGAATTTATCCAATCGGATGATATGGACAACGACGACATGTGGTTATCTGAAGTGGAGGTGATATGAATTGGCCATCGAGATCGTGCTATTTGACACCGTTAGACGTCATCTTGTGCGGTTTTCTTATGTCATAAGTTTATGCCAATTTACCAGAAGCTACCACTGCTCTTAATGCCACTGGTCAAATTCAGTGTGATTGATGAGCCAGAATTGGAGGTTTCGGATGCGCGTCACCTAGCGAAGCCGCGGAAAAAATTGAATGATGTTATATATCATGCATTTCTTCCTTCTAAATTAATAAAAAAAAACTTAATGATATCTAGCTCACAGTTTATTTTATTCCAGTTTAAAGTTAAGAAATGCCTAATGGAAGTGTACTGCACACCTATGTATATACTTACATACATATGTAAAATATTTATGTGCATTTATGTTTATGTTTGCAATAAAAAAGCTTGGATGAGCGGAATGCTTTTGTTATCATTTGTTATGCTTACATTTTTAGATTTGGTGGTATAAATGCTGTCGCGCGTAATAATACCAAATCGGAGATTTTGTCTTAGGGTCTTTTGGAAAAAGAGATTATAGCACAGGGGATTATGGAATAAGAGATTTTGGAAAAGGAGTTTCATCAACCCGAGAGAAAGAATTGGCAGACCTACTTTTTCAGGTTTCTCTATCATCGTAATCTCAGCATTGATTAATATCTCGAGTTCTAATTTTTGGTTGCAAGTAAAAATAAAAAATAGAAAACATATGGAAATGCTACAATCAGTCTGGAGCGGATCGTGTGATACCATATCCCTCTCCTATATACCGACATACATACACTCGCGGTCATTTGATACATAGACAAACTAATATAGACGGTCGTCTTCGGCCGATTTGACCGTTGGTTCCCACAAGAGCAAAAGTACCACGGATTTTGAATGTATTCTGACGTTCCCGTCAAAATCGAATCGGAGCTCACGCACACAGTCTTAATCCGCGGTACATTTGATGGGCGCAGCCATTTTCCTGTACATTTTGTTGTTGTTAATTGAATGACAGTCAGCTGAAAATGTGATGTGCAAAAGGAAAAAAGAGACACCACGATTGTTTTTATAGTTACATCTTGTTCGCACGTTCGGTCACATGTATTCACAGATAGGAAAATTCAAATCGGCGTACTTTACAAAATTTTCGGCAGAGGAGGGAGAAGACGACCGTCTATATTAGTTTGTCTATAATTTGATATCCCTTATATTTTATTTACCGGGATATTTTTTCGGTTTCATTTTTAGAACGTTTATTTTGACAAAAAAAAAAAAATAATGAAATAAAAATGGGAGTCCCAATTTTCGGTTTTTTATCTACTTTAGCTGGGACACTTGATTACCCTCACTTATAAAAATAAAAAAAAGTTTTTTTATGTTTTTTTTTTCTTATATTTTGTAGGTCCGCCGTTATTCCTTACAACTTCAAAAAGTCAATTGGCTAAAGATCCATATTAACATTTTAAATAATAAATGGAATTTCTTCAAAATTTTCTTAAATGATTTTAATTAGACCTTCTCTATTTTCGCATTGCCTTTCTTTTGCGTAAACTTTTCATGAAAACCATCCCCAACAATTTTCAGCCAGATTTATACCTATAGATAGAGTTGGCCAATCCAAAACTGCCACATTGTTCCTAACCACTGTTTTACACGTCTTGCTGTGTGGATGGCTAAGTTATCCTGCTAAAAAATCCAGCATTGGCCTTGGAACTTTTCGTGGAAAATTATTATCTGCGTTTCAAGAAGTTCGTACAATGATTTTGTAGCCCATACAATGACGGAACCAACTGTCGTGTAACGAGGTGACAGTAACAATTTCGATTTCCTTAAATGATGAAAGTTATATTGAAAACTGTCATGACTATCCAAATTAATTGTTTTCTCGTCGAAAAAAATCTAGGGTTCTCATTCTTACTCCCACCTTAAATGAACCCGGTAAAATTCTAATCTGTATGCGACAGAAGGACTGTTTATAGTATCACCAAGGAGCTCATTGGTGGTCGGAGCTCCAAAAAACACCCGGTGAAATGTCTTTATGGCAGCCTTCTGATTTCGGATGAGGATCAACTCGTTAGATGGAGAGAACATTTTGCCACAGTGTTAAACCACTAAGGCGATGTCGATGTGTTCTCAAACTCCGAGAATCATCAATACTAAGGTATTGATGGCATCCCTGCCGAACTATTTCAAGCGGCGCCAAATATATCGGCAGATTTGATGCATCCGTTAATACGGAGAGCTTGGGATAGCGAAGAGTTTCCGCAGGAGTGGAAAAGAGGAATGATCATCAAGCTTCCGAAAAAGGGAAACCTGATGGATTGTAGAAACTGGAGAGGTATATGTATCTCGATCTTCACCAGCAAGATCGACTGTCTCCGGAAAACGAAGTCCGCAAGAAGCGCAAGCGCGTGAAAAATTTAGGGACTCAGTGAAAATTAAAAGCATTGGGGAGGAAAACGGCGAACTCCTTTCCAAGCTCTACTGAGAGCATAAGAAAGAGGTAGACTTATTAAGGAAAGAAAATAATGCCTTAAGGGGACCCCCCCCCCCATTCTCGGTTTCAAAAACTTTTTTTATTATTTAATTCGAACCTATAACTATTCAAGAATGTTCCTTTAAAATTTCAAGTGAAAATATCAAAAACTCTTGAAGATATAGCCGATTTATGGTGGAACGTAGGTAGGTTTTATACTCAAGAATTTGCTTCTCAAAACTTTATACGCGTTTTTCTCGAAACAGTGTTTTTACGACTGGCGCGTGAGGTTACTCAAAAACTATTGATCCAATCGGTTCCAAATTTTAGTACGTTATTCTATACATGTATAGCTATGGTATGAACTAGGATAAATCAAATCGGTGAAGATCTTCTTTACTTTTTAACTTGATTTGTGGCTAAAAAAAAAGGCGATTTAAAAAAAAAAATTCAAAGGTCCGCCATTTTGTTAATTTTTGTGCGAAATTAATAATCCTAGTTCATACCAGAGCCAAACATGTACTCTTTCTAGTTCCGTTGGAATCTTCGGTTTCAGATGTTCCAGTGAACGGAAATCACACGCGCCGCCGAAAAGAAGGGCTTTTGTTTGATCACAAAAAAAAAATTATGTAAAATTTGTTTTTCTTTTTTAAGTCTTCAAATAGATGTATGCAAAGTCACAAGCCTAAAAAATATATTCATTTACCAGCCCATTGAAAGTCGTCAAAATTTGCAATCGAGAATGGGGGGAGTCCCCTACCCACACCGCTCATCTAGCCATGAATACCATACTGAAAAGAAAAGACCTAGCAAAAAATGCAAAGCAGGTTGCTCACCTGAAGTGGAGCCACAAAAATATGAAAAAAAACAAACATTTACCAGAAAATCAATATCAAACGAAATTACGTCCTCCGCCACCGATTAACGTCATTGAAATTACGGACTATAATAAGTTGCATTGCCTCCTTAAAAGTACTGTGACATCACAGGCTAAGGTCACGTCTTTCCGTAACAATATGTGGAAAATCAACGTTGATGATGCCGAAGGTTACCGAGCAGTATCCCGAAAATTTAATACCGAAAAGATTCAGTGGTATACTTATGAAAACAAGTAAGAAAGACCAATGCGTGTAGTAGCAAGAGGACTCCACCCCTCATGCACTAAGGAAGACATTATGAACGACCTTAAAGACAAAGGCTTTAACATTCTTGATGCGGTCAATATTATTAAAAAGGAAAAGCAACAGTCTGAGGGCGATCAGGATAAATTCGTTAAGCGTGGACTTCCACTATTAATGCTAAGTTTTGATAAGGACGAAAAAAGGGATTCAATATATGGTATTCAGACTATTCCTAACATCGTGGTCCAAATCGAACCTATGCGTAAGAACTCCTGATCAATCCCGCAGTGTAAGCGTTGCCAAGGCTTCAACCATACGCAGACTTACTGCCAGAATGAACAGCGTTGCGTGAAATGCGCAGGTAAACATCTATCGGAAGAGTGTCAAACAAATAAGCATACGCCAGCAACTTGTATAAACTGCCAAGGAAAGCATCCAGCGATACGCTTAAAAATTCCATGCGAAATACGAAACAAAGTATATCCAAAACTGCTACCAAAAATGCAGTGAAAAATAGAAAATCCGCCAATACTGATTAGACGAATACAGCCGATAATAGAAGAAAAGCACCTCATCCCAGATCATCAATTCGGATTCAGAAGTTAGCATACAGTTAAACAAGTACATAGAATAACATATTAAAAGGCTACAATCCGTTTGGAGCGGATCGTATGATACCCTATCCCTTTCCTATGCACATACTAGCTCCTTCTTCCACCAATATACTTCCTTAAGCACCTTTTTTTTAAATATTTTATAAAACTACTCCAAAACACAAATTTTCTCAATAAGTAGGCGTGGTAGTGGGCGAATTTTGTAAATTTTTACACTTGTATTGCTTACTTTTCCAAGGACCTCGTATACAAAATTTCATCAACCTAGCTCAAAATGTAAGCCCTAAAAACTGGTGACATACGGACGGGCGGACGGACGGACATGGCTCCATAGACTCGCCTATTGATGCTGATCATTTATATATACGAGTATACTTTATGTGGTGTATCTTCAATATTTCTCTATGTTACAAACTATGTATCAATCTTAATATACCCTTAGGATAGGGTATAAACAGACGTAATCGAAGGATCTCTTGAAGAAAAAAAGATTTGTTCAAGTGTATCTCTTGACGTTTCTCAAGCTTTGGACAAGGTCTAGCACGAAGGCTTAAAATTTAAATCAAGTTTTGCCAGATATACCGCAAGTGGAAGGAACGAAGTAAGCCACTTTTGCCGACGATACTGCTATATTGGCAGTAGGTAAAACGGTCGAAGAGACTACCGAAAAATTGCAAGAGGCATTGGATAGATTAAATGAATGGACAAAGGTTTGGCGAATCGCACTCAATGAAACCAAATCTGTGCATGTAAATTTAACTCGGTTCAAATTCCGTTAGCAAACTAGGCTAAATACCTAAATACCTTTGATGCAAAGCTAAAACGGAAATCGCATGTAAAGAAAAAACGCAAAGAACTAGAAAATCTATATAGAGATATGTATTGGTTACTTGGAAAATATTCCAAACTTAATATTGAAATCAAACTGCTTTTGTACAAGCAAGTGCTAAAACCAGTATGGACTTATGGTATACAACTCTGGGGTTGTACCAAAAAAAGTAATATAAATATTCTACAAACTTTTGAAAACAAAGTGCTAAGAGGAATTGTTAATGCGCCATTGTATATTAGAAATAACGATATTCACAGAGTTCTCGGCATTAAAGGAATCGTAGATGAAATTAGAAACTACGCGAGAAAGCATAAGACTCGAATAGAAAGTCACGTTAATATCACAGTCCTTCAAGTTTTGGATGAAAGTAATTTACTGCGCCGTCTTCAAAGAACTAAACCTCTAGACCTGGCGCGATAAGTAACCGCGTCTAAACTGCGGAACTAGCAGGAGTTTCTAATGGAAAGCAACAATAAAAATCAACAAATACAATAGTTTGTTGAAGGGATGTTTTTTAGTGGGTAAGAATCCCACACTACTATAAGCTGGCTGGCGATCCTAATAGTGTCTTTTTGAAGATTTTCACCTACCCTCGGAAAAAAAAAGGATTTAGGTAACTAAGTAAGTATCTGTATGAAGCTGAAGCAAATGTGGACTTTCTTTAGTTTTTGGTGTCGTAGTGGTGAACACTATTCAAGATTCATACCGAGATACTTAGATGGAACTTAAGGAACTACTTAATTATTAATAATCTCGGGAAGATTGTTATTTATTTTTATTTTAAAAATTGATATGAGTCGTCCAAACACAAATCTCGTTAATTGAATTTTTTAGCTCTTCTGTAGCTTTAGTCACACATCCATCTGTCGATAGAAAGGCAGTGCGTCTGCAAATATGGCTAGCATAATATCACTCGCATGCGGTATACTCGTGCTTTAAGTTCAGAGGACGCTGAACCATAACGAACTCTAAAGAATCTAATACACTCTCTAAGGTAATCTCTAAAGAATCTACTACACCTGGTCTATAGTCGAGTGTTTATTCCTAAACCCGAATTGATGGGTAGGGATAAGCTTTCTTTGCTCTATAATTGGGCCTAGCCTTTTTTTGGGAGTTTCTCGAAAAGTTTTGAGAATAAAGGTAAAAGTGAGATTGGCCTATATGAGGTGACTTCTGATAAAGGCTTACCTTGTTAAGGAATAACAATAATTTCTGCTATCTTTCAGTGATGTGGGGCATACCTTTGTTTAAAGCATGCATTAATTATATGCATCTTCGTTTGCAACCATAGGTGGAAACGGTTTGAAAAAATTTGAAAGGTGCTGACTAAAGAGTTTAACCTTATCTTTTGGATCGCCGATCCATTTATAGTTTTATCGCCGGGATATCTTGTCGCTTGCCATTTTCTACGAGCTCTTCTTTTTTCAAGTATAAGTTGCTTGATTTCTGTGGGATATTTCACCGAAGCCTGGTTTTTTGGTTGATAATTAGGTGTACTATCTTATGCTGCCTGTTGCACATCGGCAATGAATTGTTCTGTTTCAATGTCAATATGATTTGTTATGACTAGTGGGGATCTAAGGTTAATAAAACCTTCGACGTATCAGGTAACAAGCAGAAAGTCGAAATAAATGTTTTAAAAATCACCGCCACATTATGATTTACGGCAAAATTTTAAGTGAGGGTAATCAAATGACCGGGAGTGTATGTAGCTCCTCCTACCAAAAATTTACATAAATTTGTATATAATTTTTTTATGAAATTACGCCAAATCATTTTTTTCAAAAAGTAGGCGCGGTCTCAAGACAACCGCCCCCAAAACGTAGGCGTGGCCGTATACAATGTATGCGAGATATGTGGGGTAAAATAATGTCTACATATTTGCTTAAGTAAGTTTTATCGAGTTTAATGTAAAATTACTGAAAAAAGTGAATTTTTCCAAAAATGTTCGTGTTTACACTTGTACTGCTTCCTTTTCCAAGGAACTCGTATACAAAGTTTCATCGATCTAGCACAAAAATTAAGGCCCAAAAACTGGTGACAGGCTTAATCGACTTGGCGATTGATGTTGATCATTATATGTATACTTTATGTTATCTTTATGTTATGCTTTATTATATACTTTATCTGGTCTATCTTTAATATTTCTATGTTACAAACTATGTGTCAAACTTAATATACCCTTAGGATAGAGTATAAACACCATTCAATAAAGTACAATTTTAAAGAAAAAAATCAAAATTCCTAAAAGATGTTACCCAAGAACGTTTAAGATTTGGGCGAAAATGGACTTGTTGGGTTTAGTTTAACTTACTTCTTATTTTCATCAGAGGTTTTTGTAGATTTTGAATCAAAGTTTTCATCATCTCCGTCATCGAACTCACTGGAAAAAAAAATAAAAATAGCCATGAATATATATATACCTAACGTAATTAGAGAATAAAGTAAGAAGTGAAAGAATTTTAGTGTTTAGAATAAGAAGAAGTGAAGGAATTAAAACAGAAGAAGATATTTAAAATAGCAATACAAAACCATTTAATAAACATAAACATATGAAAATGCAACAATCCGCCTGGAGCGGATCGTGTTATAGGATTAGAAGATCAATTGAATTCGTACGTACGTTTTATTTTTTACGAATAAAAATATTATGTGCAATTAAATACTTGTATGTACTATATACATAGATCAAGCTAAAAGAAATCAAACTTCAATTCAACTCAAAATCTATTTCAAAACAAAGTCCAATGCACACTTTCAATGAAAAGCAAATTAACAAAACAAAACAGAAAGATTGATAAACAGAAGATACAAACTAATAATATTATTCTAAGCCAAACAATATGATCACAGATATGGAGCTAGAAACGAGTTATGGAACTGTCGGACCTATTTGCATGATAAGAGACACCCATAACCGATCCTATCGTTCCGATCGTTCACAAAGTCCGGAATGAACTGCCTGTATGCAACAAGTTATGGAACTATAGGAACTGTTTGCATGATAAGATATATACTCATATCCGATCCTGCATAGATCTCTTCGTTCACAAAGTCCGGAACGAACTGCCTGTATGCAACAAGTTATGGAACTATCGGAACTATTTGCATGATAAGAGATATACCCTTATCCGATCCTGCATACACAATTTCGTTCCGGAACGAATTGCCTGTATGCGGTTTCGCTGCTGTGTGGATATTATTCTTTCTCTTTCATCACTTTTCTTCCATTCCAGTGTGCGTGTGCACAAGATTTTCGAGCTTTTCGTCAAATCTTTGTTGGTTTTGGTTTTCTTTGTATATTACGAGGTGTTCACGAACAATGTAAATAATTCTATTCACAGTTTTTTTGTACGAATGCCATACTAACAAAAACAACAATTACAAAGTTCACCTTGAACCATATGCAAGCAACCAAATACACATCAGTGCAAATGGTATATGTTTCGCATAGCCGAAATACGACTCTCTGAATTAATGTTCAAGGTTATCAATAATGTTAGTATGGTGTTTATTTGTTAACGTAGCATAATAAGCAATATTTTGAGTTTGCTCTTGCTTGTATTCACATTGTAAATTAAGTAAGCAATATTGTTCATATAAGTAGTCCCGTTTGAGGGAACAATAAACACTCCTTTTTGTGAACCATCAATGAAGAAGTCTTCTTTATTGCAATTAGCTAGCCCCCCACCCGTGGTAAGGTAGCATAATTGATCACTTCATTGAGATACTGATACCAGAACCAGCTATTTCCACAACAATAGTCAAGGTACATGAACCTTGGCTACATCTCGTTGAGGCAAAATAGTCTCACCGTAAACATTTGGTGACCCCGACGTGATAGAACTATTTACCTTCTCCATCAGAAGTAATAGTAAATCACACCTTTGCA
Organism: Chalcosyrphus nemorum; assembly: GCA_949716465.1. Taxonomy (NCBI): domain Eukaryota; kingdom Metazoa; phylum Arthropoda; class Insecta; order Diptera; family Syrphidae; genus Chalcosyrphus; species Chalcosyrphus nemorum. Next base: position 40,850,018 of record OX454334.1, read on the forward strand.
GAAGCGTTACCAGGGCTCTGACACTGGTTACGACACATCGCGATTAAAACTTCGTTAACAAAAGCGTGTACTAGGGCTAAACACTAGGGAATAGAATTATTTACATTGTTCGTGAACACGAGGTATGATGTATGGATATGCTCGGTTGCATTTTTTTTTTCATTTTGTCTGTGATGAGTTTCAAGGTTGAACAGAACTATGAACATGATTTCGTTGAGTTTGCGGAAGGAAAGTCCGACTGAGGACATACCAACAGTCTTGTTGTCTACATTGTAGAAGATGAGCCAAACATACTGCAAAGTCAACAAAAGTTTTATGTCATTTTAGGTCGGGAGTTCATCTCAAAAACAAGTTTGGTTTTTTTTTTTTGTAAATAACATAATGGGCGAGAATCGGGACTTCGAAGTGGTTTCTAGATGCTCCCACCATCGTATTCCACTTTTGCCAACAACTCCAGATACGTTTAAAGCCGATTTTCTTCAGCAGATCATGAACATCGATGTAGCTACAGTAGGGGGTGAGTTTCTATTTATTATCAATGAAAAGTCATGTGAAAATGTGGAGGAGAAAGTTAGAGAAATAGTTACGTCGGCTAACTTACACCCCAAAAACCACTTGTCGCAAACAGATTTTAAAATGAATATAACAGTTTCTAAAGTTGTTCCATTTCAGTGTGACCTAGGAGAGCTTCGACTTTGTGTTGACTTCAGGGAGTTCAAAAATATCACTTTACGTGATAATTATCATATACCCCTGATACAAAAAAACTTTGACCGTCTCCGTAATAAAATATACCTTTCTACTCTAGATTTGGAAGATGGGTTCCATCACACAAATTTTCTCAATAGGTGGGCGTGGTAGTGGGCGGATTTTGTAAATTTTTCAACATATACTGTATTTTGCTCCTAAGAAGTGCTATTATTTCGATAAAACCTTCAAAAAACATTTTTTGATAAAAACGCCCTTATAAATTTTGAGCTAGCTCGATCAAATTTTTTATACAAGGTCCTTGCAAAAGTAAGCAATACAAGTGTAAAAATTTTCAAAATCCGCCCACTTTTCAAACATTATTTTTTTTTTTAGTATTTTCATATGAAACTCGAAAAAACTTGCTTAAGTAAATAGGTAGATACATTTCTACTCTTCAAATCTTCCACACATTATTTTCGAACACGCCTACATTTTAGGGGCGTTTTTATCAAAAAACAGTTTTTGACGTTTTTATTCAAACAAAATTACTTCTAAGGAACAAAATACAGTATATATTGAAAAAAAAAAATAAATTCGTCCACTACCACAGGAAAGGGATAGGGTATCATACTATTCGCTCTAGACGGATTGTAGCCTTTTGATATGTTTAGAAATGGGGATGATTTTGGCTACCTTCCAGGGTGTCGGGAAGTTACTACTACAAATGCATAGATTTATAATATGCAGTACAAACTTTGCAATTATAGGTAAAATAAGTTTAATAAACCTGGGCGGTAAGTTATCAGGCCCCATGGCGTTGAATTTTACAGAGCGAATGGCATTTTATACATCATTCATATCAATGCAGTTAAAAGAAAAACACAAGTCTGAATGTGGGTTGTCTGGATTGACTTCAAAATTAGATGAGTTATCGAGACCAGAAACAAAGTGTGACATCATTACGTCAGGGCTAAAAGAGAACTTAGAGTGAGTTACTATCCCTGCATCTCTTAAATTCCTCTACAATTGTTTCGAGTTGAGGAATCAAGTCTACTTAAAAGATACGACCGCTTGGACGAGCGGATAAGAGCCGTGACTTTATTACGAGCAAAACAATATTGACTTCTATTATACGCAGATGGATTTCTTTTGTACCTTCTAAAAAAACGTTCTCTCTCTTGAATTAGAAGTTTTATCTGACTATTAAACCAGGGACAAGTTTGGGGCTTTATTCTTTTCGTAACTAAAGGGACAAAATTGCTATAAAGCGAGTTTACCAGGGAATTTAACAGCAAAACTTTATTGTCGCCATCTTGGGTATGATATACATATATCATTCCAATTCAAGCAACCACTATACGGATGGAGACCATCCAAATCGAAGACCTGTAACTTATATATCTCACATTATCTGAATTTACGACATCGAACTTGAAAGAACAAAAAATGATGTCGTGAATAAAATCAGATATACATAGTTCTTATTTGGTCGTTTGTTAGCACTTAGCTCTTCGAGATTGTTAAGAACATTTCAATAAGCGATGGATTTTCCATTGATTCAAAACAAGTAGGTCTGCGTGTATTCACAAAACTAATGGAAGCGTATCAACAAGAGTGTTCACATTAAAATCACCCCCAATTAAAAACTATAATTATATATATATAATATAAATAATTAAAATGTCTTCATATATAGTGTATAACTTATGTAGCATGTCCTCGAGTTTTTCAAGATAAGCTTCACAAAAATTATGAGGCGGGGAATATACGACTACTAGTAAGCACTTTTCACGATTTGCGTAACTAATTTCTTCACATAGGAACTGAAAATTGTACTTTCTAGATGAATCCCCAACATATATACAGACACCCTAATACCCTACACCCTCCGTATACCGAGCATAGCGTATGCACAAATATGCAATGAATAAAACTAAACGATTTAATACCCCAGGTGGCAGTCAAGTTACACTGGAAAATCCACCCTCTTCGGAGGTCGGCTCTATAGATTCAGGGGAGAGCCATTTATTGCAACTAATAAATCCCTTCTCTAAAAGTACAAGGGTATCTCGATCTCCGTCAGCATGAATACCATACTGATGAAGAAGAGCTAGCACGGGAAACGAATTGGATCAAAAAGAAAAGACCTAACAAAAAATGCAAAGCAGGTTCCTCACTTGAAGTCGAGCCAAAAAAATATGAAAAAAACAAAGATTTACCAGAAAATCAATATCAAACGAAATTACTCCGCCACCGATTAACGTCATTGGAATTACGGACTATAAGTTGCATTGCCTCCTTAAAAGTACTATGACATCACAGGCTAAGGTCACGTCTTTCCGTAACAATATGTGGAAAATCGTTGAACGTTGATGATGCCGAAGGTTACCGAGCAGTATCCCAAAATTTGAATACCGAAAAGATTCAATCCAACTTATGAAAACAAGTTAGAAAGACCAATGCGTGTAGTAGCAAGAGGACTCCACCACTCGTGCACTAAGGAGGACATTGTGAACGACCTTAAAGACAAAGGCTTTAACATTCTTGATGCCGTCAATATTATCAAAAAGCAAAAGCAACAGTCTGAGGGCGATAAATTCGTTAAGCGTGGATTTCCACTATTTATGCTAAGTTTTGATAAGGACGAAAAAAAGGGATTTAATATATGGTATTAAGACTATTCTTAACATGGTGGTCAAAATCGAACCTATGCATAAGAACTCCAGATCGATCCCGCAGTGTAAGCGTTGCCAAGGCTTCGACCAAAGAAACGCGTTGCGTGAAATGCGCAGGTAAACATCTATCGGAAGAGTGTCAAACAAATAAGCATACGCCAGCAACTTGTATAAACTGCCAAGGAAAGCATCCAGCGAACTATCGAGGTTGTGAAGTAGCGAAAGAGCTCCAAAAAATGCGCGATACGCTTAAAAATTCCATGCAAAATACGAAACAAAGTATATCAAAAACTGCTACCAAAAAAGCAGCGAAAAATAGAAAATCCGCCAAAACTGACTTAAACCCGGTAAATGAAGAAAAATCTAAAACTAGCACAGAAAAGCTGACAGAATCAAGTTCATCGAACACTGGTGTGCAGTCTTATGCCCAAGCGGTGACATATATGACCGAGAACTCACGTGTATCCAACACAAAAAACCATCGAAACATTAGCGTAAATACTTCCGGTCGAGTTATGACATTGGAAAACAATGAAAGGGACAGTACACAAGACCCTGTATCCCACGTGCTTTCCATAATTCTTGCAAAACTTGAAGAACAATGCAAAACTAATAAATTAGTTTTCGAAAGAATAGTTGCTCTTGAAAACAGCATACAGAACACACGTAATCAAAACAGAATATGAAAGATATTGATAATTGCCTGGTCTGTGAAACCCATCTGACAAAACTATCGTGCGTCAAGATAAGGGGATATAACGTGCACCACGCTTTCCACCCATCGGAAAGGGCCAGAGGCGGATCATATTTTTTTTATAAAGGAATGTATCGAACACTCAGCAGAAATAAAAATTGAATTAGAATCAATGCAAGTAAGCACGGTTCGCATTAGAAATAGACACTTCACATTCACTGTTTCGTCTATATACTGCCCATCGCGCTGTAAGGTTGAAGAAAGGGATTTGACAAACATCTTTAAATTCCTTAAATCAAATTTTATTATTGGTGGCGACTTCAATGTGAAACATCCTTTCTGGGGTTCAAGGCACGCCTCTCAGAAAGGTAGGGTGCTCTATAATGCGGGTAGGCAAAACGGTTGCAATTTTCACTCGACGGGTAAACCAACATATTGGCCGACTGATAGAAATAAGATACCGTATCTGATCGATTCCTTTGTTGTTAAAGGAATATCTGGCAACTTTATAAAAGTTAAAGAAAGCTTTGACCTCTCCTCTGATCATTCTCATATCATTATGACCGTAAGCGAAGCTCTAATTAAAAAAAAAGAATGGTCAGATTAACCAGCGCGAGAACTAATTCAGATAGCTTCAAAAAAGATATAGAAGTAAATATCGATCTGAGGGTATCTCTTAAAACACCGTATGAACTTGAAATAGAAATTGATCGATTCGTTGAAATCTTACAAAATGCCGCTTGAAAAATTCTCCATAGCAAAAGAAAACGCCGGTCAGTAATGTTCACACTTATCCCGTGGAAATATTACAAGAGATGATTAAGGAAAAGAGAAAAGCGCGTAAGAAATGGCAACAAAGTCGGGCTCCGCAGCACAAATCACACCTTAATCGTTTGTGCAACTCACTAAAAAGGGCTATTAAAGATCTAAAAAATTAAGAAATAGAAACTTACCTTGAAAGCTTATCGGCAGAAAAAGATTCGAATTATTCGCTTTGGAAAGCCATAAAAGGTATTAAAAAGCCTATAATACAATCCGCACGAATCAGGAAAAATAAATGCGAAATTTTTGCAACGCATTTGGAAGATACTTTTAAGTCATTTGATGGACAAGCTCTTGCTCAAGATGCAAATACGTCGGATATAGACAATATAACAGTAAGAAATGCAACACTAACCGAACTTAAGGAAGAAATAAAGAAACTCAAACGACTTAATCACGGGAGAGGTTCTTAAGGCACTGCCAAGAAAAACTTTAATTAAGCTTATGTTTATTATAAACGCCGCGCTTAGACTTGAATATATTTCCAGTCAATGGAAAGTTGCGGGAGTGATAATGGTTCCTAAGCCCGGTAAACCACCAAATGAAAATCGTCTTATAGACCAATTTCACTTCTTCCAATTATATTCAAAGTATTCGAGAGAATATTGATAAGACGAATACAGCCGATAATAGAAGAAAAGCATCTCATCCCGGAACATCAATTCGGATTCAGAAGTAAGCATTCTACAGTTGAACAAGTACATAGAATAACCGACGTAATTGAAAGATCTCTTGAAGACGTTTCTCAAGCTTTTGACAAGGTCTGGCACGGAGGCTTAAAATTTAAATTACGACAAGTTTTGCCAGAGCGCTTATATAATATTCTAAGAAACTACCTTATGAATAGAGTATTCCGTGTCAAATGTGGAAATGAATATTCGGATTTTAAGGAAATAATGGCTGGGGTGCCGCAAGGAAGTGTTCTTGGTCCACTTTTATATCTATTATACACTCGCGATATACCGCAAGTGGAAGGAACGAAGTTTGCCACTTTTGCCGACGATACTGCTATATTGGCAGTAGGTAAAACGGTCGAAGAGACTACCGAAAAATTGCAAGAGGCATTGGATAGAGTAAATGAATGGACAAAGGTTTGGCGAATCGCACTCAATGAAACCAAATCTGTGCATGTAAATTTAACTTATAAGAAAATAATTAATTTGCCGATTTTTTCGAACTATGTTCAAATTCCGTTAGCAAACTAGGCTAAATACATTGGAATGACATTTGATGCAAAGCTAAAACGGAAATCGCATGTAAAGAAAAGACGCAAAGAACTAGAAAATATATATAGAGATATGTATTGGTTACTTGGAAAATATTCCAAACTTAATATAGAGAACAAACTGCTTTTGTACAAGCAAGTGCTAAAACCAGTATGGACTAATGGTATTCAACTCTGGGGTTATACCAAAAAAAGTAATATAAATATTCTACAAACTTTTGAAAACAAAGTGCTAAGAGGAGTTGTTAATGCGCCATGGTATATTAGAAATAACGATATCCACAGAGTTCTCGGCATTAAAACAATCGTAGATGAAATTAGAATCTACGCGAGAAAGCATAAGACTCGACTAGAAAGTCACGTTAATATCACAGTCCTTCAAGTTTTGGATGAAAGTAATCTACTGCGCCGTCTTCAAAAAACTAAACCTCTAGACCTGGCGCGATAAGTAACCGCGTCTAAACTGCGGAACTAGCAGAAGTTTCTAATGGGAAGCTAACCTGCCAAATGTTCTTATTTCGGGAGAAGAAAACTGCTTGATAAGTCGAACACTTAGTTGTAGTAACAATAAAAATGAACAAATACAATAGTTTGCTAAAGGGAGGTTTTTAGTGGGTATGAATTCCACACTACTATGAGCACGCGCTGGCTAGTGTCTTTTTGAAGATTTTCACCTACCCTCAGAGAAAAAAAATCCTATCAACACGGTCATTCCTAAACAAGTTAAAGCCTGGAAGATGCACAAGTTGTGAGTAAATATCTTTATATAGCCACGATTCAGCCATTTTTGAAGTAAAATGTAGTAACCTACCAGGATTTGTGTACCAGATATGAAGTCTATTATACACAGTATATAAGTCTAGTATACACACCACATTTAGAGCGATCCTAACAATATTAGGATTTATATTTAGAACCATAACTATATCACATCATCAACTAAGCCCATCACCAAACCAAAGAAAGCTACCCTCACAGACAGAGAAGACAAAGAACAACTACCTGAAGCCACATTAAAGCTAATTACCAAGTATCAGTTTTATTTGTTTTTGGGAATTGACAAACCATCAAAATCATGAAAAAAATCATAAATCCATATAAATTAATTTACTTATGCATAGACAAGAAGTCAAAATCAACAACAAAGAATAATAAAAAATTAATTAATTTTGCATTGTGCGTGCGGGAGTTTAATAATGATCGCGCTGCATGTAGACTTTTTCGCAGGTTTTGTGCGTATAATAGAAAATGGTGTGATTATCGGTATATTCACTGCGCATAATTTGTTGAAAATATCCGACAAATGTTCTCCCTCATGGTACTCATGCATAACGACATCTCCAGCAATATTTTTACGTGCTAGTGCATCTATTTGCATACGAAGATCGGTTGTGTTATTTTCGGCTGTGATTTCATTTCTAATAACTCGTTTTCAAGGTCAGCGATTCGGTTACAGCGGCTTTCAACAGTCTCTATTTAGCTTTGCAAGGAAAACACACAATTATTGAAAGTGCCATACCTTTTAGTGAAACCTTGCTCGAGAATGTGAATTTTTTGCTTGAATTCGGATTCGATGATGTTTATCCGTTCTGATAGACTGTCGGTTAAAGCCTTTATTTCTGTTTTTGGGTGTTCTATGATTGAATCGGATATGTCTTTTTTTTTAGCGAATTCAAGCGAGTCTATTGTTCCCCACAGCTTCTCTTGAGAGCGAAAGGCCGACGGAGAACTGCAATATGGTGAGTTTGGATTAATGTTTTTTTCAGCAAACCTCACTTGCTCTTTTTTGAGACATTTTCACTCAGAAATTTTTTTTTATTTCACTCCACACAACATCTGATCGCTACAAACAAAAAACACGAAAGAGCCAGAAATTTCTTATCCTTCTTTATTTTTTCCTCCATCTGTCAAACTCAACCTTTCGATCCGCGTTTATATGGATAAACTCAACTCGATCACAGAAAATTTTATGATCTGATCGAATCAATCCTATTTCAATCCGATTTGCGTTTATATGGTACTCAACGCGAATTGAATTCGGTTTCAATCTGCCATATAAACGAAGTATATGTCCGTAAAATACCATCAAAAGTTTTTTCACGGCCTCACCTCTTCCGAATGTCTGACAAACATTCAAGAGTATAACTGTCATGAGAAAACTTCTCAAAACCTCTCTGCCCTTCGGATATGGTATAAAACTGTAGGTCTCTTCTGTATGTGCAGAAATTTATACCACGCACAACATGTACAGTTGTGAGAAGCTAGGCCTTGGCCCTCTATGGGCTGCTTACGGCCTAATATTTATTTATTTGTTTTACATGTCCGTCCAGTTTTTGGGCCTTAAATTTTGAGCTAGGTGGATGAAATTTTGTATACGAGGTCCTTGTCAAAGTAAGCAATACAAGTGTAAAATGTTCAAAATCCGCCCACTGACACGCCCACTCTTCAAAAAAAGTATTTTTATATGAAACTCGAGTAAGCAAATAGGTAGATATCTTTTAACTCCACAAATCTTCGATACATTATATTCTGCCACGCCTACATTTTAGGGGCGTTTTTATAAAAAAAAACTGTTTCGACGTTTTAATTATTTATTGCTCCTAAGGAACAAAATACAGTATATATTGAAAAAAATTAAAATCGCCTACTACCACGTCCAATTATTGAGAAAATTCGTGTTTTGGTGTAAATTGATAAGATATTGAAAAAAACTTTTGTATACAGGAAAGGGATAGGTTATCATACGATCCGCTCAAGACGGATTGTAGCATTTTCATATGTTTTATATACAGACTAATGCCTTTTACTTAGACTTAGCCTGCATGATTTCTATTTTTTGTCTAATCCTACTAGACTAGGTCTGATTTTATTAACCGATTTCTTTCCTATATACCTCAGAATCGAGTAGTGTTACATCCAGCTTTGTTTTTATAAGATGCTGCCTGTTTGATGTTAAAGATTAAAATGTTATTTCTGCGCGCTGCTTTTTCAGTGTCTTCTCTTTGTATTTTCATCTCTAATTCCTTTTCAAGAGTTGTTATTTTTTCTCGCGCTTCATCAAGGTTTTTATTTATTTCTTTATATTGTTATTGATCTCCTTCTTTATATCTTCTCTTAATGCAGCTTGTACTTCCTTTAGTTGTGTTTTTAATTCATGTTTTAATTCATTTCCTATTTCTTCTTTAAACTTTTTTAAAACGCTAATCATTTCTTGTTTATTCATTTTTATACCCTATCCTAAGCGTATATTAAGTTTGTAGTATCAATAGCCGATTCGATTGAGATATGTCCGTCCGTCCGTCCGTCCGTCTGTCACCTGTTTTTGGGCTTTAAATTTTGAGCTAGGACAATGAAATTTTGTATACGAAGTCTTTGGATATCGGGACAGAACAAGTGTAAATATTTTTAAAATCCGCCCACTGGCACGCCCACTTGAAAAAAAAAACCACCTTTTTTCACTATTTTCATATGAAACTCGAAAAAACTTACTCGAGCAAATATGTAGATATCCACTAAATCTACGAATTGTCTATACATTGTATATGGCCACGCCCACTTTTTAGGGGCGTTTACTTCAAAAATTATTTTTCGAGTAAAAATATAAGTTTATAGGGCAAAATAGAAAATTTTGTGAATACATTTTCCACCGCCCACTGAAACGACCAAATAAGATAGGGATAGGGTATCATACGATCCGCCCCAGGCGGATTGTAGCATTTTTCACTGGTTTTAAATAAAAAGAGAAAGAGTAAATATATAAATAATTATAATAAATAATATACACTTATATATTTATCTTATACCTTCTTGGAGCGTTACTCTTTATAATATATATCAACGACATAAAGAGCGCACTAAAATTCTCGCAGATTGCCCTCCTATTCATCTCAGGAAAAAACATAGTCGAATGTGAACAAAAACCACAAGAAGACCTGCACAGATTGGACATCTGTATTAAATGGAACAAACTAAAACTAAATGTATCTAAGTCAAAATGCATGGCCTCAAAATACGTCCACAGACTAAGCTTAGTAGTAGACAAAGAAATAATTGAACAAGTTGAACAAATCAAATTATTAGGCATCATAATTGACTCGAAATCAAAATTTAATCCACATATAGAGTGTTCTTAATTAAAAAGTGTCCAAAAAAGTATTTTTCTTGAGCAGAATAAGAAAAAAGGTATCAAAAATTAGTGGAATAAACATAAACATATAATGTTATCATTAAACAATATTTCGAGTACTGCGCGTCAGTTCTATTTTTGTGTAGTGATTACGTATTTTTAAAATTACAACGTAATAGCAATGCTATTAATCCTTAAATTTAATAGATATACCTCAATTGTGTTTATGTCAAACAAAAAATTCTGTTTAATATTTTGAGTTTTGTATTCAAAATTATATGCTACCTAGCTACTTAAAAAAATATATAAGGTACGTAAAGGAGACCCAACCGAACAATTTAAGGAATGGAGAAGATCTTAGACTTCCTACCTACCTAACAAACTCGACACAAAACAGCATACAAACGTTTCCAATTATTGATGAGAGTACGATAACTTAGGCGCCAAAAATTGATAACGGTTTTCTATAGAGGGGTCAAAAACAAACATTTTTTACTACGGGAGGGTAAAAAATCCATACCAATCGGTTTTTTGTGTTCGATTCAGAATTCATATAAGCATTGAACACAAAAAGCCAATATAGCAATTCATTTAACAATTTTGAAAAAAATGGTCTAAAGTTTTTTTTCAGTTTTTTATCAAAATTTCGAGCTTGCATGAACATTTTTTCAAAAACTATTGACATAAATTATGTAATTTAAATTTTTAATTAAAGAACAGGTTTCTGGCTTTCAAAATCGGTACAGTACTTTTTTGTAAGCGTTGTGATTGTTTTGTAATAACTTTTTTTTTTCATTTTAATTCAAAAAATTGTAATCTAAAATTTACCCTACCTCCTAAACGAGGCGACATAGACACCTCCTCCCACAGTAAAAAATGCTTTTTTTTTGACCCCTCTATAGAAAACCGTTATCAATTTTTGGCGCCTAAGTTATCGTACTCGTGCCCAATTATTTAATACAATGCCACCAGAAATTAAAAATGAAACAAATTTTGTAATATTCAATAGGAAAACAATAAGCTTTGTCAGATCTGAACATCCTTATATGTATAATAATATACGCACTCCCTATACATATTTATATTTATATATTTTATTTATTAAATTAAGTTTTCTGTAATTTTGTAAAAATGAATTAAAATAGTGGAATATCTGCTAAATAAATAAACAAACAAACTTTAGGTCTTTTATATTTGGTATTCTATGTTTCGAACTTTTTTAAAACTCTGTTATGGAACTTCGAAAACTAGGATCCCCTACAAAACTTACAAAACAAACAGCTGACTACTTCATTACCTATTTTTTTTTTGCCGTATTCGTACCGAAACATTTGGAAATGCTACAATTCGCATGGAGTGGATCGTGTGATACCCTTTCCTATTTACGGACATACATATGTACATATGAAACTACAAACTTGCATAAATTTGTATATAATTTTTTTATAAAATTACTCCAAAATAATTTTTTTCACGAAGTGGGCGTTGTAATGTGCAGATTTTAAAAATATTTGAACATATACTCAAGTGTGCTCCTAAGAATTGATATTATTTGATTGAAATCGAAGAAAAACGGTGGAGTGGGTAGTTAGTTAAGTACTATAAGTAGGTAATTGTTTTTGTGTTTCCGTCCTCCTGCCCGTGTTTGTTTTTATTTGGAAGGGCTTAGGTCGACTGGGGAAACCCTTCACAAACGCGCCTTTTATCTAGCCTCTTGGTGGTGTGGAAAAAAAATAAATTTGTTTTATATTTTATAAATAAAACAAATTAAATGAAAATTTCAACCCAAAAATATAGGACAGTAACCCTACAAAACATTCTTTCAGATTTTTGCTAGTTTGAAATGTTACTACGGCAACCCTGTAAGAGCTTTTGTTAGAATTTCACCTTACGGAAAACAAAAGAGGGCGAATGAGAGACAAACATCAGTATCTTCGCTGTAATCAGTGTTGCCACAATGATACCAAAGTATCAAAAGTGATACTTTTTAATCTTAATTTCCCCGTGAAACTTCGATTTCTGTAAAATGGCTATTTTGATACTTTTTAATTCCGACAACAAAATACTATATTATGCCAGGCAATATTCTTATTCACTGAACTGTGAGTTAATTTTCCGTCATTTTTTTGATAATTTACTTAAATATTCTTTTAGTCGACTTGGCACCTGTTTGGATTGATATATTTTTTGTAAAAGACTTGAAAATATTCATGTTATTTTAGGCATTATAGCTTGTCTTCATTTTTTTAATATTAACAAAATAATAATAATGGCAGTTTTACTCATAGTTCCTATTATGATACCTTTTGATACTTTTCTTCTGTCTGTTGAGATACTTTTGTCCAAACTCTTGCGGCAACACTGGCTGTAATGCTGATTTATGTTGAACAGAGTATAGCTATTTGGATCACAAAATAGATCGAAAAGCAAGATCTCGTATTGTTATTGTATTGCATGCATACCAATGATCTAATCTGGATCATGGGTGATAATTAAAGACATCTAATATAAACCTACGCGCCTCTTATACGGTTATGTCGGTTACGGTCATATTTATAGCCTTTCACACAACGCCTTTCTCCATTCGATTTTTTTCAAAGTACCAACAACTAAACCACTTCGAAACGTTAATCGTGTGAATGACACAATATAAACTGCGCAACTGCGTCTCGTATTCGATAAAGTTAATGCAAGATTTCTCGAATAGCAGTGAGAAGTTCATTCGGTATACGGGAAAAAAAATTTACGATTATGGGCTGCGTGTAAATAATTCAATAAGATTCTCACTGCCACTGGGTTATTCGATAAAATCCCGTATAAGAAATTCGAGAAAAACATTGCCGTGTAAACGTGGCCTAAGAGTTCCGAAATTTAGTTTTCAGATCTGACCTTCTTATTAACATACTATATATGGACCCCTAGTGAAACGTCATTTCCATACAATCTCTGCCCATAAAATAACGCCAACATAACTAGCACTCGTGGTTCAAAGCAGGCAGAAGAATTTAGAACTAAATGCCAACCACCTTAATTTTCTCCATGGAACGACAGAGAAACCTCCTGGGTCTGTGTGGAAATGCTAAGTAAAACGGTTAAGATTCAAATTGTTGAACCATGTTTGCAACAGATGTCGAGAATCTTAAAAATGAGGCAGTTCGAACAATTAATAAAAGATGGAACTAACAAAATTTAAATTAAAAGTCGTTATATATGAATGTTATTGCCCCATAAATTGCACAGTTTATGTCGTTTAACATTTGTCTTTTTGCTTATATTATGTAATAATACTTTTGTGTATATTTCGATCACAGTTCGAATTAAACTTATAATTTTCAAAAATATCACATTCAAGTATAAATATGAATGAAGCGAATCAAATTTTAAATTGCACCCAATTACAGAACACTTCATTTCTTTATTTTAAATCTTTATTTCACTAACCACAACAATAAATTGAAACACTATTTTTGCATATCCAACTGCATCCAACAAAATCTCAAAAATGTGAGTTTCCAATTTGTTCCGCTCTGAACCACGGCTAGTGATAATGTTGGAACAAACGTGAAGTTGGCTACTAGCAGTATGTATGTAATATATCAATGTTACCTTCCATTAAAATCTATTTATTTATTATTTATTTTTTGTTAAGTAGATGCACATTTTGTGAATAAAATAAATATACATATGTAGGTATGTGCTCATGCTGATTATTGAAACCGGCGGTTGTACTGCACCGGGAGCCCATCCGATTCGCATTCGGTTTACTTTTTCGGAATGAATGTATTATTGAAACCGAAAAGTATACCTACTGCATTACCGGTCCGCAGTAGCCATTCAGAAAATCAGCTGTGTGCTGTCTGATAAATTATTTGTTATTTTTGAAAAAAATACTGACCATTGAATAAATTTTGATACCATTTCATATGGATCTCTTAGAACTTTGAGGGCGGGTTACACCCAAAAGGTAAAAAAGCGCCAAATTTTTTGCAGATATGAGCTCAGCATGTCAAATCCATACGATTAAAAACAATATATATTTTTGAGAATGTTTCCACAAAGTAAAGTCTAGCCAAAAAATCGAATCGGCTATTGATACCGATGATAAATGATACTATTGATCATTTAAAAATATACTATATTGGGTCTGTCTGCAATATGTATTTCTCTGTTACAAACTATGTATCAAACTTAATATACCCTTAAGGTATAAAACAGTGTAAACAAACGCTTCAGTACAAATTTAAAATTTAAAATTTAAAATTTTCTTTTTATGTGAATTTCATCTAAACATAAGTTTTTACTGTGTTTTATACTGGGCACAAAAATGTATTGTTTGGAGCAGTTTTGCACAGGCCAAGTAATAGCAAAAAGAATATATAAATTTCAAATGAACCGAAGAGGGCGGGTGTAATTGTCAATACCTGTGAAATTCAACCTATCACTATGAAGGCTGAAGACAATTTCGCATATAACATTGGAGACCGAAAGGATATAAAAATAGAGTAAGGCCAATAGAAAAGCCTATAATAGAAATTTAAAGTAAACATACCAATTTTCCATCTTCCTTATTTCCTGCTGCACTTTCTAAACTTAATTTATACTACTGTATTACACTAAATAATTCGAATAAAATAGCACACGAAGACATACGGTTTATAAACATAAGAAGTGGTTGAAAACAAATGTCAGCAATCTTCGGTATAAACCATAGACGAATTAATCTAGACAGTCAACTCAAACCTCCCCTGCCCCCGCAGGGCAGAAAATAGGAGGAGTCTAATTATCTTGTCTGTGAATAAATGTGAAGTAGTGTATGACCATTTATTTTAGCCGGCGTAGACTAAAAAAACAAAAATTGTAGACAACAACCCTTAATTTTTTACGCAGACAGTACCATTTATTCATTAATAGTTGTTTTCTACAGTATAGTCTATGCCATCTATGATTCGAATGCCATTTTAAAGATAAATATGAGAAGTCAGTATAAAAGTGAGTAAGAATGTTTTATTCAGAGGTGGCTATACACTTTCGAAAAAAGCACGACTTATGTTACATGTCGTGTTATCTCTTTCATTCCTTTTGGGGAAAGTATTTTTTGCCGGTTGTTTTTTCACTTCCAACAGCAAATTGTATGTACACCATTGAATTAATATTTTATTAGATTTATCGACTGTCTACAATATTAATTCTTGTATTTATTATGACAATGGTTTAGTAATACGGAATGAGTGACTGGAATGTATGGTCTACTCCAATATAGAAAATAAAAATGTGTAATGGCTCATGTCCGAGGCAAATAATTACGTATGTATATTACATATGGTGAGCTTGCTCTTGCTACCGGAGCAACTTTATCATAGACAAACTAATTTAAAAAAAATAACAAAATATTAGTTTGTCTATGAACTGTATGCTTTGACCACAACTTAAGGGGCAAATTGACCCTTTTTTGATGTCACAGACCCTTGGACCCCCCTTTTTGAAAATCATCGAAATTTGACCCTTTTAGAAATATCCGACCCTTTTTAGACCGTTTTTGCGAATTGGTACATAATTGACACAATAATTTCTCAATTAACCGATTTGTGTTGGTTAATTTGTTCCAACTCCAAATAATGTACATTTACTCGTCATTTGAACAGATGCCTGCATTTTCGTTTCGCATATTTTATTGATATTCATGTTTCTAAAATTTGGGTAATAGATATCCCTTTGCTTCTATTCTTTGTGATACTGTGCAGTCGTGGATGTGATTTCTGATCCATGTTATACGCATCACGTATTTTGGAAGATGAGGTATTAGAAGAGTTTCTTTCTAACCCAAATTTAATACAGAATTTTGGGGATTCTATTCCAAGGAATTGAATGTAAATATGTACAGTAAATATCGCTTATAACGACACCGCCTATTACGGCTAAATTCTTCGGTCCCTTGAAGGTTGTTATAACCGATTTTGACTGAATTGAAATCACAACTTTATATATATTTTTTTTTTTTTTTTGAAAACTAATTTTTTAACTAACTGAACTGATTAAGTTATTTTTTATTAATTTATAACCTTTACTTTGTTATTAACAAGTGAATTACATGAAAATAAGGAAAAAAAATACTTGTTTTGGCAGGGACCCTTTTCAAGACCCATTCTGAAATTTTGGAAAGGTAACACTGAACACAATAATAAAAAGAGAGAATGAGAAAATATATACAAAAGAACGAGACTGAGGTGAGTGAACGGAATGTGAAAGATTTAACAGTTGCGAATCCTTACACTCCCTCAGGTGAGAAGCTAGATTAACTTAAGTCAGTTCAGAAGTTATATGACATAAGGAGCTACAATCTTAAAATTTTGATAACAATATAATTGTGACTTAGATCTACATTTAGGGTTTCTTTAATGAACTTAAAGTAAGGAGTAGACCTTGTCTGAACAAAAACATAAGATTTACATATATTTAATAGTTAGAGATTAAAAAGAAATATGCACATTGACAATTAGTGTACGAATCGTATACTATTATGAGTCAAGAAGGGTTAACAATAAACCAGATGGCAGTTCAATAAAGAATAGTACAATTAAAAAAAGTGAATACATACAAAGATATAATAAGATGTAGTAAAGATTGCCCCACTTAAAAAGTGATATATTAAAATAAAATAAAAAGAAGGTTCACCGGGATTGTAAAATACGATTGTAAGATTAAGCGATGTAAGTCACAGGACGGTTATGGCCAACAGTGGCCTTAGAGTAAAAGGGGATGGAAGATCCGTCAATAGTCAAATAAGACGCCGAGGGGCGAGGGATATTAAAAGTTGTCTCATTATTTTTTTATGAGGATGGCAACTCCTGGCAAGAATTGATCCTAAACGCTCGAACCGAGTCAAGCGACGGGGAATTACGTGGGTTGAGGCGAGTTTCTCGGATGTAAGCAAAGTGACAGTTGCTGTCCATCAAGGAGCTAAATAGATCAAGCCACTTGGACAGAAATCATTGAGTAAAGAGATATCAAACTTTCCAGTGGAAAACGGTTTGCCTACAAGCTGCACTTCCAGAAAATTGACCAATTTACCCATACTATCACATTTTCAAACAAGTATGGGTAAATTGGTCAATTTTCCCCGATTTTCAATCAGTCGACCAATGGGATGCCGCGAATATATCGAAGGCGCCGCTCATTTGGTGGTCAATTTTGGAACTATCACAGAAAGAGTGCATTTAGCAATTTCCCTGGAAGTGAGCATATCGTTCAACAAATATTTATAATCGGATGTAAATCTTTAAAGCATAAACGAATTATTAAAAATATATAATTTTTTCCGAAATTTAAAAGAGCTCCTAAGCAAATGATTGAGTTGAAAAAAAATGAAAAATAAAACCATCAGAAATAAAATTTGTAAGAATAGTAATAGTAAGTAATAACCAGATTTGGCAGATTGTATATCTGTATTTATATAAATAAGAATGCATTTGAAAAAAACAAATTATGTATTCCTGCATTCATATTTATTTAGAAAAAATAAGACAACTAGAATATTTAATTTCCAGTGAGCACATCAGATTTTGATTTCAAATCATAAAATGTCTTTCCCCAATTTTTAAAAGACTTAAGTCTCGCTTTGAATCGAGTTATTCTAAATAACTCTACAGCAAAATAATATATAATAATATTTAATTTTTCTGTCCAATGAGAAAATATATAAATAAAGACCTTACTGCTTCTAGTAAATCTAACAAATTGAAATATTTTTAAGATCAGAAAAAAATGCATTCGATGGCAAAATAAAATAAACTGTCAGGAACTACAAAAATCAAATATTATACGGATACATATGTATATTAAAATTATACATTTTTGGATAACATTTTATGATAACAGTAACAATCAATAACAAATTATGCTTCAAAGTAAACTATTGTAGTTTAATAATATATATATTTATTTATGTCGTTTACTTTTTTGTAGTACTAGAAAGGCAATAAAAAATACCTTTGCCTTTAATGTTCAAGCGAATTTATATTTAAAGGCACACTTTTGCAACAAGGAAAGGAAGTCGACACACGAAGCTTAAAACGAAAAATCTCTGGGCTTTGCACAAATTCAGAAAACCTGTAAAATTTGTATCTGTACGAAATGGTTATAGGTCATCAATTGTAAATTTCTTATTATGTTTAATATTTGCCTCAATTTAAGCGAAGTATAATAATCTGAATCACTATAGTTATTTTCTACAAAAAAAAAGAAATAATAAATATTTAGTTCTAATTAAACGTTTTCTCAATTTCATTTTTATTATTTCACTGATTGCAGCTTTCTATTGAAATCGATTTCCATTAGTGAAATAATAAAAGCGCATTCACAGAATAACCAGAATTAAGTATTTTTGTTTGTCAAAAAATTCTGCAAGGAATAAGTTTTATTTTGACACCAAGTAGAGCCAAAATTTTTGCTCAATCGTCTTAAAATCGGAAATTAAAATTTTCCATGTATAGCCGGCTCAATTTAACAGACACTTCCTTCCAGTACGATTTATTTTCCTACAAGTAGAGTTGAACAGGTTCAATTTATTTTCTTGGTACAAATTTCTTAATTTGGTCGATCTTTACTGAATACATCCATTTATGTATCGAACTGGTGGATAAGTGTCATTGATGAAATAAATCATTGTGTGTTTATCTACATTTGGAGTGGAAGTGCGGAAAGGTATTTTAAAGCTATTTTATCCATAGAAAATAAATACAAATGTCAAAATAAAAAACAAAATTACCCCTCCGATGATGGATGTGTTCAGATCGAAAAATGTTGACTGCTGAATTCATTCATTCCAACTCACATGTATTCACAGACAGGGAGTACACTGGAAGTCGATTACAACAAAAACAATGTAAACAAATGGGTTTCGCGGGGCAAGGGACGTAAGAGTTTGATATCTCTTTACTCAATGATTTCTGCACTTGGACTGGTGTTTTAGGGACGCAACGTTGTGAGTTAGAATTATAGTTCCATTACTGATTGTTAATAATGATCTGATTGAGCAGATCAAGATATGCTAATCGCTTGGATTGTAGAGATTATGAGGAGTTAATGTTCTTAATGAAAGAACTAATTTTATTCAAAAGATCCGAAACGTTGCTGCCAAAAAGACCCAAGGAGAGTTCGAAGATATGACTAATAGGGTTACTATTAAATTGACCTGTAATAACCGAAGGGAGGGGGAATTTTGCTTTTTAAAGAGACCCGCGAAGGAGGTACACTTGTCCTGAGGTAGAGTAGCCGGAAAAGGAAAAGGGGGGATCGCTGTTCTGGGCAGCCTTGGTAGTTAGCCGGATGATCGCTCCCGCAGTTTGCACAGGTGGCTTTAGAGCCCTCCTTCACGGTGATCGAGTATTCCCCGGGGGGATGATTAGATATACACTTAACGCATTTGTAGTCGCGAGCACAATTCTTCGCTAGGCGGCCAAAAGATTGGCATCTCCTGCACTGGAGGGGGCCATTATTCCCTTGGGTTTTTCCCAGTTAACTTTAACGCAAGAAAGTGAATTGATTCAAAGAAGGTCCTTCTTCTTAGCACCGAGAGAAAGTCTAACTAAAAGCAGGTTGAGGCCGATGCCTTTGTTTTTAGAGGAAATGGTTTCGAACTTAGAAACACTCTCAACTAAGTTGTGCGAGAGAGAGTTAATTTTATGAAGGATATCTTCAGGCTCAAAATCGAAGGTCAGTCCCCTAAGGATTTTATTAGTGGCCCTGAGGCTAGCTGGCGTGAACGAGTGAGCCTCTATTCCTTCGGAATCTGTTCAATAGTTGTAAATGAATATTAGTGTCATTCACCGCGATCTTACATGTACCTCCTCGGAGCAAAATTTACTACTTACATTTTTCTGAGAATTAAGATCTGTGTCCGCGACCAATTTCTCGCTGGAGGTGTTCCTGCATGCTGATGAGCTGTCGTCAAAAAAAATGCCAGACTTTGTAATTGATTGTGTGACCATTCTGTGGACCAGATTACGTGGAAAAGCGCCTCTTGGGCCACAAAATATTGTTATAATAATTTACCAACACTCAAGGTTGGTAAATTCATAAATTCCTTCGTTCTCTAGGAATGATTTGCTATACTGAACAACGTAATGTAATGTAATGTATGACGAATGTACTAATTTTGTTTTGATACCTTATCTTAAGGGTATATTAAGTTCGAAACATTGAAACAGTGACAGAATATTCTATCCCGATAATTCAATTTTATACATTTCATTTATTTATTGAAGTTTTAGATATATTTAAGAGGAAGAGGAAACAAAAGATCTCGCAACACGATTAATTTATGTTTTTTTTATTGTTTAAATAAGGGAAATTTGTAGAGAAAATCGACAAAAAAGGGGAAGGCCATTTAGAAAATTTGGAAACACTGGGCATGAACCGTAGTATAGACCATAGACACACTAATACAGATGGTTTACATATGCTTTCTGACGTTTCCGTCTATCCGTTTCCGGATAGGAATATTTGGACGCATGCAAATAAAATGCATAAGCAGTGTCAAACTCAATCCTATTTCAATTTGATTCTAATTCGATCCCTCAATCCGGTTACAGCAAAAACGTGGATTGAAACTCAGTCCCATTTCAATCCAATCTCTCAACCCCGTCATATAAACGTAGTATATTCGCTGTCTACTGTGTATGGATTGGTGTACGCACCGATAACACATTGTTACATACAGCTTCAACAAAATGGTTCCGCCCAGAGCTGTCAAATACTATGCCCAAAATTACATTTGTATAGCTGAGGTCCAATTTAAATATGCTGAAACGTCACTAAAAGATGCGTTTTTGCATCCTTACAATAATAATAATAGTCGATAATCACTTGAACTTATACAAGTTCACCCCTAAAACTTCATGGCTTTGAAGTAATTATTTTGCCTTTCTTCTTTGAAATTTAATATATACAAAAAAAAAACGTCAAATGAAATTTTAAAAACACCACATAATGAAAAAAGTCATATTTGCTGAGTGCTACCAGTATTTAAGAATAAAAAGTCCATCTAGTAGTGAATTAAAAATTGGATCACAATAATTGGCCCCAATAGATATCTGGTTCATGCGTTGTTGGTGCTGATCAATCGCCGAGTACAAAACACCTCGCTTATCTAGCTGCTAG
Source organism: Chalcosyrphus nemorum (assembly GCA_949716465.1). Classification (NCBI taxonomy): domain Eukaryota; kingdom Metazoa; phylum Arthropoda; class Insecta; order Diptera; family Syrphidae; genus Chalcosyrphus; species Chalcosyrphus nemorum. The sequence goes on from OX454334.1 coordinate 40,871,407, forward strand.
AATACTTTTGCATCGGGATGACAGATTCGGTCCTAGAGAATCTAGGGACCAAAAATTGACTAGATTTTTGCAGATTTTAGTTTTTGTGATTCTTTATTTTATGTGCTTTACTAAACTGTAAAGAGTGTAGAAAGTGGTGATTCTTATGGGCGAAACACAATACTGCATTTGCGCTGGCATTGTCATTCAACGCACACAATTCAATAGACATGTACAAAATACTGCGTCAAAGCGCGCTGGTCAAAAAAAAGAGAATTGAGAGGATCCTAATTATACGTTCTCACCAAAGCGAAATTTTTATTTGTTTATTTTTTTCTCAAAAATACTGATTTCACTCTCTCACATCTTAGGTTTTCATGCTGAAAATTTCTTATGCTGATTTTTAAATTAAAATGATCATAAACTCTAACGGCATAAAATCCGCAGTAAAACTTTATATCTTGAAAACTTTATAACATTATAGTTGCCTTAAAGGAAGAATTCCAAGCTTTTTGAACAGTACATAACAATAACTAGATGTTCTACGATCGACTTTACTCGTACATATAATTTTAATTGCGTACTTTTGTTTTTTAAATAAACCTTCTTCATACTGTAGTTTTAATTTCAGTAATCCGTTGTAGAATAACTTCAAGATAGGTAGACTGCAGTAGAGACTCAGGTGATAGATTTGTCTGATTAATCTATTCAAATACTGCCTTAGGTAGAAAGTGTGATCTTTCCAACTAAGTCTATGATCCAATATAATACCTAAGTACTTAAAATTGTCAACACGTTTGTCGAAAATAAAACGCTACCAAATAAGTAAAGCACGGCCCTGGAATGTGGACTCGGTGAACGCACCCGAATTTGGTGAGCTGTCATTTTTAGTTCTCCTTCTGCCGTACTTTTATGGCGCCATATTCGTTTCGATTTAAATCATCGCCAGCTTCCATCGAGTCCAAACGCCAGCCAGCCGAGTTACCCAAATGTGAGTAAAGATATATTATATTTGAATTTATATTAATACGAACATGAATTGTAGAAAATAAACGCTCACATTAGAATTCCGAGTGTTTTATTTTATAATCGGCAACCGGACCGAAGGAACTGGGGACAACTTTTATTTTATTTGGCTTAATTGTCGCCGCCACAATTGATTTCAACCTTACTCTGATCGAGTTTTTCTACCCTGATTTGTCGCCACCATAAGATGCCGTTATCACATAGCCCTAATAAAGTCACTACAAGGAGCGCGAGCATTCGAGAAGCCACGTTAGAACAGTCGTCAAGCAGCGAAGATGAAAATGAGCCTACGATGGAACAACTGCGGTCGCAGCTGCGCGCATTGAGAGCATCAGCCGCAATCGAGAAACAAGAACGCCAGCGGCTAGAAGAGCTGCTCAACCAACAACAGTACATGGTAAGTACAGTTTTAACAGACATACCCACGAGTGTAGCCTCGTCAGTTGAAACGGTACCCATGTCCGTTACGCATACAACAACCGCCAGTCGTATGAACGTCACTCCAACTGTTCCTCCTGTAACGCTGCACGATTCGGTTACGAACCCCATCGCCACCGCTAACACATTGAACAACCCTTCTACGGCGACAACAGCAGCCACATCGAAAAATAATTGCCCGTACTACTGGCCTCGAAGCAGCCTTCCTCAAACACAGTCTACCAGTACAGTACAGCACAGTTTTATGCCAACGCCATCTATTCCAACGTTTTTGCCTTCCATAAATTCATTCCCAACGTTCAACCAACAACGTAACCAGTCTGAGCCAACATTTCCACCAACCCAACCAATGCAAGTGTCATCTTCAGCTAGCCTTGGGAATTACAGAAAGCTACACAATCTGCCGGAGTTCCACGGAAGGCCGGAAGAGTGGCCAATGTTTTGTACGGCCTTTATTGAATCGACCAACATGCAGGGATACACCAAGGTGGAGAACATGTTCCGTCTGCAAAGAAGCATAAGAGGGGAAGCAAGAGAAGCGGTAGAGTCACTCCTCATTCACCCAAACAACGTAGAGCAAGTAATGGCTACCCTAGAATTCCGTTTCGGCCGCCCGGAGTGTCTCATCCAAAGCCAACTAAGGAAAATTAGAGAAGTGAAGCAGATCTCAGAAGACAAATTGGAGTTGATGATCCCTTTCGCAACAAAGGTACAGAACCTTTCTGTATTTTTGGAAACGAGCGGCATGTACCAACACCTAGCCAACCCCACATTGATAGATGAGCTCGTAAACAAACTCCCCATGAGCAAACGATTAGATTGGGCGCAGTATAGTGTGAACGTTCAGCCATTTGTAACCATAAAAACCTTTAATGAGTGGCTAAGTCGGCTAGCACGTTTAGTTTGTGTAGTCACCGCGAGTTCGTTGCCTGCACACATACAAAATAAAGGCGATTCCAAGATCAAGCACGCAAATGTTCTCCACGCAGCGAAGGGTCCAGTAGCAAGCAGTACTTTTGACAACAAATGCCGGTACTGTAAGGGAAGTCAACATCCAGTAAATATTTGCAATAGTTTCAAGGACTTGAATCCTCAAGATAAATGGGAATTTCTGAAGAGAAACAAACTCTGTTTTGGTTGCCTAAGGTATGGGCATGCTTTAAGGACATGCAGACTTCGAAAGGAGTGCGGAATTGACGGTTGCAGCAAGAAACACCACCAATTATTACATGAAGAAAACTCACCAAGTACATCTGGAACGGGAACCTGCGACACCCAGCGCCCGCATGAAAATCAGGAACCTGTGCTTAGCTGCAGCATCAAAGCGGTGAAGAAGATCCTGTTCAGAATTTTGCCAGTAAGAGTTTACAATGGGGGTGCGGCTGTGAAGACGTTCGCTCTACTCGATGAAGGGTCTTCCATTACCATTATGAGTCGAGATTTGGCAGATCGGTTACAGTTGAACGGGATCCAAAAGGATTTGAGTGTGCAATGGTTCAGCAATGAAACAATACGCAAGAAGTCATTCATCGTTGACGCCCAAATAAGTGCTGACGAAGAAGATGCCGAACGATTCTCTCTAAATGGAGTTCAAACCGTAGAAGAGCTTCGCCTACCTAGCCAAACATTCATCGCCTCCGAATTGGACATGAAAAGTCGCCGTTTACCAGCAGTGCCCCTGATTGAATATAGCGATGCTAAGCCAGAAATCCTCATAGGTCTGGATAATAGCCACCTGGGAGCACCGATAGGGCCTGTCCATACCACGGCTAATAGTCCAATTCTAGCGCAAACAAAACTTGGATGGGTAATTTATGGGAAGTCAGCGACCAAAGAAATATCTGAGCAACAAGACATTATCGGACTATATCACAATCAGGAGCAAGAACAAGATATGAATCTGCAGCAAATCGTCGAGGAACACTTCCGCATCGAGAACTTCGGAACCAAGCCGCTGAAAGAGAAAACAATTTCGAAAGTCGACAAAAGAGCACTGGAAATACTGTCAACAACGACTATTAAAATTAATAATCAGTACGAAACCGGTCTGCTGTGGAAGGACAACATTACAACTCTGCCCTCGAGCTTCACTCTAGCCAAGCGAAGACTTCTCAGTCTGGAAAACAAAATGATGAAGGATGCTGACTTCGCTCAGAAATATAAAGAAATCATCCGCAGATACGTGAGGAAAGGGTATGCCAGAAAACTAACCGACGAGGAAACTGAAGTTACTACACCAAAAACTTGGTACCTTCCACACTTTGGAGTCAAGAATCCCAACAAGCCAGGAAAGTTTCGATTAGTTTTCGACGCAGCAGCCGATGTCAATGGTATCTCCCTAAACTCCGTACTTTTAAAAGGTCCCGATGACTACAGGTCTCTAACATCAATCTTGTTCAACTTCCGAATGCGCCCAGTAGCAGTAGTAGGTGACATAAAGGAAATGTTTCACCAGGTATCAATAAGAGCGGAAGATCAACATTCACAACGTTTTCTATGGAGAGAGAATCCTTCAGCTCGTATTGACGTCTACGTAATGACGGCGATGACCTTCGGAGCTAGTTGCTCACCTTGTTCGGCGAACTTTATAAAAAATTTGAACGCATCACAATACGTAAAGGATAAACCCAGGGCTGTAGAGTCAGTAGTAAATTATCATTACGTAGACGACTTCGTCGACAGCTTTCAAACTATTCAAGAGGCAATCGAAGTTAGCAGGGATGTCATTTTGATCCATCGTAACGGCGGATTTGAACTGCGGAACTTCATGTCAAACTCTAAAGAAGTACTTATTGGAATAGGGGAAATAAAAAAACTACCTTCTGAGAACATGAAACATATGAATATCGAGTCGACTTTAGGGACTGAAAAGGTTCTTGGCATGTGCTGGGACAGCGTAGAAGATGTATTTAGCTTCCGCCTTAACTTTGCGCGGGTAAACCCAGACGTCATGGCACACAACTTATGCCCAAGCAAAAGACAATTCCTTGGCATAGTGATGTCGATATACGATCCTTTTGGAATGATCGCAAACTATGCCTTACACTTGAAGTTACTGCTGCGATTGATCTGGAGTAGCGGGGTCAAATGGGATGATCCAATTCCTGAAGAGTCCTTCAACCGATGGAAACAATGGAAGATGGAGCTACCCAATCTAACGCAGCTGAAAATCCCTAGGTGTCATAATTACCACCTATACAGTGCTTCTCGTGTTGATATTCACACCTTTGTGGACGCAAGCGAAGAAGCCTTTAGCGCCGTCTCGTATTTTCGCATCAAGCTCGACGATAATGTATGCATATCATTCGTGTGTGGTAAAACGAAGGCCGCCCCCAAGAAACTTCTATCTATACCTCGCCTTGAGCTTTCAGCTGCTGTACTTGGAGTAAGACTTTGTAATTCTATTATGGAAAGCCATAGCCTGCCGATCACCGAACGATTTTTCTGGAGCGATTCAAAAACCGTCTTGCATTGGCTTCGAACTGACCCCCGCCGCCATAAGGAGTTCGTAGCCTTTCGAATAGCCGAAATTTTGGAAAGCAGCCAAACGCACCAATGGCGCTGGACTCCGACCAAATTGAATCCAGCAGATGAGGGGACGAGAGCACGTTACCCGCCGCAATTCAACGTCAACAATTACTGGATAAGAGGGCCTCTATTTCTTAAGCTGGATGAGTCCGAATGGCCGAAGTTACCAAATGATATTGCGAATCATGAGCTCAGAGAAGAACTACGACCGAAGTATATGCTGCTCCTGAATTCGAAGGTCGACACTATTTTCGATGCAGGGAGGTTTTCTACATTTGTAAAACTACAACGAACTATGGCTTGGGTAGAACGCTTCATTGGCCTATGTAGGAGAAGATTCGCTAACCAGGGAGAGCTATCAGCAAACGAGCTCAAGAGCGCCGAAAGCCTTATATGCCGACAAGTTCAGCGGGAAGCGTTCTCTGATGAAATCAGCAAGCTTCAACAAAATTTGCCGATCAATAGAGAGAGTAAGATCCTTAACTTAACACCTTATCTGGACGAAGCAGGTCTTCTACGAGTCAAAGGTCGAATTGACGCTGCAATGACGATACCGTTCGTTCCAAGAAGTCAGTGGATCCGAGGACGAGTGACGAAAGTGTTTCCCGCAAGCGATGGCCAAGTACGATCTGCCGAAATAACAACACCGAGTGGAACATTTCGAAGACCAGCGGTGAAGCTCGCAGTCATAGAAGTTGGTGAGACTCTCGAACCAAGCCCGTCGCCTCACGGGCGGTGGGGTGTCGAAAATAAAACGCTACCAAATAAGTAAAGCACGGCCCTGGAATGTGGACTCGGTGAACGCACCCGAATTTGGTGAGCTGTCATTTTTAGTTCTCCTTCTGCCGTACTTTTATGGCGCCATATTCGTTTCGATTTAAATCATCGCCAGCTTCCATCGAGTCCAAACGCCAGCCAGCCGAGTTACCCAAATGTGAGTAAAGATATATTATATTTGAATTTATATTAATACGAACATGAATTGTAGAAAATAAACGCTCACATTACAATTCCGAGTGTTTTATTTTATAATCGGCAACCAGACCGAAGGAACTGGGGACAACGTTCGATATTGAAGCAGGTGTTAATGCAACTTACAACACTGTTAAATGAAAAGGAAACATGGTGGCGTAATGGAAATCTCAAGCAACTAGGTGAATGGTAATGTATAAGGAAGTCATCACATATAGAACTTTTGATATTAAAAAGCATAAATTAAGTTTCAATTCTGATTATATATGTACCTGTGCTGATTGAACCATCTTCGCAAAATATCTTAATCATAGTTAACTTCCAAGAAAAGGTTAAGATAATTCTTATTGGAATAGGAAAGAGCAATATCGTCAGCAAAAGCTGTAATGTTTCCTCTAAAAGGTTGAATAAATAGGAAGTTTACATATATTAAAAACAAAATAGGACCCAACACACAACCTTGCGGAATCCCTATATTGATCAAGTGCTGTGCACTAAAGCTGTTTTTGATTTTATCTATTTGCCTACGATTTTTTAAATATGAAGCAAACCAGTCATAAACAAAACCTCTGAAATCAAAATTATATAGTTTATTTAACAACAAAGTATGGTTAACCATTTCACATGCTCTAGTGATGTCTATGAAAAGAGTAGCGGGGATTTCAGATACATTCAAACTATTATAGATTTCACCAGTTAATTTTAATAAAGCACTTTCCTTGGCCTTCCTTTTCTTAATCTAAATTGCAAAGCACAAACAAAATTTCCTTGGAAGGACAATATTCTAGATTTCATACCTTATACACAAAAATTGAATATAAAACATAAGACATCTGAAATTTGATAAGAAATGGTCTTTAAGACCAAACATGAGATATTATCAAAAGAAGATGAATTGGATGTTTTAAGAGAGATTTTAATTTATTGTACTTCAAGTGCAGTAAACTGTTCAAAGTAGAAACTCTCAGATGGAAACACATTTGTTTTATAGAGTAATCATTATGATTTTCATCAGTAGAACAGTTCTGAAAAGGATTCGAATTAGACAAAAATCATTAAATAAATTAGCAACTTCCTGAGGTTCAGATACAGGAGTATTGTTATTGTTTATACTAATATCCGCGTTTTTACTAGTTTTGTCAGAAAATTTCGTTAATAACTGCTCATTCCCTTCTAGCGCTTCCAAAGTTTGCAGCTAATCTGTTGTAACTATAGGTATCTCTGCAAAATATTTCAGTTTTTAACTCTAAACACAACTTATCATTAATTACCGTTAATCTAACATTATTAGGATGCTTTTGAATATATTAATTTTTCTTAGTAGTGGGAGAGTCATCCATTGCTTAAGACACTTTAAATTTTTGTTTTTACTACATATTTGCTGACTACAATTAGATATATGAAATTGTAACTTTCTTAAAAAGAGGTCAAAAGCAATAGATGTATCTTAAAACTCAAAAGTTAAAAGCGATATAAGAGCAACAAAATCAATTTTATTATTTTTCGTATACACAGATTGTTTTATTCTGCTACAATCAACTTGAATACTAGTTAAGCTATGGTCAGTTATTTTCAAGTCATAAGCTACTGTTTTATAACAAACATTGTTGTTTCTATGAGTTCTAATAAATATAAGGTCTTATCAAGACTCCAAACGAGTAGGTTGATTAAGAACAAAATCAAACCCAACAGAAGATAAAATTGACAAATAGTAACTTAATTCAGCTGAATTAAGTAATATATTAATGTTGAGGTCGACTTTGCAGCAGCTCGTAATACGGTGATAAGTAGCACTAGGTTTCCTAGGCTAAGAATCCACACAGCAATCTGGCTTTCCTTTGACGGTCGAACACGCAACCAGATTGCCCAGGTGCTAATCGACGCAACATCTTGGATTTGCGTACCTTTCGAGGGGCAAACGTTGATTCTAAGCACTATCTTGTTGTAGTTAAATTCAGAGCTCGTTTGTCCAACGAGAAGAAGCTGCGAGCCGTCAAGAAAAACAAGCTTAACGTTGGACGCCTTAGCACGCCAGAAGGAGCCAGAGCCTACAGAGAGCACCTGGCCGAGAAACTCTCTGCGGTGTATTTACCCACCACAAACGCTAACAATCAGTGGACTGAATACCGCAACATCATCAAAGAGGTAGCCGTGACCATCATTGGCTACCAACTACCTCCAAGGAGGATTAATGTAGCCATCAGAAAATTGAAGAACAACAAAGCCGCTGGCTCTGATGGGCTTCCAGCTGAACTCTTTAAATACGGAGGTGATGTCTTGGTAGGGTGCATGCATCAAGTATGGGTGGAGGAACTCATGCCCGACGACTGGAGTATCAGCTCTATATGTCCCGTCTTCAAAAAGGGCGTTCCTATGTCTTGTAAGAACTACCGAGGCATATCCCTGTTAAATGTCGCATATAAGATCCTCTCCAACGTATTGTGTGAACGTCCAAAAACTTTTTGCAACACACTAATTGCCACGTACCAGTGTGGCTTCAGGCCCGGCAGATCGACAATAGACCAAATTTTCACACAGACAAATCCTGGAAATGACCAACGAATTTCAAGTCGAGACTCACTACCTTTTCATCGACTTTAAAGCCGCCTATGACAGCATTCATCATCTTGAGCTCTACCAGGCGATGGCCCAATTCGGGATACCGACACAACTTATCCAGATGTGTCGCGTAACGCTGGAAAACACGCGATGCTCTATGCAATTTGGAAACAACTCTTCGGAACTCTTCCAAACGTGCACCGGATTCAGGCAAGGAGATGCGCTGTCATGTGATTTCTTCAATATCGTGTTGGAGCAGATAGTGCGCAGGGCAGGTGTCAACGCGTAAGGCACTATCTTTCACAAATCCGTCCAACTGCTGGGATACGCAGACGATATTGACATCATCGGAAGATCCCGGCAAGCCGTCGTAGAGGCATTTACGGCTATTGATGAGCAGGCGAAACGAGTTGGTCTTGAAGTGAATGAGGATAAGACGAAGTATATGTTATCAACAAACAAAATTTTATCTGTCCAAAATATTGGGCAGAACGTCACTGTTGATAACTACAATTTCGAGGTAGTTAAGGAGTTCACCTTCCTCGGAACAAATATCAATCCTACAAATGACACCTTTGTAGAGATCCGACGAAGAATAACCCTAGCAAACCGCTGCTACTTCGGTTTGGCGAAACAACTGGGTTCAAAACTCCTAACTCGACGGACCAAATTAATGCTCTACAGAACGCTCATCTTACCAGTCCTGCTGTATGGAACCGAGTGCTGGACGATAAGTAAGAAAGCTGAGCAAATATTTGACACCTTCGAGCGTAAAATACTCAGTCGGATATTAGGTCCCTTATTCTCGGAGTGCGAATGGAGGAGAAGATACAACCGCGAACTCTATGAGCTGTACCAGGATGTGGATGTAGTCCAAAAAGCCATGATACGCAGACTACATTGGCTCGGCCACATCGAGCGAATGGACAACAATGCTCCAGCAAAGAGGATCTTCCAGTCTCAGCCCCCAGGTTCGAGGCGGCGAAGAAGACCGAAGACCAAGCTGTCGCGGATGCCAGAAAACTTGGTCTTCACAACTGGAAGCAGCGTGCTCGGGACCGCAGAGGATGGAAGGCAACGATGTCTCAGGCAGGGACTCTACAAGGGTCGGGAGCCCAGACAAACACACCAGAAATTTCACAAGAAACATTAATAAAATCAGCAGTTACCATTTTAGCTTTTTTTCGCAACAAATCAAATCATTACGATACATTACAATTAGCCTCAAATGTAAAATTTTGTATTTTTAAATTAGAAATCTCATCTTCAAAAATCCAAATTTCAGAAAGAAAGATGAGATCAGGTAAATGATCTAAAGATGCTAGATGAGTGAAAAAAGAATTAAAATTGGTTCTCATGCTACGAATATCGTGGTGAATAACTAAAAAACCAGAGTAGTTCTCATTGTAATGGTGGTCAATACAAAAACAATTAAGATTATTAATGGAAATAGAAGACAACAAGTAATTACTATTAGTGTCATCAAGAGGATTTATAAAGGAATTATTATTTTAGTTATTATCTTACATAATCAAACCATAAGTTTAGAAAAATCCTTAAATCTACTAATCTAATAACCTTATCGCTTTCCCTTTTCTTAACGGATGAATGGATGGAAACCTAAACCAAACAAATTAACATTTATTTTCACATTTGTAATTATTTGCCATTTTCAATAACGATCTAGTGTAGCCAGTGAATCAGTCGTTGATGTAAATCTCTGCGGTGTTGTTGTTGCTGCCGTCAATATTGCTGGTGGTGTTTTTATTGTATTGTTATTGTTATTGTATTGTTATTGTATATTGTATTGTTGCACTTTGCTCATGAAGTGTTTTTTTTGTAAAATAGTTAAAAATTTTACGCACATGATATTAGAAGCCGTGTTTTTGTTGTTGGTAAACGCTTTAACATTCGGGACGCAGCACGACTCCTCCGTGCGCTGTTCTGAATGGGCACCCATTTCCAGAACTTCCCGTTTTCAATGAAGAGTTCAGGATTCAGGTGCCGAAGATTCCATTCAATCCTTTTCTACGGGATTTGCAGGCCAGGAATGAAAATTGGCCTTTTGGTCTGGTGAACTCCAGCAATTCCTTCTTTTCGACAAGTCGAATGTCGGTATTTGCCCACGGAGCTTGTATCTTTTCGACGAAGTACTTCAGCCAGTTCAGCGTGAAGATGTTGTCGCACGAAAGGATTTTGAAGCCTTTGTAGGTGGAGAGTTGCTCAAAGAAGGGGGACTGTCCCTCACTATTAACAATGGAATCGTTAATTCCTTCAAGGATACGCAGTTCCATGAGCATCCACTAGTCTACACTTAGCCTTCGTTCCGGCCTCTGGCTCTCGGCCTTGCGACAGCCACCGTACCAGTAGCGGGAAGTCGTAGCCTGTCAGACAACGAGGTGGAGGGCACGTTGCCCGTCCTCCTCGACCCTGACCCTACGTTGGCCGTACGCCTAGTTTGGCAGGAACTGTTCAAGGCTGAAGTGAAGAGCTGATGGCCCTCCGCCTTCTTCTCAGACAGTCCGCTTGTTCCAGACCCCTTAAACCTATTGGATCCTTTGGCTTTCAGCTTGTTGCGAGTTCTATCCAGAGCCGCTCTTTCCCTGTCCGTTAAGGACGTAGGATCACGCTTTTTTAGCCGCCTGATTAACCGAATAGCATTACGCTTACAGTTCCTAAGCGTAGTCTTACCTGGCTTGTCTGACGGAGGAATTGTTCCTGATCCGATCTTACCGGTACTAACTACCATCGCGAAACTACTACAGATTGTGGTGTTCCTATCCTCGGTGATACCACACACATCAGGCCGGAAAGACTCTCATGGAATCTCCTTCGGAGACGAGCTAAGACTCGTTTCCTTAGGTTCAACCACCCTAGCCTCGCCAACCACCTGTGATCCCTTCCCGGTCAGCTGAGGGACTACTCCTGCCTTAACTAAAAAGGACGGGGCCTCAGCCGATGAGTGCGGCACCCCCGCGAGGTTTTCAGACTCGAGGTTTGCCGATGTGGTCGCCGCAGTTCCATACGGGCAAGTGCTTGTCGCAGAAATGGGCGGTCCCGCCGGCAACACGTTGCAAAGGTCACCCCCAGGGGCAGGCGACTTTGGTATGCTAGCTGGAGGCTTGCGCGCTTCAGACGCCCGCTCATGCAGATAAGCCTTTGCATTATGGAGCCGTTCTTCCCATTTTCTGGTCCCTAATTTCCTTACGGCCAACTTACAGTTTTTTGTCCGTTTTGAGCTGGTTGACGCATGGGAGAGGGATGACCTGGCGATGGAGCAAGTGTCACTTGGTTCTAGAAAGAGCCTTTCCAGATTCATGTCATTTACCCCAACGCTGTCATCATCAGAAGTGAGAAGAAGCGCTTCTTCTTCCTTAATCGGTTTAATAGAGCTGGCAGTGTCCGACCGATTAAAACTCTTCGCTTTTGGTTTTTGAAAGTTAAAATTTATAGACATTTTTGGGTCCCACGAGTATGGGGAAGAAAAAGTTCACCTGCACTTACCCCCTGTATGCAGGTAAGGGGAATTTAATTTAAACTGGAGGTCCCCAAGGTTTCCAGAGTTCACTGTTATAAGACACCGCAACGTGATGCCATTCGTCCACATAGGCACGGTAGTTGCACACCCGGGATTACAGGTTGGCCCCTTTGCCTGGAGACCTTGCCCACTAAAATAAGAGTAAAAAAAAAATTAAGTTGAAAAATAATTTTGTGCATTCACTCGTCTTTCCTTTGGAGTTTTGTTTACATATAACTTAATACCTGTGACACACTAGTGGTTTAATACCATAGTATACGGATGTACCATCTATGTGTCAGGCAATTCCATAGTAATACCACGCGAGCAACGTGGTATTGGCCTGGTATTGATACTTGGGTTTTCACGGTAGTATTCACAACTTTCCAGCTCGACTCACTTTCGAATAACTTCGAATGCCAAAATAAGGCTGTACATCTCATAAGTGAAAGTGTGTATTTAAAACAACTGTTATCTAGTCAATACTACTTACAAAACAATTTAACTTCAACAAATAATTAAAGCTTTATTTACTGTACTTAAGCGGAAGTTACCGTAAAAAATTATAAACATAAAAGTAATTTGCATCTAATGTTGTTGCTTCCAAAAAGAATGAGGTTAGAAATGAAACATATGACATGCTTAATATTTTGTTGAAATTATTGTGCAAGACGTCTTCATGTTGCCATAAATCTACATTGTTATTTAAAAATCGAAACTTTTTAAATTGGTTAAGAGTTCCACATTTTAATGGAATGCTCCACCACATACTGCATCCACAAAATGGCTCCGCGCAGAGCTGTCAAGTCTTATGCCCAAAATTGCACTTGTATGGGTGAGATCATGTTGAGGTCCCTTTAAATTTTGCCGAAACGTCAAAATACAGATGCGTTTTTGGTTGGATTATAGCTTGTTAAAACCGTCAAACGACCAGAAGTTGATAGTCTAATTCAGTTCGTCTATGGTCTATATTAGTTTATCTACTTATTATTCGACTGTGTTTTGAATATGAATGCCGAAATTGACGTTTTTATAAGTAATTATACTCTCATTGATTCAGATATTTTCCAACAATGGATTGAAGGATATTCTTGTAAGTGATGAACTAAAAGTTGATGCATGTAAAATTAGTAACCGAACGGTCTTTTATTTAAGCTTCTGAGGCTTCATTTTACTTAAAGCAGAAATGCTTTGGACAGTTTATGGGTGCTCACATAGACTTAATAGTTTCCGATATATTGGATCAATATCGCACATATTCGTTGATCGAGCGCCTGTTGCATGCGCCTGTAAAACTGTCTGAGCAGTCTTCATTTCAGTTAGAACCACAAACACTCACTCTACTTATTGAAAAGTAAATTTATATCTATAAATCTTCGATCATTCGTATGATGTGTACAATACTTTTTTAGGTATTATTCCATTGATGACTCTGTGGCCAGAGAGATCTTGGGAAAAAAATTGTCTTCTCGATATCGTAAGGACTTGGATGAGGTTTCGGAGAAAACTTTCGTGAAGTTAAAGTCTTGCAGGTATAATATTTTTATTTTATGTTATTAGTAAATTTACCAGCTCCAAAGTACATTATATTTGGGTAAAAGGGCCATAAAGATGAGCGTTCTATAGAGAATTCATTTGGTTCTTCGGCTTTGGAGTTTTGAACCCAGTTGTTTTGCCAAAGCGGAGTAGCATCGGTTTGCTAGGATTATTCTTCGTCTGATCTCTACAAAGAAGTTATTTGTAGGATTTTTATTTATTGCCAGGCCAACTCGTTTCGCCTAATCTATAATTGTAAAAGCCTCTAAGACGGAAGCCGTCCGGGGCTTTTCCGATTAAGTTAATATCGTCATACATATATAATATGTTTTCACCTGTTATGCGCACTATCTGCTCCAGTACGATATTGAAAAAGCCACATGACAACGCCAGATACCGGTGCATGTTTGTTAGAGCTCAATAGAGCTACTTCTAAATTGTATATAGCATCGCGTTCTTTTCAGCGTTACGCGACACGTCTGGATAGATTTCGTTGGTATCCTGAATTAAGGGCCAAACATAATCAACATTGGCAGGCATAAGCTAATGTCATAACTGATCGAAATGTTTCCTTATGTTCTGTCAACTCCAACCACTGACCATAATACTTCTGCCCGGGTAATTTCTACCAACTGCCAAATTCGCATATGAAATGAGCTGTTACCTATAAAAATGTTTTATAACAACAACATATCCTATCCGATTACAAGTATCTCAACTCATGCCATCATATTAACAACATTAATTATGGTGAGTAATAATTAATTGACTTAAACTTCCATTAGTGCGTGCATGTATTCCTTATGAATATCATAAAATATAACATACATGTTTCCATCGACATACATTTATTATTTTTAAAAAAAAAAAGGTTTTTATTAATATAATAATCATGCAAACTTAAATGCTAGACAAAAACGCTTAAAACTAGCTTAAATAACTTAACTATCTTATATTAACTTAATCGTTCTATGCGAACGCTCTAAGCTATACTTAATGTTTTCGACCTAATCTAACTAATCTAATTATTTTATGAATATAAACTAATAGAGAAACTAAGAAAAAGTGATAAAGAAAAACTTAGTAACAAGGAAATTTACTATGTAAAAAAGACTTATATACTACTTAAAACCTAAATAAGCTTACATACTACTTTAAAATAAGCTTAACGACTAGTTGTTTTTTTTTGTCAGCAGGCTCTCCAACGGCCAATTTTTTATGTTTTTTGTAATTTTGTTTTGGTTGCGAACGGGTATTTTTTTGTGGATATGTCTTACTCTAACCTAAAACTGAAGAACACCTAGAGCTATGTAAGTCAGCCAAGGAATGCAAAATACATGGTGGCTAACTATATATAGTCGTACTACCCCTATCCGGGATCTATGGAAATCGACGAGGGAGCTCGCTCTATGAGCCACCAAAATTGCTGACTAGGCTATAGACTATAGACTTTAAACAAATACGTTTGACGCGCTGCTGGTGCCAAATATATGTATTCTATTTTGCCTTTTCTCACGTTATTGCCTTTTTTGCCTTTTCTTATATTTTTGCTCTTTTAAGTCTTTTTCAAAGTTATACATATAGTAGACTCAAATATACAAACAAAAAGTATATTTACTCAATATTCATAAATGTATACATCGAATCCACATCCTTTTTTGTATGTATTGACTATTTAGCGCAACACAAAAATTTCGAATGAATACGAATAGATCTACATTATGTAACATTAACATTGAGGAAACACATTCGGAGAAGTCTTGCAGATTTTGCACAAAGTCAAAGGCGACTTGGAAATAGCAAAAGAAACAATCGCAAAAGATATTTTAGACAAATTCAAGTGAGCATATTAAGCCACATGCACAGTAGTGGTTTGCTTATGCCCAACCTGCTCAACTTGTAAGAGAGCCCTTCCAACCACACTGTATTGAAGGCCTTCTCCAAGTCAACCAGGCAGGTACCCGTGCATTGTTTCTTACTTTTGTTCCATTGGATATCCGACACGAGTTTAGGCGCGGCATGCATTTTATGCCCAGCCATAAAACCGAATTGGTTATCCGGAACTATTTTATTTTCCTCAACCCACATAATCATTGATCTATTTAGTACTTTCTCGAATAACTTTCTGATGTTCGGAAGGAGACTTATAGACCGGAGATTTGTCGGATTGGAACTGTCTTTTCCCCTTTTTGGGATTGGCTGAACCACCGCTGTTTTCCAATGCTCTGGATAATGGGCATTATTCAGTGCATTGTTGAACAGGGTGGTGCAAATGTCTACCGCTACTAGAGGAAGATGTCGACGCACAATGTTCGATACTCCATCAATTCCCAATGATTTCTTCTTTCTCAGTGATTCGAAGATCGCTTGAAGTTCTTCCTTCGATATGTAAGAAGGATGAATCCCTTCAATGGCAATGGCACTGTTTGCAGCATTGTCATCATTGAACCTGGTGAACCCAGTATTCTCTAATTGCCAATGCTGCAAATCATATGGAAGAAGGCGGAAGTTGTGCGCAAGGATTCTATTCTCCAGGTCGTGGTTCAAGCGAATGCAAGCATTTACCTTATATACCTCGAAAATAGCTCATATAGCCTCTACCTTCTGCTGCGGATCTTCAATCATGAAAAAGTCGTCATCATCAATGGCGTCCCTTGGATCTATTCCTGCTTCTGTAAGTAATTGTTCATTGTTCGTAGTTCGAGGAATATTAAGACACGGAAGTTCGTTGACATTGTTCCTCCAAAATATCTTATTAATATAACCTCCGAGTTTTGCCTGTCAGTAAACTGCCTATGTAAGTTTTTCAATCTTGTCAGCAGTCTACTTTTTACTTGCACCTATAATAAAGGGCAAGTATTGTATTCGTGCAAAAATTCGAACTCGAGATAACAACGAATTCTGACATTACGATGATAGAGAAGCTCGAAAAAGTATGTCTGCCGATTCTGTTTGTCTGTCTGTCCGTCACTCTGTATGTATGTACGCTCGACTACAGCTCAAACGGGTGGACCGATTTGCTTCAAACTTCATATCTGGGGTCTATTGTGTATTCTCCAGAGGGGAAATTGGAATTTTCGTTCTAGCCCTATTATTAACGGTACTTTACTTAGGGCCAATTTTACAAAAACACGATTTTCTTGAAAACGGCTCTAACGATTTTGATTACATTTCATATTTGAGTTGATCTAGAGAAATGCTATAACATGGCGTACCACGTTTTTGGCTAAAAATGCATACAACGGTACTTTTCTTATTTTCGTTTTAAAAATATGGCTATTTCTCTGTTACTGCTGAACGGATTTGGCTCAAAATCGAAATGTGGGCAAAATTTAACATGTGCTGAAATATGGAATCAAAATTTTTAAACAATTTAAAAAAAAAATCTTTAATTTTATATTTTTTTTCTTTTATTTTAAAATTAATTCATGTTCAAATAATAGCATAAAGGTGCAAGTACGTACGACCCAGTCGTGCACTTTATTTGTACGTGCAGTGCGTCGATTGTTGCATTGCGGTAAACGTTGTCAGTTGGTCGATACCGAGGTATATACTGTACATCGTTCGTTTAATTGTCTCATACATTTGTTTGAAGTAGCTGTCAATCTCCTCATTTGACAAATTCCTTTTAGATGGTGGGTCGAGCGAATTCGAGGAGAGTGCTCTTGTTAAGTCTCCGGAAAATCGCGGCGATTTCGTTCGGAATAGTTATTTCGGCAATAAGTCTGCAATGGTCACTAGCATACACGAACGTGCGCAGACAGTTTATCGTTTGTCAGTCCACATCAGTCAGTTGTAACCGTTCGTCGAACAGTAGTAGATCCAGATAGGAGCCGCTTCTGGGAAACGACGGACTATCTGTAGCCTTCAAATCGAACCGAAACTCGACAGTGTATTGACACCACCGATTATCTTGTAAGTTCCCTTTAGAATTTGGTGTTTGTTTTCCCCAATCTCTATGTTTGGCGTTAAAATCTCCGACCATGAGGAAATAATTCCAGCCTTAGGCATCGAAACAAAGTTTCGAGCTCGGACATGAATAATGTAGATTGAGGAACACGCTTCTAGCTCCTGGAACCTTCGCACTTCACCACTGTACACGGCCTTATACCCTAGTTCTTTTCCAATGAAGATCGCAACACCGCCTCCACTAGTGGAGTTGGGTCTCTTCTTTCAATATTATATTTGCTGTGCCGTAACTTGCGTTTCTGGGTTAGCTTAGTTTCGTTAACCAGACACACATAAGGGCTTTGGTCGTCGAGCAACTGAAAGAGCGAATTCTTTCGTTCTTACCCTTGCATTACTTTGCCAAACTGTCGATAGCATTCCGAACGCAGATTTTGCTTTACCTATTCGGCTGGCTATATCCAGTTTGGTTCCGCCATCAGTTGAGACAATACTCCCAAGGTATTGGAAACTCTACTCTCTCAACTATTTGTCCAGCAATGCATGAGTTGATGAGTTCGGTCCCAGGCTGATCATTTTTGTTTTTGCTGAGTTAGTTTTCAGCCCAACGACGTCTGCTTCCCTCTCTTCATTGGCTGTCATTTGGTGAAGGTCTATTATTCTGTGAGACAGAAGACATACATCATCGGCGTAGTCGAGGTGCTTGAGTTCAGATGTAAGAGTCCTTCGAATTCCTCCATTTCCTGTTGATAAGGCTGCATTCAGCACATCGCTAATCACCAATAAGAACAGTATTGGTGAAAGTGTGCAGCCTAGTCGAACCCCACTTTGGACTTCGAATTCCTGAGATAGCCGCCCTTTGTGCAAGACGTGACATGTGGACCCATCATATGTAGCCTTAATAATTGCTATTAATTTATCCGGAATGCCTCTCCTGCGCAAGGCATGCCAAATAAATTCCCGATTGACACTATCAAACGCCTTTTTAAAATCGATGAACAGCAGGTAAAGTGGTGATCAAAATTCAACACACTGCTCGATGGTAATCCGCACCGTGCGGAATTCTTTCGTTCAATCCTAGTCAATGAATTCACATTCACCGCAAGGATCTTCAGCGATTCCCCATTCGCGGCCGTACCGACTGAAGGTGCGCTAATTTGGAGTAAGATGGTCAGAAAATCTCCTTGAGCTACCTTTTATACAGTGCTCATCTTACCTGACCCCATTTGGGGAGTCACGGCTGGTGTTCGGGTGTTCGGGAAGAACCGTGTGGTACTTTCACCACGCGCTTTTGCATGCGAGCCAGATGTAACGCATTGAATAATGCCCTCGCTGCATTTTAGTTTGACCCATGCTACAAGCATGTCTAGGACATGGATACGTCTTAGACCCTCCAGTTTGCTGTTGGGTGACAGCTGAATAAGGAAGAACGGTAATTTCCTGTTCTCCCTCTTGGCCCTCACTATGGAACAAAGCTTAACTCTCTCGAACGTAAGATCGTCGCACTTTAATTCTTGGAGTATCTTAAGGACCTCCTCCGGCTCGGTGGATGGATCCAACCTCTTTAGCAGCATTGTTTGCCTCTTCTCCTCTTTAGGATTGAAGGAAAAGAACTCCGTCATCGAATCCTTTAAAAGATCTTTAATTGTGTGATACTGTTCAAGTGTATTGCATTTGTAGTTGACGCTGTTTGGCTTTGATTGCGAATACTTGCTGCTAGAGCTGCGTTAGTATTAAGGGACTCCAGCTCATCGTCCTCGTCATCAGAATCCGATTGCGCTAGCGATGCAAAGCTGTTGTTTCCTCCAACGTAGTTGCTTGACCGACACAGGTTTTCTAGCCAGAGGTAGTTTTTTAGCAGAGGCTGACTGGGTGCGACGCATTGGGATGGGGATGGGCGTTACCTTTGTCTTCCACCTCCTCTTTGCATCATTAGTTATTTGTGACGGTGATATCGGTGGTGGTAACTGTGTCCCAGTACTGGGATTGCGGGCCTTTCCGTACTCATCACTATTTCCTTTTTTAAATTTTTTTATTCTTTTAGCTGTCACTATAAGAACTTTTTCTAAATTTATTTAAATTGGTAAAAGTTAACGCTTCCCCGGCTAGAAACCGAATTCTGAACTGCTCTTGCACTATTTCTTTTACCCGACCTTTTGTGATTGAAATTATTTCTTCGAAGTAAACGCTTTAGGTTTTAGATTTTCAAAAAGCCAAAACACGTCTACACTCTATCGAGTTCTATGAACGACTGAAGCATAAATATATATACACCTACTGATGTACATGTAACAAATGAAACATTCCACAAATTCTGTCATTTTAAAGAATATCAATTGCACACCCAACTTACACAGTTAATAAATTAAAAGTTAGCCAATAACCCACATCCATACACATGTACACAGGTTTGTGCAAGCACACAGAATCAAATGAACAAATGTAAACACCTTTACGCAGAAGAAATTTACACACATGCGCTCCTTGCAAGAAATCCACACAAATGGTTATTTCTGTTATTTTTCTACGACTTTCATCAGTCAATTACTAATCATGTAAAAAAACCCAAAATACCAAAAACAAAAACGCGAGCCAGTCAACATGAATTCAGTGATATCGAATCTTATATAGTTTGAAGATTCGGATAATGTTTGAATTACTACAAGGGACCATTGAACCATTTTCCAGGGATTGAACCTTGTACCATTGAAAGGGATGGTACAAGCGGATCAATCAAGCTTGACCAACAGCAGCTTTTAAAGAACCTCTTACGAGGCTTTGACAGCAGCTTTTAAAGAACCTCTTACGAGGCTTTGACATGACCGATTGCAAGAAAGTGAGCACATCAATCGATCCTGGCACGCAATTGGGTCATTCCACGATAAATCGCCGAGGCTATATGGAGAGCTCTGAACGACCCCCCTCCGATTTGGCTGAAAATTAGTACAAATACTCATTGGAGTGGCACAAGTCATAAGTCAAAAAAGTTTTGCAGAATTCGATATAGTTTGCGTGTAACGGAGCTTCAAAAATTGTCAAAAAATCGAATTCCAAGCGTTCTTTTATATTTCAAAATATCATAACTTTGGTTCTGCTTATCAGAATTTGATAAAATATACCTTGTTGAATTCAGAAAAACTGAACTGAACTTTCAAAGAAATAGAGTAATTTGTTTTCAAGGACGAAGGATATTCCAGAATATCCTTTTTACATATATCCTTGAATAACTCAAAAAATGGTATTTTTATTTTTTTATATATTATAGAGTGATTCGTCCTCTATCTCCATTCCAAATTTCAAGTTGGGATCTCTATGGGTTCGGCCAAAATAATTTTTTATAGCCGACTAAGTCGAAAAAACTAATGTTTAAACCTTTGAGGCTTGACTCTTTTCGAAGTTCTCTTTTGTTATTTTCTTTCGTGAATATCCGACCCTACAAACAACGAAAACATATGAAAGCAAAACAATGATAAAAAGAAGAACAGAAAAGAAAACGTCAAAAAGAGTCGCCGAAAACTTTACCCTCGACTCACAGGGCAAAATATTTTTCTTCTCAACTTTTCGAACTTTCTTTCTCTTTTGCACTTATGTGAGTCCAGCCTCAAGAGTCTACGTGTAAAAGCCCACATTCGAATTACTGGAATCAACTGGTATAAGCTGGAATAAGTCTCACGCTCACGTCATCAATGGAGTACAAATAGTCAAAGTCTCACTTCTTAAATACTGAAAATGGGAAATGTGTAGTTACAAACACTAGTCATTGAAGGAAAAAAAGAAAAACAAACCCAGTGACGTTTTTTTTTCTAAAAAAACAGCTGTGTATGTATGTGTACGCGGGTTATATGGGATGATTTTAAAAGGAGTAACGTACTAAACATTAGTTTTTTCGACTTAGTCGGCTATAAAAAATTATTTTGGCCGAACCCATAGAGATCCCAACTTGAAATTTGGATTGGAGATAGAGGACAAATCACTCTATAATATATAAAAAAATTATAAAAATAAAAATACAATTTTTTGAGTTATTCAAGGATATATGTAAAAAGGATATTCTGGAATATCCTTCGTCCTTGAAAACAAATTACTCTATTTCTTTGAAAGTTCACCTTTTTCTGAATCCAATAAGGTATATTTTATCAAATTCTGATAAGCAGAACCAAAGTTATGATATTTTGATATATAAAAGAACGCTTGGAATTCGATTTTTTGACAATTTTTAAAGTTCCGTTACACGCAAACTATATCGAATTCTGCAAAACTTTTTTGACTTATGACTTGTACCACTCCAATGAGTATTTGTACTAATTTTCAGCCAAATCGGAGGGGGGTCGTTCAGAACGTCGGTCGATCCTCCGTGGAATGACCCAATTGAAAAAATGTGATGGTTGCAATAATTGTTCTAAGGTGGAGAAAGAGCAATATCAATTCTTAATCGGCTCACTGAATTTTATAAGCATTACCAGACGACCCGATATTTCTCGTTCGGTTATCATATTGTCACAATATAATATGAACCTACACAGCGAACATCTTGCTGCAGATTTACTCAGATACCCAATCCTAAAAATCCGATTATTTACAAGCAATCTGGGAGCGATTTATACGTGTACACCGACGCTGATTTGGTTTGCAATATCGATGACAGAAGATCTCTTACAGGGCATTTTTTTTTTCTTGGGTAGTAGTCCAGTATCTTGGGAATCCAAAAATCAACCGACAGTGCCGCTTAGTAGTACAGAAGCGGAATATTTGGCACTTTTTTCAGCAGCGAAGGAGATCGTGTTTATATACGTTAAATACTATAACTACGACACTACAGTGAGAGACAGAGGACCAGTATAGATAGGCTACCAGACAATTACACAGACAATTACACTTAGAAGAGGTTCTTCCGCTGAATCAGGAGAACCAACCGGAGCTTTTGATGAAGCGTAGAAGATGCCGGATGGCTACACCAGTCAGGTCACAGAGGTCGTCAAAGAAGAAGGACCCCAGGTGGAGGTTTCTTCTTCACGCTAAGGCAGGGCAGCTGCAGAGAAGATGAGAAATCGTTTCCTCTTCCTCCTCGGCCCTTCAATTCCGACAGAAGTCGTTAGATGGGAGGCCCAGACGTCTAGCGTGCAGGCCGATTAGGCAGTGTCCCATAAGGACACCAATAATGGTGCTCAAGTCTGGACGCTTCAGAGTTAACAGTTCTTTTGAACGTTTCTGGTTAAGGTTAGGCCAGAGCTCCCTCGAGATCCTAAAAGGGCACTGAGCCCAGCGAGCATTGGCCTTCCTTATAGCATCAAGTTTGAGCATGTGATTAAAAGTAGCAATTGGCATGCCAATTCCCGTCCTTGCGGATTCAGTTGGGAGGGTAGTGCCAAGTTTGGTAATTTCATCAGCCTTACAGTTCCCTGGAATACCCCTATGGCCTGGCACCCAACATAGGTGAATGTTAAATTGTTCCGAGATCTCCATCAGAGATGAAGGGCAATCTTTTACGACCGATGATGTGGTTGTGGGAGATTCCAGGGACTTAATGGCTGCCTGACTGTCCGTGAAAATGCTAATATCCAAGGCAGATAGTGCATTACACTTCAGCCATGACAGGGCTTCTTTAATTGCCATAATTTCCGCCTGAAAAACGCTACAGTGATCAGGGAGGCGGAAGGAGATGCTTAAATTAAGCATAGAGGAGTATACACCGCCACCAAGTCCGTCTGAGCTCTTAGATCCATCAGTGTAGATGTGGATCCTTCCAACATCCACCTGCTCCACATCAGACCATGTTTCGCGAGCTGGGATTGATGTGCGGAAGTTACGACCAAAGCTGAGTTTAGCAGGGGTGTAGTCGGTGGTTACATCAATGAGGTTAGATTCATTAAGAACAGAGGAGTGGCCGTAATTGAGAGACAGCCACAGGGAAGAGGGTTGCGGTTGAGGCCGCTATTTGTTTGCTGACGATGTCTAGGGGCAGTAGGTAAAGAATGGTACCTAGAGCTGCGGAAGGAGCAGTTCTAGGGCTCCATATATGCAAATACATGTAGCTCTTTGAACTTTTCCCAGGAGAGAGAGGTTTACAGTCTTTTGAAGAGCTGTCCACCAGACAGACACGCCATAAAGAAGTATAGGTCTGACGACAGACGTATATAGCCAGAGGGTGACGTGAGGTTTTAGTCCCCACCTTGTACCAATCGCCTTTTTACATGAGTACAGGGCGATGCTGGCCTTCTTGACGCGTTCTGTGATGTTGGCTTTCCAGCTGAGTTTCCTATCCAAAATGACACCCAAGAATTTGGCTTTATCAGAAAGAACAAGCTTAGTGCCGTTTAACATGGGGGGGTCTATAATAGGGATGTTGTATTTCCTTGTGAAGAGGACTAGTTCGGTCTTTTGAGGATTGACCCCAAGTCCACATTGGGCGGCCCAAGTAGTGAGCAGTTTGAGGGCGTTGTCTGTTTGGTCCCTGAGAGTATCTGGGAATTTCCCAGAGAAAATTAAGGCAACGTCATCCGCATAAGCAGCCACCTTACAGCCGTTGGCCTCGAGGCCAACCGGTTAATTCTGTTATTCCAGAGAAGGGGTGATAAGACACCTCCCTGGGGAGTGCCACAGTTGACAGTTCTACGAGCCGATGCTGGGCCCTGGTATGTGTTGATGATCCTGCTGGTTAGCATTTGATCAATCAACACCCTAAACCCAGCTTCAACCCCCGTTTGTCCAATGCTTGAATTATTGCACATGGATTGACGTTGTTGAATGCCCCTTCTATATCTAAGAAGGTTACAAGGAAGAAATATTTGATATGTAGAGATCGTTCGATACCACTTTTTAATACGTGTAGGGCGGTCTCCACCGACTTTCCTTTGCAATAGGCATGTTGGGATAGAGAGAGTAGGCGCGGATCAATTGAGCCACGTAGATGGATATCAATCAGTCTTTCCAGGGTTTTTAGTAGAAAAGATGACAGACTGATAGGTCGGAGATCCTTAGGACTAGTATGAGAGATTCTACCTGCGTTGGGAATGAAGACTACATTGACCTCAGTCCATAATCGGGGAATATAGACAAGCTTCAAGCAGCACCCAGGATAGAGTACAGCCAGGGCTGAATAATATCGAAGGACTGCTGAAGCTTGGCCGCAATGATGCCATCAGGACCAGGCGACTTGTAGGGTTTGAAGCTAAATACTGCCCAGCGGATCTTTTAGGAGTAATTATAATTCAGGGTCGATGCTCAGCTGGTGGTTAACGATTCCAGAAGGATGAACATCAACAACAGGGGAGCTGCCCGGGAAGTGAGCATCCAACAGAAGGTCAATGTTCTCTTTGCAAGAGGAGGTCCACTGACCATCTGGTCTTAACATGTAGCTTGGTGTAGCTGGCTCTTTGGGTAGAATGTTGCGCAACCTGGAGGCCCCAGAGGACTCATCAATATTGTCACAGAAGTGTCTCCAGGAGCTGCGCTGCTCCTTCCTTAGAGTTTTTTTTGTCGACGCTGAGGGACAACTTGTAAGAGTCCCAGTCCGCGCTAGCTTTGGAGCGTTTAGCTTTGTTAAAGAGTTGCCGGCTCTAAGGCGTCCCAGATTGGCATTCCACCATGGGGGCTTCTTTTTGCCACGCGAAGTGCTAAAAGGACAGGCTTTGCTCAGAGATTTGTTAAGAGCCTCTGTCAGCAGTACCACCGCAGCATCAAGCTCTGTTGAGCAGAGAGAAACTGGCAACTCAGGGGGGAGGAATCTGATTAGTGATTCCCTGTACAGAGCCCAGTTGGTTCGTTTAATGTTCCTGGTCTTAACCTGGACTTGTTGTGGGTCGATAAGACCAAATTGAAGATAACGGTGGACAGAGAAAGAGTGCTCCTCTAACACCTTCCAGTCCGTTATCGAATTGGCAAGATTAACAGAGACAAGTGTGATGTCAAGCACCTCTTGTCGATTGCGGGTGACAAAGGTGGGTTTGGAACCTCTATTGCATATTAACAAATTAGAACTAACTACAAAATTGAAAAGTTCCTCACCTCGATCGTTTATATCTGAGCTACCCCAAATTGAGTGGTGTGCATTTGCATCACACCCAATGATGAGGCGCGTGTTGGTCCTCTTTGCCTCTACAACCAGATCCTTCATCACGGTCGGCGGAAAAGGACCCGTCTGATCGTGACCTAGGTACGCTGAGACAACCCGGTTGCTATTGACCCAGGGCTCTTGGATCATGACCAAGTTTTCTCCGCCTTGAGAAAGGCGAAGAACAAGGGCGGCCGAGGCCGTAGTGGAGTGGTGGAAGTTAATCTGAAGAAGGCGCAGCATTGTAGCTGTTACCCTCCTCAGACCTCAATATGACGGTGCGATATCCCTCGTCCGAGTCGGATAGCAATAGGTCGTCGTCATCCAACAAAGAGAGATTGTCGCACTCGTGGTCGCTGACCATTTCCGCATCGGTCGACTCAAGTTCGACTTCAGCAGGTCCGGCTGGAGGATTCAGGATAAACGTGAAGAGGTGTTATAATTGCTTAGGATTCAACCACTCAGCTAAAGTGTGTAAAGATAAATTAGCGTGTTTAAAGTGTGGTGGAGAGCATAAAAAAGCTGATTGTGTGAGTGATTCCGTGAAATGTGTTAGTTGCATTAGAAGTAAAGAATATCTTCATCTACCGCATATAGATGTTGATCATGATACAAGGAGTGAGGAATGTCCGGTATTCAAGAGAAAGTTGCAATTTGAAAAACAAAAAATTCTATATTAGCAACTAACGAAGTGTAAGTGTTTATACCTAAATATAGAAGGTCTGACAAATAATTTTAATGAATGTGAAAATATAATTTTGTCTGGAAAGTATGAACTTGTTTGTCTAACGGAAACACATCTAACATCAAAAATTGAAGACAGTGAAATTAGTGTAGAAGGCTACCAAATAGTGAGATGTGACTCAATTTCAACACATACTGGAGGCGTTATATTTTATGTACGCGATCACTGGACAATAGAACAATTGGAGAATAGTTCCGTAGGCAAGGAAAGTTGGTGGCTAGTAATAAAATTGGTGCTTAGAGAACATATGTTAATAGTGGCAGGTGTTTACAGATCACCAAGTGCATCTGAAGCTAATTTCTGTGATAGATTTGAAGAATATTTAGATAGATTACCAATAAGTGAAAATAGAATTATAGTTATGGGAGACGTGAATATTGACTGGCTGAAATGTGATACATATGCTTTAAGAATGAAACGAATATTAAGAGATAGAGCACTGAAGCAGATAGTCAATAACCCAACTAGAATTGCCCCTGATTCGCGAACGATAATAGACTACGTAATCACAAACAATGATAATGTAAAGGCAAATGTGGTGAAAAGTTTAAAAATAAGTGATCACGAAACTATTGAAGTTATTTTAAAAATAAGAATGAAATTAAAAAGTACAAAGAAAAAAATTTAAGTAGTGAAGTATGACAGACGAAAATTCTGCCAGTGTGTTCATCGTAACTTATAAAGGGAGAATAATGATTACGACAGTGAGGTGAACGTATTAGCAAGGAATGTTACAACGTGTTTAAGGACAGCAGTGGACTCATTAAAATGTAAAAGATTTGTTGATGTTTCGGGGTCAAATAATTGGTTTAATAATGCGCTCAAAATGATGCGAAATGTTAAAATATACAATTATAGGATGGCTGTTTGGTCAAACTTACCTAGTGACTGGGAAAACTATAGGAGAGCCAGAAATACCTTTAAATCAGCGCTTGACAAAGCTAAAAGTGAGTGGGTTACACAAAAAATAAATGCAGCTAGAGACCAAAAAGCAATGTGGAGAACTATAAAATCATTGGTGCTAAAAAAACAAAAAAGTGCAATAAAAAGTATTGTGTTCGATAATGTTCTAGTGAATGACTGTAAAACAATGTCCAGTAAATTCAATGTTTTTTTCGTAGAAAGTGTGTGTGATTTAAACAGAGCCATCCCCCCAGTGACATATGTAAATTTAGTTCAGCATACAAATAAAACTTTCAAATTCAAGACTATAACTCTATGCGACCTTAAAAATACGTTAAAGAACATGAAAAATAAAAAGGATGCAAACATGTTAAGTGTAAGCATGATTAATGACGCATTTTATAGTATTGGTCCCAAATTGTGTAAAATAATAAATAAATCAATGACTAGTGGTGTATTCCCGGAAATATGGAAAGAATCCATTGTGGTTCCGATCGAAAAAATAAAGAACCCAATGAAACCAACTGATTTTCGGCCAGTAAACATGCTGCCCAATGAAGCCAAAATTTTGGAAAAAGTCGTGCAACAACAGCTTCAGAAACACATGGACGACAACAAGCTATTTGCGGAGTGCCAATCTGGGTTCAGAGGGAGGCATAGCTGTGAATCGCTACTTAATCTCATTATTGCCGAGTGGAAGACCGAGGTTCATTCGAAGAAGAAAATTGCTGCTGTGTTTATCGACCTTAGACGAGCTTTTGAAACAATCGACAGGGGGATCCTGCTGGACAAGCTAGAAATGTACGGTATAAAGGGAACCGAGTTGAAATGGTTTGAATCGTACCTGCAAGGGCGCACCCAACGAACAAAGGTGGAAGGTTCAATATCTGATAAAATAAATGTAGTTCTTGGTGTTCCGCAAGGTTCAGTTTTAGGTGCATTATTATTTATAATATATGTTAATGAAATGCCAAATGTTGTTGAGTGTTCGCGTCTGCAGCTTTTTGCAGATGATGGTCTTCTATATGTTTCGAGTAGCGATATGAATGAATGTGTTGTGAAAGTTAATCATGATCTGAATCTTTTGGAGAGGTGGTTTCAGATGAACAAATTGAGTTTAAACGTAAACAAGACCAAATGCATGTTTATAAATGGACAACCTGACAATAATGTATTAATCAATAATGAAGTAATTGAAAATGTTAACGAAATGAAGTATCTAGGAATTATAATTGACGAAAATTTAAACTTTAATAGACATATTGATTATGTGACAAAGAAAATAGGTAAAAAGATAAGTTTCTTTAGTAGAATAAGAAAAAGAATGTCGACGATAAGTGCAATAAATGTATATAATGTTATTATTAAGCCACACTTTGAATATTGTTCAACAGTAGTATATTTAGCGAATAGCACAATGCTAGAGAGACTACAAAAATTACAAAATAGGACAATGCGTATTATTTTAAAGTGTCACTGGTTAACTCCAATTGTAAATATGTTAAATGTGTTGAGATGGTTAAGTGTAAAGCAAAGAACAATTATGAATGTACTTATTTTTGTGTTTAAAATGAAAAATGATTTGTAACCCAGGTATCTATGTAGTAAAATATTATATGTCAGTAATGTACACAATTACAACGTGCGAAATAGAAATGATTTCCGTCTTCCATTTTGTAGAACGCAAAGAGCCCAAAATAATATATTGTACAAAGGATTTAAAATGTTTAACGAATTGCCAAATGAATTAAAACTAGAGAGTCAGTTAAGTAGATTTAAGCAAAATATTATTAATTATGTAAAAATGAAGTATGACTAGAGTCTATCATTATATTTATTTTATACTGAATTACTATGTTGTTGTAATAGAATAGCCAAATATCGCTAAATAAACTAAACTAAACTAAAAAAAAAAAAAAGGATTCTAACGCGTTGTTGGAGTTGTTGCCAGATGACGAAGCCACTGACGAAGAGGCGATTTTGTTATCCGCATCCTGATCGCTGCGGTATACCTTGAGGGTAATCGCCTTAATGCCGTAGCCGATAACCTCCTTGGTAGCGGAGAGAGGCGCCAGGGATTCATCGTTAATAACGATGATAACTCCTCTGGTGTCATGAAGAGCTTCCTCGACCCTCGCAACCTTCCAGTTGTGAGTTGGGAGCGTTGGGTTGCATACCCGGATCAGATCCAGGATGTCCTTTGGATCCTCTGGTTCAGCTGGGACGCGAGTGCGACATCTCGGTCGACTAGGAATTTGATCCTTTTCGACCACCTCGATGCGAGCACCCGACCACAGACGGCTGACGTCCATATTGCTGACCAGGATTTTATAGAAGTCCTTAGACCTCTGGTCGACGCAAGTGGTACCATCCCGCGTCCCTACTAATCGGTAAGGGGCCTGGGTGGTCCCTCAGCGATTTGACGAAGACTTTGGTTAGTTCGATTTCGACCTTCCTCCATCTTTCAGCGGTTATCGTACCTTCAGGGTCGCTTCTGTCAATCACTGTTACTTCCAGGTGTCCCTAACGACCTGGTTAAAGGGCTTCAGCGGTCCCAATTAAGGGGCTGTTTTAAGCTTTTTAGGGCTGCTATGAGGTTCCTCCACCGAGCGTTACCGCTTGGCAGAGGCGTCCCCAGACTGCTTTATGAGCGCCTTCAGCCTGCTTGTAATCGATACAAGTGATTCGCGCTGCTTGTCGGACCTGGCGAATTCAGGTCTCATCTGTTGGGGCGAGAGTTCTCGTCTCATCCTGTAAATATTTTTAGCGGGTTTTACAGTTCGACTTGCCGGAGCTTGCTGAGCTGCCACCGCCGAAGTTGAAGGTCCTGGGGTTGGAGAGGTGGTGTTTAATCGCTTGCCAGAGGCCGGACGGTTCACCACGGAGGTGGGAGGCTTTGAAGAGTTGAACGCGCCTTCAGGGTTCGAAGCGGGAGCGACTTTCCCTTTGCTGAATGCAGCACGGTTGGTCGACCCAGAAAGACTCAGTAGGGGATGTTTCCCTAAGGTAGATCTGAGCGGAACGACAAGACGCTTGCTCGAAGCCATACGTCTCATCGGTCCCTCAGTCTTCGAACTTGCTGAAACTGGAACCCTACTCCCGCCAGGTTTAGTCACCAGAGCATCGGTAGCTTCAGTTCCACCAGCACCACTGCAGCCAGGCTTAAGAGCCAGAGCCTTGACGGTGTTAGCTTCACATCCTCTACCTTCGCCAGGTTTAGACACCAGAGCATCGGTAGGTTCGTTCCTGTTAGTTAGTTCATTGCAAGATTCGTCGGCAGATTTGTTGGTATTGTTGTTTTTTTGTTGTTTTTATTTTGTGTATTTTGTTTCTTGTTTTTTTTTTTTTCATAATGTGGATCCCACGAGTAGCGGAGAAATAATGGGGTGAACCTGCACAGAGATCCGCAGTATGCAGGCACGGTTGCTTAATCCGGAGGGCGCCAGGTATCCGGATGCTCCGTTCGGAACTGGGCATTTGGGTTGGGCCCCCAGCCAGGCTGATCGTCGGCACGGGTCGCATGACACAACTTGAATCCGGCCCAGGAGTTGGAAAGAGAGGAAAAAGGGATGGGGTGGGACAAGGTAGGGATGACTATATTTTAGCTTCACGACTCATCTGGGAAAGGATCCGGAGAATCTTTGCCTTACTAAGCTTCTACACCACGACAAGAATATAGTCACGTGTTGACCAAAAACTTTTAAAAGACAAAACATCTTAATTTTTTTTTAAATACTTGGTTTAGTTTAATGTTAATCGGAATTTAGGGGTTGTTTTGAAAATGTATTACTGCCAATTCCTCCTTACATTTATTTATTTATATAGTTTTAAGAGCTTTAACTTTTTAAAATTGAAATTTAATATTTAGTATTTACTATTAAAAGAGAAGAGAAAAGAATATTTAAGAATGAGCATATTATTTAACAATAAATAAAAACATATGGAAATGCTACACTCCGCCTAGAGCGAATCGTGTGATACCCTATCCATTTCCTATATACAAATGTATGTAGCCTTTTCCACAAAAAAAAAAAATGCTTAAATTTATGTGTATTTCTTGTTATAAAATTACTCCATATGAATTTTATTTCAAAAAGTGGATAGTGGACGGATTTTTCAAATATTTTAACACTACTCAAGATTGCTTCTAAGGATTGATATTATTTGATTGAAATCTAAGAAAAACCATGTTTTTTGAAAATCGCCCTTAAAATCTTGGCGGGGCCATACACAATATATGGAAGATTTGTAGAGTAAGTGAATATCTACATATTTGTTTACGTAAGTTTTTTCGACTTTCATATAAAAGTAATAAAAAAGTGATTTTTGTGAAAAGTGGGCGTTTCAGTGGGTGGATTTTAAAATTTTTTACACTTGTATTGCTTATTTTTTCAAGGACTTCATCTACAAAATTTCATTAATCTAGCTCAAAATTAAAGCCCAAAAAACTGGTGGCATACGGACGGACCAACATGGCTCAATCGACTCGGCTACTGAAGCTGACCATTTATATATATACTTTACGTGGTCTATCGTTAATATTATTTTAAGAGGGTGATTCTCCTTAGTGCAATTGGTAATGAGTTACATAATAGAGTGGCGTGGACGAAAAATGTGTGCTCAGATTGCAAGCATTTAAATCTGAAGCTGTTCTTTGTAAGCTGGCAAAACTTAGTCTACTACACAAGTACTCTGGCTCTTGAGTCTGCATGATACTGTGCAAGAGGATACGTATTCTTGTTGACGACCTTTGGCTATCGACAGCGGAAATCGATCGGATTCTGGAACATTAAGACCCTTTAGCACGATATAAAATAGACGTTTTAGGGTTAAGCGAAATACGATGGTTTGATGCTGGGGAATACCTCTCCCCAACAAAGAGCATTGTCATGCTCCACTCTGGTAAGCCAGCTAGAAGTCCACGGAGGTCCGGCGGAGGAGTAGCACTTAAAAGCCTCTCAAAGCCAATGCAGTTAGCGACAACACCATGCTGAAAGACACTAAAAATGAATTGAAAGTTGTTGACGAGATTTTATAGAAAATAGAAAAAACCTAACATTGACATAGTCTTAAACATAGACAGTTCACATGTAATTGAGCCTTTAGAGATCGCTAACCTTTTTTAATAATTTTGTTGCCAAAGTTTCATGTACTATTCAGAATTGAAGGATGGAAAATAATTATTCATGCGGATTTGATCGCACCATCAATGGTAAGGGGTGGGTGCCGTGGCTCAGTGTACTGTACGTACAGAAATGTATACCACGCACAATACGTACAGCTGTGAGAAGCTAGGCCTTGGCCCTCTATGGGCTGCTTACGGCCTAATATTTATTTTATTTATCAATGGTAAGGAGTAATTTCAAATGCAAAGTTTCTTCTTTGAAAGTTTTACTGCTCTTGAAATATGATGGTTTTTCAAGTAGTATTCTTAAAAATATACCTACGAATTTCTGATTTTCTTGACTTTATATTTAATCTTAGTTTTGAGGAAGGAATCTTTCCAGATTCACTCAAAAATTCCATCGTTATTCCGCTACACAAAAAAGTAAATATTTCAGTTTTTAATAACTGTAGACCTATTTCGCTTTTATCTTATTTTTCCAACATTTTTGAAAAGGGGGTTAAAAATAGAATGCTTTCGTTTCTTGATAAAACTAGCTTCTACCGAAAATGCCCTTTTGAAACTTTGTGGTGAAATCTATAATAGTTTAAATGCCTCTGATTCTACCGCTGCCATAGATATTAACAAGGCTTTCGACAAGGCCCTTCATACCTAGCAGTGGCGTGACGTGGATATTTTCAAATGGTAAGTCGAAGAAAAATAAGTCACCCCCAAAGCAAATCGCAAATGTTTATCTGAAATTATTTCGTGTAATGCAGATCTGCTTATCAAAATGGCTTTTTTAATAAACAAATTTTTTCAACACTCGATACACCTGATACATCAGCGCAGCGAGATGCATACGAAATTCACCAAATAACTCGAAGAAAAACGTATTATTGTTAGGCTTTTTCAACAGAAACATATCCCTTCCTTCCCCACTTTATACACCTGATACATCAGCCCAACGAGATGCATACGAAATTCACCAAATAACTCGAAGAAAAACGGGTTATTTTTTGCATAAGAGAGCGTTTATTGAACAGAGAGGTGTCAAACATAGTGAATAGTAAGGGAAGAAAAAGGAAAGAAAACAAATTTCTTCTATTCTGCGACAAATTTTATAACCCGACTTATTTCGGGTTATTTTTGTTGCTATTGCTTGTGCGTGGATGTGTGGATGTGTCGAGTTGGAAAATAGGTGGACGTTGATGTGTATGAATGGGTGCGTGTAGTAGAACGAATGGCAGAGTGATTTATTCGGATTCATGTTGCTTGGAATTTGGAACCATTGTTGAAAGGTAAGTCGGTAGGAATCGGGTTATAAGGACGCCACGCCACTGTTACCTAGGTTTCAGAGGATCGATACATTCGTGGTTTTCTTCTTATCGGCATAATTGGAAGCAAGGAGTTAAAATAAAAAGCAGCTTAAGTTCAGTTAATATCAAGTTTCCTCAAGGGTCAGTTTTGGGTCGAATTCTATTCCTGATTTATGTTAATTCTATTTTTGTGCAATCTTTTAAGGGTAGAATTTCAGTTTTGGCCGATGATACTGCGTTATCCTGTTACGAAGATGGTTTAAGTCTCATAAACTAGTCATTAGTGATAAGACCAGTTCGTGTTGTTTAACTTTTGGGTTCAGTTCCAACGAATATGACTTTGCTATATCTCTCTCCTGGGTGTCGGAGGTTTGGTCTAAGTAATGCTTGCAGCCAATGTCATTATTTGCCCTCCTTTGATGATAATGTTAGCGTTTCTAATGACTGCTTTAAGATTGAAAGTGTTGAACATTTCAAATATTTAGGTGTAATATTGGACTATAGACTTAGCTGGAAAAACCATACTAGTTATTTAAAGCAATATTTTAACATAGTCAGGCAAATTTTTTATCTTAGCATGTACTGCAATTCAACTGTTTTGACACTGGTCTACAATGGTTTATTTCAATATAAACTCCAATACGGTATACCGGGACGGGGCGAATTTTAACAAAATTGAACTTTTACTGATCAAACAGAGACATGTGATTCTAATCATCTGTCGAGTTAATCGCAGAACTCCTAGTTTTGAGTTATTTAGAAGTCTGAAAAGTCTTCCATTAAAACATTTATATTTTTTTAAAGTTCTCAAAATATTCTTCCACAAATCCGGTTATACTGCTGCCAGAATATACGGTGACTACAACTTACGCGTTAACACCAGTAATTTCGTAAAGATACCCAAAATCAATAAAGTTTTTTTTTCGGTTTTATTTTGTAACTGCTTGTCGCTTATTTAACAGTCTACCAGTTAATATTAGATGCGAAAGAAAAGAGTCAGACTTTTAAAAAAAAATCGAATAAAGCTTTTCTCATTCAATAATTGTGAAATAGAAAATTTGTTTTCTCCAGTAATTTTGTTCATTGTTCCATTGTTCTTTTATTTATAGCTCATGAATTACATAGGGATAGGATTTTGTTCACTTTACCTTTTCTTTCGCAACCGTGTGACACTATAGACTTTTAACGAATATGTTTGACGTGCTGCAGGTGCCAAATATATGTATTTTATTTTGCCTTTTCTCCCGTTATTGCCTTTTTTTGCCATATTTTTGCTCTTTTTAGTCTTTTTCAAAGTTATACACATAGAAGACTCAAATAAACAAACAAAAAGTATATTTTCTCAATGTTCATAAATGCATACATCGGATCCACATCCTTTTTTGTATGCATTGATTTATTAGCTCAACACAAAAATGTCAAATGGATACGAATAGATCTACATTATGTAACTTGTTTGTGTACCATGCCATTGATTCAATTTTCAATTCAATTCAATGTAGCTTTTATTATTTCACAAAATCGTAAGAATATTAACAAGAATGATAAAATATAAACAAGTAAAAAATGAAATAATAGTGACATACGTAGGTATTTTTGAAGAAAAATAGAATTAATGTCGCAGAAATATATGTATTTCTGCTTTCTTATTTCGGATTTAATTCTTTTATTATATTTTATTGAAAATGTGTTCTATAAATTTAAAATCGTTTTCATGACTTCTTGTGGAAGAAGATATCATCATGACATGAAGCACATCAGTATATGTATCCGATTCGGGACATATTTTTTAAAAACATGCTTCGAAAAAATTTGTAATCCTTATTGACTTTTTTGACATCATGTACTGCAAAACAGTATTTGCAGAAACCGTTACTGATGACTTAAGATGATTTCCACCCTAAATGAGCCAAAAAAATTAAAGTTAATGGTCACCCTAAAAAGTGCGGATTGATACGCAGATACGTTGCGCTGTGCAGTGTTTTGGCACTTTAATTAGGCATTATTTCAAATGGAAGAAGTTTCACGGTGTCACTCGATTGCACTTTTTTTATCGACTAAGAAATAAAAAAAAGTTATTTTGTCACTACAAAAAAATGCATTGTATTTAGTTCATGGTGAATTTGAAAGGTATTATGAGCAAAGCTTTATGCATGACATTGATATGCTTCCCATTGAAAAAGTAACGAAATTATAGATATATTTATTATATATATATATATATACTTTTTTGTTGTTTCTCGTTATTGCGATGTTTGACTTTATGTCTACCGGTATTTTTTTTATAATAGCAACATTATTTTTTGACTTTTGACCAGCTAGTGTTGTACTAAATCGATCACTGTGCGGCGGCGCGCGGGCAATAATGGAATAAATTTGTGTGAAACATAGGCACGTGCGCAGCTTCGAAAGAACCAAAACAAACAACAAATTACTACGTATGCATCTACATACTTACATGATCCTTGACGGAAAATCATAAACCGTTAGGCACCTTTTAGCAGATAATTTTTAGCTCTTGTTTAAATAAATGCTTTTTTTTTTGCCTATTTGGATGTTTTTGCCTTATTTTATATTTTAGGTCACCAAAATCCCATTCCTGCTTATAAACGTCTTGAATTGAAGTTATATTGTACCCCAAACAATACTATTTTCTCTTCTCTTGTCCCTTTTTCTTCTCCCCGCCTCTTGTCCTTTTGACAATAGAATGTCCCTAATTATTTTATGTT
Organism: Chalcosyrphus nemorum; assembly: GCA_949716465.1. NCBI lineage: Eukaryota > Metazoa > Arthropoda > Insecta > Diptera > Syrphidae > Chalcosyrphus > Chalcosyrphus nemorum. The sequence continues at coordinate 40,907,718 of OX454334.1, forward strand.
AGAACTCTTGTTAATTACCTTAAGTAATGATTTTTAATGCTAATATCAGTCACCGACTAACCTCCAGCCGAGATCATCGTTTCGCTGCGTATACTCGTAGTGCTTATCGCTTACTTTCGTCGGTACTTTCCACGCTATTTCAATAGCAAATTTACTTGCCATTCTTTTCTTATTAAGTTAGTGAGTGCAACAAGACAGATACAGTGATAAGACCTGTCAAATAATGGCCTCAGGGCCACAAGTGCTCCCTGGTAATTGGTTTAACGGACTCCTTTTGGATCCACTTGCCGAACCAAAAAATAAAAAGAGAAAAAACCTAATTATGTCCCAATCGAATTAGATAAATCCCTTCCAACAAATTCAAATATTATAAACAACCCTAGATTCCTTGTCATATCATCTCCAACCAGCCAAGACAAACCACTTACATCGATTAGTATATTTTTGTTAAAAAAAAGCTATTGATAACATCAGCACTGGTTATGAACAAATAACGCAGCTACGCGACGGCAGCCTGCTTATTCTTGCCAAGTCACAAAAAATCGCGGATCTTTTCCTTAAAAAAAAAACTCTCTAACCTATGCCCCATCTCTGTGAAACTGCACGAAAACCTCAATTTATCTAAGGGCAACATTTATGCTCCGTGTCTTATAAATGTACCTGAAAGCGAAAATATCCAAGAAATGAAACCCCAATGTGTCTCTGATGTGTACAAATTCAAAAAAATTGAGGATGGCAAAGAACGCGTAACAGGTTTAATTCTATTTACTTTTGACCGCTTCCGTCACCCAAGTACGGTTAGTGTCGGGTGGTACAATAAGAAAGTAGAGGAATATTTCCCCAACCCAATGTGCTGTCGTACCTGTCAGTTGCTGGGCCATACAGCGAAAAGATATAAGAGTAATCCTTCCTGCGATTCGTGCAACCTTCCTCCCCACTCACCCGATAAGTGTACACGCGTTTCTTGTGGAAATTGTCATGAAGAGCACCCTTCCTCCTCCAAAAAGTGTAAACGTTACTTACAAGAAAAATAGGTGTTAAAAATAAAAACCATACAAAAATGCAGCATGTCAGAAGCCAGACAAACCTTCAAAGAACGTAACCCAACTCCCATATCAACCTCAGCTTACTCGACTGTAGCAAGAACAGCAATGGAATCAACATCAAATTCACAAACTCAAATAAACACTTCAACTCATAAAAGCAATCAAAACTCTGCCCCTTCCACCTCAAACACTCTCTCAAGCCTTCCCGTCGCCGATACTATTATTGCTCAAAGTAACACAACATCTCAAGGTCTAAGCGAAATACCACCAACTAACAAAGCCAAGCGGTCATCTAATCGTAATTCAGAAGCTCTAACTACCAATATTTACTCATACTTCTCCGGCAACCTCGCCAACTCCAACCAAGATTCAAACCACACCAGCAGCATACAAGAACAGCACTCACTAAACTCACCAACCCAACAAAACTTTCAGACCATAACTCCCACTACCTCCCCCCTATCTACAGGTACCCAATCACTTATTAAAATAAAGTGCACGACTGGATCGTACGTACTTGCACCTATATGCTGTTAGTTGGAAATGAAGTCCAGCGTACATACACACAGACAGACAGACCAACAGACAGACAGACAGACAGACAGAATCGGCAGACCCACTTTTTCGAGCTTCTCTATCATCGTAATGTCAGAATTCATTGTTATCTCGAGTTCGAATTTTTGCACGAATCCAATACTTGCCCTATATAATAGGTGCAAGTAAAAAAACAGTATTACATAAAACCCTCCGAAAAAAATCACGATGACGTCATATAATAATACTCTAATTACACCCAAACGATCCCGAGTGGGACCTAAACGATTCGGCCTTTGCACAGCAGAGTCGCAACTCTTCTCCCAATTTGACACCCTCGGATTTTTCACAATATAACTCGACTTATATTGCAAAAAAACGCTCTGTCTACAAGACCATCACTCACGTTCCTTCAATGGAACCTCAATGGTTATTTGAATAATAACCGTGAACTTTTATTATCAATTAATGACCTAAAACCATCCGTAATATCACTCCAAGAAACCCATCTACAAGATAACTTTGTTCCTATTAGTCCGAAACAATACGCAGCTTATTTCTATAACCTCCCTCAAAATACGTCAGCAAAACAAGGAGTTGGATTAATGATGCAGCTTTTTCCACAAAGAACCACATTTCAATTCTATCAATTGATTTTGAAAAAGCTTTTGACCGAATTGGCTTACATATGATCCTAAACAAATTGATAGAATTGAAAGTCGGCTCTAAAATATTCAACTACATTAAATCATTCCTAATCAATAGAAAATTCAGTATAAAACTAAATAACATATATTCCGTAGTAAAAGAATCAAAAAATGGTATTCCGCAATGATCGCCACTTTCTATTTTAACCGAAGCAGGTCTTCCATCAATCGAGCAAAGACTTGAATACCTAACTTCAATTCTTTTATCCAAAATCTTAGCTGCTCGCAATTTCCCAATTACAAACGAGGCAAAGAAGATTTTAAGTCGCAGTACACCTCCCAAATGCCCTTCACTATTATACAACACACTCTTATACAGCAAAAACTTCGATATCTCCCCTTCCACCCAAACAAGAAAGGCAGTAACCGCCCACCGTGGTTATTGCCCAAAAATGCAATCATAATGGACCTAAATGCATTGCCAAAATCATCAACAAACAAAAATGTTCACCAAAATATGTTCTACGAAATCTCCAACAAATACAAGGCCATAAATTGGAGGCTTGTCTTTACCGATGGAACCAAAAACGATTCTAGTACTGCATTCGCCTTTTGCGTAAAGGCCTATTGTTAGAATGGTCCTCTATATTCTCTGCCGAAGCCCTAGCCATCCTGCAAGCTACCAAAATAACAACAAAGAACAAAAAACAATTATATGTACAGACAGCCTCGCAACTATTCCAGCGGTTAACAATATAAACAACACCGTTCTCGTCATCGAAGCCTTCAGAGACGAACTAATCAGGAAGGCCAATAGATTAAAGCTCTTCGGGATACCAGGGGATGTTGGCATCAAAGGAAACGAGGAAGCAGACAAAGCTGCAAAATCGGCAGCCATGGAACCTCTCATTTGCTTCTACGCACACAACATAAAAGACATAAACAAAGCAGTGCAAAGACTGGGATACCAAAAGAATAGACTTATGGAAACAATACACCCACCACTACTCCATCATCAACCCACAAGCAGTAAAGGCTATATTCCCCACAAGTTGCCCTAATACGATGATAAGGTGCTTCATCCGACTTCGCTTTGGTCACACAAACATCACCCACAACCATCGGATAGCTAAAACTGTTCCCCCTACTTGTCACCTCTGCAATGAAAATCAGATCCTCTCCCTCAAACACAAGGAGATAATAATAATAATAATAATACTACTAATATGCAAGGCTTTGTACAGTTTTTTCATTAAATAAAGTTTTATTATTATTATTATTCGATGGACTCTTACATCCCAACTGAAGCATATTGACTATGCTGACGATGTATGCTTACTTTCTCATCGAATTATCGAATTATGGATCTTCGCCAAATGACTGATGATGTGGAAAGAGAGGCAGGCATCGTCGGGCTGCAAATTAATACGGAAAAAACTAATGTTATCAGCCTTGGTACAACCTCATTGTATTGGATATTCCGTAATAATTTTTAGTGGGATTGCTCACTGGATAGGTCGTGAAGGGTTAATTTGCGTGGTTTTTTCTGTTGTTTTTACTGGATAAAGCTGTAATGAATCTAATTTTTGGACCACAGGAAAGCAAGGATCTTTGATGGCGGTCGTTTTTAAGCCTGTTAGAATAGTTTTTTTGGTGTTTGTATTGGATATTCCGTTATAATTTTTGGTAGGAATGCTAACTGGAGAGTTCGTGGAGGGTTAATTTGCTTGTTTTTTTCTCTGATCTTTTTGCTTGATACATGTAACTGCAGTGGATGCGATGGTTATTGCTAACTGCAATAAATCTAATGGGAGCCGTGTCATGACTCATAGCAATCTTATAAGAAGAAGTAAACTCAACCCTACTAAGAAAATCGTTTGCTGGAAAATGCGAAAGCAAAAAAAATAATAGACAGTTTTTATATTTTAAATAATTTGTTTTTATTGTATGTTAATGCATATCTTAAGAGCTCGGTACTGTGTGTATGCTTTTCAAATCTATGATAAAATTACTCCAAAACTCGAATTTTCGCAATAAGTGGGCCTGGTAGTGGGCGGATTTCAAAAAATGTTCAACATATACTGCATTTTTTTTCTAAAAATTGATATTAAACTGATGAAACTGTCGAAAATCAGTTTTTTGATAAAAAAAAAAACGCCCCTAAAATGTGGGCGTGGCCATGCACTATGTACAGAAGATATGTCGGGTAAAAGAATATATAATTTTGTGCTTAGGTGTAAAAAGCAGTACGAAATTAAAACTGTTGCTTTTTTTGGAATAGCAATTCAAATTTTAATAAATGAATAGCGAAATATAATTCTATTATTTACCAAAATTTTTTATTTTATTTTTTTTTTTTACTCACGTTCTTTCTATTTTATTATATATTGTTTTGTTTTAAAAAAATTGTTGTATTTATAAAAGTTAAATGAGTAATATGTTTACGTTTTTAGTATCCGTAATATTAAGGTTTTTTATTTTGTGCCAAAGAAGTAGATATTTTAGTTTATCATTCTTAATTTCTTTCGATTTACTGACTTCTTTCTTTTTAACAAAATAAAATACTGTACATTTTTATGCATTATTAAATAAATTAAATACTAAATCGAAAAAGTTCATTGATGTCTCATTACATCTCTCAAAATTCCATGCATCGACGTATATGTATATAGTTGTAATGCAACATTACCACTACGCAGCTCATACCAATATGACTCCTCCTGTCAATTTAGCAGTTCACATTCGCTGTTTAAATTCACAATGAATAATAAATCGCATTCACAATAACAACTGCGAGAAGCTTATCTCTAGATTCTATTTGTTTCGTCTGGAATTTTTTTTCACACCAAAAATCACTCTCCACCGATCAAATAGTATATATACATATGTGTGTATGTATAAACAAAAGATCCCTCGATGAACAGGTGGATGCACCATTAACGAAAATATGTTTTTTTCCACAGAACAAAAAACCTGGAAGGTAAACAAAACCACCGAGTAAAAATAAAACAAAAGTAACCAAAGACAAAGACACTTTCCTAAACACATCACAAAGATTTTCACAGGCACAATTTATTTTAAAATTTCATTTGGGCTCCACGCTTTGGCGTCAATTTGTAACACTATAGCCAACTTGCTATACTTATTAAGCCAACGAAGCCCGAGTTATGTTTTCCCGCTTTAAAATAAAACAAATAACTTTTTTTTTACACTTCTTTATTTAGTAATTATTTTTGTAGATAACTGATCTCCTTCACAGTCTTCAAAAAAGCGAGAGTGACCCACATAAATCAATATCATTTTAGAGCGGTAAAATGCTCGCTTGCTGAGTGACACACGTGTTACAGTGCCGACGATTAGAGCAAAGATGCATTTGTTTACAAGCCAAGAGTTTGTTGCTATGGGCGTATGTACGTACGTAACTCGCGCAGTCGCTTGTGTGGCTGATGATAGATGAATAGAAAAGAAAGGCAAAAAAAAGGGAAAGTGCAAGAGTGGTAAAGGAAGATAACGCGAAAAAGTACAACAGTGCAGTATGCTGATACTGCAGCACCGGTTACTCAGCTGGGGTGGCTTCGATAAAAAGTTATATAAAAGAACTACGGTGAGTTGCGTTTGATTGGTCCTCTACCAAATAAACGAAACTGGAACTCGATAATGAATATGTTTATCAATTTAAAATATATAGGGCGCCACGTACTCTTTTGGAAAGTAAGGGAGAGCACGAAGCCTGGTAAAGAATTAAAGGGAGATGGTGGATGCTGAAACAAAATTTCACGTTTTAGAACGTGGGTGATCTATTTAAGAAATAAAACTAAAAGGAAAAAATATGACAAAAGAGAATCAAAGGCCTTAAAAAAATAAGATACGTTAACGGGATTATGAAAAAAAAGTTCTCAGGAGGGAAAAAATATTCCAAAAAACAAAACAAATGGCCAATATCGCCACGGAATGGTCCGTTAAAAGAAAGGTCCCGAATGTAAAAATATAAACTACAGGTTACGCGTCCCGCTTTCACCGGGAAAACAAAACGGAACGAAATCCTACTATGTTATCGAAAAACACAAACTCCCAAATAAAAAGAGAAAACTAGACACTCTACTTATCTTTCTTTACATGTATCTTGGCTCTGCCCAGGTCATGAAATTCCCAATTCCTTTAGCCTTCTTCCCCAAATAGCAAATGCTCAATCCTCGCACTAGGACTCGAATACTTTTCTTTTTACCTAAAAATAAAAAAAAACCAGTGAAAAAATGCTACAATCCGCCTGGAGCGGATCGTATGATACCCTATCCCTATCTTATTTGGTCATGTGAGTGTCAATTTTCTATTTTGCCCTATAAACTATAGTCTGTCCAACATAAATTGTCAGTACAGGGAAGATAGGGATGTTTGTCTCTCATTCGCACTCGTTTGTTTTCCGTAAGGTGCTACTCTAACAAAAGCTCTTACAGGGTTGCCGCAGTATCATTTCAAACCAGGAAAAATGTGAGAGAATATTATGTAGGGTTACCGTCCTGTTTTTTTAGATTGAAATTTTCATTTAATTTATTTTATTAATCAAATATAAAACAAATAATTCACGACTTAAAAATATAAATTGCACAATACTTCTTCAAAAAACAATTTGAAAACAGTTCTTAAAAAACTACCCGTCTTAACACCCAGGGATAAAAAAAAAACTGTATCTATTTTTTGGCAACGAAATAAGAACTCAAAGACTATCCCCCTGTATTATGTTTTTGTACGAGAACGGAACTAAATGTCGTACATCCTGTAATAAAGCAATTAATTCTTAAGTCATACATTGAAATAAGATAAAATACAAGAAAACCCAGTCTTGAAAAATCTCGACAATTAAAAATCACTTCCTGCAATAAAGCAATAAAAGTTATGTACATACATATGTACATATCCTTCTTCTGTGTTCTGTTCAGATATGCGCAAGGATATAAGATGACCAAATTGACCTGCTTCTGTAATATTTTATTGCTTAAAATATTCTAACAATGTTGGTCAAAAATATTTTTGGCCGAGTTTATGTACATATATACACTGGCGGCATTATCAAAGATTTTTTTTTTTGATTCATGACAGGCGAATCGGCAAAGGTCCAATTTTTTATCCATTGAAATGCAAAAATTGTCAATTAATTTTCCTATAATGGAAACAAATTATATAGAACAATGCTGAAAAAATTTAAATTATTCACTCACTGCATTGCTTCAAAGTAAAAAGTAAACTTCCTATTTTACCAATTGCGTATTTTATGTAGGTATTTTTCAACGTAATGAAAATTGAACCCAAAAAGAGAAAATGTATGCGTACCTACAAAGTGCAAAACATTAAAACATTTTAGAATAGAAAACATCTTACAATTTTGTAACTGCATTTTAACGTATTTTCAACACATTAAAAGAAACATGATGGTAATGCTTATCAAAAAAGAACTTTTTTCAAAGCTCTAAAACCAAAAGCTCTTTAATAGAAACCCAAGGAAAAAAAACTGAACGAGTCACAAAACGGACACTGGTAACTCTGAATGAACATGAAAATAAATAGGGGTTGAAATGCAGCAGCCAATCAGCGCACACCAAATGGATATTCACAGGCGGGTATACGCATTTTATGCGGGGTTCCTCTCAATTTAGTATGGTGCAAAAATATGACACGCTACTGATCTCTCCCATAAGACGTGTACTGACAATTTATGTTGGACAGACTATAATATTTTTACTCGAAAATTAATTTTTGAAGTAAACGCCCCTAAAAAGTGGGCGTGGCCATATACAATGTATAGACGATTTGTAGATTATGTGGATATCTACATATTTGCTCAAGTAAGTTTTTTCGAGTTTCATATGAAAATAGTGAAAAAATGTGTTTTTTTTTTTTTTTAAAGTGGGCGTGTCAGTGGGCGGATTTTAAAAATGTTTACACTTGTATTGCTTACTTTTCCAAAGACCTCCTATACAAAATTTCATCAACCTAGCTTAAGGCCCAAAAACTGGTGACACAGAGACGGACGGACGGACATAGTTCAATCGAGTCGGCTAGTGATGCTGATCATTTATATATACATATACTTTATTGGGTCTATCTGTAATATTTCTTTATGTTACAAACTATGTATCAAACTTAATATACCCTTAGGATAGGGTATAAACAACTCAAACTCTAATAGCGATTCTATATCGCTCTTTCAAAAACGTCTAAACGAACTCTACCAATCACTGGTCAACCAAGAAGTGATAACTACCGAAGGAAGAAGTCTCCTCGAGCGCCGGGCCACACGCATACCACTCTACGTGTTGGTGCATACAGCCAGGGGTTTAATTACGACTCTCTGAGCATACGCTTATTTGCGTACGTAAGCGGGCGGTCTCAAATCCGCTGACCCAAACTCGCCCGATTCGATTTTCCCCTCTTACCACTTTGATTCTGTTCGTTCTACAATTCCTGAAAACGGATGAACAAATAAAACCCGAACCCAAATACAAAGAATGTGGGCATTCTACTTTTAACTAAGTTAAAAGAAAAGTATTTTAATTCGTAGTTGCAGAACGGACACAACGGATACATTTGAATAAATAAAACCGCGATTAAACTAAACTACCCGGTAGTTGGGGAGCAGACAATTCCGCAAACATCACGTATATTTTGAGTTACTTTGGGCGCTCAGCCATTGTTGTGTTCGACTCGAACCTTAACGTTAATTTATATAATTGTATTAGTTGTAGTCTATATAGTACAAGACCTCGTTCAAGCTATATACGTAGTGTATATAGCTTTATACGTAGTGTATATAGCTTTGGGCCTGGATTCCGTGGCGGACCGTACATCCGCAAAAGAGAGTTGCCAACCATCCGTTGGGTTCTGTTTTTAGGGTGCCTGTTTTGTTATCCCCCTCAAGCATGTGGAGAAGCATAAGCACTGAAACGCCTAATTAGCCCACTGATTAGAGGAGGACAACGGAAGGTAGAAGAGACAAGAGCCAAAATAGTGGATTGGTGAAGAAATAGAAACGCAACCCTTTGACAACGCTTACACTGCGAGATCGATCTGAAGTTCTTACGCATAGGTTCGGTATTGATCAGGATGCTAAGAATAGTTTTAACACCATATATTAAATCCCTTCTTTCGCCTTTATCATAACTTAGCATTAAAAATGGAAGTCCGCGCTTTACCAATTTATCCTGACGCCCTCAGACTGTTGCTTTTCCTTTTTGATAATATTTACGGAATGAAGAATGTAAAAGCCTTTGTCTTTAAGGTCGCTCATAATGTCTTCCCTAGTGTACGATGCGTGGAGTGTTCTTGCTACTACACGTATAGGTCTTTCTAACTTTTCTTCATAAGTATACCATTGAATCTTTTCGGTATTAAATTTTTGGTATACTGCTCGGTAACCATTGGCATCATCAAAGTTAATTTTCCACATATTGTTTCGGAAAGATGTGACCTTAAACTATGATGTCATATTACTTTTATAAAGGCAATGCAACTTATAAAAGTCCGTTATTCCAATGACGTTAATCGGTGGCGGAGGACGTAGGATGAACGGTGTGGGCTAGCCTTATTTTATATTTCTAGACACATGTTTCTTAAGGCATCATTTTCTTTCCGTAGTAAATCAAACACTTTCTTAAGCTCTCAGTAAAGCAGTTCCATTTCGGTAAGCTTGGTACGGAGTTCGCCATTTTCCTCCACAATGCTTTTAATTTTCACAGATTCCCCGCTTCCCTCGAACTTCTTTTTCCGGAGGCATTCGATCTTGCTGATGGAGATCGAGATACTCTTGTACTTTTAGAGAAGGGATTTATTAGTTGGAATAGATGGCTCTCCCCAGAATCCATAGAGCCGATCGAAGAGGGTGGATTTTCCAGTGTAACTGGACTGCCACCTGGTATTAAATCTTTTTTTTTTTTGTTCATTGCCTTTTTGTGTATACGCTTCGATCGGTATACGGAGGGTAGATTGGTGGTAGATTAGTCGCCTCTTACAGCAGGCATGCTTACCTCGTGTATATTCTAACTCCTACCTAAAAAGGTAAAAGGGGCCCTATTGTCAAAAACTCGGTGCATACACCAGCCCATACACAGCACACATTTTAGTGGTGTGTATGGACCGCTTTAGTGACTGGTCGGTGCATGTTCTTAAGTGTCTACATCTACATTTCTTGTATCAAATATAACGATGAATCGGTTATAACGATGAAATTCTACGGTCCCTTCGACATCGTTATAACCGATTCATCGTTATATTTGATACAAGAAATGTAGATGTAGACACTTAAGAACATGCACCGATGTCGAAGGGACCGTAGAATTTCATCGTTATAACCGATTCAACTGTATATTTGATACAATTAAAATAGTTATAACGATGAAAATCTACGGTTCATTCGACATCGTTATAACCAATTCTTACTGTATATATACTAGTAATATCTAGACAAAATAAAATTCCGACTGTTATTTTAAATAAGTCCTATTTTTGAAAATTGCATTTGTACATAAATAAACATTATACAAATTTGTATTCTAGGCGTCAGTTTGATAACGTGAAACGAATTTTTAAAGCTGTGGAGGAATTGCCAGGAAATATTACGAACAACATTAAATCACAATTTCTGCTTTCTGATGATTTGTCAAAGTAAGTTTAAAAATTAAAATAAATTTGTCTTAATTTTATACTAAACCACTAGCGATTGCCCGCGGCTCCGCTCGCGTGGACCACAAAATTAATTTTAACTCGCGAATAACGCGATCTTATTCCCCGTTTACCTTTAAGTATTAAGCTACCGTTAGTTTAATGGAGCTTTAATAATTTCATTCACAGAACGACCAACCAATATACCTGCTTTAATAAAAATTATTTTAATAATGCTTCAGGACAATGTAGAAGGACGTTTTATATTCCAAACAAGCGGATTGCCCGCGGCTCTGCTCGCTTGGTCTACAAAATGAATGTTAATTCGCAAATAACTCGATGTTATTTTGCGATCACGCAAAAGTGTTAGTCTACCGTTAAGGCTGAACTATAAAAGTCGGACGCAATCGGTAATATCAAAATTAACTTAAGGAGATGCCCATAATGTGTTCGGAAACATCTGTCAAGTAGTAGTATGAAAATGGGGGTAAAATTCTTTTGCAGAAAGACAAATATCCAAAAATGTGCGCAAACGGGTTAAAAAAAAAGCTGCCCACTATTTATACCCTATCCTAAAGGTTTATTAAGTTTGACACATAGCTCGTATGACACAGAAATATTGCAGACAGATCCATTGCAATATTTTGGAGTGAGATATAACCAACAGTTTTGCAAAGAAATATATAAAATCAAATATGACCATCTGGCAGCATTTTGTTGGTGCTGAAGTTAGTAATGTTAAGTTGAAAATGGTGTTTTTCCCAAAATCTGGATCGATGATATAACCACTTGAATTTAGTTTCAAATAAAAGAACAGAACGGTTTGAGTTTAAATGTGTAGGTCCCAGACGATTCACATAGTGCTATCTCTTTGCCATACGCACTAATAGTATGTAAAAAATCCGCACTTAAATAATTGGTGTAACCACATACTGTTTACTCTAAAACATTGATATGAACATCCTGATCTAACATTCTTCTTTGTTATTATAAGCAATTTACCCGTATGGAATTGGCAAAAACTGTTTGAATTTAGTCATTTTCCATAATTTGAATGAAGCATTAATAAAAATCATAAGCGCAACCGTCTCGTTTTCGTAGGTCTTGCAACCAAAAGTTTCACTAGTTGTGGAAGAGTAATTGAGATTTTAAACCAATTCGGACATATCTTATATTACCACTACGTTGCACCTTTGTGCTGTTAGTTGGAAATGAATGAACTTTAAAAAATAAAATTATATGAGAAAATATTTTTTGTTTTAAAATTCATCATAGAATTAAATGCCATATTTTTGTATTCATTAAATTTTGCTTACGTTTTGATTTTGACCAAAATCCATTGAATATTAACCGAGAAATGGCCATATTTCTAAAACCAATTAATAAGTAAAGTACCGTTATATGCTTTTTTATTTAAAAATGTGGTACGCCATTTTGTGGTATTTGTATAGACTAGCTTAAATATTAAATTTAGTCAAAATCCTTTGAGTCGTTTTCGAGTAAACCGATTTTTTGGTAAGTTGGCTGTAAGTAAATTACCGTTCTAAGCAATTTTGGCCAAAAACGTGGTATGCCATTTTATTAGACCTTACAAGACTAGCATAAGTATAAAATTTAATCAAAATCGTTAGAGCCGTTTTCGAGAAAAACCGCTTGAGCCTAGGAATTTTCAGAATGTTCAGACCCCCTTTTTTTGACTTCTCTATAAAGGTAATATCAGAATTTATCAAAATCCTGTGATCGAAAATTTTCACGTATCCAAAACTTGCCCTATACTACGTATAGGTGCAAGTAAAAATCTTCATAGCAAATAATTATTAATTCCAAATTCCAAATCGTATTTACATTGTAATATACATTTCTAATCGAGTGTTCTTTTAATCTCTACTACAGATTAATAAAATCCCAACATCATTATGGGAACATTATTATCTTTTATCAAAATCACTCACTAAGATCCGCACATCATCTCTTTGCTAACTACAATTCAAAATGTTCCTTCTACTCCAACTGAGAATGCACAACATCACTCCATTATATGTGTTTATAATGCTCACAGGAAAGCGTTTGCTAAAAAAATGCCTATAATGCATAACATCCAAGCACTCTTGTATTTCGCCTTCTTAACTCAAATCCCATCCCAAAGTCATATTAAAATCTTTTCATTTTTCACTGTTTGACCAAGGTGTAAAGAATGAGTTGAGAAAATTCAACTAAAGAAAAGACCAGATAAAGAAATGCCATATTGAGCTGTTTTCTGCGTCTTACTCACCCTGGTGCAATCAAAAAGCAATTATGCAATAAAGCAAAAATGGGTATACAAAAACTTTTTTTACACTTCTATATGTGTGACTGTGTGAAAATTGTAGTCATTCATTCCATCAGAAAAAAAAGTGCGTTGATTTGAAGGGTGGCGTTTTGCTTTTAAATTTCTATGAACTATGGACTGCAACTGCATAATAGAAAGTATATTGGATAAACCATTTTCGGCTAGAGGATTTGACAAAAAAAAAAAAAACATAATAGATGGTGGGTGGACAAAGCCATTTGTAAACATCAACTACTAGGCATAATGATTCTACTGATTTGGATCAAAGTTTCACAGAATACTTTAAGCTTTGTAAAGTAATGTTAACTTTTCCAGTGACAACCGCATCTGTAGAGAGATAATTTTCGTGTCTTAAAAGAATAAAAAAATCTGAGAAATAAATGTGGGCAAAAAAGATTAACAAGTTTAGCTCTCATCTCAATTAAAAAACGTTTGTTAAAACCAATATACAAGCTAAAGACAACTTTTATGATCAAATCATAGATAGTTTTGGCTCAAAAGAACGAAGGATAAATTTAATATACAAGACTTGGTAACGTTTTAATAATTAACTTAATAAATATTACAAATTAAGGGGGTATTGTCTCAAATAAATGACTTTTTTTCATTTCGTTTTACGTCGGGTGCTTCCGCTTCCGAAAAAGTCACGCCTCGTGCCTTATATGTATGTCTGTATATAGGAAAGGGATAGGGTAGGATCCGCTTCAGGCGTTTTGTAGCAATTCAATATGTTATTATCTCCAACTCTAGGACCATGTTGGACGTAGGTCTTGTAGTGCTGGGTAAGTTTACTACTACGGTAGGTAGTCCCGGGGCTCTCGGGATTTTTGTGGTCACTCGGCGTTCGGTGTTTGGCCTTCTGTTAGCCTGGAACCATTTTTCGGTATGACGGATGGTGGGATCTCCTTGAGCGGTCTGGTTCTTCTTATCCATTTTCGGTTTCCGTGTTATTATTGTTTCGGATGTGCTCCTCACGGCTGCTATGTTTAGACTGATTTCTGGTTGTACTTTGCTTCGGTATTTATACCCTTTTAAGTCCTGTATATGTGATCGGAATAATTTTCCCTTTTTGTCGCCTATTATTATTAAAATTATTATGACTGTTGAAATAAATTTGATTACCTTGAACGGCCCTTTGTAACGTGGGGTCAACTTCTCTGTAAGGTGTTTGGCTTTAGAGGAGAGTTCGCGCACTCTCTTGTACACCCATTCACCAATTGCTGGGCGCCAGGCTCTCCGTAGAAAGTTGTAATATTTCCCTTGTGTCTCGGCTACTTTTTGCACGTTCACTTGTACCATCTCGAATAGTTCTTTCATCCTCTCGATTCTGGCGGAGATCAGTTCAGGGATCATTTGTAGCTCTGTGGACGCGTAGTGGGTGATTGTCGGCGGCTTTGGAATTTTTCGTCCAAAGTTCAAATAGGCCGGGGAGTATCCAGTAGCATCGTGCTTGCTGGTGTTAATGGCGAAGGTGAATTCCAGTAAGTGTTCGTCCCATTGTCGTTGATTTTGCCTTACATATTGAGCTATCAGGGTTTTCAGTACTCGGTAAATACGTTCGGTCGGATTTTCTTAACTCTTAACGAAATGGCTTCGACCCGTTTGGTAAAGTTGTCCACTAGTACCAACATCATGGTATGGCCCTTCATTGACCTGGGGAGGGGTCCAACGAAGTCTGCACACACCGTTTCCCATGGTGCTGAATCAGGGGTTGTATACATCTGGCCACTTAGCTTTTGCTGGAGTGCCTTGAACTGGTTAAAGGTTGCGCAGCTCCGGACACATTTCGCCACTGCTCGGAACATCCCAGGCCAGTAGTGGTGTTCGGTGATGCGTGCAATTGTCTTTGCAGTTCCTAGGTGTCGATAAACCGGGAATGAAACAGCGATACCAGGCTATGATCCCTAATATCCTGTGGAGTTCTCGTATATTCTTCGGCGATTTTAACTCCCTCATAGCAGCGATCTTGTCCGGGTCCGTGTGGAGTCCCTGACGACTTATCACATGGCTCAGGTACTTCAGCTCTCGGCGACAGAACTCATACTTGCCTGGGTTGACTGTCAGGTTGGCCCCTAGCAGCCGTCGGGATACCTCCTTTAGGTGTCGCATATGTTCTTCCAAAGTTGCGCCTATGACGATGATGTCGTCTAGTTAGGCGAAGACGTGTGGTTCCATGTCTGGGCCAATTATGCTATCTAAAGCTCTCTAAAACGTGGCGGGAGCGAAGGGAAGCCCGAACGGCATCACTTTCCATAGCCCTTTGCCTGGCACTGTTGAAACTGTGTATGGACGTGTAGACTTTTCTAAGGGTATCTGCCAGAAGCCCTGTTTCAAGTCGATAGTTGAGATAAAGCTCGCACCTCTTAACTTGTCTAGGGCGGCGTTTATCTGAGGCAGGGGGTATGCGTCTTATGCGATCTCGTTCAACTGTCAGTAGTCGACGCACAACCTCCACGTTCCGGTCATGGACAAACCTTAATTAGACAGTCAACTCGTACTTCCCCTGCCCCCTTAGTGCTGAAAATAGGAGGAGCCTAATTACCATGTTTGTGAATAAATGTAAAGTAGCGTGTGAGCAAGACCTTACTATTATTTTGTCGGGATATCTCTTTCATTCCTTTCGAGGAAACATTTTTTTTCCGGTTGTTATTCCATTAACAACAACATTTGTAATTGTATGTGTGATTGTATGACAAAATTTAGCGGATTTTAGTTCGGAGGAGCGAATGTGTCAAACGAAACGAAGTTGTCTGTCTAATTTAGATTTGTCTATGGTTCCGGTCTTCTTTTTCACTAGTACTATAGGAGAGCTGTAGGGGCTATGGGAAAGTTCGATCTTGTCCTGGCTGAGGAGGTCGTTGATCTTTTGCATTGCCAGATTACGGGAACAATAACGCTGTTTAAACGGTTGGTCGGTAGTTAGAAGGATTCGGTGGGTCGTAATAGTAGTAGGCCCGGCGAAGGCTCCAACCTTCGGTTACTCTTGTCGTAAGAACTCGGTCAGGTGTAGTTATTCCGACTGGCTCTTCATTTCGCAGGGTGTGAAGTGTACTCCTTCGGATTCCGGGCAGGACATGATGTGGTTCATTAAAGGTCTTCCGAACATTGACATCACGAAGTCCAAGAAGTCGATTCGGAGGATATCCGTCCTCGACCAGATCTTCCATATATGTGGCCTCGATCGTATATAGTCTTTGACTTTCTTACGTGGCCCTTGCCTTTTCCTCATTATGTCATCTTCCAACTTGTGGACATACCGCGTTGGAAGGAAACGCCGGAGAAAGGCCTGGCGGAAGTGCTTCCACGTTGTCCAGGCATCTTGGCTAACTTCCATTCCAGTGCGGTTCCACGGAAGATTTCGGGTAGTGTTCGGGGTATGTGGTCGGGCGGTATATCGAAGCACCTCGTGAGCTTTTCTAGTCGCTCAATAAATTCGAGGGCGGTATTCATAATTCCGGCATCGTAGCTGAGGATCGGTCTGGTGAGCAATCGCGTCAATGGGATGCTCCGATGGAAAGCCGGGACGACTTGGGTATTCTCCGGTTGATAGTGGTGGTGTGATTCGGTAGAACACACTTTCTCTGCTGTAGGTCACTATGCGAGACCGGTACCAATCTGGGTACCTCCCATTAGGTCTCCTCGTAGAATGGGTTCGGGTCTTCGACCTCAATGCAGCCTGTGTCTGGATAATCTCGGTTTTCCACCAATTCTTCCCATTCTTTGCATAGATTATGGACGGATTGCCAGGTCCTGACTTCGTTCAGGTAGGCGCTAAATCGTCTGCGCATTTCGGCCACTGTTCCACTTGCGTCTAGTTTTCGCTCACTCATGTGGCTAACTCAGTCTTATTTAGCAAGTATATCCACCCTATATTTATCCTTGAGTATGGATGAGTCTCCATGGCCGCAATTTCTTTGTGTTCGGACATGTCGGGTTAATTGTTCGGGTTCTCGGGTTATGTACCTCTTACAGAGGTCCCTTCTCGGGCGTCAATTGTGAGGGTGTTTTCCAAAGGCTTAGGATGCGCTCGTCGGATCCAGGGTCGTTCAAATAAACACCAGAACTGTGGGGGATAGAGGCATTAACAACGTTTATTTTCAGAATTCAAGCCTTAACAACTTTTATACATACCTATTTACCGCTATTGCACACTATTTTCATAATAATTCCTTACGGTTCGGCCTTAACAATTGGTATACGTAACAATTTTTATACCTGACGACAACCTTAAATCTAATTCTTAATTATGAGCGCCCGTTTGGCAGACATTGGCACCGCCCGCTTTTGGCAGACAATTGGCATCGCACGCTTTTGGCAGATAGTTGGCAGCATATGCTCGGCAGTACCTTCCCCGAGAGGCACTCTAGAATCGGAATCACGGCGGTGGCGGAATCCTTCAAACAGGATTATTTCTCTGTACCGGCAATAGCTCTTCCAGACAGGATGAACCCAAAAACCTTGAATCATGTAATTACAATTGCCAGGTGTTCCCTTCAGAGTTATTGAAAGGTGGCGTGATCTTGTTGTTTACCTTTTTTATGGTATTTTGAAGTGGCGTCGGATATGTACAGTGGCGTAGGGTGCTCGGCGGTATGCGGGGGTGCATGGGCGTCGGTTCGGTATATTGCGTATGCGGCGGTCGGGGGGTGTGCCCAAGTGTAACGCTCCGTCACAGTCTAGAAACCTAAAAGCTCAAATTCCAGCTTATTCCGGGCAAATAAATGGACACACTCGAGTAAAAGGCTTAGGCCAAAATGAACTCAAATCGGGTGATCTACAAAATGGGCCTATCTGTGGCACGATTTGAGGCATGTGGCAGCCACAATCCTCATTTTGAGGAAGGAAAGTTTTTTTTCAACTGGTCACCACATTTCCCCAGGCCACAATCTAGAAACCTAAAAGCCCAATTTTCGGCTTATACTTAATTATTTTGGGCAAAGGAAAAGTTTTTTGAACAGGTCACCACATTTCTTCCGGCCACAGTCTAAAACCTAAAAGCCAAAATTCCGGCTTACCCTTAATTATTTCGGGCAAATGGACACACTCGAGTTATGGACAGTTTAGGTGAACTCCCAAATGATCTTAAAATTGATAGTGAATAGCAAGGGAAATGCAGCTAGATCCTGTATTACAAAAAGTATTTCAGTATGTAGTAAGCAACAAATGGCCGCACTCATTGAGTCCCGAAATCATACCCTATTTTCGTTAGCGTAATAGTTTATCGACAGGAAACCAATTTTTTTTTATGGCAATCGTATACTCATTCCTGCAGTTCTTCAAAACGCCGTTCTCGATATGGTATGTGTTGAAAAATAACCGGTTTAACTCCAATGCGACTCTGTATCCATGGATGCATGTGTGTATGTGCTTGTACATATTGCACATTTTTCGTTTTTTCGTTTTTCTTGTTACTGCTTAGTTCAGTTCTTTCTGTTCCTCCGTATAGTGCGCACGAAGCGTAATGAAGTAATAAATATTATTTTATCGACACGGCGTTATTTTTATTTTTATTTCTTTTTCTCTGCTTTAAACTTGTAACTCGTCAGGTAAGATTTTCATCAGGTTATGGGCCCAGGACGAGAGTCACAAAAGTGTTAAAGTAGTTTGTCGGTTTAAGAAATTACGCGAGTTACGCTGTATTGTGCGCGGTCACCATGAGTTCCATCTATCAGATCGAGAAGCTAGATGAAGGAAACTATGACACCTGGAGCATACAAATGCGCAGCGTGTTGGTGCACGCAGAAGTGTGGAAGGTGACAGACGGAGTGCGGCCGTTGACAGAATCGGCGGCATGGGATTTACTCGATGAAAAGGCATTGGCAATTATTACTTTGAGCGTGAAACCATCACAGTTATGTTACCTCAAGCAAAGCAAGACTGCAGCTAGTGCTTGGAAAAAGCTCAAGGATGTCCATCAACCTAGTGGGCCAGTTAGAAAGGTATCGCTTTACAAAAAGTTGCTTAGTTTGCAGATGGCAGATGGTGAAATTATGTCCAGCTATATCAATATGTTTTGTTCGACGATTGACAAGCTCGCCGAAGTGGATATTAAACTAAGCCACGAACTAGTAGTAATAATACTACTATCAAGTTTGCCGAAGCAATACGAGAATTTCGTCATGGCCATGGAAACGCGCGACAGTTTGCCTTCTCTGGACATATTAAAGATTAAATTGCTAGAGGTAGGGGAGCGAAAAGGAAACGAAGAAAAATTCACACATAGCAGCGAGCAGCAAGCATTTCATGTAAATACAAAGCCGACACGAAAAAAAGAGAAAAGAGATATTGTATGCGGGCGGACAATGCGGGCGGCGTGGCCACTACAAGAATCAATGCAAAAACAAGGGTAAAGAAGAAATGCCGAAAACTCAACAACAACGATCGTTTACTGTTCTTGCAGTGGCAGACACGTACGATCTAAAAAAATCCAGCTGGTGTCTGGACAGCGGGGCGACTATGCACATGTGTTGCATACGTGGCCTTTTTACGAATTACGTTTCACAGACAGAAGATGTTGTGTTGGCTGACAACAATGTAATACGAGCAGAAGGCAGAGGCGACGTCATAATTCAAACGGATTTTTGTGAGCTGAAGTTGGAAAACGTTTTGTATGTTCCTGGTATGAGAGGCAACTTTATTTCCGTCAGTCGAGCCGTCGAACGGGGATGTACAGTGCTCTTTGACAACAAGTATGCGCTTGTAAGCCAACAAGGCGCGCATATATTGAGAGCGCAGAAAAGAAATAAACTTTTTGTGTTTGAATGCAAACGCAACTTATGTTTTGGTGCAACCCAGCCTAGCGCAGGTGTGTGGCATAACAGATATGGTCATCTAAATTATTCCAGTTTGATGAATCTTGCAAAAAAACAGGATGGTGCATGGTATAGAAAACGTGGATTTCTCAGACAATTTAGAGTGCATCACATGCATGAAGAGTAAAATACATACACAATCGTTTCCAGCAACGTCAGAAAATCGAGCAAAGCGACAATTGGAGCTCGTACATACTGATGTATGTGGTCCATTTGAGAAGCGATCTCTTGGTGGGTCGTCATATTTTGTAACATTCATCGATGACATGTCTAGGCGTATATTCACATATTTCCTCAAGTCAAAGGATGAGGTATATGAAAAGTTTGTGTTGTTTAAGAATATGGCAGAGCGGCAGACGGGGTGCAAAATTAAGGCAATACGCAGCGACAATGGGCGTGAGTATATTAACAAGCGTTTTGACACTTTTTTGCAGCAGCATGGCATAGTACGTCAACTTACGGTCCCGTATACCCCACAACAGAATGGCGTGTCAGAAAGGGCAAATCGTACTATTGTTGAGATGGCGAGAAGTTTGCTTGTGCACTCCAATATATACGTAACGTACCTTATCTTTTTCGTATAGAGGCCCTTCTCGCGCTAGCATATTTTGCTTAGGTAAATTAATTTTGAAAAATTGTCGACTTACATTGCTTCGCACTCCTAAGAGCTCATGCTTCTCTATGCAAATCGAAAAAAAAAAAATATAATAAAAGTGGGAAAGACAATTTAGGAATGAACTTTACATACCGATGTTGCCATTACCATACATCAAATTTTGTCATTATCACATTTTGAGAATCATGTAACCATAGTATTCGGCACTAGCAATACAAAATGCTGGCATTTCTGCGGGAAGTCGAGCGACAGGCAATTGTCCCATAATGGTCGCTCTTGGTCTTGTGCTCTTTATTCGTTAAGTTAGGCATTCACTTTGAATTGGGGCGAGCCTTGATTATCCACTGCTGCTGTAACTCATTTAAAACTTGTTCATATGTTATTTATGTAGCTGATAGCAAGCGATATTGTTTGACAAGAAATTGAACGTAGGCGTCTTTTCCATGAAAAATAACGGGGAACATGAGCTTCTTGTGGCCTTCTAGTAGTTTTTGAAATCTTCGCTCTACTCGAAAAATATTCTCGGATGATGATTTCGGTGTTAGCTTGCATAGCGAGCTGTTTTTGTTAATCATGGTTAAGTCCACAAGCAAATTATATTCATTGGGGAACATTCATTACAGTCATTTGGGGAAGTTCGTCTGCAGTAAAATCGTCTCATTTTGCATTTTGCATAAGTTAAGCCAGGAAGAAAATCATGTTACATATAAAATCTTGTCTATTGGACAAAACTCCCACGGTATTTGACTGGATATTTTAACCGCTGAAAAATAACCTTTCTCGATGTATTCGTTGATGATGGTTTCATTGAAATATTTTAGGATGTCGTCTTTACCCGGTCTCTTTCGAAATCTTCCGCCGTCAATTTTTTAAGTACATAGCTATACATTGGCTTTTCTTTTCGTGCCTTTTAAGGACTACACAGCTTATAATAAATAAAATAAACTAAAAATTGTTCCATAAAAATGATCAGTGTATAAGTAAAACCATAACCCATGGTTTTTTTAAACCACTGGTACCTGTAAATGTTTTCATCATTTAATCTATACGATTTCTAAGCTAATTCTAACTAAAAATGTTTATATATATTATTTTTAGGAAATACGCTTCAATTGTTTTTCTGGCTTGTTTACGATTTGAAACATCGAAGAAGAAATTGAACTATCTAAGTTTCTCCGATTTTTTCTTCTGTTCCCAAGCAGTTATGGAATATTGGACGTACACCTATCAGCACTCAGGTCCTGAATATTACGATACAGAAATGGACAAAGAGTTCTTGCTAGACTTAAGGGAACTGCGATGTCTTTTTGAGAAAGAAAAAGAAATCAAACAGTAAGTATTTTTATTATGTATGTATAATTTGCATTACTTGCACCTTTGTTAATAGCATAGCATAGTTGAAAATAAATAGACTTAAAAATAAAAATATATATGAAAAAATATATTTTTTTATTCTACATAAGTTTAAAGCCCATATTTTTGCATACATTAAATTTTTCTCAAATTTAGATTTTTACTTGCACCTATAATATAGGGCAAGTATTGGATTCGTGCAAAAATTCGAACTCGAGATAACAATGAATTCTGACATTACGATGATAGAGAAGCTCGAAAAAGTGGGTCTGCCGATTCTGTCTGTCTGTCTGTCTATCCGTCACTCTGTATGTATGTACGCTCGACTACAGCCCAAACGGGTCGACCGATTTCCTTCAAACTTCATATCTGGGGTCTGTTGTGTATTCTCCAGAGGGGAAATTGGAATATTCGTTCTAGCCCTATTATTAATGGTACTTTACTTAGGGCCAATTTTACAAAAAGACGATTTTCTCGAAAACGGCTCTAACGATTTTGATTAAATTTCATATTCGAGTTAGTCTAGACAAATGCTATAAGATGGCGTGCCACGTTTTTGGCTAAAAATACGTAAAAAGGTACTTTTCTTATTAACTGATTTTAGAACTATAGCTATTTCTCGGCTAAAACTGAATGGATTTTCATCAAAATCAAAATGTGGGCAAGATTAAATGTTTAATAAAATGTGACACTTAAACTTAAGCAAAATTTTTAAAACTATTTTTTCAAAAATTTTATTATATTTTTTTTTCTATTATTTTTATTAAAAATTTATTCATTTCCAACTAACAGCATATATGTAGGTGCAAGTACGTACGATCCAGTCGTTCACTTTATTTACCCTGAAAATAAGAATTGTACCCGGTTGAGACACAATATTTTTCTGCTTTTACTGCCAACATAACATTTGAATAACCAAAAATTAATTATATTAGTTTTTTCATCGTTGGCCTGTGAATCGTTAGAGCCGTTTTCAAGAAAACTGATTGGCTATAGGCTTTTGATCAATAATGCGGTATGCCATATTACAGCGTTAACCTATCTATAGAAATTAAGAATTTAGATAAACACGGTAGACCCGTTTTTTAACAAACCGGCTTTTGAGCAAATTGGGCTTAGGTGCCGTTGTAACAATTTTTGAGCACGTCTCTAAACTAGCTTCAGCAAGAAGTCTAAGAAATAGCGTTGCAGCTGTTTGCCAGCGGCAGCGGCAAGTCTAGAGGTTTAGTTCTTTGAAAACGGCGCAGTAAATTACTTTCATCCAAAACTTGAAGCACTGTGATATTAACGTGACTTTCTAGTCGAATTTTATGTTTTCTCGCGAAGTTTCTAATTTCATCTACGATTGTTTTAATGCCGAGATCTAGTGGATATAGTCGAACTTCGATATCTCGAACCATCACTTTTCACAAAAAAAAAAAAATTCGACATAATAAGACTTTGAGTTGTTAAATAAAATTAAAAATCTTTCTTTTTCGACCCATTTTCTACCTCTTTTATAAGTTTAAATTTTTCATCAAAAGATAATGTTAAAGGTACGCTTTTCTGACATATCAACGGGGCTCTAACCCCTATTTTCAAGAGATATGATAACTCTTACTCGCAAATAACTATCACGATTTATTACACGTACATATGTATATATACTAGGTCATGAGAACATACAAACACAGTTATAATGCATTATAAACCGAACTTCTAGAAATATGTAGAGTTTGGGAATTGTCCTTCAGAATTCGACTTATCAAAGGTGAAGCCAATTAATCCCTTCGAGTTATCAAGACATTTGAGTAAAAAAAAGTTCGAGTTATCAAATAAAATTTACATGTAAATTTCAGTCTATTGCTATTACCAACCAATTTCATTCGAGTTATCGAAATTATCGACTCTCCGACTGTATTTTGTTTTTTTGATACTTTGTTTTCAAAAGTTTGTAAAATATTTAAATTACGGTAGTCTCTTCGACAGTTTTACCTTCTGCCTAGATAACAATGTCATCGTCAAAAGTGGCTAACTTTCCTCCCACTTGCGGTATATCGCGAGTGTATAATCGATATAAAAGTGGACCAAGAACACTTCCTTGCGGTACCCCAGTTATTATTTGCTTAAAATCCGAATATTCATTTCCACATTTGACACGGAATACTCTATTCGTAAGGTAGTTTCGTAGAATATTATATAAGTGGTCTGGCAAAACTTGTTGCAATTAAAATTTTAAGCCTTCATGCCAGACCTTGTCAACAGCTTGAGAGACTTCAAGGAATACACTTGTACAAATCTTTCTTTTCTTCTAGAGATCTTTCGATTACGTCTGTTATTCTATGTACTTGTTCAACTGTAGAGTGATTACTTCTGAATCCGAATTGATGATCCGGGATGAGATGCTTTTATTACCGGCTGTATTTGTCTACTCAATATTATCTCACATACTTTGGATATAACTGGAAGAAGTGGAACTGGTCTTTAAGACGTTTTTCATTTGGGGTTTTACCGGGTCTAGGAACCATTATAACCTCCGCAACTTTAACAGAAGCAGAAGAAATTAAAGCTTTTCTTGGCAGTGCCTTAAGAACTTCTCCCGTGATTACGTCAAATCCAGGAGCTTTCTTGGGTTTGAGTTTCTTTAGTTCTTTCTTAAGTTCGGTTAGTGTTGCATATGGTCTATATTAGACGTATTTGCATCTTGAATAAGAGCTTGTCTATCAAATGGTTTAAAAGTATCTTCCAAATTCGTTGCAAAAATTTGTGCTTTCTCTTTATCATGCCTGGCCCATTCGTCTTGATTTTTTTCTGATTGGTGCGGCTTGTATTATAGGCTTTTTAATGTCTTTCCAAGGCGAATAACTCGCCCACTAACATGCACACTTTTCAAAAAATTCATTTTTTTCAGTATTTTTATACGAAACTCGAAAAAACTTACTTAAATAAATTAATACATATGACCTACATTTTAGGGGTGTTTTTTTTTTTTTTATCAGAAAACTGTTTTTGACATTTAAAATCTGCCCACTACACACCAACTAATTGAGAAAACTCGTGTTTTGGAGTAATTTGATAAGATATGGGTCATTCCGCGATAAATCGCCGAGGCTATATGGAGAGCTCTGAACGACCACCCTCCGATTTGGCTGAAAATTAGTACAAATACTCATTGGAGTGATACAAGTCATAAGTCAAAAAAGTTTTGCAGATCCGTCCGTCCGTCCGTCTGTCCGTCTGTCCGTCCGTCCGTCCGTCCGTCCGTCTGTCCGTCCGCCTGTGTGTCACCAGTTTTTGGGCCTTAAATTTTGAGCTAAATCGATGAAATTTTGTATACGAGTTCCTTGGAAAAGTAAGCAATACAAGTGTAAAAAATTTTAAAATCCGCCCACTGACACGCCCACTTTTCAAAAAAATCACCTTTTTTCACTATTTTTATATGAAACTCGAAAAAACTTACTTGTGCAAATATGTAGATATCTACTTAATCTACAAATCGTCCATACATTGTATATGGCCACGCCCACTTTTTAGGGGCGTTTATGTCAAAAAATTAATTTTCGAGTAAAAATATTTGTTTATAGGGCAAAATAGTCAAATTTTGTGAATACATTTTCCACCGCCCACTGACACGACCAAATAAGATAGGGATAGGGTATCATACGATCCGCTCCAGGCGGATTGTAGCATTTTTTCACTGGTTTTTTTTATTATTTTCTGCCTATTCGATGATAAACAAAAAAATGTTAATATGTATATACGTTTGTTTCTACGCATGAGAAATGTGAATATATGGGTACCTTTTTTTTGCGGAAAGGGAAAAAAATTGATTTTGGTTTTGCTTGGATAGATATATTTGCATAGAATCATAGTGTAGTGCAATTCTATATGAGTACATATAGTTAGTTAGATTTTTACTTATGTAGGTACATATATTTGTAATATGATGCAAATATTGTTATCGTAATAAAATCCGTTTTTTTAGGATTTGATGGATTTTGATATTGTCATTATGGAGAAAGCTAAAAAAGTTGGACTGGACTTATTTCATGTCTCCATACAATCCTACAAGCACTATCATAGTGTAATCACAAGGTTGGTTGTGGACTTTTGGCTCAATTCCTTAATAACACTGGGGAGCTATGACCCCCGGGGGGGGGGGGGCAATTTTAAGTATATAATTGATTTGTGGACTTATAACCCACCTGGATTAGTCAAAAGCCCATTATTGTCTATTATGGACTTTTGGCCTGTGGATTGCGGCGAGAAAAATGTCAGCGGGAAAGAAAATTAGGTTGTTAGATTTACTGGTTAAGTTTTATAATATCTGACTTTTAGTGAGGGAAGATCTTAAGTTTATAGCATTGAGTTACGTAAGATCTTTATTCTATAATTCTAGTCCGCATCTTTATCGTGAGAGTGGTGAACTGAAGCAGAAAGTTTCAGGCACTAATAATCTTCATAAATATGTATCGAAATCTCCGCTAATTACTCGTACTCAATATGCAATCCTGTTGTACAAAAAGAAGGGTGCATAGAAAATACTCCAAACTATGATACTGTATATTTCAGAGCTAAAACGAAACGATTTTATCTTTATGAGTGCCCTATACGGCTCAAATGTGAAATTTGAACGAAATCCAATAACCTGTTAAGGCAATCAGAATTAGCGGACACACGTTTTTCATAGTTTTTGTATAATAATATAATATAATAATAGTTTAGAAGTAATAGCGTTAAAAATGGCTACACCTCCAAATTAGAGGTTACCCACTTCGGGGGGCTTAAACTTGAAATGGGGTGAGAATAGATCCCCCCTGCCATACCATTTCTTGTTCGGCGGAACTTCAGGAATCTCCCCTTAAATGATTATACCGCTTAACTGGACACCCTGTATGAACGTTGAATCCAAATATAACTGACGTTCTTACAAGGCTTACGAGTCATCGAAAACGAAACGTCGACGTCCTACGTCCTACGTCGACGCGATATGAAAACCCGTATGCTGATTTTCAGAGCACAGGCATCATTACCACATCGTAACGACTAATTCAACTAAGACCCAATATAAGCAAAAATACAGAAATTTCAATTTTTCTTGAATTCAAAATTTAAATAAACATACACACATAAAGTTTGCCCCACACAAATATACGCGTGCATATGTACACACTTCTTATTATATTATTGTTGAAGATTGGATTCTTTTATCCAAACTATGATGATGTGGATCGTAGGTGCATAAACCTAGATCTGATTGTTGAAGTAGCACAAGTCGATTCTTTTATCGATTATGCGAATCGCGGGAACAGTCCTTCAAGCAGACTCACTTGAAGAAATAAAAGTCTTGGTTAACTGTTCGTAAGCAATTGAAATCATTAATTTTATTCCTCTTATTTATACTAAATTTAACAGTCAATAAATGCTTAGTTTGCAACTAAGCGAATATCTAAAGTACAGACAATAATAAACAATAAATGCTTAGTCTAGAATTAATGTACAAAATTGCTGCGTTTGCATTTCTTTTCTTGTGAATGAACTCTGAAGTTGTTCAACCTCCGTTGGCAATGAAATATGATTAGTTGATTTTTGTGTGACATGTACATACATTATCAAGTTTCAATTATGAGTTTTAACATTCTGCCCGCGGTTGAACAGATGGTTCAACAATAAAAATATTCTTAGGGGTACTACCTATGTATATTGTATAAAGCGAATACATTTTTTTTTTATTACGATTTTAATTAATTATTGTCAATACGTATACTAAATCTGTCCTCCTGGACTTCTGGTTCTGCTGGTGTCCTTGGTTTTGGGGTTGGCGGCTGGATGTGTCTATTCTTCCTGGCTTTGAGGTACCATTGAATGACCAAAAAGATGATAATTAAAACTGCTATTAGTACCCCGGCATGCCCTATGGTATGGTGAATTTCATGGTGTTGTAGGCCAGTTGGCAGCTCAGTGCGGAATTTGTCGACACTCTGCTTCAATATTTCGATATCCGCGATGTGACGTTGGTAAAACTGTTGTGGATAAGCCAAAGTTGTCGCTTGAACCGGGATTATAGTATCAGAGAGGTTACTCAGCGGGCTGTACGACAATCTCGAGATCGACGGATATATATTATGTCCTCGGATAGTTAGGAATTGTTGTTTCATTATACAATCCTTCTGCAGCCTTGTAATACCTGATCCTCGGATGGTGACATGTGTTGTGTTTTGTCCGCATACGACATTGATGGTAGTTTCATGTAGTAAGGTGTAAATCCATTCATTTGTTTTGTGTAGTTGAATCCAATGAGGTCCATCTCCAGATTTTTGCACCTGACATTTATCAAGGCCAGGTAGGTGATTAAAAAGGGAGATCTCACATGCACTGGCGGTTGAACCCTTATGATGTAGAGGACCACTCTGTTTGCATAGGTATTCTTCGTGGTTAATTGACAGGCAATTCTTCATATCTCTTTCCGAAAGGGAATAATACTGGTCTCGATGTAGATTTATTGTTAGGTATGGCGAGGCTGGTTGTATGGCGTTGAAAGTTCCATTTATCAATACTGGCACAGGTATTACGCGAAATATCTCGAAGTCTTCTGATGATACTAATGGTATTTTGATTTTGAAAATTGCATGCTTCGGTAATATTCTCCCTTCTATAGTCATCAAGTTGTAAAGTGTTGTGAGATCTAAGTAAGCTGTAGGCAGCTTTAATGATGATGGTAAATGTTCCTTTTTGTAGCGTAGCTCCTGGCGTAACTGTGTTGAAGGTACCACTCGTACCACATCGTCGGTCCCCTTGATGCAATTTACAATCCTACCCAGTTGCCACTGCATCGGTGGTAGATTGTCTTCTTTGATGATTACCAACATACCCGGGATAATGCTGTTTTGCTGATGTTTCCATTTGTAACGGTGTTGAAGCTCATTGAGATACTCATGTGACCAACGTTGCCAAAATTGCGTCTTGATTGCTGTGATTGTCTTCCATCTGTTGCCTAACCTGCCATATGTATCTTCTGCTCGTGCATTAATTGTTGAGGTTAATGCCTCCCCAATCAGAAAATGTCCGGGTGTTAGGGCCGTAAGACCGTTTGGATCAGATGACAAGGGAGTCAGCGGTCTGGAATTTAGTATAGCTTCTATTTCGATCATAAACGTTTCAAGTTCTTCATACGTTAGATTAGAAGAAAGAAGGTTGCGTTTCGGAAAACGCTCAGCCGATTTCACGGCAGCCTCCCGTGACCGGCAGATTCTGGCAATTTCCTATGAAACGCTTAAGTGCACCTATGAATGCTTCTGTGGTTAGATCTCCCACAACTTCAAAGTGTGTTGCCTTAGTTGCGAAGCAGCAGAATACGGCTACATATGTCTTTCGCGGTTGTTTTCCTCTGACCTTGAAGTGAATCCACACTGGTCCAAAAAAGTCCACTCCAGAATTTACGAAGGGTCTGGCGGGTTGAATACGCGCCGCCGGCAAATTTCCCATGATCTGCGTCATTAACTTTGGTCTGGCTCTGGCACAGCGAATGCATTTTTAAACTACCGAACGTGCCATAGTTTTTCCTTTGATGGGCCAATATTTCTGACGTACAGCTGCCAGCAATCCTTGAGGTCCAACATGCATATACTTCAGATGGATTTCTCGCATCAATGATTTACTGACCTCATGATTATATGGTAATACAATGGGATGCTTGGCATCGTAATCTAGATCGGCTGCTTCTAAGCGTCCTCCTACGCGAAGAACTCCTTCCCCATCCAAAAATGGCGATAGACTATTCAGTGGACTTTGACTGCTGACGTATTTTCCTTTCGAGAGATGCTCCAGCTCCTCCTTGAACTCTTGATGTTGCATTTCCCTCATTATTACTTGAGTGGCATCGTCAAGTTCGCAAATGGAAAGATGGTCGCTGAATCGTTGGTTTTTGTTACTCTTCTTACAATTATTTAAGAATCGTTTGATATAGGCAATAATCCGTTGTAAACGTCCAAATGAATTATGATGCTCTGTCATGTTGATAATTCCTGATGATGTATCGATCGTAGCTGTGAGTGCAATTCTGGACCCTTTTTTTCCTATTTCTGTCTTGTTGCCTGGCCAAGTGTTCTCTGGCCCATATAGATACAAAGGCCCATAAAACCACATGTTACAATCCTTTAGCTTCGAAGCCGATATCCCTCTTGAAACTATGTCTGCCGGATTCTGTTTCGTAGGCACATGACGCCACTGCTGAGGAGAGGTCGTGCTTCTGATTGCTCTTACTCGATTGGCTATGAAACGATGATAGTTAGACGCTTCCGCATTTATCCAGGCCAACACGATCTCCGAGTCCGTTTAGAAATATGTCTCTAATTCTCCTAGCTTCAGATCCCTTGTGACCCGATTAGTGAGGTCCGTCGCTAATTTGGCGGCACAAAGTTCTAGTCGTGGTATAGTGGTTGTAGTGATTACCTCCTCGTCCTTCCCTTTTTTAAGCGGCGCAACTCTGGATTTTGAGCAAAGTAGTCGAACCGTCACTGTACCGTCGTTATAAATTGATCTAATGTAGATGGCAGTACCAAAGGCTCTTCCTGATGCATCCGCAAACGCATGTATCTATATCTTCTTTGGGACTTGTGTAAAGAATAGGTGTCTGGGAATCTTTATTTCTCTTATTTGCTCTAAGTCCTTTCAGAAATTTTTCCAAGTTGTGTGCAGTTCCATCGGTAAGGCGGCATCCCAATCAATTTTTAGTTTCCATAACTGTTGAATAAATATTTTCGCCGTGATTGTTATGGGATTGACAATGCCTAATGGGTCGAATATATGTGCAATTTCCGATAAGGCCGTTCTTTTTGTGATTCTCCTATTCACTTGTATTGCTGAATTAATGAGGAACTCATCTGCTTGTGGATTCCAGATGAGCCCCAACGTTTTTAGTGTTCGTGATTCCTTATCTTGAAGATCAGATTGTATGGCTTGATCGCCCGTTGGAATATTTCTTAGCAGATGTGGTATATTACTGCACCATTTTCTAAGGTTGAATTTAGCTGTTTGCAAAATATGGGTTAATTGCTGTCGCATTTCTATGGCTTCGGATAGGCTATTGGAGCCGGACATGACATCGTCTATGTAGAAGTCATTCGCCACAATTTTGGCACCCAATGGAAACCTTTGTGCATTTTCGGATGCATAATGAGTTGTCTGTACATTTTTTCGATGTCGGCGGTAAAAACAAATCTTGGAGTTCGAAATCGTATAAGTATGGAGAAGATGTCGTCTTGTATTGTGGGACCAGCTAGCAGCAAATCATTCAAGGAGTTGTTTGATGAGGTTTTCATGGATGCGTCGAACACAACTCTTAGCTTGGTAGTGCTACTATCTGGTTTTTAAACACCATGGTGCGGAAGGAAGTAGTGAGGTCACCTAATGCTGTTTATGTCTACTTCTCTCATGTGTCCCAATTGGAGATATTCCTGCATGAAACTTGCTTATTGATTTTTGAGCTGATCATCCTTGCTTAGTCTTTTTTCCAGGGCCCAAAATCTTCTCAGGGCTATCTCCTTAGATTCACCTAATTCTGATGGCTGACGTGAGAAAGATAAACTAACGATAAACCTTCCACTGTTTGTGTCGCGCCGGAAGGATTTGTCAAAGTGCCTTACACATTTTTGATCCGCTGGAGTGATGTTACTCGTGTCTTCTCCAATTTCCTCCAACCGCCAGAACTTATCGATGATTTCATTTAAAGGCTCTTCTTCAGTACATATTCCACAAGTGGCCGTTGTAGCGATATATCGGCTGACCTTTCCAGATATAATCCAGCCGA
Source organism: Chalcosyrphus nemorum (assembly GCA_949716465.1). Classification (NCBI taxonomy): domain Eukaryota; kingdom Metazoa; phylum Arthropoda; class Insecta; order Diptera; family Syrphidae; genus Chalcosyrphus; species Chalcosyrphus nemorum. The sequence continues at coordinate 40,939,494 of OX454334.1, forward strand.
GCATTGTGTTTTGTAGTATTCGCAAATCCTCTTGAAGTTTAATTTGTCCGACTGCGAGCAGCTCATGGTAGAACTCAGCACCCAATAGCAAGTCTATTTTATCCGGTCGATTAAGCTCTGGATCTGCTAGCTTTATATTCTTTGGTATTTTCCATGATGAAATGTCCAATGGTTGATAAGGCTGCGGAGCAATAATGTCCTTGAGCACAAACGCTTCCACCCTCGAGGCATAGTTACTTGTAGAAGATTCAATTTTTACATTTACTCGGTGGGTTGTTTTGTGCTTCCCTTGGCCTACACTTTCTATGATCAGAGAGTCTAGCTCAGGCATCAGATTTAGAGCTCGAACTACTCTGCGGCTGATGAGATTGACCTGAGAACCAGAGTCCAATAATGCTCGACAATACATGGCCTTTTGATTAGGTCCGATAATCGTAACCTTTGCAGTTCCTAGTAAAATCAACGCCCGCTGTAGCGGCTGGTTTAATAACGTGCCTTCCACTGTGCTGGAAGCGGTAGATGCAGTTGTTGGTCTCATTGTTGTGGGGATTTTGGCATCCCCTGAAGTTTTAGACGAATTGGTACTATCTGCTTCTTGATGCAGCAGTGTGTTATGTTTCTTACGGCACTTTAAACAACTACCAGAGTTACAATTAGTTGAAAAGTGTCCGGACCTCAAGCAGTTGACACAGAGACCACTTTGCTTGACCAAGATCATTCGTTTTGACGATGGTAGATCTAAAAATTGCTGGCATTTGTACAGAGGATGATTGCCCTTGCACGCTGAGCAATTTTTCTGATGAGAAATCACTGCCGATGACGTCTTAAAGGTTGTCTTGTTGGATTGATACTCCAGCGTTTTATCCTTATTTCCTAGTGCTTCAAGCGAGTGGAACCGATTCTCGAGAAATATTAAAAACTTTTTGAATGATGGTAGCTGTCGAGGGTGGTCGAGCGATTGCTCGTATAGTGTATGGGTATCCTTATCTAACTTTTTTAGAAACAGATGAAGCAAAATCGGATCCCAGGTGTTCGTATCCACCCTTAAACCTTGCAACCCCAGCAAACATTCTTGTATGGTATCATGCAAGCTTCGAATGGATCTAGCATTACCAGCTTGTGCATTTGGATGGGACAACAGTTTTGATATCCAAGATGAAACTAATAACCGAGGATTATCGTACCGTTCAGTTATTATTTTCCATGCTGCTGCATAGTTGGCGCCTGACACTGATAGGTGGCGAACCAATTTCTCCGCTTCCCCTTTTAGGCTTGATTTCAGAAACCACATTTTTTGGCCATCTGACATTTGTTGGTTATGGATCATTTCAACGTATAAATCCATAAATTCCTGCCATTTAAGATAATTACCGTCAAATTTTGGCAATTCTACCTTTGGCATTTTCATTGTTGTCTGCTGAGTAACCAATTTCGAGGTCAACTTCTCCAATCCATCGTAAAGCTCCAGTAGTGACATCGAGACACGTTCTTGCATCTCAAAGTATTCCTTGATATCTTCGTGTCCTAGTTCCATCTCCAATTTCCGATACATTGTTGATACCTCATCCCAATTTTGTTCCATCGTACGAATTTTAATACGGCAGAACTGTTCTGACTTAGCCTGATCCAATCCGGCCTTATCCAATGAATTACTAAGGATGTCCATAACCCATTTATACCTTTGCTTAAGGTTGGTCATGGATCCTGTTGCGAGAAAAGTTTGCTGTGTTGACTGAGATGGTTGAGGTAACCACTGTTCCTTACTAGGCCTTGGAACGGCAACCTTGCTTGGATTCAACGGCGGAGAGGGTTGTTCCTTGGTTACACCGAACTGGTTCCCCTCCAGCGATACTGACGATGCTCCCGTCTTACTGACTACCTGTGGTTTAGTCATTGCGCTAGAGTCCTCCTCAGTCATTGCGCTAGAGTCCTCCTCCTGTCTAGGTCTCTTCGGAGCTCTTCCACCACCTTCCGGACTTCTGTGTAATAGTCCTTCTGGAAGTATGTATGGGTGGTTCAAATCAACCAGACAGCTTTCCCTAATGGTACTGTCGGTTTTATCGAATTCCTCCCAGAGTTCCTCAAGCTGTGTTAGCCGTTATTGGAACTCCTGCTGGGAGCTACGCGTTTTTGGCTTCCTTTCATCGCCATCCCTCTTTTGGTCCTTCCATAGCTTGAGGATGTCACCTCCAAGTTTCTCCTGGTGTTGAGTATAGTTGTTAAGCTCCATGTCCAAAATCTGTACGTGCTTAGATCCTTTAACCCGCTATGTAGATCCGTCGTACTGTGTTTTGGCCCAGTATACGCCAATCACGAAAGCAAAAAAGAGACGAGAAAAGAAGAAAACAAACTTGAACGATGTTAAAGCCCCGTTCACGCTTCTCTGATGAGTTGTTGGACCTATGTCCTGTCACGGTCGCCAAATGTTGAAGATTGGATTCTTTTATCCAAACTATGATGATGTGGATCGTAGGTGCATAAACCTAGATCTGATTGTTGAAGTAGCACAAGTCGATTCTTGTATCGATTATGCGAATCGCGGGAACAGTCCTTCAAGCAGCAGACTCACTTGAAGAAATAAAAGTCTTGGTTAACTGTTCGTAAGCAATTGAAATCATTAATTTTATTCCTCTTATTTATACTAAATTTAACAGTCAAGTAAGCGAATATCTAAAGTACAGACAATAAATAATAAACAATAAATGCTTAGTCTAGAATTAATGTACAAAATTGCTGCGTTTGCATTTCTTTTCTTGTGAATGAACTCTGAGGTTGTTCAACCTCCGTTGGCAATGAAATATGATTAGTTGATTTTTGTGTGACATGTACATACATTATCAAGTTATTATTATTATAATACCGTTGCTCGGCAACCAAACAAACATTGAAGTGGAGCAACATCATCCTATAACTGCTCAGCTCCACGTCAAAGAGCTTACTAAAACCCATTTTGCAATATTTTGTATTCGAAGATAATTATTTTATTTTTTCGAACATGGTTCTACATTAAACTATGCCTTTGTTCGACATTTTGGGTGGAGGCCTCTTAACATCGAAGGCAGACAATTCAGGGAAAGCAGAAGACGGCAAATCCATTTGGCAGCAACTGAGTGGAAAGCGCACTAAGATCAGCACACCTTCGCCAGTGCTTTTATTTGTTTTGTATAGATTTCGATCTTTGCGAAAAACAGAGAATTTACTTACGTCAAAAAATTCTGAATTTTTATGTCATCAGACAGCCATGTCTTAGTTAAATTTATAACATCATATTGGGAAAAAGAAGTATGAATATGCAGGTTGTTTTATATCCCACGTATGCTTCCAGTGTTTTGATACTAAATTAAAAAGTTCAGTGACCCATTAGAAGAAGATGAAGAGGCAACTACGAAAAGCGGTTTTATGTAGACTTTATTGGTGCGGCTGTCGCTTTGTTTTTTCTCTGAGAGACGAATTGCATAATTCGCACAGAGAGAGGCCACAGTGCAGGATCCATTGCAGTTTTTTAGTTTATTAGCTGGTACGCTTATTTTGAAACTGACGTACTTACGACGTACGATTAGATTGAATAGCATCTCGATGAATAAATTTGTGGCATTTTATTTCATTTAAAGGAATATCAGTATTTATGGAAATGTTATTCATTAAATCTTCTGTATTAGTGTCATCGCGGAATTTCGAAACGTTCATTCGAAACGTGAAACCATTTACTTCTATACACACCCTGTGTAGTATGCGTTGACAACACGGTATACCGAATTGTTATTTATTTTTATTAAATTATATGTCAAAATCGAAAAATACTACTCAAATGGATTTATTAGCTGTTTTAATGTCGAATAATACAATTTCTAATGAAATGAAGATTTTTCCTTTTTTGCGAACGTCCATTTTTAGCAAAATAAAAGCCCCTTTACTCCCAAAGTAACGATAATAAATAGTTTGAAGAAGATTTACTAAGAAGAATAGCTCTGTGATCGCTGTAGAGTTCCGAATACTATCGTAAAAATTCAAATATCAATAACAGGCTAATACCATGTTGATCGTGTGGTATTACTATGGTATGACACTTTTCAATTTGCCATCGGGGCATACGGTGGAAAAGGTTGGCAACCACTGGATAAGAGTGTTAATAGGTGATTTAGTCACAGGCATTTTATCCGCGATGGTATTTTGGTGAGGCATTTTTTTTCAGAAGTTTATCAAAAGACGACTTTACATTTTATTGTTTATCACCGATTTCGTGGATGATAATTTAAATGCAGAAAACTCTTTATATAAACTATTCTGTACGCAAGAGATTTGGTTTATTTTATGTGACAAATTAGTGACAATGGGACACAGACAACAAGTCTAACCACAAAGGGATTCACAAGTGATTAACTTTCTTTATATATCTGAATCACATTTAGCATAGAATTTAGACATTTTAAATTAAAATAATTTGAGAAATAAAGAGAAAAACCATGTTCACTCACTGAAAGCTCACTCGAAATCCGAAGTTAGCTAGGATTGAATAATTGCATACATATTTCGTACAACATCACTATCTTATGAAAGCTACTATCCGATTTCGCATTACTGCAGTTTGATTATCTAGATCTAGAAGGTCAACGCAGACCGACTGAGAGATCTCACAGTTCGTCAAGAACTCCACTCTCACGTAGAGTGGAAACAATCAGCAGGTCACTGTCCGCCACCATCCAAGACAATTGGTATACTGCGAAAACAGCTAACAACTAAGAGCTCGAATTGCAGTAGGGAGGAGCGAGCTAGAGTCCCTTTATCGCATGAAGATAAGAAAAGCGCGTAGCGTGCAACGTGACAAGTGCAATAAGATCATTGCGGTGGCTACAAAAGCAGAAAAGGCAGCAGCGAGATGCGACGGCAGAAACGTTTATAGATCCACTAAAGAGCTTGTAGGTGGTTAATGCTCTACTCAACAACCAGTGAAGGTGCCAAGCCATACTGAAGTGTCAGTGGGAAAAAATTTCGAAATCCGCACCATGACCCCCAATAAAAATGAGATTCAAATCACTGAAAACCAATAAGGCGGTAGGACTTGACAGCATACCGTGTAATAGCTGACGCACATTTCCAGAAACCGCAAACAATGGCGCGTAGGTAAAAGGGGATACAGGATATGAGTAAAGTAAGTAAGTAATTCTGTAGCTTGTAAATCGGTCGAAATGTGGAGCACTGAAATTCAATTCGCTCGATTGGCAATTTCGTTTTCAATTTTATTTCACTCGAATTCTAGAACCTATCTGATAAGAATTAATATAAAAACCGAAAAACTCGTGGATTGATCTAGAATTGGCTAGATCATTGACAGTTGGATTCCCCACGGCGAATTGGGTTTGTACTTATTCGCCTGAAAAATAATGGCTGATATAAAAGGAGGTATCAGTGAGTTCTGAGAAGAGTTCGTTAAGAAGCTATGACAGCTTGTCATTGAGAAGAGCTTAAGGAACCAGAAACATGGAGTTCTAATTTTAATTGCTTCACTACGGTTTCAAATTCTTTTTCTCATACAATTTTAAACCGTGCATTATGAAAGCGTGCACGTTCTCATGTACACGACTGAGTTCACGCTGGCCGTTCAGTCGCCGTGTGTTGCGTAGGAACCAGTCTGGCTTCACTTCTTTTGCTATTTTAGTATGTGTTCTGCCTTCCTCAAATAAAAGCTGTATTTTAACACCTTTCGCCAGACTAATTTCTCTTCTTTTTAGTATCTCAAAAGGAGAATTAACAAATTTCACTATAATGCAGATAATGTCTGTCGTTTTCAAGCAACGATCGCACACTGATTACATACCAGAAAATATGGAAAAACTCGTTATTGCACCATAACGGTGCATTGGTTGTTACCCACAACCCTATATAATATGGCCATTAATCATAAAATTTAAACTTATTACATGGTCAGGGCTGTGTATGCTTAGGTTATTTTGATTCTTGATGCTGATGATGGTTAGTGCGTTGAACTACTGCGTATTGGATTCCACGTTGCAATCCCCGAAAATTCCACCAAAGTTTTTTCAAGGCCCTATCTCTTGTGAACGTGTGATAAACATCCAAGAGTATTAGTGTCATGAGAAGGCTTCTTAAAAAATCTCTTTCCCCTTCGGCTTCGACATAAAACTCATACATATGCTGCTTACTTTTCAAAAAACTTCACATACTAAATCCCATCAATTCAGGGAGTGTTGTTGTTCTTCTGTGTGTTGTATTCCACTTCACCAGTAACTACTGAGCAATGATGTTCCAATATAACTTGTTTTTGATCTTATGTTAAAGTTTTGAAGATTCCTTAGTAGTTATATGATATATAGTCCTTTGCTAAGAAAAATCATATATTAAAATATAATTTGTAATTATTTTTATTTCGTTACAGCTTAGTTTGCTTGCGGTTAAAACCTATTCTTCTGGAAAGGTCTTTTAATGAATTGGACTCAAATTTCCGGTATGTGATGTTGTATACTCAGACCTAAATCGTACTCATATTATAAAGGGTGTCTAATTAGGCTTATTCTGACAAATCTGTTATTTCCCAAAATATTTATGATCGCTGATAATTATGTAATAACTAGCTGTACCCTGCATAACTCCGTTTTGTTCTTATCTTTCCGTAAACTTCGGCCACCTGACTGCAAATATGTCGTGCGCGTTTACGTAGTTGAATTTAATGTAAAGCAAACTTGATTAATCATTAACCGAAACGAATTCATTATTGATATTTACATATATACAAAACATCGCGCATACAAATCAACTGTCATATATCGACACCCCCAACGCCAACTATGTTTTGCAAAAAGCGAAAAATGCGGATTTCCTAATTTTCTAAGTACAGCAATACGAACAAATTAAAAAAAGAATCATGAAAATCGGTCCGGCGGTTATCGAGTTATAACGTCATCGAGCTTCACCCCGAAGGAATTATATATATAGAAGATAGAAGATTTAATAGGCCGCTTAAAGTGTACACATATCATAAATGCACCACATCACTGCATCGGAAGACGACATTTTATTTTTTTATTTCATATACATATTCATATACGACAAGGTTATGATCCGGAATTAAACAATCCCAACCATCCCCGATGGAGTAAATCGGAATTTATTAGTTCACTAGCAGACCCGGCAGATGGTGCTCTGCCCTTCCCTTCTTTATGGCGAGAATCAATAAGTCTTACCAGGAGGGCCGCAGTACTTAGTTACAAATATCCTTGAGCCAAAAAAAAAAAAAGAGGAAGGCCGAGCTTAAGCTATTGCTGACTGTCGCCTTTTATTTTTAGCGAGGTTGAATTCTTTTGCCTCGTCAAGGTCTATAGGTGCACTAATTTCAAATTTCAAAGAAATAAGTGCAATTGAAATCCGTCGATGACTCAAGAATTCGAACCTATCAGAAAGAGCTGCAAGAAAGTTCCTTTGAGCTAAATTATTAAGGCCCGAGAGTTTGCGTAAAACATAAAAGTTGGAACGGAACTGAAGAAGTGAACCAATGGCAGAGTGAAAAAAAAACACAAAACAAATTTTGTTCGCCTCGGATTCAGGACGTAATGTTAGTATAACCGTAAAGCACGGAGGGGCAAATATCATGGTATGGAACTATGGTATGGTTTCGTACCTATTTTCCGTATCAATAGCACCACGTCAAAATATATATAGATATAGGGAGATCTTGGAAAATGTTATGCTTCCATTTGGCGACGAAAATATGACTCTTCGATGGAACTTAAAGTTCAACGGACAATGATCCCAAACACTCGGTGGGTCAGGTGAAAAATTGGTTTCCTGATCAAAAGTTCTTCTCATTCCTTGACTCAGTCCATCCCCAGATCTCAATCCCATTCAGAAATTGTGGGATCATCCTAGGAAAAAAATAGGCGATCAGTATTGCAATGCAAGAAGTTCCTTATTAGAGTAAAGGAAATAAATAAAAATATTAATAATGACCATAAGTTTTTGTAACTTAATTTTATAATTTATTCTTTTTTTAACCATTAAGTGTGTTTGGTTAATCATATTAGTGTTACACAATATAAGCCAAAAACAAAAAAATTCCGTCGCACGTTTCGTGCATTCCGATGTAATGTGAATCCCAGCCGAAGTTTACGCAGTTCAAATTGTGTAAATCAATCCCATCGTTTCGCGTATCTACGAAACTATTGGTACTGCAATCACGCAGTTTTGTTGTATTTTTGGAATCCAGAAGTTTGGGTTGGAATGATTGACGGCACAGTGTGTGATAGTTCGGTGCGGTTAAGACACATATAGTACGGAGAATATTTATCTATACAATTCTGTTTTAAATAAAACAACGAGGCTTTTAGAATATAAGAAAGAAATTGTCTAAAAATAAAAACAGAAAAGTAATAAATATATCGAGGTAAATAAAAAGTATTTTTTTCTATAAGGGGGTTTTCTTAACTTTTACAAGAAATCGTGTAGTAATAAAAACACAAAAAAAAATATATTGATGTAAATAACAAGTTTTTACTTGCACCTATAATATAGGGCAAGTATTGGATTCGTGCAAAAATTCGAACTCGAGATAACAATGAATTCTGACATTACGATGATAAAGAAGCTCGAAAAAGTGGGTCTGCCGATTCTATCTGTCTGTCTGTCTGTCTGTCTGCCTGTGTGTATGTACGCTAGACTGCAGCCTAAACGGCTGGACCCATTTGCTTCAAACTTCATATCTGAGCTCTGTAGGGTCGCAATTCGAGGCGAAATCGGAATTTTTGTTCTAGCCCCGTTATTAACGGTACTTTACTTAAGGCCAATTTCACAAAAAGACGATTTTCTCGAATACGGCTCTAACGATTTTGATTAAATTTCATATTTGAGTTAGTCTGGGCAAATGCTATAAGATGGCGTACCACGTTCTTGGCTAAAAATACGTATTACGGTACTTTTCTTATTAACTGGTTTTAGAAATATGGCTATTTCTCGGCTAAAACTCAATGGATTTCCATAAAAATTGAAATGTGGGCAAGATTAAATGTTTAATAATATATGCCATTTAAACTTACACAAAATTAAAAAAAAAATTTTCACAAATCTATTGTAATTTTTATTTTTTTTTTAAATTCATTTCCAACTACCAGCATATATGTAGGTGCAAGTACGTACGACCCAGTCGTGCATATTTTTTTTTTTTTATAAAGGGTTGGCTTAACATTAACAAATATTGGCGCAGCCGGTAGGATTAAGGAAGCAACAGATATTCATACTGATAACAGCTTTAAAAGTCTTAATCCATACACCATTCTGGACAAGACACCCTAATCCCTAACTCGAAACTGAGTCTAGTTTCGAGAGTATTTTGGTCCGCACAAAGTGCACGACTGGGTGGTACGTACTTGCACCTTTGTGCTGTTAGTTGGAAATGAATGAACTTGAAGAATAAAATTATATGAAAAAATTTTTTTTTTTAAATTCATCATAGAATTAAATGTCATATTTTTGTATTCATTATATTTTGCTCACGTTTTGATTTTGACCAAAATCCTTAAATATTAACCGAGAAATGGCCATACTTCTAAAACCAGTTAATAAGTAAAGTAACGTTATACGCGTTTTTAGCCAAAAACGTGGTACGCCATTTTATGGCATTTGTCTAGCCTAGCTCAAATATGAAATTTAATAAAAATCTTTAGACCCGTTTTCGAGTAAACCGATTTTTTGTTAAGTTGGTCATAAGTAAAGTACCGTTCTTAGCAATTTTGGCCAAAAACGTGGTACGCTATTTTATTAAACTTCACAAGAGTAGCATAAATATAAAATTTCAATAAAATCGTTAGAGCCATTTTCGAGCAAATTGGCTAAAACCGCTTAACCCAAAGAAAAGTACCGTTATTATCACTTTAAGCCAACAATTTGGAACGTCATCTTTTAGCATTAGCACAGTTCTATACACTCTAAGAATTCGAATGAAATCGGTTGACCTGTTTTTTAACAAACCGGCTTTTAACCAAATTGGCCTTAAGTGCCGTTATAACAAGTGTTGTAAGCTATTTTATAGCATGTATCTAACTTTCAGCATAAAGTTTGAACAAAATCGGTATGGCCCTTTTCAAGCAAATCAGTTTCTTATCAATTTGGCTATAAGTAAAGTACCGTTATTGACGCTTTTGGTCAAAAATGTGGTACGTCACCTTTTAGTACTTTGCCAAACTAGCCAAAATATTAAATTTAAAAAAAAAATCCTAGGAACCGTTTTCCAGCAAATCTGCTTTTTGTTAAATTGGCCCAAAGTAAAGTACCATTAATATTAGGGCTAGAAGAACATTTTCAATTCCGCCTCTAGTGATTACCCCACAGACCCTATATATGAAGTTTGATCAAAATCCGTTTACCCGTTTAGGCTGACAGACAGACAGAATTTTCAGACCCACTTTTTTCGACTTCTCTATAAAGGTAATATCAGAATTTATTAAAATTCCGAGATCGAAACTTTTCACGAATCCAAAACTTTCCCTATACTACGTATCGGTGCAAGTAAAAAATTAAGTTGGCAAAACCACCTACCAACAGCAATTCTGTGAGCACAAAAATATTCTTCATGTAAAAAAAGAGAGCAGCTGACCACTAATTTAATCAACACACAAGCAAGATCGGAGAAGATGTTTGTCAACGAATGCTTAACTCATCAAACAAGGCAACTCTTGAACACTGCAACATCAATTAAGGGAGCTTTCCAGTGTGAAATTTTCCAAAAATCGATTTTTTTTTTTTTGCTTTATCGAATAGTATACACTCTTCCGAATATTCCCTGAAATTTTCATGCCGAAATTCAAATTATTTCGGTTACTGTACAGCATTTCTTGGAAGAAGGAAACGGAGCGCTACACCTAAAATTTCCTCACTTGAAACTTTGAACGCGTTTTTCTCGAAACAGCATTTTTCAAAACGGTGTCCAACCTGGAGGGCAGAGTTTTAAAGCTATCGAGTTGAATTTTTTACACAATATTCTTAACGTTATTGTTTATCGGGCTATGGAAGCTTTTTTTTGTTTTTTGACATCTTCCTATTTTTTGGTACAAAAAACTGCCAAAAAAAAATGCCAAAATCGATACTTTTTGTTCAAACCGGCGCCATTTTTGCAAAAAAAAAAAAAAAACCTCCATAGCCCGAAAGCCAATTATATACCGATCAATAATCTTTTTGTGTTTTTTGTTTCCGATCAAAATTGTGACCCCCAACGTGGACACCACATCCAAGTGCATTTTCTGCAACAATTGTTACATCATTTTTATAGATATTAATTAATAAATAAATCGATCTTTAAAAAATTGTTTTGTATTCTTCAATACCCAATTAATATACAAAAAAAAAACCAGACCGATTAGATTATTTTTTCTTTAAAAAAAAAAATCGCCAAAAACAGCGATTTTTCGGGCTGTCACACTGGAAAGCTCCCTTAAGGCCACAAAGGGGTACAAATACGTATGGACATGGAAAAGGGACTGTTTATTTGCGGAAGAAAGAGGGTGACAATTGTGTAAAAATGAATTATGTTGCTGATTTCGTTAAATTATGAATTCTGTTAGTTCTGTCTATTCTTAGTTAAAAATGTATGTGAATACCCAGTCGATCCTACTTGTCTTGTAGATTATTGCTTTTGTATACATCAAAACATACGTAGCATGAGAAAAAATTTTCTGTTCTGGCAGCTCATATTGATTCGATGACAAATCTACCGGTCATTATAGTTTTAAGTGAGATATGGATATATGAAAATGAACTTAGTCTCTATAATTTATCTTTGTCTTTGTTAGAAATGGTTGTGTATCAGATTTAAACTGCTCTAGCTTAAAATTAACAAGCGCTGATTTATTAAAATTGTCATTTGAATATGAGAATAACTATTACACTATTCTGTGCATATATAGACTACATGAATTCATTAAATGTATTTTCATTGATGAAATTAGCAATATTTTAAATGAAATTAAGGCAAAGAATTTAATTATTTTGGGTGACATCAATATTGATATACTTAATGAATTAGATAAATATACTGAGAACTACTTATTTACTATGGCTTCAAATGGCATTGAGAGACTTGTTAACGAACTAACCCGCGTGACCGATTCTACTAAGAGTTGCATTGATCACATTTTCCTTAGATCTCATAAAAATAACAAAAACAGTTTATGATACGAAGCTTACAGATCATAGTATGACTGCCCTTAATTATTCCACTGATTGCAATCGTACTGAAAACCTCACACCTAATTCCACAGCATTAGAAAAGTGCGTGGATTTCAAACTATTGAAAGAACGCTTAACATATGAATTCTGGGAGTCGGCTTATACCGAAAATAATCCTTCTGTTGCCTTCGATATATTTATAAGCATTTTACAAAGCCACATTAAGTTTTGTACTTTTTGGTCAAATCAAAAATCGAATAAGAAGAAACGTTTAAAACCTCGGATGAATAATAATCTCCTAAATCAGCTTAGATAGAAAAAAAGGTAAGTTTAAAATGTAAAAAACATCCCAATAACTTAAAACTTAAAAAACAATATGACAATATGTGCAAAAATATTCATACAAATATTGAAGAAATCGTGTTGTAATTGATAGTGTTGAAGTTGAAGGAATAAATAATAAATTCAACAATTATTTCACTGAAATTTCTGAATAATTAAAACCAGTTGTTGAAACATATGTAAACTGCGATTGCTCCATTTCTTCAAGTTTACTTGGTGATGATATACAACCTAGCAGTTTCGCTTTCGAGCCGATAGCTTCGAGAGAATTGTGCAGTGTTATCCTATCCCTAAAAAATAAAAACTCTTGCACGAGTGATGGTGTTTCAAGTGTCCTTTTGAAAAATATTGCCTTGTATGTCGTTGATGTACTGACTGTCCTATTTAATCGTAGTGTTGAAGGGGGTTGTTTTCCTGAAATGTGCTGAAGTTGTTACCTTTTTAAAAAAGGTAACAGAAGAACTGTTTCGGATTATAGGCCTATTTCACTTCTTACCACTTTTTCTAAGATTTTTGAAAAACAGCTTAAATTTCGTATTATGTCGTTCCTCGACAAGTTTTATTTCTTTTGCAGCAACCAGTTCGGGTTTTGAAATGTCAACAGAGGATGCTATTTTGAGAGTATGTAGTCAATTGTATGGTTGTTTGAACTGTAATAAATCTACGATGTGTCTATTCATAGACATGACAAAAGCATTCGATATGGTGGACCATGATTTGTTATCAAGAAAAAATCTTCATACTACGTTATGCTTGTAAGAATTGACACCGGTGACGATTAAGTTTATTTCAAATGTGATTATCTTGCTGAAAATAATCCATTAAGGTTAGGTAGTATTTTGTCTTATGACGTTATGGCAAATAAAATAAGTTAGTTTTTAATAGCCCGTTCTAAAAATATGTGTTGTTATGACACTCTTGCAGAGAAACGTAGTAATGGTTTAATGGTGCGCTATAAAATATTTTAACTTCTGTCGGTGTTTCAAATAGAAAAGTTATCAACACGTTACTTATGCCAACTATACTTTGCAGCCAAACAGACGATTTAAGATTATAAAAATTCAACAAAAAACTCGCGCGAGTAGAATCTTGAATTTAGCTATGGACCCTATAAAGCTGGATAGATCGAGTACCAGTACCTCCGCCGCGGCGGTGTCTGAACACTATGAGATTCCAATTTGTCTATGAACGAAAATTTAGCAGATTGTGGTGTGTCCTTTTTGATTCTAATGACCTTTCAATTGCTTATTTCCGAAAACATTTCACATTAAATTCATCTTAGAAACTGTAGCGGTTACCGTCCAGTCAGCTGCAAGTAATACGGACATGGGCAGCTGTCGATCGCAATCAAATTCCTTTTCATCATCTAGCTCAGTTTCCTTAACTGGGTTATCTACTGAGGAGAACTATGATATACATTATGATAAACCTTACATACCCGATAATTCATCTAGCGACAGAGAGGGTAACGAAACAGCAGCAATTTTTACTAGAACCGAATATAATCTACCCACTCGAGCTTATAATTTAGATCCTATCAATCCTTGTTTTCCCAGCACATCTACGGCCCCCAAAAAGTCCACTAAAGACAGCTGTAAAGCGTAAGCGAAATTAATATTCGTCGAAAAGAAACCTCACAAAAAAGTTACGAAACAGTGGAAAGGAATACAATATGCATACCAAAGAACAAAAAGCACGAAATCAGAAAAATATTCCTCCCTGCACCGAAAAATGTAAGCTTAATTGTTCCTCTAAGTTTTCTGAGGAAGACCGCGCATAAATTTGTACATCCTTTTGAGAATTAGGTGATTTAGGAAAACAACGCCAATACATATATTGCCAATAATACGATACTAATTCAGCCGAAATATCGTTATGTACGTGAAAATAGTTCAAGGAAGAAAAGGGATAATAACAATGCCTTCCATAGATAGATAGAATGAATCGCACTGTTTTCGAAAACCGAAACGCTTAGCAAATGTGTTATTGGAAGTTGGGCGCCGAGGAAAACATGGACATAAAAAAAAATTGGGCAAGTGCGAGGAGGGCCTCGTGCAATAGTGTTCCGGACATTTTATATTGTCATCAAATAGAAGGCAATTTATTCATATCCTGCATAGCAGTGGCGTGGTGTCCTTTTAACCCGATTCTTACCGACTTACCTTTTCAAATTCGACCTTTCAACAATGCTTACCAAATTCCAAGCAACATGAATCCGAATAAATCACTCTGCCATTCATTCTACTATACGCACCCATTCAAACACGTCCACCTATTTTCCAACTCCACACATCACACACAAGCAATAGCAACAAAAATAACCCGAAATAAGTCGGGTTATAAAATTTCTCGCAGAATAGAACAAATTTGTTTTCTTTCCTTTTTCTTCCCTTACTATTCATTGTGTTTGACACCTCTCTGTTCAATACACGCTCTCTTATGCAAAAAAATAACCCGCTTTTCTCCGAGTTATTTGGTGAATTTTGTATGTATCTTGAATGCTGGTCTCATGTATCAGGTGTATCGAATGGGGAAGGTAGGGATATGTTTCTTATGTATTGTTGAAAAAGCCTAACAATAATACGTTTTTCTTCGACTTATTTGGTGAATTTCGTATTCATCTCGCTGTGCTGATGTATCAGGTTCACCGAGTGTTGAAAAAATTAGATCTCTCAAGAATCCATTTTGATGAGCAGATCTGCATTACACGAAAAAATTTCAGATAAACATTTGCTTTTGCTTTGGGGTGACTTATTTTTCTTCGACTTACCATTTGAAATTATCCACGCCACGCCACTGCTGCATAGGCACACCTAAAACTGGTTTTGATATGAACGATGTAATGCCTAGTACGTAGGTATGTCCTAATAATACTATGCTGAGATTCCAGTCCATTTTAACTTGCACTTTCGATATAAAACATGTATTGAATTCGTGCAAGAATTGTAACTCGAGATATTAAACAATTCTGAAATTACGTTGATAGAAAAGCTTGTATAGTGTGTCTGCCGATTCTGTTTATCTGTCTGTATGACTAAACGAGTGAATCAATTTACTTCAAACTTCATGTTAGAGAACATTGAAATTTTTGTTGTAGCCCTACCCTTAGAGTTCCTTCACGTACAGCGTTGCCACAATGATACCAAAGTATCAAAAGTGATACTTTTTAATCTTAATTTCGACGTGATACTTCGAATTCTGTAAAATGCCTATTTTGATACTTTTTAATTCCGACAACAAAATACTATAATATGCCAGGCAATACTCTTATTCACTGAACTGTATGTTATCTTTCCGTCATTTTTTTGATAATTTACTAAAATATTCTTGTAGTCGACTTGGCGCCTGTTTGGATAGATCTTTCCTTTTAAGGTTCGGAACACTAAAAATTAAATGCTGCTTTGAAAGAAGGTGTAAAATACTATTGAAAAAATTCCGAAGATCGAAAGTCACTACATGCGTGCAAGTACATCAAAGCACTTCATTGACGCAAGTAAATCGATTGCAGATATCCATAGGGATTATGTGACTGATTGCAAACCAAAAACATCAGGATTTCCATATTTCGTTTTTTATACCGAAGAAGGATCAGTGTGAAACATGCACTGCGTACGAAAATGCAGAAGGAGAGGACAAAGAAAAATTAAAAGAATATTATGAACACCACCTCGTTGAAAAGAATCTTCCGAGAATAGAAAAACAAAATGTCAAAGAGAAGGCTGACGCTGCAGATGCCTAAAGGTGATGTGGCCGTGTTTTATTACAAATATAAATTAAACGTTCTAAATTTCACGGTTTGCGATTTAAAAGCAACGAGTGTTTTTGTTTCGTGTGGAATGAATCGGATGGAAATAGAGGCGTGAATGAACTAATGACGGACCTCCTTAAATATTTAGAAGACAAGGCTGATCGAGATATAATCTTTTACTCTGACAGTTGGTTTCTATCTCTAAGCAGCATGTCACTTAAATATAAAAAGTTAAATTCTACAGTGAATTCTTTTAAAATTTGTAGAATATTTAGTAGCTGAAATATTGGAATTGGAGGATAATGCTGCTCGTGACAATAAAAGGACCAGAAACAAATTTCGCCACTTGCAATTGACCAAGAGTTAAACAAATTGGTTCTGGTGTTACCATCGTACAAGAAGGTGACAATCCATAATATTCTAATGCACAAGAAAACTTAAAAGAATACCTAAATGCATAATGCAGCTATCAAGTGATGTAATAAATAAACAAATATAGAGCCTTGAGAGCTATGTTAATGAAATAAAAATTAGGTTAAAACATGCAATTTAAAAAAATACGCAACGCTATTAAGATTTTATTATTAATTTTATTTATTAAGTATAAAAACAGATCCAGCGAAGTATAGTGTAATAGAAACTTATCCGGTACCTAAAAATGCTGATGAAGTTAGGAGATTCGTTGCATTTTGTAATTATTATAGAAGATTTATTCAAAATTTTGCAGACATTGCTAAAAGTTTAAACTCTTTACTGAAAAAGAATCAACCTTTCATTTGGTCAGAAGAATGTGAAAAGGCATTCCAAATCTTAGAACAAAAACTAATTAACCCACCCGTATTACAATATCCAAATTTTGACAAACCATTTATACTCACAACAGACGCATCAGATTTTGCTCTAGGAGCAGTACTTTCACAAGGTGAAATAGGACATAATTTACCAATATCGTATGCACGTAAGTCCTTACAAAAACACGATATCAACAAGCCCATAATAGAAAAGGAACTATTAGCCATACATTGGGGCATACATTTTTTCAAACCATATCTTTATGGACGAAAATTTATAGTAGTCACAGATCACAGACCATTAGTTTCTTTGTTTACACACAAAAATCCTTCCTCTAAATAAACCAGAATTATAATGGATTTATCAGATTATGATTTCGAAATTACCTACAACCAGTGAAAAATGCTACAATCCGCCTGGAGCGAATCGTATGATACCCTATCCCTATCTTATTTGGTCGTTTCAGTGGGCGGTGGAAAAATTATTCACAAAATTTTCTATTTTGCCCTATAAACTAATATTTTTACTCGAAAATTAATTTTTGAAGTAAACGCCCCTAAAAAGTGGGCGTGGCCATATACAATGTATAGACGATTCGTAGATTAAGTGAATATCTACATATTTGCCCAAGTAAGTTTTTTCGAGTTTCATATGAAAATAGTGAAAAAAAGTGATTTTTTTGAAAAGTGGGCGTGTCAGTGGGCGGATTTTAAAAATTTTTACACTTGTATTGCTTACTTTTCCGAAGACCTCGTATACAAAATTTCATCAACCTAGCTCAAAATTTAAGGCCCAAAAACTGGTGACACACAGACGGACGGACAGACGGACAGACGGACGGACGGACGGACGGACGGACGGACGGACATAGCTCAATCGACTCGGCTAGTGATGCTGATCATTTATATATATACTTTATTGGGGCTATCTGTAATATTTCTCTATGTTACAAACTATGTATCAAACTTAATATACCCTTAGGATAGGGTATAAAAAGGGGACAATGAACACGAATGCCGACGCACTATCAAGGATAAAAATTGACATTGACATTTTAAAAACCATGATGCCAAGATATAACAAAAATTATGAGAATGATGATCACGACTCCGGATCAAAGTTATAACAAGGGAAAGATGAAAATAAAAAGATGAAGAAGTACACATCTTAGCAGAAGACTGATCACCTTCACATTTTTATTTTTATTTTTTTTATAATTTGCGCGCACCAAAGGGGATATGAATACCCTTATACTGATGATTCAGGGCGCGGGCGTTTAGGAAAAGGGAGAAGAGGAACAGAGGAGGTACCTGTGCACGTTGGCTTTAAATGCTTGAAGGCCATAACGGTGAGGAAACACAGAGCCTGGAAGTTCATTCCACATACGTGTTGTTCGGCTAATGAAAGAATCTCTGTACTTGACAGTACGTCCGAAGTTGGGCTTGAGGGTGAACTGATGTGCATTCGAGGCGTGACGCGTATTGCGGGTGAAATTTTGATGGGGGGAATGCAGTTCCAACATTTTGTGGTAAAAGCGATAAAATAATGAGAGACATGAGACATTTCTCCGATGTTCGAGTGAAGCTATGGAGTTCACAATGTTACTGTCACCTATAAGCTTTAACGAACGCCTCTGGATCCTATCTAGTAAGTGCACAACGGTCTTGGGTGCACCTGACCAGATGTGGGCGTTGTACTCCAGTTTTGGGCGGATGTGTGCCTTATAGATTGAGGCCAAATCAGTCGGGGTGAAGTATTTCTTGCACCGTTTAAGGAATCCTAGACATTTTGCTGCATTTTTGGCGACCTCAAATATGTGATCGTTCCATCGGAGATGGTTATTTATACACATACCGAGGATGGCAAGTCTTTCGGTTTCTGCGATGCAAGTACCATTCATGGATAATGGTTGTGAGGTTTGGTTACGCTTGAGTGACAGGAGACAGCATTGTGTTTTGGATGCATTAAATTCTACTCTGTTGGTTAAACCCCATTTGATTATGCTGTCAAGATCGGAATTTAATGAGTTTAGCATACGTTGCCGTTCCTCTTCTACGGCCGAAGAGCAGGGACGTGAGTTGGGGAACGAATATGAAAAACTGAGGGTACTGTCATCAGCGAAGGAATGAATTGGATTAGAGGTAGAAGACAAAAGGTCATTTATAAAAATAAGAAAGAGAGTTGGAGACAGAACTGAGCCCTGGGGGACGTCAGCATTTATGTGGTGAATAGCAGATTTGAAGCCATCCAATACAACTTGTATTGAACGCCCCGAAAGGTAATTTCTAATCCATTGAAGAAGAGACCCGTCGATACCATATGCACGCATTTTCGACAAAAGAGCCTGATGCCAAACTCTGTCAAATGCTTTTGAAATATCAAGCGCAACTATCTTTGTTTCGCCAAAGTGGTGGAGAGATTGGTTCCACTTTTCGGTGAGATATGCCATGAAGTCACCAGTGGACCTGTTGCTACGAAAACCATACTGTCGGTCATTAAGGAGTTTTCGTGAATCGAGATATTTCATAAGCTGACGATTTATCAGCGTTTCCATGACCTTAGAAAGAAGGGACGTAAGTGCAATGGGTCGGTAGTTGGATGGAGAGGAAGATTCGCCTTTTTTAGGGACAGGCTGGACAAATGCTGTTTTCCATCTACTCGGAAAGAGGCCAGAATAGTAGGACAGACAGAAAAGCTTACGCAGAGGTTTTGCCAGCGTGGAAGAACACCTCTTCAGAACTATAGGGGGAATACCGTCTGGACCAGCGGATTTGTGTACGTTTAAACCTTTGAGGACTCCTGCGACTGTGGGAGTGCGAAAGTGAATTCGTCCCATAGAAAATTCGACGCTCTCGAGCACAGGGACCGACAAAGCACTATCTTGCAGGCTGGAGTTCGCTACGAATTGTGCAGCAAGCAGATTGGCTTTGTCTAGGGAGCTGACAACTGGAGTGTCATTGTAAATGAGTGTGGGGATGGCAGATGAGGCAGAGTTTTTAATGTTTTTGACGAACGACCAAAAATTCTTACTACCTTTGGGACACTGTAGAATTTTTTGCCTCAATTTTTGGTCGTATAGGAATGTGCATCCTTAACTGACGTCAGAAGTATGAAGAAATTGAAATTTATGTTAGCGAATTATAAAAGGCCTAAAATTGAAGTATATAAAAATGAAGTTATAGTAAGATGCAGTGATTATTTTAGCGAAACTAGTTTCGACCCTAAAGAAACTGACATCTTAAATGAAATGCATGCAAATAAGTAAATTAGAAATTAGCAAAGAAGATATATTGTTCGAACATATAGATGAAAATGAATTGAAAGATATTTTTAATAGACTGCAGTTGACAATTAAAGAAAAGTATTCGCATTTGAAGATATTAATATATAACCCCGAATTAAAGAATTTCACAATTCCCCACATGGAGGACATTTAGTCATACGAAAGACAATAATAAGATTAAAGCAAAGATACGTATGGAAACATATGAGGCAAATGGTTAAGAAATTTATAAACTCTTGTGTTTTGAGACAACACAAATTGACACAGTAGGACCTTTAAGAATATCAAATGGATTCAGATACATACTGACGATGCAATGTGAGCAAATACGTTATTGCTTAACCAATTGAAAATAAAAACGCTAACACAATAGCTAGGACATTAGTAGAACAATTGTTTTTAAAAAATACCTACACTACGTATCGGTGCAAGTAAATACGGATGTTTCAAAATAAAAATATTTGTAACATGTTCAAAATTAAGCCAATCTTCATCTGGTGGTAAGCCACCAGAGTTTAGGTTCTTTAGAACGAAACCATAGTGTTAAACGAATTTCTTTTAAACTTTACGGAAGATCATGAATGGGTATTATACATTCGCATATAATACATCACCTCGTATTCATACTAATTTTACACCATATGAACTAATACCTATTTGGAAAATTATCTTACTTACCAAATGATATAATTAATAGTGATAAGAGTACTGTTCATAACTTAGAGAACAATGCTAATGAATTAAAACTTAGACTTAAACATTCAATTAAAAAACGCATAAAATTATAAATAGTGTAAAAAAAAAATAAAAGAAAATTAGAAACTAGGAACAAAATACAGAGTCCTTATCACGGACCATATGACATAATAGCAACCGACAATGTTAATTCAATAATAGACATTGAGAGCACTGGTCATAGTAATGAATGAATGTGTCACCAATGTATTCTCGTGTTACATTGTTTCTGTTTTGATATTCCAAGTCAAGTGGTCTCTTCTATGCAACCTTTGTGATACATTGTGGTGTCATATTAAGAATTTGGTATCGATGATGCATTGGGTTCAATGCATATCGATGTGGTATGGGATAGCTGAGGAAAATTTAGTATTTAAGCGGGTGTATGTCCAAATAAAAATTCAGACTCAAATCATCAACGATTGTGTTCTCACTTCTGGCTTTTTAGCCGTGCTATTTCTTTAGCACACTCTGGCAGACTCCTATGGCGTTTACGCCCTGCTTTTGAATAGGATAATCTGTATTAGTTGTTCGCGATCAATTACTCTTTTACACAACTTTAATTTAACCTCTTTTTTTACACATTACCTGAATTCAACCACTTACCTTAAAATGTGATTCATTTGTTTTTGTTGACCAAATAAATATATATAAAAAAAGCAGCAGTGTTCAAAATTTTATTTTTTCAGTTGAAAGAAATCACAACTACTGACACAATTGCAAAGTGAAAAAATTCTGGGCTGTAATGTCTTTTTTTATCATAAATCACGTCACAACATACTTGAAGGCACCAAATACGTCCAACGTTACAAGAATGTCAAAATTAAAAGTAGATATGAATTAAGGCTTAAAGAACCGTTAATAAAAATAATTCAACCTTATATCATTATACATAAATATATATATATAAATGATCAGCATCAGTAGCCGAGTCGATTGAGCCATGTCCGTCCGTCCGTCCGTCCGTATGTCACCAGTTTTTAGGGCTTAAATTTTAAGCTTGGTTGATGAAATATTGTATACGAGGTCCTTGGAAAAGTAAGCAATACAAGTGCAAAGAATTTTAAAATTAATTTTTCGGTAATTTTACATGAAACTCGTAAATGTAGATATTCTCTTACCCTACATATCTTCAGTACATTAAGTATGGCCACGCCCAGTTTTTAGAGGCGTTTTTTTTTTATCAAAAAAATGTTTTTTGAAGGTTTTATAAAAAATAATAGCACTTCTTGGGAGCAAAATACAGTATATGTTGAAAAATTTACAAAATCCGCCCACTCCCACGCCCACTCATTAAGAAAATTTGTGTTTTGGAGTAGTTTTATAAAATATTTGAAAAAAAATTGCTTAAGGAAGTATATTGGTGGAAGAAGGAGCTAGTATGTGCATAGGAAAGGGATAGGGTATCATACGATCCGCTCCAAACGGATTGTAGCCTTTTCATATG
The DNA here is from genome assembly GCA_949716465.1 of Chalcosyrphus nemorum. Lineage (NCBI taxonomy): Eukaryota > Metazoa > Arthropoda > Insecta > Diptera > Syrphidae > Chalcosyrphus > Chalcosyrphus nemorum. Next base: position 40,962,009 of record OX454334.1, read on the forward strand.
TTTGTGACTTGGTTTGGTACAGCTGTCAACCCCCCATTCATATTATCGACATACATATGTATCTGTGAAATTACTTATAACAAAACAATATAATAGCCTTAGTGTTCGTGGCTTTACCATACTTTGCAACGACATATTTATTCATGAACATATTGCTGTTTTCAATATTAATGTATAAATGTTTATATAGGTCCTACTGGAGAGCAATAATAACGATTGCCTGTAATTTACACCGGAATAGAGAATTGAGAACACTATTCATTGATCTTTGTGAAAAGTTAGTAGATCCATGGAAACAAAATAACTGGAGCCGCGATCAAGTAAAACAGTTTTTAGCTGCGGCCACTCAAAGCATTTTGGATCTCGAAATTTCAAGGTATGGAAATTACAATTAAAACTAATACTATTGTGTAACCTCATCTAATAAACATAAGATAGCTCCGACCTCTTAATTTCAATGTACTGTTACCAATAGAGAAATGTCAATGCATCTGGATCGGATCTGAAACACTCTTTCCTACAGATCGCCTATTTATTTATTTAGAGATAGAGAGCTGAAACTTTCGCTATGTATACATTATGTGGAAGCCTGCACAAGATGGCGGCAATGAATTTCATTTTGGGAGCCCTTTTTTGGGCACCTTGTATGAAGGGCAAAAAAAATTTATTTTGTTCCCCATCATGTGGTATATCAATTTAAAGAGAATTTTGCAAGGGCTCCATATATGTAAAAAATATTTTTTTCTGGCAAATTTGTTGAACAAAAAAGCTCGCCAAACATTTGAAAAATGTTGTCCCCCCCCCCCTAGCGGCCAGACCATAAATGGTAAAAATATGAAAAAAATTGGAGATACGTAGAATTTAGTGTAGATTGTAAAAACAATACAAAAATTCCTGTATTTTATATATTTTCTGAGAAAAATTAAAAAAATGGGGCATCTAGTTACCCCACTGTATCTCCCCCAGTTTTTATTGTATCTAAATAATTTTTACAGTAGATCATTCTGATACTACGATTTGCTCAAGTTTCATCTAAATCCGCTGCGTAGTTCCCGAGTTACTGATTTTAGAAGAGCGCATGGACTTCCCTATATGCTCTTCTCTTGCTGCTACTGCATTCGATTTCGATTTTTCAAAAACGAAGTCATTTGCACGAATGGATCGTATATGTTAGCTCTATGCTGCTTTAAAAAACTAAATAAGTTTAAAAAAACTAATTTTTTTTTTAATTTTGTTTTTTTTTTTTCAAAAATATTTTTTTTTTTTTTTAGTTTTTAAAACTCTAAATGCTGTATTCCTTCGCATGTCAAGTATTGCCAGTGTTTTGCTTTACTTAAACCATTTAACAAGCAAAGTACGGTTACATTCATTTTTATCCAAAAGCTTGGTACGCCATGTTTTATATTGAAAGTGTAAGTTAAAATGGACTGGAATCTCAGCTCAGTATTACTAGGACATACCTACGTACAAGACATTACATTATTCATATCAAAACCAGTATTAGTACCTATGCAGGATATGAATAAATTGCCTTCTATTTAATGACAATATAAAATGTCCGGAACACTATTGCACGAGGCCCTCCTCGCACTTACCCAATTTTTTGTCAACAAACTGATTTTCGAGGGTTTTATTAGAATATCACTTCTTAGGAAACAAATACAGTATATTTATGTTAAAATAATTTCAAAATCAGCCCACTTTTTGAGAAAATTCACGTTTAGGAGTAATTTTAGAAGAAATTTGAAAAAAAAAATTCAATGATGTTTAATGATTACATATATAGGCAAAGGATATGGTGGTGCAGTAGGCTGCTGCTACTCTTAGGCCGCTAAGAAGAAAAGGAATAGAGAAAAATGTACGGTACATTTTCAATAAATTGCCTTTCAAATACATCATAGGTAGATTTTCTTACTCTGTCCTTTATTTTCAGTTTATAATACAATAAAATTAAACAAGAGGGTTAAAACAACAGGCAAAATCTTATAAACTATTCGAAACCCTTGGTCTTTATCTATTTTTTATACAATAGTTTAAGCTTTATCTTTGAAGAATAAAAACTTTTTTTGCGTTAACTTTGGTATTTTATATTCCGATTTAAATTTTCATTGGTATATATTATCTCTGTACGTTATCTTAGAGAAAAGTTATAAAGTGGAGACCATTGCCATTATCGGTCCCCAAGCGACGCTCGTGTTAATGCGTGTTCGTTCTGTAGTTATGCATGCATCCCTAATACTTATAAAAGGCAAAATCATTTTCTGTGAGTGACATTCTAGCCGGCAAACCACTTATCCGATTTGAGAAGTATTTTTTGTATACCCTATCCTAAGGGTATATTAAGTTTGACACATAGTTTGTAACATAGAGAAATATTAAAGATAGACCCAACAAAGTATATATATAAATGATCAGCATCAATAGCCGATTCGATTAAGCCATGTCCGTATGTCACCAGTTTTTGGGCCTTAAATTTTGAGCTAGGTTGATGAAATTTTGAATACGAGGTCTTTGTAAAAGTAAGCAATACAAGTGTAAAAATTTTTAAAATCCGCCCACTGACACGCCCACTTTTCAAAAAAAATCACTTTTTTTCACTATTTTCATATGAAACTCGAAAAAACTTACTTGAGCAAATATGTAGATATCCACTTAATCTACAAATCGTCTATACATTGTGCATGGCCACGCCCACTTTTTAGGGACGTTTACTTCAAAAATTAATTTTCGAGTAAAAATATTGATTTATAAGGCAAAATAGAAAATTTTGTGAATACATTTTCCACCGCCCACTGACACGACCAAATAAGATAGGGATAGGGTATCATACGATTCGCTCCCGGCGGATTGTAGCACTTTTCACTGGTTTTATTTAGTAGATATGTTCGCTCTCTTTAAACTAGTCTATGTTTCATTGCGTTAGATAAAATAAAGAATAAGGACTAACAATAGCGAATTCAAAGGCTTAGTTTTACGTCTCTTACACAGCTTTAACTGAATAATGGCTTATCGGATTTAAATACAAAAAATCAGGTAAAATAGAAAGTTCGGTTCTGATTCATTTGAGATTAAAACGTCCCTCTTCGTTGTCCTGAGCAATGATCAAAACTATTTTTTTAGGCCATCAACATTTTTTTTCTTTAGTGAAGTGGAGACCACTGCCAGCAGTCATGCAATAGTGTGCGCGCTCCAACGTAAACATGTTTTGAACTTTAGGTTTGTGGTGATTCAATGTAAACACATTTTACATATAATAAGGATCAGGACAATTAGGATTAAGATAATATTCTATGCTTTATCCATATTTAAATAAAGTGCACGACTGGGTCGTATGTACTTGCACCTTTGAGCTGTTAGTTGAAAATATAATTTTTTTTAAGTTCTTTATAAAATTAAATGCCATATTTTTGTATTTATTAAATTTTGTTCACGTTTTGATTTTGACCAAAATCCATTGAACATTAACCAAGAAATGGCCATATTTCTAAAACCAGTTAATAAGTAAAGTACCGTTATACACTTTTTTAAGCAAAAACGTGGTACGCCATTTTATGGCATTTGGGTAGCCTAGCTCACATATGAAATTTAATAAAAATCTTTAGAGCCGTTATCGAGTGAACCAATTTTTTGTTAAGTTGGCTATAAGTAAAGCCAAAAATTTGGAGCGTCATCTTTCAGCATTAGCACAGTTCTATACACACTAAGAATTCGAATGAAATCGGTTGACCTGTTTTTTAAAAAACCGGCTTTTAACCAAATTGGCCTTAAGTGCCGTTATAACAAGTTTAGGCCAAAATGTTGTAAGCTAGCTTATAGCATGTATCTAAACTCGATTCAGCATAAAGTTTGAACAAAATCGGTATGGCCTTTTTCCAGCAAATCAGTTTCTTACCGATTTGGCTATAAGTAAAGTACCGTTATTAACACTTTTGGCCAAAAATGTGGTACGTCATCTTATAGTACTTTGCCAAACTAGCCAAAATATGAAATTTAAAAGAAAATCGTAGGAACCGTTTTCCAGCAAATCTGCTTTTTTTTAAACTGCCTAAAGTAAAGTACCATTAATATTAAGGCTAGAAGAAAAATTTCAACTTAGCCTCTAGGGATTACCCCACAGACCCTAGTTATGACCCACTTTTTTCGACTTCTCTATAAAGGTAATATTAGAATTTATTAAAATTCCGAGATCGAAAATTTTCACGAATCCAAAACTTGCCCTATACTACGTACCGGTGCAAGTAAAAAGAAAATCAATCATTAGATAATCTGTGGTGGCTAGTTATCGATCTCACAGCAGCATTTGGCAGGCTAAATTTATTAATCGAATTCAATCGATAAATTCGCACATCCACACAGTTTCACATTCCATTTATCCATATCAAGTAGTACTTTTCAAATTAAAAAAAAAAAATCAAACAAAAAACGTGCCCTATTAAAATTCAATAACAAAACAGCGATGTAAGTGAACATGAATCTTACTTGGTAGTTAATAGTGCATTAAAGGGATATTTACATAATATGTAGTGTCAATCGATTTATTTTAAGAAAAAAATATGAATAATAAGTGATTATGACGAATTAAATGTAATATTAATAATAAGAAAACATAAAAAGAATATAACAGGAGAATTTGGAAAAAATATGTTGTGGTAACAGGAGACAGGAGATTGGCATTTTTTCAGTCTAAATAACAATAGTCTCCTGTCAGGACAGGAGAAACGGCAGCACTGCTTCCAGTAAAAAGACATTTCCTTTTTTCCTTCTTCTCTTCGAATCGCTCGTGGTGTCAAGACGTGGCTGTAGGTACCTGGCACTTAATAAGTTATTTACACTCAAAATTCCTGTATCAATATTATAATTAAAATTAAACAAATTGTGAATTAAGTGTAATGATTGGTTTTCTTTTCATCGCAAAATCCAATAACAGACACAAACATTTTGCATTTTAATGTACTATTATATATCAGTCCCAATCGGACTTTACACGATTGGTTTATTACCGTGCGTCGGTCGTACATTCACACTTCTGCACGTAGGTATTGTGTGAGAGAGAGAAAAATATATATAATAAAATAATACATTTAGTTAAAAAAGAATAAACACTTTATTTTTTAAAACTATTGTATATATACTAATTTTATTAAAACGAAGATGCTTTCCACTGATTTTCCATCTTCCATATACATATGTACCATTCTAGATCGCGTGTGTGAAAGCCGTTAGTTGAAATTTTAAAACTTGCATGAAATGCCTGATGGTAGTGAAAGAAAAATTTCATATGCTTCTCGAACCTTATCCAAATCCGAAAGAAACTAAGCAGTGATACGGAAGGAGTCATTAGCTATCTATTGGGGTGCCCGCAAATTTTACGAGTATCTTTTAGGAAGACGATTTTGTATAAAGTCAGATCACAAACCCCAAAGAGTATACCTGTGATGGCAGCGGGAAGGCTTCAGAGATGGGGGATATGTTTATCTTATTTCAATTACGGTCTTATTTATGTTAAAGGTTCAAACAATGCTGCGGCAGATGCCTTGTGAAGACTTCCATTGGAGGTAAATCACGTAGAGGAAATTGAAAGTATTGAATATTTAAACTGGGTTGAAGAATTTGTACCTGTGGGTTTTCAGGAAATTAAAAATGGAAGAAGGCGGGATATAGCTTTGGGCAAGATTTATAGATACGTCCAAAATGGGTAGCCAGGAAATGTCGAAGAAGATTTCAATTCATATTTCAAAAGAAGGTTTGAACTTAGTATAGAGAAAATAAAGTGCACGACTGGATCGTACGTACTTGCACCTATATGCTGTAAGTTGGAAATCAATAAATTTTAAATAAAAAAAAAATTATTAAATTATTGAAAAAAAAATTTTGAAAGTTTTGCATAAATTTAAACGCCACATTCTATTAAACCTTAAATCTTGCCCAGATTTCGGTTTTGATGGAAATCCATTGAGTCTTAGCCGAGAAATAGCCATATATCTAAAATCAGTTAATAAGAAAAGTACCGTTATACGTATTTTTAGCCAAAAACGTGGTACGCCATCTTATAGCATTTGTCTAGACTAACTCGAATATGAAATTTAATCAAAATCGTTAGAGCCGTTTTCGAGAAAATCGTCTTTTTGTAAAATTGGCCCTAAGTAAAGTACCGTTAATAACGGGGCTAAAACAAAAATTCCGATTTCGCCTCAAATTGCGACGCTACAGAGCTCAGATATGAAGTTTGGAGCAAATCGGTTCAGCCGTTTAGGCTGCAGTCCAGCGTACATACACACAGACAGACAGAATCGGCAGACCCACTTTTTCGAACTTCTCTATCATCGTAATGTCAAAATTCATTGTTATCTCGAGTTCGAAATGTTTCACGAATACAATACTTACCCTATGTTATAGGTGCAAGTAAAAATTCTTATGTGGGGGTATAGAGTAATTATTCCAGAAAAATTAAGACAAGTTTAAAGAGAATTACATGCCACTTATTTAGGGGCATCAGAAATGAAGGGAATCGCGAGGTCTTATTTCTGGTTGCCAAAGTAAGATGAAGAAATTGAAAGAGTTTCAAAAGATAGTTACCAGATCAACCACAACAGACGTGTTTTCATTCACTTAATTATTTATATATTTCATCGAAGTGTTTTCATCGCATGGCGACCGTGACATAAGTGAAAAAAAGTCCCGATTGTTTTCTAGTAGAATAAAACGTTTAAAATTTGTAATTAGTGTATAGTACCATTGTATATGAAACTAATAGTACTATCACTTGCAGTAATCGATATTAATGCCCCTAGCGGTCAAAGTAAGGGATTATTCGCTGAGTACCAGAAAAATCTTACGCTCTTTTGCCTCAACAATTTGCATATGCACTCATAAATATAACACATTTCCACTCCAATCCAACCAATCCTATGCCAGTAACTCTATGTACAAACAGCGTTGCCGAAAGAGTTTGGGAAAAAGTATCTCCGCAGTCAGAAGAAAAGTATCAAAAGGTATCATAATAGGAATTATGAGTTAAACTGCCATTATTATTATTTTGTTAATATTAAAATAATGAAGACCAGCTATAATGCCTAAAATAACATGAATATTCCCAAGGCTTTTACATAAAATATATCCATCCAAACAGCCGCCAAGTCGACTACAAGAATATATGACGGAAAAATAACTCAGTTCAGTGAATAAGAGTATTGCCTGGCATATTTTAGTATTTTTTGGAATTAAAAAGTATCAAAATAGGCATTTTACAGGAATCGAAGTATCACGTCGAAATTAAGATTAAAAAGTATCACTTTTGATACTTTGGTATTATTGTGGCAACACTGTGTACAAACCCACTCCGCTCAAATATCATGCTGTGTAGAGTGAGATTGGTACTTGAACAACCCATCGATTTAACCCAACGCAGTAGTAGACTGCCAGATGCTTTGGTAGGTGCATATTAATTTTCAGCGATAATGGAAATGAAGCAAAAGGAATGAGCTTAAAAAACAAAACACACACTTAGCACTTTTCGCTTATTTTTCACAAATATGAATGTATAAAGTTTCCTTTATGGCTGTGGGGATTGTGTGTGTTTATTTCGTTGCGAAAATGGAATAACTCATCGACCTGATCAATGACCTAACACCTTATATTATTTATTATTTTAGGAATATTTTTATTCCTTAGTACTTACTAAAGAGCGGGGATTATGCTTACAGAAGCCACCTCGAAAAAAACGCGTTCAGTATTCTATCTCATAGGGTGACTTGGAAAAGAATATGTAAATTGTTCACGGCCTTTTATTTATTTCTTTAAAACTAGTTCTGTGTTATTTCATACATATGTATGTACATAAATATTAATTTTTTTGTTCATTTCGCTCGGAAACGATTGTAGATATATATATATATAAAGGTATATACAGTATTCATATGTAGGTACATAGGGTTTTGGCGATCGTCCTCCTGCCTCTCCTCTCCACTGTAAAATTGTTTTGATACTTGTGCCCATTTCTTTGCTTTGCGCCGAAATTTCACTTCTCTGTGTGGGAAATTTTCAATAACATCCACGGTAGCCACCAAAAAATATTCTTACCAACATTTCCAATAAAACCTACCAAACCAGAGAAAAACCTTCCAAAGCAAAATTTAGGTTTCTAATTAATAGGTCCATAAATGGAGAGAGAATTCTTTCAATTTATATAATAGTACTTGTACCTTTTCGGAAGGAAATCTGAGAAACGTCAGTTGTCAAATAAACTTCAAAGGGAAACATTTGAATTTTAAACAAAGTTATAAAGCAAAACGCTTGGATACGTTCATAGGTGATTGGAAAACACGATACCACAACTGATCCAAATAAATTACTTTCCTGTCAAATCTTAATTTTCACACTCGCTAGTTTTCATATTATATTACATTAAAATTCATCTAAATAAAAATATGAACAAAAGCGGTTTCTTTCGTTTCGTCCCGTTCGTAAGCAAACGCTTTCAGACGTTTTTAGACATAATATTAGGTTCGCGAACGTTTGAATATAAAGATTCAAGCAAAATTGCATTCAGCGTGCCATAGCTAATGTCATAATCGAAAGAATATTCTGCTCGCACACTATCGAAATCCGAGGGCACTTACAATTGCTGGACGAAACTGAGCAAGAAGTCATTATTGGTGCAGTATACAAATCATGACTACGTACGGCAGCGTCCAGAACCTTAATTCAATTATTGTTGGACTTTAAGTATGCAAAAGGACCTAATATAAGGCTAAACACAATAATCATAAGGATATCGTGTTTAGGCAAGTCGATTCAATTAATCTTTGTTTACACATGTAACTTTTATCTGACACTAATGTTTATACCCTATCTTAAGGGTATATTAAGTTTGATACATGGTTTCTAACATAGAGAAATCTTACAGATAGACCCAATAAAGTATATATATATAAATGATCAGCATCACTAGCTGAGTCGATTGAGCTATGTCCGTCCGTCTGTGTGTCACCAGTTTTCGGGCCTTAAATTTTGAGCTAGATCGATGAAATTTTGTATACGAGTTCCTTGGAAAAGTAAGCAATACAAGTGTAAAAATGTTTAAAATCCGCCCACGCCCACTTTTCAAAAAAATCACTTTTTTTCACTATTCTTATACGAAACTCGAAAAAACTTACTTGGGCAAATATGCAGATATCCACTTAATCTACAAATCATCCATACTTTGTATATGGCCACGCCCAGTTTTTAGGTGCGTTTACTTCAAAAAATTAATTTCCGAGTAAAAATATTTGTTTATAGGGCAAAATAGAAAATTTTGTAAATACACTTTCCACGGCCCACGGACACGACCAATTAAGATAGGGTATCATACGATCCGCTCCAGGCGGATTTTAGCATTTCTTTTATTATGTTTTATTCAAAATGTGTTCTTTAAATCAATTTAAAATCATTTTCATGACTTCTTGTGGGAGACGATAGCATCATGACATGAAGCACATCAGTATTCGATTCGGGACATATTTTTAAAAACGTGCTTCGAAAAATGTTGTAATCCTTAATGACTTTTTTGACATCATGTTAATAAAAATAAATGTTAAGCCGTAAGCAGCCCATAGAGGGCCAAGGCCTAGTTTTAACTTGTTTGGAAATTATTTCAGTTATTAATGCCAATTGTTAAAAAAATTATTATTGAAATATAAAAAAATGCTGCAAAAAAAAACCTCCCAAATCGAACTCAAACCTACCAAAACTGAAAAAACCTCCCCAGTTTGGTAGGATCCTACCAAAACAGCAACCGCGATCACATCACTAAACCCCACTGGAAAAAAATATTTCATCCCTTAGCCAGAATTAAGAACCTGACGCATAACTAAACACTTTTTTACGCATCTTCCAATCCACTACCTAATTAGAAAAACCTACATCTTTTTATTGAGCAAGGAAAATGAAATATATACATAGTTATAATCTGCTCAAGGCTATTATATCCGTTTCTTTACTCATTTTCTTAGCAAAGTTATTCACTCAGTTGCGTTTTGCGTAACATGTGGATAAATATTAAGAGTGGGAATGGAAACCCAAAACCGGTCTTGCTTACTTCGTTTGCACTCATTACTTACTCATACTGTCATTATAACTCCATTCTCCTAGAGCGAAAAAAAAAACTTTCTTTGCTTGCGAGAAATGAGAACCCGCCACCTAGGCGGTCAAAGCGGAAAAGAAAAAATTTCGCTTGATTATAGTACTATAAGTTTCATATACATACAATGATAGTACTTAAACAAAGTAAAAAAAGTACAAAGTGAAAAAAAGTCCCGGTTGTTTACCAGTAAAATAAAATGTTTAAGATTTGAAATTGGTGTATAGGGACCGCAAGTTGAACAAGATGGGGAAAACACAATCTATAGACATAAAAAAACACGTCTATGTTAAAGTGATGCAAACTAATGCAAGTTAATGGTCGAACATAACAAAAAAAAAAAAAATAGAAACAAGCCTTAGTAGCAAACAAAGTGTGTAGTGAAAAGTGAAGTGCGGACAACTTGGAAGCTTTGAACTCAACATCTCGTGCATGTATGTGAGCACTTTGTTAGATTTTATTTTATTTTAAGCCTTATTATATGTATTTTTATATAATACGCATAATATCTAAAAATGTTGACTATTTTTGTTTACTATTTGAAAATATATACAATATATGTATATAAAAAAAACACTTTATGGAGAAATGGGAACATAGGATAACAAGACTAGAGCAACTTTGAAGAGAGCTCCAAAGAATTTATAAATGCTTGAATACATAAAACAAACACAAGAAATATCGTTGAGGTATACCATAATAGCAATTTTACTCACTAAACAAAGGAACATAAGGAAGAAGCAAATGATATTTTTTTCAAATTCCGAGATAAGTTAATTGGCATAAATAATACTGATAGCAGCGCGGAATCTGAAATTGAACAGGAACAAAACCAGTGAAAAAATGCTACAATCCGCCTGAAGCGGATCGTATGATACCCTATCCCTATCTTATTTGGTCGTGTCAGTGGGCGGTGGAAAGTGTATTTACAAAATTTTCTATTTTGCCCTATAAACAAATATTTTTACTCGAAAATTAATTTTGTGAAGTAAACACCCCTAAAAAGTGGGCGTGGCCATATACAATGTATAGACGATTTGTAGATTAAGTGGATATCTACATATTTGCTCAAGTAAGTTTTTTCGAGTTTCATATAAAATAGTTAAAAAAGGTGATTTTTTTGAAAAGTGGGCGTGTCAGTGGGCGGATTTTAAAAATTTGTACACTTGTATTGCTTACTTTTCCAAGGAACTCGTATACAAAATTTCATCAACCTGGCTCAAAATTTAAGGCCTAAAAACTGGTGACATACGGACGGGCGCGCAGACGGACGGACAGACATGGCTCAATCGACTCGGCTACTGATGCTGATCATTTATATATATACTTTATGTGGTCTATCTTTAATATTTCTCTATGTTACAAACTATGTATCGAAACTTAATATACCCTTAGGATAGAGTATAAAAAGCAAAACATAATCATTAGGACTTCTACCATAGATTTTCTTAATTTCGCATCCAAAATAATTCCTGAATTCGATGGGGCACCTGAAAATCTACTACGCTTTTTGGTTGCTTTGAATTTAGTTAATGATAACAAAGGGGATCACGAAAACAGTGTGCCCTTATAAAAACAAAACTTTCAAGTACAACGCGAAATCTAATAACTGAAGAAGAGACAGTTGCGAGTATTAAATCAACTCTCGAAAATAACATCAAAGGAGAGTCTTCACAGATATTAACAGCAAAAGTTATGAGCATTAAGCAATATAACAAGCCTTCCAACAAACATGTAAAGGAAATTGAAGAACTTACTACAGCTCTTAAGAGGGCATATATTTCAGACGGGATCCCAGTTAAATTAGCCGAGGAATACTCTACCCAAAATGCCGTTAAGTCAATGAGCACAACCGCTTCAAATGAAAAAGTTATGCTTATAATGGGAGCAGGGCAATTTGATAACGTAAATGACGCTGTAACAAAGTTCGTGAATACTAGTACAGAGGTAGGGTCTCTCGTCGAGGCAGGGTCGTGATGGTCGCTCCTTCCAACAAAATAATCCGACATATATTAGGCGTTTTAATAACAATAGAAATTTTCAAAATAGTAGCGCTAGAAAGAACAACTCTATTCGTTATACGCAAATATCCTTGAGCAAGTAAGCCTAGAAAAATTATAGTTCATATTCTTGATAGCATAAGTCCAAATATATAAACATTACTAGCTATAAGTGAAGGTATTCGCAAAGTCAATTTGAACTCATCCCAAGATGACTTACTAGTTTTGAGCCAACAAATAGCCTAAGGTATTTTTGTTGCAAGAATAATAGTATCGAATACAAATGCTTTTGTCAGAATAATACATGGCTCAATCGAAATTATAGTTCCTATTCTTGATAGCATATTCGTAAGTACAAATATATAAACATTACCAGCTGGAAGTGAAGGTACTCGCAAAGTCAATTTGAACTCATCCCAAGATGACTTACTAGTTTTGAGCCAGCAAATAGCCTAAGGTATTTTTGTTGCAAGATTAATAGTATCGAATACAAATGCTTTCGTCAGAATAATTAATACCAACTCTGAAAATATAGTTTTATATAATATAAAACTCAAAGCGGAAAAGTTACTCGTATTCCCACTTGAATCATATGAAAACTCCCACCGAGATAGGGTTATCACCAAGCTAAAAGAAAAAATCCCAAGCTTTGTTTCGAAAGAACTTACCGAACTATGTACTGAATTCGTAGAAATTATTGCATTAGAATCTGATAAAGTCAGAGTCAATAATTTTTACAAACAAAGAATACGTCTGAAAGATAGCACTCCAGTTTACATAAAAAGATATGGAATACCGAATTCTCAAAAAGCTGAAATAGGCAGGCAAGTCGATAAATTACTTGAAAATAGTATTATAGAACCTTCCATTTCGGAATACAATAGTCTAGTTTTGTTGGTTCCTAAGAAACAACATAACAAAGCCTACAAAAAAATGGCGTCTGGTAATAGACTACAGGCAGCACAATAAGCAGGTTTTAGCAGACAAGTATCTACTTCCACGAATAGACGACATTGTCCACCAACTTGGACGAGCAAAATTTTTTTGTTGTCTTGTCCTTTTATCAGGATTCCATCGGATTGAATTAGAAAAAGAATTGCGTGACATGACTTCGTTTTCAACAGAGGCACCATCATTTCGATTAAGAAGACTTCCGTTTGGTCTTAAAATAGCAACAAATTCTTTCCAACGAATGATGTCTTTAGCATTTTCTGGTCTCTCACCTTTAAAGTCATTCATATATACTCGTATATGGATGATCTTATAGTAAAAGCTGCATCAGTAAAAAAATTAAAAGATATTTTTAGGAAACGTAGAGAATACAATCTTAAACTCAACCCAGTTATGTGTTCGTTTTTTGAACACGAAATAACTTTTTTTGGACACAAGTGTACTGATAAAGGAATTTTACTAGACAATTCGAAATTCAGCATTATCCGAGGTAATCCTACACCTCACGATGCAGATTCGGTAAGACGCTTTGTTGCATTTTGCAACTATTACCGACGATTTATTACTTACTTCGCACAACACTCAATACATCTGACCCAACTAACTAGGAAAGAGCTAGGAAGAAGCCTTTGAATATCTGAAAGATGCCTTAATGACTCCCCTGGTTCTCCAATACCCAGATTTTTAGAAACCTTTTATTTATTTACCTGTTGCTTTTGCCTTTTGAAGTTTCATAAAAGGGAAAGAAATAGTCAACAACTTTGAAGACATTAGAAATAATAGATAATATCATAAATCCAAGTACAACTATAGCTATGATGACAACCCGATCATCGGTATAAAAAAGTAAAGTCAGAAAATTCAAGTCAAGAAAATATTAGTAGTAAAAGTAATATACAAAGACCAAATATATATGAAGCGCTTAATGTATTTGAGTTGCAAAAGTACCCACGTTTGTTATTCTAACTGAATAGAGATACCCCAAGATGTGAGGTTTTTGTTAAATAAACAGACGTTTATTAATTTTAGTATGTGTGACTATATTGTTAATGATTTTTATTTAAATTTAGATCAAGTTATTCGAAGGCTTGAAAAAGAAGCCGACAGTATTTCGTAAACGCAAATGAGATTGGCTAAATTCCGAAGCAAATACTACTGCAAAAATCTAACAAAAGATGAAATATGCAAAGTGCAAAACAAATAAAACCTTAAAAAACAATGAGGAAATACTAACAATGACCCCAACTCCACAAAAGCCTTTTCATATTGTTTTAATAGATACAATAGGTCCATTGCCAAAGTCAGTTAAAGGTAGTGAATACTCACTATGTATCTCGTAGCGATACCAATTGGAAGTAAAAAAGTGATAGCGATAGCAAAAGCCATATTTGAAGAATTTGTATTAGTTTATAGCCCTATTTAAGAGGTAAGGACAGACTTAGGAAAATAATATAAAAACAAAACTTTGGAAGAATTTCTAAAATTGCTTAAGGTCAGTCATAAGGTCTCAACCGCAAATCATCACCAACCACTAGGTACTGTAGAGAGATCTCATAGAACTTGCAACGAATACCTTAGGTCTTATATAAGACCTCTGTTTCTTTGTTTATTGCTGCAATTCACCCGTACATGGCTACTGTCCCTTTGAATTAATTTTCGGTAAGCTTCCAGATACATTTGAATTTGTTAATACAACAAAAATAAATCTCCTGTATAACATAGATGCATATGATATAGAAATTAAATATCGTCTTCAATTTGCTAACCATAGAGTAAAAGAATTAGTTGAAAAAGCAAGCTTAGAAGAAAAGCGATACATGACCAATATTCTAAACCCCAAAATATATTTCTCGATGACAAAGTAGTAATAGAAAATCAACAATTTTTCCAATTTTTAAAGGTCCGTATATAGTTAAAGAAGTAAAACACACAAATTGCAAACTTCTAGATAAGAATAATAAAGAAGTAACTCTTCATAAGAATAAAATAAGAAAAAACATAAATTCATAGATTCATTAAGTAGTGGCACTTTTAGCCAAAAACGTGGTATGCCATCTTATAGCGCTTTATTAAACTAATTTAAATATCAAATTTAAACAAAATCGTTGGAGCCGTTTTCGAGAAAAAGGACATTTGTTAAGTTGGCTATAAGCAAAGTGGCATTACTAACAATTTTGGCCAAAAACGTGGTATGCCATCTGAAAGTGCTTTTCTAAGCTAGCTTCAATATAGACATTTCTCTTAATCCTTGAAAAAGTACCGTTATACCATTGTATATAAATCTAATAGTAGTGCCAGTTGAGGAAATTGACGGTAGCGCACCCAGTGAGAAGTTACATGAGTTGCTCGATTTCCAGTAATGGTTGGTGTCTAGAAAATCGAAATCTCAGACAGTAAACATGCAAAAGAAAACGGAGTAAATAGAAGGAAAAGGAAAGAAAACCAAAAAGGAGAAATGTAAATAAGAAAAAAAAGATCGTGTCGTGTGAAGTTTTTCACATGATGTGCATTTTTTTATATAAACATTTTATGATTTTCGTTCTCTTGGCACGGACGATTGAGGTTTGATCGCATAAATGGAATGGGGTCGGAATGTAGCAAAATTCAAAAAAGTTCTACGTGTATTTTTCGATAGCTCGAGAACTAACTACTGCATTTTTATGAGATTTTTAATTTGAGTTAATTAGGTAAACATCTTAATGAATTTTATGACCTGAACTAGATTACATAGAAAAAGGGCGAGATAAATATTCTATCGGCAACGACTCTAGTCGTTAGCCACTTAATTGTTGCAATAAAAAAATGTAAAATACATACCTACATTAGGTCCAAAACATATTAAAATGCTACAATCCGTCTAGAGCGGATCATATGATACCCTATCTCTTTCCTGTATACATCAGTTTTTTTCAATATCTTATCAAATTACTCCAAAACACGAATTTTCTCAATAAGTGGACGTGATAGTAGGCGGATTTGAATTTTGTTCAATATATACTGCAATTTGGTCCTTATTACTGATAATGTTCCAATAAAAACATCGAAAAACAGTTTTTTTTTTATAAAAACGCCACTAAAATGTGGGCGTGTTTGAATATCATGTGTGGAAGATTTGTAGAGTTAAAAGTTATCTACTTATTTGCTTAAGTAAGTTTTTTCGAGTTTCATATAAAAATTTGAGCTAGGCCAATTAAATTTTGTACACGAAGTTTTTGGAGATCGGGACAGAACAAATGTAAAAATTTTCAAAATGAGCCCACTTTTCAAAAAATTAGATTTTTTCAGTAATTTTACATGAAACTCATCTTTACTCATCTCACCAAGCATGTAAAAGTGTATTAGTGAAATTAAAACACGTATACGTCGTGTGTCTGCTTGAAGCTAAATCAAAATGTTTTGATGGTGCCCAGGATTGATATAGTGTATATTGGTGATTGACTGCTTGATCAAGCATAAGCATAGTTCATTTTTGCGTAGACAGCGACGAGGTAAACATCTCAAGCAAAAAGCGGAGCATATAAATTAATTATTTTTTTTTTTTCACGATGGAGGATAAAGATTTTGTTTTGGAATTTATAGAAGTTTACCGTTCCTTACCGGCGTTGTGGAACTAAGTAAAGTGAGGGATAAGAGAAGGCGTTAGGTCTATGAATCACTATGACCCAGGAAGATCTTTTGTGCTATTCCCTAGCAGATTTGAATATAATTCTTTTTTTTTTTTTCTATGGTTCAGCTGAAATCTAATTCATTTATGAATCTAAAGACAGCGAAAGCTGAGGAGACATCAGAGGAAGATGTGAAGCCTTTG
Source organism: Chalcosyrphus nemorum (assembly GCA_949716465.1). NCBI lineage: Eukaryota > Metazoa > Arthropoda > Insecta > Diptera > Syrphidae > Chalcosyrphus > Chalcosyrphus nemorum. The sequence continues at coordinate 40,978,888 of OX454334.1, forward strand.
TTAAAGTACTCAAGTCTCAGCCGAGCTATGGCAGGACATTCGCACAAAATGTGGTGGGCTGTATCGGTTCAGGACCAATGAAATGAGCCTGAGAACCTTGTCTGGCAAGCTCATCGGCGGCTTCATTGACACCAAAATTTACTAATACACTCTCGCATGCTTGATCAGTTTTTGAGCTGTGTATATGTCGCTTAACAAAATAATGCGCTACAAATGAAATGCACATGACACACAATTTTTTCTTTCCTCTAAAGTTGATATTCTATGTCTGTATGCGTTAGGTGTATAGTGAAAAAATATACTAGATACCGTTTTCGTTCGGTCGGTACAGGTTAAAACGAATAGAAAAAAAATCAAGTTTTGGGCAAATTCGCTTGGAACTCGAATCCCAGACAGCTTCCCAATGGTCAGCGAATGTAAAGATGAAATAGATTTCGACATTCCTGATGCTATCTTAAATGAGGTAACATCTGTTAACAGCAGCTATTTTCCAGAAGAATATCACTCAAAAGTTAAAGAAAGTATGTGGTATATTCCGCCGCTTTGCAAAAACCAGCTTCTCTGACATCATTGCAGTTTAATTGGTTGCTTGATTAAGCATCACATTCTTCGGCAAAGGATTTTGAAAGGAAGACGTCCTTATCAGAATTCTGGTGTATGTTAAAGGGCGAGTTCAAAATTTTGTCAGAAAAAGCAAAAATAATTCTTCTACCATTTTCAACAACTTACATGGGGGAATCAGGATTCTCCACCTACATACGTTGGAACCTAAAAAAAATATGGATCCCGTCTCGCTGCAGAACCAGATATTCGGTTGCAGCTATCTCAAATTCAACCAGACATACCGGCTTTATGCATTATTATAAAAAAATAAATAAATATTAGGCCGTAAGTAGCCCAAAGAGGGCCAAGGCCTAGCTTCTCACAGCTGTACGTATTGTGCGTAGTATACATTTCTGTACAGAAGGGACCTACAGTTTTATGCCGTATCCGAAGGGCAGGAGGGTTTTTTGAGAAGCTTTCTCATGACAGTAAATACTCTCGGATGTTTGTCAGACGCTCGCAAGAAGTGGGGCCGTGAAAAAAACTTTAGTGGTATTTTCCTGGATTCGAACTCAGAACCCCTTGCGCAGTAGTCCAACGCACTAACCATTATATATAGTCTTATAATATTGTAGAAATCGCGTTAGCTGTTTATTTATATAAGATATTACCCGAGGTGCTTGGTTGTCGCAGCTGATCATTGTATATGCTTTCATTTTTGCGACGGGTAAAGCAACTCCGTTTTTGACGAATACGGGATTTTACCGTATGGGCTGCGTGAAAACGATTCAATACAATTTAAAATTAATGAAACGTAAATTGGTTAAGTCAGCTGATGATTTAACCAAATTAATTCAATACACTTGCCCGACAGGAGATGCGACGAAAATAGGGGCTGTCGTGCAGTGGCGTGGCGCCCTTATAACCCGATTCCTACCGGCTTACCTTTTCAAATTCTATCTTTCAACAATGCTTACCAAATTCCAAGCAACATGAATCCGAATAAATTACTTTGGCATTTATTCTACTATACGCACACATTCATACACAACAACGCCCACCTATTTTCCAACTCCACAAATCACACACCAGGCAATAGCAACAAAAAACCCGAAATAAGTCGGTTTATAAAATTTCTCGCAGAATAGAACAAATTTGTTTTCTTTCCTTTTTCTTCCCTTACTATTCACTGTGGTTGACACCTCTCTGTTCAATACCCGCTCTCTTATGCAAAAAATAACCCGCTTTTCTCCGAGTTATTTGGTGAATTTTGTATGTATCTTGAATGCTGGTCTCATGTATTAGGTGTATCGAGTGGGAAATGTAGAGGTAGGTTTCTGTTCGAATAAGCATAAAGCGGCCCACACACCACACTTGAAGTTTGATATGTATGGTGAAAGCCACCGGTGTGTATGGGCCGCTTAACAATAATACGTGTTTCTTCGAGTTATTTCGTGAATTTTGTATGCATCTCGGTGGGCTGTTGTATCAGGTGTATCAAGTGGGGAAGAAAGGGATATGTTCTTTTTATTTTAATACACAATAAACATAGCAATGTTGAACTTGCTAAAAGAGAAATCCAATCTCGCTCGAAATTGATCAAAAACCAACTATAAACGTTTTTTTAGTAGAAATAAAAGACAATTTTATATACCAATTAAAGGCAAGATATAAATCATTAATGCAATTAATTTTAACTTGCACCGATACGTAGTATAGGGCAAGTTTTGGATTCGTGAAAATTGTCGATCTCGGGATTTTGATAAATTCTGATATTACCTTTATAGAGAAGTCGAAAAAAGTGGGTCATAACTAGGGTCTGTGGGGTAATCCCTAGAGGCGAAATTGAAATTTTCGTTCTAGCCCTGATATTAACGGTACTTTACTTAAGGCCAATTTAACAAAAAGCAGATTTGCTGGAAAACGGTTCCTACGATTTTTTTTTAATTTCATGTTTCGGCTAGTTTGGCAAAGTACTATAAGATGGCGTACCACACTTTTGGCCAAAACCGTTAATAACGGTACTTTACTTATCGCCAAATTGGTAAAAAACTGATTTGCTGCAAAACGGCTATATCGATTTTGTTTAAACTTTATGCTGAATCGAGCTTAGATACATGCTTTAAAATGGCTTAAAACATTTTGGCCAACATTATTCCTAACGGCACTTAAGGCCAATTTGGTTAAAAGCCGGTTTGTTAAAAAACGGGTTAACCGATTTCATTCAAATTTTTAGTGTGTATAGAACTAAACTAATGCTAAAAGATGGCGTTCCAAATTTTTGGCTAAAAGTGATAATAACGGTACTTTTCTTAGGTTCAAGCGGTTTTAGTCAATTTTATCGAAAACGGCTCTAACGATTTTGATTAAATTTTATACTTATGCTAGTCTTGTGAAGTCTAATAAAATGGCGTACCACGTTTTCGGCCAAATTTGCTTAGAACGGTACTTTACTTATAGCCAACTTAACAAAAAATCGGTATACTCGGAAATGGCTCTAAGGATTTTGACTAAATTTCATATTTAAGGTAGTCTATATAAAATTGCGTACCGCGTTTTTGACTAAAAAAGCGTATAACGGTTCTTTACTTAGTAACTGGTTTTAGAATTATGGCCATTTCTCGGTTAATATTCAATGGATTTTGGTCAAAATCAAAACGTAAGCAAAATTTAATGAATACAATTTATGGCATTTTCTAAGATGAATTTAAAAAAAAAAATTCATATAATTTTATTTTTTAAAGTTCATTCATTTCCAACCCAGTCGTGCACTTTATGTTTTTTTAATTTACTGAATAAATTCAAGTATGATAATTTTTCACTTTCCAATCCAGACGAAAATATATCTTCTTTGCTCAACTTTTTCCCTGGTATTTTCGAGTTCACGGCTTTCAAAAACGAACTTAAATTTTGTATTCAACTTCGACAACTTGACGTTTTAGCACTTCATAAACATTTGAAAATGAAGTATTGCGTAACACATTTCCGCACATTTTTAAGTTACTGATATTTTTTTTAAAGGGTGGTTAAATTTTAAGATACACAATCGAGCAACGCGTTAAAGTTATTCAGGCTTATTATGAAAATTGGCGTTCAAATCAAAATGCATATCTTGAAAATCATGTTCAGTGATGAGGCACATTTTCACCTCAGTGGATTCGTCAATAAGCAGAATTGTGGCATTTGGGCGAATGTTAATCCAAGAGCGATTGTCGTAATACCAATGCACCCACAAAGAGTGACTGTTTGGTGCGATTTATGGGCTGGCGGCATCATCGGGCCGTATTTTTTATGGCCCGAATTGGAAGATATATGGTTTCAACAGGACGGTGCCACTTGCCACACAGCTAACGAAACAATGGCTCTTTTGCGCGACAAATTCAATGGCCGTGTTATCTGGTGGCGATGTCAATAGGCCGCCAAGATCATGTGATTTGACACCGTTGGACTTTTTTCTTTGGGGTTATTTGAAAGAAAAGGTGTACGTCGATAAGCCAGCAACAATTCAAGAGCTTAAGGATGAGATAATTCGGCACATTAACGGCATAGAACCTCAATTATGCCTCAGCGTCATCGAAAATTTGGACCATCGGAAGGAGGTGTGCCGCCGAGGTCGCGGCGGCCATTTGGCCGATATTTCATTCCATACATAATTGAACCATACCAATATTATCATAATAAAAAGAAATGACAATAATTTCCTAAATAATTTGTGTTTTATTCAATATCAACATCGGCCCTTAAAACTTAATCACCCTCTATATGTGATACGTAGAGCACTATAATTAATTGATTCATATATTCATTTTTATTCGTTTAACAATAAAATGTTTGTGAAGTTCCTTATTTATTTCTTATTTTTGTAGCTATATTGATTTTATTTAAGGTATTGCATCTGCAAAAAACGGTTTCTTTCAAACCACTTTTATTATACGTTAAGCTCATTGTTAATATAAGCGTTAATGACTTAAATTATAAAAAAAAAATTGGGTAAGTGCGAGGAGGGCCTCGTGCAATAGTGTTCCGGACATTTTATATTGTCATTAAATAGAAGGCAATTTATTCGTATAATGCATAGGTACACCTAATACTGGTTTTGATATGAATAATGTAATGTCTTGTACGTAGGTATGTCCTAGTAATACTGAGCTGAGATTCCAGTCCATTTTAACTTACACTTTCAATATAAAACATGGCGTACCAAGCTTTTGGATAAAAATGAATGTAACGGTACTTTGCTTGTTAAATGGTTTAGGTAAAGCAAAACACAGGCAATACTTGACATGCGAAGGAATACAGCATTTAGAGCTTTAAAAATTAAAAAAAAATATATTTTTGAAAAAAAAAAAAAAAATTTAAAAAATTTTAGTTTTTTAAACTTATTTAGTTTTCAAAAGCAGCATAGAGCTAACATATACGATCCATTCGTGCAAATGACTTTGTTTTTGAAAAATCGAATTCGAATGCAGTAGAAGCAAGATAAGAGCTTATAGGGAAGTCCATGCGCTCTTCTAAAATCTGTAACTCGGGAACTACGTAGCGGATTTAGATGAAACTTGAAACTTGAGCAAATCATAGTATCAAAATGATCTACTGTAAAAATTATTTTGATAACATAAAAACTGGGGGAGATACAGTGGGGTAACTAGATACCCCATTTTTTTAATTTTTCTCAGAAAATATATAAAATATAGGAATTTTCGTATTGGTTTTACAATCTACACGAAATTCTACGTATCTCCAATTTTTTTCATATTTTTACCATTTATGGTCTGGCCGCTAGGGGGGGGGGGACAACATTTTTCAAATGTTTGGCGAGCTTTTTTGTTCAACAAATTTTGTCAGAAAAAAATATTTCTTACATATATGGATATATATTCTCTTTAATTTGATATGCCACATGATGGGGAACAAAATAATTTTTTTTGCCCTTCATACAAGGTGCCCAAAAAAGGGCTCCCAAAATGAAATTCATTCCCGCCATCTTGTGCAGGCTTCCACATAATGTATACATAGCGAAAGTTTCAGCTCTCTATGTCTATCGGTTCAAAAGTTACAGGGCTGTGACAGACTGACGGACAGACGGACAGACGGACAGACAGACACCGTATCAAACCCATAAGTGTTCCGTCTTACCTTTAAGGTCCGGAACACTAAAAATGGCTTGATTTGTTTTACTTATATGACATGGTATGCAGATCTGCATTACAGAAAATAATTTTAGGTAAATATTTGCAATTCACATTTGGGGGTGACCTATTTTTCTTCGATTTACCATTTCAAATTATCCACGCCACGCCACTGCTGTCGTGTCATATCCAATAATAGGTTTATTTTTCTTTGCGCGTTTGGTATTTTTTACAGGTTTTTTGCGGGAAATCTTTTTTCAACTCTCAACGACATTGTTATTGGCAACAGGCGCGTTTTCACCAACCGGTGTTGGTGCAACCGCTTCTTCCCCAATTACAATTACGGCTGGATTTAATTTAACCGTATGCATGTTACCGGCACTGGGATTAATAAAAGAACACTTCTTCAGTTCGCGAACTTCCGATTATATTCAGTTTAATTTATTAGTTAATCAACTAAGCTTAGTTATCAACCCCAAGAATGGCACATTGTGGAAAGTCTTGCACTTATAGCACGAAACATCTGTGGACCTTATGAGCGGAAGGCTGCTTCTGATAGATTCACACACTGGGTGTGAAATTTTCTACAGTGAAACCCTCCGCAGCTCACGATCTGAACAGATAAAATGCCAGTATTGCACTCACCACAATGTTGAACTATTTTGTGAACAAAAATAAATTTCGAATAAAAATAAAATGTAATGTATTGCACTCACCATAATATTCAACTATTTTTTGAATACAACTAAATTTAGAATAAAAATACAATTTAATGTTTAATTTAAAACGAAAGAAAAACTATTCAATGCTTACTATTCAACGGACGAATGTCGAATTGTATTTTATTATTTGTTCTTCAAGCCTCCTGTTTAGTTTATCTACAATATTAAATATTTTCCCAAGCATTTGGTCATCGTTGTGTCTCTTGACTTTGTTAGGTTCTTGGTGATTACTAATTACTTTAGTACGTCTTTTTGATAACGTCTTAATAGATTCTTCTTGCTTAGCATTTTATTTTGTGTGTTGTTCTTATTAGTACCTACTTCTGTGAGTAGTCCCTTTTTGTTTAATAATTTCTAAAGTGCTCCACATAAGTATTCGTAATTTGCTTTCTTTCGCTTAACTGATTTAATATCTTAGTTATTACATATTCTACTGCACTTTTTCTTTTTGATTAGTTATTGTGACCTTACCATCCTCATTTTCGGGAAAAAAAACATAAAAATTTTTCCAGGGAACGAAGTTACAGGGAAAAGAATGGACATTTTCCCCTCCACAAAAGTATTCGTAAAAAATAAAAGGTTTTGTCAGAAGAACCAAAAAAATGTTTCGAATACTGTTAGAATTTGGTTTTTTCGTATTTTTCTCACTTGTATGATCATTCGCTTCGCAAATTTCAATCAGTTCGTGTTTTCTGAGTGTTGAGTGTAGTAAACGCAAGCAATAGGACGTAAAAAAAGTGAAACGAGTGTTGAAGAAAGAAAAATAATATTGAACCTTCGCAAAAGTGGAAAGACTCTGGAACATATCTCCAATACAGTTGATAGAAGTGTTTCAACTGTGCAATCTATAATAAAGAGGTGCACTGATAGAAGTGGTGTTGAAAATAATCCAAGAAAAGGTAGACCAGAAAAACTTTCAACTATCGAAAAGCGGCAAATAATTTCACAAATTAGTGCGTCTACTATAGTTGCAGAGTTGGCTGAAGCTAGTGGATCCAATGTTAGTGCCGAAACTGTACGTCGAATTCTACACAAGACTGGATACAAAAGCAGGGTCGCTAGACAGAAACCATTCATCTCCAGTATAAACCGAAAAAACGTCAAGAATTTTCCAAAATCTATTTAAATCATCCCGAAAGTTTTTGGAACACCGTTTTATTTTTGGATGAAACTAAATTTAATGTTATGAATTCTGGCGGTAGAGTTCGAGTGTGGAGAAAAAAAAATAAAGAGCTGGATCCTAAGAACTTATCTGGTACATTTAAACACGGTGGTGGTTCGGTGACCCTGTGGGGGTGCATGGCGGCATCTGGAGCGGGTTCTATACATTTTATAGATGGTACCTGTACATAGGCATCCTAAAACAGTGTTGAAAAGCTTCAGCTTCCTGATCGTTATGTGTTTCCACAAGACAATGATCGGAAGCACACTGCTCTTAATACTCAGTTGTGGCTATTATACAATGTGCCAAACCAGCTCAAAACTCCTCCGCAGTCGCCGGACCTTAATCTTCGAACACCTTTGGGCTGATTTGGAAAGGCAAATTAAAAAAAGAGACCTTAGAACCAAAAAAGACTTAAAAATGCACTTCAAGAAGAATGGGATCGAATTTCACCGGACAGAACAAAAAAACTTGTGCTATCTATGACTAATAGGCTTAAGGAAGTGCTAAAACAGCGAGGATATCCAACAAGATACTAATGGACTACTGAATATGTACTTCGTCAAGAAGAAATTTCAATTTCTTTTGTGGAATAAAATATGGAGGTTCATTTTTTTAATGTCATGTAACTTTTGTACTAATTAGAATTTAGTTGAGTTTTTTCCCTTAAAATATCAATAATAAATTAATAATAAATAACTCATAAGAAAAATCAAAATGGGTGATCGATTTTTTGCGTTATGTCGTATAGCAGGTGAGTATAGGCGAATTACGAATACTTTTGTGGAGCACTGTATGTATGTTTTGGTCTCTGTTTTTCTTCTTGTTATGTTGTTTAGCCTTGTTTGATGTGGTAGAATCCGCAGTTGTTCAATTTTAACTTTCATGTTAAGTATCAAGTATAGTTTGTAAATGTTTTCTTGTTTCTCTTTGCTGACATTGAAAGTCACATTCGACCTTTTGCTTTTTAACTGGATTCAGAACTATTACTCTGTATTTTAAAGGGTGTCAATTAAACAATTTATGAAGAATTGTAAATACCGGAACCAACCCGGCTTTATATGAATGTAAGGAATAGAATTAGTGAAGGTACATGCTTCAAACTTATCGGGATGTAGGTTTTTGTTTATATCTATAAAAACTTCATTTATCGTGGGTTTTAATCGAGTTTTTTATTTATTTTTTTCAGAGATCAAGAAACCAGATGTTTATGGGATAGATACATGCAAGTTATCAGTACGTGCTTGGAAAGAATGTACCACACCTGAAGCTTGTTCAAATTAAAATAAATTGCAATATATCAATTCATCATATTAGAATTTGTTTTAATTTTGTTTCTCAATTTGTTTTAATATTTATTAGGCTAAATTACTAACGGCCAATTAAGAGTACCATACAATTTATAATTTAAAACTCAATTAAGGGATCGCGATTGGTCCCATTATGGCCTAGTGGTTTTATGATGTACTCACAATCCTTTTTCAACCCTCTTATAAAGCTAGAGGATAAGCTTATTAAAAATTGCTTAGAATAAAAAAGAAAACATTTCCTTATTTTAAAAGTTAGTACCTCCTGAATTATTCACATTTTACAAGACTGAAAACAAAGTAAGCTGCGACTAGTGTTGGAACTTCTGCCAATTATATTTTATATTTTTCATGCTCCGGATCAGTGTTGCCACAAGACTTTAGAAAAAAGTATCAAAAGGTATTATAGTAGGAATTATGAGTAAAACTGCTATTGTTATTCTCTTGTTATTATTAAAAACATGAAGCCAAACGATAATGCTTAAAATAACATAAATATTCTCAATTCTTTTACAGAAAAATCTATCCATCCAAACCGGCGCCAAGTCAACTACAAGAATATTTATACAAAATATCAAAAAAATACGAAATAATGACCTCTATCGTAGAATCCGTCGGGTTTGAGTTGCACTTCACCTATTCGATTCACAGTTCAATGAATATTGAAGTATAGCCTGGCATATTATAGTAATGTGTTGTTAAAATTAAAAAGTATCAAAATAGGTATTTTACAGAAACCGAAGTATCACGTCCAAATTAAGATCAAAAAGTATCACTTTTGATACTTTGGTATCATTGTGGCAACATTGCTCCGGATCATCCTCTCTGAATTGTTGTGGGGTGCACTTCTCATTGAAACTCTCTCAATTTTTTTTTTTTTAACATATATATACACATAAAAATTAAATGTGGTGACTGTAATCACTTCTTTCATTTCGCCTGTGTTGATATTACTGAACAAGATGCGGAATGCATGAAATCTAGTGGTAATCCCTTTCGCAGTGAGAATTGCGGAGTGCTAAGATGCCGTTCTTCGCATTTGCCTGCACCAGCTGTTCCCAAACAAAATAACAACAATAATATCCCGGCTTCTTCGAAAACCTACAAAAGTCATACTGGGTCAATCAACGCACAACCAGCAGCTACAGGATCGTCTACGCATAACGCAGAATTTGATCAGGAGTGCAGTTTACAAATGATCTACTTAAAAGTATCCAATCTAGAGGAAATGAACATCCGTTTCTTGCAACAACTTGCTGAATTACGTACTGAAAACACAGACCTTAAACCTAGAGTGAATATTTTAGAGAGTAAATTGAAATGGCAGCAGTAGCAGCCTCTACGCACTGACATCGTGATCGCGGGTTTATCTTCTGTCAACGATGAGAATGCAATTAGTCAAGCAAAGCAAATCATCACCAAAGCCTTGGCTATTGATGTCCCGGACTGCAAAATCGAAAAATGTTACGTTAAGAGAGTGCAAGCAAAATCGTCTAAAATAAAGTCAATCATCTGCGTAAGGTTCTCTGACCTAACTACTAAGTAACGAATAATATGTGCAAAGAGGACGTAATGGTGTCGTCGTCAGTCGTTCACAGACCTTCGCAGAAGGTAGACGTGTTTCGGCTAGTTTGCAATCTCGAGTGATTCGATAAATAGACAGTGAAAGAGTCAATTGACAACAACAAGTGCGGTGTCGTGGTAGTGTAACCAGCCCGTGATCTGGTAGTCCCAGGTTCGATTCCTGGCCGTGGAAAAGAACTTTTGTTTTTTTAATTTTTCTAATAAATTAAAACATTATTAGAGGTACACGTGATGAGCGGCAATCAACGGTCCGCGCTCCAAGTAGTGGGAGTTGCGACCGAAAAAGAAAAACAAAAATCTGGTGAGATAGCGCCAACAACAGGCCACCTAGAGTCAGAAGGTGTAACTACGGAGGGGTCCACGAAGAGAAGGAGGAAAGTGAAGACAACTCCCATTCTGTTAAAGCGTCCCACCCTTTCAGCCTCAGCCGAAAAGCTGTCAGTTGAGGTGGGGGAAGGGAGGGGGCTATGGAAACACGCGAGGGCAGTGAAGATTTTCCATACGTCTCCGACGGTGGGGAAGGAAGATATACGGGGGCAAGCAATAGCTTCGCTTCCCTCGTATAGTCATCTGACTCCGACGATGAGGATGATGAAAAGAAAAAGTGCTTGCCATAAGAATCAAGCAAATGGAAAGATGAGAGAGAGAGAGCGACAGGCTGTACCGCAAAGCGACCAAGAGCAGCAACAGTAGCCACAAAAACACCTGCCCAAACAAAAGCAGCAGCAGAAAACAACACAAAAACTGCAGAAAGACCAAACACTGCCGGCACACCAAAAGTCAAAGCAGCAACAGCAACAACCGCAGCAGCAGAAGAAGCAGCAACAACAGAAATAACAACAACAGCAGCAGATACAACAGGAACAACAACAACATCAGAACAAGCCGGCTAAGGTGCGAGTGCCACCCATCAACACCTACAAGATGGAATTGAAAGAGACCATTGATCTGTGTATGTCGGCCATAGGTAATCATTTTACAATAAAGTGCTATAACGAATTTAGACACTCAATTCAGTGCGATACAGTAGAACACTATAAAAAAATTAAGAATTCGCTAAGGGACTCGAGGACGGAGTTCTTCTCATTCACCCCGAAAGGGGAAAAGTTGCAAACCATGCTTCTGAAATGGTTGGAACCGTCAACAGAGCCGGAGGAGCTCCTTAAGACGCTCCAGAAAATTAATTGCGACAGTCTCACCTTTGTAGGGGTCAAGCCTTTCGTCACAGCAAGGGCCAAAAGGGAGAAGCGGAAACTACCGTTCTTCCTGGTTCAGTTGTCTTCCGATAGCAAACTGGATGGTCTAAGGAGCATCAAAGTCCTAGACTACCAGGTTGTCTCCTGGGAAAAAGTAAAACGCAGCGAGAGCATCATTCAATGTGCTCGTTGCCAAAGGTTTGGGCACGCCGCGTCGAACTGCGAAATGCAGGCTCGATGCGTGAAGTGTGGAAAGAACCACAAGGCTGAAGAATGTCCTTTGTGTAGGGAGCAAATGGCTGATAGAAGCCAACTTTCATGTGTATTGTGCAAGAGCTCGGGACACACCGCTAACTATTGGGGCTGGCCTGAGTTCCAAAGCATAAAAACAGCGATTCTGGCTCGAAAACAGAAGAGCGTGGTGAAAGTCCCACCGAGTCAGGCTCAAAAAGTAACCGTCACTCCCAAAATCACCTACGCCCAAATGGCGTCAGGTAGGGCAAGCGCGGTACAGCAACAGCCGAAGGTAGCTGCGCAGGCCACAGTGCCTAAGGCGCCGGAGGTGCAAGGCGACTTGCTGACTATCTTGCTCCAAATCCAGGGGCAGATCGGGTAGCTACAGCGCCAGCTAAATGAGCAGGCGGCTCGTGTGGACAAGATCTACGCGCTCCTGCCTGGCCTAACGCAAAAACAATCATAATGGGTACGACCGCGAATGAAAATCCTAGCGGTGAATGTAAATTCCCTGATTAGGATCGAACGAAAAGAATCGCTCTACAAGTTGCTCGACGACCAAAGCCCAGATGTGTGTCTGGTTAAACTAAGCTAACCCAGAAACGCAAGTTACGGCACAGCAAATATAATATCGAAAGAAGAGACCGACTCAACTCCACTCAAGGAGGAGGAGTTGCGATCTTTATTCGTAAAGAACTTAGGTATAAAGCAGTGTACAATGGTGAAGTGCGAAGGTTCCAGGGGCTAGAAGCGTGTACTGTGTATATCCCTCTCCGTAGTGGAAAGAAGATGTATGTGGTGCCGCTTTACGTCGCTGAAGCTGCCCAATCGACTTTATTTATATCGGTACTCGAGACATTGTTTCGATGCCTAAGACTGGAATCGGGGGAGAATTATTTCCTCATGGCCGGAGATCTAAACGCCAAGCATAGTGATTGGGGAAATCACACACCAAATCCTAAAGGGAACTCACTACTTAATTGGTGGGGTCAGCACAGTGTTGAGTTTCGGCTCGATTTGAAAGCTATAGATAGCCCGTCGTTTCCCAGAAGCGATTCCTTTCTGGATCTACTGCTGTTTGACGAACGGTTACAACTTAACGACGTAGACCGACAAACGATAAACTGTTTGCGCACGTTTGTATATGACAGTGACCATTACGGACTAAGTGCCGAAATAAGTATTCCCAACGAAATTGCGGAATTGGAAGAGTTTCTCCAAACGTACTCCTACAACTACAGTAGAACTCGTTGGACTCGCTTCTCTCGAGACTTGACTAGAGCACTCTCCTCGAACTCGCTCTACCCACCGTCCAACAGAAATCTGTCAAACGAGGAGATTGACAGGTACCTGAAGGTGGAAGGTGGATTCCATAGGAGCTATTTTCGAGGATGTGTATAAGGTAAATCCTAGTATATGCCCGAACCACGACCTGGAGAATGGTATCCTTGTCCAAAACTTCTGCCTTCGAAATGACATAGAGCACTGGCGATCAGTGAATACTGGTTTTACCGGGTTCAATGACGACAACTTGGCAAATAATGCCATCGCCAATGAAAGGCTTCATCCCCCGTACGTATCGAAGGTAGAACTCCAAACGATCTTCGAATCATTGAGAAGGAAGAAATCAGTGGGAATCGATGGAATATCGAATATTGTGCTTCGACATCTTCCTCGTGGAGCGGTGTACTTCTGTACATGCTGCTTAATATGCTCACCGGTAGAAAGTTAGTTGTGAAAAATGGCAATCTAACTTCTACTCGGACGTTCGAAATTAAAAATGGTCTGCAACAAGGTACGTTTAATTCGCCGATCCTCTTCAATATTTACACAGCTGATCTGATAGGATCTCTTCAATACGCGATAGCGTACGCGGATGATTTGATAGCGTACAGATTAGGACCTAAGATCGACGTTATTGCAACACTCTTGCAGCGTGAATTCGATAAGATCCAGCGATATTGTGACGACTGGAAGTTGAAGATCAACTACCAGAAGTCTGAAACTATTCTGTTCTGAACGACATTGTCTGGGGCCTCTAGGGATACTAGGAAGAATTGGCGAAAGTTCTCTATTGTTGGACAGCACGGTCATCCGCTTGCGTGTCGAAATGTGGTCAGATACCTTGGATTCTGGCTAGTCCAATATCTGTATTTTAACAAACATATAGATGCTGCTCTCGCCAGAGCCCGAGCAGCTTTCGCCCTCACAAATAGCCTGTTTTATAGCAGCCAACTCGATACGGGGGTGAAAGTTATCTGCTACATGGCCCTCATTCGGCCTATGCTCGCATATGGATGTCCCGTGTGGTTCAACATGGGAGCAAGTAGGATGGAAAAGATTCGGGTGTTTGAGAGGGCCTGCCTGCGGGCTTGCCTTCACTTATACAGAACACCGGAGTCTCAGTACATGAAATTCTATTCCAACGAGGTCCTATACAACAGGGCGAATCTAATAAGAGTGGATAATTCTCTGATCAAGATTACTCGACGGCACATTGCAAGAGCAATGACCTCGATGAATAACCTGATCTTCGGGGCTTATTACCCCAATAAAATGTACCATGAAAGGGTACGCCTTAACGGCTTTGTCTCCCCAGAAGCATTCCTGTATTATGATCAGGCAGGTCTGATCCAGGATATAACAGCGATACCGTTAATCTTCCACGGTGCCCGGACAACTGTGGACAGGCGGCTCAACTACAACCAAGACGTCGCAATGAGCGCTGAGGAGCGTCTCCGATTCAGTCGTTCTGTTTCAGAGCGCGGTAAGAAAGATGTAGTGAAACAGCACCAGCAATTCTGGTTGTTATTAGAAGGAGCTCCCTCGTCGATCCCTTTCTATCCGGGTTAGGTCTCGCTATGGCAAGCTGGAAGCAATATATACATACATATGTATGCATATGTATTTGTATATTCATTATGCCCTGGCCGGCTTACTCAGTTCTTAGGTGTCTAGGCTTAGGGTAGGTTAAGTTTTTTTTTATTTATAAAAAACAGCACAAAACCCAAAAAAAAAAAAAACAACAACACAGCACAAAACCAAAAAAAAAAATTAAAATAAAAAAAAATACATACATACATATTTAATTATGCAATTAGATAAGTTAAGTTAAGTTAAGATTTATTTTAAGGTAGTATAAGTTTTATATAATAAGAAAATAAAAAAAAATTGTTCGGGCACTAAGTTTTTTTTTTCTAAAACAAGTAAATTTTCTTAGTTGAAATTTAATTAAATTCGTAAAACAAAAATAAGACAGTTATAAAGTCGAAAGACATAGCAATAAGTATTAAGTTTAGCTTAGAGCGCCCGCATAGGGCCAGTAAGTCAGAGTAAGATAGTTAAGTTAGTTAAGCTAGTTTTAAGCATTTTTTGTCTAGCATGTAAGCATACATGAATGAAAGTGTACCGGAATATACCTACATCAATGATTCTCTCACGAAGTATACTCAGGCTCTCTTCATGAAGGCAAAAGAGACTACGAAGTAGAAAGGCGCAAAATATGTATGGTACAAAAACAACCAAATTCTTGTGAGAGAGGTAGAGGGTGGAAGGGTCATCTCAAATAGATCTTTTAACGATCTTGCACTTATTTAGTGCATGCTTTTTATTACTTTTTTATTATTGTTGTGTCATTTTACAATGACAAATGAAATTTCGCTAATAGATGACTTTTTTACCCTTATCTTAATAATTCTAATTGTGATTTTGTCTTCTCAGATAGGTCTTACTGCTGCAATAAATTTTTTGTTGTTCACCAAAATGTCAGAAGAATAAGAGAAAACTTTACAGTTCTTGTTGCTCATCTTGACTCTTTTATTTGTATTCCAGATATTGTCTTTGTGTCTGAAATTTGGTTTTTTAATTTTTTTTATTCCCAGGTTCAATTTCTTTAGTAAAACGAATGAAAATTACGCTGCAGGTAGTGTTGGTTGTTTTGTGAAAGATAATTATGTCGTTCGTGATGCCTTATGTGTTGATTTTGTAACTACTGATGTTTTTAAAATGTCTGTTGAAATTAACCATGAAGTGTATGTGTTTATAGGCTACACATAGCATGAGACGACAAGACCTGCATCTGGTAGTAGTTTAGACCATTTCTATGGCCGCTTTAATGATGTTTCTTTGAACTGCGAGAAATGCATTATTGACTTAATGACAACTGACCATGTAATGATAGGACTTTTAATAGACATTTTCAATAATAAAACAAATAATAGTACGAAATCCTTTAGTAAGATAAGAAAAATCAACTTCCATAAGTTAAAATATGACCTTGCAAATGAGTTTTGGGATGATGTCTATTCGTGTAATGATGCTTCAAATTCCCTCAAAATACTTATTGACTCTGTTATTTTTTATTGTTCTTCTTTTTTGTCCTCTAAAAAGGTAGTAAAGAAGCTTAAACCTTGGATCTCAACTTATTTGGTAAATAAAATTAAGGGAAAAACTTTCTTAGAATCAAATGCTACAGGCACCCTAGTAGCACATCTTTAAAAAAAAAAACAAATATAAAATTATTATGCGCTGAACTTAAAAAAGAAATTCCCATGTGCGATACCTATTATTGTTATCAATTTAATTCTTCGAGGGGTAATTTAAAAAATGAATGGCAAATTGTTAACAGTTTACTGAATAAATCTTCGTGTGCTAAGAAACCATTTGTTTTACGTGTTGGAGACTGTGAAGTTTCTGACTAATTTATTATTGCAAATGCATTTAACAACTATTTCACTAGTATAGCCAACAGTTCTCACCCGCGACCTGCTGATTCGAGCTGTTCTCTATGTTCGAACACTAGCAGTTGTGTTGAACCTTTTCAAAGTAACAGCTTCGTGTATGATGTTTTAACTCCTCTTGAGGTGTAAAAGACTATTGGCACCTTAAAAAAATCAAATTCTAGTGGACCTGATGATATCTCAAGTATGATTCTTAAAAATATTGCTTTCTTCTTAATAAATGTCTTAGCAGTTACTTTTAATCGTTGTATTTTTGAAGGAGTCTTCCCAGATGATCTCAAATGTGCTGACGTTATTCCTCTATTTAAGAAAGGGTCTGCTGCTGAGGTGTGTAACTATAGACCTATATCACTTTTGCCAGTTTTCAGTGAGATATTTGAAAAACTTATTAAATATAGGGTAGTGAATTTTTTGAATCAAACTAAGTTCTTTAGTCCATAACAATTTCGCTTTGAAAAAGGAAAATCAACTGAAGATGCACTGCTGCAGTTTTGTTCTCAAATAATGTCAAACCTTGATGCAAAAAAGCGCACAGCAGGTTTGTTTATTGACACCACCAAGGCATTTGACATGGTAAATCATAATTTGTTGTTAATAAAACTTGAAAAAGCTAGATTTCGTGGATTTATGCTTAACTGGTTTAAATCGTATCTAGCAAACAGGAGTCAAACAGTTAAGATTGACGAGATTAGGAGCACAATGAAGTTCCTTAATATATGTAGGTGTTCCTCAAGGCTCGTTTTTGGGTCCATTATTGTTTCTAATCTACATCAACTCGCTGTTTGCCTATAATCTTAAAGGTACACCAACCGCTTTCGCAGATGATATAGGATTTTCTTATGGTGTAAACAGTAATTGTGACTTGATTTGTACTATTAACTGGGACCTTGATTTGTTTAGGCTTTGGTTTGCTAGGCACACTTTAGTTATAAGCTCCAAAACAAAAATAATGTTTTCTAATTTGTCCTGATAACAGAATTAACAAGCAAATGTTTATTTTCATACACCAGAGTGTCTAAGATACAAACTGTGCTACTGCTTCTGTATGTCTGGTTCATCTTCTCCCTCTTTTTGTAGCAAAAAAAAAATTTTAGTGATAATTGTTTTTTAATCGAGAGAGTTGATAATTTTAGGTACTTAGGGCATACATTAGACTCTAGAATGAGTTTTTCAAAACATGTTGAAACATTGAACAAGTATATCCGATATACCCTTAGGCATTTTTTTTATTTGCGCAATATCTGCATAGTTACGCTTTTAAAAACCATTTACTATGGTATTTTACACTCCAAGCTGCAATACGGAATTGCTTGTTGGGGTAGTATATATCTAAGTAAAATAGAACCGCTCTTAATTTTACAGAAATACGTTTTAAGAAAAATATGCCGTAAACCTGTTATGTATCCCCGTTATCCTTTGTTCTGTGATTTAAAAATTTCACCTGTTCGTCATTTGTATTGCTTTATGGTATTAAAGTCTTTCTTTACGAAATCTGGAAATCGTAGTTTTCGGTTAATTTCAAATTACCATTTGCGTGGTAATTTCTTTCTTATTAACAGACTAACATTTGAAAAACGCTTAGTTAGCTATGAATCTGTCACCTTTTCGGAGAGTATGACTATTCCACTGCCACTTTCGTCGTCGTATTGTTGTGCGTGTGCCTATAAGTTCATAGCCCGTTCTCTGATAAAGCTGCTCGTTAGAGATACGGTTTGGCCAGAACATCCTTAAGTTGTAGCGCAGGCACCTATTGATAAACGTTTGCAGATTCCTCGTTGTAGTGACGGTCGCTCTCCAGGTACCACATCCATATAGCAGCACGGATTCAGCGTTGGAACGGAACAGTCATAGCTTGGTGTTTAAGCTAATTGCATTACTTCCCCTGTGGATAGCTTCCAAAACGCAGATTTTGCTTTACCTTTTCGGCTGGTTAAATCCAGTCCGGTTCTGCCATCGGTTGAGACAATACTCACAAGGTATTGGAAACTCTCTACTCTCCCAACCCTTTGTCCAGCAATGCATATATGAGTTGATAAGTTTGGTCCTAGGCTCATCATTTTTATTTTTTTTTGAGTTATTTTTTGCCCAACGACGTCGACGAATTCCTCCATTTCATGTTGATAAGGCAGCATTCAGCACATCGCTTGTCACCAACAAAAACAGTATTGGTGATGTTGGTTCCCAACAATTATTAATTATTTTATTTATTAGCACACAACACGATCATTGTTAAAGTAATCATAATTCTAATGAAAAACAAAACAAAAACGTCAAATAGTATTTACATGTAAAGCAAAATAGTTATCTCTCTCTTTCTGAGTATGATCAAAAACCCAGATCTCTTCTAATTAGTAATGGCCGATCAATTGAGAGAGAGACAACTAATAATATATTATTACTACATTGTTCTTGTTTACTTTAAGGGTTTAGTATGGTTCATTATTCAAAGCTTTAAATATCCCTATGTAAAGAAAAATAACTTTTAATTTCAAAGATCATTGACCTTATTTATGTCAAAGCCAATAGCTGATTGTAATATATAAGGTGCCAAGGTTATTTGGCGATGTGCTGCTGCATCCCGCTTGCTTCAAAAAACACTGCAAGATTCTGTACCTTCGTGGCAAAGGGTACGATCAAATCCAATTTACTTTCTGGAATCTGTTGAATCTCTCTAACTCTTTTCAGCTGGCTTTGCACTAAGCACTCTATTCTTCCGAAACGAAACTCCAAATTGGCCATTACTTGGTCGATGTTATTAGGATGGATGAGCAGTGACTCGACCACGTTTCGCACTTCCCCCTTAATGCTTTTCTGCAATCGGAACATATTTTCTACTTTAGTGTAGCCAAAATATTTGTAAACTCTATAAAGGCCGTGGAAAACCTTGGCTACTCTTCTGGCCTTCCGCGAAACTCTGGCAAATCATGAAGTTTACGATTTGGTCCAAACATAGTAGATGATGTAGATGGCTGATGGATTGCGATCGTAGAATGGCTGACTGAGGTATGTATCGTTGATGTTCTGTAGTCTGGAGAGAATTTAGAGGGGGCAAAAACGTTGGAACGGTACTGAAAGTTACTGAACTATGTAGTATTAAATGAACTGAACTTGTTGGTAGTGTTTGGGGTAGGTAGGTAGGATGGTACTATTGGTGACCAGGAATACGACGTGTGTGACATGCATGGAATTTGTGAAATTGCAGTGGAATTTGTTTTATTATTATCGACTACACAAAAAGAGGCTATTGATGTGCTAAAATAAGGATTCGAATTTAGTACAGTGGTAGCACAAGCCGGAGGTTCAATTGCAACTGTATTGATAGCGGACGTAACGGCACTGTTAAACACGGTAGTGGAAATCGCCTGCTGTGCCACTAATATTTGTTGTTGGCGCTGTCTCTCCTGTTTCTCCCTGTCTGCAACTGCCTGGCATCAAGTTGGTCACGAAGCTGTTGCAGCTGTTCTTCCATAGTTGTTTCGTCGGCTTTAGCTTCCCTTATGGTTTGGTTGTGTTGATTTAATGGACTGCTCTTCTTGGACGAATCAATTACATCATCAGATCCTTGCTGAAGCGGCTTGCCTTGTATAAGGCTTTTCTTTGGCCATTGACTAAATTCGACGGGAGATTTTTTTTTCTGTATACAGACGACGGACAAATCTGCTCTGAACTTTTCATGCACTGGCGGCAACTTATGGTGTCTATGGTTTATGGCTCTACTAAAATATATAACCTCTTCGGCTGCGGGTTGTCTATATATTCTTCCGCTGACCTTGAGTCGGATAATAAAAAAACTCTTACCTTGTTGTAGAATTTACAGGATTTAGAGGCTGTTTTCTTCCGCTGGCTGCGGGCTGGGCTGAGTTATTACATATATGGCTATGTACTGTGCGACGAATGGCTGCGGTTGTGACTAAGATCGATGTGGCAATGTATTCGCTGGCTGCGTATTTGGCGTTAGCTGACTGCACACCAGCGTCGGATGGATGCTTACTATGTGACGACCGGTCTCTGTTGCGTATAAGGGGACGAATGGCTGTGACTAGGCGACAGATGGCTGTGACCGTCGGACTAGCAGAATATGTAATGTAGCTGGCTGCTACTATTGATGTTTTGTGGCAATTTATTTCCTAGTTTACTGCGGCTAATGAGATGTCTAGTTTTTTCTTTCGCTGGCTGCGACTATGGAGGACCGGCTGGCTGCGGGCTGGGCGTTCGCTGGCTGCGACCTCGTGTCTGCCAGCGGCAGTATTTAAATCTCGTCAGCCTCCCAACTCCAAGAATACAACGTGCAATATATTTTATAATGCTTAAGTTTATTCTCTAAAAGCTAACAATGTTATAAGGTTTACAAAATATAAATTTACCATACTTAATTGGTGAGCGCTCCGACTCTTGGGGCTGACGGCAGAAAAATGGCTCAAAATGGCCGAATTCTGAAAAAGGCGAAAACTAATCGTTTAGGTTTCTGACGGCAGAGAAATGTCAGATGGGCTTCAGCGAATAGTTGGTTAAGGAAGATTTAGATGCGCTGATTATTATTTCCTGACACAAATATTGGGTCACTAAATTGAAAAAATTGGTAATTTTTATAAATGCATGCGATATCATCGGTATAAAGCCAGAATGCAACTACAACTAATGGGCAGGCTTCCCGTAGAGAGGGTAATCGTCTCCAGGCCGTTCACCAATACTGGGGTCGATTACGCTGGGCCGATAGAGATAAAAATGTGGAAGGGTAGGTGCAATAATATATCAAATGGGTATATAGTCGTATTTATTAGCTTATCGACGAAGGTAATCCGCATAGATTGGAATATACGGCAATATGTTTAGTGACTGCGGTACTAATTTCAAAGGAGCAAGCAACGAGTTAAACAAGGAAGCCAAATTTATAACACCCGAATGGTCATCCGAAGTTGCTGAGATCCTCGCTTCGCAAAATACCAAATGGCACTTTAACCCCCCGTCATCCCCACATTTTCGAGGTCTATGGAGGTAGGAGCCACATGCCTCAAGCAACATCTGAAGAGAACCATCGGTGCCTCAAACTAACGTCTAAGGAATACGTGACTCTGCTCTGCAGGTGAAAACCTGCTGCTCGATGATGATCCACAAGGTGTTGATGTTCCAGATCGGAAACCTGGTTGCTCGGCATCTAGTGTGTCTTCAATGTGCTCTTTGATTCGCTCCAAGATGATTCTAGTTATTATCTTGCCCACAGCAGGTAGCACGCCGATACCTCTCCATTTTTCGCACTGGATTAGATTTCCTTTTTTAGGTAGGTAGGACAAGTCCTACCGCCTTGTTGGTTTTGAGCGCTTTGATCGTGGTAATAATCTCTTCCTTACTGGGGGTTGTAGTGCGAATTCGGGAATTTCTTTCTTTCTACGGACACTTCAAACGGACTTGGGTGCATATTGCTGGCGAATACTCGGTTTAGAACCGAAGCAAAACTCTCCTTCCAACTCTGCAGTTGATCCTCATCCGATAATAGCAACGAACCAAGACCCCTATTCCAAGAAGAACTGAAACCTCAGAAACCTTTTTTCCTATTGATACAAGACACTTTCCAATTAACAAGCTTTATATTATAAAAATAAGTATATAAGTTTATATATAATAAGTTTAAGTTAAGATCGTCACCCTGCAGCTGCAAATTAACTTTGTTGAACACCAACTATATCAGTCAAGTAATAAATATCTGTTTTACAATTGTTTAGTTTTTCTTTCAAATACGAATCATTTTCTTGTAAGGACTTCAACACAGATTCAAAAACAACTGTAATCCTTGCTAAGCAAGAGCCTCTTGATAGCCAGCAAACTTCAGTGACAGAAATAAGACGAGTAAAGACTTTGTCATTTTAGTCACATGGCAAATAACCGAGAATTCAAAGAACTGCTGCGAATCTTGTTGATAGCATTTATAACATATTGTAAAGACTGTCTGTGAATCACGCAGTGACTGACCAGTACCACAGACAGTTGTCACTATAAGTGGGCTATACAACCACGGTGACAACTAATCATAAATGGTGCACCATCAGTCGCAACAGAAACAATGTTGTTCCATAGAATAGAAAAGTTCTTGGCAAATATTTCCTAACAACAAAGCTTTATTGCCGGGTTATGTAAACTCATCCAATTGGAGAGAGAGTCTGTTGGTCTGTATGAAATAGCATAAAATGCTTTCCACGTCGCAACTCATCTCATTTAATCGTCTCTGAACGGTGTTATTATATCTTATCTCTTAGTAATATTTTTTTCGGGCTTGTGCAATACATTGTTGAGGACCTCCGCAATGGCCTTGATTTCGCTATTAGTAACGATATATTAAAGGACGCGCTTATCGACTTGTTGAGTTTTTTAAAAGTAGGTGCAACAACTTTTTACTGGGGACCTCTCCCCAACACGCCTACACCAGAGGGAAAAGCGTAGAGACAGCGCTATACAGTGTCGTCAGCTCAATTGATAAATCACTCAAAGAAAAAGAATATACGCTCGCCGCTTTTCTCGACATTGAAGGAGCTTTTAATAATGTCAATACGGAGGCGGTAAGTACAACATTGAAGGCATCCTAATAAATTGGATAGTCAGTATGCTCGAAAACAGACATATAATCACTGAAGCTTTGAAGCTACTTGAAACATCTGGAGTCAAAGTCGTCGCCTATGCACACGATGTAGTACTGATGAGTACGGGCAAATTTCTCCCTACGCTCAGTGAGCAAGTCGACGGTGCCCTCAAGATCCTGGTTAGTTGGTCCAAGACACCTAACATAAATGAAAGAGTCAAAAAGGCCAACATAGCCTTCTACACGTGCAGCAGAATTTTTAGGAAGACCTGGGGACCCTCTCCAAAAACAATTCTCTGGATGTACACGGCTATCATGAGACCCTTCCTGACATATGGCAGCCTAGTATGGTGGCCAGCATTAAACAAATCCACCTACCTGAAGGATCTCACTAAAGTACAAAGACTAGCTTGCATTGGTGCCACTAGTGCAATGAGAACCACTCCAACGGCGGGTCTTGAGGCTATTCTCAACCTGCCTCCGCTAGACATCTACATGAGATCAACAGTAGCCATCAGTGCCTTAAGAATAAGTCAGACTGCGTGCTGGAAGTCAAGTACGAAAGGCCACGCGACCATTCTCGGTAGATTTTTCGGCCACACACCCAAAACAGATTTCACTACGCCCTACCTTGACTTCAAAACACCATTTACCTCAGCTTACCCTAGCAGGGATGAATGGAAAGACAGCCGCATACCAAATGCCGAATCCATAGCTGTTTACACTGATGGATCGAAAATGGACACCGGTGTAGGATCCGGAATTTTCTCCGAATCACTGGGTATATCCAGATCTATACGACTCCCAGACCACAGCAGTGTTTTCCAAGCGGAGGTCCTGGCAGTGACAACAGCGGCCCGTGAGTCTGCCGTAAGAGCAATACCGCCAGAAGGTATCACTTTCTTTATCGGCAGCCAAACTGCTATCAAAGCAATTACTGCCATAGAAATAAAATCCAAGCTTGTGAAGTGCTGACGCGAAGAGCTTAAGGCTCTTGGAACATAGCACAAGGTTCTACTCTGCTGGGTCCCTGGGCACGAGGGCGTCCCGGGAAATGAAAGGGCAGATGAACTGGCAAGGAAAGCTTCATCGGACCCACTCGAACTGACTGACCTCTCCATAAGCACCCCGCCCTGCGCTCTCAGGCTCGAGGCAGAGAGGCTGGCTATGAGAGAGGCGAACCTGAGATGGAAGTCCATAGACATTTGCAAAACTGCAAAACAACTATGGCCAACTTTTGACAAAGCAAGGACCGAGAGAATTATCCGCAAGGACAGACGTTCACTGTCCTTACTCGTGGGGATACTCACGGGCCACAACACTCTGCGGTACCACCTAAGGAAACTACGTCGGACGGAAGAAGAACTCTGTAAGGGATGCGGCCCTGGACTCCAACATTCCATGTACAAATTCCTCGGCAAGAACTTCTTTAAGGATATAGGAGAACTCTCCAATGTTAATACCGACATGTTACTGAACTTCATCAGAACATCAGGATGGTTTGTATAGAAGGATAACAAGTAAGTACAACCATGCGAGGTTTGTTGCAGATATTTATGGGTTAAATGGGCAAGGGGTACGTTTTATAAGCCCCTATGGGTAACACAATGGAGCAGTGCTGACCTGAGTGCGGCGGAGGTATTTTGTTTCCTCTGCCAACCCACATACCTAACCTAACCTAACCTTGACCCCAAGATCAGTTTTCGTTTATGTCAACCCCTAGGAAACCGATTTCGACCCCAAGGAGTCGATATCGACCACTTTGGGCATCCTTGGCCTAAGCCTTTCACTGGGTATTAATATGAGTTGAGAGAGCTTCTGCCGGCGCACCTCGCTGCTGCTTCTTCTGCTTGTGTGACCATCGCATTGATGTAATTACGCTTGTGCACGCTACGCTGCACTTCTCTCATCTTCATCGGATATAGAGACTCTAGCTCAATCCTCCCTGCTGGAGCTGCTGTAACTTGAGGTCTTAGCTGTTTTCGTTCGTTGATCCTTCTCCAGGTAAACCACTGCATTACCACGTCTACTTCCCCAAATCCTGGAAAATGACTAGAATAATACCTGTCGCCTCCAGGATTATTTTATGTAAACTTATCAAATGGTTTTAAAAGAGGTGATGTGATAGTCATTTTTTTTTTAAAAAGATTGGAAGAAAGAGGCTCGAATATCTAACATATGGCTAATAGTATAGTGCTCGATATTGGAATTTTTTTGATTGTTTTTTTTCCATTAATTATACACACATCTGTCTTACGACACTAAGTACATTTTTTAACAATTTGAAAGGAAACTATTCATGATCTTTGTGGCCATTGTCAGCAAAGTCGTTTTTTTTTTTAAATTCTTATGAAAAAAAAAGTTCTAAGTTATGAAATTATTGCAAAATACTTTATATAACGTTTAAGTCTGATGTTAAGTATGTTTTTACAGTTTAAGTTTTCATAAATGATAAAAAATTATTGTTAATAATTATTACTTATTCACAACGATACAAAATTTAGCTGATAAAGTCACTTGGTCGTCTTCTTTTTAGTCGCCGTCTTCTTTAGAGATCTTGGTCGAATAACGTGTTGATATCGTTGTTAGCATGCGAAAGGTTTCTTGTCAGGTATTTTGTGCTAGTTTTTATGATTTCCTGCCTTACTGTTGGTATCTGAAGGTTGCGATGTATATCATTGTTACAGATGCAACACTCAGCATTTATTATAGTTCGTAGGATCTTATATTGTTGTCTTCGCATTAGTTATTTTGGATGTGCCCCAAATTTGCAGCCCATAGGTCCATATTGGTTTGATTATAGTTCTTTAGAGTAATAGTTGGTAGCTTGTTGATAGTTTGGAATCCTTAGACCAAAGCCAGTAGGTACAGTTGTCTAAATTTTAGTTTTATGTGATTGCGTTTTTTTTCAATATGATATTTCAGGTCAATTTGGAGTCCCTATACATTCGTATTTGGCTACTGGAGTTATATGGATGAGATTATTGTTAATGTTTAATAATTGTGAATATTACTTGCACTGATATGTCATCATTAATTTTTCTTTTTTCGTCAAGTTATTTTTGAAGTTGAAATGTTGCAGTGCGAAGGCGATTGTCTGAATTCAGGGGAATCGTGTCATAAGCAAACGTTGCAATCATAGAGGATGCTCTGGTAGGAGGTGGTATGTCAGCTGTGAAGAGGAATAAAGTAGGGGTCCGAGGACGCTAGCTAGTGGAACTCCGGCTGTCGTTGAATATAAGTCTGAAGATTCGTTATTATATCTTACAGAGAAATGTCGATCTGTTAGGTAGCTTTTAATTAAAAGAAAAAAGTCTTTTGGGAGTAGATTCGCGAGTTTGTCTGGTATTCAAACCACATGCTTGTAGAGTCCATGCCTTCCATCCTCTGTGGTCCCGGGTACGCTGCTTTCAGTTGTGAAGACCAAGTTTTCTGGCATCCGCAACAGCATTCAGCTCTATACAGCAGGACTGGTAAGATGAGCGTTCTATAGAGCATTAATTTAGTCCGTCGAGTAAGGAGTTTTGAACCCAGTTGTTTCGCCAAACCGAAGTAGCAGCGGTTTGCTAGGGTTATTCTTTGTCGGATCTCTACAAAGGTGTCATTTGTAGGATTAATATTTGTTCCGAGGTAGGTGAACTCCTTAACTATTTCGAAATTATAGTTACCAACAGTGACGTTTTGCCCAATGTTTTGGATAGATAAATTTTTGTTTGTTGATAACATATACTTCGTCTTGTCCTCATTCACTTCAAGACCAACTCGTTTCGCCTGCTCAGCAATAGCAGTAAACGCCTGTACGACGCACTATGGGCCCATATGAGGTCTCGCGTCCCAAAAATCTGTAACTTGTTTGTCTTTTGGAATAATTAAGTGAAATTTTGTACACATAATCTTGAATATATTGCGTATCAAATAATACAAGTTTTAAAAGTGGGATCATTTTTATTGATCTAAAAAAAAATTCAAATGTAAAAAATCTTATAATTTATGGAAAAAATATGGCTCACCCAAGACTATTACAAAAAAAATAACTAATTTCTTCACAATACTAAATCACAGTGTTATAGAAACAAAAAAAAATTATAAATAATAAAATTTATAATCTTCCAAGAGCTTTATGGCTTCTTCCCAAAGCTCTTTCGATACATTTTTTTTTTTTTCGAAATAATTCGATCTGATGTCAATACTAAGCGACGAAAACACCCTCGTTGGTTGCTACTCTTGAACACTTTTTAGAATGCGTCAATTTAATTTTTTACCCGACTGCGATCCGAATTATTTTCCGATAATTGGCCAATAGGTAATACTTCGAAATACTGGATGATCGCTTCACCATGCATTAATATTTTATGCACTGAAGATGGCATGTAATACCATTTATTTTTCACATGATGCTGGGCAGCTACCAAGCTAAACTCGCCAAACTTCTGAGCATTAACAGACATCCCTGATGCTAGCGTTTGCAGAATAACGTAAAACCTTTTATTGGGCACGTTGCGCATTCTAGGCACTAGGTAATCAAACGTTTCTGATTGGTCGAGACATTCAGTTTTGACTACAAATCAAGGCATTTATTTTTGAGGTAGTGGACTGGATTTGAAGGTAAGGAAATTCTCCCTACGTTTTAAGTCAATGTGCAAACTCTCAAAACTTCGTTTGCTGTTCCATATGTTAGGCATTACCTCAAAAAATTGGTCTAGAGTTCGGAACGTGCATATTAAGTTCCTCGTACACACCTGTTATACTTAAAGAACATTGATAGTTTTGGAAAAATCTGCGAGCAGTTTTGCCATTATTGCTGGTAGCAGTGCCTTGTCGAAGTTTATCCACATATAAGCGTAGTTCAGCTCGAAAAAGATTTTGAACGTACTTTTCTTTTGTCTTCTTTACATTCTTTGTTCTCGGAGGTTTTTGCAGACCACTTCTCAAATGAAAGGTTGTAGGATATATTTTAGAATCAATTCCATACATCCAGACGTGTAGGATAGAAAGACCATACTTGTATGCATCTTCGTTTTCTGGTATTGATTTTACTTTCTTTAAGTCATTCGTCCTTTGGTTTTACTCCACACACTGTACACACAGCACTCAAACTAGTTTCAGTTAGCACTTGACCAACTTTACCATCAATAATTGTTAAAAATAGCTCATGTTGAATTTGTATTAGTTTGCCATTTTTATTTTGTGAATTGTAATTGATTGATCTGTGCTTGTATGCCATTAACAACTGCTTTTGTGTTATCAGGAGTTTCTTTTGAAAATTCTATCAAGATTGGACGATTCACTTACTCATAATTCCTATTATGATACCTTTTGATACTTTTCTTCTGTCTGCGGAGTTACATTTTTCCAAACTCTTGCGGCAACACTGATTGCGAGCTTGATTTTTGAGCTACTTGTCCAATCCATTTTTTGGACAGTCGGTAGTTTCCTGATCGGTCGCGTGGCAGGTCCCCAAAGGCAAAAAAAAAAAATTGTATCCAAAGTAGTGGTTATACCTATTACCACAGTATTGGTTATACCTATTACTACAGTAGTGGTTATGCGCTAAGTAAAACTCGATAATAATAATAATACATAAAAATCATAACTATACTAGAAAGAATAATTGAAAACTTTTTTTTTTGTTTGTGTTATTTAAATTTATTTAATGTGGTGTAATGAAATGATTAAGATGTTTGTGTATTTTTATTAATAATTGTATTTCTATGTGTAAACAAGTGTAGGTCTCTGAATCGGTTTTCCAGATAGATGTTGGTTGTGTGATACTTCGGATAATTGACGAGCATCGGAAGTAGTCCCTTCGATCCCCACCACTGCTTGTCATCAATACGACTCAATGGAAATGTAAAAACATAGACTGAACTGTCACGTATATGTGAGGCAGTCATACGTTAGTCGAGGTTGAACCATTGTAATAACCACATGAGGAAAATAAAAAGACAAAAAGCAAAGTGACGTTTTATTCATTTGCAAGCTTAATACATGGTGTTAGAAGTGGGATCTCATAATATGGAAGACAAACCGCAACCATTAAATTGTTCTGATCTAGGAATAGAGTGGCCGCTATGGAAAAGTGTATTTACAATATATATGATCGCACACGGGAAAATGAGTGAAGGAGAAGACAAAAGTCGCTTTGTTCGTGTGGAAAGGTGGTCGACGAATTTACAATTCGCTTTTTCCAAATGATGGTTCCAAAGATTCATTACTTGGTCGACAATTAATTGCGCGACAAATACCTGCAGTGATTGTTAATAGTGTTGAGCAGCAACCTGGCCATGTTGAACAAGAAATACAACATCGAACATTAACTAAAGTTATATTAGCATTTGATGGATACTGTTTGCCACAAAAAAGCATTGATATGGAGACATATAAATTCAATTCGATTGCACAAAAAGAAATGCAGTCTTTTACAGAATTCAAAACAGAATTGTGTACGCAAATGTGAATTCAAATGATTAGATGGACGTGACGAACTCTTGGCACGTGTAATTGATACATGTAAAATCTATGAAGCGGCCAATGTAAACAAAGGAATTTCGGATGCCACTAAGCAAACGGTAACATCCATTGCTGCAGCAGATCATAAAACCGAAACTGTAACCGCAATCACTCGCTTTTGTTTCAATTGTGGTGGTGTTTGGAAGTACGGGCACATGAGCTCGGTGTCAGCTGTCGGACGTGTGGGGAAACAGGTCATTTCGCTAAGATGTGCCGCAAATCTAAAAAGTAACTTCGGGAAAGGAAGATGTCTACAACAACTACAACAACAACAGTGGTTGCGGTGGAAGCAACAACAACACAATGCGCAACATTGTGTGTCGTTGACACACTGGTGTCAACTGAAATGACGTGACAGGTACAATTGTTAGGAAGATTAGCTGACACGCTTAAATTTAATTTTTATAGAGTAAATTCGATCGGAATAAATCAAAGATGGAACAAGGCCTATCAAATAGGAAATGAAGTTGTGAATTTTAAAATCGATACAGGACCCGATGTCAGTTGTATCCAATTAAAAGTGATTATTCAGACTCCGAATAAACCCATGAACAATAAAAAAAACATAACTTTCCTGTTTTCGATTACAGTAGTAATAAAATAAAAATTAATAATAATATAATAATAATAATAATATAATAATAATAATAATAAAACTTTATTTCATGAGAAAACTGTACAAAGCATTGCATATTAGCATTAAAAAATTCATAACTTAAGGTAATTAACAACAGTTTTAACATAAAATAGTTAGGGACATTCTATTGTCGAAAGGACAAGAGGCGAATGCACCATTATAAAAAATTTAATAGAGAAAATAGTATTGTTTGGGGTACAAATTCAAGAAGTTTATATGTATGTAATTCATGAGTTATAAATAAAAGAATAAATAAAAGAACAAAGGAGCAATGAATTAAATTACTGGAGAAATCAAATTTTCTATTTCACAATTATTGATTGAGAAAAGCCATATTCGAGTTTTTTTCAAAAATTCTGACTCTTTTCTTTCGCATCTAATATTAACTGGTAGACTGTTAAATAAGCGACAAGCAGTTACAAAATAAAACCGAGAAAAAATAGCTTTATTGATTTTGGGTATCTTAACGAAATTACTGGTGTTAACGCGTAAGTTGTAGTCACCGTATAATCTGGCAGCAGTATTACCGGATTTACGAAAGAATATTTTGAGAACTTTAAAAAAATATAAATGTCTTAAAGGAAGAATTTTCAGACTTCTAAATAACTCAAAACTAGGAGTTCTGCGATTAACTCGACAGATGATTCGAATCACATGTTTCTGTTTGATCAGTAAAGGTTCAATTTTGTTAAAATTCGTACCGCCCCAACATGAGATACCGTATTGAAGTTTAGATTTAAATAAACCATTGTAGACTAGTGTCAAAACAGTTGAATTGCAGTACATGCTAAGATGAAAAATTAGCCTGACGACTATGTTAAAATATTGCTTTAAATAATTAGTATGATTTTTCCAGCTAAGCCTATAGTCCAATATGACACCTAAGTATTTGAAATGTTCAACTCTTTCAATCTTAAAGCAGTCATTAGAACATCTAACATTATCATCAAATGAGGGTAAATAATGACTTAGGCTTAATGTTGGAGTGAATATGTTCCGTTATTGGCGCGAACAAAGACAACTGACTCTACTCGAGCGCGAAAAAAGAGAATTTCTACTGCGTGAGTAAAAAAACGTGTTGTTCCTTTGATGATCCGATGCAGAATGCTGGTTTGACAGCCAGCAATGCTCGAGGTGAACGAAATAGTGGTAACCTAACGAAAGAACACAACGAAAGCTCCAACGTGGAACTTCGCCGCGATCTGTTCGTTTTATAATTTTCGTTGCTCACCTGAACATTGCCGGCCGCCTTGCAGCAGTTGCTGTAACATCGTTTATTTAACTAATATATTAACAATTCGATTAATATTGTATGATATAAGGAACAGATAAAAAGTTAAATACTATTACAATGTTTTTATGATACTTAAATATATGAATATTTACAGAAGGTAAATATAGGAAGCGAACAACAGCTTCATCTACAGTGCTAAAAGGCTTAAATTTACGGTGGGTTGTAATAATTCGAGATCGAGAAACATAAATTTTTTTTTTTTTACAAAATTACTATGTGCTTGGCAGAATACATAATTTGACCACTGGTCGTGTAAAAATTCCGCTTTGAGTTTTGACGTCTGCAACCCGAATTCGTTGATCTGGACCCCTGTAAACTTTAATAACTCTACCGAGCTTCCATTCATTGGGAGGAAGTTGCTCATGACGAATTACAACGAGATCATCGATTTTTATATCCCTTTGTGGATATTTCCATTTAAAACGCTTATTGAGTTCCTTTAGATACACTTCTTTCCATCTACGACTGAATTCATGAGATAGAAGTTTTAATTTTTGCCAACGATTAATGATACTTAAAGATGCAACTGTAGAAGAGGGTTCTGTCGGAAGAAGTAAAGGACCACCCCTTAGAAAGTGAGCCGGGGTAAGTGGAAGATAATCATTAGGATTTTCGGTCATCGGAGAGATAGGTCTAGAGTTGAGGCAGGCCTCAATTCTAGCGAGAAGTGTCTGAAATTCTTCGAAAGTGAAATGATGAGCGCTTGCTACTTTTCGAAAATGTTGTTTAAAACTTTTCACTCCGGCCTCCCATAGACCACCCATATGAGGAGCCCCCGGAGGAATAAAGTTCCATTTTATTTGAAAAAAATTGTTAGTGGCCGAGGATGAATGACTCTTAAGGGCATTTTGAAAATCATTCATCAAAGTTTTATGAGCTCCAACAAAGTTGGTACCATTGTCAGAGAAAATTTGACTTGGAGTCCCTCTGCGTGCTACAAACCGCGAAAATGCTGCTAAAAATGCAGGTGTGGAGAGGTCACTAACCGCCTCCAAATGTATAGCTCGAGTGCAAAAACATATGAACAGACACACATAACCCTTTTCTAATCGACATCCGCGACCATGAAAGGTTTTCAATGTGAAGGGTCCTGCGAAATCTATGCCGGTATTTGTAAATGGAAGTGTGAACGTAGTTCGTTCTTTGGGCAGAACTCCCATGATTTGAGAAAGCCGTTTTTGTTTTTGTATAGTGCATATTTTGCAGCACTGTATACATTTTCTTACGAGGTTTTTGAGTCGTGGGACCCAAAATTCGGATCGTATTAAGCGAATCATAAGCTGGATTTCGCCGTACAAAGAGAGGTAATGAATGAAACGAATGAATATTTCCGTGAGATAAGCTTGATACGGTAATATCACAGGGTAGCGTTCACTGAACGTAAGCGTAGATGAAGCTAATCTCCCATTACTGCGTATAATGCCTTGTGAATCCAAGAATGGATTTAGTGTCAAAAGGGGACTCTTAGTGGAAATCGGAGAACTATGAGACAAAGATTCATAATCGAGAGAAAAGTGCTGTCTTTGAGTGAGTTGAATAAGACGAGATTTTGCAAACATAATTTCATCACGGGAGAGATTTAGAGTTGAAGGCGGGGACAGTTTATCAGTGACTTTAATGGCGTGAAAAAACCGAAATATAAAGGTGACAATCCTTAGGGCCTTAGGCCATGAAGAAAAACGTCGTAAAATATCATCGAACCCATTATTGAGTGTCGTGACTAATGAAGACATAGGTTTGATTTCTAGAAGGTTTTCATCGACTGTTCCAGGATGTGAAGACGGCAATTTTTCAGCGGATTGCTGTAACCATTGAGGGCCTTCCCACCATAAAGAATTATCCTTAAGATTTAAGGGAGTGACTCCGCGAGTTGCTAAATCAGCGGGATTTTCTGTGGAGACGACATGACTCCAGGATTTGACACTGGTGTTTTCTAGAATTACTGCGGTTCTGTTGGCTACGAAAGTTTTCCAGGTGCCTGGCGGTTTTTGCAACCATGCTAATACTATGGTGGAATCCGTCCATAAAAACACTTTAGTCGGATCATAGTTGAAATTTTCTAGGGTCGTACGCATCATATTCGACAACAAAACTGCGCCTAGAAGTTCTAGACGTGGCAGTGAAACAGGATTAACTGGGGCAACCTTTGTCTTTGCCCAAAGCAAATGTGAGGAGAAATGATTTTCACTATATATGATACGTATATAAATGGCAGCAGCGTATGCTTTTTCTGAGGAGTCACAGAAACCATGGACTTCCAGAGGAGCCCGAGGAACGTATCCGACCCATCGGGGAACGCTAATAAATTGAATATCCGGAAAATTATGTAAGAAATTGGTCCAAGACTGTTGTGTGGATACCATAAGCTTCTCATCCCAACCTGATTGATCTTTCCAAAGTTGTTGCATTATAATTTTTGCAGTGATAATGATTGGGGCTAACCATCCGGCAGGGTCGTAAAGCTTCGCAATGGCTGATAATACAGCTCGTTTAGTGTCTAAGTACATAAATGATTCTGTTTTGAGGGTAAAGAAGAAGTTATCGAGTTTGGCATTCCAAGAAATACCTAGGGTTTTAGTCAAACTGGTGTGCTCAATTTCTAAAAAATCTTTATCAAGACGATGATCTATTGGAATTAGTTTTAAAAGGTCTGATGAGTTGGATGTCCATTTCCTTAAAGGAAAGCCTGCCGATTCGAGTGCCGAAATAAGCTGGCTTTGTGCCTCTTGAGCGGACGCAAGATCATGCGCTCCGGAGAGTACATCGTCAACATAGACCTCGTGTTTAAGGATTTGTGAGGCGAGGGGATGAGAAGATTGGACAGCGGTTGCCAACTCATGTAAAGTGCGTATGGCTAAATACGGCGCACAATTAATGCCGAATGTGACGGTTTTGAGTTCATAATCTTGAATTTGATCTTTGGCAGAATCACGAAATAAGATCCTCTGAAACGCAGTATGACTAGGGTGAACTCGAATCTGTCTGTACATTTTTTGAATGTCGGAATTGAAGACATACTTGTATAGACGCCATCTGAGAACTAAAGACACTATATCGACTTGTAGAGACGGACCAGGATATAAGACGTCATTGAGACTATGACCACTGGCTGTAGGATTGGACGCATCGAACACGACTCGGACGGCGGTTGTTTTGCTTTGTGGTTTGACTACAGCATGATGCGGTAGATAATAAGAAAGAACGGTTTGATCTTGACAGATTTCGTGGGATGATATGACAGACATGTGATTAAAAGTGAGATACTCTTTGAGAACACAGTGATATTGGTCTTGAAAAATAGGGTTCTTCAGAAGATTTCTTTCTGTTCGCAAGAATTGTTTAAGAGCATTATCGCGTGAAGTGCCTAGAGCGACCTCAGAAGGGAAGTTGGTTTTAAAAGGTAGACTGACCACATAACGACCCTCGGCGTCACGATAAGTGGTTTGAGAGTAGAAGTTTTCACAGAATTCATCAGCAGGAGTTAGATGACGTGCTTTGGGTAGATCCTCGACTTGCCAGAACTTCTCAAGTTGCTTATCCAACGAGGTTTCGCAGAAATGAGAAACGAATGTTGAATAAGTTGCAGGTTTAGTGGTGACTGGTCCTAAAAGGATCCAGCCGAATACTGTATTTTGGGCGATAAGCGAAGGATGAAGATTGGATTTCATGCCGTCTAACATTATTGAAGGGTAAAGATCTGCTCCAATGAGCATGTCGATTTTAGAAGCTCGGTCAAAGAAGGGATCGGCTAATGGTAATCCAACGGTTTTTTTAAAGGTATCTAGGTCGAGTGAACACGAAGGAGAATCTCCTGTGACTTTCTTGAGAATGAGGGCTGTTACTGGTACATTAAATTTAGGTTTATGTTCGGAACATAACGTAAACGAACATAATTTTGAAGCCGAAGCAGTGACGGTAGATGAGAGTCCCGTAATTTGGGCTTGAACCGATTGAGTGGGTAGTTTCAGCCGCTTTTGTATGTTCTCAGAAAGAAAGGATACTTCAGACCCCGGGTCGATTAACGCCCGCAGGAGGAACTGAGTATTGTGATGACGAATACCTACTATGGCGGTAGCGAGGAGCACTGAACGTCGAGTAGTAGAGAAAAGAGAACTGAGATTTGAGACTGGAGTGGACTGTATTTGAGGAGTTAAGCTATGTTGAAAGGTCTGAGAGGTAGGTATTGACTCGATATGTAAGAGTGTGTGATGCTTCTGATAACACAAGAAACAAGTGTTAACGCTTTTGCAATTAGTAATAATGTGATTTTGCCCTAAACAGTTTGTGCAACACTTAAGTTTATTAACGGTCGACGCTCGATCGTTTTTATTTAAGCGAAGAAATTCTGGGCAAAGTCGCAAGGAGTGATGGCCATTGCATAAGCCGCATTTTAGTGGTGGCTTACCGCGTTGGAGATGAAATGATTTAGAATTAGCGATCGGCTTAGAAGCACCTTGTTTCGCATTTAGCTTCGGTTTAACATCTTGAATCGCTTCTAGCACACGAAAACGATTTGTTAAGAAATTATTCATATCGGACCACTGTGGAACGGCCATTGGGTCTTGTAGTGTTTGCTCCCAAAGAGCTATAGTTGTTTCTGGTAATCGAGATGAACAGAGGTAAACCAATATGCAATTCCAGTTGTCGATGACAACACCCTCATTTTGAAGTGCCGTTAACGCATCACTAATATCGGTTTGTAACTTTTTAATAGAACGACCTGATTCGATAGTAACACGAGGAAGATTGAACAATATTTTAAGTTGGTTGTTTATGAGAATACGTCTGTTCTCAAAATGATCGCGTAACGCGTTCCATGCAAGTTCAAAATTGGCGTTGGTTAATGGGAATTTGCTAACAATATTGCTAGCATCACCCTTGGTCTTAGCCCGTAAGTGAAATAATTTTTGAACTGCACTTAGTCTTGCGTTATTAATGTAGATCGCGGAGAACATATCCCTAAACGAAGGCCAGTCTAAATAATTACCGTAGAATACTTCGGTGTCACAAGGAGGCACTTTAACCGAATTACATAGTTCGGAGTTGAGTGAAGTTGTTTGAATGCCATCGTTGGCAACAGAATTGGTTAACCCGAGTGAGGGCTTGTTAATGGACTGAGGAGTCGCATTAAGGTCGGAAGCACTTGGTTCGCGTGGAGGTATTTGAATTGCCTTTGAAGGCTGAGGTGACTCCAAGTCTTCGATCAAAGAAATAATTGTTCCAAGACATGAGATATAAGTGTCTGAAGATGACCGGTATTTGGATTTAGTGGCTTCGATAATATCGGCGGCATTATCGGGATCAACATCGTTAACAGTTTCATCGTGAAGGCAGCGTGTGTATTTACTTTTAACATCAGTCCATAGATTGGACAGTTCAGCTCTATAGGCTCTCAATGAAGGGGGAGAAAAATCGGAAATTGCCTTTTCTTTAAAATTCGCGTAAAATTCCATTAATTGATCGGTAGAGGCAATAAAATCTTCAAGGGCCGGCATTGCAATTGCAAAAGGAAAATCGTTGAAATTGAACGGTAAATTAACAACGTTATAACACGCAACTGTATATTTAACCACGAACCCGTTAGTGGTGGTAATTAAGCGAACCGTTAAGAAAAGAAAAACGCGTGATCAATGATACGATATGTAAGCCAACTCAAAGCACACAATAATGTTCAAAAGGCAAAAAAGATATATATGTATGATGAATGTATGAAAGATATATATATAAAAGATATATATAAAGATATATATATAAATATAGTACAATATAAATATAATAATACCCACAGAATAGCAAATTGTATATTTCTCAATTGTTAATTTTATTAAAAAACGCACTGTATGTCAAATGAAGCTATTGTACGCACCTGAACAATTTTGATGATGATAATGATGTTAATGATGATGGTCTTGAGGCTGAAGATGATGATCTGGAAGCTGACGTTGAACGTGCCAATGGTATGGGCGACGTATGAAGATGATGATGATGATGATGATGGACGAAGCTGCTTGGAGCTTTCGCTGCACGTGCCAATGTATGGGCGACGTGTGAAGAGTGAAGATGATGATGATGATGAAATCGACAGAGCTGCTTGGAGCTGTCGTTGAGCGTGCCAATGTATGGGCGACGTATGAAGATGATGATGATGATGATGATGGACGAAGCTACTTGGAGCTTTCGCTGCACGTGCCAATGTATGGGCGACGTGTGAAGATGATGATGATGAGATGAGATGGAGCTGCTTGGAGCTGCCGTTGCACGTGCCAATGTATGGGCGACGTGTGAAGATGATGATGATGAGATGAGATGGAGCTGCTAGGAGCTGCCGTTGCACGTGCCAATGTATGGGCGACGTGTGAAGATGATGATGATGAGATGAGATGGAGCTGCTTGGAGCTGCCGCTGCACGTGCCAATGTATGGGCGACGTGTGAAAAGTGAAGATGATGAGATGAGATGGAGCTGCTTGGAGCTGCCGTTGCACGTGCCAATGTATGGGCGACGTGTGAAGATGAAGAAAAAGTGATAAAATCCGGTTCGGATGGACCAAAATGTTGGAGTGAATATGTTCCGTTATTGGTGCGAACAAAGACAACTGACTCTACTCGAGCGCGAAAAAAGAGAATTTCTACTGCGTGAATAAAAAAACGTGTTGTTCCTTTGATGATCCGATGCAGAATGCTGGTTTGACAGCCAGCAATGCTCGAGGTGAACGAAATAGTGGTAACCTAACGAAAGAACACAACGAAAGCTCCAACGTGGAACTTCGCCGCGATCTGTTCGTTTTATAATTTTCGTTGCTCACCTGAACAGCAACCATTACCTAGACCAAATCTCCGACACCCAGGAGAGTGATATAACAAAGTCATTTCTGTTGGAACTGAACCCAAAATGTTAAACAACATGAACTTGGTCTTACCACTAATGACTAGTTTATGAGACTTAAACCATCTTCGTAACAGATCGAGATCAAAATTCATATCAGCAAATAGGTCAAGGTAATTGACATTGGAGTAGGATAACGCAGTATCATCGGCGAAAGCTTTAATTTTACCCTTAAAAGATTGCACAAAAAGTGAATTAACATAAATCAGGAAAAGAATTGGCCCCAAAACTTACCCTTGAGGAACACCTATGTTAATGATATTAACTGTACTTAGGCTGCTTTTTATTTTAACTCTTTGCTTCCGATTATGCAGATAAGAGGTGAACCATGAATGTATCGATCCTCTGAAACCTAGGTTATACAATTTGTTTAGCAATAATTTATGATCGACCGTGTCGAAAGGCTTGGTAATATCTATAAATAAGACAGCAGTGGAATTAGAGGCATTCAAGCTATTATAGATTTCACCACAGAGTTTTAAAAGGGCATTTTCGGTAGATCTTCCACTTCTAAAGCCAAACTGATATTCACTAAAGAAGTTAGTTTTATCAAGAAACGAAAGCATTCTAGTTTTAACACCTTTTTCAAAAATTTTGGAAAAGGTGGATAAAAGGGAAATAGGTCTATAGTTATTAAGAACCGAAGTATCTCCTTTTTTGTGAAGTGGAATAACGATGGAGTTTTTGAGCGAATCTGGAAAAATACCTTTCTCAAAACTAAGATTAAAAATAAAGGCAAGAACATCAGAAATTAGTAAAGATATATTTTTAAGAATACTGCTTGAAATACCATCATGAGAAGAAGTATTGCAAGATTTCAACGACCTTATGATTCTGTGTATTTCAAGAGCAGTAAAACTTTCAAAAAAGAAACTTTGCATTTGAAATGACTCCTGATTGATGGTGTGATCAAAACCGCATGAATAATTATTTTCCATCCTTAAGTTGTGAATGGAACATGAAACTTTGGCAAAAAAATTATTAAAGAGGTTAGCGATCTCTAAAGGATATGTTTAAAACTATGTCAATGCTAGGTTTTTTTCTATTTAAAATCTCGTCAACAACTTCCCATTCATTTTTAGTGTTGCCAAGATTTTCAGACAACCTACTAATGTAGTAACTATCTCTATGGAGAGGTATTTCGGTTCTTAGCTCAAGACATATTTTTTTATAGTAACTTTTAAGCCTATTATTGTTTGGATGCCTTCTAACGCGCATACACAGTTGATTTTTCTTTCTTATTTTATTCAATAAAGATAAGGTCATCCAAGGTTTGGTAATTTTGAATTTGTTGCATTTCTTCCTTATTTGTTGGCTGCAATTCGAGATATGAAACTGCAATTTATTCAAAAATAAATCGAACGCAATAGAAGGGTTATAAACTCTGTAGATTTCTTTCCAAAATTCAAAAGTTAAGGCTCTACGCAAAGCTAAAAAATCAATCTTAGTAACATTTCTAACAACTTCCTTTTTAGATCTCGAGACAACGTGACTAAGCTGTATGGTAGTTAAGCTGTGGTCCGTTATATTAAGATCGAATATAGCTGATTTATAAGTTAGTGAGTTGTTCCTATGTAGCCTTATGAAAATATGATCTAGGCAAGAGCTAGAACTCATACCTACTCGGGTGGGTTGAGACAGTAATGATTCGAGACCAAAAGAGGACAAGGTTGAAAGAAAAAGGTCGACGTCGGGTGAATTGGATAAAATGTTAATGTTAAAATCACTCAACGGTATAAAATTCTTACAATTTTGCCTATCAAGAAATTCTGCAAATTCTTCCAAGAACACTTTTATTGAACACATATGTAATCTGTAAATTCCAAGAAAAGAAAACCGGGCACCAGCAATTTCCAATTTTACACCTATCAAGTCAGCACTAATTAAATTACAATTAATAAT
Organism: Chalcosyrphus nemorum; assembly: GCA_949716465.1. Taxonomy (NCBI): domain Eukaryota; kingdom Metazoa; phylum Arthropoda; class Insecta; order Diptera; family Syrphidae; genus Chalcosyrphus; species Chalcosyrphus nemorum. Next base: position 41,019,302 of record OX454334.1, read on the forward strand.
TTCACACGCCAAGTCACTTCTATAAAATACCGCGATACCACCAGACGAATATGAATCATTGCACGTAGCAGCGAAAGTAAAATTAGGTATATTAAAGTCTGAAATCTCAAAATTGTAAATCCAAATCTCAGAAAGGAATATCAAGTCAAGAGTCAAAATTCTTTGTTAAACTACGAATGTTTTGATGTACAACAGAAAAGCCTGAGGAATAATTATTTGAATGATCTATACAAAAACAATTTAAACTATTAGAATTAAGTAAAATAGAATTATTAGCACTAGAATTATTATTTAGAGGATCAAAAGAAAAATGTACGGAATTAGACATTTAAGAAGAAAATATAGTATACTTAAGAATTAAGTTTAGAGAGATCTACAAAATTAACAATTTTAATAACTTTATCACCTTCCTTCTTTCTGATAAGGACCGTCGAGTTCCGCACCCATACATATTTACATAATCTGTTGTGTTTTAACTGCTTTGCCTTTGATAAAAGAGACCTTGTGAATCCAGTAAGGTAATCATTGATGAATATTCTAGTGCTGCTGTTGGAGTTGCTGTCGTCGCTGTTCTTGTCATGGTCATCGAAGAAATTTGTAAATAATTTCACTTTACTGCTACGAAGTTTGTTCATAATTATTTCCTTCCGCGCAAGCGAAGAAAATTGTTGGTACAGTTGAATTAAAATGCAAGGATTTAATTTCTCATGATAATATAGCTGAATTTCTCGTTGTTGACAATCGATATGAACTAATACTGCGACTTAAAAACAGCTTTAGCTTCGGATTGAGTAAGTGTTTAGATATTAGTTCTATTGCATGCTTGCCACAGGCGAAAGAAATATTTGTAGCAACGAACGAGGATGAGTTTAAAGGGCTTGGTAAATTTCCTGGAAAGTTTAGGATTCATTTGAAAGAAAACGCACAACCAGTTCTACGTTATAAAAAGCGGATACCTAATCCTTTGATTGCAAAATTAAAGCTAGAATATTAGAATGCACTAATATGGTGCAGGAGGGAATCATTTCTCTCGTAGTAGAATACCCAACGGACTGGGTTAATAACTTGCAAATTATCGAGAAGCCCGGTGGAAAATTCCAAATTGGATCCAAAACCACTTAATGCGTGTATAAAACTTTTTGATTCCTACTATTGAGGGTTTCGTAACTAAATTGATTTGAGTAGTGCGATTTGGCACATGGAATTGGATCGGAAAAGTTCGGAATTAACTACGTTTATGACTCCTTTTGGCCGGTTTAAATTTAATCGTATTCCATTCGGTATTAATTGTGCACCTAAGATGTTTCAGAGGAAAATGGTGCTAATCTTTAATGACATATTAGGAGTTTTCGTTTATTTCGACGATTTGGCAATTGTTGCAAGTAGCGAGGAGGAACATGATAAAATATTATCGAGTGTTCTTTGTCGTGTGCGCTTAAATAACAAAAAAAATTTAACCTGAAAAAGATTCAATATCGCCAAAGGAAGGTCAAGTTCTTGGGGCACATTTTATGGGAGAGTCAGATTAAAGTGGATAATAAATTCCGAAGAATAAAAATGACGTACTTCGCCTATTAGGTCTCTTTAAGTATTTAGCAAAGTTTATTCCAAATTTGTCAAAGCAATCGGCATATTTACGAGACTTAACAAAAAATAATGTGCAATTTAAATGGACACACGAGCATGTGAAAGAATTACAGAACTTGTTGAGCATTATAGTCTCGAAACTTGTACTGGCCGTTTATGATCCGAAACAACCAGTTGTTGACCAGATTGACGCATCGAAAGACGGCTTGGGTTGTGTTATTGCTCAAAACGGGCAACCTATTGCATTCGCATCGCGAACTTTGAGCAAAAGTGGGCCCAAATTGAAAAAGAACTTCTGGCCATTGCGTGTAGTCGCTTTCGTAATTATCTCTATGGTCGTGAATCTATGTTCTTGCTAAAATATCTTAACTTGAATGTGGTTTATAAACCAGGAAAAGATATGTTTATGGCGGATTGTCTATCAAAAGCTCCGTTACCAGATGCAATTGAAATGGAAGGGTTTGCCTATCGAAGGAAAATTACAATTATATTGAATCACTAAACGCGGATGAAAAATATAATAGAATTTGTAAATACGTAGAAAGCGATTGGCCAGGGTTTCATAAACTTGATGATTTGAGCCAGCACTTTCATAAGCTGAAATCAAAATATGAACTTGAACATGGATTATTGTTCTTAGCCCATAAACTTGTAATACCAACGACAACGCAAAGAAAAATGGTTACCTGGTTGCATGCACCACATCTCGGAATCGAAAAAACGCTTGCGCGTGCAAGAATGTTATACTACTGGCCTGGAATGTCCACACAAATTAAGGGATTCGTGGCATGTAGGGGGATTTGTAAAAAATTCAAAAGAAGCCCCAAAAAGAACCATTGATTCAAGAAAAATCGCTGAACTACCCATTTTCTATTGTCGGTATGGACTTTTTTGAATATGCGGGTCGGAATTTCATTGCAATATTTGACTCATATTCTGGTTTCCTTATTTCGAAGCAATTAAACGCTAAAACGTCGCAGCACATAATATCTCTATTAGAAAATATATTTAATACTATCGGTGTCGTCGAAAAGCCACCAGATGTCGCAATAAATAATATTCACCGCTAGATGGAAAACTTCATCTATAAAAGAAGTTCTACGATTGGTCGAACAATAAGGATTAATCTTCTATAAGTATTGTATAAGATTTTTCTATAAGTTATGTATTTATATATGAAAAGTTCACCAAGAGCAACGGACGTGCTCCATCGTAAATAGATACAATTTTAAAACACACACATTAAATTTTAAAGTAAACTTTGTAAAATTTGATAAAATAAAAACTTTATTCAAAACAATTTTTAAAATTTGTGCCGCGCACACGCCGTTGCCCAATTGCATCGAGAAAATAATTGAGGCTTAAATCGCCATAGCCAGTCATTTGAGGATTGATGATTTTTTGAGCCTAGCCGCCGCTAAAAGCGACAATTGTTTACATTGCTGTATATATTGATAGCCTGCCGCCGCACAACATCTCATTGCCTTGCCGAGACCAGTGCAACAAACTATCAGCAATCAGCATACCATCAAGTCATCTTTGCCTCGTACGTATAAACTTTATAAGTAATTATTATTTTCTGGTGCAGTCGTGGTTCACTGCACTTTCAACCACATTTGGTCATTTGCCTCTGCCGCCGAAGGTAATTTTATTAGGTTTGTGTCGCCGAATGTTTCACTTGCCCCGTAGAAGCAACCGTACAAATAAAGGTAAACCACCATCCCGATATCTGGACAACGTAGAAGTGCCTTCAGGCGCTAACAATAATTGTGAAAGCACAGACGAGTTGGACACGGATTTCTTCGAAACCACAGTAATGGATCAACAAGCAGTGGATACAGATGTCATGACCGCCTTGATGACACAAATTACAGCCCTTAAGCAGTCAGTTGATGATCTCCGAAAGGAGACTGGAGTAAACCAAGCAGAGACACAACGTCTGCGTGAGACGATCGATCGCCAAGGAAATGAAGTCAAAGCTCTGGAACATCGCCATCGAACAGAAGAACTCCAGTCAGCAACAACATCATCCAGTCCACCGCCAGTCGCCATCTCTGATATGGGAATAGGTATGCGGCTGTCTTTCCATTCATCTCTGCTAGGGTAAGCTGAGGTAAATGGTGTTTTGAAGTCAAGGTAGGGCGTAGTGTAGTCTGTTTTGGGTGTATGGCCGAAAAATCTGCCGAGGATGGTCACGTGCCCTATCGTACTATCGTACTTGACTTCCAGCACGCAGTCTAACTTATTCTTAAGGCACTGATGGCTGCTGTTGATCTCATGTAGATGTCTAGTGGAGGCAGGTTGAGAATAGCCTCAAGACCCGCCGTTGGAGTGGTTCTCATTGCACTGGTGGCACCAATGCACGCTAGTCTTTGTACTTTAGTGAGATCCTTCAGGCAGGTGGATTTGTTTAATGCTGGCCACCATACTAGGCTGCCATATGTCAGGATGGGTCTTATGATAGCCGTATACATCCAAAGAATTGTTTTTGGAGAGGGTCCCCAGGTCTTCCCAAAAATTCTGCTGCACGTGTATAGAAGGCTATGTTGGCCTTTTTGATTCATTTATGTTAGGTCTCCAGGTGAGTTTTCTGTCTAAAATGATACCCAAGTATTTTGCGCTGTCGGATAGGCTGAGGGGAATGCTTCCCACAGAGGGTGTGCTGAACCTCCGTATTGACATTGTTAAAAGCTCCTTCAATGTCGAGAAAAGCGGCGAGCGTATATTCTTTTTCTTTGAGTGATTTCTCAATTGAGCTGACGACACTGTGTAGCGCTGTCTCTACGCTTTTCTCTCTGGTGTAGGCGTGTTGGGTTGGGAAGAGATCCCCTGGGCGTGGGCGCAGTTTGCTACGGATATATATGTCAATCAGTCGTTCGAAAGTTTTGAGGATAAACGAGGTAAGGCTGATTGGACGGAAGTCCTTCGCAGTCAAGTGACTAGCCTTTCCGGCTTTTGGAATAAAAATTACCTTAACCTCTCTCCATCGCATAGGGATATACTGATGCTTCAGGCTGCTTAAGAAAAGATCTTTGAGCACAGGAGAAATAGTCTTACTTGTCTTTTGCAACATGATCGGGATGATACCATCTAAGCCCGGGGATTTGTAGGGAGAGAATGATCTTATCGCCCACTCTATTCTATCCACAGTGACCATATCCACAGGTTTGCCCGTATCCATGATGCCATCAGTATAGTTAGGACTGGGTGACATTTCTGTACAGCCCGGAAAGTGTGTACTCATTAGGAGTTTTAAGGAATCAGAGATGGATTCTGTCCAGTTACCATGTGGGTCTCTCAGGGATCCCAGAGTCTTGAGTTCCTTAGTGAGGACTTTTCAAGTCTCGCAGCTTCCGCTGTGCCAGTAATGTCGTTACAGAAAGTTTTCCATGTTAGTCGTTTGGCTTCTTGCGTGGCGCTCTTGAATTTCGTTTGGCTGGATTTATATGATTCCCAGTCTTCATCGTTCTTTGTTCTATTGGCTGTATTAAGGAGTCTACGCGTTTCCTTCCTAATGGCAGCTAGCTCTTTACACCACCACGGAGGTGAGAATTTTGTTCTTGGTTTGGGTTTAGGACACGCTTTTACGAGGCCTCTTTATAGATGGAAATAATCTGCTCGGCTCGATGATCAATGTCCGTACGGTTCTGTAAGTCGCCCTCTATGAGGTAACTGCTGCCTCTTAATACCTCAACGTTGAAGAGGTCCCATCGTGTTTTCTTCGGATTTCTGCAGGGATGGGGAGGGCTACAGTTACTGCTCAGAAGGAATTCGATTAACTTATGATCAGAATATGATTCTTCCCTTAAGACATTCCAGTTGTCTATAGAGAGGGTATTGGAGTTACTAAATAACGTTATGTCAATAACTTCCTGTCTATTCTTGATAGCAAAAGTTGGTTCAACACCTCTATTAGCTATTAAAAGGTTATTTTCAATTACAAATTCAAATACCGACTCACCTCGTGTATTGGTGTTGCTACTGCCCCATTGCACATGGTGAGCGTTCGCATCGCAGCCCATCAGTAGGTCCCACTTCTCTTGGGTGGATCTGCATACCAAGGCGCTTGTTAGAGCCACTGGTGGCTCGTCGGCTTCGTAGGGCATGTAGACGGCTGATAAAATCAGTGGGGGAAGCCCCCTCCGTTCATGCCTTACAGTTGTCTGGTCTGGGTTGCTGTAGGAAGATTGAAGAAATAAGTTAATATGCTTCCTAGCTACAATACAAGTTCTGTTCTTACATTCCGCGTTAAGCGGTATAGAATAATAGGTTACTAAGTCTTTATGACTTAGCCCACAAATTTTGCCACGGGAGATCCATGGCTCCTGTATCAAGGCGATGTCTATTTGTTTATCACCTAAAAGATATAACAGGTTAGCGCTAGCTGCAATCCTGTGGTGAAGGTTTATTTGTATTATCTTAAGATTTATGATTTATTTACCTTAACACCCGCCGTCTTGCTATTCTTAGTGGTTCCTTCCATAAAGGGATGAACTTTGCAACTGGTAATACCAGTGCGAACCTTATGGTTGAAACTTTTTAGTATGGGCATGGACTTATGGTCGAGGAGTACCACAATCTCCGTGCCTTGTTCTGAATGGGCACCCATTTCCAGAACTTCCCAGTTTTCACTGAAGAGTTCAGGATTCAGGTGCCGAAGGTTTCTCTCTATCCTTTCCTTTAGGATGTGCGGGCCAGGGATGAGAATTCGGCCTTTTGGCCTGATGAACTCCAGCAGTTCCTTCTTTTCGACAAGTCGAATGTAGGCATTCGCCCATGGAGCCTGTGTCTTTTCGACGAAGTTCTTCAGCCAGTTCAGCGTGAAGCTGTTGTCGCACGAAAGGATTTTAAAGCCTTTGTATGTGGAGAGTTGCTCAAAGAAGGGGGATTGTCCCTCATTATTAACGATGGAATCGTTAATGCCTTCTAAAATACGCAGTTACATGAGCCTCCATTGGTCTACGCTAAGCCTTCGTTTCGGCTTGTTGAAGTCCACGTCCTAGAAGTAAGTGGTGAATCTCTACGAGAATTCACGGAGGGTGGGATGTCGTCGACAAGCCACCAGATGTCGCAATAAATAATATTCACCACTAGATGGAAAACTTCACCCATAAAAGAAGTTCTACGATTGGTCAGTTTTAACTTGAGTGTTGTGGGGTGCGCACCAAAGTTTTGAATCTCTCACCATCAAAATGAGTTGTAAAGCCTGTTTCGAAAAGATCGATAGAAATTATGTTCAAAAGATTTATTGCGGTGATTGTTAAGGTTTATTTCACTATAAGTGTATTAATATCCTGAACCAAGATGCGGACTACACGAAAGCAAATGGGCTGCCTTTTCGTTGTGATAAATTTTCAACGCTTTGTCGTCGTTCGCAGCTAATTCAAGAACCTGCAGAGAGCATTGCCAAGCGGGCATTACCAACACCACCCACTGTCACCAATAGCACTGACACTCTTCTTCAACTGCCACCAGCTTCTCCTGTGGCTGACACTAATTTAGAGGAGGAAGAATGTACACTTCAGATGGTTTATCTTAAGCTTAATAAATTGGTAGAAGACAACAAAAAATTTCTGCAATCCATGAAGGCACTACAAGACGAGAACGCTGTGTTAAAATCAAAGGTAAACATACTGGAGAGCAAACTCAATTGGCAGCAGCAAAACTCTCTGAAAAACTGCATTGATTATTATACAATTACTGGTTTGACTGAGGTTGATGACTCAAGCTCTCAGAGAGTCGCTCTTTCAATCTTTCAAGAATCTCTGGATGTAGAAGTAGGCCACAGCGACATAGATAAGTGCTACGTGAAAAAAGTTCGAAGCAGCAGAAAAAAGGAAAACGATCGCTCTTCTAATTTTTCGGCTGGCAAAACTATCATTTGTGTGAGTTTTTCGGACGTTTCTCTCAAACAACGGATAATGCAAGCGAAGAGAAAAAAACAAAAATAAGCTTAACGCGTATGTTGTTGCTGGCAGCGGCAGTAGCAATAGCAGTGGCAGCGGCAGTAGCAGAAGTAAAAAAAAAAGAAAATTGGGCAAGTGCGAGGAGGGCCTCGTGCAATAGTGTTCCGGACATTTTATATTGTCATTAAATAGAAGGCAATTTATTCATATCCTGCATAGGTACACCTAATACTGGTTTTGATATGAATAATGTAATGTCTAATCAACTCTATCAAGTCGTAAAATCAAAAGTACGTAGGTATGTCCTAGTAATACTGAGCTGAGATTCCAGTCAATTTTAACTTACACTATCAATATGAAACATGGCGTAGCAAACTTTTGGATAAAAATGCATGTAACGGTACTTTGCTTGTTAAATGGTTTAAGTAAAGCAAAACACTGGCAATACTTGACATGAGAAGGAATACAGCATTTAGAGTTTTAAAAATTTAAGGAAAAAATATTTTTGAAAAAAAAAATTAATTTTTTAAACTTATATAGTTTTCAAAAGCAGCATAGAGCTAACATATACGATCCATTCGTGCAAATCTAAATGGAATGCAGTAGCAGCAAGAGGAGAGCTTATAGGAAAGTCCATGCGCTCTTCTAAAATCTGTAAATCGGGAACTACTTAGCGGATTTGGATGAAACTTGAAACTTGGATAACATAAAAACTGGGGGAGATACTAGACACCCCATTTTTTTAATTTTTCACAGAAAATATATAAAATACATGAATTTTCGTATTGTTTTTACAATCTACACAAAATTCTACATATCTCCAATTTTTTTCATATTTTTACCATTTATGGTCTGGCCGCTAGGGGGTGGGGGGGGGGGGAACATTTTTCAAATGTTTGGCGAGCTTTTTTGTTCAACAAATTTTGCCAGAAAAAAATATTTCTTACATATATGGAACCCTTGCAAAATTCTCTTTAATTTGATATGCCACATGATGGGGAACAAAATAATTTTTCCTTGCCCTTCATACAAGGTGCCCAAAAAAGGGCTCCCAAAATGAAATTCATTGCCGCCATCTTGTGCAGGCTTCCACATAATGTATACATAGCGAAAGTTTCAGCTCTCTATGTCTATCGGTTCAAAATTTACAGGTCTGTGACAGACTGACGGACAGACGGACAGACAGACACCGTATCAAACCCATAAGTGTTCCGTCTTACCTTTTAAGGTCCGGAACACTAAAAAGAGTGCTATTTTCATCAATGATGCTCTCACCAAATACACTCAGGCGTTGCTTATGCAGGCGAAAGAGGCGAAAAAGAGATGCGGTTACAAATATGTATGGTACAATAATAACAAAATTCTTATGAGAAAGGAAGAAAATGGAAATGTCATCACAATAAGATCTTTTAATGATCTTGATAATATTTAGTGCATTTTATGCGCTTGTTTTAAATTTTTATTCAGTATTAGTATAATACATTTGAAATGAATTTTGAAGATGTTCTTATTGATGATATTTTCATTTTAAATTCCTGTAGTAAATTGCGATGATGTATTTTTAAAAGAGTCTTTTTGTAATGATAAACTTTTTATTGTCCACCAAAATGTTAGAAGCTTAAGAGAAAACTTTGCCTCTCTCGTTTCTCATCTGGAAACTTTTGCATGTATCCCCGATTTTGTATTTGTGTCCGAAATTTGGATTTATGAGTTCGAAAAAAATGATTATTGCTTGCCAGGTTTTAATTTTTTCTCAAACACAAATGAAAATTATGCGGCTGGTGGTATGGGTTGCTTTATTAAGGAAGAGTATGAGTGTTTGGTCACTAATATAGTTTTTCAGAGTGCCGATGTTTTAAAATTGTCTGTTACTATAAATCGTGAATCTTATATAATGTTTTGTGTTTATAGACTACACTCTTTAAGTTTCTCGACATTTGTTGAAGAATTTTCTAATCTATTAGACAATGAGAAAAGATCTAAGAATCTAATTATTTTAGGTGATTTTAATGTAAACCTGTTGGAAGATTCGTCTACAGTTTCTAATTACCTAGATTTGTTATACTCATATGGTTTAGAATTTTTTATTAATGAACCTACGAGAGAAGCATCGGGTACATGTCTCGACCATATTTATGTACGCTTTACCAATATATCTCTAAGTGCATGTGAAAAATGTGTTTTTGATTTTAAGATCACCGATCATTCAATGACGGGTTTATTAGTGTGCATGAACAAAAAGGTTATTGGTGGGAACAGCTTATCGGGCAATCTAAAATCCAAAATTGATTTCCCTAAGCTAAATAGTCTTCTTTGTCTTGAGTCCTGGGAAGAAGTGTACACAGCAAATGATGCATCGGAAGGCTATGATATGTTTATAAGCGTTTTAAAAGAACTTATATCTGCGTGTAGTGTGACTGGACCATGGATCAGTATAAGCTTAATTCTCAAAATTAAAAGCAAAAACAGACTCAGAATGAAATGTTCCAGGTATCCTTTTAACAGAAATTTAAAATAAAGATATAAAAAGCTTTGCTGTGAATTAAAGAAAGAAATTCCGCGGTGCAGAGAGAGGTATTATAGAAATCAATTAAATTTTTTAAAAGGTAACATGAAACGGGAATGGCAAGTAGTAAATAGCATTTTGAACAAGTCAACCCTTTCTAAAAGATCAAACTTGATTCGTGTAAATGATAAAACTTTATCCGATAAACGTGAAATTGCGGACGGATTTAATTCTTATTTCACTACAGTAGCCGAAACACTTCAGCCACAAACTGATATCCCTATATGTAGTCACTTCAACTGTATCGACACTGAACCTTTTCTAAGAAACAGTTTCTTCTACGAACCTATATCTGCCCTGGAGGTACTCAAAACTATATACGGTCTTAATAATTCGAATACTTGTGGTGTAGTTGTGTATCTAACTTAATATTAAAAAATATTGCATGGTTCATAGCTGACATTTTAGCTTTTATTTTCAATAAAAGCATATACACTGGAATTTTTCCAAATGCACTTAAATGTGCGGATGTAATACCACTCTATAAAAATGGGAAATTGGATTGTATCTCAAATTACAGACCTATCTCGCTTCTGCCATCCATAAGCAAAATTTTTGAGAAAGCAATTAAAAATTGGCTTGTAATTTACTCAAACAAAAATAATTACTTCAGTTCTGTCCAATTTGGATTCCAGAAAGGCAAATCTACTGAAGATGCTCTTTTAGATGTTTGTTCGCAAATTTTCTTAAATTTGGATAGGAGAAAAAATACTTCAGCTCTGTTTGTGGATATAACTAAAGCCTTTGATATGGTTAATCATAACATTTTATTAGAGAAGCTTAGTAAAGCAGGCTTTCGTGGTTTTATGTTCGAGTGGTTCGAATCATATCTTAAAAATAGATCACAAAGGGTAAAAATAGAAAATATTAGAAGTGAAATAAAATATCAAAAAATGGGTGTACCTCAAGGCTCAGTGTTAGGTCCGATACTTTTTTTTAATTTACATTAATTCTCTTTTTAATCTAAACTTTAAAGGAGCTTTGAGAGCGTTTGCGGATGATTTAGGATGTGTGTATGGTGCGGATAGCCCTTTAAATCTAATTGCAGATATCAATTGGGATCTGGACTTGCTAAGAAAATGGTTTGCTAAGCACAAATTAGTTATTAGTCCAAAAACAAAAATTATGTTTTTTAGTTTGTCCACGCAGTGCTTCCCTGATGCAAATATCTCTTTTCATGCACCAGAGAGTCCTAAATTTAAATTAATTAATTGTGCTTTAAACTCCTCGACTACCGTCTGTAGCAATCTTAAATGTTGTAGTAACTGTTTCGTTATTGAGAGAGTAGACGAATTTAAATATTTGGGTTTAAACATAGATTCGAAGATGTCCTTTACCAAACACACTGAAGAGTTGCAAAAATACTTTCGCCTTATTTTAAGATATTTTTTTTATCTGAGGAGAGTATGTTCTACAAAATTATTAACATCTATTTACTATGCATTATTTCATTGCAAATTGCAATATGGCATAGGTTGCTGGGGTGGAGCTTCTTGTAATAAAATAAAACCTCTCCTTACGTTGCAAAAATATGTTCTAAGAAAAATCTGTTTTAAGTGTCGTCTTCATCCTAGTTTTCCATTGTTCTGTGATTTAAAAATTCTACCAATTCGTCATCAATACTGTTACAAAGTCTTAAAAATATTTTTTATTAGATCAGGCAATCGAAATTTTAGAATCCTGGAAAATTACAATCTACGTGGAAATTCTTTGCACCTAGTCTCTGTTCCTTTGTATACCGTATTTGCTTGTCGGCTATTTAATAAACTTCCACAGTACCTGAGAGATACAAACTCACAAACACTTTTTCTGACACAATTAAAAAAATGGTTATATAGTTTTTCTTATGATGATCTAGAATCGCTTATAAATGTTCAGTCCTAGATAATATAAATAATTCTCTTATATACATACAATTTCTAACATTTTGGTGTACCGTTGTTTTCTTTGTATTCTTGTTGCTGCCTTTCTAGCAAACACTGTTATCATTATTTATTTATTTAATTTATTTATTTAATTTGTTTATTTTAATTTTTTCTCTGCCTTAAGCTAAGACATAGTTTCTATTACTTTATATTTTTTCTGTATGATTTGTTTTTTTTTTCTTTTTAACTTTACCACCCCACTTATTGTGATTTATTATATGTAATTTTTGAGGTGACATTCAACACTATTTTTGTAAAATATTGATGTCTACACTATTTCTCCTTTAAAAAAAAAAAAAAATAAGGATTAAAGTTCTATAAATATTGTATAAGATTTTTCTATAAGTTATGTATTTATATATGAAAAGATCACCAAGGCCAACGGACGTGCTACATCGTAAATAGGTACAATTATAAAACACACACATTAAATTTTAAAGTAAACTTTGTAAAATTTGATAAAATAAAAATGTTATTCAAAACAATCGGTTATCCAACAATACTGAAATGCGATAACAGGCGTTTCGGATCATCTGAGTTTAATCGGTTCGCAACGGAATATAATATAGATTTCAAAGTTTCAAGTCCTCGATATCCTCAGAGTAATGGATTATCGGAAAAAGGAGTGGCTACAGCACAAAATATTTTGAAAAGATGTTTAGGAGCAAATCAAGTAAGTAAATTTCAATACCGTTTGTTAGAATACAACACTACACCTGTGGCTAGAATGCACATTACTCCATCGGAGTTGATTTTTACAGATTGATCAAAACTAAATTACCAGTATTAGATTCATTAGTGGTCAGAAACAATGTGAAGGAATCGGAACTTCAGAAAAAAATAGAAAGTAAAAAAAAAACGCAAAGATGAAACGCAAGGTCATTGCAAGCATTGCAACCTAGTAATGGGTGACCTAGTAATTTTTTAAAAGAGGGAAAGGAATAGCATTATGGGTCAATTGTTAAAATAGTTAGTGATAGGTAATACATTATTAAGGATAGTTTTGCTAATTATTTTAGATGTAATCGGCGTTTCATTGCTAGAACGAAAATAATAAATTTCAATGCTAGCGACATGTTGCATGAAGCCAACGTTAAGTATATTCCGCATCAAGTTGTCGCACCGCCAAAAAATAGCATTGAAATCAAAGAAGACAATCGACCTGTGAGTAAGATAGACAGTTAGGGAGAAAATTAAAAGATTGTGAATGAACCTATACTCCATGTGGCTAATGAAACTGCTGATCAAATATTGATAAATGCAAATCGTGCTGGTAGTAGTGGTTCAGAAGCAATTGTAGGTGATAAAAACAACACGTTATCAATCCTAAGCAATAACACTCCATTCTCAACAGGTAGTGGGCGCGTAGTGAGGCCCCCTATACGATTTGGTTTTAATTAGGAGTAACTTAAAGCCTTGTCTTTCAGTAAGGAATAGGTAAAACTAAAAAAAAAAAAAAATGCGTGTAATAAGTACTGTAAAACCATAGACTGAACTGTTACGTATGTGTAAGACTTATGTGTAACAAACACATAAGGAAAATAAAAAGACAAAAAACGAAGAGACGTTTTATTAATTTGCAAGCTTAATAGAGGAAGGTTGGCCAGGACTTCCGAGAAAACTCTCAACACAGACAAAGCTTTAGGACCCTCTGCCCACGCCTCACAAGGAATCTGACTAACAGCCCTATGCTTCGACAAAACAACACCTTCAAAATTGTAAAAAGTCAAGACTTTTATGCACATACTATTAATGAAATGGAGGAGTATGAGATCTATAAATACCTAGGCATGATGCAAAATAGACGTATTGAAAAGAAAACAGTCAAAGACAGCTTGACTGGGGTACGTAACTGGGCAATTAAACCTATTTCTTGGTCGTTGACTGCCATATTTCCCATGCAAGGTAACATATGATGATAATAAGAAGACTAAAGCTGTAGTGATGGTTTAGTGTTGCCGGCAGCTCATTCTTCATTTGAAATAATTTGCTTTATAAAACATATAATTTGTCAAGATGCCCTTGGTAATGCGGTGTCAAGTGCATTGTTGACATAGTAAGATTGATGACCAGTGCTTCAGAGATATTGGTGGGTGGAGTATACGATATTCTTCATTCTGATGATAACAAATTGTGTGCTTGTATGGTAAATTTGTGTTGCTTAATGGCACATCCTGGTTGCATTTTAGTAGCCCCGATGGCTGTAAGCTACACTGAGTAACATTTTCGCCAAACAAACCACATTAAGCGTTGTTCGTTCATCCAACGAGTATATCCATTGATTTGGCTAATGCAGCTGAATCAAATGAGTACCTCCTTCTATTTTTGCTATACGACATGAAGAGGATTATTTGGCTTGGTTTATGAAGTTAATTTCACATGCGCTGATTAAATTTCTATTTTTGTACATTGGTCGCTGTTGTTTGTATATGGTTTTTTCTCCCTTTATTGAGGTGCAAGCACTCAATTCTTGTTCGGTCATTGGATAATATTGGCCGCGAAATAAATTTACTAGCAGGTACGGAAAGGATGGTTGGATCGCAAAAAATGTGTCGTTAATTTTTACTGGAAGTGGTATGATGTACAATAATTCTAAACTTTCTGAAGCTAGGACTGGTATGGTGATTTTAAAGATGATATAGCTCGCACTTGATCTCCCCTGAATATGCATTAAACTATAGAGTTCTAAAATATTTGTGGACAGAAGTTTCAATGACGGCGGAAGTTTTGATTGTATTAAGTTAATTTCTTCAAGAAGCTGAGATGGCGTTGACAACTGAGCGCTTATTTTTCCGTGCTGTGTGTCCATGACATCTAGAATTGCAGTTTGAATACGATGGAAGTTTGTGGCGACCACATCGACTGAATGGATAATGAAACAAATAATTGCGAAAGTTGTGTTGGATAAAGTTCCTTATGAGCATTATTTGCGTCCAACGTTATTCGATTAATGTGGTCTTCTAGTTCAAAAAAAATGGTTGGTTATTGTTTTTTGATCCTTCCGGATGATGTTGAGTGTTGCATCTATTATCGAAGTTTGATTTTTCAATAAGTCGGAGAGATGTATTTCATTTTGTTCAACCTTTCGTATCGTATCTTCCATATAGTCAGCATATTCGGAATCAAGTATACCAAACAGTGCATGGCTACATTTCTACATTTCATCTACAGATGATGTTTACTGCTCCTCTCTTGGATCTGCCGTTTCTTTCGTTGTCCAAAAGCTCATTATTTTGGGAAAGTTCATTGATCAAATGTTGAAATTGATTAATGATCTGCTGGCACTCGTTGTTGTGTGGTAGCTTGCACACGTCAACTAATCTCCCATAGTAACTCGGTTGGCACTCATTTTTGTGTTGTAGTAGCTTGCACACGTCGACTTATCTCCCATAGGAACCTCCTTCCAGTATAAGTCCATGTTATAGTAGACCACCAAGGTCCACTCACTGCTTATTTTATCTGATGGTCCCAGATTTTCGAAAAATATTCCTAGTTCGTTGTTGAAAGGTGTGGTTTCAATAGGTGCCGATTTCGTTGTAGTCATCGTGAGAGACACTCTCATTTTCTTCTTAGGTTGGCTGATTTTCTCGGGTTTTTTCCCTTGCGGACTCTCTACCAACAAGCACTGTTGCACTTTGTGACCCGTTTTTGCTTTGCGACGTTTCCTAAGGTCGAGTTTCAGATGTAACTTCCGTGTTTTCTATTGGAAGGGGCGCTTGTTTATGTTTTGGGCGTCCCAAAATTCCGTTAAATGTTCGGACATCAACAACACGAATAAGTCCATCATCTCCCGGATAAGTCTTGATGACCCGACCCAACTTCCATCCCAAAGCAGGATTGTTATCCTCTCTCATGATCACCATTGTGCCCAATTTTATATTCTGGACACGCTGTTTCCACTTTGAACGAAATTGCAACTGACTCAGATACTCTAATTGCCATCGCCTCCAAAATTCATTCTTCAAGTGTGTTACTAGTTTCCATCGCTTAGCGCAGAGAGTCAACTATCGAATTCAGTGGTTCCCCAATGAGGAAATGCCCTGAGTTAAGGCCATTAAGTCATTGGGATCGGTTGACATCGGTGTTATATGTAGGGCTTGAATTTAATACAGCTTCTACCTGAGTAACTGTTGTCTCCATTTCCTCAGATGTTAATGATGCCGATTTAAGCGTTGATCGCAGTTGATGTTTTGTAGATTTGACTGAAATGTGTCCACAATGGGCCACAAAAATACACTCCGGAATTTACAAAAGGTCTCGCAGATTGTACTCTTGACGACGAAAGGTTTCCCATAAGTTGATTAAAGATCTTCGGTCTTGTCCGCAAAAGACACAATGTTGTACGATAGATCTCGTAATCATTTTTCCTTTAATAGGCAAGAAAGTTTGTCTGGCAATTCCAAGTAGTGCTTGTCGACCAACGCACACAGGTAAATTTTCACAAAAAGATGGCCAAAATTATTTTTTGTATTTTTTCGATTTATTTTTGTATGAGGGTATCAAAAACTGAAAGTTTTAATAAAAAGGACCATTTTCAAGTAAATTTACATGAAAATTCGATAAAAACTGAACAAAATTATAAAAAATAGTGTTTTCAAATTTTTCTCTAAAAACTAAAAGACTTTACTTACGCCATAGGGTTTCTCGCATTTGACATTAAATAATACGATATTGAAATAAAAATAAAAGTGAAGATAAAATAAACATAAATAAACAAGTTTATGTATATTCATTCATTCAATGATTTGTTAAGCTGGAACGAAGTCTGCTTGATCAACCTCTGGTTCTATTAAAAACTGAAGTGCTTACTTTACTGAAGTACGAATTTCTTGTTTGAGGGTCTAGTTTTCTCAAACTGGCTATTTTTGGCGTTAGATTTTCGCTTCAGTATGCCTTACAGATTATCTATCGGGTTGTGATCTGGTGAGCAAGAAAGTCATTGAAAAACATTGATTTTATGCTGATTGAATCATGATTTGGTTGCTCTGCTGGAGTAAATCCTGCTCAAAAACCAATTCCGTGTTTTGATTATTTACTAAAAATGGTAGAATTCGAATTTGAAGACACCAACATACTCATCGCTATTCATTCCGGTGGTTGGGAAGGCTAATCGTAATGCTCCCGCTGAAGAAAAACCGCCCACACCATAACACTCCACCGCCATGAACTGTGACTGAAGCACTGTAATAATCCTTCTTTTTCTCCTGTGCATATGTTGATTATTAATGTTTTTTTTTGGATAAAAGAATATTTTTCTGACGAAAAAAGAATCAACCTCGATTGTTCAGATGATTTTTAACACTAGTCGAGGTACGCTTAAAAGATATGTATTAACAACTTTTCAACCGTTTTCGAGCATTTAAAATTTTGACTGAAAAATTGGATAGTATGATACTTTACTCTTTTTATGTATGAAAACTGTATAATGAGACAAAAGAAAATATTTAAGTACATTTATTTTATTTATAAACTAAAGCAAATGTTCAAATTGTTTACCCTCGGCACGAATACAAGCTCTGCATCGCCGCAGAAAAGATCTGTTCACCAGACGTCCAAACCTCCTTGCATTCATTTCTTCTCCTGCTTCAAACATTTTGTGGCGTAGTTCGTCTCTATTAGCGACGAGTTGAAAATAAACTACTTTACTATTTTGATATATGAAAACATTAATTATAAAGAAACAAAAGAAAATATTTTAGTAAAAGAAATCCAGCGGGCTAAGGTCCGGAGAACGAGGAGGCCACAAAATCGGTCCAAGGCGTCCAATTCACTTATTGGGATACTCAGTATTCAGGTAATCCCGTACTTGACGAGCATAATGCGCTGGGCAACCATCTTGTTGAAACCACATGTCTCGATAGATGTTGAGTGTTGCATCTTCCAATAAACTCGGCATATCATTTTGTAAAAAAAACAGGTAGTTGTCGTCATTTAAATTTTCTGGCAGCTCAAGTGGTTCAATTATTTGTCTATTTGAAATTCCGGTCCACATATTTACTTTAAATTGGTATTGAGAGCGGTCTTTACACATCAAATGCGGATTTTCTCTCTGCCACTCATGTAGATTATGTAAATTCACATAACCGTCTTTTCCATAAAATATGATTGAGAAATTGTGGATCTTCACTATTTTTCGCCAACATTATTCTGCAAAATTCGACTCTGGGAGCGTAGTCACGAGGTAGTAAACTTTGTACGCGTTGCACATGATAACGGTGGTAGTGGTTTTGTTTCAAAATCCGATGAGCAATGCTTTTTGGTATTCCAGTGAATCTTTCAATGGTACGGACTGAAGCCTTGGGATCACTTTCAATTTCATTTGAAACTACGTTCTCGTTGTGTTCTTGAGGTCTCCCGACGGTCGTAAGCAATTTGAACATTTGCTTTAGTTTATAAAAAAAAAAATGTACTAAAATATTTTCTTTTGTTTCATATATAAAAAGAGTAAAGTAGCATACTATCCAATTTTTCATTCAGAATTTTAAATGTTTAAAAACGGTTGAAATGTTGATAATACTTTTATGGAAGTCGTAAGTAGCAAGTGCTGCACCACTTTGAAATCTTAATGAAATGGGCCTTTTTTTTATAATTTACGCTTGCCAAAGCGAATACCCTTAAAAAAGCGGAAAGAAGAAGAAGGGAGGTACCGGTTCACGTTGGCCTTAAATGATTGGACGCTGAATTGACGAGGAAATACAGAGCCTGGTAGATTGTTCCACATTCGTGTAGTGCGGCTTATAAAAGAATCCCTATATTTGACAGTTCGACCGAAGTTGGGCTTAAGGGTAAACTGATGTGCATTCGTAGCATGACGTAGCAATTGGCTATTTCACTGGAGCATTTTTTATAAAAAAAAGCGATAAAAAAGGGAAAGGCAGGAGACATTTCTGCGATGTTCGAGTGAGACTATGGAGCTCACGATCTCTCTATCGCCTATTAATTTTGGCGCTCGATTCTGGACCCTATCAAGAATGTGCAAAACGGTCTTGGGTGCACCAGATCAGATATGGGCGTTGTACTCCAGCTTTGGGCGGATAAATGCCTTATAAATTGAGGCCAAATCAGACGGGGTGAAATATTTCTTGCATCGCTTAAGGAATCCTAGACATTTTGCAGCATTTTTGGTGACTTCGAATATGTGATAGTTCCATCGGCGATGTTTATTGATACACATACCGAGAATTGCAAGTCTTTCGGTTTCCGCGATGCAAGTACCATTCATGGATAATGGTTGGGAGGTCTGGTTACGCTTGAGTGACAGTAGACAGCATTGTGTTTTGGATGCATTAAATTCCACTCTGTTGGTTAAACCCCATTTGATTATGCTGTCAAGATCGGAATTTAATGAGTTTAATTAATGAGTTTATTGTGGTAAATTTTTTTTTAAATAAAAGGTGTCAAAGTTAACTTTCATAATTTGTTGGAACTATGGCTCAGTCAAACTTTATTTTTGTCACGAAACTTACAGCATTTATTTTTGGATTTGTGATTGCGATCAATAAAATGGTTATTGAAAATTATGTGAAAAAAGGAAAAACAGTAAAATTTGGAAATTTGTGACCACAGAACCTAAAAATGTGGCACAGGGTATCGATTTTCATTATTTTTCTTATAATAAAAATGTCTGAGAAATCTCGGTTATATACTAGCTAGGATGTATTCGAAGAGCAACTCTCCGCACGTGAGTCTTATCCAGCCTTTCCATACTTTTAAGTAGGAAGGAAGCCAGACTGATAAGTCTAAAGTTTTTTAGCGAGCGAGTAGTCATCCTTACCAATTTTTGGTATAAAAGACACTCCAACTGCACGCCAAGCAGTATGTATATATCCCAGTTCAAGTCCCCCAATGAAAATACTTTTCAAAGTTGGCAGCACCTGTTCTATTCCCTGTATCAGCAAGGCCGGGTATATTCCATCCTTGTACCAAGTGGGTGCCATGGCGCAGTGGTTAGTGCGTTGGACTACTGCGCAGGATGGAACCTCTTGTTCGAATCCAGAAAAATACCATCAAAAGTTTTTACACGACCCCACCTCTTCCGAGTGTCTGACAAGCATTCAAGAGTAAAACTTTCATGAGAAAGCTTCTCAAAACCCCTCTGCCCTTCGGATACGGCATAAAACTGTAGGTCCCTTCTGTACATGCAGAAATATATACCACGCACAACATGTTCAGTTGTGAGAAGCTAGGCCTTGGCCCTCTACGGGCTGCTTACGACCTAATATTTATTTATTTCTTTATTTTTGTACCAAGCCTAGAGACAGTTTGTACACAATTGCCCAACTGTTCCCTAAAAAGATTTCAATCAGTTTTCCACGGATACCTCCTTTCCTAGAATCCGTAATGATCTCACATTCAATTTGGAAGAGAGCCGAAATTGTTAATGACCAAGCCAGATGATAGTATAAAATCCAGAAGATTTTTTCTCACGTTGCATTTGCTGCAGCCCCAGAAGGTATTCTGAGCATTAGCATCACAACATAATAGTAGCCCTAACTTCTGCGTCTCACAATACCGTATGAGATCAGTAACAGCCGCCGGTGGAGGAGACATCAGCGAATCATAGGGAAATTAAGCCGAGGCAACAACAAAAGTATTCCATACTCCCATTGTCTTAAAATTAATAGTTTCAACAACCAAATCTAGTCCACAGAACTGTCCAAGCTTTGTTGCACAGAAAGTATCAGGAGCAATTAGACAAGCTATAGGCCTTTCGGACCGCTCGTCTCTTAGCACCGAGGTACCACGTATACCTCCCAAGCCACAGACCCGCTTGTTGTGCACCCATGGTTCTTGAATAGATATAATGTGGGTTTTTGTACGTCTATTGCATAGAGTCGCATCCTTGGAATGGTGCGGATGGATCTGAGTAAACATCAGAGATGTAAACTTAGATTGACATCATTATTATCTTCACCCTTTAGAACATTAAACGGATTTTGATCCGCCCAAGATGAACATAATAGGTAGAAGTAGATACTTAAAGTTCGAAGTCAGAATATTTGTACTCCTCGTAACTAGACCTCGTAGTATAGCTATGTTCAGACGATTGCCAGATCTGACAATATTGTCAGGTCTGCAAATGTACTAACAATCAGCTGGCAATAACGAACTACCTTACAATGATAAATTGTCAGGTCAGACGGTTGTCTGATTTTGTAAAAACAAATTTCAAATCCGTTGCCAGGCATTGTCTGACAAATGAAACATTATTTTTTTAATTCAGCTTTGAGTGAAGTGGTTTTGAGAAATATATAATAATATAAAAAAAATCAAAATGGAAATACTCATAAAAGAAAAAAGTGAAATAAGGCCAGCGGATATAAAGCCCGTGGGCCTTATTAAAGTCCGTGTTCTTTATTGATTTTTAAAGACATTTTTAATAAAAACTAAACAAGGTGATGAGTGGGTGCTGTGGCTTAGTGGTTATTGCGTACAAGGGGTTCTTAGTTTGAATCTCGACAAATACCATCAAAGGTTTTTTCACGGCCTCATCTCTTCCGAGTGTCTGACAAACATGCAGTAAAGCTTATCAAAACCCCTCTGCCCTTCGGATACGGCATAAAACTGTAGGTCCCTTCTGTACGTGCAGAAATGTATACCACAAACGACATGTATAATTGTGAGAAGCTAGACCTTGGCCCTCTATGGGCTGCATATGGCTTCGCATATTCCGAGCCTTGCACCTATTCCAGATCCAACAGTGAGATTGCAGGGGGGCAGCATACCATACCAGACCATATATATTCCACTGTTAACTTAACTTATATTAAGTTCGCTTAACTACATCCATTACGGTTAAATATATTATTTATCGATTTTGAATTATTTAAAAACAATATACCTACTCATAGGTGGGCTTGAATGCCTATTTCGAATGGCATTAATACCCGTGGGCCTTATTGATTCTTTCTCGATTTCAAAAAAGAAGTAATGAGCGCGAGTGCTATTTTCCATATTTATCTGACAATGAAAATATTATATATTATACTATAATAAATATAGTTTGCGTTCTATAAGTATTAATAGGGATACATACATACAGAATGAACACGCATAAACACGAAGGCCGCTTGGGTACCGATTGTGGAAATGGTGTCCACTTATCGTATTCGCAATATAATGCAAATAATATATTTTTTTCATCTCCATAATTTCATGGAAGGCTTTATTAGGCGTGTTTTTTTCGTATTCTGTGTAGGCTTAAAATATATTTTCCATATTAAATACACTAACAACTCAACCTATATAGAATAACGAAATCTGGATAATTATCGAGCCTTATTTCCTTAGCTGCAATAAAAACTGTGCTCCCAAATTGTTTTATTTCGATTGTGTCGAAAAATGATATAGAAAATGTCAAAAATGATTAAACAGACAGCAGTCATTCATAAAAAAAAAATTAAATTAAGAAAAAATGTGTTTTGAAGAGAAAATGTAAGTAAAACCTAAGATACACCGTTTATTTACGATTTTATTGTCATTAGAAAACGAAAAACATGCGCAGAGGAGGAGGTGTTGGGATTACTGAAATCAAAATTATTAAATGTCAGTACAAAGTGCTTCCAAACTGCGATACTGAAATTCCTTAGCCCCGATAGGTGTTTTATTGGCTAATACTTTTTTAAGCCTATATAGGATGCGAAAAAAACACGCCTAATGTCCACTTCTAATATGGCATTATAGAATTTATTGTTCTTAAAAGATTTATACACCTTAACACATTTAATCGTATTAAATACTATATTGTTTTGATTTTTTATAGCTTCAACAATTTCATCACAAGTTTTCATACATACCACTCACTAGAATTGAGGTATTTTTCATTATAGGAATATGCGCTTCATATTTTTCATTCATTTTGTTTTTAATGTCATCATTTATATCAGATTTTGTAATGTCGAAAAGCTGACTCTCTTTAGGTTTCACTAATACAGGTGCAATATCAACTGGTTTCCTCAGTAATTCAGCAAAAGATGGTTTAGGTTTCTCCTTCACTCCAACTTCGCTCTCCGTGTTTCTCGTATTTACCACTTCGCTCTTTAGTTTATCAATTTTACTAATTAAACACTCCCATACGTTGTCTCCCATTTTGTTTTAATTTATCATTCTTCTCACTCACACTTTGCGATGATTTTAACACCAAATTATTTTTTAAATCTTCCACCGTTTAAGCAATCGTTTGCACTACTTCTTTGTCCTTCTCACTCTTTTCTTTTATATCATCTTTGAGTGCAATAACCATATCACTGATTTTTAATGTAAGATTACTTACACACTTATTTAAAATGTCTATAATTTTTTCATATTTTGATTTTTGGGACTCCAATATATTTTCATACTGTTTACATATCTTATTGGGAATCACCAAACAATCATTACACCAATAACTTAGGTTTTTGTTTCCTCTCAGTAGTTTAATATCGTACTCAGACAATTTGCCTTCGCAACACAACCGATGGAACACTTTTTTGCAAAAGCCGCTACAAGGGGTTACATTAGGGTCGCCCCGACTAAATTTCGCGTCGCACTTTCCATAAAATTCCTCCATCGTATCGAAATGTTCGTCACGAAAAGCCGAAAATAATTAATTCTTATTAAAGTTGAATAATTGGTAATTGGTGGTAATTATTACCAACAAAACTTAAAAAAAAATAGATTTATTATATTTGCTCAAATTCACACGTCTATCTCGCTCGAACTCACAACTTATTTCTTTAAGACTGCGCTGCAAAATCTGGTCTCCAGACGGCGCTGGACGGCGCTCTACACAGGGACGAATTTGCTGTAGGGGTTTCATTGACATAGGCGGAGCCTTTGATAATGCAACTTTTGATTGCATGTGTGACTCGGTATTGTGGATAAAGGCAATGCTGATGAGTAGGACATTAGTAGTCAACGGGGAGTGTGGCCAGTATGCGCTGTCTGGGGCCGGTATATTTGTGGAAGGCGATAACTAAAGACTGTAATACTCATTGGGTAAGCATTCCATTTAACCTCATCCAAACTAATTGGTGAATGTAAGAGAGCGTTGAACTGTGTCCCAAGATACAATTTATTGACTCTTATTTGGGTGCCAGGTCACACTGGTATCGCGGGAAATGAGATATCCGATGAGATTGCTAGACAAGGCTCTGAGGAGAGCTTCTCAGGACCCGAACCTGCATTAGGTCTTCCTGCATCTACGGTCAGGGCTTCCATAGATGATTGGGTTTCCTATGAACACAATTGTGTGTGGCATGACTCTCCTGGATTTAGGCTGACTAAACGGATGCTCCCAGACATCAGTGAAAAATCCGCGGCATTCTTGCTGTCTCTAAGCAGAAAAGACTGCAGACAACTTATTGGCATTCTTACGGGGCACTTCGCTTTTGCCAAGCATCTTAGTATGTTTGGCTTAAGTGAAACATCTGTCTGCAATGTTCGTGGAGAGGGTGACGACATTGCGGAACACTTCCTATGTGTCTTTGCTCGTATCAGGAGGCAGATTCTAGGCGCGGATGTGGTGAGTGCTGTCAATGTAAGCTCTTCGTCACTGAAGCGCCTACTGAATTCATTAAAAAGAGAAAATTGATACAGTAGAAGGGGCGTAATGGGATACTTTCTGGTAGTACAATGGACAAGATGATGTCTGAGTGCTCCAGTGAAGCTTTTCCTATCCCAACAAAAAAAAAAAATATACTTCTGCAGACACTAAGGCCCCCTTTGGACATTTTATTTACCCCGGAATGTCGATCGATTGTAAATAAATATACCTACTGAACCCAATGCCTATGAAAACCAAAAAATTGATATTTGACAAACAAAATAAAGTGCGATATGGAATAAATGACACATCCAGCTAAGTTAAAGGCTTTATTGAAGTATATAAAGCGAGATGAATATAAAGCGATATGGTGACGCCTTTTAGTACAGGCTGAGTCAGACCGGCCATGATCCTCCTTCTCGTAAAGAGAAAGACTTTCGTTTTGAGAGGATTGACCGAAAGCCCATTCCAAGTACAGCATTCATCGATCGTGTCTAAGACTATCTGCACATTAGCACAAACAGTTCCTAGGCATATACCAATAGAGAGCACAGCGACTTCATCTGCAAATGCCTGCACGTAGATGACAAACCTATTGAGAGTTGTCATAAGACACCACCCTGTGGATAGCCCTTATTTACCCCAGACAGCACATACTGTCCACACTCCCCGTTGACCACCAATAACCCATTCATTAGCATTGCCTTTATCCACAATACCGAGTCACACATGCAATCAAAAGTTGCATTATCAAAGGCTCCCTCTATGTCAATGAAACCCCCACAGCAAATTCTTTCCTGTGTAGAGTGCCGTCAACTCTGGAGACCAGGTTTTGCAGCGCAATTTTACAAGATTTACCTCGCTGATAGGCGTATTGCATTTCCGATAGAGGATGTATTCGAAGAGCAACTCTCCGCACGTGAGTCTCAACCAGCCTTTCCATACTTTTTAGTAAGAAGGAAACCAGACTGATAAGTCTGAAGTTTTAAGCGAACGGGTAGTCATCCCGAAAGTAAAGATTGTTAATAACCAAGCCAGATGATAGCATAAAATCCAGAAGATTTCTTCTCACGTTGCATTTGCTGCAGCCCCAGAAGATATTCTGAGCATTAGCATCACAACATAATAGTAGCCCTAACTTCTGCGTCTCACAATACCGTATGAGATCAGTAACAGCCGCCGGTGGAGGAGACATCAGCGAATCATAGGGAAATTAAGCCGAGGCAACAACAAAAGTATTCCATACTCCCATTGTCTTAAAATTAATAGTTTCAACAACCAAATCTAGTCCACAGAACTGTCCAAGCTTTGTTGCACAGAAAGTATCAGGAGCAATTAGCCAAGCTCTAGGCCTTTCGGACCGCTCGTCTCATAGCACCGAGGTACCACGTATACCTCCCAAGCCACAGACCCACTTCGTGTGCCCGCATGGTTCTTGAATAGATATAATGTGGGTTTTTGTACGCACGTTTGAAAGTCTACTACATATGGGATCAATAGTATCCTTGGAATGGTGCAGATTGATCTGAGTTAACATCAGAGATGTAAACTTAGATTGACATCATTATTATCTTCACCCATTAGAACATTCAACGGATTTTGATCCGCTCAAGATGCACATAATATGTATGTAGAAGTAGGTACTTAAAGTTCGAAATCAGAATATTTCTACTCTTTGTAACTGGATACCGTAATATGTATTACGTACGTCGCATGCTGTCTGAAGTGAATAAAATCATTTTGACTTAATTACTATTTGCAGTTGGTATGTAGGGAAATTTAGGTATATTTCCGAATAGAGCGGAAATTGTTGGTGTTCCAAAGCATACCTTCGGAATAACGGAACTTGCCTTTAAATTTCGGAATGATTCCTTCTCGGAACAATCGCCGGGTAGGATATCACTAGCGCGATTCACAATATACTTATATTTCAAGCTTGTCGAGTCTTTGTAAGAGCATCCCAATTAAGTATTTTGAGCATCTTTTTCATATTCTTCGTGGTGTCTGCGTGCGACGAACTTTATTTTCAAGTTTAACTGATCTCTCGAAAATAAGACTTTACTTCAATAATATAGATTTCCCTTTCTAGTTTAAAACAAGAATGTGAAGTAGCAACTAAAGTATTTTTTATTTGTTTCATTCTTCAAATTACATCGATATGGAGATCTAAGAATATTGTTGTTGATTTCTACCGCTTCGTCGTTTCCATAAAGTTCTTCGTCTAAAATTTCTTCACAATAATATGCTGCATTCGCTTCTTTGTCACTTTACAGCTCTTCCTCAACCAAAACAATTATAAAATTCATAAAGGAAATGAAATGATATGAGACCTGCACTAAAATTTATGAAAAAGCAAAGAAAAACAATAACAAACAGCTATCAAAGTATGATACATTCACTTTTATTCACAATAATCTATTTCTCCACCGAATGGGTTACACAATGCCAAAGCTAGAATCAATCGACCCAATCGACATTCGTCGTGACGACAGTCACAATAAGAGCCTCAAACATGGTATGCGTTCTATTTGATTGTACTCGTACCATACATCAACCAAACTTAGTATTGTAGTGTCTGTAGTCCCCTTAAGTGCAGCACAGTGAGGCAGAATTTTCTCAAAGTTGGAATGAGATCAACCGATAAAGCTTGTAGATTTGTATACATTTTTTTATAATCTGCGCGCTGACATGCCCACTTTAAAAAAAAAAAAGATTTTTAATAATTTTAAAAGATTTAGGTTCGCACCTTCACATAATAAAGTTCATGCATAAGCAAATTGAGAGTACGCATAGTTTGATTGAGAGTACCGCAGTTTTTTTATGCGGTACATTTACGATATTTTTCTATGTACAAACGATATACTTTAAAGATAGCTAAAATTATAGAAACTGTTATAATCCAATACTGTAGCGAACCAGCCGAAAATATACTTACAATGTCTTTATATCCAGTGCAATATAATAAATATGCAATAAAAGCATCAAAATCTTGCATTACATTTATTTCTTGCCATTAACATTATATTCTCAAAAAACTCTTCCCAGTAATTATGGAAGACGTTTCTTTAATAGGCCTTCAAGCTTACGAATCCTACCTTTATCACTTGACGGTGATGTGTATGTCGCATTTGAATTGGGCGTCTGTAGAGCTGATACATTTAAATCGACAGAATTACTATTAAACCCACTAAAGAGGAAGATGCGTTTATTCGGTGTGCCAGTATACGAACTCAAGGAGCTACTTCCAGCCCGTAAATCAATTTCCTGTTCAGAGGTCCCAAGTAATTTTGTAGAGCTACCACCAAGTTGACTTGAATTTTCATCCCCTTCAGTCGCCGGAGGAGCCGTTCGTTTATACATTTCGATTAACTGTAATTGATCTAAGCGCTTAACATTTTTCATATCAAGAATTTTTTGATACTCTGTTATGGATATGTCTGGTAACAGTTTAAGAACTTGGGTAGTAAATGTTAAAGCAGGTTGTATTGGCGTCATTACAATTTTAATTATCATTTCAGCGCGGCTCATATCTTTGATAACCACTTTGGTATAACTTGTTGGTGCCTTTCGGTTTATACTCGAACCAATCGATGGGAGGTCAAGAAGAACCGTTTTAAGGCTATGGGTATCCAGAAGCAACTGTTCACATCCCAAAATATTATTGGAACCATCCGTGTAGTTCGGTCGACACTTGTATAAGGTACTGACGAATTTAGGAATGAAAGAGCTTATGAATTTATGGCAAAATTGTGTAAAATATTTACGAGATGTCGATAGGTTATCACGAATAGTTGGTATGGTGTGTTTGAAGTTTGTTATAATGGTATTTACGAACGGACTTTGATCCCCAACGTTGTTTATATTTTGCCATTGAACCTGCACATAAAATGAAACAATTGAAATTCATGTTTTTATGTAACAAATAGTAGAGTCAATACCCACCTTGGCCATAGCTACTAAAGATGCATCACATCCGTTTTCTAAATCCTGAACCAGCAAATGAATGCAGTTGGAAATTACTCTGTAAAGATTAAATAAAACGATAAGACAAACTATTAAAATCTTATTACACCAGTAAAAGCAATATGCAATATATTTGTAACTTATTGTACAGTTGTGCGCCCGAACTAGAGACCACACACGACTCCTATCCCAGTATGATCTAATTTGCCATATAACCATATTCTACGAAACCCGCCGTGGCACAATAGTATAAAAAAACTTATTAACATGTGTGCCAGTACGATCGGTCTGTACTAGATTGTAATAATGCTCAAACTAGTACAGATTAACCTCCATCATTCCACTCTAACATCCGCAAACCTAAGACTCCGCCCCAATGATAGAGGCTTAGACATCGCCCTCATCCAAGAACCTTGAATAAGAGATGCCACCGTCATGGGACTGAGGGCTCCAGCCTACACCATATACCACGCACAGAGTGCAGGTAACACTCGAGCTTGTATTCTTGCTAAATCCTCGCTTAACCTAACTTTTCTCCCTCAACGCAGCACGAATGATCTAGCAGTAACACTGCTAAAAACGGAAACCGGCAACATCTGGCTGGCTTCGGGCTACCTACCATTTGATGACCCCGAATCCGCCACATCAAAAGAAGTGAAAACGATGGTAGAAGAGGTGAGGAGGAAAGGAGAATATATTATGCTGGGGTGCGACACCAATGCGCACCACGAACTATGGGGTAGCATCGACACCAACACGCGAGGTGACTCCCTTTTTGAATACTTAGTAGGCACCGACCTAGTAGTGTGTAATAGGGGAAATAGTCCCACCTTTATAACTAAAACTCGGCAAGAAGTACTAGATGTAACATTTGCCTCCCAAACCCTTTATCAAGCAATTCATAACTGGACTGTATCTGACAGTCACTCGTTCTCTGATCATCGCTATCTGGAATATGAATTGGAAACAAACTTTAAAATCGTACCATAAGTTTTTCGCAATCAAAAGAGAACTGATTGGACGAAACATAACAATATCCTCTCTGCTAGGCTATCCAACTGTGTACACACAACACCAACTACGCAATTGGAACTAGACAAGCTTAACACTGGTCTAACCTCCGCCCTACACTCGGCATTCAATGAATCTTGTCCTATCACGACAAGAAAGGTAGGCAATCGTCCACCGTGGTGGAATGCAGAACTTAATAACCTTCACTGCGTAAGCAATAAGTACTTTAACAAAGCCAGATCAACAAGGCTACCTTCGGACTGGAATACGTACAAAAACAGTCTGAAGAACTTCAAAGCAGAAGTTCGGAAGGCCAAACGTAGATCCTGGCGCAGTTTCTGTCAGAGCATTGACAACACGTCTCAATCCTCTAGACTACGCAAGGTCCTCTCGAAAACACCAACCATACCAAGTGTCCTCATGAATCCCAATGGATCATGGGCAGAATCAGATGAAGCATCGCTCAATCTACTAATGGACACTCACTTTTCCGGCTGCACGCCCATCTCTAGCGATGGCCCACCTTCTGAGCTCGTCAGTGAAGACAAATTGAAATGGGCAGTGACCAGCTTTGAGCCTTTCAAGTCCCCGGGGCCGGATGGAATTTTTCCCGCACAGATTCAGGCGGCCTTCAGCATAATAGCGCATGACCTGTCCTGTATTCTAAGGGGTTGTCTGAAACTGGGAACAATGCCAGCCGCCTGGGCTGAGGTTAGAGTGGTCTTTATACCCAAAGCAGGCAAAACATCGCACACCCTCCCGAAGGACTTTAGACCAATCAGCCTAACGTCTTTTCTTCTCAAGATTCTGGTAAGAATCCTAGACTTACATATTAAAGTCAGGGATAGCACCTTACTGTCCAAGTCACAACACGCCTATCAAAAAGGTAAATCTGTTGAAACGGCCCTGCATAACATAGTTTACTTTATCGAAAAATCCCTCTCAATCAAAGAATTCGCACTAGTGTCTTTTCTAGATATAGAGGGAGCTTTCAACAACGTTGAAAGTGACTCGATTATCAAGGCACTACGAAGGCTCAACATCTGCGAATCGATCTGCTGCTTTGTAGAACACATGCATAAAAGCAGGGTGATCACTGCAACCTTCGGAAGTAGCACTGTCAAGAGACGTGCACACCGAGGTACCCCCAAGGGAGAGTATTGTCTCCACTACCTAGTGCTCAACGAAGTACTCCTACAAATAGAAAACACCGGATGTAAAGTTATCGCCTATGCAGACGACGTCGCTATTCTTGTAACCGGCAAATACCCGCAGACACTGGCCAATGTCATGCAGTCGGCCCTTAACAAACTAGCAAGCTGGACCGAAAGCTGTGGCCTTTCAGTCAATCCGACGAAGACCGAGCTGTTTCCTGTTCACTAAAAAACACAAACTTCCCGACTTTAATTTCCCAAAGCTAAGAGGCACCCCCCTCACCCTCTCAAATAGTGCAAAATACCTGGGCCTGAGGCTTGACCGCAAGCTCCTTTGGAGAAATAATATAGTCGAACGTGCTAGGAAATCTCTAGCTGCCCTATATATATGCAAAAAGGCGGACCTACTGCCCCTACTTGGGGCCTGCAACCAAAAATCATGCACTTTTTGTACACATCGGTAATAAAACCGATACTCATGTATGGAGCACTGGTCTGCTGGTCTGCCCTGGAGAAGGCTTCCAACCTAATCATTATGGAAAAATATCAACGACGTGCTTGTCTCAGCATTACTGGTGCACTGAGAACCTCTCCCACTGCAGCGCTCCAAACCATGCTCCACCTACTTCCAATTGACATCGTCAGCAAACAACTGGCTGTGTGCTCAGCAATAAGACTGAGAAGTTCCAAACAATGGAAACAACAACATACTGGACACGCCAGAATACTTCTGATGCACCACCATCTTCCAAAAGTCACCGACCACTTGCCCACTGAACACAACTTCAACATGGGCTACAAATGCATAATACCCGACAGAACAGTATGGACACAACGGGAGGTCCTTCACCATGAATCGCTGACAATCTTCACGGACGGCTCCAAAACCGAAGAAGGAGTCGGTGCTGGCATCTTTTCAAAAGATCTGGACATCCAACTCTCCTTCAGCCTTCCTAGCTACTGCAGCGTTTTCCAAGCCGAAGTCACTGCCATTCGTCAGGCAGCTGACTGGCTGGCGGTTAGTGCAGTATCAGTATCGGATATTGTCATATACATTGACAACCAAGCGGCCATTAAATCCCTCGGATCCCGCACAACGAGATCCAAGGCAGTGAAGGACTGCCGCGTATCTCTGAACGAGATAGTTGGACAGTACACCCTCACCCTCTGCTGGGTACCGGGCCACTGTAATATACCAGGGAATTGCGAAGCTGACGAACTGGCCCGACGAGGCTCCTCAGGTCTAAACAGCTTAAACGTCACCGACATCGAGGCGCCAACGTCCTAAATACCTTGTCCATGCCGACGCGGTGAGAGAAGCCAACCATCGGTGGCAACAGCTCGGCCACTGTTACACTGCAAGGCTACTTTGGCCCACGCTAAATGAAACCAGGTCCATCGGTCTTCTGAAACATAAGAGAGAAACCCTCTCCAAAATCGTAAACACCCTCACCGGACACTGTGCCATAGGAACGCATGCCCAAAGACTGGGCATCCCCTACAATGATTTCTGTAGAAGTCGTAGAGATGAGGAAGAAGAGGAGACTGTCAGTCACCTCCTATGCACGTGCCACGCGCTTGCCAACATGAGAAAGGCCACACTAGGTGGTGTCTGTACGACTAAGATAGGCTCCTTCATAACAAGGAGTAAATGGTTCCCAGAGTAAGAGGGTGACCCACCCTTACACATCGGCAGCACAGTGGACCAACCAACCAAGCAACCCTGTCCGTTGTGTGTCGTTTGGTAGCCTGATAGTAAAATGTTAGTTATGTTGCGTGGTTTTTGTGTACTGTTTTATGTTATTGTGTGTAGGTTATCGTTTGTCTGTCTTGCTCTTATCCCGAATTCAGTTATCCTGGTGGTCATTCGACCCGAAAGAGATGGGACCTTTTCATATGTGTGGCCACGGTAGTAGTTGTTCCGGGTCCCTCCTGTTCTCCAACCTTCTCCACCGCGTATATGCCGTGTGTGTTGACGGGGACGACATTATAATGGCCCCAAGTATTTTGGCCCTAACTTCATACCGGTGCCAAACTGAGTGCGCTTAATGGCGTCTAACTGATTTAGTTTGAACTCTTTCTCTGGCAGCCACTTCCTATCGAAGTTCTTCTTATTTTCCTGCTGTATACGTTGTATGTTATCGTGGGGTTCTTCCCGTACAGCGTCGCGCTCTGCATCTAGCTCCTGCAATGCATTCTCCGTCAACAATCCCCGAAGATTTGGATACTCTGGAACGCGCATCTTAAAACCAGTCAGCACGCGAAACGGGCTGAACTTCGCGCTGCTGGGTGGTGTGTTATTAATCACTTGCTGGACGCGATCAACTTGCTTGTACCAATTTTACTGACTGCCAATACATGCCTTACCGAGCATAAGTACGATGATCATGTGAATTCTTTCCACCTGTCCGTTCACGAGTGGGACCCAGTTGCTTTAACGAGATGGTGTATCCCCTCTTCTTTGCAGTAGTCGTTGAGCGCGGTTGACGTGAACGCCGTTCCTCTGTCGGTTACAATTCTCGTCGGATTACCGTTGCCGACTGATTCCGCAGCCTCTCGATGACCTCTGCTGTTCCTCTACTTTTGGTCGGGTACAACCAAACAAACTTGGAGAACGCATGTACTATGACCAGTATATGATTATATAGTTTATGTGCCTCCTCCAATGGCCAGACATGATCGATGTGAAAGGCGCTCAAAGGCTTGTCTTCGTTTGCCTAAGGCCGCCTTAATTTGCTGAAAAGCAGGTACTCTAAGCCTGAACGATTTTCCCTTACGCAGCAAATCTGACAGTGGTTTGGCTTTCACTGCATACCCCTCGATGAACCGTCGGCGTCTAGGTCTCTGGAATACTGGTATGTTGTCCGCCAGTATGATCTTCGGCGACTCTTTTACTCTTAACGGCGTAAAACCATCTATTATCTCCAGCACCCTCCGTTTATGTTCCCTTTCCAGGCGGTTGACGTCCGCCATTCCCTCTGGAACTCTGCCTCTCCTGCTGACAGATATATTGTGCCCAAACTCTTTGCCAACTGAAATGATTCCTTTTCATTTTCCGCCCTAACGCCTGTATTGCTGTATTCTTGACTGGTCGCGTTTGGCCTGCCGAGGTCATTACCGCCTGCATGCATCGTTTTTGATCTCCAGAAGTCACTGCCTCCTACTTCGACCGCTTTTGATCTACTGAGGGCTTAGACTACTGCTTCAATAAATGTGAGTCCTTCACCATGTCCACCTTGACGGTGGATACTCTGCTTACGTCTAAAGGTAGCGTCCCCTTCGGCAATGACCATGTCGACCTTTTCGAGAACATGGTTTCCAATCACTGCAGCATATTGCAAATTACGCTCTTTAACCACGTGGAAAATAACCTGTACCTGTAACCCATCGACTTCATTACCTGCCTCAAAACTCCCTTTTGCTGTTACTCTGCCCTCTCCAATACCATTCAGACTTCGCTTTGTCGCCTTCAGCTATACATTTTCCATCATCATCAGACAATCGTAACGCAAAAGGCTTAGATTGCTTCCAGTGTCAAATAATGCCGAGAGTGTGTACTAGTGGCGTGGCATCCTTATAACTCGAGTCCTACCGACTTACCTTTTAAAATTCTACTTTTTAAAAGAGTTTAACGAATTCCATGCAGCTTCATCAATAAATCACTGCCCTTCGTTTTACTATACGCAACGCACCCATTCATACACAACAACAATCTCCATATGTATATTATTTTCCAAATCCACACACTTCATTGAGAAACATAAGGCGATAGCAACAAAAATAACCCGAAAAAAGTCGGGTTACAAAATTTCTCGCTTAATAGAACAAATTTAATTTCTTTCCTATTTCTTCCCTTATTCACTGTGTTTGACACATCTCTGTTCAATACAGGCTTACTTATGCAAAAACCAGTGAAAAAATGCTACAATCCGCCTGGAGCGGATCGTATGATACCCTATCCCTATCTTATTTCGTCGTTTCAGTGGGCGGTTTATTTTTATTTTGCCCTATAACTATAAACTAATATTTTTACTCGAAAATTAATTTTTGAACTAAACGCCTCTAAAAAGTGGGCGTGGCCATATACAATGTATAGACGATTTGTAGATTTAGTGAATATCTACATATTTCCTTAAGTAAGTTTTTTCGAGTTTCATATGAAAATAGTGAAAAAATGTGATTTTTTTGAAAAATGGGCGTGTCAGTGGGCGGATTTTAAAAGGTAATTTCTAATCCAATGAAGAAGAGATTCATCGATGCCATATGCACGCATTTTCGACAAAAGAGCCTGATGCCAAACTCTGTCAAATGCCTTTGAAATATCAAGCGCAACTATTTTTGATTCGCCAAAGTGATGAAGAGATTGGTTTCACTTCTCGGTGAGATATGCAATCAAGTCACCAGTGGACCTGTTGCTACGAAAACCATATTGTCGGTCATTGAGAAGTTTTCGTGAATCAAGATATTTCATAAGGTGACATTTTATCAGCGTTTCCATGACCTTAGAAAGAAGGGACGTAAGTGCAATGGGTCGGTAATTTTTTAGGAACAGGCTGGACAAATGCTGTTTTCCATCTACTCGGAAAGAGCCCAGAATAGTAGGTCAGACAGAAAAGCTTACGCAGAGGTTTTGCCAGCGTGGAAGAACACCTCTTCAGAACTATAGGGGGAATACCGTCTGGACCAGCGGATTTGTGCATGTTTAAACCTTTGAGGACTCCTGCGACTGTGCGAGTGCGAAAGTGGATTCGTCCCATAGAAAATTCGACGCTGTCAAGCACAGGGACAGACAAAGCGCTATCTTGCAGGGTGGAGTTCGCTGCGAATTGTGCAGCAAGCAGATTTGCTTGACGATCATTCCCTTTTTCACTCATCCGGAAAACTCTCGGCTTCCCATGTTCTCGGAAATAATAATTAAAAATAGTTAATTATTGACACAGAATAACATATTTTATATCCCCTAATATAAAATATATTTATAATATAATTAAAATTATTAATATTAATTTAAAAATTAATTCTAATTATTAAATAATAATTAAAAATAGTTAATTATTGACACTGAATAACATATTTTATATCCCCTAATATAAAATATATTTATAGTATAAACAAAATTATTAATATTAATTTAAAATTAATGTAATTAATTAATTTTTTTTTTTTTTCGTATGTATATTTATATATATATATATATAATCTATAGAAATAAATATTTAATAGTTATATAAATTATTTATATATTTAAAAAAAAATAATTAATTTATATAAATAATAGCTCATATTATAAATTAATAATTTATATATATATATATAATATATATAAAGATTTACATACTATATAAGTAAATATAATATTTATATAAATTATTAAATATATATTATTATATTAGTTATAATTATATATAATATATACTCTCGGCTTCGGAACAGTAGCTCTGCCGATGCTGTTAGCGCAGTTTGAACAAGTTCCGCAGGTATGCCGTCAAGTCCTACCGCCTTGTTAGCAGCGAACCTTCCAAGCCTTTCACTGTGTGTTGAGTAGAGCTTCGGCCACGTATAAGCTCTTTGGTTATTCTGTTAACAGTTCTGCTGTCGCACCTCGCAGGTGCTTATTCTGCTTGCGTGGCCAGTGCATTGATGTAATTGCGCTTATCAAGTCTCACGCTACGCTGCACTTCTCTCATCTTCATGCGATATAGGGACTCTAACTCGACCCTCCCTGTTGCTGGAGCTGCTGCAATTTGAGCTCTTACCTGCTTTCGATCGTTGATCCTTCTCCAGTTATCCTCGAAAAGTCACCCTCAATTGCTTCCCTGCAATCGAGCGACAATCCTTTCAACATCTGATGTGATGATAGTTTTCACAGCACACACATGGTCTTAGTTGGTGGCGGGCAATGAGCTGTTTATTGTTTCCACTCTACGTAAGAGATGGTCCCTTAGTTCTTGGCGCGCTGTGGGAACTCTCCGTCGGTCTACGTTGAACCTAGGTATTCTTGTGTCGTTAGATCTTCGAACTGCAGCAGTGCTTAATTGGACAGTAGCTATCATAAGATGGTGATATCGTACCAACCCCATGTCCGCCCTTCGTCTGTTGCGGAGGTCTAGAGGACTACTTCTAAAACGGCGACTGATGGCAAAATGGTCAATTTGGTTGGAGGTTGCTTGTCTGATTTGGTGACAGGTCTTGTGCTCAAACATGGTGCCACCTATGACAAGACGATTTGCGTTGCAGAAGTCAACAGATCTTTCGCCGTTGTAAACAGCGCTTATAAACAGTTCGCAACTGGTTGTAAAAGGTCTTCTTTTCTTCCTCAGATGAGCCATCCGTGGGGGCGTAACACTGTATAATGGTGACACGACGTACTCTTGTTCGGAATCTGGGCGTTAAAATCCTGTCACCGTGCGGCTGCCAGGAGATTAGGCCTCTGCGTGCTTTTGGCATTAGCAGCAGTCCAACTCTATATCCACGGGGGCTTCCGGTTGGTCTTCCGGAGTAGAGTAGTACAGTGTTACGCGTTGGGGATTGGTACTCATCACTTATATCACATGAACTGACGCTCTAAGCGAGCACCACATTACGAACTTGATTGTTGCGCTACCGGTCCAATCCATGTTTTGGAAAGTCAGTAGTTTCCCAGTCAATCGCCAGGCAGGTTCTATAGGTTTAGTATATAGGAAAGGGATAGGATATCAAACGATCTACTCTAGACGTGTTGTAGCATTTTTAAATGTTTTTTTTTTTTTGCTGTACAGCGCACTTAACTGCGTCCTTTTAACTTTCTCTTCAATTCCTGTTAATTTCAATATCTCCGAAATGAATAAAAAAAAAAAAAAAAAAGACTTTCGTTTACTTTTTAAAGGTTATAATGTATAATGTGCTTTATTTAATTTCTCTTAAATTTACGCGCCAATTATCGGTCAATAGCTCCCGTCTCAATTGAACTCCGTTTTAAGACTAATCCCCCGTTCGTTTCCTTTTTGTCTTGTTGCTTATGTGTGTTTGTTCGTTTATCATTGTCGTCTTTTGTGTTTACTATTGTTATGTACTTTCGTCACCCTGTCCGTGGTGTGTCGTTTGGTAGCCTGATCGTAAACAGTTAGTTATGTTGCGCGGTCTGTGTGTACTGTTTTATGTTATTGCCTGTAGGGTATCGTTTGTCTGTCTGGCTCTTATCCCACATGACGTAGTTAGTTCCTTTTGAAATCGTTAAAAAACCGATTTTTTTTTAAAGAAACACCCCTTAAATGTAGGCGTGGCCATAAACAATATTGATTATACTATATAAAGTGGAAGAATATCGAGTTTTATGTAAAATTACTTTAAAAAAATGTTCTAAAAGGGCGGAATTTGGTGACAGACAGATGGACGGGCGAACGAACAGACATAGCTCAATCTACTCGGCTAGTGATGACAATCATTTATATATGTATGTACATATATACTATAGTGGACGTATCTTCAATATTTTCCTTACGGAGCTTTGTGTATTGTGTATTCAGTAAGATATGTATATAGGCATGTATGTACTTATATTAATATTAAAAAAAATGTTTCCCAATGCGTTAACGCGTGTTACTTATTGATATGATAAGATTAATCAACCTATTAAGTTTGAACATTTTTCATTTAAAACTTACCTGTGGAAGATATCTTTCTCCTCTAACATATCAATTTTATTTATATAAGCTGAGGAAAGCTTCTTTTTCAGCTTATCCTCCAACTGTTGAACAGTCTCTAGACAGTATTCTGCTGTAGTCAACACGCAACATATTCGCACTAAATCCATTTTTGTAAGCCTTTGTGATTCTCCTTCTTTGAGGAAATTGTAAAAAACCTGCCCAGCAGCCGATGATAAATTCTGAAGATCTTTTGTAAGCAGTGACATTGAGTTACCTTTGAAATAAACAACAGTTTAATTTATCAAAATGAAATGTATCTAAAACATATATAATACGTTAAGGGCCAGTTTTTCAGTGCTGAGTTAACTCCGAGTTAAACCGGAGTTAACTAACTCAGGGTTAACTCGTGAAACAGTTTTTCAGTGCATTTAATTTGGTATAACTGCCGTTTTAATGTTCAGATGTAAAAAAAACTGTCGAAATCGGTTATTTTGATAGCTCCGTTTGTTTTTTTATACACATATACATATATGAGCCCGGATAAGTTCCAAAATACCGAAAGCTGTTGCTTTAGAAATGCAAAATTGGTCGCACAAATAAAAAATTGGGTAAGTGCGAGGAGGGCTTCGTGCAATAGTGTTCCGGACATTTTATATTGTCATTAAATAGAAGGCAATTTATTCATATCCTGCATAGGTACACCTAATACTGGTTTTGATATGAATAATGTAATGTCTTGTACGTAGGTATGTCCTAGTAATACTGAGCTGAGATTACAGTCCATTTTAACTTACACTTTCAATATAAAACATGGCGTACCAAGCTTTTGGATAAAAATGAATGTAACCGTACTTTGCTTGTTAAATGGTTTAAGTAAAGCAAAACACTGGCAATACTTGACATGCGAAGGAATACAGCATTTAGAGTTTTAAAAACTAAAAAAAAAAAAAAAAATATTTTTGAAAAAAAATGTTTTTTTAAACTTATTTAGTTTTCAAAAGCATCATAGAGCTAACATATACGATCCATTCGTGCAAATGACTTTGTTTTTGAAAAATCGAATTCGAATGTAGTAGCAGCAAGATAAGAGCTTATAGGGAAGTCCATGCGCTCTTCTAAAATCTGTAACTCGGGAACTACTTAGCAGATTTAGATGAAACTTAACTTGAGCAAATCGTAGGATCAAAATGATCTGCTGTAAAAATTATTTGGATAACATGAAAACTGGGGGAGATACAGTGGGGTAACTAGATGCCCCATTTTTCTAATTTTTCTCAGAAAATATATAAAATACAGGAATTTTTGTATTGTTTTTATAATCTACACTAAATTCTACGTATCTCCAATTTTTTTCATATTTTTACCATTTATGGTCTGGCCACTAGGGGGGGGGGACAACATTTTTCAAATGTTTGGCGAGCTTTTTTGTTCAACAAATTTTGCCAGAAAAAAATATTTCTTACATATATGGAGCCCTTGCAAAATTCTCTTTAAATTGATATGCCACATGATGGGAAACAAAATAATTTTTTTTTGCCCTTCATACAAGGTGCCCAAAAAAGGGCTCCCAAAATGAAATTCATTGCCGCCATCTTGTGCAGGCTTCCACATAATGTATACATAGCGAAAGTTTCAGCTCTCTATATCTATCGGTTCAAAAGTTACAGGGCTGTGACAGACTGACGGACAGACGGACAGACAGACACCGTATCAAACCCATAAGTGTTCCGTTTTACCTTTTAAGGTCCGGAACACTAAAAAACACAGGCAACACAACTTAATTATTTTTTTTAGGTTTGCACAACAATATAAATAATTTTTTTTGCACTGTTATTTTATTTCCAGTATTTGTCAAAAATATTTGTTTATTAAATTCAGAGTTAACTAAGGAAATTTGCTGGGTTAAGTCGGAGTTAACTCAGGATTAAAATTCACTGAATCTCGCACTAAAAAACTGGCCCTAAAGGTTATAATGTAAACTAATTAAAACGCACTTATACAAGTCTAACTCAATAATGGCTTATCGGATTCATACACAGACATAGGAAAATGATACCCTATCACTTTTCTGTATATAAAAGTTTTTTTTGTATATCTTATAAAATTACTCAAAAACACGAATTTTCTCAATAAGTGCATAGGACTTAATGTCGAAGATAGAGAAACCTAGAGGTTAGTAACAAATATACTTCGCGAAGGTGACTATGCTTGGCACTCATATGAAAACAAACAAAGCAGACCAATCAAAGTAGTAGCTTAAAACTAACACTTCAATTGCAAGCCAGAACAAATTATTTCTGATTTGAAAACAAAAGGACTAAAGACGATTAAAGCATCAATTAAACTTAAATGGAGAAGCAAGGAACCACTCAATATGTTCACATTAACACTTAGTAGTGATGAAGAAATTGAAAAAAATTATAACATAAAATCTATCTAAATCTATCTCATCAAAAATCCAGGGTTATACCTCAGTGTGAACAATGCCAAGCATATGGGCACACCCAAAAATACTGCAACAAGCAACCTATATGCGTTAAATGGGCGGGATTACATCACACAAAAGATTGCATTAAACCTGAAAATGTGCAACCGAAATGTATATATACACTTTGTGTATAATCATCCCACAAACTACAGGGGCTGCAGAGTTGCTACAGAGTTGCAAAAAGTTCAAAACAGCAAAATGAGTGCTAAATATCCAAGCAGATGAGAAACCAGTGAAAAAATGCTACAATCCGCCTGGAGCGGATCGTATGATACCCTATCCCTATCTTATTTGGTCGTGTCAGTGGGCGGTGGAAAATGTATTCACAAAATTTTCTATTTTGCCCTATAAACTAATATTTTTACTCGAAAATTAATGTTTGAAGTAAACGCCCCGAAAAAGTGGGCGTGGCCATATACAATGTATAGACGATTTGTAGATTAAGTCGATATCTACATATTTGCTCAAGTAAGTTTTTTCGAGTTTCATATGAAAATAGTGAAAAAAGGTGATTTTTTAAAAAGTGGGCGTGTCAGTGGGCGGATTTTAAAATTTTTTACACTTGTATTGCTTACTTTTCCAAAGACCTCGTATACAAAATTTCATAAACCTAGCTCAAAATTTAAGGCCCAAAAACCGGTAACACACAGACGGACGGACGGACGGACGTAGCTCAATCGACTCGGCTAGTGATGCTGATCATTTATATACATATATACCTTATTGGGTCTATCTGTAATATTTCTCTATGTTACGAACTATGTATCAAATTTAATATACCCTTAGGACAGGGTATAAAAAACGGCACGGGTACGATAACTTAGGCGCCAAAAATTGATAACGGTTTTCTATAGAGGGGTCAAAAACAAGAATATGGGGGAGGGAGAGGGTCTATCTCGTCCCATTAGAAGGTAGGGTAAATTTTAGACCACAATTTTTTTATTTAAAATAAAAATAATTATTACAAAACAATCGCAACACTTACAATATAAGTTGAAAGCCAGAAACCTCTTCTTTAATTCAAAATACTTAATTTAATTTATTTCAGTTTCAATGGTTTTTGAAAAATTTGCATGCAACCTCAAAATTTTGATAAAAAAAAGGAAAATTTACAAAATTGTGAAATGTGCTATATTGGCTTTTTGTGGTCAATGTTTATATCAATTTAGAATTGAATTATAAGTGCCGTTCTAAGCAATTTTGGCCAAAAGAAGTGGTACGCTATTTTATTAGACTTCACAACACTAGTACAAATATAAAATTAAAAAAATCGTTAGAGCCGTTTTCAAGCAAATTGGCTATAATTTCTTGACCCTAAGGAAAGTACCGTTATTATCACTTATAGCCAATCAAGTTAAACGCCATATTGTAGCCTAGTTTTTATACATTAAAAATTTGAATGCAACCGATTGCAGGTTTTTAACAAACCGGCTTTTAACCAAATTGGGGCTTAAGTGCCGTTATAACAAATTTTTGGCCACAATGTTGAAAATCATTTTGTAGCATATGTCTAAACTGGATTCAGTATTAATAATAAACAAAATCTTTTTAGCCGTTTCCCAGCAAATTAGTTTTTTAACAATTTGATATCATTATTCATGCTTTTAGCCAAAAATGCAGTACGCCATCTTATAGCATTTCTAGCCGAAATATGAAATTTAAACAAAATCGTAAGAACCGTTTTCCAGCAAATCGTTATTTTATCAAATTTGTCTTAAGTAAAGTACCGTAAATATTAGCACTAAAACAAAAACATTTTCGCCTCAAGGGATTCAACACAGACCGTAGATACTAAGTTTGATCAAAATCCGTTCACCCGTTTAGGCTGTAGCCTCGCTGACAGACAGAAAAACAGACAGAATTTTCAGTCCCTTTTTTTACGATTGTTCTATAAAGGTAGTATCAGAATTTATCAAAATCCCGAGATCTAAAATTTTCACGAATCCAAAACTTGCCCTATACTACGTATCTGTACAAGTAAAAATTCAAGCAACAGCTGTAAGAGTTAAAACTTTTACTGCCCGTAAAAGATCACCTAGAGTTTTTTAATGAACTGGGAAATACATAATTGGAGGTATTTTAATACAAAAAATACGCACTGGGGATCCAGGCTCACAAATACAAAAGGCAAGGAGCTATGGAACGCCATCGGAAAAAAAAGATGCGAAGCATTGTCAAACTGTGGCATGAAGGACTTAATCATACTTACTTACTTAAAGGGCTCCCGACCCTTGTAGAGTCCCTGTCTGAGACATCGTTGCCTTCCATCCTCTGCGGTCCCGAGCACGCTGTTTCCAGTTGTGAAGACCAAGTTTTCTGGCATCCGCGACAGCTTGGTCTTTGTACCGGAGGTTCGGTCTTCTTCGCCGTCTCGAACCTGGGGGCTGGGATTCGAAGATCCTCTTGGCTGGAGCATTGTTGTCCATTCGCTCGATGTGGCCGAGCCAATGTAGTCTGCGTATCTTGGCTTTTTGGACTACATCCACATCCTGGTACAGCTCATAGAGTTCGCGGTTGTATCTTCTCCTCCATTCGCCCTCCTCGCATAAGGGACCTAATATCCGACGGAGTATTTTACGCTCGAAGGTGCCCAATATTTGCTCAGCTTTCTTACTTATCGTCCAGCACTCGGCTCCATACAACAGGACTGGTAAGATGAGCGTTCTGTAGAGCATTAATTTGGTCCGTCGAGTTAGGAGTTTTGAACCCAGTTGTTTCGCCAAACCGAAGTAGCAGCGGTTTGCTAGGGTTATTCTTCGTCGGATCTCTACAAAGGTGTCATTTGTAGGATTAATATTTGTTCCGAGGTAGGTGAACTCCTTAACTACCTCGAAATTATAGTTATCAACAGTGACGTTCTGCCCAATGTTTTGGACAGATAAATTTTTGTTTGTTGATAACATGTACTTTGTCTTGTCCTCATTTACTTCAAGACCAACTCGTTTCGCCTGCTCATCAATGGCCGTAAATGCCTCTACGACGGCTTGCCGGGATCTTCCGATGATATCAATATCGTCTGCGTATCCCAGCAGTTGGACGGATTTGTGAAAGATAGTGCCTTCCGTGTTGACACCTGCCCTGCGCACTATCTGCTCCAACACGATATTGAAGAAATCACATGACAGCGCATCTCCTTGCCTGAATCCGGTGCATATTTGGAAGAGCTCCGAAGAATTGTTTCCAAATTGCACAGAGCATCGCGTGTTTTCCAGCGTTACGCGACACATCTGGATAAGTTTTGTCGGTATCCCGAATTGGGCCATCGCCTGGTAGAGCTCAAGACGATGAATGCTGTCATAGGCGGCTTTAAAGTCGATGAAAAGGTGGTGGGTTTCGACTTGAAATTCGTTGGTCTTTTCCAGGATTTGTCTGAGTGTGAAAATT
Source organism: Chalcosyrphus nemorum (assembly GCA_949716465.1). Classification (NCBI taxonomy): domain Eukaryota; kingdom Metazoa; phylum Arthropoda; class Insecta; order Diptera; family Syrphidae; genus Chalcosyrphus; species Chalcosyrphus nemorum. The sequence continues at coordinate 41,063,434 of OX454334.1, forward strand.
TGGTCTATTGTCGATCTGCCGGGCCGGAAGCCACACTGGTACGTGCCGATTAGTGTGCTGCAGAAAGGTTTTAGACGTTCACACAATACGTTGGATAGGATCTTATATGTGACATTTAACAGGGATATGCCTCGGTAGTTCTTACAAGACATAGGATCGCTTTTTTTGAAGATGGGGCATATAGAGCTGATACTCCAGTCGTCGGGCATGCGTTCCTCCATCCATACTTGGTTGATGACTTGATGCATGCACCCTACCAAGACATCACCTCCGTATTTAAAGAGTTCAGCTGGAAGCCCATCAGAGCCAGCGGCTTTGTTGTTCTTCAATTTCCTGATGGCTACATTAACTTCTTCAATACTGGGTGGAGGCGTTGCCGTTGGTTCTTCATTGACTGGAGGTGGGTTCTCGTCTTGCCCTATCACTCTCTCTATTTGCTGCCCGTTAAGCAACTGCTGGAAGTGTTGCTTAAACACATCAACAATTCCCTGTGCATCGGTGACTAGGTTGCCTTCGCCATTTCGAAGAGCCTGCGTTCCGGACTTGTAGCCAGCTGCCAGCTGCTTGGCTTTTCGATAAAACTGCCGGATGTTGTTGCGCTCGCGAGACTCCTCGATATCCTTGAACTGGGAAACTGCGTGGTCCCTTTTCTTTTTACGCAGGATTCTCTTTTCTTCCCTTCTTCTGGTCCGATACTCCTCTCTCGCTGCTCTTGTTTTGCGCTGCAGCGCTTTCTTGTGTGCATCTTCTGTCACCCTCTTCCGCTGTACGCACTCATGATCATACCAAGGGCTCCTCCTTGGAGGTGGTTGGTAGCCAAGGGTGGTCACGGCTACCTCTTTGATGATGTTGCGGTATTCGGTCCACTGATTGTTAGCGTTTGTGGGGGGTGTATGCACCGCAGAGAGTTTCTCGGCCAGGTGCTCTCTGTAGGCTCTGGCTCCTTCTGGCGTGCTAAGGCGTCCAACGTTAAGCTTGTTTTTCTTGACGGCTCGCAGCTTCTTCTCGTTGGACAGTCGAGCTCTGAATTTAGCTGCAACAAGATAGTGGTCAGGGTCAACGTTTGCCCCTCGAAAGGTACGCACATTCAAGATGTTGGATGCGTGCCTTGCGTCGATTAGCACGTGGTCGATCTGGTTGCGTGTTCGACCGTCAAAGGACAGCCAGGTTGCTGTGTGCATTTTTAGCCTAGGAAACCTAGTGCTACTTATCACCGTATTACGAGCTGCTGCAAAGTCGATTAGTCGGAAACCGTTGTCTGTTGTCGAATCGTGGAGGCTGTGTTTACCGACTATCCCGCCAAAGATGTTTTCCTTACCGATTTTGGCATTGAAGTCCCCGAGTACGATTTTTACATCGTACTCCGGACAGGCTCCGTAGGCTCCGTCCAGGAGGTCGTAAAATTCCTCCTTGACAGGGTCTTCAGCTTCTTCGGTAGGGGCGTGTGCACATATTAGGCTGATGTTTTGAAATGTGCCTCTGATGCGAATTACAGCCAGACGATCGCTTATCGGCTTAAAATCAATGACTCTTGATCTGAGCCGATTTCCCACGACGAATCCGCATCCTAACATGTGCAGTCTTTTGTGGCAGCTGTAATAAATGTCGCAGCTACGTCTTTTCTGCATACCTGATCCTATCCATCGTATCTCCTGGATCGCAGTAATATCTGCCTTGTACTGCGAGAGGACAGATTCAAGTTTCTGAGCTGCACCCGGAGTGTACAGAGTTTGTACATTCCAGGTGCATACTCGTAGGTCATAGTCCGTGGACGTTCCGGGTCGATTTGCCAAGTGAGGGGGATCGTTATTATTATCCGAGGCGGATGTCTCTCTCATAACTATGGTACTTTTTACGTGGTAGGGAAGTTACCCCGACGACACAACCCCCAACCTGGAGGGCCAGTTCCATGGGTTTTAGCCCCTAGGACCCAGGGCCGATCTAAGAGACCGACATCAGTAGCTCACTACGGAGGTGCGAGCGCTGCCCTTGACCCATTTAGGGTTCATCCGCCACCATCTCTATTCCATAACCCTGATGAAGTCAGGAGCTTCGAATATGTCGAAGTAGCTCATGTAAGGTGTTCGCCAAAACCGTCCATGGATTCCGCCGTTGATTCCATCTAGAGAATTCATCCGCCTTCTATCCTCCTTCTGAGGGCTCTTGTTAGACTTCTGAGACGTGATACTCGTTCAGGTCAACAAGAGATGCCTCGTCCGGTCCTACATGTGTGCCAAAGTTCACCCAGATGTGCTCGCGCAGGTCCGAGTGTTTAACTACACATGCGTAGACGGATTTGGCATACGCTCATCGTTAGTTCACTACTATGTAGCTATCCAGAGGGCACCACGAGGAGGTGATGATGCGACATTTTACCCTCCGGACTTAATCATAAGCTAAGTGAATATTCGAGCTTTTTCGAATATTATCTAATGAACTGTATTTCTGAAATTAATATATTGAAATTTTTTGCGACAATCTCGATCACAAAATTCTTCCGATCAATAACAACAATCTTCTTCTTACGCCTATCAAACTATACTCTGTCCAACATAAATTGTCAGTACACGTCTTATGGGAGAGCTTTTTAGAGATCAGTAGCGTGTCATATTTTTGCACCATACTAAACCCCGCATAAAATGTGTATACCCGCCTGTGAATATCCATTTGTATCTGACGTAGATCCAACTGCAACAACAACTGCTGCTGCAATTCAACCCATATTTATATTGGTGTGCATTCAGAGTTACCAGTGTCCGTTTTGTTACTCGTTCAGTTTTTTTTTCCTGGGGGAGCTTTTGGTTTTAGAGCTTTGAAAAAAGTTCTTTTTGATAAGTGCTACCATCTTGTTTTGCTCTGATATATTATTTCTTTTAATGTGTTGAAAATAGGTTAAAATGCAGTTACGAAATTGTAAGATGTTTTATATTCTAAAATGTTTTAATGTTTTGCACTTTGTAGGTACGCATACATTTTTCTCTCCCTTTGGGTTCAATTTTCAGTACGTTGAAAAATACATAAAATACGCAATTGCAGCATTGTTCTACATAATTTGTTTAATCAACGAACAAATTCACAGCTTTCAATATTAGTTAGCCATTATAGGAAAATTAATTGACAATTTTTGCATTTCAATGGATAAAAAATGGGACCTTTGCCGATTTTCCTCATGAATCAAAAAAAAAAAATCTTCAATAATGCCGCCAGTGCATATGCATAAATTCGGAAAAAAGATATTTTTGACCAACAATGCATAAATAGAATATTTCACGCAATAAAATATTTCAGAAGCAGGTCAATTTGCCCATCTTATACCCTTACGCTTATCTAAACAGAGCACAGAAGAAGGATATGTACATATCTTTTATTACTTTATTGCAGGAAGTGTCTTTGAAATGTCGAGAATTTTTAAGAGTGGTTTGAAAATAAAAAAAAATCAATGAAAATTTCAATCTAAAAAAATAGGACGGTAACCCTACCTAATATTCTTTCACAGTTTTGCTAGTTTGAAATGATACTGCGGCAACCCTGTAAGAGCTTTTGTTAGAGTAGCACCTTACGGAAAACAAAAGAGTGCGAATGAGAGACAAACATTCCTATCTTCCCTGTACTGACAATTTATGTTGAACAGAGTATAGAACTGAACTCATTATATAAAACAAAGAAACAGATAAGAAAACGAACAAGAATAACCAAAGCTAACGAGACAAAATGTTTTTTCTTCCTATGCAATAGTACAAGTATATGGTTGCATGTGTTTGGTCTCGATGTAGTTGGTAGGATGTGTAATGTGGTGCAATGAAACGAATAGTGGTAGTTTTTGGGCGTCGATCCTTTGTTGTCGACGACTTCCTTTGAAGGGTATATTAAGTTTGACACATATGTAGTTTGTAACATATAGAAATATTAAAGATAGACCACATAAAGTATATATATAAATGACCAGCATCAGTAGCCGAATCGATTGAGCCATGTCCGTCCGTCTGTCTGTCACCAGTTTTTGGGCCTTAAATTTTGAACTAGATCGATGAAACTTTGTATACGAGATCGTTGGAAAAGGAAGCAGTACAAGTGTAAAATTTTTTAGAATCCGCCTACTGCCACGCCCACTTTTCGAAAAATGCACTTTTTTCATTAATTTTACATGTAACTCGATAGAACTTACTTAAGGGGCGTTTTTACCCAAAAACTGATTTTCGGCAGTTTCATCAAAATAATAGCACTTTTTTAGGAACAAGATACAGTATATGTTGCAAATTTTTTAAATCTGCCCACTACCTCGCCCACTTATTGGAAAAATTCGTCCTTTGGAGTCATCCTACATTTGAAAAAAGTAGCTTAAGCAAGTAGTAGTATATTGGTGGAAGAAGAAGCTAAGTGTATAGGAAAGGGATAGGGTATCAAACGATCCGCTCCAGACGGATTGTAGCATTTTCATATGTTTTCATACAGTATACTGTTCCTTAGGACACGAGCATCACGTACTTTGCCGGGCCATTTATCACTGCAGTAATAAAAACGTAAATCAGGTCCACAAACCAACATACAGTTAATTGAATGATTTCCGTGACTATTAATGAAACGGTCTTCGTAATTCATGGGTGCATCAATGTTGATAAGAGTACCATCACTACAGCCAATAACAGCAGGCATATGGTTTATTGAGTAAAATCTCCTTACAACCCTGTCCATAGCATTGGGCCATTTTATAACATGTGGGAAAACCTTCCTTAATTACCCGGCAAACAGTTGCTTTTGAAATGCCGTGCATATCTTCTATTCCGTGGTATTGACATTCGTTTCCTAACCAGTGGAGTGTTGTAAGTAGCCTTTGCTTGGGGGACAAGGCACAATTTCGTCTTGTTGGAGTTTCGAGATAAGGTCCTATTCGTTGCATCAAATATTCAAGGGATTCGCTGTTAATTCGGAATTTTTCATTGTATTCGTAACTGGTATTTATTCCGTAATTGATTCTCTGTTTAATACCCGACATCGACGTACTCTTAAACATTTCAGATTTTTTTAAAAATAAGGAAATTTACTAAATTACTTACGATTGTATTTACGCACGTTTCTTCACGGTCTATCGCATTTGCCTAATCACTCTTTTCTTATTAGAGAATTTTTACTCACGTTCCTCGACTAATAAAAACATTATTAATAGTTATTAGTGCAGAGAAATAATCACTAATAAAATTACTTCTTTGAGACATAATATTTCTACAGTAATAATTTCCCACTAATAATTATTAGCGCTGGATAAATTAATTATTAGTGCGCGAAAATATTTATGAAACACTATTTTACTAATAAATAGCAAAATATTAGTAAATTTGCTAATAATTATTAGACTAATAGTCTTATGAAATAGGGCCCAGGTGACTAGAGTCTAATATGAATTAATTGTTGAATAAATACTTGAAAAAAAAAATTACTTCAAAACACGAATTTTCTTAATACATATGTAGGCGTGGTAGTGAGCGGATTTTGAAAACGCTTCAATACTTACTGTATTTTGTTTCTTAGAAGTGACATTCTTCTAATCAAAACGTCGAAAAATATTTTTTTTATTAAATACCCCTAAGATGTAGGCGTGACTGTACACAATGTATGGAAGATATGTGGAGTAAGGGAATCTACCTATTTATGTAATTAAAGCGCTAACGAGAAAGTTTGTAAACCCTCCTAAGACCTTATTTCTGCATCGATTATAATGATTCCAACACTGATCGAAAGCTTATTCTTTATATATGTATGTGCCATCCCTAATTCGAACTTAGTCCAACGCACTAACCACTGAGCCACGGCACCCACCCACGGCATTATATGTATGTACTACATATCTCATTCTTCCACCAATATACCTGTTGAATTTTTTCAAATTTCTTATAAAATTACTCCAAACATGAATTTTGTCAAAGTGGGTGGGTTCTGCAAATTTTTCAACATATACTGTATTTTGTTTCTAAGAAGCGATATTATTCTAATGAAAACATTGAAAAACTTTTTATGAGAAAAACGCCCCTAAAAAGTGGGCATGGCCATACATAAGGTATGGAAGATTTGTTAATATCTACATTTATGCTTAACAAATAAAAACTCTGTATGAATAAATTTAGGTACTTAGACCAAATGAGTCGTAAAATTACTATTTTAGCTCAATGTTCTTTGTTATTCCTGAATGGTTACCTTGGTTTAGAAAAAATAAAACGAAAACTAAAACTGCTTAGAATTGTACCTTGGCATACATTTGTGATGCAAGACATATAAAAAAATTGTTTAAAAAAATTCGATGTTTCATATTTGTTAAAACTCATAATTGAAACTTGAAACTTATTTATGTACATGTCACACAATAATCAAGTAATCATATTTCATTGCCCACGGAGGTTGAACAACCTCGGAGTTCATTCACAAGAAAAGAAATGCGAATGCAGCAATTTTGTACATTCATTCTAGACTAAGCATTTATTGTTTATTATTGTCTGTACTTTAGATATTTGCTTAGTTGCAAATTAAGCATTTATTGACTGTTAAATTTAGTATAAATAAGAGGAATAAAATTAATAATTTCAATTGCTTATGAACAGTTAACCAAGACTTTTACTTCTTCAAGTGAGTCTGCTTGAAGGACTGTTCTCGCGATTTGCATAATCGATACAAGAATCGACTTGTGCTACTTTAACGATCAGGTCTAGGTTTATGCACCTACGATCCCACCTCATCATAGTTTGGATAAATGAATTCAATCTTAAACATTTGGCGACCGTGACAGAACATAGGTCCAACAGCTCATCAGAGAAGCGTGAACGGGGCTTTAACTTCGTCCAAGTTTGTTTTCTTCTTTCCTCGTCTCTTTTTTGTTTTCTTGATTGGCGTATCAACACAGTACGACGGATCTAGCTAGAGGGTTGGATTTCAGCGCGTACAGATTTTGGACATGGAGCTTAACAACCATACTCAACATCAGGAGAAGCTTGGAGGTGGCATCATCAAGCTATGGAAGGATCTAAAGAGGGATGACGATGAAAAGAAGCCAAAAACGCGTAGCTCCCAGCAGGAGTTCCAACAACGGCTAACAAAGCTTGAGGAACTCTGGGAGGAATTCGATAAAACCGACAGTACCATTAGGGAAACCTGTCTGGCTGATTTGAGCCATCCATACTTCCAGAAGGACTATTACACAGTAATAATGTTCTAGGGAGGAACATTGGTTGCCTCAACCATCTCAGTCAACACAGCAAACTCTTCTCGCAACAGGATCTATGACCAACCTTAAGCAAATGTATAAATGGGTTATGGACATCCTTAGTAATTCATTGGGTAAGGCCGGATCGGATCAGGCTAGATCAGAACAGTTTTACCGTATTAAAATTCGTACGATGCCACAAAATTGGGATGAGGTATCAACAATGTATCGGAAATTGGATATGGAATTAGAGCACGAAGACATCAAGGAATACTTTGAGATGAAAGAACGTGTTTCGATGTCACTAGTGGAACTTTACGATGGATTGGAGAAGTCGACCTCAAAATTGGTTACGCAGCAGACAAAAATTAAAATGCCAAAGGTGGAATTGCCAAAATTTGACGGTAATTATCTTAAATGGCAGGAATTTATGAATTTATACATTAAAATGATCCATAACCAACAAATGTCAGATGGCCAGAAAATTTGGTTTCTGAAAGCAAGTCTAAAAGGGGAAGCGGAGAAGTTGGTTCGCCACCTATTAGTGTCAGGCGCCAAATATGCAGCAGCATGGAAAATAATACCTGAACGTTACGATAATTCTCGGTTATTAGTGTCATCTTGGATATCAAAACTGCTGTCCAATGCAAATGCACAAGCTGGGAATGCCAGATCCATTCGAAGCTTGCATAATACCATACAAGAATGTTTGCTGCGGTTGCAAGGTTTAAGGGTGGATACGATCACCTAGGATCCAATTTTGTTTCATCTGTTTCTAAAAAAGTTAGATAAGGATACCCATACACTTTACGAACAATCGCTCGATCACCCTCGACAGCTATCATCATTCAAGAAATTTCTCGAGAATCGGTTCCAGTCACTTGAAGCACTAGGAAATAAGGATAAAACGCTGGAGTATCAACCCAACAAGACAACCTTTAAGACGTCATCGGCAGTGGCATCTCATCAGACAAATTGCTCAGCATGCCAGGGCAATCATTCGCTGTACAAATGCCAGCAATTTTTAGATCTGTCATAGTCAAAACGAATGATCTTGGTCAAGCAAGGTGGTCTCTGTGTCAACTGCTTGAGGTCCGGGCACTTTGCAACTAATTGTAACTCTGGTAGTTGTTTGAAGTGCCGGAAGAAACATAACAAGCTGCTGTATCAAGAGGCAGATAGTACCAATTCGTCTAAAACTTCAGGGGATGCCAGAATACCCACAACGATGAGACCAACAACTGCATCTACCGCTTCCTTCAGAGTGGAAAGCACGTTACAATTGTCGGACCTAATCAAAAGACTATGTATTGTCGAGCATTATTGGACTCTGGTTCTCGGGTCAATCTTATCAGCCGCAAAGTGGTTCGAGCTCTAAATCTGATGCCTGAGCTATGATAGATTCTCTGGTCATAGAAGGCGTAGGCCAAAACAACCCATCGAGTAAATGTACAAATTGAATCTATTACAAGTAACTATGTCTCGAGGCTGGAAGCGTTTGTGGTTAAAGACATTATTGCTCCGCAGCCTTATCAACCATTGGACATTTCATCATGGAAAATACCAAACAATATAAAGCTAGCAGATCCAGAGTTTAATCGACCGGATAAAATAGACTTGCTATTGGATGCCGAGTTCTAGTTTGAAGAGGATTTGCCAATACTCGGCTGGATTATATCTGGTAAGGTCTGCCGATATCTCGCTACAACGGCCACTTGCGGAATATGTACGGAAGAGGAGCCTTTAAATGAAATCATCGAGAAGTTCTGGCGGTTGGAGGAAATTGGAGAACACATCACTCCGGCGGATCAAAAATGTGTAAGCGACTTTGACAAATCCTTCTGGCGCGACACGAACAGTGGAAGGTTTATCGTTAGTTTGCCTTACTTACGTCAGCCGTCAGGATTATGTGAATCTAAGGAGACAGCCCTGAGAATATTTTGGGCCTTGGAAAAAAGACTAAGCAAGGATGATCAGCTCAAAAATCAATATGCAAGTTTCATGCAGGAATATCTCCAATTAGGACACATGAGAGAAGTAGACATAAACAGCATTAGGTCACCTCACTACTTCCTTCCTCACCATGGTGTTTTAAAACCCGATAGTAGCACTACCAAGCTAAGAGTTGTGTTCGACGCATCCATGAAAATGTCATCAAACAGCTCCTTGAATGATTTGCTTCTAGCTGGTCCCACAATACAAGACGACATCTTCTCCATACTTATACGATTTCGAACTCCAAGATTTGTTTTTACCGCCGACATCGAAAAAATGTACAGACAAATCATTATGAAGGAGGAAGATCGCAATTACCAACTAATATTCTGGCGGAATTGACCGGATGAAAAACTAAAATGCTATCAGCTAAATACAGTAACTTATGGCACCACGTCTGCTCCGTATTTAGCAACACGCTGGCTTCAACAACTATCTACAGATAATGCACAAAGGTTTCCATTGGGTGTCAAAATTTTGGCGAATGACTTCTACATGGACGATGTCATGTCCGGCTCCAATAGCCTATCCGAAGCCATAGAAATGCGACAGCAATTAACCCATATTTTGCAAACAGCTAAATCAACCTTAGAAAATGGTGCAGTAATATACCACAGCTGCTAAGAGATATTCCAACGGGCGATCAAGCCATATCTGGAATCCACAAGCAGATGAGTTCCTCATTAATTCACCAATACAAGTGAATAGGAGAATCACAAAAGGAACAGCCTTATCGGAAATTGCACATATATTCGACCCATTAGGCATCGTCAATCCCATAACAATCACGGCGAAAATATTTATTCAACAGTTATGGAAACTAAAAATTGATTGGGATGCCGCCTTACCGATGGAACTGCACACAACTTGGAAAAATTTCCGAAAGGACTTAGAGCAAATAAGAGAAATAAAGATTCCCAGACACCTATTCTCTACACAAGTCCCAAAGAAGACCCAGATACATGCGTTTGCGGATGCATCAGGAAGAGCCTTTGGTACTGCCATCTACATTAGATCAATTTACAACGACGGTACAGTGACGGTTCGACTACTTGCTTTGGAGCTGGAGCATCTGGGGAAAGGAAAATACGTCAGCAGTCAAAGTCCACGGAGTAGCCTATCGCCATTTTTGGATGGGGAAGGAGTTCTTCGCGTAGGAGGACGCTTAGAAGCAGCCGATCTAGATTACGATGCCAAGCCTCCCATTGTGTTACCATATAATCATAAGCTCAGTAGATCATTGACGCGAGAAATCCATCTAAAGTATATGCATATTGGACCTCAAGGATTGCTGGCAGCTGTACATCAGAAATACTGGCCCATCAAAGGAAAAACTATGGCACGTTCGGTAGTTCAAAAATGCATTCGCTGTGCCAGAGCCAGGCCTAAGTTAATGACGCAGATCATGGGAAATTGCCAGCGGCGCGTATTCAACCCGCCAGACCCTTAGTAAATTCTGGAGTGCACTTTTTTGGACCAGTGTGGATTCACTTCAAGGTCAGAGGAAAACAACCGCGAAAGACATATGTAGCCGTATTCTGCTGCTTCGCAACTAAGGCAACACAGTTTGAAGTTGTGGGAGATCTAACCACAGAAGCATTCATAGGTGCACTTAAGCGTTTCATAGGAAATTGCCAGAATCTGCCGGTCACGGGAGGCTGCCGTGAAATCGGCTGAGCGTTTTCCGAAACGCAACCTTCTTTCTTCTAATCTAACGTATGAAGAACTTGAAACGTTTATGATCGAAATATAAGCTATACTAAATTCCAGACCGCTGACTCCCTTGTCATCTGATCCAAACGGTCTTACGGCCCTAACACCCGGACATTTTCTGATTGGGGAGGCATTAACCTCAACAATTAATGCACGAGCAGAAGATACATATGGCAGGTTAGGCAACAGATGGAAGACAATCACAGCAATCAAGACGCAATTTTGGCAACGTTGGTCACATGGGTATCTCAATGAGCTTCAACTCCGTTACAAATGGAAACATCAGCAGAACAGTATTATCCCGGGTATGTTGGTAATCATCAAAGAAGACAATCTACCACCGATGCAGTGGCAACTGGGTAGGATTGTAAATTGCATCAAGGGGACCGACGATGTGGTACGAGTGGTGGAAGTAAGAACTCCCAACAGGCAGCTTAGGAGACCAATACATAAACTGGCTCCTCTACCAGTGGACGATAATCCACTTACACCAGTGCATATAAAACAACAACCACCAATCAAGGACCCAGTTAATTCTCGGATGGACAAGGAAGAAATACCAAGAAAAAGTATAAGGCGATCATTAGGCTCCACTATTGCCACGATTCTTTGAAAAATATAGGAGCAGCAAACATTTTGTCTATTGAATGGAATATTATTGCCTATTATGATATGGAACTTTACTGAAAGGAATTTCACCTCTTAACAAATTCCACTTCTTCACTAGGTCATCTACTTATGTAATCATTAATCTTATAAGTTCTTCTTCTCTTATTATTATCTTTATCGCTTTATTCGGAGTACTAGATTCTGAATACGCGGACAAATTATCGAAGACAATTGAGGGAATCCAAAACAATGAAGAATTACTACTAAGCCACATTAAAAATCAGACATCATTCCTTGCGGCCACCGTGAATATAATGAACCGTGATCAAGCTGTTTCCTCCCACATTAAGGAATTTACCCACCAAACGAACAACATCTCTCGGGAACTATACCAAGAACAATTAGCTCAAGGTTTTATATCACTTGCAATACAAACACTCAAGACCATATTTAATTTCCAACACATTCTAGGTTCCATATTGGATGTAATAACTCACAGTTAAGATGGAAAATTCAGCCCACTCTTGATACCTTCAACACATCACATACGTCAGGAATTGCGCTACATAAGGGAACATTTACCATCATCATTAAAGCTTCCTGAATCTTACTTGGATCTCACAACCCTTTACAATTTGATGACTATAGAAGGGAAAATATTAGCGAAGCATGCAATTAGTATCATCAGAAAACTTCGAGATATTTCGCGTAATACCTGTGCCAGTGTTGCTAAATGGAACTTTCAACGCCATACAACCATCCTCGCCATACCTAACAATAAATCTACATCGAGACCAGTATTATTCTCTTTCGGAAAGAAATATGAAGAATTGCATGTCAATTAACCACGAAGAGTACATATACAAACAAAACGGTCCTCTACATCATAAGGATTCAACCGCCAGTGCATGTGAGATCTCCCTTTTTAATCACATACCTGGCCTTAATAAATGTCAGGTGCAAAACTCTGGAGATGGACCTCATTGGATTCAACTACACAACTCAAATGAATGGATTTACACCTCACTACGTGAAACTACCATCAATGTCGTATGCGGACAAAACACAAAACAAAACACATGCCACCATTCAGGTATTGCAAGGCTGCAGAAGGATTGTATAATTAAACAACAATTCCTAACTATCCGAGGACATAGTATATATCCGTCGATCTCGAGATTGTCATACAGCCCGCTGAGTAACCTCTCTGATACTATAATCCTGGTTCAAGCAACAACTTTGGCTTATCCACAACAGTTTTACCAACGCCACATCGCGGATATCAAAATATTGAAGCAGAGTGTCAAAAAATTCCGCAATGAGCTTCCAACTGGCCTGCAACGCCATGAAATTCACCATACCATAGGACACCACCTTGTCGCGGTGTTTGAGCTGGATGCTTGGGAATCGACATCGAGGATGTACCACATCCTTATGGTACCGCCGTAACGATGAACGATTCTCAGGTGGAGGCTCGAAAACTAAGAGGTTATCACCCCTAGCTAGTCTCTCCCATCCTTTTCTTCCTTTCCGCTTCTCTTATCTCTTCCTGGGCTGAGTCATATGATCAGCCTGGCTGAGGGCCCAGGATTATCAAAAATAGCTCAGTCTCGAACGGTGTATCCAGAGTACCTGGCACACTCTGAATGAGCTTGCCTTATCCGCATAACGCGGGGCCCTGTGCGGACGGAGTACCCCTTCCCTAGCTACTCGTGGGAACAAAATCTAAAAAAATGAATAAAATCCAGTGAAAAAATGCTACAATCCGCCTGGAGCGGATCGTATGATACCCTATCCCTATCTTATTTGGTCGTGTCAGTGGGCGGTGGAAAATGTATTCACAAAATTTTCTAAAGGGTCCGCCATCTAACGTTTTAGTTATTTGGCGGACCCTTTATTTTGCCCTATAAACTAATATTTTTACTCGAAAATTAATTTTTGAAGTAAACCCCCTAAAAAGTGGACGTGGCCATACACAATGTATAGACGATTTGTAGATTAAGTGGATATCTACATATTTTCTCAAGTAAGTATTTTCGAGTTTCATATGAAAATAGTGAAAAAAGGTAATTTTTTTTAAAAGTGGGCGTGTCAGTGGGCGGATTTTAAAAATTTTTACACTTGTATTCTTTACTTTTCCAAAGACCTCGTATACAAAATTTCATCAACCTAGCTCAAAATGTAAGCCCTAAGAACTGGTGACATACGGACGGACAGACGGACGAACGGACATGGCTTAATCGACTCGGCTACTGATGCTGATTATTTATATATATACTTTATGTGGTCTATCTTCAATATTTCTCTATGTTACAAGCTATGTATCAAACTTAATATACCCTTAGGATAGGGTATAAACAAACACAACCCGGAATCAATTGGCACCGCTAGCAGCTCGGGAAGCACTCACGTGTGGAGGAGCATCTGCAGAACCTCTGCATTGACGATGCTGTGAGCGACTGTACGACACTGTCGGACCGTCGTGCAGCTCAGCCCCCCAACCCTTTCCGAATTGATCAGTACGACACCATCGTGCACCTGAACTCCCTCAACCATTCCCAAGATCTCTGCTGAGGAGAAGAAGTCGGTTAATCGTGAGACTGCAGCGGCTTTTCGAATCCTAGACCGACTAGGCAAAAAGTGGGAGAAGAATTGGAGTCAGCAAGAGCGGGAGTCCAACACCTGGGCAATCGGCATCGCAAATCAATTCATTGAATTGAGGAAATTGTAACCTCTACGGCATTTTAAAATCCGCCGCACCGCTACACGCAAACCCTCCACTCGTGGCTTAAGCCACCACTCTACCCGTGGCACAAGCCATCAACCTAAGCGTGGCTACCCCACTACCCAAGGAATCAATCACTCCATTCGGAAGACAAGCCCTCATGCTAAAGACTCACCGTCATGGGGCTGAGGGCTCCAGGTTACACTATATACCACGCACAGAGTGCAGGTAACATTCGAGCTTGTATTCTTGCTAAATCCTCGCTAAATCTTTTCTTTTCTCTTTTCTCCCTTACCGCAGCACGAACGACTTGGCAGTAACACTACTGAAAACTGCAACCGGCAACATCTGGCTGGCTTCGGGCTACCTACCATTCGATGACCCCGAATCCGCCCTATCAAAAGAGGTTAAAACGGTGGTAGAAGTGGCGAGGAGAAAAGGAGAAGCTATTGCGCACCACGAAGTATGGGGTAGCACCGACACCAACCCCCGAGGTGAGTCCCTTTTTAAATACTTAGTAGGCACCGACCTAGTAGTGTGCAATAGGGGAAATAGTCCCACCTTTATAAGTAAAACCCGGCAAGAAATACTAGATGTAACATTTGCCTCACAAGCCCTTTATCACGCAATTCATAACTGGACTGTATCTGATAGTCACTCGTTCTCTGATGGTCGCTATCTGGAATATAAATTGGAAACAAACTTTAAAACCGTACCATCAGTTTTTCGCAATCGAAAGAGAACTGATTGGATGAAACATAACAATATCCTCTCCGCTAAGCTATCCAACTGTGTACACACTACACCAACAACGCAATTGGAACTAGACAAGCATAACACTGTTCTAACCTAAACTCAGCATTCAATGAATCTTGTGCTATCACGACAAGAAAGGTAGGCAATCGCCCACCGTGATGGAATGCAGAACTTAATAACCTTCGCTGCGTAAGCAACAAATACTTTAACAAAGCCAGATCAACAAGGCTACCTTCGGACTGGAATACGTACAAAAACAGTCTGAAGAACTTCAAAGCAGAAGTTCGGAAGGCCAAACGTAGATCCTGGTGCAGTTTCTGTCAGAGCATTGACAACACGTCTCAATCCTCTAGACTACGCAAGGTCCTCTCGAAAACACCAACCATACCAAGTGTCCTCATGAATCCCAATGGATCATCGGCAGAATCAGATGAAGCATCGCTCAATCTACTAATAGACACTCACTTTCCCGGCTGCACGCCCATCTCTAGCAATGGCCCTTCCCTGACAAACGCTGTACGCTCAAGGCCACCTCCTGAACTCGTCAGCAAAGACAAATTGAATTGGGCAGTGACCAGCTTTGAGCCTTTCAAGTCCCCGGTGCAGGATGGAATTCATAGCGCATGACCTGTCCTGTATTCTGAGAGGTTCTCTGAAACTGGGAACAATGCCAGCCGCCCGAACTGAGGTTAGAGTGGTCTTTCTACCCAAAGCAGGTAATATTCGTACATCGCACATGCTCCCGAAAGACCTTAGACCAATCAGCCTAACGTCTTTCCTTCTCAAAATTCTGGATAGAATCCTAGACTTACATATTAAAGCCACCATGGATAGCACCCTACTGTCTAAGTCACAACACGCCTAACAAGAAGGTAAATCTGTTGAAACGGCCCTGCACAACATAGTCTAATCTATCGAAAAATCCCTCTCAATCAAAAAATTCGAACTAGTGTCTTTTCTAGATATAGACGGAGATTTCAACAACGTTGAAACTGATTCGATCATTAAGGCACTACGAAGGCTCTGCGAATCAATCTGCAACCTTCGGAAGTAGCACTGTCAAGAGACGTGCACACCGAGGTACCCTCCAAGGGGGAATATTGTCTCCACTACTGTGGAACCTAGTGCTCAACGAAGCACTCCTACAAGTAAAATTAGACAATTTTACTGGTTGATGAACCAATTTATCTAGAAATTGGGTTGCTCATCATGGGATTTTTCAGTAAAGCGCACGATCAGAAGACTGACTTTCCGTGCTAATTTTGCAATGACGGATAATTTGACAGATGTAGCTTCAACACCATGCCTGCAATCACCTGTCAAAGTTCAGAAATCCCAGTTGAAAAGCTCCTTAAAACTATATGCGGTTTCTGAGCAATTCTATACTGCGTCATAGTCAGTATGTTCACTATCGGTAAGGTTAGGTGATGTGGCAACTCTGGCAAGAGTCCGAAAACACTTAGACCAAAGGTAGGTTCATTGCAATACTACATGTTGATGCACCGGAGGAGTCACTGGTTACTCATGAACATAACCTATCGGAATGGGAGACATCAGACATCAGTGTCCCACACTAGGTTTACGATCGAGTTTCAATGTTTGTATTGCTATCAGTTAGAAGCGATCCCTTTCCTAACTTGACTAGTTCATTTGCTTTGTAGTTGTTTGGAATATGTCTGTGTCCCTAGACTTAGCACAAAGTAATGTTGCACTGTCTAACTGTCTATATAGAGGACGACCACTAGGCTTATAACGAATCAACACTATACGAGCTTTGCAAGAAGGCAAGAAGTCGGCGGCTTAAGCAACACAAAAAAATCCCTCCTGTTTTGATTGTAGCCAATCCTACATTCACTGAAAACATATTTCGGTACTATTTGGGCCAGAAAACTGTCCAATTATTTACTAACTTCACTTTCATTGGCACTACAAAGCGTGGTTCTTCTGGAAGCTCAAGTAATATGCCTTTCCAGCCGGCTTGATTCCTGGCTCACCATCTGCAATCTCATGCACCAAATCGACGGAGATCTTCTTCTTCTCTTCTAACTGGTCAAAGTCTGCCATGTACTCTTCGTCCCTCTGCTATGGCTTTGTGGTTTTTACAGGTTGGAATGTTGATATTCATCCACTTTACATGACCCAGCCTTCGTAACGTTTATTTAATTAGGCTGATGTCTCTGTACTGTAAAATATGAACAGCTCATCGTTGTATCTTCTTCGATAGACGTTTTTTTGCTCGTCTACATATACAGGCCCATAAATCGTACGTAGGACCATGCTTTTGCACCATTGAGCACAAGTGTTTTATGCAGCGTCTCCTTGGTTTTTCTCGATAAGTAGTCGTGAAGCAGACTATTCCAAGGTGCGACGAATTGCTTGCAAGCTGAAGCCATAATGATGACCGAACTTAATGACGAAATAAACGTCGCATATTTACAATTGAGACAGAATTTCGATATAATTTTTAAACAATTTTCGAACGTTTAGCAAGTGTGAAAAGATGCACCATAAAATGGCAAACTTTACTAAATCTTCTGACAGCTGAGTATCAATGGTAACTTTGACAACTGCTGAAACATAACCATTGGAAAAAGTGTCATTACTACCTGGTCACCCTTTACATGTTTGCTTTTGACTATCGCATTTAGTCTCTTTAAGACCGTTTTCATTGTAACAATTACCGCTTTGATACTGAGCCTAGACCTAGTTAATATTATGTAAATACATCGAGGCTTCAAAGTCAACCGAAAGTGTTTATATTTTTAACTTCGTTTCATAAGAAGGCGTACATATAAATTGACAAAAATCACAATGTATCTAAGCATCGGCCTTGCTTTGATTGTCAGGGGTTTTTAATGCTCACGCTCTCTAGTGGTAATAAAAAGTTAAATATCCATTATGATGGCTATAAAATATAATTGTTTCTCTTTTACCGCCTCATTACCATATTGCTCAATAGTTTACTGCCATAATGACTAAATTTGCACAAAAAAAAACCTTTCAAATATTTGGATATGGATTAGTGCCACCTGTATAGTGCAAAAGCACGTCGATTGTTGCAATTTGTAAACATACGATTCGAAGAGATCTTCTTTTCCAACAGTCTAGAGCATTTAAATGCATTCCACATCCACCACCTGTATCTCATAATCCAAACATACTTAATGGCCATAATCGTAAAAAATTGCATAACAATCCATAAGCTACATCCCAAATAAATATTTGTATCTCAAACGGATGAAATGTCAGCAAGAAAACAGAAAAAAATGTCGACTCTTTCTGTGTAAAACCAAGTGACGGTAAATAGCTCTTGCGTATCAATGAGCGAGGGTTTTTTTTTTTCTTAGAGCACGCAGCTGATTTGACCAAGTGTCCAATGTCCAGAGCTTTGTCGCTGCCAAAATCGCATGCAAATAAATTATCGCCCAAGTTGTGAGCGAGTAGGTATAAGACTACCAGAAAGACCGGTACCACGGAGTGTAGTTAAATAATTAATTCTTTTATGTTAGCACGCGTGGTGTTATTATAAAACATAAATTTATTAGCTGGCCAGTTGGGGGGATATGTACTCGTATTAGTTTGTATTTAAGTCGAAAGGAAACCTGATCGTAGGAGATTAACACTGGCCGATGCCATGCCGTCTGCAATCAACAAACTAGCAAGCTGGACCAAAAGCTGTGGCCTTTCAGTCAATCCGACGAATACCGAGCTAGTCCTGTTCACTAGAAAACATAAACTCCCCGACTTTAACCCTTGTGTCTCCACCTAATTAAAATTCGTCTTGTCCACACCCGGCACACCCGGGTGTACACATACAAAATGCATGGTCGTATGGAGATGACTGAAATAGGGCGAAAGTTAACAACGAATATACATGCAAAAAAAGAGTATGACACATTTGGCTTTTGTTATTGTTCAATTTCTTTTATTTATTGTAAGTATATTATGAAAAATACTAATGAAGGGGAAAAATAAACAGCAAACAAAATTTTCTAACACTTAGCGCAGGTAGTATGATCTGTACTGTGGTAACTGCTGCGTAAAAAGTGCGTACACCCGGGTGTGCCAAGTGTATATTATAATGAAATTAGGCTTGAACACCTTCTAACTCAAATCGTATTGGCCCGAAACACACGCATACATGCGCAATATTTTCGAAATATAGTAGCCGAGAGGTACTGAGCTCTACAGCGGGCAGAAATGTGAAGAAGTATATGTTATGATACACTCTTACACAGCAAGCACACCCGGGTGTACTGGTGTAGACACAAAGGTTAATCTCCCAAAGCTAAGAGGCACCCCCCTCACCCTCTCAAATAGTGCAAAATATCTGGACCTGAAGCTGGACCGCAAGCTCCTTAAAAGAGATAATACAGTCGAACGTGCTAGGAAGTCTCTTTTGCAAAAAGGCAGTAGGCCCCACTTGGGGCCTGCAACCAAACATCATGCACTGGCTGTACACATCGGTATTAAAACGGATACTCATGTATGGAGCACTGGTCTGGTGGCCTGCCTTGGAGAAGACCTCCAACCTAATCCTTATGGAAAAAACCCAACAAGTGGCTTGTCTCACTATTACTGGTGTACTGAGAACCTCTCCCACCGCAGCGCTCCAAACCATGCTCCACCTACTTCCAATTGACATCGTCAGCAAACAACTGGCTGCCTATTCAGCAATAAGACTGAAAAGTTCCAACACTGGAAAAAACAACACACTGGACACGCCAGAATACTTCTGATGCACCGCCATCCCCCAAAGCTCACCGACCACTTGCCCACTGAACACAACTTCAACATGGGCTACAAATGCTTAGTACCCGACAGAACAGAATGGACACAACGGGATGTCCTTCACCATGAATCGCTGACAATCTTCACGGACGGCTTCAAAACCGAAGAAGGAGTCGGTGCTGGTATCTTTTCAAAAGATCTGGACATCCACCTCTCCTTCAGCCTTCCTAGCTACTGCAGCGTTTTCCAAGCCGAAGTCACTGCCATTCGTCAAGCAGCTGACTGGCTGGCGGTTAATGTAGTATCAGTATGGGATATTATCATATATATCGACAGCCAAGCAGTCATTAAATCCCTCGGATCCAGCACAACGAGATCCAAGGCAGTGAAGGACTGCCGCGTATCTCTGAACGAGATAGTTGGACAGTACAACCTCGAATTGCGAATGAATTGCGAAGCTGACGAACTGGACCGACGAGGCTGCTCAGGTCTAAACAGCATAAACGTCACCGACATCGAGGCGCCAACGTCCTATGCTAAATACCTTGTCCATGCCGACGCGGTGAGAGAAACCAACCATCGCTAACAACAGCTCGGCCACTGTTACACTGCAAGGCTACTTTGGCCCACGCTAAATGAAACCAGGTCCATCGGTCTTCTGAAACATAAGAGAGAAACCCTCTCCAAAATCGTAAACACCCTCACCGGACACTGTGCCATAGGAAGGCATGCCCAAAGACTAGGCATCCCCTACAATGACTTCTGTAGAAGTTGTAAAGATGAGGAAGAAGAGGAGACTATCAGTCACCTCCTATGCACGTGCCCCGCGCTTGCCAACATAAGAAAGGCCACACTAGGTGAATACCTGTTCAATGATCTAAGTGATCTAAACAATGCTTGTACGGCTAAGATCGGTTCCTTCATACTAAGGAGTAAATGGTTCCCTGAGTAAGAGGGTGACCCACCCACCTTTACATACCGGCAGCACAATGGACCAACTACTGGTCATGCATCCTCATCGAGGACCGGTTTCAACCAACCAACCAACCATAGGACATGTTAGAGTACTAATAGCAGTTTTAATTATTATCTTTTTGGTCATTCAATGGTACCTTAAAGCCAGGAAGAGTGGACACATCCAGCCACTAACCCCAAAACCAAGGACACCAGCAAAACCAGAAGTCTAGGAGGACAGATTAAGTATACTCAACTAATCATATTTCATTGCCAACCTCAGAGTTCATTCAAATGCAAATACAGCAATTTTGTACATTTATTCTAGACTAAGCAATTATTGTTTATTATTGTCTGTACTTTAGATATTCGCTTAGTTGCAAACAGCATTTATTGACTGTTAAATTTAGTATAAATAAGAGGAATAAAATTAATAATTTCAATTAATCAGGTCTAGGTTTATGCACCTACGATCCACTTCATCATAGTTTGGATAAAAGAATCCAATCTTAAACAATATTAAAAACTATAATATAATATCAAAATTCTACATTAAGTTTTCTTCAATGCACCCATTTCCATAAGTTTCCCATATGTTCCGATTCATGTGTCAAGTAATTTGCCCGATTGATTTTGTTTTTTTTTTTTTTTCAAAAATAATTTAATTGTTTTGAGAAAATTAATAGTATAACTCAAAACTGAATGAAAATTTAAATGTGATGCATTTTGTACGTCATAAAATAGTTTTTGAATTTTCCCCAGCTTACTGATTTTCATACAAAAAGCGAACGAGCAAAAGCGACTAAACTTAACTTAACAAATCGAAGCGAAAAGATTAATGCTTGCACTATAAAAAATCCCACTGTTTTGGAAGTAGTCGTACGAATTCTTTTACATATTATAGTTTAGCCTTTAGCCTAATGAAGCTTGAATAAATCCATTCACACAATGACAAACCAATAAATGTACCTGCTCCATTTTTCACAGAGGTCTAACGAATACTTAATATTTATTTTATTAATATTTAACTCTAATCATCAATATTATGATAAGAAGATAGCATGAATGGGAGAAGATAGCATCATGACATGAAGCTATCGAATACATATTTTTTAAAAACGTGCTTCGAAAAATCTTGTATCCCTTAATGACTTTTTTGACATCATGTAAATAAAAATAAATGTTAAGCCGTAAGCAGCCCATAGAGGGCCAAGGCCTAGTTTCTCACAACTGTACATGTTGTGCGTGGTATACATTTTTGCACGTACAGAAGGGACCTACAGTTTTATGCCTTATCCGAAGGGCAGAGGGGTTTTTGAGAAGCTTTCTCATGACAATTGTACTCTTGAATGTTTGTCAGACACTCGGAAGAGGTGGGACCGTGAAAAAAACTGTTGATGGTATTTTTCTGGATTCGAACTTGGAACCCCTTGCGCAGTAGTCCAACACACTAACCACTGAGCCACGACCACCCATCATGACTGCAAAGTAATATTTGCAGAAACCGTTACTGATGACTTCCACCCTAAATTAGTCAAAAAAATAAAGTAAATGGTCACCCTAAAGAGAAGAAATATTAATGTTGCACTGTGTTTCGGCACTTTAATTAGGCATTATTTTAAAGGAAATCATCCAATCTTCAAATGGAAGAAGTTTCACGGTGTTACTCGATTGCACTTTTTTGTATCGACCAAGAAATAGAAAACAAGTTATTTTGTCACTACAAAAAAATCTACCATTGCATTTAGTTCATAGTGACAGAGCCTTACTTATTTTTTTACTCTCAATTTAAAAGGTATTAACCAGCAGCATACTCTGACATATTTGCGTCAAATAATTATCTCAATTTTATATCATTATAACACTTTATAAACACCTGTTAACGAGCGAAAATCAAAATCGAGTATAAGCAAAGCTTTATGCATTACATTGATATGCTTCCCATTGAAAAAGTAACGGAATTATAGATTTTTTTTTGTTGTTTCTCGTTATTGGGATGTTTGACTTTATGTCTACCGGTATTTTTTTTTAATAATGGCAACATTATTTTTTTCAGCTTTTGACCAGCTAGTGTTGTACTAAATCGACCACTGTGCGACGGTAAAAACCCAATTCAATACAGTCTGATTGGGACTAATAGTTATCGTATTACCAATACGATATACAAAATGTTTGTCTCTGTCGTTTAATTATCTAATGATTGATTTTCTTTTTTTAAATAAGACAAAACATACAATATTATCCTAATCCTAATTATCCTGATACTAATAAAATGTTTTTAATGTTGGCATTAAATTGCCACAATCAATACGATTACCTTAGAGCATACACATATGTATACTGACGCACACTATTGCGTTGAAGAGTTGAGTAATATTGCCTGAAATCGCGAACGATTGTGCGTATGCATTTTAGATGCCCTACGATCCGATTTGAATAGCTGGACAAGTAGTAGGGAGAATAGAGAATACTCAATAACCTTGGGAGTATTAATGCTAAACGCTTTCGTTAATAGGTGCCAATAGGCACAATCATACCTTTCTCAAAAGTGCCGGTTGCATTCCCACCCAAAATACAGATCTTTCAGTCACCAAAATCATTACGGAGAACAGTCAATACAATCAAGCTTCACCGATAAGTTTCGATAATTTTATCAGAAAATATTTTTAAGACTCAATAAACACATTTAAGCATAAAATAAATTAAAATAAGTTGTACGTACCAATAGAATTTTGAATGCTCTGCATTTTTGGCGTATTATATTCGAGAACTTTATTTGCATACTCCCGTAAATATTTTTTAAATATCATAGCCAAATCGTACATAGGCTGGTCATTACTTAATTGGGTGCACTGAACCATGCATTTTTTGTAGAATACGAAAAGATCTCCTGAACTAAAAAGAAAAAGTAATTTCAAACATAAGATCGCAAGTGAGTCATTACAAATAAGTAATCTTATTAATAATCACCTCAATTACGTTTGTCGGGATCCAAAAGGACTTAAGTCGGCTGTAGAGTGGGGTCGATGAAAATCGCCCCAAATACGTTTTTCAGTTTCGACCTAAAATCGTCTTAGTTTCCGTGTCGAAAGAAATGTTGAACACAGTTTGTTGGTCGAATAAACTATGTAATTTAGATTTTTTACCGACTCGACTCGACAGCCGACTTGAGTCGTTTCCGACTCCCGACTAACGTAATTAGGGGTGAATAGTTATTTTAAGGACATAACTTATATACAGTGATAAACAAAAGCCACAAAATCCACATGAAAAACTTAAAATACAATGGAAATAAGCCATATTTAAATTGTATTATATAAACACACAAAATATGTTTTATACTAAAAGGGGGTAGAACATTTTAAATTAGTTGGCAGATAATGAGGTGTACTTAAGTTCATCACTGTATATATCTGTATTGATGAACAGACGTACCTTGGAATGACAGTGGTCTTCATTTCAGCTGCTCGCATGGATTCCTTAGACATCTCTACAAAACGATCCATTAGTTCGGCTAAGTTTTTATCGACGCTGTTTATGTAAATACCGAGATGTGCTTTAAAACACATGCTTATGATCTGATGAAATGATCCTTGTGTCTCTCCTATTGTATTCGTTTTATCCACAGCGGAGCGAAGATTTTCGGCTGTCAATGTTACGCCGGTAAATCTTTTCGAAAGCAATTGCTCAAAAGAATGTGTCTTATTGATAGCGAAAAGCAATAAACGTACATCAATTTCATTGCATCGTTTTGCCATGATTGATGTAAGGTCATCCCGGGTCATTAGGCAAAATTCAACAGTTATTCGCTCAGAAACTTCCCAATCAGCGGGAAATATCGAACCAAATTTTTGTTCAAAGTCAAGCAAATGCCGTTTTAGCCAAGCATACCGTTTATCAATCTTATCTAACCAGGCTATGTCTTGATTTTCATGAAAGAGGTGTGAATACTCTTCCAACTGTTGCTGAGTAAACCATTTTAGCAGATCCTTTTTGACTCTTGTATCAAGGACTGAAATAACCATACATGCTTCAGCTAACTGCGAAAATGAAAGACGGGTTTGGCCAATAGATGACGAATGTTGTGTAAGGGAAAATGCCTGTTTGAAGTCCTCCGTGATTTGTTCGGCAAGTATAATTTGTATTTGATCCACACTTCGAGATAGATTCTGTAAGGATACGATTTTTTTTCATTCATTTAAATAGAGACAATTTGTAAAAAAAAAATGTCACAGTAAATCTAATTCTCAACAACGGTTTTATGTTTTACATTCAAAAAATACTTTATTATGAACTTATTTTGAAATTTGTAATTATGGGATTTGCATATTTGTTGTTATACATTCGGATTTATTTATATTCGGACCTTATTATTAGAAGTACCAAAAAACTTATCATATTACTAGGAATTTTAAATACAAGCATTCGTGAAAAGATCAAACCCAACATATCAATCTTCTGACATTATAATGTAAGAGAGGGGAAAAAGTGTTTCTGCCGACTGTACAGATTTGCTACAAACTGCATGTGTGTGCTCTGCGAGTAAAAATCTAGGAAATCGGATTTATGTAAAATCTCTTTATTTCGAAAAAATCAGGTAATTTAGCAATTTGTTCTCTGCACAAAGTCTAAAATTCGGAAATTGCGAGAAGCCCTCGTACAAAAGTGTTGCGGACATTTTATTTTGGAACTAATTAGGAAGCAATATCAATTTATATCTTAAAATCGTATACAAAGCATGTACATACAAACATATGTATATAATTCTTGAAGGAAAACGAACTCGAGATTTTAATTAATTCTGGCATAATGATGATAGAGAAAGTAGGTCTGCCGATTATGTCTGTCTGAAATGTATTTACGGAAGACTACATCCTAAACGGATAGACCGATTGACTTCAAACTCATATCTAGATTCTTTTACATTATCACTAGAGAATAAGTCTAAAAATTGTTTTTTTTTAATATTAACGCTACTTAAGGCCAATTTTCTAACGACAAATCAAAGTCAATTTCAGCATAATAAAAGATTACCGAAACACAAAGTCTAAACTAGAACCACTAAGATTAAAAATATATATTAATAAGGTAAATTTGTCTAAGAAGAAGAAGAACTGGAAGAATTCGATACTTTACCATCCCCATCTGGAAATTTCATTTCGACGGAAGCTAACGTTTCAGAAGCGTTTCTTAAATGTTTAATGTTTCTGAAGTTTCATCTCAAGAGGATTTCTTTATTAAAAGAAACCACCCCACCCGTAACCTATCCATAAATACTAAGTTACGTTCTGATTTATATTCACTTCAACTGAAAATAAACACAAATAGATTCTATTCATCAGAAAAACTTATACTCCTCAATACATAAATGCATTCAATAAAATTCAGACAATTTAAGTAATTTTTTTTAATTTTTTAGAAGAATCATCATACTTGCCAGTTATAAGTAAAATATGTCACAAAGGAATATTTTTCTTATTTAAATTTTAAAAACTATTTTTCTTTTACAAAAATACGACATTACGTCGCAAGTACATATATCGGTTCATAGATTATTTTATTATGCACAAGTTGAGGCAAGTATTTAAAAAAAAAAATGACAATTGATGACTGTTCGAATAGATACAAATTTGCCCATTTTTCTAAATTTGTACAAAGTGCAGAGATATTGGTTTTCGTTCTCGGGTGTTGTCTCGCTTTCCCATTTTGTAAAAGTGTGTCTTTATCGTTATTGCTTTGATCCGTACCAGAAAGCAAATGAGAGGTACTTCCAAGAACATAAGTGGGTAATTCCTACCCTACATATTTGATGCGATGGCTCAGTGGTTAGTGCAATGATCTGCTGTGCATGAAGTTTTAACTACGATTCTTGCAAGTGTATGATAAACAATCAAGAGTATAACTGTTGAGGCGTCCACAGAGATGTCGCACTCGCGTCCAACTGGAAGGTTGCGAGGGTCGAGGAAGCCCTTCATGACACCAGGGGTGTTATTATCGTTATCAACGATGAATCCCTGGCGCCTCTTTCCGCTACCAAGGGGGTGATTGGCTACGGCATTAAGGCGATTACCCTCAAAGTATACCGTAGCGATCAGGATGCGGATAATAAGATCGTCTCCTCGTCAGTGGCTTCGTCATCTGGCAATAATTCCAACAGCGCGGCAGAATCCTCTATGGAAACTGACTGCGCCTCCCTCACCATGTCAGCGGTGGCACCTCTAGTTGGGGTCGGATCATTACCGACGACCACGGAGGGTCACAGCGTGGCATCCAATACTGTTGCTGCCCGGACTCTAGTTGGGACCGATAACTCATCGGTGAACACGGAGCTGGGTAGTGACCCCAACTGCCCCTCAGTGGCCCCTATAGTGCCGACCGGATCTGCTGAAGTCGAACTTGAGTCGACCGACGCGGAAATCACGAGTGCGACAATCTCTCTATGTTGGATGACGACGACCTGTTGCTATCCGACTCGGACGAGGGAGATCGCACCGTCATAGTGAGGTCTGAGGAGGGTAACAGCTACAATGCTGCGCCTTCTTCAGATTAACCTCCACCACTCCACCACGGCCTCGGCCGCCCTTGTTCTCCGCCTTTCTCAAGGCGGAGAAGACTTGGTCCTGATCCAAGAGCCCTGGGTCAATGGAAACCGGGTTCGAGGACTCAGGATCCCCAACTACAAGCTCCTCTACGTAAGGAATGAAGGTAAACCAAGATCCTGCATTCTTGCGAAGAGCTGCCTTAATATCTTTCTTCTCTCCAATTGCAGCAATCAGGACTTCATCGCCACTTGCGTGGAATCTACGACCCAAAGGTACTGGGTGGTCTCAGCATACCAGACGGGTCCCTTTCCGCCGACCGGGATGAGAGATCTGGTTGCAGAGGCCGAGAGAACCAGCACGCGCCTCATCATAGGTTGTGATGGTAATGCGCACCACACTATTTGGGGTAGCTCGGACATAAACGATCGAGGTGAGGAACTTTTCAATTTTGTAGTTAGCTCTAATCTGTTACTATGCAATAGAGGTTCCCAACCCACCTTTGTCACTCGTAATCGACAAGAGGTCCTTGATATCACACTTGTCTCTGCTAATCTTGCCAATTCAATAACGGATTGGAAGGTGTTAGAGGAGCACTCTTTCTCCGACCACCCTTATCTCCAATTTGGTCTTACCGACCCACAACCAATCCTGGTCAAAACCAGGAACATCAAAAGAACCAATTGGGCTCTGTACAGGGAATCACTAAACAGATTCCTCCCTCCCGAGTTGCCAGTCACCCTCTGTACAGCAGATCTTGATGCTGCGGTGGCAGTGTTGACTGAGGCTCTAAATAAATCTCTTAACAAGGCCTGTCCTTTCAGCACTCCGCGTGGTAAAAAGAAGCCTCCATGGTGGAATGCCAATCTGGGACACCTTAGAGCCAACTGCCGGCAACTCTTTAATAAAGCTAAACGCTCCAAACCTAGTGCGGATTGGGACTCTTACAAGCTGTCACTTAGCGTCTACAAAAAGCTCTAAGGAAAGAGAAACGCAGCTCCTGGAGACTCTTCTGTGACAACATTAATGAGTCCTCCGAAGCCTCCAGGCTGCGCAAGATTCTTTCCAAAAAGCCACTTACACCAAGCTACCTGTTGAGACCAGATAGTCTGTGGTCCTCCTCTTGCAAAGAGAACATTGATCTTCTGTTGGATGCTCACTTCCCGGGTAGCTCCCCTGTTGTTGATGTTCATCCTTCTGTTACCATGAACCACCAGCTGAACATCGACCCCTCGAGTATAATTACTCCCGAAAAGATCCGCTGGGCAGTATTTAGTTTCAAACCCTACAAATCGCCTGGTCCTGATGGCATCATCCCGGCCGAGCTTCAGCAGTCCTCCGACATTATTCAGCCCTGGCTGTATTCCATCTTACAGGGCTGCTTGAGGCTTGTCTATATTCCTCGATTATGGACCGAGGTCAATGTAGTCTTCATTCCCAAGGCGGGTAGGGTCTCTCATACTAGTCCTAAGGATCTCCGACCTATCAGTCTGTCATCTTTTCTACTAAAGACCCTGGAAAGACTTATTGATATCCATTTACGTGGCTCAATTGATCCGCTCCTACTCTCTCCATCCCAACATGCTTACTGCAAAGGGAAGTCGGTAGAGACTGCCCTACACGTATTAACACGTGCTATCGAACGATCTCTTCATATCAAAGAATTCTCCCTCGTAACCTTCTTAGATATAGAAGGGGCCTTCAACAACGTCATTCCACATGCTATTACTCAAGCACTGGACAAGCTGGGGGTTGAAGCTGGGTTTAGGGTGTTAATTGATCAACTGCTAACTAGCAGGATCATCAACACATACCAGGGCCCGGCATCGGCTCGCAGAACTGTCAACCGTGGTACTCCCCAGGGGGGTGTTTTATCTCCTCTTCTCTGTAACATCACAATTAACCACCTACTGATTGGCCTCGAGGCCACCGGCTGTAAGGTGGTTGCTTATGCGGATGACGTTGCCTTAATCTTCTCTGGGAGATTCCCGGACACTCTCAGGGACTTAACAGATAATGCCCTCAAACTGCTCACTACTTGGGCCACCGAATGTGGACTTGGAGTCAATCCTCAAAAGACCGAACTGGTCCTCTTTACAACGAAAAACAACATCCCTATCATAGACCCCCCCATGTTAAACGGCACCAAGCTTGTTCTTTCCGATAAAGCCAAATTCTTGGGTGTCATTTTGGATAGGAAACTCAGCTGGAAAGCCAACATCATAGAACGCGTCAAGAGGCCAGCATTGCCCTGTACTCATATAAAAGGGCGATTGGTAATACGTGGGAAGCATCCACATCTACACTGATGGATCCAAGACCTCAGACGGAGTTGGTGGCGGTGTATACTCCTCCATGCTTAACTTAAGCATTTCCTTCCGCCTCCCTGATCACTGTAGCGTTTTTCAGGCGGAAATCATGGCAATTAAGGATGCCCTGTCATGGCTGAAGTGTAATGTACTATCCGCCTTGGATATTAGCATCTTCACGGATAGTCAGGCAACCATTAAATCCCTGGAATCTCCCACAACCACATCATCGGTCGTAGAAGATTGCCGTTCATCTCTGATGGAGATCTCGGAACAATTTAACATTCACCTATGTTGGGTGCCATAGAGATATTCCAGTGAATTGTAAAGCTGACGAAATTGCCAAACTTGGCACTGCCCTCCCAACTGGATCTGTAAGGGCGGGAGTTGGCATGCCAATTGCTACTTGTTATCACATGCTCAAACTAGATGCCATAAGGAAGGCCAACGCTCGATGGGCCAATTGCCCTTTTAGGATCTCGAGGGAGCTCTGGCCTACCTACAATCAGAAACGTTCAAAAGAACTGTTAATTCTGAGGCGTCAGGACCTGAGCACCATTATTGGCGTCCTTACGGGACACTGCCTGATCGGCCTGCACGCAAGTCGTCTAGGCCTCCCATACAACGACTACTGTCGGAGTTGCAGGGATGAGGAGGAAGAGGAAACGATTCCTCATCTTCTCTGCAATTGCCCTGCCCTAGCGTCAAGTAGAAACCTCCACCTGGGGTCATTCTTCTTCGACGACCTCTGCGACCTGACTGGTGTACCCATCAGGCATCTTCTGCGCTTTGTCAAAAGCTCCGGTTGGTTCTCCTAGTTCAGTGGAAAACCACCTAGATACAATTATCTGTGTAGTTGTCCTTAGCCTTTTCGTACTGGTCATTTTTGTCTCATTGTAGTGTCGTAGCGGTATTAATTCAGCCGGGGTATTTTTAGATCCGGTGGTACCACAATGGGCCTTTAAGGCCTAAGTGAGCTGGTGCCCGTCTGTATACGGGTGCCAGCTGCCACTACAACCTAACCTAACCATAACTGTCATGAGAAAGCTTCTCGAAACCCTGGCATAAAACTCTAGATCCAAGCTGTTCGTGGAGAAATGTATAGATACCACACACAACATGTACAGTTGTTAGAAGTTATGCCTTGGCTCTCTATGGGCTACTTACTGGATTCTTCTTCTTCTTATGGTTCCACTCCGTTTCGGAGGTTGAAAATCATCATGCAATTACTTGTTTATTTGTCACTCCTCCGAATATTTCTATTGTTGACAGATTGAGCCATTCTTTTAAGTTCGATAACCAAGTTGACCTCAGTGCTCCAACGTTTCTTCTCCCTTAAATCCTTCCTTGTAGTATTAGTTAGAGGAGTTGATATTTTCTGTTCCTCATGATGTGTCGAGATACTGAAGTCAACTTTCTTTGATTAAAAGAAGTATTTACCTTTTTCTCCTAACCCGTCTTAAAACTACCTCATTTGTAGTTCTATCTACCCATGAAATACGTAGAATTCTTTTGTATAACCACATATCGAAGGCTGGTATTTTTCTCTATATTGCTCTTTTTAGTGTCCACGTTTCTACTCCATAAAGTCGAATTTCAGCCTAATGTTTATTTATTTTTTTATACATTATTTATACTACAAAAAGCAAAATAAAGAATGCCAAAAATATGTGTATATATTATAAAAATTATTTGTTTTGAAAGTACTTTAGTACTATACAGGTTGTTCCAAGCGTAACAAAGAATTATCACAGCTTTTTGACCAGTGTTTAAGACTTGTATGCGCTACTAAGTTTACTTTCCAAAATGTACAAAACCTTTTTTGTACCTATAATAGTTTAGAAGTTATAGCGTTTAAAGTAGCTACACCTCTTGACTTGAAATGGGGGGGGGGTTATTCCCACCCGCACCACCCCTCCCATAAAATTTTTTGTTCGGCGGAACTTCAGGAATCTCCCCTTAAAAGATTATACTTGTTTCCATTCAATTTTCATCCAAATATGTAGACATATCGTCATGTGCATGAAAATACCGCACAACTGACATTTTTTCAGAAACACACTTTTTGCCACCAATGTAATCTCCTACTCAAATGCCACAGTTTGAGAAGAAATTTGCAATGCTGACATCTATTTTTCATTGCTTAAATTGAGTTTGAAATACTCTAAGCAACTCTTTTTAATAATGGCAACTCTGCCTACTGATAAGGTTGTGCACCAAATCAGCTCGTGATCAAATCAAATTCTCCCTAAGTATACACACTCCAAACTAAAGAAGCATTTGACCAAACACTACATCTTTGGTAAGCGCACCGCTGCGCTGGTTTATAACACACTTACTCAGCAATCGCTGATACTAAGGTAAAATAGGTAAATAGCTGCCAACAGCTGTTCTTAGCGCAAAGCTTTTAGTGGAAGGTGTGGAACCAAAACCAAATATCAGTACTTTTCAGTGCTTCAACTACATTTAAAGCTACGACTGTTAGGAGCTTTAAGGGTTCATACGTAATCTAAGTTAAGCTCAGTCAAAACCCCTCTAAAAGCTTTTACTACAGGTGTATCTGAACTTTACGTAGATGAGTGTTCTGAGACCGCCCCCGTCGGGGCGTGATATCAATACATTCTCAGGACTCCCTGAACTAAATATAAGTTCAGCAACTATAACAGAAACAACATCGACATCAATTAGCATTCATTACAACTCTAGCCTCAGCAATTACTATAACTACAATGACAACGCATATAGGACAAACTATGACAACTCCCTTTATAAGAACATATAAAAAGCATACAGAAACGCAAAACATTAATAAAATAACAACGAATCGCAAAGGAATTGACAATTTAAAAACAAGTCCCCGTAACCAAACCAAAATTAACGCAAAACTAATAAACACCATGGAAACTTCCCCATGCACCAGCATATGAAATCACCCTAACCAAAAAAGAGATCTGTCTCTGCCAACAATTAAAAAGACAGACGCTTATAACAACCTAAAGAAACTTAAAACAAAAGCTCAAGGAACTCTAAACTACTAACTAGACGTTCACACAATACGTTGGATAGGATCTTATATGCGATATTTAACAGGGATATGCCTCGGTAGTTCTTACAAGACATAGGATCGCCTTTTTTGAAGATGGGGCATATAGAGCTGATACTCCAGTCGTCGGGCATGCGTTCCTCCACCCATACTTGGTTGATGGCTTGATGCATGCGCCCTACCAAGACATCACCTCCGTATTTAAAAAGTTCAGCTAGAAGCCCATCAGAGCCAGCGGCTTTGTTGTTCTTCGATTTTCTGATGGCTACATTAACTTCTTCAATAGTGGGTGGAGGTGTTGTTTCTTCATTGACTGGAGGTGGGCTCTCGTCTTGCTCTATCACTCTCTCTATTTGCTGCCCGTTAAGCAACTGCTGGAAGTGTTGCTTAAACACATCAACTGTGCTT
This sequence comes from Chalcosyrphus nemorum, assembly GCA_949716465.1. Classification (NCBI taxonomy): domain Eukaryota; kingdom Metazoa; phylum Arthropoda; class Insecta; order Diptera; family Syrphidae; genus Chalcosyrphus; species Chalcosyrphus nemorum. The sequence continues at coordinate 41,096,405 of OX454334.1, forward strand.
CAGTGACTAGGTTGCCTTCGCTATTTCGAAGAGCCTGCGATCCGGACTTGTAGCCAGCTGCCCTCTTTCTAGACGATAGCTTTTCGATAAAATTGCCGGATGTTGTTGCGCTCGCGAGACTCCTCGATATCCTTGAGCTGGGAAACTGCGTGGTCCCTTTTCTTTTTACGCAGGATTCTCTTTTCTTCCCTTCATTTAGTCCGGGACTCCTCTCTCATACCAAGGGCTCCTCCTTGGTGGTGGTTGGTAGCCAAAGGTGGTCATGGCTACCTCTTTGATGATGTTGCGGTATTCGGTCCACTTGTTGTTAGCATTTGTGGTGGGTGAATGCACCCCAAAGAGTTTCTCGGCCAGGTGCTCTTAGTAGGCTCTGGCTCCTTCTGGTTTGCTAAGGCGTCCAACGTTAAGCTTGTTTTTCTTGACGGCTCGCAGCTTCTTCTCGTTAGACAGTCGAGCTCTGAATTTAGCTGCAACAAGATAGTGGTCAGAGTCAACGTTTGGTACGCACATCCAAAATGTTGGCTTAAAATCAATAACTCTTGATCTAAGCTGATTTCCCACGACGAATCCACATCCTAACATATGCTGTCTTTTGTGGCAGCTGTAATAAATGTCGCAGCTACGTCTTTTCTGCATCTCCTGGATCGCAGTAATATCTGCCTTATACTGCGAGAGGACAGATTCAAGTTTTTGATCTGCACCCGGAGCGTACAGAGTTTGTACATTCCAAATGAGGGGATCGTTATTGTTATCCGAGGCGGATGTCTCTCTCATAACTATAGTTCTTTTTACTTGGTGGTGAAGTTACCCCGACGGCACAACCCCCAACCTGGAGGGCCAGTTCCATGGGTTTTAGGGCCTAGGACCCAGGGCCGGTCTGAGAGACCGAAATCAGTGACTCCCTTCGGAGGTGCGAGCGCTGCCGTTGACCCATTTAGGGTTCATCCGCCACCATCTCTATTCGATAACCCTGATGAAGTCATGGATATCCTTACAGACCTGAGCTTCGATTATGTCGAAGTAGCTCATGTAAGGTGTTCGCCAAAGCGTCCATGGATTCCGCCGTTGATTCCATCTAGAGAATTCATCCGCCTTCTATCCTCCTTCTGAGGACTCTTGTTAGACTTCTGAGACGTAGTACTCGTTCAAGTAAAACGAAATTATTTTAGTGCCGCAATGAAGTGATCCGATATTATGTTAGTGCCTTTTAAGTTCGTACCTCTCCGGCACTAAATATTAAAGTTCCATGTCGGATCACATCTCTGGTTTCAAATTATTTGCATCTTCCCTATCATAAAAAAAGATCCTTTGTTGTTTGAACTTGCAGTTCACTGATGTGCAGTCGCCAAAAATTTCAGAGAACTGAGCGATTGCGCAATTTTGTCCATTCACCACACAAATTAACAGCGCAAATCTCAAAATTTTTGATTTTTACACAGTTAACTGCACAACTGTATTTATGGGGACAATGATATTTTTGGCCAATAATGCTAATAAAATATTTTAGAAGCCGGTCAATTTGCTCATCTTATACCCTTACGCTTAACGCAACAGAACACAGAACAATGGTAGGTTCATGGAAGTGTTTTTTAATTGTCGAGCTTTTTCAACAGTGGGTTTTTTTAAATTGACCTCTGCAATGTAAGTAGATATTTTTTTTTGTTTCCGTCCTCCTGACCGTCTTTGTTTATACACTATCCTAAGGGTATATTTAGTTTGATACATAGTTTGTAACATAGAGAAATATTAAAGATAGACCCAATAAAATATATAATATTTAAATGATCAGCATCAGTAGCTGAGTCGTCCATCCGCCCGCATGTCACCAGTTTTTGGGCCTTAAATTTTGAGCTAGGTTGATGAAAGTTTGTATACGAGGTCCTTGGAAAAGTAAGCAATGAAATTTTTGGAATCTGCCCACAGACACGCCCACTTTTCGAAAAAATAACTTTTCTCAGTATTTTTATATAAAACTCGAAAAAACTTACTTAAGCAAATATATTGATATTCACTTACTCTACAAATCTTTCATATATACGTATATTGCATATGGCCCCGCCCACGTTTTAGGGGCGGTTTTCTCAAAAAACGTTTTACGTAGATTTCAATCAAATACTATCAATCCTTACAAGCAAACTTGAGTATATGTTAAAATATTTGAAAAATCCGCCCACTTTTTGAAATTAAATTCTTTTAAAGTAATTTTATATAAAAAAAATTATATAAATTTAGGCAATTTTTTTGTGGAAATGCTTAGATACATGGGATAGGGTATCACCCGATTCGCTCTAGGCGGAGTGTAGCATTTCCAGAGTCAACCTGATTCCAGCAGGTGATGGTCATGTTGAACATTGGCCGCAATAGATTAAAAACACAATAAATAAGCTTGATTACCAGCGAAAGAACGGTAAAATATGTTAACACAATATGTTAAAGCAGAACGCGCCTATTCTTTGGCTGCTTTATTTTCGACCAGCTTTAAACCTAGAAGCTGGTGTGTGACGACTGTTTACTTACCCTTATGTCATCACACGGTTAGCTCTAGTACTATTTAAATATTTACTAAGATAGGTGCTACATACTTACTTTGATTTCTTGTATGTCACTGTATTGTTGAAAATGTTGGTTAACCTCTGTTATTGCTTGTAAAGGATTCAGTATTTCGCCATACAACCGTTTTTCAATAAGTTTGTTCAAATTATCGATGCCACCCACTAACATGTGTAAATGGTTTAAAGTAGTTATAGCCGAAGTGAGATTCTTTTTTGCACAATCCAACTGCTTGATATCGCAAGTTATTTCTTTAACCATTTCTTCAGTTCTTTCAGCACGAGATTTTACATCTATGATTTGTGTATACAAATTATTTATTACTTTTTGTGCTTCGTTAAGAGCAATGCGCCCATCCTTCCCAGTATGAGTTTGATCACGGACAACACTACGAATATTATCATCGATTACAGTGCATTCAAATTGCATTTTAGAAATTGTATCGTCTATGACAGCAAGTGATTGTTCGTTCGGAAATGTTTGATTTATAAAATCAATTGTACTAAAAGAGGATGAGTCCATAGGATCATTAGTTTTAAGGACCTATTAAGAAAATAGACAAATACTATTAGACCTTAGGAGTACAAATTATAATAGAAATATATAAATATTAATCAATACAAATTTATACCACTACGCCACGTATACGCTTTTAAGAATAAGATTCAGAAATGTCAGTCATGATGAAATTTATATAATATTCTATATGTATCTAAAAAGCTGTGCGGTTAAATTCATTAGAGGTATTTAACCGTTACAACTCGAAAACAATAAGTAAACTCTTTTTATACCCTATCCTAAGGGTATATTAAGTTTGACACATAGTTTTTACATATAAAAGAATTGCAGAGAGCCAATAAAGTATGTATGTATAAATTATCAGTATCAATAGCCGATTCGATTGAGCCATGTACGTCCGTCCGTCTGTATGCCACCCGTTTTTGGGCCTTAAATTTTTAGCTAGGGCAATGAAACTTTGTATACGAGGTCTTTGGATATCGGGACAGAACAAGTGTACAAATTTTCAAAATCCACCCACTATCACGCCCACTTTTCGAAAAATGCCTTTTTTTTTAATATTTTTACATGAAACTTTACAAAATTTACTAAAGCAAATATGTAAATACTCCTTTAATCAACATATATCTTATACATTGTGTACAGCCATGCCTACATTTTAGGGACGTTTTCCTTAAAAAATCTTTTTTGTACGGTTTAATTAGAATAATAGGCGTGTTTTTTCGTATTCTATATAGGCTTAAAATATATTTTCCATATTAAATACACTTACAACTCAACCTATATAGAATAACGAAATCTGGATAATTATCGAGCCTTATTTCCTTAGCCACAATAAAAGCTGTGCTCCCAAATTGTTTTATTTCGATTTTGTCGAAAAATGATATCGAAAATGTCAAAAATGATTGAACAGAGAGCAGTCATTCATAAAAGAAAAATTTATTTCCGATTTTATTGTTATTAGAAAACTGAAAACATGGGCAAAGGAGGAGGTGTTGGGATTGCTGAAATCAAAATAATTAAATGTCAGTACAAAGTGCTTTCAAATGCGATATTGAAATTCCTTAGCCTCGATAGGCGTTTTATTGGCTAATACTTTTTTAAGCCTATATAGGATACGAAAAAAACACGCCTAATATCACTTCTTAGAAACAAAATTTAATATTTGTTGAAAACATTTCAAAATCCGCTCACTACCTCGCCCAATTTTGGAGTTTTGGACTAATTTTATAAGAAATTATAAAAAAAAATATTTCAAGAAAGTTCAATATACTGGTGGAAAAAGAATCTATATACATTTGTATAGAAAAACTAGAGCGGATCGTATGATACCCTATCCCTTTCCTGTATGCAAAAGTTTTTTTCAATATTTTATCAAATTACTCTAAAACACCAATTTTATCAATAAGTGGGCTTGGTAGTAGGCGGATTTAAATTTTTTTTCATTATATACTGGATTTTGTTCCTTATTAATATTCTAATAAAAAAGTCGAAAAACCGTTTTTTTATAAAAACGCCCCTAAAATGTAGGCGTGGCCTAATACAATGTATAGAAGATTTGTAGTGGAAAAAGATATCTACCTATTTGCTTAAGTAAGTTTTTTCGAGTTTCATATATAAATACTGAAAAAAGTGAATTTTTGGAAAAGTGAGCGTGTCAGTGGGCGGATTTTAAAAAAATTGACACTTGTATTGCTTACTTTTGCATGGACCTCGTATACAAAATTTCATCGACCTAGATCAAAATTTAAGACCCAAAAACTGGACAGACGGACATAGCTCAATCGACTCAGCTAGTGATGCTGATCATTTATATATGTATATATGTACTTTATTGGGTCTATCTGTAATATTTCTCTATGTTACAAACTATGTATCAAACTTAATATAATATTAATAATGATAGGGTATAAAAATGATAGGGTATAACACGATCCGCTTCAGGCGGATTGTAGAATTTTCATATATTTTTTTACTGGAGTTGATATAGTTACTTTGACCATTAAGTACATTCAGTTGCATAATTACAATAAACATTTAAACCAGTTTTTACTTGCACCAAATAGGGCAAGCATTGGATTCGTAAAAGCTTTAACTCGAGATAACAATCAATTCTGACAAAATGATGATAATAAAAGCTCGAAAACGTAGGTCTACCGATGCCATCTGTCCGTCTGTACTTCAAACTTCATAGATGAACTCTGTTGGGCCACAATTCGAGGCAAAATCGGAAATTACTATTTAGCCCTTTTATTAACAATACTTTACTTATGGCCAATTTTACAAAAATGCGATTTTCCGATTCCGATTAAACTCCTTATTTAGCTTAGTCTAGACCAATGCTATAAGATGGCATACCACGATTTCGGCTAAAAATACGTATATATACGGTGTTTAAGCTTAAAAAAATTTTATTTTTTAGTGCTCCGGCTCTTCAAAGGAAAGACGGATTTTTTTAAGAAAATTTAAAAAAACAGGTGATTTTAAGTAATTAAAATCATAATTTTTACAGGAGGTCATTTGAATACTACGGTTGGTTCGAGTTTCATTCAAGCCCGCCATTTAGTTTTTAAGTTATAGATTTTAGAAAAACGGATAGAATTTCCTTAATTCTTTTCTCTAACTGTTGGTTCATTCGATCCCGATTTTTCAATAAATACATACCGTGTACGATTGGATGGCACGTATTTGTATTGTTATTGAAAAATTAATAAGTTTTGAAATATATATGTATGAACATATGTATATATTTTTACTTTTTTTTATTCATTTTTAAAAATTTTGAGTGCCATATTCTGTTGTATGTCAAGTATTGCTCGTGTTTTAATTTTGATCAAAATCCATGTAATATGTATCACCCGAGAAATAGCTGTTATATTATACTAGTTAACAAGTAAAGTACCATTATATGCATTTTTTTGGAAAAAAACGTAGTACGCCAATGTATAGTATTTACCTATAAAAAAAAAATTGTCTAACTGAAATATGAAATTTAATCAAAATTGTTGAAACCGTTTTCGACCGTTGTAAAAATGACCCTAAGTGAAGTAACTTTAAGAGTAGGGCTAGAACGAAAATTTTAATTATTTTAATTATTATATATCGGCGCAGTTTTACTAGGACTTAGGCACGTACTTGCAGTTTTAGCATTTGGTAGAGTTATGCCCGTCGTCTTACGTGTTCATCGCATCCAACCAACTCCATTCAATTTTTTATTCAACTCGAACAAATTTACTACCTCGTACACTAGTGCACAAACTCACGTTCCCTGTGTTGATCAACTCATTCAACTATTGAATAGCCTCGTACACTTAGTTGATCAACTCATTCTACTGTTGAATAACCTCGTACGCCTAGTTGATCAACTCATTAAACTGTTGAATAGTTTCGTACACCATGTTGAACAACTTGTGATTTTTTTTAAACGGCTGATCAACGCGTTAAATACACTTGACAACTAACAGTGCATCTTGATTTAAATTATTGTTTTTTTATTCAGCTTGATAAGGCTTTACGACCCGTTGTGATGGGATCAGCGAAGTCACTTTTGCTACATATGTAGCAAAACTGCTACATTTTCGAGTAACGTGCTACATGTTACATCTTTCACTCATTATGCTACATTATACGAAACTGTACGAAACCGTCTACGTAATTTTTTCATCTTCTTTTTTCGATTTCTCTTCTCTATATCTCAAAATGACTAACTTTCATATGTAAACTCATCATAGTGTTGGCATCACTTTCCAAATGTCAGATTTAAATTGTTTGTGTTTTATTTTATATTTCAAATTTCAACAACACCGGCTATTTTATTTAGATTTAACATTTTGTACATATAATAAGGGAAGTTGTTAAATTGAAAATAGAATAGAAATTAAATAAATGTTTTTGGAACTTTAGCATGGTACGCAAATATAGAAAAGAGTGGGAAACAGAATTTCTCGTGGTTTGAGTGTAGGTCAAAAAAACTGTTTTGCCGTGTTTGCCACAAATCATTCGTGTGCAACAAAACGCTGTTAACAAGACATGAAAATTTGGCGATACATATCTCAAATTATGAAGCAGTAAAATCGGTCCCTAGTGTCTTCCAATGTTTAAAAAAACAAACTGGTAAGGCAAAAAGACAATACTACGTGTAATAATTAAAAAAATAAAAAATGAAATTTACTGAAATTTGTGTTTTGCTACTTTTTTTTTTAAAATGCTACATTTTTATTGCCTGTATGCTACATTGCTCTGGACCAAAGTGGCAACGCTGGATGGGATGTTCCGCCGAAAGAAAAAGAAAAGTGGGTGTCACGTAGTTAATTTTTTACTTTCGCGTATAATAAAAGGCAAATACGTGCATACTCGTAGGTATTGGATTCGTTCAAAAATTCGAGCTCGAGATATTAATCAGTTCTGACGTTGTGATAGTAGAGAAGATCGAAAGGGGAGGTCTGTCAATTCTGTCTGTCTGTGTAAGCCTAGGGCTACAGCCTAAGCGGATGGAATGATTTCGATCAAACTTCATATCTAAAGTCTGTCTCTGTGCCTCTCCCTAGAGGCGAAATTGAATTTTTTCTTTTAGCCCTTATATTAACGGTACTTTACTCAAGATGCCTCCACCCAGAATTTGAGCAAAAAAGCATTTTCAAAACAATGCAATTCGGCCAATAGTAAACCGATTGCAACGTCTATTATGTCATATTGAAGAATGGGATTTAATCTAAGTTTGGTTCGAGCCCGAATTTTGAAAAATTGTTTTGTTGTTTTAATTAAAATTTTGTGTTTTTTTTTTTTTAAATGGAAATTTTCAAAACAAAACATCAGCTAGTAAATAGTACAATTTTGATATGTTTTTGGTGTTCTTGGAAAATTAATGAACGAATCTAAGTTGTGTTCGAGATAAAACTTTTTTAAATTTTGTCCTCGTTTTGGATATATTTGCGTTTAAAAAACTGTAAAATTATGCAAATTCAACACTGTTTTTCGTACAGAAAAGCTACCCTCGATGTTTTGCGTCCTGTTTTTGAAGATCGCATTATCAGCCGCAGAGCTGATGTCGTTTGGCCACCTCGGAGCTGCGATTTGACACCGTTGGACTATTATTTTTGGGTTGCCGTAAAAGACAAGTGTTACGCCGACAAGTCAGAGACAATTGACGCTTTAAAGGACAATATTCGTGAAGCCATTGGTGAAATACAGCTGCACACAATCGATAATGTGCTTGAAAATTGAACCGATCGTGTAGGCTACTGCATGGCCAGCCGAGGCAGCCATTTGAATGAAATTTTTTTCCATTATTAACCGGAAGGATTGGGGCCCCTATAGCGCCGGCCGGACCTGCTGTAGTCGAACTTAGGTCGACCGATGCGGAAATGGTCAGCGATCACGAGTGCGACAATCTCTCTATGTTGGATGACGACGACCTGTTGCTATCCGACTCGGACGAGGGAGATCGCACCGTCATAGTGGATCTGAGGAGGGTAACAGCTACAATGCTGCGCCTTCTTCAGATTAACCTCCACCACTCCACCACGGCCTCGGCCGCCCTTGTTCTCCGCCTTTCACATGGCGGAGAAGACTTGATCCTGATCCAAGAGCCCTGGGTCAATGGCAACCGGGTTCGAGGACTCAGGATCCCCAACTATAAGCTCCTCTACGTAAGAAATGAAGGTAAACCAAGATCCTGCATTCTTGCGAAGAGCTGCCTTAATATCTTTCTTCTCTCCAATTCCAGCAATCAGGACTTCATCGCCACTTGCGTGGAATCTACGACCCAAAGGTACTGGGCCATACCTAGGCCACGATCAGACGGGTCCTTTTCCGCCGACCGGGATGAGAGATCTGGTTGCAGAGGCTGAGACCTTTGTCACTCGCAATCGACAAGAGGTCCTTGACATCACACTTGTCTCTGCTAATCTTGCCAATTCGATAACGGAATGGAAGGTTTTAGAGGAGCACTCTTTCTCTGACCACCGTTATCTCCAATTTGGTCTTACCGACCCACAACCAGTCCAGGTCTAAACCAGGAACATCAAAAGAACCAATTGGGCTCTGTACAGGGAATCACTAATCAGATTCCCCCCCCCTGAGTTGCCAGTTTCTCTCTGCTCAACAGAGCTTGATGCTGCGGTGACAGAGGCTCTTAATAAATCTCTTAGCAAAGCCTGTCCTTTCAGCACTCCGCATGGCAAAAAGAAGCCTTAGAGCCAACTGCCGGCAACTCTTTAATAAAGCTAAACGCTCCAAAGCTAGTGCGGATTGGGACTCTTACAAGCTGTCACTTAGCGTCTACAAAAAATCCCTAAGGAAAGAGAAACGCAGCTCCTGGAGACTCTTCTGTGACAATATAAATGAGTCCTCCGGAGCCTCCAGGCTGCGCAAGATTCTATCCAAAGAGCCACTTACACCAAGCTACCTGTTGACGGTCAGTGGACCTCCTCTTGCAAAGAGAACATTGATCTTCTGTTGGATGCTCACTTCCCGGGTAGCTCCCCTGTTGCTGATGTTCATCCTTCTGTTATCGTTAACCACCAGCTGAACATCGACCCCTCGAGTATAATTACTCCCGAAAAGATCCGATGGGCAGCATTTAGTTTCAAACCCTACAAATCGCCTGGTCCTGATGGCATCATCCCGGCCGAGCTTCAGCAGTCCTTCGATATTATTCAGCCCTGGCTGTACTCCATCTTACAGGGCTGCTTGAAGCTTGTCTATATTCCCCGATTATGGACTGAGGTCAATGTAGTCTTCATTCCCAAGGCGGGTAGGGTCTCTCATACTATTCCAAAGGATCTCCGACCTATCAGTCTGTCATCTTTTCTACTAAAAAACCTGGAAAGACTGATTGATATCCATTTACGTGGCTCAATTGATCCGCTCCTACTCTCTCCATCCCAACATGCTTACTGCAAAGGGAAGTCGGTGGAGACCGCCCTTCACGTATTAACACGTGCTATCGAACGATCTCTACATATCAAAGAATTCTCCCTCATAACCTTCTTAGATATAGAAGGTGCCTTCAACAACGTCAATCCATATGCTATAACTCAAGCATTGGACAAACTGGGGGTTGAAGCTGGGTTTAGGGTGTTAATTGATCAACTGCTAACCAGCAGGATCATCAACACATACCAGGGCCCAGCTTCGGCTCGCAGAACTGTCAACCGTGGTACTCCCCAGGGAGGTGTTTTATCTCCCCTTCTCTGGGACATCACAATTAACCACCTACTGATTGGCCTCGAGGCCACTGGCTGTAAGGTGGTTGCTTATGCGGATGACGTTGCCTTAATTTTCTCTGCGAAATTCCCGGACACTCTCAGGGACCTAACAGATAATGCCCTCAAACTGCTCACTACTTGGGCCACTGAATGTGGACTTGGAGTCAATCCTCAAAAGACCGAACTGGTCCTCTTTACAAGGAAATACAACATCCCTACTATAGACCCCCCAATGCTAAACGGCACTAAGCTTGTTCTTTCCGATAAAGCCAAATTCTTGGGTGTCATTTTGGATAGGAAACTCAGCTGGAAAGCCAACATCTTAGAACGCGTCAAGAAGGCCAGCATCGCCATGTAGTCGTGTAAAAGGGCGATTGGTAATACGTGGGGACTAAAACCTCACGTCACCCTCTGGCTATATACGTCTGTCGTCAGACCTATACTTCTTTAAAATCCCTGGAATCTCCCACAACCACATCATCGGTCGTAAAAGATTGCCGTTCATCTCCGATGGAGATCTCGGAAAAATTTAACATTCACCTATGTTGGGTGCCAGGCCATAGAGATATTCCGGGGAACTGTAAAGCTGACGAAATTGCCAAACTTGGCACTGCCCTCCCAACTGGATCCGTAAGGACGGGAGTTGGCATGCCAATTGCTACTTGTAATCACATGCTCAAACTAGATGCTATAAGGAAGGCCAATGCTCGATGGGCCCATTGCCCTTTTAAGACCTCGAGGGAGCTCTGGCCTATCTACAATCAGAAACGTTCAAAAGAACTGTTAATTCTGAGGCGTCAGGACTTGAGCACCATTATTGGTGTCCTTACGGGACACTGCCTGATCGGCATGCACGCAAGTCGTCTAGGCCTCCCATACAACGACTTCTGTCGGAGTTGCAGGGATGAGGAGGAAGAGGAAACGATTCCTCATCTTCTCTGCAATTGCCCTGCCCTAGCGTCAAGTAGAAACCTCCACCTGGGGTCATTCTTCTTCGACGACCTCTGTGACCTGACTGGTGTACCCATCAGGCATCTTCTGCGCTTTGTCAAAAGCTCCGGTTGGTTCTCCTAATTCAGTGGAAAAACCTCCTAAATACAATTATCTGTGTAATTGTCTTGTAGCCTTTTTGTACTGGTCGTTTGTCTCATCGTAGTGTCGTAGTGTATTAATTAGCCGGGGTATCTTTTAGATCCGGTGGTACCACAATGGGCCTTTTAGGCCTAAGTGAGCTGGTGCCCATCTGTATCTGGGTGCCAGCTGCCACGACAACCTAACCTAACCTAACCGGAAGGATTGCACTTTCAAATAAAAAAAGAAATTTGAGAAAATATTCAGTAGTTTTTTTTTTATAGCATTTTCAAAAATAAAAAGTTATTTGGCGGACCCTTTATAAAAAAAATTGAAATTTCATTCTTCGCAGATATGATAACGGTATATCAATTCTTTCATGTCATCATTAGCATTTTCGGGACCGAATAGAAATATTATTTTCTTAAGGGGCAAGAGATGTAACAGTTTGATATCTCTTTACTCAATGATTTTTGGAAAAATGACAGTCTAGGGAATGGTATTTCAAAAAATGAAAGTGTAGGCTATACACTTTACACTTCTTCCTATTCGCTTACTCTCTGCAATAAAAATCGTAAGTTGTCAAATTTCAAGGAGTGGACTTAAAAATCTTTCAGAGAGGCAAAACGCCTCTTCATGGAACGCGTGTAGCAACAATATTGTTACCCGCGATTTCTATTAGTGATGATAAATAACGTTTTAATGCGTTGGAATGTCTTAGGAGAGCCTTAAATTTTCATTTGATATCTTCTTTAAATTTTTTTTTTACTTTAAATTTTTACATCTAGCACAAACTCCAGCCAGAATATAAGTACAAATTTGACAAATCTTACAAAGATAAGTTTTAGTTTGTCGTGTCCCTTTTACGATTTTTTTTGTGTTAGGGAACAAAGTTGCTCTAGAATTCGTTAGAATCTGTAATTCAAAATTTCAGGTAAGGGAACACAACAGTTTTAAGTTATAGTAGAAATACAACAACCTTGTCACAACGATAAATTTCTTCGTTTTGCAAGCTCGATATTTTGAAATTCAAATAAAACTGAAATTACATGAAACTTGCATAGAAACAAAAAATTATGTATTTATATTAGCAAAAATGTAACCAAATGTATGTAAATTTTAATCAGTGTGCATAGGTTGTTGGAGGAGATAAACTGTCTTCAGCACATTTAGTGCTGTTAGCTTGTGCAACACGTTTATCCTTATTCTATTTCATGCAAGTAAAGACAATAGTATTAGCTGAACATATTTGAATCAAGCTGCTTGTGTAGTGTGAAATAAAATTAATACAATCTCTATTATATAAATAAAATCTGAATTGAATTGCTCAAAATTTAATTTACCACTGTTGCTTTCAACGGCTCAATTTTCATTTAAAAAACACTAACACGAAAGCAATTGCAGGACGTTAACTAAATAGAATATGTCCTACAAACACGATCTCTGGAACGGCAGTTTTTTCGTTAGATGAAGCAGGTCATTAATCGTCAAAGCGATTTCCCTTGGTCGATTCGATAGTATTTTTTGTTTACATGAATTAAGACTATCGTCAGTACGATATCGTGAGATGATGAATAGTGGAGAGCCAATCGCTGTCTACATCCCGTAGACGCAGGATACTCGACCTAAGTATATAGTTTGCAAAAGCGCACAACAAACAAACCACAAAAATCAGCTAGCACCCGCAAGAAAAGCGCGTAGGTACCAGCAAAGACTATATAATATTATAAGACGTCGCACGTAGAACAACATTTTTTCTCGATTTTTTTTGTTCTAGCACCCACTAATGGGTGCAGCAACATTTCAAATGTTTAAATACATATAATATCAACAAATTAATATAAATTGTTGTTGTTTTTTCAGAAACCTAATGTTTCAAATATATTTTAGTTTGCCGCGAAACGACAAGCCGACTGGTTATGGGAGGGTGTACTTTAACCTTCGGTTTTTGTTTACAATGATGTTGCTAAGCAACAAGAAATAAAAAGTAAAAGAAAAATCTAAATTTAAAAAGATACGTATACGTCCTTTCTCTGTATTAGTTGAATCTTAAGGTGTGTGCGCTTTTTACAATTTTTTTCCGAGGCAAGAAAATTTAAGATTTCAATTCTCAAATTCAATTCAAATGTCTACTACCTGCAAATAGCCGTTAGGTTACAGTATTAACGTTTTTTTCAGAGAAATTTCAGTAAAGTAAACTGCTCTTAAACTGTGTTTAAAGCGTTAAAAATCCAATTTTCTTAAAAACTGTTTGGTAATTTGTGATTAAATTTACAAGTCGGTCATATTAAAAATATTCTGCAGAATAGCCCATGTACTTTGAATTTCTGGCATAACAACACCTATAAGCTAAAGATGGAATTAAGCTGTACTTTGGCTTTTACACGAACAATAAGCTTATGTCTAGAAGATTTGACGAGAAATATCATTGATTAAACGAAACATGTACATATTTGACTTGGTGCCTGTAAACACTATTGAAATAGACCACTTTTGTAGTCCATTTATTAATCCAATTTCCCAACTGTGAAAAAAATTTAAGATTGATAGGTAGTTTGAATTTGTTGGTTTTTATTGTTACTACAACTAAGTGTTCGACTTGAATGCCGATTGTGCTGTTTTGTCATCAAAAAGTGTTCAACAGTGTTGCAGCTGTACTAGACAATGCAACGGCAGCAAGGGCTATGTCCGAATATTCTTTTACTTGATCCGACTTGCTATACTTATTATCTGTTTTATTTCAGATCTCGGTGATTTCATCCATTTTTTTTTCGAAACACAGAGAAATATTGAAGATAGATCAGCACCACTAGCCGAGTCCGCTTTTTTGTCACCAGTTTTTAGGCCTTACATTTTAAGTAGGACAATGAAATTTTGTATACGAGGTCTTTGGATATCGAAACAGAACGAGTATAACAATTTTTAAAGTACCAGGCCTACAATATCATCAATAACAAAAAAGATTTGGAGGTATACATACATACATATATTTACCTTTATGTTGCAATTCAGGTAGCAAGTTGCCGCTTGATGGTACACCTAGCTCTTAACTTTTATGTCCCTATAAAACTGCACTCTGAAGCTCTATAAGATGTCATTTGAGAGGCAATATGTTGACCGTAAGTGGAAATTGGGCTGTGGCAATTAGGCTGTAAAGCGGTTCAGACGCAACAAATCTTACTGGCACTTCCATTCTTCTATTTCTAGAACTCACGTACCAGAGTAGCAGCCTCTATTAAGGAGACAAAGTTTTATAATGCATAAATTGGCTTTGCCTAATTTGAGCAGATAAACATGGTCATTGTATGCTTACGGGCATTTTTGCATTCTCTACCTACTAAGTTATTTAAACAACTATATAATTAAGTCCACGAAAGATTGAAACAAGTTATTTATAAATTCTGCAGCACAACTTAGAACCACTGGGATAAGTTCGGCCTTATTACTTCCGAACTACTATACAGAGAGACAACTTAACTTACTCAAGTGCTACAAACCAGTCCACTCGGACACATGCGTGGTTATTGTTCAACTAGTTCTAATAACATATTTTAAAAAAAATACGTTCTAAATGCGTCCCAGATGATATAGTTCCAAAAATTCCACTATGATAAGTTCCTTTATTCAAAAAAATTGAAATTTGACAACTTCTCTAGGGCAAAATATTAATAACGCACACTTGGCAAAAGTGTCGAACACTTTCTCAGAAAATATGTATCCTTACACAATAATTTTTCGACTTTGTTTTATTTTTTTATTTCTTAAAAAGTGGGGATAAAAAAAATAATCTGCCTCCAAAGGGAAGCGAACAATTGATTCGGTTCTCGAACAAAACAAAACAGATATATTCGAGATAGAAAATTGAAAAATGTTGACGAAACAATAACAACAACATAGATGTTTCGGTAAACAAGAAACATTTTAGTCGTTTAGCTACATATTACTAAAAAATCGAGCAAATAAAAACATGGAACACAAACTTGTTCTGCGTGCGAAGTCTTATAGTATTATATAGTCTTTGGTACCAGCCAATAATCTTCATTCTGGGCAAGATTGCTAAGAGCGAATTGGCTGACACGGATTTTGCTCACGATCTGACCGACAAAGCATTGTATCAAAAAATTGTTGATTAGTATATCAACCACCATGGTAAATCCATCATGTTTTATTGGACGAAACGAATTATTTTGTTTACTTTCTCAGTTAAATCGAATTTCTCACTAAATAAGTGGATTTTGAAGATTTTCTTCCGAGCTTAACTTACCCGAACTATAGCACTTTCAACCTCTTTAGTAATTACTATTTTATTACCAGTGGCCAACATCTTTAATGAAAATAACTATCAATAATCCAATATGAATCACAAATAACCTCTATAGGCAATTTGTCAACTAAGTATCATATACAAACTAATATAGACGGAAGTCCACGGTCGATTTCACTGTTGGCTCCCACAAGATAAAAGTATCACCGATTTTGAATGTATTCTGGCGTTTCCGGCAAAATCGAATCGGAGCTCACGCACACATTCTCAAACGGCGGTGTTTTTCACCCGCGCAGCCATGCGTGTGTTCAGGATTCTAGTCACTACGTAGTGAAGTCAGATTTGGTCGATCTGATTGGTTGAGAGCCTGCAAATGCACTGCAAATCTAGTGTACTTTTTGTGAGGTAGCGACTGGATTATTAAAGAAAAATTTTCGACTAACATGTTAGTGGATTTGAGAAATGTCATAAAGCAGCTAGTTCGGCTGGCAAATTATTTGGGAAATGGCTGTACTTTAGAGTTTTTTCTGATAATTCCGATATTTGAATAGAAATAGAGTTTTATCAAAGTCTGAATTGTTATTTAGAGGAATAAAATAAAAAGAATCAACTAAAGATAAAACCGAAGATATTTAACGCGTAAATATTAAAATTTTTATTTAGTTAAAATGGAACAAAATTCGGTTAAAGGAATAATCATTTAAATTTGATTGGGATACCGTGTGCAACACATCTTAAGATCATACATAGTGCGTGCATTATTGACTCTGAAAATCGTTCATTTGAAATATAACTTGGACTATAATGTAAATATTCATAATTTACTTTCTTAGCACATATTTATGTGCCTGTAATCCCACTTAAAAAAATTGCAGCCTATGTATAGTCCATTTTTATACTTTTTGTGTCCTTTTTTGTTCCTAACAATTCTGTAAAGAAAACTCAATTCACAAAGAAATATTCAGTGAAACTACGTAGTGTACATCCAATTATGAGGAGGAAATGTCAACTGCATATGCAGTGAGTTTGAGCGTTCAGAATTCTAGACTTCACTAACATGTTAGTGACTAAAATCCTGAACACACCCATTTTCCTGTACATTATGATGTTGTTAATTGAATGACAGTCCGCTGAAAATGTGGAGTGCAAAAGGAAAGAAAGTGACACCACGATTGTTTTTATAGCATAGACAAACCTATATTAGACAGTCAACTCGTACACAGACAAACTAACATAGACGGTCGTCTTCGGCCGATTTGACCGTTGGTTCGCACAAGAGTAAAAGTACCACGGATTTTGAATGTATTCTGACGTTTCCGTCAAAATCGAATCGGAGCTCACGCACACATGCTTAATCCGCGGTACATTTGATGGGCGCAGCCATTTTCCTGTACATTTTGTTGTTGTTAATTGAATGACAGTCAGCTGAAAATGTGGTGTGCAAAAGGAAAAAAGAGACACCACGATTGTTTTTATAGTTACATCTTGTTCGCACGTTCGGTCACATGTATTCACAGATAGGAAAATTCAATCGGCGTACTTTACAAAATTTTCGACAGAGGAGGGAGAAGACGACCGTCTATATTAGTTTGTCTATGAACTCGTACTTCCCCTGCCCCCTTAGTACTGCAAATAGGACGAACCTAATTACCATGTTTGTGAATAAATGTGAAGTAGCGTGTGACCAAGCCCTAACTATTATTTTGTCGGGTTCTCTTTCATTCCTATTGAGCAAACATTTTTTTTCCGGTTGTTAAGCCGGACCGTCGACCACTTTCTTTATCAGTGCTTATCACTAAGTTACACAGATATGAGAGGTAGATGGATATAAGAAGCGTAGTAGGGAGAGAGAGATAGCAGAGGAACCACAGCTGATAAGCGTTCGAGTCATATCGCCTTTAAAAATACATTGTCAAGAAAAAGAAAGCAATACCAACCACAGCCTCTGTTGAAAATCAGTATGACCTATTGCCATAAAAAACTAGGAAATTTGGAGTTAAATTATTTTTATTGTTTTAAAGCCGAACATCCGGTTTTATTATTTTTATGGAGGTTAAAGGAAATAAATAACTTGTTTTCATATTTTAGATGTAAAACGGTTCATATTTAGATTTAATTAGAGGAAAAGCGAATTATAAAAAATAGGTATACAAAAATGTTCAATAAGGTGCAATAGGTCACACTGACTAAAACGTAGAGATACACACAACGATGATCGAGTCCTATCGCCTTTAAAAAACCCTTATGAAAAAATCCTAAACCTTTCGTCTTACACAGTAAGCCGCATGTGGTGGTGCAGGTAAAATGTATTGTGTACCCTTTTTTCCACACGGGGTCGTTGCATAGGGGTGAAGTATATACTTTTGATCTACTTCCACTTATTGTACAATTTTTTGTATCTTTTACTTTGTGGTAGTAGGAAATGCATATTTAGAGAGTGTCCCTAATAGGGATGCAAGCGATGCATCGATGCTTATAACACATCGATGTTTCGTTCATAAACATCCATGTTTTGATAACCGATACATTGCCGATACATCGACAGCAAAACTGTCAAACATCGACAATATGCATATATGTATTTGTGTAATAGCATAGTACATAAAAAAACATGTCTAACTAGGGTTTTCCCCTAGTTTTTCACACCCATCGCATTGGCGTATGTAAAAAACATCATTCATTTCATTCGTGTTTTGTCGATTGCCGTGCTCTGGTTCTTTTTGCTTTGCTGTTTTGTTGTGTTTGTGCTATTGCTTGTAGTGCAGCTGTCGACATCGTGTCGTGGTTAGTATTATATGTATATTTCATATTTGTCAGTAAGTTTATAAATATTAGCTTTGTTTATAACAAATGCAATTAAGTTAAGTATTTCAATTAATTCCCAATATATTTAAACACATGCTTGCTAATGTCGATTGAGCTTCCTAGTGCACGTGGATCCTCTTCCTGTATTGTAGTTTGTTTCGATCTGCTTCTGCTTGTACTTTCCTCGCTTCAATAATAAAGTTTTCTAGTTCCTATTTCTCCGGAATCACATTTTACTTTTTATTGCGTAGATTAAATTCATTACAGAAAACAATGCCACCCATTAAATTGAAGAAAAAAATTTGGTAATATTTTAACGTCGTAAATATAGCCAACAACTTGTGTGAACAAAACATCGGAAAAACATCAATGTATAGTTGTTAATACCGATGTTGTTAAACACCGATGTTTGTCGTAGCACCATCGATGTTTTAAATCATCGATTTTTTTATGAACGATGTTGCATCCCTAGTACCTACTTATTATAATTAGTGATGGGAACTATCGAAAGAATACGATTATCGATAGTTAGTAACTGAATGATTTCAACTATCGAATAGTTTTATTCATTCATTCATGCATTTCACTAAATTTGTATAAGGGGGAGGGGGGGGTATATTTATTTTACAGTTTGCAAAACGTATACACGTTAATACAATTTTATGAACACGCTTTTTCCACATCGCCAATTAATGCGAAAACGTATAGGTATCCTAAGATACACGAAAACGAAGTAAAGAAACAAATAGAGCAATTACTAGAGGAAGGTATAATCAAGCATATCATATCTCCATGGTCTAGTCCATTATGGGTAGTACCAAAAAAATCAGATGCTATGGGCAAAACAAAATGGAGAATGGTTATTGATTTTAGAAAACTAAATGATATAACTATCTCAGATAACTATCCAATACCAAACATAACGGAAATCTTAAATCAGCTGGGAGATGCTAGGTATTTCACCACCCTAGACTTAAAATCTGAATTTCAGCAAATACCATTGAGTGACGATAGTATGGAGAAAACGGCTTTTTCGACACCTTATGGGAATTTTGAATATATGCGGATGCCTTTCGGGTTAAAAAACGCTCCATCTTGCTTCCAATACATGATGAATAATGTTCTAGCTGATTAACAAGGAAACCAATGCTTTGTCTATATCGATGATATAGTGGTTTATGGTAAAGATCTCCGAGAGGACAACGAAAGACTGAAGAATGTATTCCAAAGGTTAAAAGAAGCGAATTTAATAATTCAAATGGATAAATCTGAATTCATGAAGGATGAGGTTGAATATCTAGGTCACCTCATTACAAGAAATGGTTTACTTCCTAACTCAGAAAAAGTAAATGCTATCGACACGTTACCCAAGAATCCAAAGGAAATTAAAAGCTTTCTGGGTATGATAGGCTACTACAGGAAATTCATTAAAAATTTCAGCATGGTAGCATCACCTTTGTTTAAATTATTGAAGAAAAATGTTGAGTTCATATGGAAGAAAGAGCACTCTTAAAGTTTCAATGAACTAAAAAGATTACTAAAGGAATTTACTTTACTATAATACCCTGATTTCGAAAAGCAATTTGTGATTACAACGGACGCAAGTAATCTAGGAATCGGTGCAGTTTTATCACAGGAACACTCAGGAAAAGAATTGCCCATACACTTTATTAGTAGAACTTTAAATAACGTCGAAGGTAATTACAGCACCACAGAAAAAGAATTTCGACCCTACGTTTATGGGAGACACTTTAAACCTAAAACTGATCATCGACCCCTCACTTGGTTGTTTAACGTAAAAGACCCTGGGTCCAGATCAGTCAGATGGAGGTTAAGAATCGAAGAATACAACTATACAATCGAATATAAAAAGGGCGTAGACAATGCAGTTGCCGTTGAGGAGAAAAATCTAAATATAGTAAAGAAGTTGCAGATAATATTAGGGACATTTTCGGGAGCGATTCATCGGATTGCGAAGAAGACAGTAATACACTGAGACCAATTTATAATAAAGTTTGTGAAACTCTTTCCGGTAGTTGCATAAAACCTATAGATAGTGGTCAAGAAGAAACTCCAAGTCAAGAAGAAACTGCATGTCAAGAAGAAACTCCAAGGCAAGAAGAAACTGCAAGTCAAGAAGAAACAGCAGGTCAAGAAGATATTACTGAAACAAACGAAGTCGAAAATATGCAGATCAAAGTCGTTAGAAGTGCTGAAGAACAGCAGAGGATAATAGAAGAACATCATAATGGTTTAATAGGAGGACATGGCGGACAGAAGGCAAGTATTGCCAGAATTAAAGAAAGATACGACAAGAAACTAGAGCCAAAGGTAAAAGAATTTAAGATAAATGACTTAGTATTAATCGAAAACGATAAGAGGGATAAGTCAAGCGAAAAATATGTAGGACCCTTCAAAATAATTAAAGTAATGGACAACTTAAATGGCGCCGTAGCTGTACATCGGGGAGCGGGAAGACTTCGTAATTCGTGGATTTTGGCGAAAACATGTCACACAGTGACGAGTGAGCTTCCGAACTGCGGCACGACCGTTGATTATCCAATAGCGTCTTCGGAGAAAGTTAAGAGTCGCTTGCTTGCCACCATGCATAGTAGGCGTGTGCCCTTGTTCAATACGCATCTCGTTTAACTTACTCTCCATAGGTAGGATGATGGGAAACCGTTCAGACACCGGCAGCAAAGCATTTCTTAATCGCCCATTCAATCGTAGGATGCCGCTTTCGTCGAGACATGGATTAAGCCTCAGTAACTTGCTTTTTGGACTTATGGGCTTACCTTGAGAGAGACAAGAAACTTCTTTAGCAAAATGTATTTTTTTAACATAGCTTAACCAGAACTGCAAGGCCAATCGTCGTTCAGAGGCCGTGCATCAGGATAATATCGAATGTGGTTGTTTTAGTTTGATATCAACAACACGATAACACCAACTTGTAACTCCAACCAAGGTGTTGGTGTTGGAGTGCTTGTAGAGAAGACCCAATGCTCCCACCTCCACCAATGATCTGGTGGGGGCTTGAGTAGCAAGTAGAGCAATGACCTCAGGTTCATCTGGGAAGCTGCAAACTTGTTTCGGCCATTCGATGTCATCTTTCTGCAGCCATTTTGGACCAGACATATGGTCACATTACATATGGTGATATGTAAAGGTTCCTCAACTGGGAAGGATATACGCCACGGGAGGCTAGGTCAGCCGAATTACTACTATTCGTGAGCAAATACTTCCAGCTGTCAATCGCTGTCAGCTCTTAAATTTGGCAATCCGGTTGGACACGTACTGCTTATGCTTTCCTGGGTTGGAACGAATCCAGCTAAGAATTGTCTTCGAGTCGGACAGCAGTACGTTGTAGTTGGTTTTTTTCACCTTTGTTTTGGCCATGAGAATCGACACTTTAATTTCATCATCAACCGTTTTGACTCGTAGATAGGAGACAGCCGTATATGAGGATGTAGATGCATCGGAAAAAACATGTAGTTGGTAGCTTCAGGCATCTGCTGACGAGAAAATCCACCTAGGAACCTTGATGTCATCTATGAATGGAAACTCTTCTCGAAATCGAACCCAAATCTGTTGATGAGGTGCCGGAAGTGGATGATTCCATGATATACCAAACAACCACAGTTGTTGGCAGATTATTTTGCCAGTTACCACAACTGGAGCCAGTAGACAGGTTGGATCATAAATATTTGCCACATCGGATAATTGTTGACATTTTGTGAATGTTGATGAAGCTTGCCTGATGTTCTCTTTATAGCTTATGCAACCACTTTGGCAAAACCAATAGATCCCAAGTTCACGATCCTTTAGTTTCACGATCCAAATTCAGAGCACAGAAGCGGTCGCTCAACTTATCGTAAGTGCTTATACCTGGAAGCAGCTCGGTAGAATTTGAGTTCCATTTTCATAGTGTGAAGCCTCCTCGTTCCAGCAACTTCTGTAGTTCTATCTGTAGTTGTTGAGCAGTCTCAACCGAATCGGCGCCATTGAGGCAGTCATCCATATAAAATGATTCTCGAAGCACTTAAGCAGCTTGAGGGAAGTCAGCTTCCTCATCATCGGCCGAGGTATGGAGCACTTTTATTGTCAGATGCGGAGAAAAGTTTATTTACCACCCATTTAATTCGATGGGTGCGCCATTTTAACAGGATAGCAGAAAGTTCACTTTGAAGCTTAGGACCTACGTGAAGACAATCATTAAGTGATTTACCTGATTTGTACGTCCTAGATGCATTGAAGACATCTCTCAATTTGTGGAAGACATCTCTCAACACACGCGTTGAGGTGACACGTCTTCGTAAACAGGTTCCATGTGTTCAAGTTGCAGATACTGTGACATAAATTCGTGGTACATTGCCTTCATTGTTGGGTTAATGTCTAGGCGATGTAGTTGATGATGGAACAGTTTGAAAGCATCTCCTCTGGAATCAGCTAGTGTTATTAGGTCGATGGAATCCTTAAACAGGTACTTGATGACGTACCGTCCAGAACTGGTTCATTGTACCGTTTTCTTAAAGAATTCTTCGCAGTAGAGTTCATTTCTTATCCATATTTGGTATTCCAACAATATCGATAGATTTTCTGAAATGTTTTTGTTGCATAGTGTTAACAATTTCATAGTTGGTGATGACATCCCAGTGTAGCTGCTACCAGCCGAGGTCGAGGTTGAGCGTAGGTGGAAAACGTAGAGAGCTGCGACGCTGCTGTTTCCATGATACACAAAGATGAATTATATTGTTCTTTTTCATGTATTCACAGTCGCTTTGGCGTCACATTTTTGGTGAAAAAGATCTTTACACGCGGTTTACTGTATTTTTGTTTCAGACCGATCGACTTTTAATCCGCACAAACAAGACATAATAAAGGTTTGTAACTACTTAATTTATAAATACGAGTAAAACAAAATGTAGAATAAAATTCTCATCCATGTTTACGTTCTCCTGTCCAGCTGTTTCGGTCAATGTGACGTTTCTTGTGTTATTCGTCGGTTTTTTCG
Organism: Chalcosyrphus nemorum; assembly: GCA_949716465.1. Classification (NCBI taxonomy): domain Eukaryota; kingdom Metazoa; phylum Arthropoda; class Insecta; order Diptera; family Syrphidae; genus Chalcosyrphus; species Chalcosyrphus nemorum. Next base: position 41,119,833 of record OX454334.1, read on the forward strand.
TTTTTGTGTGAAAAGGTATAACCGGATAAGATAAGAGACAACATGAGAAATATTTTGGGTTGCTGCTTAGGATAGGCTGTGGTCGGATAGAGAGTATAAAATGTAGAAACAAAAACAAAAAGAGTAGGATAGAGATTCAAATTCTAGCGGCTTATCCGGAATCGCCTGATCAAGGAACCGTAGGTGCGAGTGGCATATGAATGGCCTGATGAGGTGGAAGAAAGGCAAGACAAAACAAGGTAGCTGGGAGTTGAAATCTAGACGTCGTGGAGACCACACGTCCTGAGACAGTTTTTTTTTATTTGTGCATAGAGATAGGAATTAGTTCATATATATTTATAAACATTGCCAACAAAAGATTAAATTAGGACAGTAAAGTTTTCTCTTAGTTCATTAGATTAAATTACTAAGTAAAACGTAACACAATAAAATAAAAAGGAAAAACGGAAAAATAAATAAATAAACAGACAAACATTTATCGTCGTCTCCGAGCCCCTTTTTCCCGCCTTTGAGAAAAAGTGATAGTGTATGTGCCTACTACACATAATTATCAAATTTTAAGAAATCAACAAAATACAACGACGACACTTGTGCAAGTCACTGCCGCGGGATAATTCTTTTAAAACAAAACACCCCTACTGCAGTGAAAGAAAGCATAGTCCCACAGTGCCTTCACTATCAACATACACGTCGTCGACGTGGAAGCTCCTGCATGTTCCTGTGGTGCTTGATAAGTACCAAACTATTTTGTTTATTTTGATTTATTTTTTGCTAGTATTTTCTCTTCTTTCTTATAGCCTACCCTAAGGGTATATTAAGTTTGATACATAGTTTGTAACATGGAGAAATATTAAAGAGAAACCACATAAAGTATACATATTTTTAAAATCCGCCCACAGACGCGCCTTTTCGAAAAAAAAATCAGTTTTTTCAATACTTTTATATGTCGTCGGAAGTCAATGGCAACACCAATATATAATAATAAATAATATACATAAGTCAGACCACCATTGTAACAGTTATCTACTATTTAAAAAAAGATAATTAAAGAAAGATGACGGCTTAATCGCTGGGATCATCCGAAGGGGCTGAGAGCGGCCTAAGCACAGCTTCAATTTACTTTAGGACGGTATAGAACTCTGTGTAGCTTCGCCGACGGTTCGCCTCAGATGGTGTTGCATGCTCTTGACACAGGCCGCCCATATGCCTCCAAAGCTTGGAGAGCCAGGTGGAATAAAGTGCCATGACACACCGTGGTAAGAAACGGATCGCGCGCCTGCCTCTAGCTGCAAAATCTTCTCTGAGTATCGCATTCGCACCTGATAACGTAGTTGCGCAGACGCTATAGATGCTAGAGCTGTATCCTCGTACAGCAAAAAACGTCGCAAGGCTGCAAGGAACGTCTCGGTGGTCATATCGCTCACGAGTTCGAGATGAATAGCTCTAGTGCTCAGACAGACAAAGAGAGCGACTCATCCCTTATAACTGCGATGGCCTCGGCCTTTTGTGGTTCGAATTGCATATGGCCCAGCATAATCTAACCCAGAGTACTTAAATGGCCGTAGCTGTACATCGGGGAGCGGGAAGACTTCCCGTAATTTGGGTCGTAATTCGTGGATTTTGGCGAAAACATGTCACACAGTGACGACTGAGCTTCCGAACTGCGGCACGACCGTTGATTATCCAATAGCGTCTTCGGAGAAAGTTAAGAGTCGCTTGCTTGCCACCATGCATAGTAGGCGTGTGCCCTTGTTCAATACGCATCTCGTTTAACTTACTCTCCATAGGTAGGATGATGGGAAACCGTTCAGACACCGGCAGCAAAGCATTTCTTAATCGCCCATTCAATCGTAGGATGCCGCTTTCGTCGAGACATGGATTAAGCCTCAGTAACTTGCTTTTTGGACTTATGGGCTTACCTTGAGAGAGACAAGAAACTTCTTTAGCAAAATGTATTTTTTTAACATAGCTTAACCAGAACTGCAAGGCCAATCGTCGTTCAGAGGCCGTGCATCAGGATAATATCGAATGTGGTTGTTTTAGTTTGATATCAACAACACGATAACACCAACTTGTAACTCCAACCAAGGTGTTGGTGTTGGAGTGCTTGTAGAGAAGACCCAATGCTCCCACCTCCACCAATGATCTGGTGGGGGCTTGAGTAGCAAGTAGAGCAATGACCTCAGGTTCATCTGGGAAGCTGCAAACTTGTTTCGGCCATTCGATGTCATCTTTCTGCAGCCATTTTGGACCAGACATATGGTCACATTACATATGGTGATATGTAAAGGTTCCTCAACTGGGAAGGATATACGCCACGGGAGGCTAGGTCAGCCGAATTACTACTATTCGTGAGCAAATACTTCCAGCTGTCAATCGCTGTCAGCTCTTGAATTTGGCAATCCGGTTGGACACGTACTGCTTATGCTTTCCTGGGTTGGAACGAATCCAGCTAAGAATTGTCTTCGAGTCGGACAGCAGTACGTTGTAGTTGGTTTTTTTCACCTTTGTTTTGGCCATGAGAATCGACACTTTAATTTCATCATCAACCGTTTTGACTCGTAGATAGGAGACAGCCGTATATGAGGATGTAGATGCATCGGAAAAAACATGTAGTTGGTAGCTTCAGGCATCTGCTGACGAGAAAATCCACCTAGGAACCTTGATGTCATCTATGAATGGAAACTCTTCTCGAAATCGAACCCAAATCTGTTGATGAGGTGCCGGAAGTGGATCATTCCATGATATACCAAACAACCACAGTTGTTGGCAGATTATTTTGCCAGTTACCACAACTGGAGCCAGTAGACAGGTTGGATCATAAATATTTGCCACATCGGATAATTGTTGACATTTTGTGAATGTTGATGAAGCTTGCCTGATGTTCTCTTTATAGCTTATGCAACCACTTTGGCAAAACCAATAGATCCCAAGTTCACGATCCTTTAGTTTCACGATCCAAATTCAGAGCACAGAAGCGGTCGCTCAACTTATCGTAAGTGCTTATACCTGGAAGCAGCTCGGTAGAATTTGAGTTCCATTTTCATAGTGTGAAGCCTCCTCGTTCCAGCAACTTCTGTAGTTCTATCTGTAGTTGTTGAGCAGTCTCAACCGAATCGGCGCCATTGAGGCAGTCATCCATATAAAATGATTCTCGAAGCACTTAAGCAGCTTGAGGGAAGTCAGCTTCCTCATCATCGGCCGAGGTATGGAGCACTTTTATTGTCAGATGCGGAGAAAAGTTTATTTACCACCCATTTAATTCGATGGGTGCGCCATTTTAACAGGATAGCAGAAAGTTCACTTTGAAGCTTAGGACCTACGTGAAGACAATCATTAAGTGATTTACCTGATTTGTACGTCCTAGATGCATTGAAGACATCTCTCAATTTGTGGAAGACATCTCTCAACACACGCGTTGAGGTGACACGTCTTCGTAAACAGGTTCCATGTGTTCAAGTTGCAGATACTCTGACATAAATTCGTGGTACATTGCCTTCATTGTTGGGTTAATGTCTAGGCGATGTAGTTGATGATGGAACAGTTTGAAAGCATCTCCTCTGGAATCAGCTAGTGTTATTAGGTCGATGGAATCCTTAAACAGGTACTTGATGACGTACCGTCCAGAACTGGTTCATTGTACCGTTTTCTTAAAGAATTCTTCGCAGTAGAGTTCATCTTGAGTTATCTTCAAACAAGGTCCCGACATCCTCGTACTCATTTAATTTCCACATACACTCCACTAAGTTAGCGAGCTCAGTCTGAGATAGTGCACAAAAACTTGTAGACAATTCCCTAGTTAGTGATTCGGGCAAGCTTCCGTAAATAACCCATCCTAAATGGGTACGTTGTGCTACAGGTGCACCAGCAGATGATTTTATTATTTCACAACGTACAAGAGAGCCATAAAGATCGGCTCCCAAAATGACGTCTATAGAACCGGGCTCATGAAAGTTTGGATCAGCCAGGTCAATATCCAAAAATTTTTCTGAATTTTGGTGTCAATTCGCAGGGTGGGCATTAGATGGTAAGATTAGTGCTCTACAGTTAATGTTAAAATGGGGTTCTCTGAGAGAACTCACAAAGATTTCGACCAGACCTGTTGACTTTTCTACGCTTGACACCCCCGTCACAGGCACAAAAAGCCTCTTTCGCCGAAGATGAAGCTGTTGAACCGCATACTCAACCGCTATCTAAAAGAGCTCGAAGTTTTGGATGATGCTCAGTAGTAAACCGTACTCCAATTAGAGCTGTAGCTAGCAGTACCGGTTCTAGTTTTACTAGTGATTCATCGTCGCCAAATTCATGGGATGAATTGCAAAGGTGACGGGACTAACAAGTGCCGTTTGTTCGCATGTGGTTTGCATGCTGTTGTGCAACATCGTGTGGTGTTTTTGTTGACATCTTAAACAGGTATAACCCGATGGACATTGCTGTTGTACGTGGTTAGCTTTTAAACAATTTTTGCACAGTTTAGCTTTCATCACAAACGTCAGCCTCTGTAATGGGCTTTGTTTCCTGAAATCAGAGCAAAACATAAGAACGTGCTTACCTGGACAACTTGGATCGATTAACATTTGCTTGATGGCTGCGAACTGGTTGAGCTTTGGTTGGTTATTGGTTGGCTTCCTTTTTATTTGAGAGAGCTGTCAAGTGAAGTTTCCCAGTCTTTAATGATGACACGATCTAATTTTTCGGTTACATGTAAAATTAACCAGTCGTCCCATGCATCTGTTGGCCGCCCTAGTTGCTGCAGACCCCGAACGGCTTCAGTGATTCCATCAAGAATCTGACGTAAGTCTTCTGATGATTCGTTAGCCATGGTTGGTAGATTTACAATATCACGGAGGTTCTGTTTAACAAGTCTGCGCCTGTTGTCGTAGCGACATTTTAAAATGTCCCACGACGTCTGAAAATTGTTCTCGCTAATCTGAATATTTTTTAATACACTCGAAGATCTACCACGAAGGCTACAATTAAGAAAATGTAGTCGTTGTACATTGGAGAGTGATGTATCTTTGACAACAAAACTGGTAAACATGTGCTTGAAATTCAGCCATTCGTTAAACGATCCATCGAAAGTGGGCAGTTGGAGCTTTGGCAAAATTGATTTGACGTTGCTATCTCCGCTTACGATGAGATGGGTCGGTGTTGAATGAGACATAGTTATGGTATCATGTGCATTAGAAGCAAGCTCGTCGATGACATCATTGAGTTCTCCTAACGCTTCGCAATAAGCAGATTCAGTTTTTGAAAAGCGCTCATCCGAAAGAAGCTGAAGTAAATCAGGTTTCCCGGTTTGCCAATGTTTAAATCGTTAGAAGCAATTAAGAGACGCAAAAAGAATTACGGAATTAAACTGTAATTAACTGTAATAAAAAGTCAAGAAAGAAAAAAGACACGTCTTCTGTGAACCACGTTTATTTTATGACAACTTCTCAAAAAAGCTCTTAGCCAATCTTTTGACATCTTCAGTGCGACGTTTTAGCTTGTGGCAGGTCTGCCACTTACCACCAAAATAAACCCGATAACAGCTTTTTCTTACGATTATTAGCAGTAACGATCTGTTTAGTGTCCATTTTCCTAAATTTGATGAAGACATTGTCCATCGATTTTCTTAGCAAAGTTTGCGGAATTGAATTACTGCAATTCAACTGCAACTTTGAGGAGGCATTTTTGCTGTTATTGTCCTAACATAACAAGACGTAACATCATCCTTAATAACAGACACACTCAAACCTTCTGCTAAAACCTTGAGAGCAGAATCCAATGCGTTTTTTCTTACCCATATTTGGTATTCCAACAATATCGATAGATTTTCTGAAATTTTTTTGTTGCATAGTGTTAACAATTTCATAGTTGGTGATGACATCCCAGTGTAGCTGCTACCAGCCGAGGTCGAGGTTGAGCGTAGGTGGAAAACGTAGAGAGCTGCGACGCTGCTGTTTCCATGATACACAAAGATGAATTATATTGTTCTTTTTCATGTATTCACAGTCGCTTTGGCGTCACATTTTTGGTGAAAAAGAACTTTACACGCGGTTTACTGTATTTTTGCTTCAGACCGATCGACTTTTAATCCGCACAAACAAGACATAATAAAGGTTTGTAACTACTTAATTTATAAATACGTGTAAAACAAAATGTAGAATAAAATTCTCATCCATGTTTACGTTCTCCTGTCCAGCTGTTTCGGTCAATGTGACGTTTCTTGTGTTATTCGTCGGTTTTTCCGTTTTTGTGTGAAAAGGTATAACCGGATAAGATAAGAGACAACATGAGAAATATTTTGGGTTGCTGCTTAGGATAGGCTGTGGTCGGATAGAGAGTATAAAATGTAGAAACAAAAACAAAAAGAGTAGGATAGAGATTCAAATTCTAGCGGCTTATCCGGAATCGCCTGATCAAGGAACCGTAGGTGCGAGTGGCATATGAATGGCCTGATGAGGTGGAAGAAAGGCAAGACAAAACAAGGTAGCTGGGAGTTGAAATCTAGACGTCGTGGAGACCACACGTCCTGAGACAGTTTTTTTTTATTTGTGCATAGAGATAGGAATTAGTTCATATATATTTATAAACATTGCCAACAAAAGATTAAATTAGGACAGTAAAGTTTTCTCTTAGTTCATTAGATTAAATTACTAAGTAAAACGTAACACAATAAAATAAAAAGGAAAAACGGAAAAATAAATAAATAAACAGACAAACATTTATCGTCGTCTCCGAGCCCCTTTTTCCCGCCTTTGAGAAAAAGTGATAGTGTATGTGCCTACTACACATAATTATCAAATTTTAAGAAATCAACAAAATACAACGACGACACTTGTGCAAGTCACTGCCGCGGGATAATTCTTTTAAAACAAAACACCCCTACTGCAGTGAAAGAAAGCATAGTCCCACAGTGCCCTCACTATCAACATACACGTCGTCGACGTGGAAGCTCCTGCATGTTGCTGTGGTGCCTGATAAGTACCAAACTATTTTGTTTATTTTGATTTATTTTTTGCTAGTATTTTCTCTTCTTTCTTATAGCCTACCCTAAGGGTATATTAAGTTTGATACATAGTTTGTAACATGGAGAAATATTAAAGAGAAACCACATAAAGTATACATATTTTTAAAATCCGCCCACAGACGCGCCTTTTCGAAAAAAAAATCAGTTTTTTCAATACTTTTATATGTCGTCGGAAGTCAATGGCAACACCAATATATAATAATAAATAATATACATAAGTCAGACCACCATTGTAACAGTTATCTACTATTTAAAAAAAGATAATTAAAGAAAGATGACGGCTTAATCGCTGGGATCATCCGAAGGGGCTGAGAGCGGCCTAAGCACAGCTTCAATTTACTTTAGGACGGTATAGAACTCTGTGTAGCTTCGCCGACGGTTCGCCTCAGATGGTGTTGCATGCTCTTGACACAGGCCGCCCATATGCCTCCAAAGCTTGGAGAGCCAGGTGGAATAAAGTGCCATGACACACCGTGGTAAGAAACGGATCGCGCGCCTGCCAGACATGGATTAAGCCTCAGTAACTTGCTTTTTGGACTTATGGGCTTACCTTGAGAGAGACAAGAAACTTCTTTAGCAAAATGTATTTTTTTAACATAGCTTAACCAGAACTGCAAGGCCAATCGTCGTTCAGAGGCCGTGCATCAGGATAATATCGAATGTGGTTGTTTTAGTTTGATATCAACAACACGATAACACCAACTTGTAACTCCAACCAAGGTGTTGGTGTTGGAGTGCTTGTAGAGAAGACCCAATGCTCCCACCTCCACCAATGATCTGGTGGGGGCTTGAGTAGCAAGTAGAGCAATGACCTCAGGTTCATCTGGGAAGCTGCAAACTTGTTTCGGCCATTCGATGTCATCTTTCTGCAGCCATTTTGGACCAGACATATGGTCACATTACATATGGTGATATGTAAAGGTTCCTCAACTGGGAAGGATATACGCCACGGGAGGCTAGGTCAGCCGAATTACTACTATTCGTGAGCAAATACTTCCAGCTGTCAATCGCTGTCAGCTCTTGAATTTGGCAATCCGGTTGGACACGTACTGCTTATGCTTTCCTGGGTTGGAACGAATCCAGCTAAGAATTGTCTTCGAGTCGGACAGCAGTACGTTGTAGTTGGTGTCAGATGTACGGTGTCGATGATTTTGGTAGCTAATTTTGATGCAAGAAGTGCTGCATTGAGTTCCAAACATGGAACTTTGATTTTTTTCACCTTTGTTTTGGCCTTGAGAATCGACACTTTAATTTCATCATCAACCGTTTTGACTCGTAGATAGGAGACAGCCGTATATGAGGATGTAGATGCATCGGAAAAAACATGTAGTTGGTAGCTTCAGGCATCTGCTGACGAGAAAATCCACCTAGGAACCTTGATGTCATCTGTGAATGGAAACTCTTCTCGAAATCGAACCCAAATCTGTTGATGAGGTGCCGGAAGTGGATCATTCCATGATATACCAAACAACCACAGTTGTTGGCAGATTATTTTGCCAGTTACCACAACTGGAGCCAGTAGACAGGTTGGATCATAAATATTTGCCACATCGGATAATTGTTGACATTTTGTGAATGTTGATGAAGCTTGCCTGATGTTCTCTTTATGGCTTATGCAACCACTTTGGCAAAACCAATAGATCCCAAGTTCACGATCCTTTAGTTTCACGATCCAAATTCAGAGCACAGAAGCGGTCGCTCAACTTATCGTAAGTGCTTATACCTGGAAGCAGCTCGGTAGAATTTGAGTTCCATTTTCGTAGTGTGAAGCCTCCTCGTTCCAGCAACTTCTGTAGTTCTATCTGTAGTTGTTGAGCAGTCTCAACCGAATCGGCGCCATTGAGGCAGTCATCCATATAAAATGATTCTCGAAGCACTTAAGCAGCTTGAGGGAAGTCAGCTTCCTCATCATCGGCCGAGGTATGGAGCACTTTTATTGTCAGATGCGGAGAAAAGTTTATTTACCACCCATTTAATTCGATGGGTGCGCCATTTTAACAGGATAGCAGAAAGTTCACTTTGAAGCTTAGGACCTACGTGAAGACAATCATTAAGTGATTTACCTGATTTGTACGTCCTAGATGCATTGAAGACATCTCTCAATTTGTGGAAGACATCTCTCAACACACGCGTTGAGGTGACACGTCTTCGTAAACAGGTTCCATGTGTTCAAGTTGCAGATACTGTGACATAAATTCGTGGTACATTGCCTTCATTGTTGGGTTAATGTCTAGGCGATGTAGTTGATGATGGAACAGTTTGAAAGCATCTCCTCTGGAATCAGCTAGTGTTATTAGGTCGATGGAATCCTTAAACAGGTACTTGATGACGTACCGTCCAGAACTGGTTCATTGTACCGTTTTCTTAAAGAATTCTTCGCAGTAGAGTTTATCTTGAGTTATCTTCAAACAAGGTCCCGACATCCTCGTACTCATTTAATTTCCACATACACTCCACTAAGTTAGCGAGCTCAGTCTGAGATAGTGCACAAAAACTTGTAGACAATTCCCTAGTTAGTGATTCGGGCAAGCTTCCGTAAATAACCCATCCTAAATGGGTACGTTGTGCTACAGGTGCACCAGCAGATGATTTTATTATTTCACAACGTACAAGAGAGCCATAAAGATCAGCTCCCAAAATGACGTCTATAGAACCGGGCTCATGAAAGTTTGGATCAGCCAGGTCAAGATCCAAAAATTTTTCTGAATTTTGATGTCAATTCGCAGGGTGGGCATTAGATGGTAAGATTAGTGCTCTACAGTTAATGTTAAAATGGGGTTCTCTGAGAGAACTCACAAAGATTTCGACCAGACCTGTTGACTTTTCTACGCTTGACACCCCCGTCACAGGCACAAAAAGCCTCTTTCGCCGAAGATGAAGCTGTTGAACCGCATACTCAACCGCTATCTAAAAGAGCTCGAAGTTTTGGATGATGCTCAGTAGTAAACCGTACTCCAATTAGAGCTGTAGCTAGCAGTACCGGTTCTAGTTTTACTAGTGATTCATCGTCGCCAAATTCATGGGATGAATTGCAAAGGTGACGGGACTAACAAGTGCCGTTTGTTCGCATGTGGTTTGCATGCTGTTGTGCAACATCGTGTGGTGTTTTTGTTGACATCTTAAACAGGTATAACCCGATGGACATTGCTGTTGTACGTGGTTAGCTTTTAAACAATTTTTGCACAGTTTAGCTTTCATCACAAACGTCAGCCTCTGTAATGGGCTTTGTTTCCTGAAATCAGAGCAAAACATAAGAACGTGCTTACCTGGACAACTTGGATCGATTAACATTTGCTTGATGGCTGCGAACTGGTTGAGCTTTGGTTGGTTATTGGTTGGCTTCCTTTTTATTTGAGAGAGCTGTCAAGTGAAGTTTCCCAGTCTTTAATGATGACACGATCTAATTTTTCGGTTACATGTAAAATTAACCAGTCGTCCCATGCATCTGTTGGCCGCCCTAGTTGCTGCAGACCCCGAACGGCTTCAGTGATTCCATCAAGAATCTGACGTAAGTCTTCTGATGATTCGTTAGCCATGGTTGGTAGATTTACAATATCACGGAGGTTCTGTTTAACAAGTCTGCGCCTGTTGTCGTAGCGACATTTTAAAATGTCCCACGACGTCTGAAAATTGTTCTCGCTAATCTGAATATTTTTTAATACACTCGAAGATCTACCACGAAGGCTACAATTAAGAAAATGTAGTCGTTGTACATTGGAGAGTGATGTATCTTTGACAACAAAACTGGTAAACATGTGCTTGAAATTCAGCCATTCGTTAAACGATCCATCGAAAGTGGGCAGTTGGAGCTTTGGCAAAATTGATTTGACGTTGCTATCTCCGCTTACGATGAGATGGGTCGGTGTTGAATGAGACATAGTTATGGTATCATGTGCATTAGAAGCAAGCTCGTCGATGACATCATTGAGTTCTCCTAACGCTTCGCAATAAGCAGATTCAGTTTTTGAAAAGCGCTCATCCGAAAGAAGCTGAAGTAAATCAGGTTTCCCGGTTTGCCAATGTTTAAATCGTTAGAAGCAATTAAGAGACGCAAAAAGAATTACGGAATTAAACTGTAATTAACTGTAATAAAAAGTCAAGAAAGAAAAAAAACACGTCTTCTGTGAACCACGTTTATTTTATGACAACTTCTCAAAAAAGCTCTTAGCCAATCTTTTGACATCTTCAGTGCGACGTTTTAGCTTGTGGCAGGTCTGCCACTTACCACCAAAATAAACCCGATAACAGCTTTTTCTTACGATTATTAGCAGTAACGATCTGTTTAGTGTCCATTTTCCTAAATTTGATGAAGACATTGTCCATCGATTTTCTTAGCAAAGTTTGCGGAATTGAATTACTGCAATTCAACTGCAACTTTGAGGAGGCATTTTTGCTGTTATTGTCCTAACATAACAAGACGTAACATCATCCTTAATAACAGACACACTCAAACCTTCTGCTAAAACCTTGAGAGCAGAATCCAATGCGTTTTTTCTTATCCATATTTGGTATTCCAACAATATCGATAGATTTTCTGAAATGTTTTTGTTGCATAGTGTTAACAATTTCATAGTTGGTGATGACATCCCAGTGTAGCTGCTACCAGCCGAGGTCGAGGTTGAGCGTAGGTGGAAAACGTAGAGAGCTGCGACGCTGCTGTTTCCATGATACACAAAGATGAATTATATTGTTCTTTTTCATGTATTCACAGTCGCTTTGGCGTCACATTTTTGGTGAAAAAGAACTTTACACGCGGTTTACTGTATTTTTGCTTCAGACCGATCGACTTTTAATCCGCACAAACAAGACATAATAAAGGTTTGTAACTACTTAAATTATAAATACGAGTAAAACAAAATGTAGAATAAAATTCTCATCCATGTTTACGTTCTCCTGTCCAGCTGTTTCGGTTAATGTGACGTTTCTTGTGTTATTCGTCGGTTTTTCCGTTTTTGTGTGAAAAGGTATAACCGGATAAGATAAGAGACAACATGAGAAATATTTTGGGTTGCTGCTTAGGATAGGCTGTGGTCGGATAGAGAGTATAAAATGTAGAAACAAAAACAAAAAGAGTAGGATAGAGATTCAAATTCTAGCGGCTTATCCGGAATCGCCTGATCAAGGAACCGTAGGTGCGAGTGGCATATGAATGGCCTGATGAGGTGGAAGAAAGGCAAGACAAAACAAGGTAGCTGGGAGTTGAAATCTAGACGTCGTGGAGACCACACGTCCTGAGACAGTTTTTTTTTATTTGTGCATAGAGATAGGAATTAGTTCATATATATTTATAAACATTGCCAACAAAAGATTAAATTAGGACAGTAAAGTTTTCTCTTAGTTCATTAGATTAAATTACTAAGTAAAACGTAACACAATAAAATAAAAAGGAAAAACGGAAAAATAAATAAAAATAAAAATAAACAGACAAACATTTATCGTCGTCTCCGAGCCCCTTTTTCCCGCCTTTGAGAAAAAGTGATAGTGTATGTGCCTATGTTATGAGCCATGGTAGGGCCACAGAGGCAACTTCGGTGTAGGAGAGGAGGGCGGCGGCATGCTTGTGGTCGCTCGGCTTAAGCTCGTCGGACGGGGTGGTTCTTGCCAACCTCTCTTCACACCACCCACTCAATAACAAAAAAACATGCCATGAAAAGATAGCTAACCTAAGACAGAAGAAGAATCTAAACCCTAATTCCCTAGCCTGACTTCGGACGGACAGAGAAGAATAGGAAGGAGTTGTGCTCAAAGACCTATGCCACAACCCAGGATAAAGAGCGGAAAAGGGCACGCGAACTAACCCTAACTAAACCTAAACTAAGCCTAAGCTAAACTAAAACAAAAAATAAACCCTAAAACTACCCCTAGCCTACCTTGAAACTAGCCTAACCACGACCTAACCGCAAACACCCTTTCCACTGTCTCTGCAAGATAATGGTTCGTCAAGAACCCGAAGCATGCCTGATGTTAATGGCTACAGGTTGGCCAGCCCACCCTTAATGTCTAACGACACTAACCAAAGCCATCTTCTTGGCCAGATGTTGTAGAAGATGGCCCCTCTTATTGCTCCTACAGTCACGACTTAAGTCCATCGTAAGTAGAAAAGAGTTGGTCTGTCGTCACGTCATGTCGTCGACGTACGTAATTGTCCTGTCACGTCATCGTACATCTACCGAAGGACGGCCGATTCATCCTCCCACACCCCGACGCGTATGTTCGTCTCCTAACCGCACATCCTACTCTGATTGGTACACATAAAAAAAAATAGATTTCTCTTCTTATTATACTCAATGTATTTCACCTAATTTACTTCACAAATCTTAAGTCTTAAATCTTAAAAAAATTAATCTATGTAGGTATATATGTATGTAAATAATTAAAGCAAAAGAAAATAAAAATTGAGGAATAAAATGTTCTGTGTTTTTTTTTTTTTTTCTACTGTATATAAGTATGACAGCTTAACCTACTACTCACGGTTTTTTGGGATCCCCCGTCGTCCTGCCGGCAGCACAGAGTGGGAAGACGCCTTCTCAGTGCGCACCAATAGGTGCGTCTTCGCGATGGCTAACAAACACAGATCACTTTTCTCCTTTTTTTTTTCACAAAATTACACTAATTATACTAATCACTAACTCTAAGTAAAAGTATGAAAATTCAACAAAAAGAAAACCCAAAAAAATTAAAAAAAATAAACTTAACGTTAATTAAACTAGATTAAACTAAATTGCAAATTCACTATGGAGAATGTTCACTATAGCTATAGACTAGCACTTCACTATTAGTCCCCTGTTGATTCCACAAGTGTGATCTCCACTGTAGGCTGGTTTACTCGACCCCGACTGTAGACGGGTATAACGTCTAGTATTGTTGCGCTCTACAGGCAGTGGATCACCTGGGCTTGATTTTCCTTCCAATTGACTTCCCCTTTTTTCAGGGTACAGGGAGTCGGCAAGGCGAGCGTTGTCCGTTTTCTGTTGAACTCCTTACGGCTGTCCGGTCACTCCTTTTACTCCTGTCCGTGAGTCGGAGCCCCGCTAAAAGGTGGCAGAGGCCTGGGTTAGCTAAGGCGCCCTCGCCGTCACAGTGCCTATTTAAACAGAAATTTACAAACTTACTTCGTACTCCCCAACCTACTATATTTCATGCGTACCTCTGCTGTAAGATTTTTGGATTCCTATTCTCTCCTTTATGTTTTTTTCTTTTTTTCTTTCTCCCTTTTTTTTTGTCTTTGGGGCCTATTAATCCTCTCCGGCACGATATTCACCTAAAACCCAGATTTTGCTTAATTTATATATTCATAATTCTAAGTAAAAATGTCCTCTTACCTTACAAGAATTCTAAAAGAAAAATGTTGCCTCACTAAGTACGTATATACGTTTATATGTATAACTCTTCCCTACAGAGGGCATCGACCGCTCAGTGTATAGGATCACGAAAAAGTGTAGGTCAGGTATCTGCGGCCAATGCTCTCTGGCCTACCATAATTCGCCCTGCATTTTCTTTATCCCTTTCATCTTCTTTGTTCTTGTAAAAATTCCTTTGTTCACCCAGTTCGTCTGTCTCAGTCTCTATTCCCTCTCCTTCTATCATTTTTTGTCTACGTTTCGTCTATTTTCGGAGTCATAGTGTGGGGATTTCCTGTCCTTTCCAGTCGATAAGTCAAGCCCTAAGTAAATCCTTACTCCTATTCATGTCTGATTAAGAATACGTATAATTACAAATAAACATAAGGCATAAATAAATACATAAAAATACCACTAAAACACTAACACGAGTATTCGCAACTTCATTACAAACTACATAAATAATCCGACCATTAAGTGTGATAATCGATATGTTGTGCTTATCGATCATCGAACCAGTGATGCCAGGTCGTGAGAGAACGGGCCAACTATATAGTGGGACAGGGACAACGATACATGATACAAAAAGAATTGAACTGTCAAACGCTTGTGTTGTTCTTCGCCTCGAGGTGCAGGTAATTTCTTTTATTTTGGTTTAGTTATATCATTTTTATTTTGTTATTTTTCTTTCTTTTAGGTGCATGAACACCGCACATTGGACCATGAGAAGGTGCCCGTAACACCTACTACACATAATTATCAAATTTTAAGAAATCAACAAAATACAACGACGACACTTGTGCAAGTCACTGCCGCGGGATAATTCTTTTAAAACAAAACACCCCTACTGCAGTGAAAGAAAGCATAGTCCCACAGTGCCCTCACTATCAACATACACGTCGTCGACGTGGAAGCTCCTGCATGTTGCTGTGGTGCCTGATAAGTACCAAACTATTTTGTTTATTTTGATTTATTTTTTGCTAGTATTTTCTCTTCTTTCTTATAGCCTACCCTAAGGGTATATTAAGTTTGATACATAGTTTGTAACATGGAGAAATATTAAAGAGAAACCACATAAAGTATACATATTTTTAAAATCCGCCCACAGACGCGCCTTTTCGAAAAAAAAATCAGTTTTTTCAATACTTTTATATGTCATCGGAAGTCAATGGCAACACCAATATATAATAATAAATAATATACATAAGTCAGACCACCATTGTAACAGTTATCTACTATTTAAAAAAAGATAATTAAAGAAAGATGACGGCTTAATCGCTGGGATCATCCGAAGGGGCTGAGAGCGGCCTAAGCACAGCTTCAATTTACTTTAGGACGGTATAGAACTCTGTGTAGCTTCGCCGACGGTTCGCCTCAGATGGTGTTGCATGCTCTTGACACAGGCCGCCCATATGCCTCCAAAGCTTGGAGAGCCAGGTGGAATAAAGTGCCATGACACACCGTGGTAAGAAACGGATCGCGCGCCTGCCTCTAGCTGCAAAATCTTCTCTGAGTATCGCATTCGCACCAGATAACGTAGTTGCGCAGACGCTATAGATGCTAGAGCTGTATCCTCGTACAGCAAAAAAATGTCGCAAGGCTGCAAGGAACGTCTCGGTGGTCATATCGCTCACGAGTTTGAGATGAATAGCTCTAGTGCTCAGACAGACAAAGAGAGCGACTCATCCCTTATAACTGCGATGGCCTCGGCCTTTTGTGGTTCGAATTGCATACGGCCCAGCATAATCTAACCCAGAGTACTTAAATGGCCGTAGCTGTACATCGGGGAGCGGGAAGACTTCCCGTAATTTGGGTCGTAATTCGTGGATTTTGGCGAAAACATGTCACACAGTGACGACTGAGCTTCCGAACTGCGGCACGACCGTTGATTATCCAATAGCGTCTTCGGAGAAAGTTAAGAGTCGCTTGCTTGCCACCATGCATAGTAGGCGTGTGCCCTTGTTCAATACGCATCTCGTTTAACTTACTCTCCATAGGTAGGATGATGGGAAACCGTTCAGACACCGGCAGCAAAGCATTTCTTAATCGCCCATTCAATCGTAGGATGCCGCTTTCGTCGAGACATGGATTAAGCCTCAGTAACTTGCTTTTTGGACTTATTGGCTTACCTTGAGAGAGACAAGAAACTTCTTTAGCAAAATGTGTTTTTTTAACATAGCTTAACCAGAACTGCAAGGCCAATCGTCGTTCAGAGGCCGTGCATCAGGATAATATCGAATGTGGTTGTTTTAGTTTGATATCAACAACACGATAACACCAACTTGTAACTCCAACCAAGGTGTTGATGTTGGAGTACTTGTAGAGAAGACCCAATGCTCCCACCTCCACCAATGATCTGGTGGGGGCTTGAGTAGCAAGTAGAGCAATGACCTCAGGTTCATCTGGGAAGCTGCAAACTTGTTTCGGCCATTCGATGTCATATTTCTGCAGCCATTTTGGACCAGACATATGGTCACATTACATATGGTGATATGTAAAGGTTCCTCAGCTGGGAAGGATATACGCCACGGGAGGCTAGGTCAGCCGAATTACTACTATTCGTGAGCAAATACTTCCAGCTGTCAATCGCTGTCAGCTCTTGAATTTGGCAATCCGGTTGGACACGTACTGCTTATGCTTTCCTGGGTTGGAACGAATCCAGCTAAGAATTGTCTTCGAGTCGGACAGCAGTACGTTGTAGTTGGTGTCAGATGTACGGTGTCGATGATTTTGGTAGCTAATTTTGATGCAAGAAGTGCTGCATTGAGTTCCAAACATGGAACTTTGATTTTTTTCACCTTTGTTTTGGCCTTGAGAATCGACACTTTAATTTCATCATCAACCGTTTTGACTCGTAGATAGGAGACAGCCGTATATGAGGATGTAGATGCATCGGAAAAAACATGTAGTTGGTAGCTTCAGGCATCTGCTGACGAGAAAATCCACCTAGGAACCTTGATGGCATCTGTGAATGGAAACTCTTCTCGAAATCGAACCCAAATCTGTTGATGAGGTGCCGGAAGTGGATCATTCCATGATATACCAAACAACCACAGTTGTTGGCAGATTATTTTGCCAGTTACCACAACTGGAGCCAGTAGACAGGTTGGATCATAAATATTTGCCACATCGGATAATTGTTGACATTTTGTGAATGTTGATGAAGCTTGCCTGATGTTCTCTTTATAGCTTATGCAACCACTTTGGCAAAACCAATAGATCCCAAGTTCACGATCCTTTAGTTTCACGATCCAAATTCAGAGCACAGAAGCGGTCGCTCAACTTATCGTAAGTGCTTATACCTGGAAGCAGCTCGGTAGAATTTGAGTTCCATTTTCGTAGTGTGAAGCCTCCTCGTTCCAGCAACTTCTGTAGTTCTATCTGTAGTTGTTGAGCAGTCTCAACCGAATCGGCGCCATTGAGGCAGTCATCCATATAAAATGATTCTCGAAGCACTTAAGCAGCTTGAGGGAAGTCAGCTTCCTCATCATCGGCCGAGGTATGGAGCACTTTTATTGTCAGATGCGGAGAAAAGTTTATTTACCACCCATTTAATTCGATGGGTGCGCCATTTTAACAGGATAGCAGAAAGTTCACTTTGAAGCTTAGGACCTACGTGAAGACAATCATTAAGTGATTTACCTGATTTGTACGTCCTAGATGCATTGAAGACATCTCTCAATTTGTGGAAGACATCTCTCAACACACGCGTTGAGGTGACACGTCTTCGTAAACAGGTTCCATGTGTTCAAGTTGCAGATACTGTGACATAAATTCGTGGTACATTGCCTTCATTGTTGGGTTAATGTCTAGGCGATGTAGTTGATGATGGAACAGTTTGAAAGCATCTCCTCTGGAATCAGCTAGTGTTATTAGGTCGATGGAATCCTTAAACAGGTACTTGATGACGTACCGTCCAGAACTGGTTCATTGTACCGTTTTCTTAAAGAATTCTTCGCAGTAGAGTTTATCTTGAGTTATCTTCAAACAAGGTCCCGACATCCTCGTACTCATTTAATTTCCACATACACTCCACTAAGTTAGCGAGCTCAGTCTGAGATAGTGCACAAAAACTTGTAGACAATTCCCTAGTTAGTGATTCGGGCAAGCTTCCGTAAATAACCCATCCTAAATGGGTACGTTGTGCTACAGGTGCACCAGCAGATGATTTTATTATTTCACAACGTACAAGAGAGCCATAAAGATCAGCTCCCAAAATGACGTCTATAGAACCGGGCTCATGAAAGTTTGGATCAGCCAGGTCAAGATCCAAAATTTTTTCTGAATTTTGATGTCAATTCGCAGGGTGGGCATTAGATGGTAAGATTAGTGCTCTACAGTTAATGTTAAAATGGGGTTCTCTGAGAGAACTCACAAAGATTTCGACCAGACCTGTTGACTTTTCTACGCTTGACACCCCCGTCACAGGCACAAAAAGCCTCTTTCGCCGAAGATGAAGCTGTTGAACCGCATACTCAACCGCTATCTAAAAGAGCTCGAAGTTTTGGATGATGCTCAGTAGTAAACCGTACTCCAATTAGAGCTGTAGCTAGCAGTACCGGTTCTAGTTTTACTAGCGATTCATCGTCGCCAAATTCATGGGATGAATTGCAAAGGTGACGGGACTAACAAGTGCCGTTTGTTCGCATGTGGTTTGCATGCTGTTGTGCAACATCGTGTGGTGTTTTTGTTGACATCTTAAACAGGTATAACCCGATGGACATTGCTGTTGTACGTGGTTAGCTTTTAAACAATTTTTGCACAGTTTAGCTTTCATCACAAACGTCAGCCTCTGTAATGGGCTTTGTTTCCTGAAATCAGAGCAAAACATAAGAACGTGCTTACCTGGACAACTTGGATCGATTAACATTTGCTTGATGGCTGCGAACTGGTTGAGCTTTGGTTGGTTATTGGTTGGCTTCCTTTTTATTTGAGAGAGCTGTCAAGTGAAGTTTCCCAGTCTTTAATGATGACACGATCTAATTTTTCGGTTACATGTAAAATTAACCAGTCGTCCCATGCATCTGTTGGCCGCCCTAGTTGCTGCAGACCCCGAACGGCTTCAGTGATTCCATCAAGAATCTGACGTAAGTCTTCTGATGATTCGTTAGCCATGGTTGGTAGATTTACAATATCACGGAGGTTCTGTTTAACAAGTCTGCGCCTGTTGTCGTAGCGACATTTTAAAATGTCCCACGACGTCTGAAAATTGTTCTCGCTAATCTGAATATTTTTTAATACACTCGAAGATCTACCACGAAGGCTACAATTAAGAAAATGTAGTCGTTGTACATTGGAGAGTGATGTATCTTTGACAACAAAACTGGTAAACATGTGCTTGAAATTCAGCCATTCGTTAAACGATCCATCGAAAGTGGGCAGTTGGAGCTTTGGCAAAATTGATTTGACGTTGCTATCTCCGCTTTCGATGAGATGGGTCGGTGTTGAATGAGACATAGTTATGGTATCATGTGCATTAGAAGCAAGCTCGTCGATGACATCATTGAGTTCTCCTAACGCTTCGCAATAAGCAGATTCAGTTTTTGAAAAGCGCTCATCCGAAAGAAGCTGAAGTAAATCAGGTTTCCCGGTTTGCCAATGTTTAAATCGTTAGAAGCAATTAAGAGACGCAAAAAGAATTACGGAATTAAACTGTAATTAACTGTAATAAAAAGTCAAGAAAGAAAAAAGACACGTCTTCTGTGAACCACGTTTATTTTATGACAACTTCTCAAAAAAGCTCTTAGCCAATCTTTTGACATCTTCAGTGTGACGTTTTAGCTTGTGGCAGGTCTGCCACTTACCACCAAAATAAACCCGATAACAGCTTTTTCTTACGATTATTAGCAGTAACGATCTGTTTAGTGTCCATTTTCCTAAATTTGATGAAGACATTGTCCATCGATTTTCTTAGCAAAGTTTGCGGAATTGAATTACTGCAATTCAACTGCAACTTTGAGGAAGCATTTTTGCTGTTATTGTCCTAACATAACAAGACGTAACATCATCCTTAATAACAGACACACTCAAACCTTCTGCTAAAACCTTGAGAGCAGAATCCAATGCGTTTTTTCTTATCCATATTTGGTATTCCAACAATATCGATAGATTTTCTGAAATTTTTTTGTTGCATAGTGTTAACAATTTCATAGTTGGTGATGACATCCCAGTGTAGCTGCTACCAGCCGAGGTCGAGGTTGAGCGTAGGTGGAAAACGTAGAGAGCTGCGACGCTGCTGTTTCCATGATACACAAAGATGAATTATATTGTTCTTTTTCATGTATTCACAGTCGCTTTGGCGTCACATTTTTGGTGAAAAAGAACTTTACACGCGGTTTACTGTATTTTTGTTTCAGACCGATCGACTTTTAATCCGCACAAACAAGACATAATAAAGGTTTGTAACTACTTAATTTATAAATACGAGTAAAACAAAATGTAGAATAAAATTCTCATCCATGTTTGCGTTCTCCTGTCCAGCTGTTTCGGTCAATGTGACGTTTCTTGTGTTATTCGTCGGTTTTTCCGTTTTTGTGTGAAAAGGTATAACCGGATAAGATAAGAGACAACATGAGAAATATTTTGGGTTGCTGCTTAGGATAGGCTGTGGTCGGATAGAGAGTATAAAATGTAGAAACAAAAACAAAAAGAGTAGGATAGAGATTCAAATTCTAGCGGCTTATCCGGAATCGCCTGATCAAGGAACCGTAGGTGCGAGTGGCATATGAATGGCCTGATGAGGTGGAAGAAAGGCAAGACAAAACAAGGTAGCTGGGAGTTGAAATCTAGACGTCGTGGAGACCACACGTCCTGAGACAGTTTTTTTTTATTTGTGCATAGAGATAGGAATTAGTTCATATATATTTATAAACATTGCCAACAAAAGATTAAATTAGGACAGTAAAGTTTTCTCTTAGTTCATTAGATTAAATTACTAAGTAAAACGTAACACAATAAAATAAAAAGGAAAAACGGAAAAATAAATAAATAAACAGACAAACATTTATCGTCGTCTCCGAGCCCCTTTTTCCCGCCTTTGAGAAAAAGTGATAGTGTATGTGCCTACTACACATAATTATCAAATTTTAAGAAATCAACAAAATACAACGACGACACTTGTGCAAGTCACTGCCGCGGGATAATTCTTTTAAAACAAAACACCCCTACTGCAGTGAAAGAAAGCATAGTCCCACAGTGCCCTCACTATCAACATACACGTCGTCGACGTGGAAGCTCCTGCATGTTGCTGTGGTGCCTGATAAGTACCAAACTATTTTGTTTATTTTGATTTATTTTTTGCTAGTATTTTCTCTTCTTTCTTATAGCCTACCCTAAGGGTATATTAAGTTTGATACATAGTTTGTAACATGGAGAAATATTAAAGAGAAACCACATAAAGTATACATATTTTTAAAATCCGCCCACAGACGCGCCTTTTCGAAAAAAAAATCAGTTTTTTCAATACTTTTATATGTCGTCGGAAGTCAATGACAACACCAATATATAATAATAAATAATATACATAAGTCAGACCACCATTGTAACAGTTATCTACTATTTAAAAAAAGATAATTAAAGAAAGATGACGGCTTAATCGCTGGGATCATCCGAAGGGGCTGAGAGCGGCCTAAGCACAGCTTCAATTTACTTTAGGACGGTATAGAACTCTGTGTAGCTTCGCCGACGGTTCGCCTCAGATGGTGTTGCATGCTCTTGACACAGGCCGCCCATATGCCTCCAAAGCTTGGAGAGCCAGATGGAATAAAGTGCCATGACACACCGTGGTAAGAAACGGATCGCGCGCCTGCCTCTAGCTGCAAAATCTTCTCTGAGTATCGCATTCGCACCAGATAACGTAGTTGCGCAGACGCTATAGATGCTAGAGCTGTATCCTCGTACAGCAAAAAAACGTCGCAAGGCTGCAAGGAACGTCTCGGTGGTCATATCGCTCACGAGTTCGAGATGAATAGCTCTAGTGCTCAGACAGACAAAGAGAGCGACTCATCCCTTATAACTGCGATGGCCTCGGCCTTTTGTGGTTCGAATTGCATACGGCCCAGCATAATCTAACCCAGAGTACTTAAATGGCCGTAGCTGTACATCGGGGAGCGGGAAGACTTCCCATAATTTGGTCGTAATTTGTGGATTTTGGCGAAAACATGTCACACAGTGACGAGTGAGCTTCCGAACTGCGGCACGACAGTTGATTATCCAATAGCATCTTCGGAGAAAGTTAAGAGTCGCTTGCTTGCCACCATGCATAGTAGACGTATGCCCTTGTTCAATATGATGGGAAAACGTTAGAAACCGGCAGCAAAGCATTTCTTCTACTTCTCAACAGGCTTACTACCAAGAACGCCAAATAAACCCGATCACAGCTTTTTCTTACGATTATTACCTATAACGATCTGTTTAGAGTCCATTTTCCTAAATTTGATGAAGACATTGTACATCAATTTTCTTTGAAAAGTTTTCGGAATTGAATTACTGCTGCAACTTTGAGCAGGCATTTTTGCTGTTATTGTCCCAACATAACAAGACGTAACATCATCCTTAATAACAGACACACTCAAACCTTCTGCTAAAACCTTGAGAGCAGAATTCAATGCGTTTTTTCTTATCCACATTTGGTATTCCAACAATATCGATAGATTTTCTGAAATGTTTTTGTTGCATAGTGCTAACAATCTCTTGTAAACGAGATTTCACTTTGCTCAGCAGAGATTTATTTTCAGCATGGAGAGAATGAATAATGAGCATTTTATCAGCGTGCATTTGTTTGACTAACTTCTTTGGCGACACACGGTGGAAACGGTGGAACGTTGTGTGAAGAAGAATTCAGAAAAATGCTCTCAATAGTTGTTGATGACATCACAGTGTCGCTGCTACCAGCCGAGGTCGTGGTTAAGCGTAGGAGGAGAACGTAAAGAGCTGCGATGCGATTGTTTATATTTGCAAACGTTGTTTATTCTTAGACAGAGGATATTCTGCTTACTGTGTGACAATGCAAAAAATTTAATGAAACTTAAAATATGATGATATCGCATAACAACGAAACTAATAGGGACACCCTACGCGTTAAAGTCTTTAAAGCATTAGTCATTATAATAAAACAATCCATTCGACAACAAAAAAAAGATCAATAGACTACCCCATGCTCGTAGAATTAGTCAGCAAAAATAAGGAAATATATGTATAGGAAAATTAAAATTAGGAATGAATAGAGGCAATCAAAAGAATTGACTATTCATTCAATCTCAAAATAAGCAAGACTGATCCCACTTGTCGGGAAAACATGGGAACCCGATTAGCAATTGTCAATTTAAGTTACTTCATTTAATTTTCTACAGAATATTCAAAATATCTTACTATATTTAAGTGTTTATAAATCTATGCGCCATGAATGAAAAATGACATTTGTGTCTAATGAATAGAATCTCAAAATAGGCACAACCAATGAACTTTCTATTCATTAAAAAGTTAAAATACCATCTATGCGAATTCGACTCACTTTCGAATGCCAAAAAAAGGCTGATTGTGTGCTATATCATAAATTTTAGTGCAGGTCTCATTTCATTTCCTTTATGAATTTTATAATTGTTTTCGTTGAGGAAGAACCGTACAGTGACAAAGAAGCGAATGCAGGAGCGGAATCCTCTAAGCTGATAGTTGATTGTTGACGATCACAATCATCGATTTTGCTCTCTCTAAGGTGACAATCACCGTGATTATCACATTTTTTCTATCGTTTTTGTGTGATAGCTATTTAGGTGTCACTTTCATCTGTGTTTTACATTTATTAGTGTAATTTGCGAAGTGCGACGAAAATGCTATAATTCGAATGTACGACTGCTTCGCTCTAATTTGAGAAAAAACTCAAAAATTTTGGACCTTCCAAATCCAATGCAAGTAGGTACCAACCAATGCATACATATATTTTTTTTATTTAGATTTTTAAAAAATGTTCGATTGACAAAGGAAGCTTTTATGTATGTCTTGCGGCTGTTAGACATATCAAATCGAACACGGGGCTCATATATACCACCAATTCTGCAACTGACTGCAACACTAAATTTACTTGGTGGTGGAGGTTACCAAAGGCAAGTTGGTGCTGACTGTTTTGCACCAATGGGGCAAAGTACTATCGCTAGAGTCACTGCTAGAGTTATTAAAAAAATACAGTCTAAATTGTGTCCAATATTCATTAACTTTGTCCCGATGGAATCAACCAAAGTATTTTACTTTGAAAAATATAGGATAGCGCTGAAGAAAGTTCACCTGAGACTCAATTTCACATAATCCATTCTAAGGCCAGAAGCATTGTTGAACGCTGTATTGGGCAGTTAAAAAGTGGGTATGCTATAAACAGCTTTTAACATCATTCTATGATTCCTTTTTAAGGTCGATGACGTATAATACATAAAAAGAAAATGTAGATATGCACCGTCAAGGGTAGCTGAAATTGTTAACGTTTGTGTTGCCCTACACAATATTTGCTATTCATACAATGTGCCTCTTCCGAAACAAGCGATTTTAAAGCCTCAAAGTCAGTCACATTCGGCGCATCGCATAACCACACCGAGAAGAGAAGCTGTACGAATCCGGGACATTATTAGACATGATCTAGCTGCAAACAAATTTTTCCACACTTCATTTAATATATAAATAATATGCTAACTACACGCAATGTGCTAAATTACATTTTTTTTTATTTAATAAATCACAGACAGATATCACTGACAAGAAAATGACATTCCGAAAAACTGTGCTACCAAGTTTTAATTAAATTTTTGTGATCGTTTTACGGAGAGCTAACAGAATGTGATTATCAACTTTGACTATCAAAAATGCGACTATCAACTATCAGCTTAGAGGATTCCGCCCCAGTTCCAACTGTTCTTTTTGTACCATGCTTCGTCATGATTTGTAATTATTAGGCGTGTTTTTTTCGTATCCTATATAGGCCTAAGAAAGTATTAGCCAATAAAACGCTTATCGGGGCTAAGGAATTTCAATATCGCAGTTTGGAAGCACTTTGTACTGACATTTAATAATTTTGATTTCAGTAATCCCAACACCTCCTCCTTTGCCCCTGTAAATATAATTTTTCAACTTTTATTTTTTTACTCTTATTTTCTATATTCTACATATGATGTCCTATTCATTCTCACTGTCCACAAAAGAAATCAGCATTTTATTTTATTTAAAAACAACGCTAATTATTAGAAACAAATCACCAAGCAAATGTTTATTTTACTACTGACAGCACTCAAAATAAAGGTAGAGTGACCAGATTCGTACCGAGTATATGATGGGAGAGACTTGTAATTAAATATGCATGGATGTTATTTTATTTTGCTTTGTTTTCGTGCTCGATTTTAATATTAAAAGTATACAAAACATGTTTCATAAAAGGTATTACTTAAATTTCGTCTTTAAACGCGTCAAAGTATAACTAATAAGAATATTTCAAAAAGAAAGAGATGAGCTCTCACGCAAAGAAAGCAAGGTATGATCAACCTGTATAAAAAGAAACGTCAAACAGCTGACTTTGAGGGTTAAATTTATTTATATTCATTTTGCGTTATCTTTCGAAAATGAACCTTTTTCATTCGAATCTCAAAATATACAAAAATCTTTCGAATGAATAGAGACATTCGAAAGGATTGACTATTCATTCGAATCTCAAAATAAGCATGGTTATTCTATAAAGGTTGAGTTGTTAGTGTATTTAATATGAAAAATATATTTTAAGCCTATATAGAATACGAAAAAACACGCCTATTATTCTAATTAAACCGTACAAAAAAGATTTTTTAAGGAAAACGCCCCTAAAATGTAGGCATGGCTGTACACAATGTATAAGATATATGTTGATTAAAGGAGTATCTACATATTTGCTTTAGTAAATTTTGTAAAGTTTCATGTAAAAATATTTAAAAAAAAGGCATTTTTCGAAAAGTGGGCTTGATAGTGGGTGGATTTTGAAAATTTGTACACTTGTTGTTCTGTCCCGATATCCAAAAACCTCATATACAAAGTTTCATTGCCCTAGCTAAAAATTTAAGGCCCAAAAACGGGTGTCATACAGACGGACGGACGGACATGGCTCAATCGAATCGGCTATTGATACTGATAATTTATACATACATACTTTATTGGCTCTATCTGCAATTCTTTTATATGTAAAAACTATGTGTCAAACTTAATATACCCTTATGATAGGGTATAAAAAGAGTTCACTTATTGTTTTCGAGTTGTAACGGTTAAATACCTCTAATGAATTTAACCGCACAGCTTTTTAGATACATATAGAATATTATATAAATTTCATCATGACTGACATTTCTAAATCTTATTCTTAAAAGCGTATACGTGGCGTAGTGGTATAAATTTGTTTTGATTAATATTTATATTTTTCTATTATAATTTGTACTTCTAAGGTCTAATAGTATTTGTCTATTTTCTTAATAGGTCCTTAAAACTAATGATCCTATGGACTCATCCTCTTTTAGTACAATTGATTTTATAAATCAAACATTTCCGAACGAACAATCACTTGCTGTCATAGACGATACAATTTCTAAAATGCAATTTGAATGCACTGTAATCGATGATAATATTCGTAGTGTTGTCCGTGATCAAACTCATACTGGGAAGGATGGGCGCATTGCTCTAAACGAAGCGCAAAAAGTAATAAATAATTTGTATACACAAATCATAGATGTAAAATCTCGTGCTGAAAGAACTGAAGAAATGGTTAAAGAAATAACTTGCGATATCAAGCAGTTGGATTGTGCAAAAAAGAATCTCACTTCGGCTATAACTACTTTAAACCATTTACACATGTTAGTGGGTGGCATCGATAATTTGAACAAACTTATTGAAAAACGATTGTATGGCGAAATACTGAATCCTTTACA
The DNA here is from genome assembly GCA_949716465.1 of Chalcosyrphus nemorum. Classification (NCBI taxonomy): domain Eukaryota; kingdom Metazoa; phylum Arthropoda; class Insecta; order Diptera; family Syrphidae; genus Chalcosyrphus; species Chalcosyrphus nemorum. Next base: position 41,147,111 of record OX454334.1, read on the forward strand.
AGCAATAACAGAGGTTAACCAACATTTTTAACAATACAGTGACATACAAGAAATCAAAGTAAGTATGTAGCACCTATCTTAGTAAATATTTAAATAGTACTAGAGCTAACCGTGTGATGACATAAGGGTAAGTAAACAGTCGTCACACACCAGCTTCTAGGTTTAAAGCTGGTCAAAAATAAAGCAGCCAAAGAATAGGCGCGTTCTGCTTTAACATATTGTGTTAACATATTTTACCGTTCTTTCGCTGGTAATCAAGCTTATTTATTGTGTTTTTAATCTATTGCGGCCAATGTTCAACATGACCATCACCTGCGGGAATCAGGTTGACTCTGGAAATGCTACACTGCGCCTAGAGCGAATCGGGTAATACCCTATCCCATGTATCTAAGCATTTCCACAAAAAAATTGCCTAAATTTATATAATTTTTTTTATATAAAATTACTTCAAAAGAATTTCATTTCAAAAAGTGGGCGGATTTTTCAAATATTTTAACATATACTCAAGTTTGCTTCTAAGGATTGATAGTAGCTCGCACCTCCGAAGGGAGCCACTGATTTCGGTCTCTCAGACCGGCCCTGGGTCCTAGGCCCTAAAACCCATGGAACTGGCCCTCCAGGTTGGGGGTTGTGCCGTCGGGGTAACTTCACCACCAAGTAAAAAGAACTATAGTTATGAGAGAGACATCCGCCTCGGATAACAATAACGATCCCCCTCATTTGGAATGTACAAACTCTGTACGCTCCGGGTGCAGATCAAAAACTTGAATCTGTCCTCTCGCAGTATAAGGCAGATATTACTGCGATCCAGGAGATGCAGAAAAGACGTAGCTGCGACATTTATTACAGCTGCCACAAAAGACAGCATATGTTAGGATGTGGATTCGTCGTGGGAAATCGGCTCAGATCAAGACTTATTGATTTTAAGCCGATGAGCGATCGACTGGCTGTAATTCGCATCAGAGCCACATTTCAAAACATCAGTCTAATATGTGCACACGCCCCTACCTAAGAAGCTGTAGACCCTATCAAGGAGGAATTTAACGACCTCCTTGACGGAGCCTGGGGCCCAACTATGTAACTCGATTCTACTTTTGATTCTATTCTAAAGTTTTTTCCGATTCTACTTACAAGTGGCACTATGTATGAAAGTAGAATCGAATGTAAGTAATGTCAATTTTTTCTCACCAAATGTTCGAATTTCGTTCGAGTATCGAATTTTACTGACATAAGGAAACGTCATACAGAGAAGCAAAACAAAAACAATCATTGAAGCAATAACAAGGGTGGCTAAATAAAAAGTTTTTGAACAATCATTGAAGTAAAAGAGAAGATGGACAGTGTCGCAATTTGGTTTTGGGCTAATGAAAATGAGGAACACAAGGAACAAATTGATAGAAGGCGTATACGAGATGAATCCAATATTAGCTCTTTTGACAAATTCGTCCATGAAAAGTTTGAAGTTTTCCTGGCCTCTGGGGATTTTAAATATCGTTTCGATATATCAGGATGGTTTTGCATATATTAAACCATTGTCTCGAATTGAGATACTTTTGTGTTTGTGGTTTTAGATGATTCCCTAAGCAGAAAGTATATTTTGAATAAAATTATTATAAAATGATATATTTCATCAAATTTGTTCTTTATTTAATACATACCATTACATTACACTACACATTACAAATTTCCAATATTTTAAGTAAATTATACTTACATTTCGCTTAGTTTTTGGGATGAATACGACCTGTTCGTAAACTAATTAGCATTAGAATAAAAAATTGCGAATGCGGGTGACTTTGACAGGAACTTTCGAGATATGTGGTACCAATTTTCCGAAAAAGAAATGGCAATTCTAGATATGTTCGATTTTAGTTTTGTCAGAGGTTGCTATAGAAATACAGAGTTGCTATTTTGCGAATTCGATAATTTTTATTGTAGAATCGAGTTACATAGTTGGGCCCCTGTCCGGATGTAAAAATCGTACTCGGGGACTTCAATGCTAAAATCGGTAAGGAAAACATCTTTGGCGGTATAGTCGGTAAACACAGCTTCCACGATTCGACAACAGGCAACGGTTTCCGACTAATCGACTTTGCAGCAGCTCGTAATACGGTGATAAGTAGCACTAGGTTTCCTAGGCTAAAAATCCACACAGCAACCTGGCTTTCCTTTGACGGTCAAACACGCAACCAGATCGACCACGTGCTAATCGACGCAAGGCATGCATCCAACATTTTGGATGTGCGTACCAAACGTTGACTCTGACCACTATCTTGTTGCAGCTAAATTCAGAGCTCGACTGTCTAACGAGAAGAAGCTGCGAGCCGTCAAGAAAAACAAGCTTAACGTTGGACGCCTTAGCAAGCCAGAAGGAGCCAGAGCCTACTAAGAGCACCTGAGCGAGAATTTCTTTGGGGTGCATTCACCCACCACAAATGCTAACAACAAGTGGACCGAATACCGCAACATCATCAAAGAGGTAGCCATGACCACCTTGGCTACCAACCACCACCAAGGAGGAGCCCTTGGTATGAGAGAGGAGTCCCGGACTAAACGAAGGGAAGAAAAGAGAATCCTGCGTAAAAAGAAAAGGGACCACGCAGTTTCCCAGCTCAAGGATATCGAGTTGCGAGCGCAACAACATCCGGCAATTTTATCGAAAAGCTATCGTCTAGAAAGAGGGCAGCTGGCTACAAGTCCGGAACGCAGGCTCTTCGAAAAAGCGAAGGCAACCTAGTCACCGAAGCACAGGGAATTGTTGATGTGTTTAAGCAACACTTCCAGCAGTTGCTTAACGGGCAGCAAATAGAGAGAGTGATAGAGCAAGACGAGAGCCCACCTCCAGTCAATGAAGAAACAACACCTCCACCCACTATTGAAGAAGTTAATGTAGCCATCAGAAAATCGAAGAACAACAAAGCCGCTGGCTCTGATGGGCTTCTAGCTGAACTCTTTAAATACGGAGGTGATGTCTTGGTAGGGCGCATGCATCAAGCCATCAACCAAGTATGGGTGGAGGAACGCATGCCCGACGACTGGAGTATCAGTTCTATATGCCCCATCTTCAAAAAAGGCGATCCTATGTCTTGTATGAACTACCGAGGCATATCCCTGTTAAATGTCGCATATAAGATCCTATCCAACTTATTGTGTGAACGTCTAGTTAGTAGTTTAGAGTTCCTTGAGCTTTTGTTTTAAGTTTTTTTGGTTAGGTTGATTTCATATGCTGGTGCATGGGGAAGTTTCCATGGTGTTTATTATTTTTGTGTTAATTTTGGTTCGGTTACGGGGACTTGTTTTTAAATTGTCAATTCCTTTGCGATTCGTTGTTATTTTATTAATGTTTTGCGTTTCTGTATGCTTTTTATATGTACTTATAAAGGGAGTTGTCATAGTTTGTCCTATATGCGTTGTCATTGTAGTTATAGTAATTGCTGAGGCTAGAGTTGTAATGAATGCTAGTTGATGTCGATGTTGTTTCTGTTATAGTTGCTGAACTTATATTTAGTTCAGGGAGTCCTGAGAATGTATTGATATCACGCCCCGACGGGGGCGGTCTCAGAACACTCATCTACGTAAAGTTCAGATACACCTGTAGTAAAAGCTTTTAGAGGGGTTTTGACTGAGCTTAACTTAGATTACGTATAAACCCTTAAAGCTCCTAACAGTCGTAGCTTTAAATGTAGTTGAAGCACTGAAAAGTACTGATATTTGGTTTTGGTTCCACACCTTCCACTAAAAGCTTTGCGCTAAGAACAGCTGTTGGCAGCTATTTACCTATTTTACCTTAGTATCAGCGATTGCTGAGTAAGTGTGTTATAAACCAGCGCAGCGGTGCGCTTACCAAAGATGTAGTGTTTGGTCAAATGCTTCTTTAGTTTGGAGTGTGTATACTTAGGGAGAATTTGATTTGATCACGAGTTGATTTGGTGCACAACCTTATCAGTAGGCAGAGTTGCCATTTTTAAAAAGAGTTGCTTATAGTATTTCAAACTCAATTTAAGCAATGAAAAATAGATGTCAGCATTACAAATTTCTTCTCAAACTGTGGCATTTGAGTACGAGATTACAATGGTGGCAAAAAGTGTGTTTCTGAAAAAATGTCAGTTGTGCGGTATTTTCATGCACATGTCGATATGTCTACATATTTGGATGAAAACTGAATGGAAACAAGTATAATCTTTTAGGGGAGATTCCTGAAGCTCCGCCGAACAAAAAATTGTATGGAAGGGGGGGGGGGGGGGGTGGGGGGGTGGGGTACAAGTCTTAAACATTGGTCAAAAAGCTGGGATAATTCTTTGTTACGCTTGGGACAACCTGTATAGTACTAAAGTACTTTCAAAACAAACAATTTTTATAATATATACATATATTTTTGGCATTCTTTATTTTGGTTTTTGTAGTAGATCTATATAAAACAATAAATAAATATTAGGCTGTACTTCGACTTTATGGAGTAGAAACGTGGACACTATAAAGAGCAATATAGAGAAAAATAGAAGCCTTCGATATGTGGTTATACAAAAGAATTCTACGTATTTCATGGGTAGATAGAACTACAAATGAGGAAGTTTTAAGACGGGTTAGGAGAAAAAGGTAAATACTTCTTTTAATCAAAGAAAGTTGACTTCAGTATTTCGACACATCATGAGGAACAGAAAATATCTACTCCTCTAACTAATACTACAAGGAAGGACTTAAGGGAGAAGAAACGTTGGAGCACTGAGGTCAACTTGGTTATCGAACTTAAAAGAATGGCTCAATCTGTCAACAATAGAAATATTCGGAGGAGTGACAAATAAACAAGTGATTGCATGATGATTTTCAACGTCCGAAACGGAGTGGATCCATAAGAAGAAGAAGGCAGTAAGCAGCCCATAGAGGGCCAAGGCATAACTTCTAACAACTGTACATGTTGTGTGGTATCTATACATTTCTCCACGAACAGCTCGGATCTAGAGTTTTATGCCAGGGTTTCGAGAAGCTTTCTCATGACAGTTATACTTTTGATTGTTTATCATACACTTGCAAGAGGCTTTGACAGTGTTTTTTTCTGGAATCGTACTTAAAACTTCATGCACAGCAGTTCATTGCACTAACCACTGAGCCATCGCACCAAATATGTAGGGTAGGAATTAGCCACTTATGTTCTTGGAAGTACCTCTCATTTGCTTTCTGGCCAGTATAAAATCGGCCTAAGGCTAGTTGCACACGCACCGATTTTGGACGGCCAGTAAAAAATCAGCCGACATTTTACCGGTAGCAGGTTGCTAGCACACTCACCAGATTTTTACCGGTTGCACTACCACTACCAAAACTAGTTTTACACGTAGTATGTACCTACAATTTCACACACTGAATGAAACGAGAGCAGTCGACTGGAATGGTCGGCAAAAAATCGGTGCGTGTGCAAGCGTGTATTTAATCACGTACGCCACTACTTCCCGATATTGCCGGCGATACAGTGGCAGTAAACGACTGCTCACCGGCACCGGTCAGCGATCGGCGTGTGTGCTAGCTCCCATTCCCACATGTGGTTCACTATTGAAATTTGGACGACAAATTCGGCCGTCCAAAATCGGTGTGTGTGCAATAGGGCTTACGTGGACGTAAAGCGATGATTTTGATTGTCAACTATCAACTTAGCCGATTCCAGCCCAGGTCAAGTGACTACTCTTTGTCAAAATGGCGCGAGTTCAGCTAACTTACTGCTGTTACTTACTTTTTTGTTAGTTTAAAACCAATTTTGAAATTGTTATTTCATAAAGGTATATAACTTAATTTTTTTATAATTATACATACCTATTTGACATTCTCTGGGTGTTCTTGTTGAAGGTCCTAAGATGTTGAACTCTAAAGAGGATTTCTATCAGAGTTTTCCACATGTTGTGTTTTTTAAGATGTAAACACATTTCATATGAAACAAAAGAAAAAACACTCAAATTATCCCTTGCCCTTTTCTAAATCAGGATGCTCCACTAGAAGAACAACCACCATCTCAAACTAATGTTTATACACTATCCTAAGGGTATATTAAGTTCGATACATAGTTTGTAACAGAGAAATATTACAGATAGACCCAATAAAGTATATATATAAATGTTCAGCATCACTGGCCGAGTCGATTGAGCTAAGTCCGTCCGTTCGTCCATCTGTGTGTCACCAGTTTTTGGGTCTTAAATTTTGACCTAGGTCGATGAAATTTTGTATACCTCGCAAAAGTAAGCAATACATGTTTAAAAAAATTCAAAATCCGCCCACTGACCCACTTTTCAAAACATTCACTTTTTTCAGTATTTTCATATGAAACTCGAAAAAACTTACTTAAGGAAATAGTAGATAGATATATTTTACTCTACAATTCCTCCATACATTATATTCGACCACGCCTTCATTTTAGGGTTTTTTTTTTTGTCAAAAAACTGATTTCGACGTTTTTATTCGAACAGTAACACTTCTAAGGGACAAAAATACAATATGACCACGACGTCTATTCGATTCGATTTTTTCTCGTATACGATTGTATCGAATATGAGACAGCATTTTGAATAAGTACCGACTACGACACAAATTTGAGAAATAGCGTTAATCGTGTGAATGACACAATATAAACATAAGCCACTGCGTCTCGTATTCGATAAAGCTAATGCGAGATTTCTCGAATAGCAGTGACGAGTTCATTTAGTATACGTATAAAAAATTTACGAACACGGGATTTTACCGTATGGGCTGCGTGTGAACGATTTAATACAATTCTCACTTCCACTGGGTTATTCGATAAAATTCCGTATACCGTATTCGAGAAAAACATTGCCGTGTGAACGCGGCCTATATATAGAACAAAATTTAAAATCCGCCCACTACCACACCCACTTATTGAGAAAATTCGTATTTTGGAATAATTTGATAAGATATTAAAATATTGTACTTACACAATCTTTAGCATTTTTTTTCAAAAAATATACTGGTTTTCCACAGTACACATCCAACGACAGCTGCTAAATCAGGGTTGTTTGGTTTTGACAGTTAACACAACCCAGTTGTGTATCATAATACAACCAAAATGTCCAGACAACTAGAGAGACAACCAAAAATTTTCAGTTGTTTCCGATTGATAGATGACAGACAACTGGTTATCTCAAAGTTGTGTTCGATAATACTGATTCTGTGTTCACAACCAAGCTTCAGCTTAAGTTGTGTACCATAATAGGGGTGGAAAATTCTTCACATGACAGCAAGAGTAATAAAGATTTATATAATACGAAATTCGAAAATTCGAGGAAGCCTCCATGTAAAAGAACGCATCACAAGGAATATAAAGCACGTACACATGTATATTTTAAACTAAATATTTCAATAAACAAATATATGCCACTGTATTTTGGAATTGCTTGTTAACAAAATCGGAAGTTAAGTAGTTGCTAACCTAAATATCTATTTATGAAGCTTGTCTTTGAAGATCTCTCAAAAAATTTTGGGATAATTCGGCCTTCTCTTTTTCTTTTGCAGTTATCTAATATAAGCCTATTTACATTGTTAATTATGCCTTTAAATCTAGCACTTACCGATATATGACTTACTTGGTTGTTTACTTTATTAGCAGGCAGTTTTTAAACAGTATTCCACTATAAGGTTTTATAACAAATCTCTGTAAACCATTACAAATAATGGACAAAAACGTTTTAACTAAGATAACTTTATTATTACATGTTTATAAATACATATATATATATATATTTATATATATATATATTTATATATATATATTTATATATTTATGTAATATATAATAATAATATATTACAATTTCTGATTTCAAGAGAGTTAATAGTAATTAGTTTAAGTGGTATTGCTAATCAATTAATATATGTACAGTACTAGAAGCAGAACACTTAGTATTTCCTATTAAAAAATCATAAAAATAAATAAACGAATTTAAAATTCAAGATTTAAGAACTCTATAGTAAAAAAACGTTATTATGCTTATTATGTAATTTAATTTAAATACAAATTTATGTTTGATATATTTACACACGTAATATTTCTTAGTTTACACGAAATGATTTTTACGTTATGCATATTACATATCTACTTCCAAAATTTCTATTTTACTAACACATTTTCCTTACATTAATAGTTACATATTGATAAAATTCAATAAAAATTTAAATTATTTCATTTTCATCTACGACTGCGTCACAACGTTCTCCCGGAAGTTCTTAATTTTCTGAACAAAATATGCTTCTAAGCTCTCCGCACATTTATAAAATGCTGATTCTTTAGGATTGTAGTAGCGGCAGTTGTCAAATATTTTTGTCATGTCACCAATAAATTCTGACAAAGTAGTATAAAGTTGGGTATGCACTTTTTTTTCTATTTTTTTTAGGTCTAAATTAGAAAATAAAAAACCAATTATAACAATTTTTTATATATATGTATGTATGTATATATTTATATATGTATGTTCTTATTACCCATTGGTTCTTTGATAACTTTGTAATAGTCCGGAGCCTCTTCAGGGTCCACTGGTTCCATAAATGGCCATGCGGTTTTGTGATTCTGTATGAAAATTTCAAATATTAATAGAGACATATGAATATGGTATAATCCTTTTGAAGTGGAACATAATATGGCCTATCTCTTTTCTATGTATAAGTCATCAATATATTCCTTAAAAAAGTTTTTTGTTTTTGAATTTCCTAAAAAAAAAAAATAAAAAAAAGTTCATCTTTTCCAACTGGCATGTAAAGATGTGATCCGAAATGGAACTTTAATATTTAGTGCCGGAGAGGTACAAAATTAAAAGGCACTAAAATAAGTTCGGTTCACGAAGTATCGAAAAGGCACGAAATTAATTTCGGATCACTTTATCCCTGCACTAAAATAATTTCGGTTCACTAAAAGGCAAAAATTCCCCGTCTATGTTCCTTCCCGTGGGCGCCCGCCGAAAATGGCTATTCATCCCTGTGGTGTTTAGTGTCAGCTAACACGCATGTTTTGAATCGTGCGCTGTGGCTCATTTAGACCGACATAATCTCTCTCAAGCCGAGGTGTGCTTAGGCATCGTGGCCAGCGGGTGATTAAAACGTGCTGGTAGAGAACGATCCCTACCGCGAGGTCGGTTAGTATAAATGCCTTATCCTGGTATGCCGGCTCTGGCAGGATGGACACATCCCTCCAAACTTACTCGTGGACCAAAAATAATGAAATAAAACATAAAAATAACCAAGAAAAAAATCAACAAAAAAAAACATAATGAGATGGAAGTCATCGGAAGACGAGCTTTTGGCCTCCAGTCAGGAGTCGTCAGTCTTCCCCCTAGCCGCAGCAAGTACGAGTAGTAATATCTTCGGCGTACAGAGGCTTAACAATCTACACCAGTTATAACCAAAACGGCAACCAAGAAAACTAGGGTTAGTCGAATTGGTTTTCCATATAAAGCCAAGTCTAGAACTGCCAGCCTGAAGAACAGCAGCTGGTACCGTTCATCCCAACAACAGAAGAAAATGGGCACTAAGGCAAATAAGCGGAGTAGGTCTTCTGATGAGACAAACCGCGAGGCTAAGAAGTCTAAGTCTGCCAAGTCCCTAGCTCTACTTCCGCAACAACAGCCACCAGGTACCTCCTCGGCCTGCTCATGGACACGACACTTTGCCGAAGTCGCACGAGACCATCTCCAAGTCGCCCTGGTGGACAAACGATGCTCTGATGGCAAGACTGTCAACGAAGCGTGGGGCAGTATTGAGGCCAGACTATCTGCTTGGCAATCCCGGAGGACCTCTTTCGTGCTTTGACTAAAGTTAGTGACGCCTGGGAAGACTTGAAGCTCAAGTTCATCCTCGCTAGGGATATCCCCAGGAGACCTAGGGCCCGCATCTGGTTGCCCAATATGAAGATGGATGGAAGAAGGCTTCTCCAGTGTCTCAAGCTTCACAATGCGGAGGTTCCTATGGATGACTGGGAAGTCATCAAGGCGGAGGAACCACAGAAGAACAGTTCATCGTTCATGCTCCTCATTAACGAGGCAAGTCTGGTGGTCCTCGAAAAGGAAGATTTCAATCTGCGGTTTGGCATCAGGCATGCCAAGATTTTCCCCCCCTCAGGTCCTCCTACTGTCAGTCCATTGAAACCATTAAGGACTCAGCTAGGTTAAGTAAGATACTGTCCAAGGAGCACTCCTGTCCGTCTTTTATTAAAAGGTTGGGACTTGGACGGACTCATCCAGCGAGTCTCTGGAACTCCTTATGCAAACTCACTTTCAAGGATGCACAAATTATATTCCCAATCCAGCTCTTCAGGCTGAGCAATCAAACTCTTGGAATGATATTATGACAATAATTACAGAAGTTAACAGCTCATGGGCCATCAACAGCTTCTCTCCTTATCAATCGGCTGGTCTCGATGGCACACTTTCGGTTATTTTTTAGAAAACACTGGACCAGGTGGTCCAGTGGCTAGTTCCGATATACAGGAGCTGTATTTATCTCAACCATATCCCTCCTAGTTGGAAACGTGTAGTATTCGTTCCGAAAGCTGGGAAGCGCGGGCATGAATCCGCTAAGGATTTCAAGCCTATAAGCTTATCCTCTTTTCTCCTAAAAACGTTGGAACATATTTTAGATATTCACATACGGGATACCCTAGATCATCAAATGGGCCACTGGATGTGAACTCAGCGCACAGTGCGTCGATTGTATGGAGATGTGGGACAAAAACAGGTTATTGTGCATAAAATATGATTTGTAAACCTAAAAGAAAGGTTTAACCACATAGAATTTAAATGCCATATGGGACGTATATTTGATGGCTATAATGTAACCAACCCAACAAAACAGGGGCTTCAATAAACATTTTTGACATTTATTTGGAAGAATTTTATAGTATATGTTCTGGGCACTCTTTCATAAACTTGAATTTAAGCGGTCGACAAAACATTTTTGAAGAAGATCAGGGGCTCTTCCAAAACTCCATATCCGTATTATCTTCGATCAATTTCAAAGGTTCCAACGCTATCAAGAAAAGAAATTTATCAGTGTTTTCTGAATTTGCTTGTACTGGCTGTGCCCGGAACTCCCGTGAAAACCCCATTTACAGATAAGAGTTTCTCAATTTTTTTCTCAATTTATATAAGCTTGGAAAACAATCTTTGTGCAATGCATTAACCACCGAGCGCAGCACATTATATTTTTTTTCGGAGAGATCCAAGTCCAAATATAATGCCAAGGCCTTCTTGTGGAGTTAAAGTGTTTTTTTTTTTTCGTCACAATTAACTCCAACACCAGATGAACAACTTGATATTTTCACGGCGAACTTTAACTCTTCAGTAGAGCTAGAGGCCAAAAGATCGGCAACTCTTGGTTTTTTTGGCTTTCTCAGACGCTCCAAGAAATGGTTTCTGAGGTCTTCCACGGCTAGTTTCTGGTTGATGATGGGACAATGCATTATCCAGAAGATGTGAAGTATAAAAGAATTTTCCAGCCAGAGTAAATGACGTTTTGCGAAGAGAAGGCGGTTTCGCGAGCATTGCTTCCACCTTCGGTCAAGATTTGAGTTAAAAAGCTTTATTTTTTTGTCAAATCAGTTTTAGCTGATTTTTTAAGACAGTTTTTTATTCCTAACTCCATCAATATAAAGTTGGCTACTTCTTCAACCATCGAGTTTTTTTTCAAAAGAAATCCATATTTCAAAAATTTGTTCATTTTTGATGGTTTGACTTTGTCCTACAAAGTGTCAAATTTTTTGTAGGTTAGCAAAAAGTATCAAGAAAATTTTATACATTCTCAAAGAACAATAATAGGAGAATATAATAGCATACAACATTCTGCTATAATTTGCTAAGTTTATGTTATAAGCTTAAATTAACTTAATTTGTATGCCTTAAAAAAGAGTTATTTTTCAAAAATTCATAAAAAATAGGAAAAAATGCTCATACCAGCTCTCAAAGAATCCATTTTTAGTATTCACAAGAAAAAAAAAATATAAGTGAAGTATTATTTTTACACGACAACAATCCCGTTTATCCACGAGCAAGAGAAAAACAAGCAATAAAAAATAACAAATAACAGTAGTTCAACATATGCTAGAACAGTTTCACAGCTTTGTAGATGAAAATTGCATTTTTGTTGTTTTGATTTTTGTCCAGTAGTCAACGCACAGTGCAGCGTCAACCCAAGCAAAAAGGAACTAATACTCTTTACCACTAAAACCAAAATACCGACCTTCACGCCTCCTCGGCTCAACAATCAGCTGCTTTCCTTATCCTCCAGCGCAAAGTACCTAGGTGTGGTACTTGACTCAAAACTCAGCTGGAAGCTTAAGCGTCCTATACTTTCCTATTGATCGCTGGCCTGGTGGCTTGCTTTAGGGAAAGACTATAACATCAGACTTATTAGTAAAGTGCAGAGAACGGTGGCTCTTGGCGCAACGGGGGCAATCAGAACATCTCCAACCGAAGCCTTGAACGTTATACTTCATCTGTTACCTCTCCACCTTCATATAATGTATAAAGGGAATATTCTGTAGTGCGGTTAGACTAAGGGATATAGGATGCTGCGTAACCAAATCTTATGGTCACAGCAGTATCTTGAATCGGCTACCAATGGATCTGTTAGATTATTCAACAGACTGTTCTCAAAGTGAACTTTAATAATACTGTCAGGGCTATATTCCCAACCAGGGAGGAGTGGGAATTAGGCGACGTGACAAACGAGTTCGAAACAACAAATTACACCGATGGTTCAAAAATAGACTGTGGGGTTGGGGGCCGGGGTTTTCTCTGAGTGAGCGCGGAGGGGTTCTACCCTTGACGGCTATTCGCGGAAATGGTGTGCGTCCCAATTGGTGTCACCAGGGGAACATTTTTTGCGCACTACCTATCGAAAGCTGATACAAGGTGGCGGGGGTTGCGCAGTTGTGTCATATCTAAGCAGATGTGGCAAAAATACCAATTTAAGCGTACAAAAGATTTATTAGATCAGCACTGTTCACTGGCCCATTGGGATTCATGCGGCAAGAATAGGTATTAGGTTTCATGCCCACTGCCGCAGCTGCAATGTCATCACCGAACAGAAAACAACCATTCACTTCCTTTTGTAAATTCCGGCTCTATGTAAGGCCAGACTGTTTACTCTAAGCAAACCCTTTTTTTAATAGGTTTTTCACGCCAGTTTACATCAGTCTAGGTTACATGAGTGTGCAATAAAACGGCACTTTTGTGCTAATTATGTGTAGACTTGGTCTATCGATACAACCACTCCTACCTACCTACCTACCTAAAAGGCACTAAAAGGCACGAAATTAATTTTGGATCACTATAGACATATGTATGACTGCTTTGAGAGATTTTATTTGGTTTGCAATTTAGTGATTAGGGCAAATGGTTGGATCTTATGAACCACAATGGGGATTTCAATGCGGTTTTCTTAAATTGATTAGAAAATTCTGCGCCCAAAGCACTGAGATAATACAGAAGGTATCATCTTATCTGCTACCGAACATGTCCAAGCACTGCTATGGAGATGGATTATATCCCCTGATCTTCAAGAGTTGATACTCAGGCACCAAAACCACAAAGCATCATTTCCCTCGGAGATAGTAAGCCCAATCAGAAGTACGAATACTTCATTGGGGCCCAAAAATGGCGCATTGCTGCAAAAATCAGGAATGGCATGGATCCTCAAGAGGCTAGGCAACACGAAAGAGAGCGATATGTTTTAGTCCTTAAAGCAAACATTGCAGGCCAACGAACAACTCTCCCTTGACCGAGGCGAACAAAACATAAACCGCCCACAGAGTCACGTAAGGACACTTAGGCTGATGTTCGAGAAGTTGATCGAAATGTGGAACAGAATATTGCCAAAAAGTGCCCACTAAATCACCACTTAGTACGCCCTTCAAAAAAACAATATTCCACTCAAAAGCACATCAAAGCTAAAGTGAGATCCAGAAGAGTACCTCTAAAGTGGCACAACGAATGTGTGTAGCACAGGAGCAACCCACCCTCTACATCCGGACTGTCCTGCAGGGACACCAGGACCCTATGTAAAGTTGCTATAATGAACCTAGAGTTAATCAAGAAAAGTCTATGAGTTGAAGTGGACAAGAACGAGAAAAATGAAGTGCGCGGCGAGGCGAGGCTTCGCGGTCATAATACAACTGCAACTATGCAGAGCGATCGCTTGGAACATTGCCTTATCAAAATATTTACATTTTTCGTGTCTGATATTTCCACAAACATTTATGTTCATCTGTCAGTATCAGTAGAAAAAAAAACAATTTGTTTCACAAACTAAAGGGAATAAAGAGGATGAAGTCAATTTTAACCTTAATTTGCAAGAATTTATTTCTGTGCGGAATTGTGAGTTCGAAAAAAAAAAAAAAACCGATTTGCACGGCTCAAACGATTTCGTTCAAATTCTACACTGAAATTAGTACAGAAATGTGCAATAAGATGATTTGCCACATTTTGGCCTAAAGTTGTTGTAACGGTACTTATGGCCAATTTGGCTAAAAGACGATTTTCATGAAAACCGCGAATGCTATAAAATGGTTCAAAGAAATGTTGGCCAAAAGTGGTAATAACGGTACTTTTTTAAAGATTTAGCCAATTTGATCGAAAACCGGTTTAACGATTTACTTTAAATTTTATATTTAATCTAGTTTATTAAAGTTCTATAAAATGGCTTACCACGTTTTTGGTAGAAACAGCTAATAACGGTTCTTTACTTTTAGTCAACTTAACAAAATGTACTTTTTCTCGTAGAAGGCTCAAACGATTTTGTTTAAGTTGCAAAAGTAGACAAGATTTATAACGTTATAGAAGACTGCATTTCATTTTTTCGGCCAAAATGGCTAATAACGGGACCTTACTTATAGCCAAATTACCTAAATGCCATTTTCATATAAACGGCTAAGACAGTGTTGGTTAATTTTCAGATTTTGACTCATTTTCTGAAGTCCTATGAAATAGGAACTTAACAAAGAATTCTCTAAAAATATTAGTATATCGTTGGTTTTATGGATATTAAATGCACAATAAACTTATAGAAATAGGTGCAAGTTTGTAAGACCCAGTCGTGCCCTTTATTTTGTATGAATTTGTTAACATATTCTGCATTTTTCGCATTTTACAAAACATAGTTGGCGTTGGAGTTATCGATATACATATGACAGTTGATTTGCATGCGCGATATTTGTATATAAATATAAATCAATGAATTCGTTTCGATTAATAATTAGATATTAAATTTCAAAGTTTGAATGTTCAGTCAAGCCTGCGTTCAATTGAATTCAACTACGTCAAGGCGCATGACATATTTGCAGTCTGATGGCCAACGGTTACGGGTAAAACGGAGTTTGCCGGGACCAGCTAGTAAATAATAATGAGTGTTTAACTTAAAAACAAACATGTATTATATTTTTCACCGCGCTTTGTATGGGCGGGTACCCACGGTGCACTGTACCGTTGGAGACCATCGTAATGGGTATTACGAAACGATGTGTAACCTATAGGTATATGTTCATGTATCTAATAATAATTTATCGTTCATTAAGAAGATTCGAATCTTCGAAATAGTCCAAATATAAAAAAACTCACCTGCATCTGCTTCATAATTTTCTTGAGTTCGTCATATTCATTACTAGTTAGACTTTTTAAGTTCGCCACATTAACTGCATTATTACGTTGACAATCGGGACAAATATATTCATCAATAAATTCAGCTTCGCTTTGTACGATGCCAACGCAACGCCCATGGAACCAGTCCTGGCATTTGTCGCAGCAAATATAAAACTGTGATTCGTCGTAAGGCTGCTTACATGAACAATAGAGTTCCTGTGTATCTCTTGCACGTTTGCACTCCTCACATACGAATTCAGAAAGTTTCTTTGAAGCTTCTTCAGTTATTTGAACACATTCTCCATGAAACCAGTTGCTGCATAAGTCACACCCAACGTAAAATCTAGGAAAAAAAGAAAATTATCGTCTATTCCGTCGGATTCAAATAGATGTTTAGATAACATTTATGAACTGTACATATAGATAAAAAATTATGTGTAATATTAAAACCCTTAGTACACCACATGTAAAGAGTTGGCGTGGCAATGTGGGTCTGACGTTATTCTAATTTCACAATTGGTTACAATAATTAAATTAAATTTCAGTGACGAAGGCATGTATGTATGTACTAACATATGTAAATGCGACCGCAAGAGGTACCATGTTCACATACAAACATGTATGTAGCTTTTTACATGACGTTTACTAGCAAATTGCATGCGACTTCTGAAAATATTGGACAATTTGTCGTTGCAAGGTAATGCTACATAAAGGGTTTATGTTTTGTTAGATGCGGAGAACTTTAAATGGAAATGAAAAACATATGAAACCCTACAATCCCTCTGGAGCAGATTGTATGAAACCCTATCCCTTTTCCTATACACATATCTTCTTTTTCCACCATTATATGTACTTGCTTAAAAAAGTTATTTTCTTTTATTCACATTTCTCATAAAATTAATCTAAATTTTTTTTTCAAAAGGTGTATGGTGTTGGGCGGTGTAGAGACGGCTCGCCTATGCAGTCCGGTGGTCAAATCTCGACTGACTCAGTTCTTGATCGCGCATGCACACGAGATAACCGAAGAGATGATAGAGTTAAGAGTGTGCACGCACACTTTTCTCTGTGTGCGTACTTACCATTTGCTGTGCCAATCACTGATCGATTATGATGTCGATGGTTAATACATCAAAGATACTTCAGGCGGGTTTTGAAAATTTATCAACAAATATTGTATTTTGTTCCTAAGAAATTTATTATTTAAAAAAAAAATCCGTAGAAAACAGTTTTTGGAGGAAAACGCCCGTAGGAATATGTACATATTTGGCTAGGTAAAATTGATCAAGTTTCATATTTAGTATTTCAACATACTGAAAAAACTGCAATTTTCGAAAAGTGGGCGTGTCAGTGAGCGGATTCTAAAAACATGTACACTTGTACTGCTTCCTTTTCTAAGAACCTAGTACACACAATATTATCAATCTAGCTCAAAATTTAAGGCCCAAAAACTGGTGACAGAGGGACGGACATGGCTTAATCGACTCGGCTTGTGATGCTGTTCATTTTGTATGAAGGGCAAAAAAAAAAAAATATTTTGTTCCCCATCATATGGCATATCGAATTAAAGAGAACATTGCAACGGCGAAATAAAAAATATTTTTTTCCTAACAAAATTTGTTGAACAAAAAAAGCTTGCCAACCATTTTAAAAATGTTGTCCCCCCTCTAGCGACCAGACCAAAGTGGTAAAAATATGAAAAAAAATAAATAAAAATTAAATACGTAGAATTTTGTGTAGATTGTGAAAAAATCAATAGGGTATCTAGTTACCCCACTGTATCTCTCCGAGCATTCATATTATCGAAATAATGTTTTTCGTTGACGACCTTTGCATATCGTACACGGACAAAAATTGGTTTCTGGAACGTGAAGACGCTGCTTGACTCTAAGAGTGAAGGACCTCAGAACGCCAGATTCCTTCAACTGGATCATGAGTTCCTGCGATATAAGCTGGACATATTAGGAGTAAGCGAGATAAGATGGTTAGATGCGGGTGAGTACCAATCCCCAATGCGTAACACTGTAACACCTACAGCACGTAAAGGCCTAATCTCCTGGCAGCCGCACGGTGGCTGATTGCGGACGAGAATACATCGCGTCACTATTATACAATATCTTATTACCCCACGGATTGTTCATCTGAGGAAGAAAATCAACGGTGTGATTTTGGTGGGAACCTGAATGCTAAAGTATGCAGCGAGAACATAGGCTCAACCATGTTATGAGACGGCACGGATTAGGCAACCGCAATGACAACGGCGAAAGATTTGTTGACTTCTGCAACGGAAATCGTCTTGTCATAGGTGGCACATGTTTGAGCACGAGACCTGCCATAAAATCAACTGATAGGCAAGCAACCTCTAACCAAATTGACCATTTTGCCATCAGTCGCTGTTTTAGAAGTAGTCTTCTAGACGTCCGAAACAGACGAGGGGCGGACATAGGGTTAGTACGAGATCACCATCTTATGATAGCTACTGTCCAATTACGCATTGCTGCCGTTCGAAGATCCAACAACACAAGAATACCCAGGTTCAACGTAGTTCGACTGAGAGTTCCGACAGTGCGCCAAGAACTAAGGGACCATCTCTCACGTGGAGTGGAAACAATCTGCAGCTCATTGCCCGCCACCATTCAAGACCAGTGGTGTGCTGTGAAAACTGTTTTCACATCAGGTGCTGAAAGGATTGTCGGTCGATCGCAGGGAAACCATAGGGCGTGGCTTTCTGAGGATAGCTGGAGAAGGATCAACGAACGAAAAAAGCTAAGAGCTTGAATTGCAGCAGCTCCAGCAGCAGGGAGGATCAAGCTATAGTCCATGTATCGCATGAAGATGAGATGAGAGAAGTGCAGCTACGTGAGACGTGACAAGCGCAATTACATCAACGCGCTGGTCACGCAAGCAGAATTAGCAGCAGCAAGATGCGACAGCAGAACCGTTTACAGAATCACCAAAGAGCTCATAGATGACCCTAGGTCTACTCAACACCCAGTGAAAGGCTTAGACGGTTCGTTGCTAGTATCGGATGAGGATCAACTGAAGAGATGGAAGGAGCATCTTGCTTCGGTTCTAAACCGAGTATTCGCCAGCAATATGCACCCAACTCAAACTGAAGTGTCCGTAGAAAGAAATTCCTGAATTCGCGAATCAAAGACCAGCTTGAAGACACACTCGACGCCGAACAAGCAGGTTTCCGATCTGGAATTTATTTGGCGCGCCTTGCGCAGGAGAGGCATTCCAGATAAATGAATAGCAATTATTAAGGCTACATATGATGGGTTCACATGTCACGTCTTGCACAGAGGAAGGCTGTCTGAGGAATTCGAAGTCTAAAGTGAGGTTTGACAACGCTGCAAACTTTCACCAATACTGTTTATACCCTATCCTAAGGGTATATTAAGTTTGACACATAGAGAAATATTAAAGATAGACCACATAAAATATATATATAAATGATCAGTATCACTAGCTGAGTCGATTGAGCTATGTCCGTCCGTCTGAAATTTTGTATACGAGGTCCTTGCCAAAGTAAGCAATACAAGTGTAAAAATGTTTAAAATCCGCCCACTGACACGCCCACTTTTCAAAAAATGCACTTTTTTCAGTATTTTTATATGAAACTCGAAAAAACTTACTTAAGCAAATATATAGATATTCACTTACTCACAGCCACACCCACTTTTTGAGAAAATTCAAGTTATGGAGTAAATTTAGAAAAAATTTAAGAAAAACTTTTTCAAGCAATTATAATGATAGAAGTAGGAGATGTATATAGGCAACGGATAGGGTATCACACGATCCGCTCTGTGTGAATTGTAGCATTTTCATATGTTTCTAAACTGTTTTATTAATGATTCTTTTTTAAAAAGGTAGTAACTATAGTTTGAATGCAACTGACTAATTTTCTCGCTTTTAGCCTTTTAATTACTGCGGTGGGGACAAATATACTTTAGTACAGATCTATTTGCAGTGATGGCCTGGTATATCAAAATTCTTAAATTTAGAATAAAATTAATCTAATTCAAATTATGCAAACCTATTGCCAATAAATACATATCTACAGGTTAAGCATACAATGGCTGTATTACTGAATTTATTGTATAACAATGCGTTATAATTATACTTACTTTGTATCATCATATGGTGTTCTACATATACAATAAAGTTTTTCTCGTTTTTTCATTATTCCAGGAAATTTAGAAGGCTTCCTTGGTTTATTTTCCGAGAGCAACAAGTTTGATGTATGCGTTTCATGATTATTATTGTAAGCCGAGTGTCTGGAATTAAAAAAAGTACAAATTAAGTTTATGGAAGTAAATAGGTAAAAATATTATATTATTATTAGTACATATGTATGTAATAATAAAAATAAATAAACAATAAATACATAAAACATAAATACAATAAACGGAAAAGATTCGATTACTCACGAAGTTCATACACCATCTAAAGGTTACATACTTTAGAAGTTGTGAACGAGAATATGAATATAAATATTAACAGAGAAGAATATGAAGCCATAAACAAGCTTATTAGAAAATTCAGCAATCTAATCTTTAAAGAGGGAGATAGGTTAAACCAACACATCAGAAGTAGAACATGAAATAAAGAAGATTACGGATCAGCAAATAAATTCAAAGCTATACAAGTATCCACCTAAACATGAAGAGGAGGCGAGAAAACAGAAGAAATGGTAGAACAAGCAATAATAAGAAATTGGGCAAGTGCAAGGAGGGCCTCGTGCAATAGTGTTCCGGACATTTTATATTGTCATTAAATAGAAGGCAATTTATTCATATCCTGCATAGGTACACCTAACACTGCTTTTGATATGAACAATGTAATGTCTTATCAACTCTATCAAGTCGTAAAATCGTAAAGTACGTAGGTATGTCCTAGTAATACTGAGCTGACATTCCAGTCCATTTTAATTTGCACTTTCGATATAAAACATGTATTGTATTCATGCAAAAATTGGAACTCGAGATATTAAACAATTCTCAAATTACGTTGATAGAAAAGCTCGTTATAGTGTGTCTGCCGATTCTGTTTTTCTGTATGTATGACGAGTGAATCAATTTATTTCAAACTTCATGTTAGGGAGCTATTGCATGGCCACTAAAGGGGACATTGAAATTTTTGTTCTAGCCCTACTCTTAGAGCCCCTTCACGTAGTGCCATTTTCACAAACACGGAGTTTTTTCCAAAATGATTTCAACGATTTTGATAAAATTTCTTATTTCAGTTAGTTTAGGCGTGGTTTTAATTAATGGTTTAAGTAAAGCAAAACACTGGCGATACTTGACATGCAAAGGAGTACAGCATTTAGAGTTTTAAAAATTTAAGAAAAAATTAAAAAAAAAAAAACCCAAAGTTAAAAAAAAATTATAGTTTTTTAAACTTATTTAGCTTTCAATAGCAGCATAGAGCTAACATATACGATCCATTCGTGCAAATTATTTAGTTTTTGAAAAATAGAAATCAAATGAGGTAGCAGCAACAGAAGAGATGAGAATATAGGGAAGGCCATCCGCTCTTCTAAAATCTGTAACTCGGGATCGACTTGGCGGATTTGGATAAAACTTAAAATTTGAGCCAATCCTAGTATCAATAATGATTTACGGTAAAAATTATTTAGGAAACATGAAAACTGGGGGAGATACAGTGGGGTAACTAGATACCCCATTTTTTTAATTTTTTGCAGAAAATATATAAGATACAGAAATTTTCGTACTTATTTCACAATCTACACAAAATTCTACGTATCTCCAATTTTTTTCATATTTTTAGCATTTATGGTCTGGCCGCTAGGGGGGGGGGACAACATTTTTCAAATGTTTGGCAAGCTTTTTTGTTCAACAAATTTTATCAGAAAAAAATGTTTCTTACAATATGGAGCCCTTGCAAAATTCTCTTTAATTTGATATGCCACATGATGGGGAACAAAATAATTTTTTTTTGCCCTTCATACAAGGTGCCCAAAAAAGGGCTCCCAAAAAGAAATTCATTGCCGCCATCTTGTGCAGGCTTCCACATAATGTATACATAGCGAAAGTTTCAGCTCTCTATGTCTAACGGTTCAAAAGTTACAGGGCTGTGACAGACTGACGGACAGACGGACAGACAGACACCGTATCAAACCCATAAGTGTTCCGTCTTACCTTTTAAAGTCCGGAACATTAAAAAAGCAATTCCAAGTATTGCAGTAATTGTAATTCCAAAAAAAACTGATAATTCCGGAACCAAACATATGGGAATGTTACAATCCGCCTGGAGCGGATCGTGTAATACTCTATCCCTTTCCTATATACGGATATGAAACTAAAAACTTGCATAAATAAGTTTGACACATATGTAGTTCGTAACATAGAGAAATATTGAAGACAGACCACATAATATATATAAATGATCAGCATAAGTAGCCGAGTCGATTAAACCAGTCCGCCCGTCTGTCTGTCAACAGTCTTTGGACCTTAAATTTTGAGCTCCTTCGGTTTGGCTGAAAAGTGGTACAAATATATATTGGAGTGGTACGAATCATAAGGCAAACAAGTTTTCGCCCAAAATGTTTTTATAGCCGGCTAAGACAAAAAAACTAATGACTCCTCTTATTTATTTAATTATAAGCATATCAATATACAATTACTAATTGTTATTAATAATAAAAATAAAAGCAAACAGCAGCAAAGGCTTTTGTTGAGTACGGTCAGTATCTATAGTGCGCCGGCATCCAATTGGCTGCCACACGACATTGAATCGCATACATGATACACTTTCTTGACATTGAACTGAGTTCAAACTGAGTTCAACCCAAATACGGATGCAACATAACACCTTTGC